>CM066031.1:1001145372-1003545372 GCA_033557465.1 Ichthyophis bannanicus | reverse complement strand
CTGTGTCAAGGGCTCAAATGAAATGTACCACCAGCTGGTAATGACAGTCTGAAATTTCTGTGTATGGATGTTTCTGGTGATCTCCAGGAACAAGCAGGAATGTAGTCTTCACATATGGGTATCATCGGTACCGACGGAGCCTGCGTGGGAACACTCCCCAGCGTCCAAAAGGAAAGCTTTTTGGGAGCTTCCCACAGCGCATGCGTACTGCCTTCCCGCCTCACTGCCTCTCTCACTTCAGTTCTTCGTTTTCCGCAGAGCCAACAGGATGCCTCTCCTGTCACCACGGAAAACTTTATCTTCTTTCTTGTTTTTTGTGGTCGCGTCTGCCTTCATTCGACGCCTATCGGTACCGCCAGTTCTCTTTTCTTATTTTCTTTTAAAAAATGTTCAAACTGTGGCGGTACTATTTCCGTCACCGACACCCACAAATGGTGTCTCAAATGTTTAGGTCCTGAACATTGTCCAGCGGAGTGTGTCTCCTGTAGAAAGATGACCAAAAGGGGCCTGCAGAACAGAGCTGCAAAGGCCGGTTCTCTTTTCACGGTCGATACGATGTCAGTTGCATCGACTCTCATGGATCTCAGGTAACTAAACAAAAGTCTGTAAAAACTAGCTGGTCCTTGAAGGGTAAATCTCCTGCAAAGCATCGAGATGCCGCTGGCACTACCCTCGAGGAAAGTACACCGGCAAAATTGCCCCGGCGGGAGTCTTCGGTCTCCAAAGCACAAATGGGGTCTCAGAATGTTCCAGAGGCCTCCACCTCTGCAGAACTTCTGTTGCCATGTTCTGGGGTCGTAGCCGCTTCCACCGGTACCGACCAGGCATCGGCACTAGCAATGGATAAGAGAATCCTTGCTATTGAACGCAGTCTAGCATCCCTCTTAGCTGCCTCGGTACCGCTAAGACCGCTACAGACGGTTCAAATGAACTCGGTACCAACACCGGTACCGGCTCCAGTGGCACCCACTTAGGTTGGACGGCTTCCTCCCATGCCGAGCCTCGAGAGTTTCTCCGGTATCGATGGGTTGGAACCGAAATGCCACTGTACCGATATTCATCGGTACCAGCATCGATCGATGCAAAGCTCCGATGAGTCTTCTGATTCCAATGACTCTACCGATACAAGAGCAGTTCTGTTGAAGGATCGGATCCATCTCCTTCTGAGCGCAGAATGTCTCCTCCAGAAGACATGTCTTTTCAGGATTTCATATGTGATGTAGCTAAGGGGCTTTCAATCACAGTTACTCCTGAGAAGGAACATAGGGCAGAAGAACTAAGAATTCTGCAATACCCTATGGCTCCCAAAGAGGCAGCGATGCTGCCCATTCATCAGATCCTTCAAGATCTTATGTTCAGAATATGGGAAACTCCCTTAACAGTGTCACCGCATTCTCAACGCCTCGATACCATGTACCGAGTCCCACCTTCTCCAGGGTTTCAGAAGACTCAGTTACCACACCATTCTATGGTAGTGGAATCAGCCATGCGGAGAATAAAGAGTGCTAAAACGCATTCTTCCAACCTGCCAGGCCGTGAATCGAGGACACTCGATGCCTCTGGGCGTCGATGCTTTCCATCCTCCATGCTAGCAGCTAGGATTAGCTCATATTCCCTTTACATGGGAATGTTTCTTGAGGAGGTTACAGCGGATCTGGAACACATGAGCCCTCTTCTTCCTGAAGATAAACGGGGTCAGTACCTCACTCTGCTCAAGCACGCTCAAAATGTCTCCAAATTTGTGAACCGTGCAGCTTTTGACTGCTTTGAAGCTATTAGCAGAACCTCTGCTATTGCTATCTGAGCACGGCGCATTGCCTGGCTCCAAGCATCAGATTTAGAGGAGTTGGGTGCAAGAGAAATTAGGAAACATTCCTTGCACAGGTGAAAACTTATTTGGGAAGGATTGGCAGACCAAGGCTAATCAGATTGAATCTGACAATACCACCCTGAATAGACTATCAAAGTCTACAGCCAACCCATCAAAGAAAAAAACAGGCAAGAAGTTTTTCTTTAACAAAAAGAAAAAATCTTACCACTCTTATTCCCATCCAATTCACTGTCCAGTTCATGCTCCCCAGAAAGAGCAGCAACCTAGACAACAAAGAAAGCCGCAAGCTCAAAGAGCTCAACCGGTTCAGCAAGTACAGCCTCCGTAGGGGCTTTGACTTCTACCTAGAGAACTTAACCATTTTGCCTCTGAAGGGTCCAGAGCCCTTGACCATTCCGGGCAGATTATGCCATTTTGCCAAAAGATGGCAACAAGTAACATCAGAAAACTGGACTCTGTCCATTGTAGGACAGGGGTACAGACTTCATTTTCTCAGCATGCCCCCGCCTACAGACATAAAACAATTCAATTCTCAAGGCCCTGTCACCGACTTCCTGTGTCAGGAGGTCTCTTCACTTCTTGCTCAGGGAGCAATAGAAGAGGTACCCATATCCCAACGGGGGAGGGGGTTCTACTCCCCCTATTTTCTTATCCCAAAGAAGACGGGGATACAGACCTATCCTGGACCTCAGAGAATTGAACAAATTTCTGTTCCAAGAAAAGTTCAAGATGATCTCCCTCGGAACACTTTTACCATACCTTCAGAATCAGGATTGGTTCTCTAGATCTAAGAGATGCGTACACGCATATCCTCATCCATGTAAATCACAGGAAGTACCTTTGATTTCTCTTTCAAGGAAACCACTTCCAATACAGAGTCCTTCCATTCGGACTGGCCTCTGCCCCAAGAGTCTTCACAAAATGCATGGCTGTAGTAGCAGCATTCCTGAGAACTCTGGGGATATTCGTCTTTCCCTACTTAGACAATTGGCTCATCAGAGCACCAACAGCTCCAGAAACAGAACGAGTCGTTTCTCGTGCCATGAGAATTCTCCAGTATTTGGGTCTGGTAGTCAACCACCCAAAGTCTCACCTCACCCCTTCTCAATCCCTAGAGTTCATAGGGGCTCGCTTAGACACGCAGCAATCAAAAGCATTCCTGCCACAGCCGCGCTGTCTGCGAATAATAGAATTGGCTTCCCAAGCAATAAAGAAAACCCTCCCAACTGCCCAGGAAATGCTTCAACTGCTGGGGCATATGGCATCCACTGTACATGTGGTCCCTTATGCCTGCCTACACATGCGAGCGGCTCAGTGGACCCTCTCTTCGCAGTGGACACAAGCCACAGGTCGCTTAACGGACAAAATCAAGAATTTGACAGTCTCGTTTTGTCCCTATAGTGGTGACAGACTTTCCCCCGAAAACCTCCTGGTAGGTTCCCCCTTCCAGCAACCACTGCCCCAGATCACCCTGACAACAGATGCGTCCAAGCTGGCTTGGGGAGCCCACTTGCACGATCTTTCCACAGGGTCTCTGGACCTCACAAGAGGCCTCTTTTCAAATAAACCTCTTAGAGCTAAGAGCCATTTACAATGCTATGATAGCATTTCAGGCCCAGCTCAGTCAAAAGACAGTTCAGGTCCAAACCGACAATCAGGTTGCCATGTTTTACATAAACAAACAAGGCGGAACGGGCTCTCTGTCGCTATGCAACGAAGCTCTGCAACTATGGGCCCTTGCCAGAGAGCTCCAAATTCACCTTCTAGCGGTATACCTTCCAGGCATTCAAAACTTGTGGGCAAACAAGCTCAGTCGAATACTGCTGCCACACGAGTGGTCTCTCCAGCCAGACCAACTGGCTCGAGTGTTCCAAACCTGGGGAACACCAGATATAGACCTCTTTGCAAGTCCACAGAATGCCAAACTTCCCCGGTTCTGTTCCAGAATTCTGGCTCAATACTGTCTAGCAAACGATGCTTTCCAGCTCCATTGGGGTCAGGACTTCCTCTATGCCTTCCGACCCTTTCCCCTAATTCCCCAAACTCTTTTCAAGCTTCAGAGAGACAGGGGTTATATGATTCTCATAGCTCCACGTTGGCCAAGGCAATCGTGGTACCCTCTGCTTCTGCATCTCTCTCAAGCAACTCCTCTAGAGTTGGGATATGCTCCAGATCTCCTTTCCCAGGAGAACGGGAAGCTTCTGCATCCCAATCCTCAGTCCCTGCACCTCTGGGCCTGGCTGCTGAAGGCATAGAACCTTTAGATATCCACCTCTCTCAGCAAGGTTCCATCATGATAAAGTAGTCCTCAGGACTCATCCACACTTTATGCCCAAGGTGGTTTCATCTTTTCATTTAAACCAGTCAGTTTACCTTCCTGTATTCTTCCCTAGGCCTCATGCCTCCAGTGCAGAAAGGAACCGTCATACCTTAGATTGTAAAATAGCTTTAGCCTTTTACCTTCAAAGAACTGAACAACATAGGAAGTCTTCTCAACTCTTTGTTGCTTTTGATTCTAGTCATTTGGGACTTCCAGTTTTCCAAATGAACCCTATCTAAGTGGATTGCAAACTGTATCCTTCACTTACGATAGTAAAGGTCTTTCCCTCGAGGGCCATGTTACAGCTCATGTCAGAGCAATGGCAGCCTTGGTGGCTAATCTCCGCTCTGTGTCTATAGATGATATCTGTAGAGCGGCTACTTGGGCTTCAGTACATACCTTCACAGCCCACTACTGTCTGGACAAGGACTTCCGTCAGGATGCCTCGTTTGGCCAGGCTGTCCTACAGCATCTCTTTCAGACTTAATGCAACTCCTACCCTCCATCCCGGTAGGATGCCAGGGATCCATGGGAGGAAGTATGACCCTGTTCACACGGGTTCACAGCTCGCTGGGGTCATTCCTCTGGCATCTTTCAGGTGGGAGTCCCCATATGTGAAGACTACATTCCTGCTTGTTCCTGGAGATAGCGTAGTTACTCACCTGTAACAGGTGATCTCCGGGAACAGCAGGAATTAAGTCGTCACAACCCACCCACCTCCCCTAGGAGTTGTCTCTCTCTCTATCTCTCTCGTTGGCTCAGCTTTAAACTCAACTGAAGTGAGAGAGGCAGTGAGGCGGGAAGGCAGCACACATGCGCTGTGGGATGCTCCCAAAAGCTTTCCTTTTGGACGCTGGGGAAAGTTCCCGCGCAGACTCCGTCAGAACCGATGATACCCATATGTGAAGACTTAATTCCTGCTGTTCCCGGAGATCACCTGTTAGAGGTGAGTAAAGAGTAGTTACTCACCTGTAACAGCTGTTCTCCAGGAGCAGCAGGAATCAGTCCTCACTTATGGGTGTCATCGACGCCGATGAAGCCCCAGCGGAGCATTTCCCCAGCTTTCCATGAAAGCCTTTGGGAATGCTGGCACGCATGCGCGGTTCCCTTCCCGCCTAAAGGTGCCATCTTACCTCAGTCAGATGACATAGCTAAGAACAGCACACAAAAATGTAAAAATTAAACTATGTACAACTGCAACTCCAAGGGGAGGAGGGAGGGTAGTGAGGACTGATTCCTGCTGCTCCTGGAGAACACCTGTTACAGGTGAGTAACTACTCTTTCTCCAGGACCAAGCAGGAAGTCAGCCCTCACTTATGGGTGACTCCCCAGCTCTGGGCTACCAGGAACCCAGGCTGAACAAGAGAACTCCCTCTAGTCTCAGCAACACAGTAAAGGCTTTGCAAAAACACACCCTCCACAGGTAGCCCAACCAGAGGGCAGGAGTTGCCTAGACCTCAAAGAGATTCCGGAGTACTGCTTGGCCAAAAGCATTGTCCCTACGGGACTCCCTCTCCAGACAGTAGTGGGCTGCAAAAGTCTGGCTTGAAGACCAAGTAGCAGCCCTGCAGATGTCTTGCAATGGAACAGAGCGGAGGTGAGCCACGGATGCAGCCATTGCCCTCACACGGTGGGCCGTGACCCTACCCTGCAAAGGAAGGTCAGCTGCCTTGTAAGCCCAGGTGATACAGTCAGCCACCCAAAAGGACAAGGTACGCCTGGACACAGGCCTCCCCAAGTTATTGGGGTCAAAAGAAAGGAAGAGCTGAGAAGCCTTCCTGTGACCTTGTGTACGTTCAAGGTAGAAGGATAAGGCCCTCCTACAGTTCAAGGTATGGAGAACTGTTTCAGCCTGACTTGCATGAGGCCTAGGGAAGAAAGTAGGAAGAACCACCTCCTGGTTGAGGTGGAAAGAGGAGACAACCTTAGGAAGGAAGTTAGGGTGAGTCCTGAGGACAGCCCTATTTTTATAGAACCTGGTGTAAGGTCTATCACAGACCAAGGCCTGAAGCTCACTCACTCTCCTAGCCGAAGTAAGGGCTATCAGAAAGAGAGTCTTCCAGGAAAGGAAGCGTAGAGGGCAAGTAGCCATAGGCTCAAAAGGTGGGCGAGTCAGTTGCTGCAAGACCACATTAAGCTCCCACTCAGGAGCAGGAGGACGTATGGGAGGCTTGAGCAGAAGCAAGCCCCTGAGAAACCTAGACACCAAAGGGTGCACAGACAAGGAATGGCCCTCAACTAGGGAGTGGTGAGCTGCCAAAGCAGAGAGGTGGACCCGAACAGAGTTGGACTTGAGACCCTGATTGGACAAGTGCAGCAGGTACTGAAGCACTACTGACACAGTACAGGAGAAAGGATCCTCAGCACATAGCTGACACCACACAGAGAACCTTTTCCACTTGAGAGCATAGGTCTTCCTAGTGGATTGTTTCCTGGAGGCTAGGAGAACTTCCTCAACCTCAGGAGGCAGGCCCCAGGGAGCCAACACTACCTTTGCAGCCTCCATGCCATCAGATTGAGAGCTTTGAGATTGGGATGCAGCAAGGAGCCCTGATCCTGAGAGAGAAGGTTGGGCTACAATCCCAGAGGCAGAGGCAGATCCACTGCCAGTTGAAGCAGGAGGGGGAACCAAGGCTGCCTTGGCCACCTGGGAGCTACCAAGAGGACTGAGGCCCTGTCTCGGAGAATCTTGAACAGTGTTCGGGCCACCAGAGGGGTGGGAGGAAACGCATAGAGTAGGCCCTGAGTCCATGGAATCAGAAAAGCATCTGCTGCTACTCTCAGAGGATGCGGTTGCCTGGAGCAGAACCTTGGCAGCTGGTTGTTCAGTGGACTGGCAAACAGGTCTATGGAGGGAAGCCCCCATTTCAAGAAAATCTTCTGAACCACCAAAGGATGTAGCTGCCACTCATGTGGTTGCAGAATCCTGCTCAATCTGTCAGCCGGGAATTCTCCTGGCCTGGAAGATAGACTGCTTTGAGGAGCATGTTGTGTTTCAGGGCAAAGGAACAGAGGTCCTGGGCCTCCTGGCAAAGGGGCTGAGAACCAGTCCCGCCCTGTTTGTTTACATAGAACATGGCTACCTGATTGTCTGTCTGGATCAAGACAGACTGTTGTGCCAGGCAAGCAGTAAAGGCCTTGAGGGCCAAGCGAATAGCTCTGAGTTCCAGCAGATTGATCTGCTGGGACGCCTCCCAATGAGACCACAGGCCCTGGGTGCACTTGTCTAGGCAGTGTGCTCCCCAACCCTGCAGAGAGGCATGAAAGGGCACCCCCACCAGCAGATTGGGGGGGTGTCACCACCAGTTGAGGGAGGCCAGGAAATGGTGGGACACTCTGATCCTGTCTCTGAGACTGCCTGAGGCCTGTGACCACTGAGTCCGAAGGCACCACTGGGCAGGCCTCATATGGAGCCTGGCATTGGGGGTCACCTGAACTGTGGACGCCATGTGGCCGAGAAGCCTGAGACAGAGTCTGGCGGAGACCAGAGACCTGTGTAGAAACTTGCTTGCAAGGTCCATGAGCCTTTGTGCTCGGTCCACTGGTAAGAATGCTCTTGCCAGCTGAGAATCCAACCTTGCCCCTATGAACTCCAAGTTCTGGGAGGGGAGCAAAGTGGACTTTGCGAAGTTGATGACAAAAAGCCCACCTTTTGGAGCACGTCTATTGTTCTGTTGGTGGCCTGCTGGACCTCGAGAGATGTCTGGCCCCTGATGAGTCAGTCGTCCAGGTAAGGAAACACAAAGATGCCCTGATTTCTCAGGTAGGCTGCTACCACTGCCAGGCACTTGGTGAAGACTCTGGGAGCGGAAGTCAGCCCAAAAGGCAGTACCCGGTACTGATAGTGGTTTCCTCCCACAATGAACCTAAGGTACTTTCTGTGGTCTGGATGAATGAGGATGTGAGTGTAAGCATCTTTTAGATCTAAAGAGCATAGCCAATCTCCCTGCTGGAGGTAGGGCAGAAGAGTTCCAAGAGTAACCATCTTGAACTTTTCTTTCACAAGAAACTTGTTGAGGTTTCTGAGATCCAAAATGGGTCGAAGACCACCGGTTCTTTTTGGCACCAGGAAATACCTGGAGTAAAAACTGTGACCTTGGAAGTGGGGAGGCACAGGCTCCACCACCTTGTCCAGCAACAGATTCCTGAGCTCCTGGAGGAGAAGGACTGTATGTAGGGGAGGCCTGAAAGGTTCCCCTGGAAAGTGTGGCGGAGGTAGTTGGTGAAAATGCAGGGCATAGCCTCGATGGACTATGTCCAGCACCCAACTGTCCTGAGTTATCAGGGGCCACTGGTGGGCGAACAAGGCTAGGCGGCCTCCTGTGCAGGGCTGGGTCTGCAAGGGAGGTTTGGCTGTACTCAAGGAGTCAAAAACCCCACCCTGCTGAGTGGGAGCAGGGGCCGGAGGCTTGGGGGCAGTCTGCCTACGGGGCCCATTACCCCGGCCCTTGGCTTGCTGACCCTGTGGGGCAGGTTGGGCAGCCTGATATTGTGGGTACTGTTTGTAGGCAGTGCCCTTCCTCGGGTAAAAGGGCTTTTTACCCGGGCCCTTCTTTTTATGTGAAGGGGTAGAGGTCTTCCTGGACAGCCTTGTCCTGGTGAGGTGCTCAGTCTCGAGCAGTGCGGCCTTCTCGGCCACAGGCTTGCCAAAATGGTTTTCACCTCGGCAAGGGACATTGACCAACTTGTCCTGAACCCATGGCTCGAAGTCCGATGACTGCAGCCACGCCTGGCGTCGAGCCACGATGCCGGCTGCCGCTACTCGGGCCGAAGCCTCGAAGCCATCGTATGCGGTGCGGGATATGAACTTAGAGCATTCCCGGATCCTCGAAGACAAGGACTTAAAACTCTGCAAGGGTTCCTCGGAGAGACCAGCAGAGAACCCGGCCAACTCCTTGGCCAGGTCTCGTAAATACATGCCCATGTACAGCTGGTAAGTCTGGACATGGCAAGCAAGCATGGAGCCCTGAAAACATTTTCTGCCGACTCCATCAAGGCTGCGGGCTTCCCAACCGGGAGGCACCGCAGAGTGCATCTTCTGACTTTTCAGACGATGCATGGCCGATTCCACAACCATAGAATGGTGCGGCGGCTGTGCTTTCTGGAAGCCAGGACTCTTGTGGAGCCGATAAATGGAATCGACTCGCTTGCTCAAAACTGGCGCCGAGGCCGGTGCCTCCCACATCCGGAAGAGGAGCCGCTCCAGCATCAGAGGAACCGGGACAGTAAAGGCCTCCTTCGGAGGAGAGTCGTACTGCAGAGCATCGAGCTCCTCGGCTCGAGGCTCTTCCTTGGGGTCAGCCGGGATAGCCAGGGCAGCGGCCATATCCCGGATAAAGTCCAAGAACCTAGTATCCTCCGGAGGGGATCTACTCCGGGGTTCAGACTCAGGTGAGTCCGAAGGGACACACCGAGTCTTAAAGGTGTCAGGAGACTCCTCATCCTCGGTTTCCCATGCAGACTCGTCCGATGTCGAGTCGGGGTCCGATGCCGCGGGGCCCCTGGGCACCCGCCCCGACGCCGGAGGCACCGGCGTCGAGACCCTCGGTCCCGAACGGGAGGTCGAGGGAGACCTCGACCGAGGACAACTCCGAGCCGCAAGGGACTCGAGTATCGGCTCGGTCTCCGGGGTCGACTTGGAAGTCGATGTCCCGGTGGTCGGGGCAGATGCGCCAGACAGGCTGGCCATCAATGTCCGCTGCTGATCCATGAAGGCAGACATTCTGCTCTCCAAGGCTGTCAACCTGAGACTCAGCTCGGGTGACGCAGCAGCTCCCGACTCGGGCCCTGGCGGCGCTGGGCCCGACGTCGGTACTCGGGGAGGCGAGTCCTCGAGGACAGCAGGACTTACGTGTCCAGCAGACTCCGGTTCTATACGAGGAACTTTGGTCGGCTTCCCAGGACGACGGTTGGGGGTCTTAGACCTGGACCTTGAGGGTCCAGGGACCTCCACTCTCGCCGCCCTCGCGAGCCGCTTCTTCCTCTTACGTTCCCTCTCGGGGGACCCCCTGTCCGAGGAGCTCCGACGCCTCGGAATCGGAATCCCGAGATGTCGAAGCCTCAGACGAGGTCCGGGCACGAGCAGAGGCCGAGTCGGAGAAAAGCCTTTCACTTTGCTGCTGACGACTTCGGAGGGCCTTGGAAGACATTTTTCCACATGGCCCGCATGTTTTAGAATCGTGGTCCGGGCCCAGGCACCGAAGGCAGCAGTCGTGTGTGTCGGTGAGAGATATAATCTTTTTACACCGATCACACTTTTTAAAACCACTGGAAGTCATGGGGGAAAAAAGGGTCCCCGCGAGGTCAAAAGACCGGCCTTCCAGGGAAAAAGAAAAAAGTTTAGGCGCGAACGCCTAGCCACTAAGGGCAAAAACCGAAAAATAAAAAGGGGGTTCGATACCGGTGTACCGATCCCAGTGGGAGGGGAACCGACGTCGAATCCGAAGAAAAGAAGCGAAAACAACGCTAGAAAAAAATCTAATTTTAACCGGGAAAACAGGACACACGTCCGATGGGCTTCATGGAAAAAAAGAGACTGAGGTAAGATGGCACCTTTAGGCGGGAAGGGAACCGTGCATGCGTGCCAGCATTCCCAAAGGCTTTCATGGACAGCTGGAGAAATGCTCCGCTGGGGCTTCATCGGCGTCGATGACACCCATAAGTGAGGACTGACTTCCTGCTTGGTCCTGGAGAACTACGCTTTATTTTACCCTAAAGACATCACAGGCAAAGGTAACTGAATTGGAGATGGTTACAGTGTTCTGTTAATGACTAATGCTTATTCACTTGCAGTAAGAGATCTTTGCAGTGGCAGAATGGAATGCTGTTCTTTTCCAGGAACAAGCAGGAAGTCAGTCCTCACATATGGATGACGTCGGCACTGACTGAGCCTTCACGGAAGCATCCCCCCGGCTTTCAAAGAAAGCCTTTGGGGGATGCCACCACGCATGCATGGTCCCCTTTCCGCCCAAGGGTGCCATCTTGCACAGTCTCCTTTTTTCCTTGGAGCCCTTCAGACATCCATCTGGCTTGTCCCTGGAAAAAGTTGATTTTTTTCTTCTCTGAGTTTCATACTCACCTCTGGTATAGCACTGGTACTCTTCCCGCCTGCCAACCCCATTGCCTCGGCGTTAAGTCGGCCCATTTTTATAGTTTTCATTCTTTCTTTTCCCGGCACCTTCGCACCTTTTTTTTCCACTGGCAGCCCAGAAAGTCTTTAATCTCACAGGAGTACTTTTTCCCCCCATGGCTACCAGTGATTTAAGAAGTATGATCAGTGCTCCAAAATTATGTCCTTGACCGACACACATGACTGCTGTCTCCGCTGCCTGTGGCCAGATAATGACCCGGCAGCCTACGGTCTCTGCAAGAAGATGTCCAGTAAGGCCCTCAAGAGCCACCAGCAGCAGCACAATAAGTTTTTCCCTGAGTCCCCAGTGCCTGAGAAAGCCAGGGTCTTGTCTGAGGCCCCGACATCTTGGGCAGAACCCTCCGTACCCGAGCCTTGTTGTGGGTCCTTGGAAATGGGGTCTCCCTCGAGGGAACCCATGAAGAAGAAGCAGCCTTCGAAGACCAGTATCCTGTTTCCAACAGTGGCCAATGTAGGTCATAAGTACCTAGCAGTTTCCCCAAAAGACACAGGTTCCACAATGCTTGTATTGGGTCAAGCAGTGATATCCTGGGTCCCTTTTAATAATGGTTTATGGACCTTTCCTGCAGGAACTTGTCCAAACCTTTTTTTAAACCCGTATTTTACCCTGTAGCTTCATTGCATGTCCCCTAGTCTTTCTATATTCTGATGACATAAATTGATCTATGTTTACCTGTTCCACTCCATTCATCAATTTATAGACCTCTATCATATCTACCCTCAGCCGTCTCTTTTCCAGGTTGAAGAGCCCTAACCTTTTTAGCCTCTCTTCATAGGGGTATCCTTCCATCCCCTTTACCATTTTGGTGGCTCTTCTCTGTACCTTTTCTAATAACGCTATATCCTTTTTAAGATACGGCGACCAGAATTGCACATAATATTCAAGGTGCGGTCGCACCATGGAATGATACAGAGGCATTATAATATCCTTTATTTTATTTTCCATTCCTTTCCTTATGATACCTAGCATTCTATTTGCTCTCTTGGCTGCCGCTGCACACTGGGCAGAGGGTTTTAACATGTTATCCACGATGACGCCTAAATCTTTTTCCTGGGTGGTGATTCCTAATATGGAACCTTGCATTGTGTAACCATAGTTTGGGTTGTTCTTTCCTAGGTGCATAACTTTGCACTTGTCCACATTAAATTTCATCTGCCATTTGGATGCCCGGTCTTCCAATTTATCAAGATCCTCTTGCAATTTTCCACAATCCTCATGGGTATTAACAACTTTAAATAGTTTTGTGTCATCTGCAAATTTGATAACCTCACTCGTTATTCCCATTTCCAGGTCATAGTAACATAGTAAATGACGGCAGATAAAGACCAGTATGGTCCATCTAGTCTGCCCAGCAATATGGCAAGAGTAGGTGCACCCCTTCCCATGTCTTTAGGGAGTAGGTGCACCCCTTCCCATGTCTTTGTTTAGGGGTGCACCCACCAGGAGCAGATGCACCCCTCCCACCAGGAGCAGATGCACCCCTCCCCATGTCTTCACCCCTCCCCATATCTTTGTTTAGGGGTGAATCCACCGTTCCTCCCCCCATCGCTCCATGTAGGACACCCCTGTTTGTTGAGAAATTAGATGGTTCAGTTTATTTTGATTTAGACTTGTTGCTGTAAAGTGATCCACTGTGTCTGTTCCAGGCCACTTTGAATTCCATCACTGTGTTTGCCCCCACCAACTCCATCGGAAGGGCATTCCAAGCATCCGCCACCCTTTCAGTGAAAAAGTATTTCCAGACATTGCCTTTCAATTTACCACCTTGCAGCTTCATGTCGTACCCTCTAGTTTTATTAATTTATTAATTGTTTATTAATTTAAATTAGGTCATTTATGATATATAAGTTCTTCCCCGAATCTCCAATGCCTCCGAAGGCCAGGGCCTCGTCTGAGGCCCCGTCATCTCGGGAGGAACTTTCTGAACACGAGCGTCATCGTGGGTCCTTGGAGAGGGGGTCTCCCTCGAGGAAACACAGGAAGAAGAATAAACCCTCGAAGGCGGCGTCCTTAGATGGTTCTGACCGGCTGGGAACCTCCCGGGCCCAGTCCCGCGGTCTGAGGCGCTCGTCCGAGGCATTGGAAAAGGAGAGACCTGCCAAAGTCCCCCGGAAGGACCCAGCCGCAGACCAGCCTCTGTCTCCAGATAATATCATCGTTGAGGATTCCCCCTCGGGAGAGCCGACGTCAGGCCCGAGTTCCTCGGTGCCCGCACCGAAGGCTGTGGAGCCTTCTGGCCTGGAGTTCAGAATGGTGGCCCTGGAGCGCAGTTTGTCTGTCTTCATCGGCCAGAAGCAGGCACTGTTGTCCGGCGCATCCGGCTCATCTGCCCCGACCACTGGGCACTCGACGTCTAAGACGTCCCAGGAGGCTGAGCCGATCCTCAAGGTCTTGCGGACTCGAGTTGATCCTCGGCCGAGGTCACGCTCGACTGGAGCTTGGTCAACCCCGGCCAATTTACCGGGTGTTGACCGCAGGACCTCGAGGGTTTCGAAGCCCACGGAGCAGCCCGCCTACGAGTCATCCTCGGAGTACTCTGATTGGAAGACGGAGGATGAGGAGTCTCCCGATACCCGTCGCCACCACGATGTCCCTTCCAACTCCCCAGTCTCAGAACCTCTGAGACGGTCCCTGCCAGAGGATATCAGCTTCTTGGACTTTGTCAAAGACATGTCCAAGGCCCTGGTGTTCCCGACCAAGTCGGAGGAGGACCCTCGGGCTGACGAACTGGAGATTCTTCAGTACAAGGCCCCTCCTCGGGAATCGCTCATGGTGCCCATTCCTCCCATCCTGGAACGGCTCATGCTCCGCATGGGAGACACTGGTGTTGATGCCGGTGGTGAACAAACGGCTCGACTCGATGTATTGGGTCCGCCGGAGCCCGGGCTTCAAGAAGTCACAACTGCTGCATAATTCCATGGTGGTGGAGTCGGCCATGCGTCGGCTGAAAAGCCAGAAGACGCACGCCTCGGTGCCCCTAGGCAGGAAGGCCCGCACCTTGTATGCTCTTGGCAGGAAGTGCTACCAGGGCTCGATGCTCATCTGCCAGGTCCAGGGCTACCGGCTGTACATGGGCATGTACTTGAGAGACCTGGCGAAGGAACTCACCGGATTCTCAGCTGGTCTCTCCGAGAAACCTTTGCAGCGGTTACACCAGGTTCTACAAGAACAGAGTGGTGCTTCGCACGCACCCCAAGTTCCTGCAGAAGGTAGTGTCGCCCTTCCAGCTTAATCAGGAGATGGTGCTTCCTACCTTCTTCCCAAGACCTCACTCCAGTCGGGCAGAGACAGTTCTTCACTCATTGGACTATAAGAGGTCCTTATAATTCTATATCCAACACACCCCAAGGACCACGCAAAGCTTCTCAGCTTTTCATCTCCTATGACCCCAGTAGGTTGGGGGAGGCAGTGACCAAATGTACGCTGTCCACTTGGGTGGTGGACTGTATCGCCTTTGCTTATGAGTAGGTGAGGCTTCCACTGGAAGGCCGCCTCACGGTGCACTGTGTCCGAGCCATGGCGGCTTCGGTGGCAAACTTGTGCTCTGTCCTGTTAGTGGACATCTGCCGAGCTACCACCTGGTCTTCAGTCCATACTTTTGCATCTCATTACTGCCTGTAAAGAGAGTCCCGACAAGATAGTGCCTTCGGCCAGGCTGTGCTCTGTAACCTTTTTGGGGTCTAGGCAACTCCTACCCTCCGATCCTTCTGTGTTCAGGCTCCCGGAGTGTTTTTCCTCCAGACACAAGAGTCCTACCGGGGTCTGTGTACACGGACCAAATTGCTGCTGCTAGCGGCTCCCTTGCAGGGCCCTATTTTGCTATGGTTTTTCAGTAGCCTGCAGCTGGGGAGTCCCATATGTGAGGACTGACTTCCTGCTTGTTCCCGGAGGAAGCGTAGTTACTTACCTGTAACAGGTGTTCTCCGGGGACAGTAGGAATCAATCCTCACAACCCTCCCTCCTCCCCTTGGAGTTGCTGCTGTACCATCTTTTATTTTTGCCCTCTTTTAGCTATGTCATCTGAGTGAGCAAGATGGCACCCTTGTGTGGGAAAGGGAATACGCATGCGTGGTGGCATCTCCCAAAGGCTTTCTTTGAAAGCTGGGGGGATACTTCCGTGAGGGCTCTGTCGGTGCCGACGTCACACATATGTGAGGACTGATTTCTTCTGTTCCCAGAGAACACCTGTTACAAGTGAGTAACTACACTTTCACAGCATAACTCATCGATGGGGAATGCTAGTGATGGATCTCATAGCTTCTGCCTTCAACACAAAGGCAAGTTGCTTCTTCAGTTGTCGCCAAGAGAGGATGTCAGAGGTTCTCAATGCCTTGGCTGTTGGACAGCCTTCTGTAGGGAGGCTGCTCCAGAGAATAGAGGTGCATCAGGGGCTGGTGGTTCCGGTAGCACGGGATTAGCCTCTGAGGCTGTGGTATACAGAGCTGATTCGCTTGTCGGTGGGGATGCTGTGGCATCTACCTGCACAGGCTAACTTCTGTCACAAAGCCTGATCCTCGTTCTCAAGTGGATCGATTCTTGCTTACAGCCTGGCTCTTGAGAGGGCTCTGTTAAGGATGAGGGTACTTGTCACAGGTTATTGCCACCTTACTGAGGGCTCCAAAGCATTCCACCTCTTTGTCCTATATTTGAGTGTAGCATGTTTTTGAGGACTGGTATACGGATCAGGAGGCAGCGGGCGATGTTGGCCACAATCCTGGACGTTCTAGTCTTTTTGCAAGCTGGAATGGAAAAGAGCTGGATGTTCTGGTCTATTTGCAAGCTGGAATGGAATTCGTTGCGCATTCAAGTGGCCATACTGGCTTACTATCGTGGATGCATGCAAGGAGTCTCTTTGAATGTGCATCCAGATGTTATGATTTTTAAGGCGGTAAAGCATCTTCAACAACCGCCTGTGCATTCCATGGTTCCGGCTTGGGACCTCAATTTGGTATTGTCGGTTTTGACAGAATCTCTTTTCAAGCCATAGAGCACGGCAACACTTAAGGATTTTGCCTTTAAGGTGGTATTTCTGGTGGTCATTTGCTCCATGTGGCAGATTTTGGAGTTGCAGGCATGGTCGTGTAAGGAGCCCTTTCTGGTACTCTCCAAAGAGAAGGTGTTGTGCCAGTGCCGTCCTTCTTGTCAAAAGTGGTTTTGGCCTTTCACATGAATCAGTCAGTGGTGCTTCCGGGTTTTCGACTGCTACGGACCAACAGCTGCACCTTTTGGATGTTCTCAAGGTGCTTTGTCATTACCTTAAGCGCACTGAGCCCTTCCACAAGTTGGAGCATCTATTTGTCCTTTTTGGAGGATCTCATATAGGGGAAGCGGCATCTGAAGACCTCCATTGCCTGCTGGTTGACGTCTCTTTGTGGCTGCTGTTAGCCTGTATATAATTGTTCCTTGTTCCATGCAAAGTTCTGTTTACTGACCTCGTTAAAGTCTGCTTTATCATTAGAATATTGGCTTAAGAGGTGGAGTTTTGCTTCATTATACCATGGCATCATCATAGAAGTCTAGAATTATCAGTCTCCATCTGCTGGAAATGGGATGTAACCCAGGAGTCTGGACTGGACTGGAGGAACTCGAGGAAAGAAAATTAGCAGGTAAGGTCTAATTTCACCCTATTTCTGTTGCTATAGGTGGAGCTAGATTAACGAACTGGCAAGCTAGGAACCTACCTACATTCCATGTTTAGGGAGATCCTATCAAATGTGCTCTATACTCAAGAGGTTAGGATCGAGAACTGTCTTGTGTTCTGGAATTTTTTTTCCATGATTCTATTGATTTTTACATTAATGTCTGATAGCTAGAAGGATGATTAACATGTCTACACTTTTGTCCTTGTTTAAAAACAATCTGCCATTCTCTAATCTTCCCCACTGTGTGAGTGAGCCTACCCTGCCTGCTTCTAATGTAACTAGCAGCAGAGACTGTGGATGGGATCCAAACAGAAAGGCTGTAGGAATGGAGCACTGGAATGCTGATCTAGTCACAGGAAGGGAGGTGGAAAGTTGGGGAAGGTTAATGTGATACATAAGTTTAAGATTCTGTGTGTGCTGGGAGATGAGAGAGGCTCTGTCCCCTCCCACCCCCTCAAAGAAAAGTGTTTTAGTGCATTTCCTATAGGACAAGCTGTTCCAACAGCTTCAACATGCAAACACTGATTCACAGTAATGTAACTGTTAAAAAATTGCACCTATCAAACAGCCCTCCCCTCTCTTGATCACGACATGGACAAAACACAGGAATAAATGCACACTCATGCACATAACATGTATACACATGGACATACATATGTGTGCACAGGCAACACATACACACACTAGATAAACAAACATCCAAAACAGATATGACACACACGCACAAAGGCAATGCAGATACACACACAAAGATGTTGGAAAGAATTCCATGAGTCATGCGCTACATGCTTTCCTCCTAATGAGGCCTTGACATCAGGCCTGTCCTCAGAGAAAAAAAACAAGCACTTTACCTGTAGCAGGTGCTTTCATTGGGCAACAGGATTCAAATCCTCGCATACCTTCCCACCTCTCCTAGGAGTTCTCCTGAAAAGAGCTATTTAAGAACTCAGGAGGCCCCATATAGCAACACAGCACAGAAAGTGATGCAGTCTTAAAATTTCTAGAAAATTTCTGAGCTATAGTAAGTTGGGGGGGTGTGGGGGGGAATCCTGTATAGGTTCCATTGGATGGTGTCACCCACTTGTGAGGACTAGAATTCTGTGCTTACCATAGAGAACTCCTCCTATAGTTAAGCAACTTGGTTATGTAAGATGTATTATGTCACTAGAAGAAGGAGCAGTCAATGGAACAGAAACCTAGTAGCAGAAGGGAACTTTTGATCTATTCTATGAAAGCCTTTTGAGAATATCTTCTTTCCACTTTTCTGAGATCCACTCTGGGTGTGTTAGCATTATTCTCACTTTATTGTGTTTTTCCTTCAGATTAACAAACAGAATGAGCAGATGCATGCCTTGCTGGCCATTGCTCTCACTATGTACCCCATGCGTATTGATGAGAGCATTCACACACAGCTGCGGGAGAAATATGGGGACAAGATGCTCCGGATGCAGAAGGGGTAAGCAAAGAAAGGGAAGTTGCACCCACAGTTCGGGATAACAAGTAGAAAATATTACAGTCCCTGAGAGACTGCAGAGGGAGAGAGCTGCTGGTGTTCTTTACTAACAGCCTTTACTAACAGGATGTAGTAAAGGCTGTTAGTGTAGCTGGGTTTAAAAAAGGTTTGGACAAGTTCCTGGAGGAAAGGTTCATAAACCATTATTAAGAAGGGACCCAGGATATCAATGCTTGACCCAGTACAAGCATTGCGTAACCTGTGTCTTTTGGGGAAACTGCTAGGTACTTATGACCTAGATTGGCCACTGTTGGAAACAGGATACTGGGCTTGATGGACCTTGGTCTGACCCAGTATGGCATATCTTATGTTCTTATGCTAGTCATCAGTTCTTCGGGAGATTCTTGTCTCTGTGCCTGCATGCACATGATAGCCACACATACTCCCTGCCAACTTTCTCCACTGAACCAGTGGCAAGCTTTCCTTTACCTGTTCTGACTGAGTTGCTTCTGTTTCCTAGCTCACTGCTCATCTCTGAATGCACCGGTACATCACTTTCTACCCCTTTTCAATGTACACAACATGCAGTAAGTACACTGAACAAGGAGGAAGTGACCTCATTTATGTAGATGGCTATTTTAAACCTGAAGCTCTATGGACCCTGAGAGCATTTTGGGGTTCCCCCTGAATTTTATCCTTGTCCCTTGTCGCCAACCTCCCCCTGGTGGCCGGTGGCTGAACGGGAAGGTTGGGCATATAGTTAATTTTAGGAGAGAAGAGGTTTTTTTAAGGCCAGGTGCAGCCTGGTCTATGTATTCCTGCTCCCGGTGCAAATAAGTCATGTAAGCCAAATGGAGGGAGAATAAGGCTTTTATTTCCCTTTTCACAAAAAGATTCGTTGGGCTACAAAAATTAAGGAAAGTCCTTCTTTTCAGGCATAAACCAAACTCAAGGTACAAAGTAAACTGTTATAATCTTCACAGTAGTAGAAAGGAAATTAACCAAGGATTCTTTCAACATTGGAGTAAATTACAAGTCTGAACATTCTTCTTTCATTCAGCACGAATATGGGAACTTCTTAAGGTAATATTTGTATGGCTCACAGTTCCGGCAGTGATTCCAAATCACCCCCAACACACATGGAACAATCCATCAATTCCTCCTGAGATGAGGAAATAGGGTCTATAAGCTCCACTTGCATCGGTTCTAAATCACTATTATCTTCTGAGCTGGGGCTTTCTCTGGCTGTTATCAGTGGCCAGTCCCTATTTTTGTTCCCTTGTTTTCCATACAGTTGTTCTAAGGTTCTTAAATGAGCGTGGCCTGTTTTATTGCCTCTATATCTTGGCTGGTGAAACTCTGGCCTGCTTTCTCTTCTTTTAAACTGGGCATCTGTTTTATAAGGGCTTCTAGCAGCTGAGCCTTTCTTCATGAATAAAGAATCATCATACCTTGGTTTCCTGTAATAGGCATAGCTGGAAGTGTCCTCCTCAGGTATTTCCCTTAGGACCCAGTCTCTCTGGCAATCTTTCTCTTGAAAGCTTCTGGTACCTTTCAATCTGGTCCCCGGGCTTTCTGGCAAGCGTAGGCCTCTCTCCAAGCCTGGCTTCCTGCTTCTTAGCTCTTTACCTCTGGAGTTTCTGGCTACCACGACTTCCACAGGACTGAGTCTCCTCCGTCTGTCTTTCTCTGGGAACTCTGGTTCTCTTCCAGTTCCTGCAGCCGTGCCACTAGTCCTGGTTCCACTGCTCCTTTTCTCAGCAGTGCTCTCCTTTCCGGTGCTGCTCTGCTCTCCGGTGCTGCTCTGCCCTCTGGTGCTGCTCTGCCTTCTGTCTCCAGCCTCTCGCTTATAAAGGTCTTCTGCCTTTGAGCTTCCTGGGCTAGTTCTCAGGTGCTGCTGATTAGCTAGGTGTGTCCACTCAGCCTCTGTAAGTGCACGTCTGCTCCCTCTAGCTGTTTTGCTAGGCAATTGCGTTCTCTGTACCTTATTTGTTTTGGGACAGACAGCTTCTTTTCCTATGTCCTCATTTTTATTAGCTCCTGCTCTGACACCCACTGGTCCAGTCCAGACAAATGGATTGTGTTTGTCTACTAGCAGCTGGAGACTGATTATGCAAGTTGATATTATCTTATACCCGCTGAGGCTACTCTCCTATTCCTCAGTACTTCAGTCTCCAGTAACTGGGACAGATCCATTAAATTGCTTGTCTGGACTGTGAAGATTTGAGGTTACCCGAGGCTGTTTAGCTTTTTGTCAAGGAAGAGCAGAACTGTTCCTGGCAGAGTCTTAGTCTCTTATACCATACAGACCTGCACACCCCAGATCTCACAAAGCTAAAGAAGGATGAAAGATTGATAGTTGCAGCCCAGGACAGCAGATTATGGACGAGATGGTTTACGGTGAGTATTGAAAAAACTGGCAAAACAGACATATGTCGATTCTGTAAGAAAGAGCTGGAAAGAGTGACTTACCTTATAGCAGGCTGTGAAGTTCTGATGGCGGAAAATTTCTTTACCAAAAGGCACAACAAAGTAACAAACTTCCTCCACTGGAAACTCTGTAAACACTACAACATCACTGTCTCTGAAAAGCACTGGGATCATTACCCTAGGAGAATATCAGAGAATGAAGAGGTTATGATCTCCTGCGACATTCCCATTCCAACAGATAAGAAACTGGATGCCAGGAAACCTGACATAATGGTAAAGGAGAAGAATACCAGAACAGCATTGATAAGAAGTGTGAATCACGTGGAGAGACAGAAGATCCTGAAGTACCAAGAAATGCAGTCAGAGACAAAGAAAACGTGGCAGAAAGATACAGAAATCTTTCCCATTGTACTGGGAGCTACAGGTTTCATAAAGAATAATTTCCAAGCACATCTTGACAAACTACCTATACCTGTTACATCTTACGAACTCCAGAAGGAAGCTCTCTTTGGCATGATGGAAGTATTGCGCTGAGCATTAGCAGTAAATTTGAGAGACTAAGATCCTACTCCACATACTCTGACTTAGAAGTGAGGTTCACGACAGTCATGGTATCCGCAAAACTGACCCATTTGGAGAAACTGCCCCAACTAAACAACTGTCTTGCCCTGATTGTGACCTGGTTATTCAACAACTGCCCGAAGTTAAATCCAACTAAAACCTCCACACTTTGGCTAACAGGTCATCTAAATTCTCCAAATGTTTCCCTTATCATAGATGGTTATTCTATTGCTCTCTCCCAGTTACTTCTTTACCTTGGAGTTATTCTTGATACTCAACTTTCCTTCTTGATCATATTAATTCAGTTGCAAAAAAGTGCTTCTTTTCTCTTCAGCAAACTCGTTCAGCCTGCTATTACCTATCTAATAGAGAATTATCAAGATTATTATCTGCTTGAATATTCACCATATGAAACTAGTAGGACATAATGTTATCGTGTACCAAGTTCTCAGTTTAAACTATCGCAGCTTATATGTCAAAGGGGCATCATCAAATGTACCTCCCTTAGTTATGCTGCTGTTTACATCAATGACCTTTAAACTGCGTACACTTTGACAATTGTCGTCCTTTTCTTAAAAACAATTATTTTTCAATACTTTTCATATTTTCTTAGTGCCTTTTCCACTTTCAAAACTTCAAAACTTTTTCTCAAAACTTTTTCCAAGTGATCAAAAACTGAACTCACTGTGCTTCAGACTTAGAAACATATCGCATCAGCAAACGTACTTATTCCAATTCCTCCATTGTTGCAAAAAACCTCTTTCACTTTAATTAAACAGAGACATTATTGAAGCAACTTATGAGAGAAAAAATTGCTGGTACTTAGCTTCAAATGCTGTACTGAATTCTTATGTAGAAGAACTATGAGATAAGAATGTTTACGGCTGCAGTGTAAATCCCGACGCCGTGTATCTAAGGCGCCCAAGCGTTTCACCATAGGTTTCATCAGGGGATTTTGTTTCAATGAATCTGTATGGATCACATAAAACACAGCCAAAGTGTATCATATTAAAATCCTTCTACCATATTTCATATTTAATGTCATTTCTGTTATGTCACTAAAAGAATAAAAGGAAAAACATACCATAGAAATCTTTTCCATTCTTTCATTCTCAAACAGAAAAAAAGCTGTGACTGCAAGCTCGTGCGAAAAGGCGAAAAAACGCCGCGCATGCTCTTTAAAATTCTCACTGAGCCTATAAAGATTTTATAAATGGAACTCCTCCTCCAAGTACCCGTCAATCAGAACATATCCTTACACACAGGCAGACCAATCGAGAGAAGCATTTAAACCATGTGGACGAACCGTGTTTAAAATAAATATCCAGCGCTATTCTTCATGCAATAAAGTTTGTTCACGTGTCTTGTTACCCCGGGGAAAATCCACCCGATCCAGGACAAAACAATGTAATTGGTCAAAGCTGTGGTTAGCCTCTAAACAATGCTGGACCATAGGTGCCTCCAGTACTTTATTGTTCACACGACTTCGATGCTCCATCATCCGAAACTTGAAAGATCTAACAGTCTTCCCAATGTACAGTAGAGAACAAGGGCACCGGACCGCATATACTACGAATGTTGACAAACACGTAGTGGCTTTTCGTAATGTGTAAAATTTCTGACGGTGCTCAAATTGTGTAAGTTCCAAAGGTAAAGCACAAATACTACATGATCCACATTTTCTATGACCAGGTGTTAAAACTGGTTCCTCTTTGTGGCGGTCGGCACGCAGAATTGATGGACTAAGTTTCTCTTTAAGATTAGAGCATCTACTCCATACGCAACGTATGCGTTTCTCCTTGAGGCTCGGTAGCGCTCTTAATACTACACTGTCTCTTTTAATAATTTTCTGAATGTCCTTACTCATGGGAGAGAACCGAGTTATCAAATTGACAGGACTAGTGTCACTCTCTTCATTAGTTTTCCGGGCAATCTGAGGTGTCAACAGGAGCCTTCGATCATTATATATGGCTCTAGTGTATGCTTTTTGTATTACAGATGAAGGATAACCGCGCTTTAAAAAATTGGCCTTCAGCTGATGGGATTTAATACGGAAATCTTTGATGTCAGAACAGTTTGGAGGCACCTATGGTCCAGCATTGTTTAGAGGCTAACCACAGCTTTGACCAATTACATTGTTTTGTCCTGGATCGGGTGGATTTTCCCCGGGGTAACAAGACATGTGAACAAACTTTATTGCATGAAGAACAGCGCTAGATATTTATTTTAAACACGGTTCGTCCACATGGTTTAAATGCTTCTCTCGATTGGTCTGCCTGTGTGTAAGGATATGTTCTGATTGACGGGTACTTGGAGGAGGAGTTCCATTTATAAAATCTTTATAGGCTCAGTGAGAATTTTAAAGAGCATGCGCGGCGTTTTTTCGCCTTGTCGCACGAGCTTGCAGTCACAGCTTTTTTCCGTTTGAGAATGAAAGAATGGAAAAGATTTCTATGGTATGTTTTTCCTTTTATTCTTTTAGTGACATAACAGAAATGACATTAAATATGAAATATGGTAGAAGGATTTTAATATGATACACTTTGGCTGTGTTTTATGTGATCCATACAGATTCATTGAAACAAAATCCCCTGATGAAACCTATGGTGAAACGCTTGGGCGCCTTAGATACACGGCGTCGGGATTTACACTGCAACCGTAAACATTCTTATCTCATAGTGCTTCTACATAAGAATTCAGTACAGCATTTGAAGCTAAGTACCAGCAATTTTTTCTCTCATAAGTTGCTTCAATAATGTCTCTGTTTAATTAAAGTGAAAGAGGATTTTTGCAACAATGGAGGAATTGGAATAAGTACGTTTGCTGATGCGATATGTTTCTAAGTCTGAAGCACAGTGAGTTCAGTTTTTGATCACTTTGGAAAAAGTCTTGAGAAAAAATCACTTGGAAAAAGTTTTGAAGTTTTGAAAGTGGAAAAGGCACTAAGAAAATATGAAAAGTATTGAAAAATAATTGTTTTTAAGAAAAGGACGACAATTGTCAAAGTGTACGCAGTCTAAAGGTCATTGATGTAAACAGCAGCATAACTAAGGGAGGTACATTTGATGATGCCCCTTTGACATATAAGCTGCGATAGTTTAAACTGAGACCTTGGTACACGATAACATTATGTCCTACTAGTTTCATATGGTGAATATTCAAGCAGATAATAATCTTGATAATTCTCTAGCAGTAGCTGCTTGATAACGCGACCACGTTTTTGTAGTGTATTACCTATCTAATGCCTCCTTACACACGTTACTACTTTCATTAGTGATTTCAAAAATTGACTACTGCAACGTTATTTATGTAGGAATTCCTCAAGCTCAACTCGCACGTCTGCAAACCATTCAAAATACAGCCATTCATCTGCTCTTTCATGCTACTAGGTTTGACCATGTAACCCCTCTTTATTTGCTCTCATTGGTTACCAGTTTCCTACCATGTCAAGTATAAATTTCTTGTCCTCGCACATAACCCGGAATGGATAATTTTATCTGTCACCTCTCCTCATCCCGCATGCACCTTTCAGAATATTACGTAATTCTCTTAGTCTCAGTCTTTATCTCCCTTTGTCATCCCAGGCATGCCTTGAAACTGCTAAACATGCTGCTTTCTACTTCCTGGCCCCTTACCTCAGGAATTTGTTGCCAGCTGATATCCGGCTAGAGCTCTCTCATCCCAGGTTCAAAAATGCTTTGAAGATATATTATTTCGAGCTGCATTTCAGTTGACCTCCCAGTGACTGTTTTGAGACTTAGCTCCCCTTCCTTACCCCATTGTCGTTTCTTTTCTGTTTTTAATGGAATTCTTTTCCGCTTCTCATATTTCATGTATTATTATTGTGAACCGCTTTGGTGTACTGAAGGGCAGTATATCAAATTATAATAAACCACAGTTGATGCGTATTATTTACCAAAAAAAAAAAGTCAAACAATAAAGTTCATTAATTGGAGCAGTGCATTGCAGTCCACTCCAGAACCCTGCAGTGTGTGAGAGGAGAACCCTGTGGAACCACCGTGAGCCATTCGATCGGTGTCTGTGAGTCCCAGCTGCAGCGGCTGCCCTACAGGGATCCAAGGAGCTGAGTGCCAGCAAATTTCTGTCTCTGCAGTGAGTTTTAAAAATATTGTGGGGATTTTAATCAGTTTTTTCCAACAGGCAGTCATTCATCAGTACGGCGGTAGGCTTGTCAATGAAGCAATACCAGGTCCCAAAGTTGCTTGAGCTGCATGCGGCACGTGCCGCAGCTCTCTCTATCAAGCAGGTTGTTGTAAGTCGTGTGAGAGAGAACCACAAACTGGAGGAGCATAGAGGGACTTAGCCCATGCCTGGGAGGGTCGCGGGATTCTCAAGGAGCACAGGACTCGCATGGGTCACAGGACCGGGCCACTGGAGCGAGCACGCAGAGGCAGGAAATTTCCTGTGATTCTTCCCCGGTGGCCATTTTGTTGGACAGCTCTGGTTCCGCAGCAGCCATTTCCGACGGAGAGTATGAGGCAGCAAGTGCTGGGGGGGGGCATCTTGGACCTCTCAGGAGCCTCAGCAAGAGTCGGAGGAGAGTTCATTTTTCTCACCTGAGTTTGTTTTGTTACTGCACAAGGCATGTAAATTGCAGCAGGTGAAAGGTTCTGAGAAGCCTTTAGTTTCAGCTGAGACCATAGTTTTGAAGCGCCCTTTGATGGTGGAGGCTGAGCAGGGACGGCAAAGGCGCGTGCCAAAGTTTCGAAGGAGGAGGAGGGCCTGTGGTACAACGCC
The DNA here is from genome assembly GCA_033557465.1 of Ichthyophis bannanicus. NCBI lineage: Eukaryota > Metazoa > Chordata > Amphibia > Gymnophiona > Ichthyophiidae > Ichthyophis > Ichthyophis bannanicus. The sequence continues at coordinate 1,003,519,226 of CM066031.1, read as the reverse complement.
TCAATAGAGCTCGAAGATCCTGGAGAGCGCCCCTCGGGGCAAGGGGGAGACCTGGAGACCCTAGAGCAGGACAAGGACCTTCCACTGGGCGAGGATCCCGCTATAGTCAGAGTATTCCATAAGGAGGAGCTCCTGGCACTCATATCTCAATCCTTAGCGGCCTTAAACATCCCCTTTAGGACCTCACAGGAAGAGGTTCCGTTGGAAGACTCGTTTTTACAGGGCATGCATACCGTGCAGAATTCTTTCCAGATGTATAAAGCCATCATGCAAATGATTGAGGCAGAATGAGACATCCCAGAAGCGGGATTAAGAGGCTGTCTAATGAAGACCCGCCTGTACCCAGCTCCCAGAACAGAGAAGTTGTTGTTTCGGACTCCCAAGGTGGATGCCTTGGTCACAGCAGTGACCAAGAAGATCACAATTCCTATGGAGGGGGGCGGCAGCACTAAGGTCCACAGGATCGTAGGCTGGAGTCCCTGTTGAAGCAGGCCTTCATCAATGCGTTGTCAATACAGGCCTTTATCAATGGGGCATATGTGGCCAGAGCCTGCATACGTTGGGTTCAAGCGTTACCTGGCTGCCTCGGGGGTAAACTTTCAGAACACACCGAATTACCCAAGTTGGAATCTGCATCGGCATCTGTTTACTTGTCATATTTTTGTTATGATTTAATGCACATTTTTTCTAAAAGCAGGGCGGCAAGACTGTTCCTGTGATTATGGAATTGGTCAGCAGATGTTTCTTTCAAGATCAGGCTCAGCAAGCTTCATTTTAAGGGGAAGCTGTTGTTTGGGGATCCACGCAAAGAATTGGTTAAGGACCTCGAGAAGTCCAAAGGGGGTAGGCTCCCGGAGGATAAGCCGCAGGGAGGTAAAGGACAGGCACCTCAGGCTAGAAGGGGGGAAGCGTGGGACTTCTGCAGATTTTGTGTGGTATGCTTTGCTCTTACACAAAGGGGAAGCTTTCTTTACTGGGGACAGCCCTTTCAGAGCCGGGGGACTGGCAGAGGATTCTACTTGGCTGTCTCCAACTCAGTCAAGAAACCCCAATGAAGCGAGGGGGACTCAGGGGGTCAAGGAGCACATCGGGGGACATCTCCAGCATTTCCTCCACTCCTGGGTCCAAATAATGGACCAGTGGATGCTGGAGATCATCCGCAATGGTTATGCTTTCGAGGTCCAGCACCCTCTGGCAGATGTCTTTATGGTCTCTCCATACAAGGCACCAGACAAGACCCAGTGCCTTCTGGCACTGGATGTCATAGTACCGGTCCCGCCAAACCAGTGCGGGTCTGATCATTACTCCAGTTATTTTGTGGTGCCCAAGAAAGATGATGCTTTTCGACCAATCCTGGACGTCAAGCGGGTCAATCGGGCCTTGCAGGTGTCCTGTTTTCACATGGAAACATTCCCTTCTGCATTGCGACCATTACAGAATGCAGAGATCCTTACGGTGTTAGACCTCACTGAGGCCTATCTACACATTCCCATCCATCCGGAGCATCAAAAGTTCTTTCGTCTTGTGACATTCATGGTTCACTTCCAGTTTCGGGCAATGTCTTTTGGGTTAGAAACATAGGCCATGTGGTCTATTTTTGTCGTCATGTTTCTATGATTTTATCTAGTCTGTCCTTCCATATCAACCACTACAACATTCCCCTTTTTTCCTTTAGAGATCCTCTGTATTTGTCCCATGCTTCTTTGAATTCAGATATGTCCTCATCTCTACCACCTCCTCTGGAAGACTATTCCTCGGATCCACCCCTCTTTCCGTAAAGAAATATTTCTGGATATCACTCCTGAATCTATCTCCTTTCATCCTCATCCCATGTCCCCTTGTAGCAGAGTTTGCTTTCATCGAAAGAGGCTCTCCTCCTGTGCATTTATGCCATGGAGGTATTTAAACGTCTCAGTCATATCACCTCTATCCCGCCTTTCCTCTAAGGTGTACATATTAAGATCCTTAAGTCTGTCCTCATATGCTTTATAATGAAGATCACTAACCATTTTAGTAGCCACCCTCTGTATGGACTACAGCCTGTTTACATCCTTTTGAAGGTGCAGTCTCCTACTCCAAATGAGGCACTATCACCTCCTCTCTTCTGCTGGCCATTCCTCTCCCTTTGCACCCAAGCATTCTTCTAGATTTTGCCGTCACCTTTTTTTACCTGTTTAGCTACTTTAAGATCATCGGACACAATCACGCCTAGGTCCCGCCCTTCTTTAGTGGACAAAAGTACTTCACCCCCTATACTATATTGCTCCCATGGATTGCTGCAGCCCAAATGCAAATGACCTTGCATTTTTTAACATTAAATCTCAGCAGCAAATTCTAGACCATTCTTCAAGCTTAGCTAGATCCCTCCTCAAGTTATCTATATCTTCCTGGGTGTCTACTGTATTGCAGATTTTGGTATCATCCGCAAATAGGCAAACCTTACCCGACAGCCCTTCCGCTATATCACTAACAAAGATGTTAAAAAGAATTGGACCAAGGACAGATTCCTGGGGCACACCACTGGTAACCACCTTCTCCTTAGAGTGAGCTCCATTTACCTGTACCCTTTGTCGCCTCCCACTCAACCAATTTCTAACCCAAGCAGTAATTTTAGAGTACATCCCTAGGGTGCTCAGTTTGTTTATAAGTCGCCTATGAGGAATGGTGTCAAAGGCTTTACTGAAGTCTAAATACACCACATCTAGGGCTCTCCCTTGGACCAACTCCCTGGTCACCCAGCCAAAGAAATGAATCAGATTTGTCTGACAAGACCTGCCTCTGGTGAATCCATGCTGCCTCGGATCCTGTAATCCACTGGACTCCAGAAACCTCACTATTTTCTTTTTCAGCAGCGCTTCCAATAATTTACTCACCACTGAAGTTAAACTAACCGGCCTGTAGTTTTCAACCACATCCTTACTTCCACTTTTGTGTAAAGGGACCACAGGTGCCTCTCTGCAGTCTTTTGGCACCTCTCCCGACTCCGAGGCATTGAAAAGGTCAGTCAGTGGAGCTGCTAGAACATTCACCAAGACGATGGTCGTGGCAGCAGTGGCTCTCAGGAAAGAGGGCATCTTGGTCCATTCATATTTGGACAGCTGGCTCATTTGGGCAAAGTCTAAGGCCGAAAGTCGGGAGGCAATTCAGAGGGTGATATCCTTCCTCCAGGAGCTGGATTGGGTAATCAACTCGGCCAAGAGCAAACTGGCTCCATTGCAACAGTTGATATACCTCGGAGTGAGCTTTGACACGCAGGCGGGGTTAGTTTCCCTGCCAGAGCAAAGCATAGAGAAATTACAGATTATGGTGCGTCTGTTCCTGTGGATGTTGACTGTCAGCATGGCATTATATACAGATTTTGGGCCTGATGGCAGTGGCGCTGGATCTGGTTCCCTGGGCCAAAGCTCATATGAGACCACTGCAAAGGGTGGTGTTTTCCAGGTGGTTGCCTCGGTTACAACCGATGTCCTTCAGACCTCAGTGCCTGGGGGACATCAGGACTGCGTTGCAGTGGTGGCTGAACAGGGGCAATCTGGTGAAAGGAGTGTCATTGGAAACTCCGGACTGGGTGGTGGTGACCATGGATGCCAGTCTGCTCGGTTGGGGGTGCACTGCGGCTCCCAAGTGGCTCCGGGACTGTGGACAGAGGTGGAGAGCTCATGGTCCATCAATCGCCTGGAGATCTGAGCAGTCTGGCGAGCGTTTTGCCACTTTGTGCCACTTCCCAAAAGCCGGGCAGTATGTGTGTTTTTGGACAACGCCTCAATGGTGGCCAACCTCAGCAGATAAGGGGACATGGACAGTGTCCAGCTGGTGGCCGGAGTGGAAACCATTCTACAATGGGCCAAGCAGCACTTGCTTGCATTGTTGGCCACTCACATGGCCGGGAAGGACAAAATACAGTCGGATTACTTGAGCAGGAATCTGCTGGATGCAGCAGAATGGGCGCTGGCGGATTCCACGTTTGCAGGCATAGTGGATCTCTGGGTCCACCGGTGATGGGACCTCATGGTATCAGCAGACAACATTAAGTCTGTGATAAGGAAGCTTATCATAGCTCAGGAAGGAGCTATAGAAAAGGTGAAGTGACTCTGAACAAGCAACCTGTCAGTTCTGGTAGAAATAAGAAAACATAATTTTTCCATAAAAGACTACCAGTCCCAGAATGCACCAGGTTTCCAACAGCCATTAGAGGAGCTGAAGTGGGGAAACGTGTGTTCAATCAAGAGGGCTATGAGGTAATCCCCAAGCACTCATCTCGAAGGGCAGGGCCTGATTCAGCACAGCTGCGCTGTGCTAGGGAGGAGCACTCATCAAAGCAGAATAAAGGTAGAGTTTATTCTACAGAGAATTATCCTCATCCTCAGGATCAGCTTGGAGATCCTCATTTTGGACAGCTTCATCATCTGGAGGATCATCAGAAGCAGAAGCCAGAGCGGACGGACAGAGAGGGCAAGAAACCCTTTGGAAGAAAGAAGAGAAAAGCATTTGGGAGGTCTAAAGGAGTCCAGAGCAGTACGTATACTGGGAGACATTCAAAAGGCCAGCATACACCATTGGACTGGGGAAAGCCAGAGGAATGGTGCTGCAGAGCTAGGAATCTCCAGACGGTACCTGTGAGGGAGACGGCTGCACGTGGAAGGGACCCTAAGACCCGTGCCAGAAGGTATGTGAAGAGAGATCCAGTGTCCAGGGATCTGGATTGGAAGGCTGGACATAAGAACTGGACTACATACTGGCCAGGCTATTTAGAGAGGAACTCTAACAGCAATGGAAGCTCAGGTATGAACACTGATCTATGCCCTAGCTATAACCTTGAAAGACAGCAGGGAAACAAGTATTCTCCTGAGAGTGCTACATTGAGAAATTCCTCTGTGCCAATCCATGATATTGAACCCATGATTGTTGAAGAAGGGGGAGCGGTCTTAGATACAGGCTGTGAATATATGGATTGCTCTCTGTCTAAACTCCTTTGGTAATTTTCTGTTACAAAGTACAACAACCATCACAAAGAAATACAAACGTTCTTTAATCTACTCAGAAAAGCTCCTAAGTAGGATTTGAGCCACACAGTAGAAAGCAAGCCAGCTAAGGGTTTGCAGCTGGATAACTGCTAGCAATTGAGCATTACCTAATTGCTTGTGAGCTCTGAGGGAATCACTTCTGAATCTATGTGTGAAGATATAAGAAGTTAACCTGAAAAGAACAGTTTTTCCCTTCTTTGTGGGTTTTGCTTGTTGTTTGATACACTGCTAAGAAAATATTAGCTAAAGCCTACAGAAAAGACCAGTTTGTTACCAACCAGGTCTTTATTCTTTTGCTTTGATTGCCTGACAAGTTCAGCTGTTGTTTTCCTGATTTTGTTTTTCTAAGTTTAACACTGAAAGCAAGTATCCTGTTTTGTGTGCTACCAAGCATATCTGTGTTGGGAGAAATAACCCCCCCCCATAAATAAATATCTTATTGGCTTTACACGCAAGCACAACTAATTATTGTAAGCAGCTGTGTCTGGTGTGAATGGACTGCATTTCCCACAATCCCTTGCAAATCATATTGATATATGCACTTGCCAAGAATGTGAACATTCTCACCCAGGCAGCCGTCTGACAAGTCCAGTCGATTCTTCAACAGACAGAGAGGATGTCTGAGAGGCTGGATGCTCTAGAGCACATATGTGGCTGCGAGCAGGTCTTCTGTATGTTTTCCTGCACTGGACAATGATTGGTCGGCGCTTTTAGAGGATCGTTCAGCACAAGGGTCGTGCAATCCTAGTGGCCCTGAATTGGCCCCATCGTCCATGGTATGCAGATCTGATCTGATTGTTAGTGGGCAGTCCTTGGCGCCTGCCAGTGATGACAATCTACTGGCACAGGGGCCAATACTAATGCCACAAGTGGATCGATTCTCACTTACAGCCTGGCCCTTGAGTGGGCAAGGTTTTTAAAGCGAGGCTATGCACCTGGAGTAATTGCTATATTATTCAAGACGAGGAAGAAGTCTACCTCGTCCTGTGTCCGCGTTTGGTGGATTTTTGAAGGTTGGTGTGTGGACTGCAGTATCCATCCATTGGAAGCGTCTGTGGTGGATGTCCTGGCAGTTTTGCAGGTGGGGCTGGACAAGAGTCTTGCCTTGAATTCTCTGCCTTATCCTATTATCTGGGCAAGGTACAGGGAGTATCACTGGCATGCCACTCAGATATTTCCCATTTTTTGTGAGCAGCAAAACAGATTCGGCCGCCAGAGAGGGCCGTAGTTCCCCCTTGGGATCTTAATGTCGTGCTGTCAGTATTGACAGGCCCTCTGTTCAAGCCTCTTGGCCATTCCACTCTAAAGGATTTGATATTGAAGGGTGGTATTCTTGGTGGCCATCTGTTCTGAGCAACATATCTTGGAATTATAGGCCTTGTCCTGCCGGGAACCGTTTCTGGTTCTAGTTAAGGAGAGAGTGATTTTGCGTACAATTCCTTCCTCCTTGTAGTTTCCCCCTTTCATGTAAATCAGTTGGTGACATTGCCGGTCTTTACTATGGAAGAGCGGGGAGCCACAGATGGGTGGCTCCATAAGTTGGATATTCGCAGGGCGTTAAAGTGCTACCTGAAGTGCACTCTGTCCTTTTGCAAATCGGAGCATCTGTTCATGCTGTTTGGAGGGCTGCGTAAGGGAGAGGCAGCCTCTAAGGCATTCATCTCTCATTGGATGAAAGAGGCTATTGCCTCGGCCTACCTCCTCAAATGGAGGCCGGTGCCATTGGGACTGCGTGTACATTCCACTAGGGCCCAGGTGATTGCCTGGGCAGAATTTAGTCTGGTGCCGCCGGTGGACATTTGCCGGGTGGCAACGTGGTGGTCATTGCATACCTTTGCCAGGCACTACTGTCTGGATGTACAGGCTGCACAAGAGACACATTTTGGGGCTCAGGTATTTGAAGGCAGGGCTTGCGGATCCCTCCCATCAATAGGTACTGCTGTGGTACATCCCATTTGTCTGGACTGGACCAGAGGGATGTGGATGAAGGGAAAATTAGATCTTACCTGCTAATTTACTTTCATGTAGTCCCTCTGGTCCAGGACCCACCCTTGTCTATTTTTTGCTGTTTTTCGCACGAGCCTGCAAATCATTGGAGTAGCTGGAACAGTTCATTGTGTTCCCCGGAAGGACTGCCTCGTGGATATGTTTTTCTTTTTCTCAGCCTCTCCTGTCGGGGACTCTGAGTTAGCCAGAGTTTCTCGTACAGTACAGGAAAAAAAAAAAGGTGGTGACTATACATGAATTCCAGTTATAATAGTCAGCTGCAAGGCCTTTTGCTGGAATTGATTGTTGGAGGAATGTGGATGGGTTCAGTTCTGCCCATTCCAATAGTTGAGTTGTCTAGCTTCTGTTACGGATGTTCTATTTGCTGCTTTGTCATTGATATACTGAGGAATAGGAGAACAGCCTCAGTATATCATTGGGTGATGTCAGTGAAAGATTTGCATAATTGGTCTCCAGCTGCTGGTAGACGGACGCAACCCATTTGTCTGGACTGGACCATACCGGAGGGACTACATGAAAGTAAATTAGCAGGTAAAGTCTAATTTTCCCATCCATCCATTGAAGATCACAACTTGGTGACACAAACTCCCACATTGAAGCTAACCCCGATAGTGCATAAAAAGCAGCTAGTGGATCTCTAGGAATTCTCTTATGCTGGTTCTGCCAAGCTGAGGAAAGAGGGAGGTAAAATGTCAGCTGGGGACACACTGGGGCTGTGCAAGGGCAGTGGCAAGTTGCCAAGAGAAAGGGAGGGAGTAGGATTTGGGGGGTGAAGAGCAAGTTTTACCTGGAGAATTTTGCCGCTGTTTTTAGAGATTTGAAAGCAAACCAGTTCATGACCCTGGGAACTGAGCTTAAGGCAGGGATTGTAGATGTTGGGTGTTGGGTGTTGGGTGGAGGAAGTTGAAACCTATACAGAGGAGCATGGCAAGTTCACGACAGAGCTGGATAAACAGCTCTCCCATCTTGAATAAGCAAATAAGAACCTGGCCAATTTTAAGCTTGAGGATATAGAGAACCGCATGAGGCAAAACAACTTATGGTTCTGTAATGTTATGGAAGAACCTTGCTACGGGAAGTGTTTTGACATGGTTAGTAAAATTATAAAACACAAGCTGGGCAGCAGAGTCTGCTGAAAGCGTGGATATTACTGTGGAGCTGGATTGTGCGCATTGTGCTCTTGGGCTCCCAAGGCAGAAATTGTCACAAAAATTAATAGATTGTTTTCACAAATTTGCTGTTAAGGAAAGAGTAGCTGCTAAAGTGTGAACCTTGATGGATTTCACATGGGACTTGCACAAAGTTGACATTTTGAGGACTTGTCTCCTGCAGCCCTGAGGAAATGCCATGAGCTTTGTGGTATTGTAATAGTGAAGGGCCCGCAATGAATAAAACCAGGAGTCTATTGACTAGAATTCAAACCAGTTTAATGTGCACAGTCTCAGGCCAATGTCACATACAAAATGTCTGAGCCCTGAGCTCAGAAAAACGACAGTTTATATACTGTTCTTCTCCAGTCTAATACAGGCAAAACTCCTCATTGGTCTTGGTGGCCCCCCCCCCCCCTCTCTCCCAATAGCCATCTCTGATCTGGCTTGTACCTGTTTTTATTCTGTGCAGGCTTTTCTAACTAAGGCTCAAATCTCTAGACATAATACTTCTGCTACAGTCCATTTCGCTACTTTTGCAAGGTCAGTTAGCCGGCAGAGATACAGTAGAAAGCACAGCTGTGATTATCATAACAGTGGAAAAGTTTTACTTTTGTTTATCAGAAGCATTCTTATCAAAAGCAGAGCAGAGCAGTGATTCTAATAGCTACTGGTATTTTCTGTCTGTCTGGTTTGCTATAATATTCCAAAGTTAGTTATAATATTCTAAAGTAAGGGAGGGGGACTCAGGCCTAGCTGACAGGCCTCTGCTACAGGATGGACTAGGCCATCGCCTATCACAGTATACAACAGTGTATGCAAATCTCTCTCATACATATTCATTGTGGTTATCCTGAAAACGCGCCTGGCTAGGTGGGTCCCGAGGACAGGGTTGAGAACCCCTGTCTAAAGTGAGATTGTCAGTATCTATCTCATTAGCCTTTTCCTGCCAATTCTTGCCAAAGAGGTTTTCACCTGTGCAAGGGATGTTTCCTAATTTGTCCTATACCCAAGTCTCCAAGTCTGATGCCTGAAGCCTGTAAACGGGGGCGCTGGTCGTGAATGTCCACAGTCTTGGCAAAGGCAAAATAATATTATGACTTGCAAAGGAGTGTGGGGGTTGTAGTTCATTCATACCAGAATCAGCCGTTCACAAAATAATGAGTTGTGATGCTCGAGTGTAAGCAAAGAAAAACAGATTTTATTCATGGGGTTAATTCTCCCACACAGATTTACTTGGTAACACAAAAAGACACTTGCTTCAAGTATTGTACTCAGGAAAAACAAAACATGATATAAGGTAACTGAACTTCTTAAGCAATAAATCAATAAAGACCTTGATGGGAAACAGAAAAGGTCTTTTTGATGGCTCCTGCTAATGACATTCTTAGCAGTGCTCCAAAAGGCAAAAACAAACCCAAAAGTAGAAAAAAACCTGTTCTTTATCAAGGATAACTTTCTTCTATTCACACACACAAGGAAGAAGTTTCCTTCTAGAGCTCACGTGCACTTGTGCCTGGCTCAATTACAAATAATTAGCCAGCTGCAAACCCCTTTGCTGGTTTACTCTCTCTACGTGGCTCAATCCTACCCTAAAGCTTTCTTGCAGAGACTTTTCTGGGTAGATAAAAGAACAAGTTACAGTTCCTTTTGGTGGCTGTTGTATTAGTGAGAAACTACTTTAAAACAGCAGCCTAGACAGGGAGCAATCCATGTATTCCAACTGATCATTTGATAAATCTCCTTCTTCCTCAAATATCATGGAATCAATATCATGGTCTGGCTCAGAGGAATTCCTTAATTGATCACTCTCAGGATAATACTTGTTTCCCTGCTGTCTTCCAGATGAAGAGCTAGGGCATAGATCAAAGTTCATACCTGAGCTTCCCTTGCTGTTATGTTTCCTCTCCTGGTATCCTGGCCAGTAAGTAGTCCAGCTTTTATGTCCAGCCTTCCAATCAAGATCCCTGGACACTGGGTCTCTCTTCACATACCTTCTTGCACCGGTCTTAGGGTCCCTTCCAAATGCAGCCGTCTCCCTCAAAGGTGCCGTTTGGGAATTCCTGGCTCTATAACCCCAATCCTCTGGCTTCCTCCAGTCCAATGCAGTATGCTTGCCTCTGGAATCACTCCTAACACACGTACTGCTGTGGGCTCCTTCTTTAGACCTCCAAGATGTCTTTCTAGTCTTCCTTCTGCATTGCTTCTGCTGTTGTAGTCCTCTCTATTCTTTCTGTTCCTCCCTGTTCTGTCTCTGTGTAGAATATCTTTTACTTTTAAAGTGCTTAGAGGGACACTCCACCCTAGCACAGCCCAGGTGTGCTGAATCAAGCCCTGCCCTTGGAGATGAGTGATTGGGGATTACCTCATAGCTCTCCTGATTGAACACACGTTTCCCTACTTCAGCCCTTCTAGAGGCTGTTTGAAACCTGGTGCATTCTGGGACTGGTAGTCTTTTATGAAAACATTCTGTTTTAGTATTTCTACCAGCCTAAGACAGGTTGCTTGTTCAAAGCCAATTCACCTCTTTTATAGCTCCCTCCTGAACTATGATAAGCTTCCTTATCACAAGCCAGGCAATCCGACAGGCACCAATGGCAATAACAGATAATCACAATGAATATGTATGAGAGAGATTTGCATACACTGCCTCCATTATATGCAAATGTATCCCATGCATATTCATTCTGATTATCCTGAAAACCCGACTGGCTAGGTGGGTCCCGAGGACAGTGTTGAGAACCCCTGCTTTAGACAGATTGTCAAAATCTACAGCCACTCCAGCCAAAAAGAAACCCTATAAAAAACCCTTCTTCATCAAAAAGAGGAAGTTCTATCCATCCTATACCCAGCAAGGGCAAGCTCAGGGTCAGGTTGCCCAAAAGGGACAACAACAACAATCCAGACAACAAAAGAAGCCAAAAGGCCCGAGAGCTCAACCAGCTCCACAGGCTCAGCCCCCTCAAGGGCTTTGACTCCTTCCTAGAGAGCTTAGCTTTCCTGCCTCTGAAGAGTCCAGAACATCTAAACATTCCAGGCAGATTGTGTCATTTTGTCAACAGATGGCACCAAATAACAGCAGAAAACTGGACTCTGTCCATTGTAGGGGAGGGGTACAAGCTTCATTTTCACAGCATGTCCCCTCCTACAATCGTAAGACAGTTCAATTCCCAAACCTCTCCAGACAATGTCCTGGATCAAGAGGTCGCAACACTCCTTGCTCAGGAAGCAATAGAGGAAGTGCCCATTCCCCAACAGGGTACAGGGTTCTACTCCCCCTATTTTCTTATTCCAAAGAAAACAGGAGGACACAGACCCATTCTAGACCTCAGAGAATTGAACAAATATCTGTTCCGAGAAAAGTTCAAAATGATTTCTCTGGGAACTCTTCTGCCATACCTTCAAAGTCAGGATTGGCTTTGCTCTCTAGATCTAAAGGATGCATATACTCATATTCTGATCCATCCAGATCACAGGAAATTCTTACGATTCCTTTTCAAGGGAAAACACCTCCAATACAGGGTTCTTCCTTTTGGTCTGGCTTCGGCACCAAGAGTATTCACGAAATGCATGGCAGTGGTAGCTGCATTCCTGCGAACCCTAGGGATATTTGTCTTCCCTTACTTGGACGACTGGCTCATTCGAGCCCCTACGATTCCAGAAGCCAGCTCTGCACTCTCGCACAATGCGAATTATACAATACTTGGGATTGGTCATAAACTTCCCCAAATCCCAGCTTGTTCCTTCTCAGACCCTGGAGTTCATAGGAGTTTGTTTAGATACCAGACAGTCAAGGGCTTTCCTCCCACAGCCCCGCTGTCTTCGCATAATGCAACTAGCTTCTCAAGCAGCGGGAAAGTCCTCCCTAACTGCCTGAGAACTGCTGCAATTACTGGGACATATGGCATCCACAGTTCATGTAGTTCCCTATGCTCGCCTCCACATGCGAGCAGCCCAGTGGACACTATCCACACAGTGGACACAGGCCACAGGACGTCTGTCGGACAAGATATCAAACTCACAACGACTGATCTTGTCCCTACAATGGTGTCAATCACTGGAGAATCTTTTAGTGGGTCTCCTTTCCAACAACCCCCATTCCAGGCCACCCTAACAACAGATGCATCACAGGTGGGGTGGGGAGCACACCTGCACCATCTCTCCACCCAGAGTACCTGGACTCCACAGGAGGCTTGTCTTCACATAAACCTCCTAGAACTCAGAGCAATCTATCTAGCTCTTCGAGTATTCCATGCCCAGCTCAGCTACAAGACGGTCCTAGTCCAAACGGACAATTAAGTAGCCATATTCTACGTGAACAAGCAGGGCGGAACAGGCTCTCTGTCATTATGCAACAAAGCTTTACGACTATGGGCCCTCGCCAGAGAGCATCAAATTCACCTTCTCGTGGTATATCTTCCAGGCATTCAAAACCTTTGGGCAGACAAACTCAGCCGAGCACTGCTGCCTCACGAATGGTCTCTCCACCTAGACCAGGTGATAAAGATATTTCACGTCTGGGGAACCCCAGACATAGACCTCTTTGCAAGTCCACTGAATGCCAAACTTCCCCGGTTCTGTTCCAGAATTCTGGCTCACAATTGCCAGGCAAGGGACGCCTTCCTCCTTCACAGGGGTCAGGACTTCCTCTATGCCTTCCCACCCATTCCCCTCATCCCCAAAACACTCTTCAAGCTTCAGAGAGACAGAGGTCCTATGATCCTCATAGCGCCACGGTGGCCACGACAAACGTGGTATCCCCTGCTTCTACATCTCTCTCAAGCTGCACCTCTGGAGTTAGGGTGTGCTCCAGACCTTCTCTCCCAAGAGAACGGGATGCTATGGCACCCGAATCCCCAGTCCCTGCATCTCAGGGCCTTGTTGCTGAAGCTTAGACCTGCAGGCTCTTAACCTTTCCCAACAGGCAAAGGATGTCCTTCAGGCTTCCAGAAAACCTTCCACAAGACGTTCTTCTTCAAATGGAAACGTTTTACTATATGGTGTTCTCAAAAGGGCTTAAACCCCCTTGTGATACCTTTGGAATCAGTACTAGAGTACCTACTTCATTTATCAAATTCTGGTCTAAAGACAAATTCAGTAAGAGTCCATCTCAGTGCAATTGCAGCTTCCTATAAGTCTCTAAATGGACAGCCAATTTCCTCTCATCCACTCATAGCAAGATTTATGAGAGGTCTTCTATTAACAAAGCCTCCCATCAGGCCACCACCGGTGGCATGGGATTTAAATCTAGTTCTTGGACAGCTCATGAAACCGCCCTTTGAACCTTTAGCCACTACAACCCTAAAGTTTTTTTATCCTGGAAGGTCATCTTCCTAATTGCAATCACCTCCGCACGTCGCATTAATGAATTGCAAGCTTTAGTGGCTGATCCTCCTTATACAAGGTTTCACCATGATAAGGTTGTTCTCAGAACTCCTCCACATTTTATGCCAAAGGTGGTTTCGCCTTTTCATTTAAATCAATCGATTTACCTTCCTGTATTCTTTCAGAGGCCTCATGTCTCTAATGCAGAAAGGAACCTTCATACTTTGGACTGTAAAAGAGCCTTAGCTTTTTACCTACAAAGAACACAACATCATAGAAAATCTTCTCAACTTTTTATTGCTTTTGATTCTAGTCATTTGGGACTTCCAGTCTCCAAAAGAACTCTTATCTAAATGGATTGCACAATGCATATCCTTTACTTATGAGAGTAAGAGTCTTCCTCTTCAAGGCCATGTCACAGCACATAATGTGAGCGCCATGGCAGCCTCTATGGCTAACCTTCACTCTGTGTCTATCGATGACATTTGTCGAGCAGACACCTGGGCTTCGGTGCACACCTTCACAGCCCCCTACTGCCTAGATAAAGCCTCCCGTCGGGATGCCTTCTTTGGCCAGGCTGTTCTTCAACATCTCTTTCAGACTTAGTTCAACTCCTACCCACCAACCCTGGTGGGATGCCAGAGATCCATGGGAGGAAGCATGGCCCACCTCATTATAGGTGGCAGCTTCCTGGGGCCATCTCCCCGGCATCTTCAGCTAGGGAGTCCCCATATGTGAAGACTACATTCCTGCTTGTTCCTGGAGATAGCGTAGTTATTCACCTGTAACAGGTGATCTCTGGGAATAGCAGGAATTTAGTCTTCACAACCCACCCACCTCCCCTAGGAGTTGTGTCTCTATTTCTCTGTCTCTTTCCTCTCTCCCTCTATCCTTTCACTCAGCTACAAACTTAACTGAAGAGGGACAGTTGGAAAGGCGGGAAGGCAGCGCGCATATGCTGATGGATGCTTCCAAAAGCGTTCCTATTGGACGCTGGGGAGCATTCCCGCGCAGGCTCCGTCGGTACCGGCGATACCCATATGTTTATTTATTTATTTAGCTGTATTTATATCCCGCTTTTCACTGGGTCAAAGCGGTCAATTGGGAGATACATTTAACACAAGGGGATATGACACACATATGCTAATACTTACAGGGAACATGGGCAATGGAGGGTTAAATGGCTTGCCCAAGACCACAAGGAGTACCTATAGGACTAGAAATCCCAGTCCCTCCGGCCTGAGATTGCTGTCCCCAGGTGGGACTAAATTCCTGCTGTTCCCGGAGATCACCTGTTACAGGTGAACTATGTTATCCCTGCCCATCCCATCATCTCAGCTAGTTCCTCCCCCTCCCTTATCCTATTAAACATTCGTACCAGCGATTCAACCAGGAGGTCTACAAAAGTCTCATAAAATTTACTGGTTAAGCCATCCAGTCTCTGTGACTGCTTCACCTGCATCAACTGCTGTTCAGCCCTATCCATTATTTCTGTCCTCTGCTTACCCCTCAACTTTTGCGACCTATTTTGGGTTATCTCCTGCTGGTGTCCCTTTTTCTAGAGTTTCCAATCTCCCATTCTCTTCACGCAGCTCCTCAATCCTCCACTCCCTTTCTCTCTTTATCCAGTCTTCCCACTTCAACAACTTTCCACACACCTCTTCTCATTTCAGCTCAAGGAGCCAGCCCCATAGCTCACTACGGATAATTGACCCCACTCCCTCTAAGGCATCTGTGCTGGCTTCTCTTTCACTGTCAGTGCCTGCCACCACATTTTTTCACTTTGCAGCTGCCGTTTTGCTGGGCCTGAGCTGCACACCCCATGTTTGCTGGAAAATTTGAACTTCTTGGGTTTCTTGCACATCGACATTATTGCTAGAGAATCAGGCTTCTGCAAGTTTCATGGAAAAATATCGCCAGCCTGTAGCAGAGCTTAGCACTCTTGCGTCCATTTCACCAGTGATGTCACTGCCTCTCCTTAAGGGTGGTTTTTAATTCTGTTCTGCAAGGAGATGACTTCCCAGCATCATTAATAATGACAGGGATAACTATCATCCCCAAAGAAGGGAAAGATCCTGCTCAATTTCACTCCTAAATATTGACACAAAATTGCTGGCCAAGGTTTTGACCTTGCGGTTGAACCTGTTTATCGTATTACTGGTGGGGGAGGATCAGTCTGTTTCCCACTTGGCATTCGGGAATAAAACCAATGTTTAAAAGATATCATGAGTGATGTGATGGGCACAGAGAAGAGCTGTCCCTGCTGTGCTCCTCTGTTTATGCCAAAAAGGCATTCAATAGAGTGGAGCGAGTGTTCATGTTTGCAGTGTTACAACAGGGCCAAAGCCCATCTAACTTTGTGGCGTGGGTGAAGGCTCTGTATAAATGTCCCAAGGCATGGAATTTGAGCCGTCCAGAGCAGCGACCCCCCCCAAGGGGGTCGCCACAGGATTTAGCAGGGGTCGCCTCACTCCGCCATTAAAAAAAAAAAAAAAAGCACACAAGTTGCTGCCGCTGCCGAGTCCGCTTCTCGGCAGCGGCAAACTCACCGCTTCCCTTCTAATGTAGCCGCAGCTCCCTGCCTCTTAGGGAACCGCGGCTGTGCCTGTAAAATCATTGCGGAGCCTTCCTGTCTCTTGACGGGCTCCGTGCAGCATTGTCCTGCCTCCAAAGGAAGTAGTTTACCACTTCCTTTGGAGGCGGGACAATGCTGCACGGAGCCCGTCGAGAGACGGGAAGGCTCCGCAACGGTTTCGCAGGCACAGCCGCGGTTCCCTAAGAGACAGGGAACCACGGCTGCAGAAGAACAGGGCAGTAGCAGGCAGACAGGGAGAGGGGGTGAGGGGGCAGGGAACCTGCAATGGGGCTGACATGAGGGAAGGAGGAGGCTGACATGGAGGGATGGATGGAGGGAGGGGGCTGACATGGATGGAGGGGGGACTGACATGGATGGAGGGAGGGAGGGGGCTGACATGGACAGAGGGGGGCTGACATGGAGGGAGGGATGGGGGCTGACATGGACAAAGGGAAGAGACGGGGACATACTGGTCAGATGGGGATAAATGCTGGACAGGGGAGAGACAGTGCTGGTTAGGATTATAATGGGCAGATGGGGGGGCTAGGACTGGGAATGGACTGATCAAGGGGGGGTTGGTACTGGTAATGTGCTGATAGGGGGGTAGGACTGGTAATGGACTGATGGGGGCTAGCATTGGAAATGAGCTGATCGGGGAGGTTAGGACTGGAAATGGGCTGATTAGGGGAGGCTAGCACTGGTAATGGGGTTGAGGGGGGACTAGCACTGGAAATGAGCTGATTAGGGGAGGCTAGGACTGGTAATGAGCTGATGGGGGCTAGCATTGGAAATGAGCTGATCGGGGAGGTTAGGACTGGAAATGGGCTGATTAGGGGAGGCTAGCACTGGTAATGGGGTTGAGGGGGGACTAGCACTGGAAACGAGCTGATTGGGGGCTTCGACTGGGAATGGGCTGATTGTGGGGAGGGAAGGATAGAGCTGCTGGCCCTGGAAGAAAACTGGGGGCTAAGGCTACAAATGGGCTGATACGAGGGGATGGGAGAATGGAACTGGAAGGGAGTGGATCTGAGAGGGGCTGCCATGGTATTTGTACTAGAAGGGACTGGTCAGTGGGGAAGGAGGGGGGACTGGAAGGGAATGGACACCAGTGGCAGTCATGGGAATGCAAGTTGACACTGGAAGGTACTGAGAGTGAGGACTGGAAAGGGGCTGATACTGGGGAGGGTTACTGGGACTGGAAATAGGCTGATGGAAAGAAGTGAAGAAAACGAAAGAAGAGATAAATGGCAGATGGACCATAGACCACAGAAAGAGAGCTAAGAGAAGACAGGAAAGCAGAAGCCTCAGATCGGGACCAGCATGATCAGAGAATAAATTGGTCAGACAACAAAGGTAGAAAAAATAATTTTATTTCATATTAGTGATTTGACTACAAAATCATCATAATTTTGAAATCAAATATTGTTACTTGTTGTGATTAATTATTGTGGTTTAAATAAGTAAATTTTATAAATAAAAACATATTGCAAAGGCCTATAATATATTAATAATTCAACAAATGATTACAGCGACAATGCATTAACGGTAAAGGAAGAGAGACGCATTTGATTTTATCATTGGGGGTCACCACAAGTTGACCAATGGTAAAAGGGGTCATGGTACAAAAAAGGTTGAGAACCACTGGTCCAGAGGAACCAGACAGTACTGTCTGCTTTCATCTTTGCTATTTAATTCTCGCCTTAGAGCCTCTCATGGCCCATATTAGGGTGAATGAAAGGGTGGAGGATGTGAGGGTAAGCGAAGGGGGAGAGGGCAGACTATAATAAGATCTGTGTTCATAGATGATTTGTTTATTATTTTGGACCCTGCCCACTCCCTAACTAGTGTAATTTGAATTAAGGAACTACGGGGTATTATCTGGGTTCATAGTCAGTATGTTGAAGTTGGAATTCCTGAATGTCTCTTTAAGACCCCGCTAGATGCCATTTTGGCGCAATTTTCCTTTAAACTGGTTAAGAAGGGGCTGCATTATCTCATCATATGGTTGGTCACTGATCTCGCTTGGACGTATGAGATTAACTACCCTCCGACAGGTGCTAGCAGATATAGGGGAGAGGGGGACATTTGTGGCTGGGCTGCATGGCAGTTTTGAAGATATCAGTTCCTCCCCTCCCCCTCTCCCCAGCTTCCAGTATCTATTTTTGGCTCTTCCTGTGTCCTTCCCAAGGGGAAATTTGTGAGCCTTTAATAGGAAGCTTTTTTTCTTTTATTTGGCGGCATCATCCCCTTCTCCCCAGAATAAGCACATTGGATTCTTGCCTTGCTCAAAAAAGAAAGGGAGATGAGGGTTTTGGATATAAGGAAATATTTGCCTCCCAACTGGCAGCTGGGGGTGGAATGAGGATGGACCCAAAAGAAACAGTGGATCTGTATATTTCAAGCCACTCACAAGATGGAACCAATACAACACTTTTGGATGGGGAAAGGCCTTGCTAGGACCTAGAACAAGGCCCTCAATATGTGAGAATGGACCTTCAGTGGAATGAGGAATTGGGTACATAATGGACAGGGAACTATTTTATGGCAGGAATTATGAGTTCTCCGATTTTACTAGTGCATTTATTGCATGAAACCCAATGCAAATTTCTGCTGAGAGCCCACATGGTACTCATTAGAGCCTTTGTGCTGGATTGGCAGTGAGGAAGAGTGTAGTAAATGCCAAGCAGACAGAGGGACATTAAGGTATATGTTTTGGCAATGTGCACAGGTACAGGCCTATTGGGAGAAATTTGGGCACAGTGTTGCAGCAAAACATTTGGATAGACTTTGCTGGGATGGGGGGGGGCTGTAATATGCTACATAATATGATGCACAGAACCAGCTTGCCCAGAGCTCACCTACCTGCCATGCAGAGTTTCTGGAGGTGTGAGAGGCCTGTTTTCAGACTGACATCTAGGAGTTGAGTCTGATGTTGAATCGTACTTGTGTAAAGTACTCCTTGCTACGTGTGGTTGGAATCCAGGGTAGAAGGGAGTTGGGGCAAAGGTGGGTTATGAGGGGAAGAGATTATAGTTTAAAAGTTTAAAAAATTCTTATGGTCACTTTAAGGTCCTATGATATACAGTATTCTCTGTTTTTGTGTGTTCGTGCTTTGTTTTGTTTTTTATTGTTAATTGTTGTAGTCTTAATAAACCAATTTGACCATAAAATGGACTTGGGGGAAGAAGGCTGACAAGATCAACATTAGCCTTTTAAACATGAATTTCTTTGCGTCCCTCTAGTCCAGTCCCGGAACCATAGAGTTTAGAATCTCCTCCAGCAGCTTTGGAGACTGAAAGATGTCATCGCTTTGATGTCACTGGTATAAATAGGCAAGAACCGCCCCCTTCCACCAGTACTTTCAGTCTCCAAGCAGCTTGAGAAGGTTCTGAGCCTGGGTTCCGGGCTCAGGTGACACAAATAAGCAGAGCTTTTCTTTATATTTTTGGGGTTTTTTTTTTCCTTTGCCTGATAGTTGGTGTTTCTTTGAGCGGGAAGCTCGCAGTGGCCATTTTGATAGCCGCGAGTTAATTGTCCCAGCTTAGATTGCAGTTTTAGCAGGCAGTTAAGTTTCATTTTAAGATCCGTGATTTGGGCCAGCTAGGTAGCCTGGTAGACCGGGTCTTTTAAAAAAAAAAAAAAACTGGAAAAAAAGTCAAACAAAAGACAGCCGAAACAGCAGAGGTTTATAGCACTATGGATCTTTTGGGGACTCTGCTGCCTCAGCTTAGAGGAGATTTTGGGCTGGCTTCGCTAGGGCGTAGCTAGTTGGAGGTGCTTTCCCTTGAAGATGCCGGCTAAGCCTCACTGTTTGGTTTGTGGTACGAGGCGCGGAGAGCTATTGGATTTGGGGGTCTGTGGAGACTGCTCCTTAGAATCAGCGGTTATGGATAAAGCTCTGGGGGGATCCGCTGGGGGTCTGGTGGAGTTTCCTTCAGAAGCAGGGGAGTCAGTCCTTGCCTCCTTGTTTAGAGGCCGCGGAGCCAATGGCAGGCCCATCCTCTGCGGGGGGCGCTGCTTTGCCGCCCACACCGAGCCAGGGAGGTTGTGTGCCAGGGATTCCTCTGGATTTCTTTTCTCTCATGCAGCAAGCCTTTGCTTTGCTGCAACCCGTATTGGGGACTCAATCTCAAAGTTCTCGGGGACAGAAACGAGCCGGGGCTCTGGACCTTCCTGGGGAGGAGGCACCGCAGGCTAAGAAGTGTAGGGGGGCAGGGAAGGACAGACCCCTGTCCAGTCTGGGGGACGAGTTGCGAATGGCTGAGATGGAGGTAGAGGAGGCCTCTGAGGACGAGTTGGAAGAGGGAGAGTTGCCGGACATGGAACAGCAGAGTCGAGTGGTCGAGCTTTGATTGCCAAGACTCTCAAAACATTGAACATGCCCTCGGGGGGGCTGGCGGCAGAGGAGGCTTTGGAAGATCCACTGCTGCAGGCCGTTCAGATGTCCCATCAGATATTCCCGGTTCATAGGGTCTTCAAGAACATGATTCAGGAAGAATGGGACGTGCCGGAGTCGGCTCTGAGAGGTTCCAGGGCCCATGACATGGCTATATCTGCTTTCTGACCAGGATATGGAGCTTTTCCGCTCTCCTAAGGTAGATGCGGCGGTGTCAGCGGTTACTAAAAAGACTACGATTCCAGTTGAGGGGGCCGCGGCGTTGAAGGACGGGCAAGATAGGAAGTTGGATACCCTGCTGAAGCAAGTGTTCAATGTCTGTGCCCTCTCCTTGCAGGCCTCTATAGCGGGAGCGTGGGTGGCGAGAGGCTGCTTAAGATGGTCCCAGAGGTTGCAGGTGGATCAGTTGGAGGGACAAACGGAGGAGGTAGCGAGGCTGGAGTCCGGTACCGCGTATTTAGCGGACTTTCATTATGATCTCATTCGGGGGCTGGCCAAGAGTATGGCGTCGGTAGTAGCAGCGCGAAGGTATCTTTGGTTGCGCAACTGGTCAGCTGACAGTTCTTCCAAAGCGCGGCTGAGCAAGCTTCCGTTCAGGGGGAAGCTTTTGTTTGGTGAGGATTTGGAAAAGTTGGTTAAAGATCTCGGGGAGTCCAAGGGCGGTCATCTGCCGGAGGATAAGCCAAAGCAGAGCCGAGGTACCACGGGGTCACGAGGAGTTCCGAGAGAGTTTCGTAGGTTTCGGTCTTCTCGTTTTACCCCACCGCAGAGGGGAAGGTTGCAGATACGTGGCCAGGGATTTCAAGATTTCCAGGGGGCGGGCAGAGGTTTTACGCCTTTCCAGTCCTCAAGCAGTAAAACATCCCAATGAGATAAGGTGGACTCAGGTGGCGGTGGTGCCCTTGGGAGGACGATTGCGGAAGTTTTACCCTGCCTGGGTCCAAATTACCTCAGACCAGTGGGTGTTAGAAGTCATTCGAGAAGGTTATGCTCTAGAGCTTCATCGCCCCGTGTTAGATTCCTTTGTCCAATCCCCTTGCAAGGCTCCCCCGCAAGGTACGAGCAGTCGCAGATACGTTACGGTGGCTACTGCAGCTAAGAATGGTGGTACCCGTTCCTGCGGCTCAATACTGGTGCGGTCGATACTCCATCTATTTCGTGGTCCCAAAGAAAGAAGGCACGTTTCGGCTGATTCTGGATTTAAAGAGAGTGAATCGGTGCCTTCGAGTTACCCATTTCCGGATGGAAACGTTGCGCTCTGTCATAGCGGCAGTCAGGGTGGGGGAATTCCTGACGTCATTGGACCTCATGGAGGCATATCTTCATATCCCTGTACGTCAGGAACATCAAAAGTTTCTGCGGTTTGCGGTGCCTATGGGGCATTTTCAATTTCAAGCAATGCCCTTCGGACTTGCCACAGCCCCTCGAACTTTCACCAAAATCATGGTGGCGGCGGCGCTTCGCAAGGAAGGAGTGCTAGTGCATCCGTACTTGGATGATTGGTTGATTCGAGCGAAGTCTAGGGAAGAGAGTGCCGTGGCCACTGCCCGGGTCGTGTCGATGTTAGAAGGTCTCGGCTGGGTAGTCAACTATGCAAAGAGCAGGTTGGAGTCCTCGCAGTCTCTGGAGTACTTGGGGGCACGCTTCGAGACACAGCAGGGGGCGGTGTTTCTCCCGGATCAGAGGGCACGAGGATTGAGGGTTCTCGTGCAGAGGTTTCTAGCTCGGCGAGCGCCAACGGTGTGGCAGTATCTGCAGTTGCTCGGGACGATGGCAGCCACAATCGACGTGGTACCGTGGGCCAGATCGCATATGAGGCCGTTGCAGAGTGCGCTGCTCCGCCGTTGGTCGCATCAGAAGGATCCGTTGTCTCAGCGGCTGGTTTGTCCGCTAGAGGTGCGTCAGGAACTTCTCTGGTGGTTGCGGAAGGAGAGTTTGGAAGTGGGCGTGCCTCTGGAGTCCCCCTCCTGGAGGCTGGTAATGACAGATGCAAGTCTCGTGGGGTGGGGGGCTCATTGCGATGGAAGGTTTGCCCAGGGGCAGTGGTCTCTGGAGGAACAGAGATGGTCCATCAACAGATTAGAGATGAGAGCAGTGTTTCTGGCTCTTCAGGAGTTTCAGGGCAGCTTGCAGCGGGCGGCAGTGCGAGTAATATCCGACAATGCGACGACCGTGGCCTATATCAATCGTCAGGGCGGCACAGGCAGTGCGGCGCTGGAGACGGAGGCGCAGCAGCTACTGTATTGGGCCGAACAGAATCTAGGGGCGCTGTCGGCTCAGCATGTAGCCGGCGTAGACAATGTCGAGGCGGACTTTCTAAGTCGCCGCAGGGTGGACCCGGGGGAATGGGGGCTCCACCCAGACGTGTTTGCGCTATTGGTACGGTGCTGGGGGATCCCGGTAATGGATCTAATGGCGCGCTTCGAGTCTGCGAAGGTGGCTCGATTTTTCAGCAGGAGGAGAGAGCGGATGTCGGAAGGCCTCGATGCGTTGGCACAGAGGTGGCCGGAGGAGGGTCTCCTCTATGTGTTTCCGCCGTGGGCGCTCATAGGCCGGGTGGTACAGCGCATAGAACGCCATCGCAGCCTGGTTGTTTTGGTGGTGCCCGATTGGCCCAGAATACCTTGGTATGCAGATTTGGTGTGGCTGCTGGTGGACAGACCGTTGAGGCTTCCTCTGCGGGAGGACCTCTTGATTCAGGGGCCGTTGCGCATGCCCCAGGTGAGTAGATTCTCGCTTACGGCATGGCTCTTGAAAGGGCTAGAATGACGGCTAGGGGATATTCCTCTGCGGTCATTGCGACCTTACTGAAGGCGCGCAGGCGGTCCACTTCGTTGGCCTACATACGAGTTTGGCGTATCTTTGAAGCCTGGTGCGCGGAGCGGAATCTGCGGGCCTTGAGGGCTTGGGTACCGCAGGTCCTTTCCTTCTTGCAGGATGGTGTAGAGAAGGGTCTGGCTGCTAGTTCCTTGCGGGTGCAGCTGGCAGCCATCTCCTGTTACCGGGGTAAAATAAAAGGTCAGCCATTAGGTTCCCATAGTGATGTCCGACGTTTTTTGCGGGCAGTGTTGCTTTTGCGACCTCCGAGGCGAAGTGCAGTTATTCCGTGGGATCTGAATTTGGTATTGGAGGCGTTAATTAGGCCGCTGTTTGAACCATTGAGCAAGGCGTCGTTGAAGGATTTGACACTGAAAACAGTCTTTCTGATAGCTATTTGCTCTGCGAGAAGGATTTCGGAGTTGCAAGCGCTTTCCTGTAAGGCACCATATTTGTCCTTTTTCAGTCATAAGGTTGTTCTACGTACAGTGCCGGCCTTCCTGCCTAAGGTGGTGTCGATGTTTCATGTTAACCAGGTGGTGTCGCTTCCGGTGTTTTCGGTGGACCAGAAGGATGACTCGGGAGGTCGGTTGCATCTCCTGGATGTTCGACGTGCACTTAAGAAGTATCTCCGTAGAACTGGTCCTTTCCGGAAGTCAGACAGGTTGTTTGTCTCTTTTGGCGGTCCGCGAAGAGGGGAGGCGGTGGCGAAATCCTCTATTTCTCGGTGGTTGAAAGAGAGACTATTGCGTCGGCGTATCTTCTAAAGGGTAAGTTGGTACCAGAGGGCCTTCGAGCGCATTTTACTAGGGCGCAAGCGGCGTCTTAGGCGGAAGTCAGTTTGGTTCCAGTTGAAGACATTTGTAAGGCGGCGACTTGGTCATCCTTACATTCCTTTGTTAAGCACTACAGATTAGATGTACAAGCCAGGGGAGATGGTCGTTTTGGCTCAACGGTACTTCAGGCTGGACTTGCAGGTCCCTCCCGTTGATATTCACTGCTCTGCTACATCCTCTATGGTTCCGGGACTGGACTAGAGGGACGCAAAGGAAAAGTAAATTAGACTTACCTGCTAATTGTTGTTCCTTAAGGAACTCTAGTCCAGTCCCGGATCCCTCCCAGTGTTTTGCGAGTTCGTGCAGCCTGAAGTATAGAGGGTGACATTAAGAGTAGGTTCTTGGGGGGTGCAGGGTGGAAGCACAGTGGGAACCTTTTCGCAGCAGTGTTGTGTTGGTTCTGGGGTTGGTTTTTCCCTGGACGTTTTATAGTGGCATGGAAAGTCTAGTAGTAAGATTTCGGTAGGTTAGACTACCCTTTTTTCTATTTCTGTTTAAACTATTTAACTACTTATTTGTTGCTCTGCTGAGTCTGCTTTGTCAATAGGTACTGGTGGAGGGGGGCGGTCCTTGCCTATTTATACCAGTGACATCAAAGCAATGACATCTTTCAGTCTCCAAAGTTGCTGGAGGAGATTCTAAACTCTATGGTTCCGGGACTGGACTAGAGTTCCTTAAGGAAAAACAATTAGCAGGTAAGTCTAATTTACTTTTCTAGAGGAGAGTTCAGGAGCATGGACTGAATTTTCAGTATCTGGAAGGTCATGTTTCATGGGCATCTTTCTGATGTTTTTCTCATCCTATTCTGTCTTCATTCCTTTCTTTCCAGTGATGCTCAGGTGTACGAAGAGCTCTTCAGTTATTCCTGTCCCAAGTTCCTATCACCAGTTGTCCCTAATTATGACAACGTGCATCCCAACTACCACAAGGAGCCCTACTTACAGCAGCTGAAAGTCTTCTCAGATGAAGTGCAGCAGCAGGCCCAACTCTCCACCATCCGCAGGTCATTATCTACACATAGTGTTCTTGGCGTGGGGCTAGCCCTGTGTGAGTTAATACAGTGTGAGTTAGTCTTTGATTCACCATCCTGCTTTATGTTTATTTGCAAACGGTCGGTTTTAGTAATATTCTGAGATGGGGGAGTGGTTACGTTGCTATAAACTAGACTACTGATCTTTGCAAGACTTGTCCCTTTCATAAGGTAAGGATTGCCCATTAGAAAAGGTCAGATCAGGCATTTGATGAGATCTTTTTATAGCACATGAATCTTTCCTTTATGAGGGAGAGGTGATGGCATGGAAAGTCTCACCTGGAAGCTTGATTAGCCTTAACTGAAATCCCACTGCATATAATTTGGTTGCCAGTAAAATACCAGCAGAATATCCAACATATAATATGCATCAAGAGCAATAAAGGGACCAGAAAGGTTCTGTTCTTGACAGAAGGGTAGACTGGCTAGTGCAGTGCAGCTGTGGGAGGAGCCATGCACAGATTATACAAATGCTTAGATCTTTTGGTGAGTAAGAAGTGGGGTTGTGGATAGACAAAAATCTACAATACCCACTTATCCTAGGGCAGGGGTCGGCAACCCGCGGCTCCGGAGCCGCATGCGGCTCTTTCTCACCTTTGCCGCGGCTCCGGAGCACACTGCCCGCTTTAAACGTCGCGTTATGGGCTCCCTCCATGTCAGCTCCCTCCCTTCTTCTGCAGCAGCCGCGGTTCCCTGTCTCTTAGGGAACCGCGGCTGTGCTTTTA
Source organism: Ichthyophis bannanicus (assembly GCA_033557465.1). Taxonomy (NCBI): domain Eukaryota; kingdom Metazoa; phylum Chordata; class Amphibia; order Gymnophiona; family Ichthyophiidae; genus Ichthyophis; species Ichthyophis bannanicus. The sequence continues at coordinate 1,003,493,343 of CM066031.1, read as the reverse complement.
AAATCATCTCGGAGCCCTTCCTGTCTTGACGGGCTCCGTGCAGCATTGTCCCGCCTCTAAAGGAAGTTTTGGAGGCGGGACAATGCTGCACGGAGCCCGTCAAGACAGGAAGGGCTCCGAGATAATTTTAAAAGCACAGCCGCGGTTCCGTAAGAGGCAGGAGCCGCGGCTGCAGAAGAAGGGAGGGAGCTGACATGGAGGGAGGGAGCAGATATGAATGGATGGATGGAGGGGAGGGGGGGGCTGACATGGAGGGAGGGAGCAGATATGAATGGATGGAGGGAGGGGGGCTGACATGGAGGGATGGAGGGGGGCTGACATGAAGGGAGGGGGCTGACATGAAGGGAGGGAGCTGATATGAATGAATGGATGGAGGGAGGGGGGCTGACATGGAGGGATGGAGGGGGCTGACATGGAGGGAGGGGGGCTGACATGGAGGGAGGGAGCAGATATGAATGGATGGAGGGAGGGGGGCTGACATGGAGGGATGGAGGGGGCTGACATGGAGGGAGGGGGGCTGACATGGAGGGAGGAGCAGATATGAATGGATGGAGGGAGGGGGGCTGACATGGAGGGAGGGGGGCTGACTGGAGGGATGGATGGAGGGGGGCTGACATGGAGGGATGGAGGGGGCTGACATGGAGGGAGGGAGGGGGCTGACATGGAGGGATGGATCGAGGGGGGCTGACATGGAGGGATGGAGGGGGCTGACATGGAGGGAGGGAGCAGATATGAATGGATGGAGGGAGGGGGGCTGACATGGAGGGATGGAGGGGGCTGACATGGAGGGAGGGAGCTGATATGAATGGATGGAGGGAGGGAGGGAGGGGGCTGACATGGAGGGATGGAGGGGGCTGACATGGAGGGAGGGGGCTGACATGGAGGGAGGGAGCAGATATGAATGGATGGAGGGAGGGGGGGCTGACATGGAGGGATGGAGGGGGCTGACATGGAGGGAGGGAGCTGAATGGATGGAGGGAGGGGGGCTGACATGGAGGGATGGAGGGGGCTGACATGGAGGGATTGGGGAGGCGGGCTGACATGGAGGGAGGGAGCTGATATGGATGGAGGGAGGGAGGGAGGGAGGGGGCTGACATGGAGGGATGGAGCACTGGTAATGGGGTTGAGGGGACGAGCACTGGAAATGAGCTTATTCGGGGAGGCTAGGACTGGTATGGATTTTTAGGGCGTTGGACTGGTCTAGGGCTGATTAGGGGAGGCTAGCACTGGTAATGGGGTTGAGGGGGGAGTAGCACTGGAAGCGAGCTGATTGGGGGGCTTTGACTGGGCATGGGCTGATTGTGGGGAGGGGAGGATAGAGCTGCTGGCCCTGGAAGATAACTGGGGGCTAAGGCTACAAATGGGCTGATATGAGGGGATGGGAGAATGGAACTGGATCTGAGAGGGGCTGCCATGGTATTTGTACTAGAAGGGACTGGTCAGTGGGGAAGGAGGGGGACTGGAAGGAAATGGACACCAGTGGCAATCATGGGAATGCAAGTTGACATTGGAAGGTACTGGGAGTGAGGACTGGAAAGGGGCTGATATTGGGGAGGGTTACTGGGACTGGAAATAGGCTGATGGAAAGAAGTGAAGAAAACGAAAGAAGAGATAAGAACTGGCAGATGGACCATAGACCACAGAAAGAGAGCTAAGAGAAGACAGGAAAGCAGAAGCCTCAGATCGGGACCAGCATGATCAAAGAATAAATTGGTCAGACAACAAAGGTAGAAAAAATAATTTTATTTCATATTAGTGATTTGACTACAAAATCATCATAATTTTGAAATCAAATATTGTTACTTCTTGTTGTTATATTTTCTGGCGTATTTTTTTTGGTGTGCGAAGGAAGAGGGGTAGTCTTATACGGCGAGTATAGGCCAAACACCTATATTTTAACAGGAAAAGTAGGGGGTCGTATATAGCATTAAGGTAAGAAACAATATATGCAGTGTTAGATTTGTTTTAAATGTCGCAATGGTTTTGCGGCTCCCAGTTTTTTTTTTCCCTTCGGAAACGGGTCCAAGTGGCTCTTTATGTCTTAAAGGTTGCAGACCCCTGTCCTAGGGCAAATTCAAAAAACGAACCAGAATTGGTATTATGCTAGAATTGGTAGTATTGCTGCTACAGTGCACCTTCTCACATGCTGTCCCTGAAGATATGTGTCTGTTTTCAGCAGCATCTGTGCTTTACAGTTATCTCCTGTCAGTTGTAGCAGAGCAAGTCAGATGTCCCATCTGTGTTCTAAGTTTCCTGGAAGAGACAGGCATCTGAAGTGTTTCTCACCATACTGATATACCCTGCCATGCCTGTTTATCTCCATGAATCTTGAGGCTCCTTTTATAGATCTCCCTCCTCTACCCCCATTACATGTAAAGGAGAGAAATGTACAGAAGACAGTGGAAGGGGGTTTTCTGAGCAGGATGAAAATGGGGGTGAATAAAGGTACACACAATAAATTGTGAATTGTCTTTGAAAAAAGTTAAGGAGAGCTCTCAGTGAGAGGACTGAAGGCAGATAGAAAACCAAACGATTACTGGAGTAACCTGGTAGTGTTGCCACTTTAACTGGTTATAGTGTGATAGAAATAATGACCCGTGTGCTCAGTCTCCCAATTATATATTATGCAGGTTCCTCTCTAACGAAGTAATGAGATACCTTAACAGGCAGCAGTGCATAGTTGTGATTATTACCTCTGGAAGAAGCTTTCCTTCAGTTAATGTGCTGTCTCTCATTACAGTTTCCTGAAGCTATACACCACCATGCCAGTAGCCAAGCTAGCTGGCTTCCTGGATCTTACTGAGCAGGAGTTCCGTATCCAGCTGCTCGTCTTCAAACACAAGATGAAGAACCTTGTGTGGACCAGCGGCATCTCAGCCCTAGATGGAGAGTTCCAGTCGGCCTCTGAAGTGGATTTCTACATTGATAAGGTAAGTGGCCCTGCATCTGTGTTGCAGCTCTGTTTTTTGCATGTACAACGGCAAGATTCTGCTGTGAGTGGCTGGCGAGGAGCATGCATCAGCAGAGCTTGGTTATGCTTTGCTGGGCCTGTTTAACCTTGGCCTGTGGGGCCCCTTCCTTCTGTTGACAGGACATGATCCATATCGCAGACACCAAAGTTGCTCGGCGCTATGGAGACTTCTTCATTCGGCAGATCCACAAATTTGAAGAGGTGAGTGTTTAGCTGTGCTGTATTCTACATGGACAAGTAGGATGAATCATCCAGACTGGTGACTTCATCCAAGGATGTCATGAATGGATTAGCTCTCCCAAAACTCAAAAAAGCCAGGAGAAAGACTTTTCTGAGCATGTGCCAGCCAGCCAATCACCACCACAGTACCCATCCATTTCTGTTCTGTTTTGTTTCTTCCGCCCTGCCTAATGGACTGATCCTCCTCTCCTCAAAACCTTTCACCTTTGCACATTCCACCCATGCTCCTTGTAGCCTTTTCACTGCGTATCACCCTTCACATTGCATTTCAACATCTGCTGCCAGATCTCCATCTTGTGCCTGACCTACCTCCATGGTTGATGCCAAGAAATACTTGCAGCAGAAGCTGAATACTATGGATTTCATGATCTCTAGTCCACTGCCTCAGCCCTTCCCACCAGCCCAGCTCCTGATCTCACCTTGCCCAGAATGTTCTTAAGGGCATGACAGTCAAGGAGCCATACCTTTCAGGAATTCCACTTTGGTTATAGCTTCTCCAGGAAGGACCCTGCTGTGTCTCTTGGCATGTTCTCCTCTGCCCCTCTCCTGGGCAAAGCTCATAGCACAACTCCAGTCTCCCAGGTTTTTGCTCCTCCGGGTGCAAATATGACTGGTTAACACATAAGAACATAAGATATGCCATACTGGGTCAGACCAAGGTCCATCAAGCCCAGTATCCTGTTTCCAGCAGTGGCCAATCTAGGTCATACGTACCTAGCAGTTTCCCCAAAAGACACAGGTTCCGCAATGCTTGTACTGGGTCAAGCATTGATATCCTGGGTCCCTTCTTAATAATGGTTTATGGACCTTTCCTCCAGGAACTTGTCCAAACCTTTTTTAAACCCAGCTACACTAACAGCCTTTACTACATCCTCCGGTAACAAATTCCAGAGTTTGATTACACGTTGAGTGAAAAAATATTTTCTTTTATTAGTCTTAAATAGTTTACCCTGTAGCTTAACACGGTGCAGCCCAGGACAAAGAAGCGAAAGCACTGCCCCAAACAAAGCTGTTCTCTGTGGCATTGTCAACAAGCATCACACCAAGACTGCAAATTATCACCATGCCAAGGATCAGTACACTGTAAAGTGCACACACCAGTGTGACCACAGTACTGAGTTGAGCTCCAAATGCCGAAAATGCGCTAACAGTGGTATTCCTTCCTTAGACCATGCTACAAAATGCAGCAGATCCTACTCTTCCAAGCACCTCCGGTAGCTCAGAGTAGAAACCACCTTCCACACTACTGTACCTCCTCCAATGCTGGCTATAACTGCCGCCTCCAATCCTCAACTGCTCCTCATCCTCTTCACGCTTTAAAACCTTGCTTCCTCATCGTCAGTCCAGTCCTGACACGTGGGTTATGCTTGCCTACCAGCAGATGGAGACTGAGAACCACTAGTTTGATGATGTCACCGTATAAAAGTCCTGTGCAACCCTTCGTTCACCAGTATTTCTCTGTCTCCAGCAGATGGAGATTGTTTAAACCTGTGTAGTCTGACATGGATTTAAGAAAAAGAGGACTAGGATTTTGGGACATAGGTCGGCCTTTGCCAGCATCAGAGTCCTGGGGTGCAAGCCTGGCAGGTTCCAGGTTCACCCCCCCCCCCATTCACCCCCCACCATCACATCCGCCACAGTTCCTAAGATTTAGGGAGAGTATGGCTGGAAGAGCCCCGATGGAGACAGTTCCCTTTCTTCTTCCCATTTGGGAAGTAGGTCAAAAGGATTCCACGGAGGGGTGATTGTGCCCCTTCCTCCTCCCCAACTCTTAGGGGGGGGGCTGGGAGAGGTAGGCTGTTTCTTGAGGGGGTGGGGGGAAACAGTAGTTTTACCTCTGGACATACCTGGAGTCTTCTCTAGCTACAGAAGTGAGTACTCCGAGGGGGGGAGGGTGTGAACTGTGAACCCTCCTGTGCCTGACCTGTTGAGGGTTCCAGGACCTTCAGTGTTTTTGTTCTTATTGCAGTTTTTGCAATTATTCAGGGCAAGGCTGTGCTGATGGGAAGCTTCTATCTGGAAGCAAAGGGTCTCAATGACTGTTCTGCCGCTCTGGTGAAGACACTGTTCAGCCAGGTTTCGCCACGCATTGAGGCTAGGCCACATTGTTTTCCATTTGCCGGGCAGCACATAGAGTCAGTAGGCTCTAGCGGTCAGCAGTGACAGCTGTTAACAGCGCCATTCTTTAATTACATTTGCCATTTTGAGCCCAAGCACTGATCGGACTTGGTTACAAGAAAGTATAGAGGCAAATTGTTAAGAAAAGGAAAACGAGCAAACAGTGGCTGTATATAAGAATGCAGCATTGGGGTAAGAAGGCTGCCCCGATGGGCTGAGTAGATGCTGCGAACGGCCACCATTTTCCTCTGGCTGCCTGTTGCTTGGAGAAGCTTGAAGGTACCCTTACTTGACTGTAGGGGTGTGTTCTTTAAAAAAAAAAAAAAAAAAAAAAAAAAAAAAGCTTTCCCTCTTACCATGGGCATCAATAGGTTTTGGGGTTTTTTTTTTTGTCTGTTTTTTTTTTGCTTTCAGGAAGGATATAAGCATGTAAGACCAGCAATTTCCCTCCACTGAGACAGCCCTAATGGCCACTAGTGATTAGTTGGGGTGGCTTCACTCCCTCAGCAATGTGTTCTACTAAACAGCTCCTTTCAAAAAAATTTAAATAAATAAAATAAAACTATAATAAAATTATAAGTCTGTGTTGGTTGTATTTTCGCTAACGTGTGGAACAGCGGTTTAGGGAAAGGACTCGGCTGTCTCTCGAGTTCTGGCAGTCCTTGACTATATTTTCAGTCTTCCAGACTGGTGGGATTTTTTTGGGTGATCTTAGGATACCAATTGTGGAGCTTTGTCTTTGAATTATATAAGTTGGGTCCACTGACAGTCAAAGTGTTACAGATAGGAACTTAGTTTAAGGTTGAGTGTTAAGTATTCAAACTTCTGGCACGTCCAGTTGTAACTGGATAGAAGCAAAAAGTACAATTTAAAAAAAAAAAAAGGTCAAAAGCAAATAGAAAAAAATAAATAAGTAAATGAATAATTGAAGTAAATTAGCGGCACATTGATTGAGGCTGGTCTGTTTCATGATTTTTTATTTTTGGTAAGCTCGCTTCATAAGGAGGAGCCTCAGCTCTCTTGGTGTTCTCCATACCTTTATTATGGTTGCAGGCTGTAGTCAAGGCATTAAAGGATTGGTTGCTGAAGGTATATGTTCCTTAGCGTCTCTCCAGGCTAGTCCTGAACCTTTGGGGTCTTGCTCCTCCTCCAGCAGCTTGGAGACTGAGAAACGTCACACCTCTTTGGCGTCACCAGTATAAGTAGCCAGGATCTGCCTCCTGATGCCAGTTATCTCTCCAAGCAGCTGGAGGGCTGGTGAGCCCTGGACATAGGCTCACTTTGAGGAGCAATTAAGTGTAGTTTCGGTGTAGTTTAGTTTTAGACTTAGAGTGTTTGTTGGGGCTAATTGCTTTCTTTTGTTTTTATTACAGGAGCAGTGGGGCAGACTGAGCTCCTTATTTTTTCTGGGCTGTGCCTGTCCCCCCTCCCCTCCCCTCCCCCATCTTTCTTTCTCTTTCTTGGGCTTACCGGGCTTTGGGGGCCTTTGGCAGCAGAACTAGATCGGCATGAGGGGAAAGATAGAGCCTGGTTCCCGATCCCACCTTGATGGGTGAGGAGCCGGCTCTTGGTTAGCTGGGCAGTTGCCTGAACATCGCTGGCTGCTCGGACGCTGAGGTTTCATTCCGGCGGAGCATGTTTCAGCGTGGCTGCAGTTCCCTTCGGCTTTCGGCTGTGCCCTGCGGCTGCGATTGCAGAAAAGGCTCCGCAGCGGTGTCAGAGCCTTCAGAGCCTCGGGATCTCGGGTAAGAAGGGCCGGGATCGGCGAGGCAGCGCCAGTTTAAGGGGTGAGCGGCAGCGTGTGGAGACAGCGCTGGGCCTTGCCTCGTGGTAGGCATGCACGCTCGTGCGCAGGAAAACTACGGGCCGGCGAATTTCTTATCTTTGAAGGCCTCGTTTGAAGCAGGGGAGCTTCGGCTTTTGCTGCAGGGGCCTATTTTTAGGTGGGGGAGACCAGTTCTTTGTCTCACACATAAAAAAAACAAAAAAACCCAAGAAAAAGAAAAGAACAACCGTTGTCAGCTAAGGAGCCTCAGTGGACTTGGGGGGTTGGCAGCTGTGCAGGTCAGGCCCATGCATTATGCCTTCTAAGCCACTCTGCTTGTTGTGTGGTTCGCGTAAGACTTTAGTGGCTGAGACTGGGCTCTGCAAAGGTTGCTTCAAAGAATCTCGGTCCATGGAGCAGGGGCTTGTGCAGGACGGAGACGGCCAAAAGGATGGCTCGGCTGCCCTTGCAGAGGGCGGTGCTGCCCGGGATCTCGATCAGGAGCCAGTTGCGGGATCCTCGGCTCTGCAGGGGGTTCAGACGCCGCAACCACAGATCCCTGGAGGTCTCACCATTTTTTCTCCTCAGTTCCTCACCCTCAGGCAGCAGGCTTTCGGTGGGGTGCAGGCGAAGGCCTCTGCAAGTCCGCCGGACGGGGACTTCGGGGAAAAGAGGCCGGGGACCCCCCTGAGCATAGGCGAGTCGGGCATCCCAGCTAAGCGGCTGCGGGCCGAGAGAGAGCGCTCAGGTCACTCAGTCAGGTCAGAAGGGGTGGCTTCGGAGGACCTGGAGCAGGATTTTGATTTGGGCAATGATGTGGAGGAAGGAGAGATTGTTGAACAGGAGGATCAGGCCCGAGTGGTGTGGATTTTTAGGAGGGAAGAGTTGCCGGAGTTGATTTCCAAGTCGCTGAAGGTGCTGAATATGCCCGCAGTGGGTCCGTCCGAGGAGGCACAGTTGGAGGATCCTTTGCTGCAGGCTTTTTGGAAGTCTCAAACGGTTTTCTTATTTATTTATTTATTTATTATTTATTTATTTATTTAAAGTCTCTTCTATACCGCGCTATTCAGCATCAGCGCGGTTTACAATAAACAGTGAACATACACATTTCCAATAGTACTTTGTGTTTACATATGAACAGGATATTCAACTTGGCTAACAGGGTAACTATGTACAACCACAATATATACAATATATACAATTTGTAGGCTGATCATGTGTTTGTATGGTTTTAGACAGTGGTGAGATGATTCAGGCCGAATGGGATACGCCTGAGGCAGGCCTTAAGGGGTCTCGAGTGATGTCTCACCTCTACCCGTTAGGGGAACAAGATCGAGAGTTGTTTAAATCTCCTAAGGTGGATGCTGCACTTTCAGCAGTTACTAAGAAAACCACTATCCCGGTGGAAGGTAGTGCTGCGCTGAAGGATGCTCAGGATAGACGGTTGGATACCTTGTTAAAGCAGGTGTTTGAGGTGAATGCGTTGTCTCTTCAGGCATCCATTTGCGGAGCTTGGGTAGCTCAGGCTTGCCTGCGGTGGGCGCAAGGGCTTCCGACTGGTCCAACGGGGGTTGCAGCCGCGGAGGCAGCGAGATTGGAGACGGGGGCAGCCTATCTAGCCGACATTCATTATGATTTGATTCGTGGTTTGTCGAATAGTATGGCCTCGGCGGTGGCGGCCAGGAGGTATCTGTGGTTGCGCAATTGGGCAGCGGATACGTCTTCCAAGTCTAGGCTGAGTAAGCTCCTGTTCAGAGGAAAGCTTCTGTTCGGGGAGGATCTGGAGAAGCTAGTGAAGGATTTGGAGGAATGCAAAGGCGGCCGGTTGCCTGAGGATAAGCAGAAGCAGGGTTGCTCGGGTCCGGCGACAAGAGGTCAGCAGTGAGATTTTCGTCGTTTTCGTTCCCCGCGGTTTGGACAAGTGCAGAGGTGGCGTTTTCCTACCGAAGCCCGGGCTTTCGGGGGGCGAGTAGAGGTTTTGCAGCCTCTTCTTCCTCCGCTCTGCGTAAGACACAATGAAGCCAGGGTGGTCCAGGCGGGGCAGGTACCCATAGGGGGGCGCCTGCAGAGATTTTATCCTGCCTGGACCCAGATAACGACCAATCACTGGGTGCTGGAGGTCATTCGAGAGGGATATGCCTTAGAGCTGCAGCAGTCAGTGACCGAGTCTTTCGTACAATCCCCCTGCAAAGCTCCGGGAAAGTATGCGGTGGTACAGGAGACCTTGGGTCGGTTGCTAGCCCTGGAAGCGGTGGTCCCGGTGCCCCCAGACCAATGCGGCTGCGGTCGGTACTCCATCTATTTTGTGGTGCCAAAGAAGGAAGGCAGTTTTCGGCTGATTCTCGATCTCAAGTGGGTAAATCGCTGTTTAAAGGTGTCTCATTTTCGGATGGAGACATTAAGGTCAGTCATAGTATTTGGTTTGCATGCCACGACGAGCGGGACGGTGGAGGAATGATGCCGGCGTCGTAGGCTGTGAGTGAGAGCTCTGCCTCATCTGCTTCTGTCAAGTATATCCAGGCAGCAGAGGTTTATAAGGAGCCATTTCTGCGGCGTATTTCTGCCTGGCTTGAATTTGTGATGAGTAGCGATTATGGTCAAGTCTGTTTGGAAGGACTGAGCTGTGGTGGTATGATATTCTGCCTCTCTGGTGTTATAATGAGCCTTTCCTCTTGTCTCTTTTATTTCTTTGACTATCACTATCTCTTACTCTATCCTATCTTGTTAATGGCGTTCTTTTCATATTTTCAGTATCATTTATGTAGTATTGTAAACTGCTCTAATGCCTTGGCCTGAGCGGTATATCAAATGTAATAAACATAAACATAGTGGCGGTGCGTCAAGGAGAGTTTCTTACGTCGCTAGACTTGTCCGAGGCTTATCTCCATATTCCCATCCGTCAGGAGCATCAAACGTTTTTGAGGTTCGCGGTGCCGATGGGTCACTTTCAGTTCCAGGCGTTACCTTTCGGGCTGGCAACAGCACCCAGAGTTTTCACCAAGGTAATGGTTGTGGTGGCGGCGGCGCTCAGAAAGGATGGGGTTCTAGTTCATCCGTACCTGGCCGATTGGTTGATTCGAGCAAAATCCGTGGCGGAGAGCATGGGGGCTACAGCCAAGGTGGTGTCCTTCTTAGAAAGTCTCGGTTGGGTAGTCAATATGGCCAAAAGCAGATTGGTTCCCGCACAGGACCTCGAGTACTTGGGGGCGCGGTTCGATACGAAAGTTGGAAAGGTGTTTCTGCCACAAAAAAGGGCGCAGGGGCTGCGGAATTTGATCCACAGGTTTCTGGGCACCAAATGCCCCACAGCTTGGGACTACCTGCAGGTGTTGGGGACCATGGCAGCGACTCTCGAAGTGGTGCCGTGGGTGAGAGCACATATGAGACCTTTGCAGAGATCCTTGCTGAGGCGTTGGTCACACCAGAACGACCGGTTGACGCAAGTACTGCCCTGACAGCAGGAGACGCGGCGCGCCCTCCTTTGGTGGTTGAGAAGAGGACATCTCGAGGAGGGCATGCCCTTGGAGGCGCCGGATTGGGTTCCCCTGACGATGGACGCCAGCCTTGCAGGTTGGGGGGCTCATGTCCTGGGACAGTACGCGCAAGGGGCATGGTCGAGCCAGGAACAGGCCTGGTCTATCAACCGGTTGGAATTGAGGGCAGTCGTCCTGGCGCTCCGAGTGTTTCGGGAGTTACTTCAAGGAAAGGCCGTGCGTGTGTTCTCCGACAATGCGACGACGGTCACCTATATCAATCGGCAGGGGGACACCAGCAGTGTGACATTGGAAGCCGAGGCCGAGCAGTTGTTCGAGTGGGCCGAGGTACATCTTTGGGCGCTGTCAGCGGCGCACGTCGCAGGCGTAGAAAATGTGGAGGCCGATTTTTTGAGTCGAGTGCGGGTAGACCCGGGGGAGTGGGTTCTCCATCCGACAGTGTTCGACATGGTCGTACGGCGCTGGGGTCCGCCGGTAATGGATCTCATGGTGACTTTTCAGTCCGCAAAGGCCAGCCGGTTCTTCAGCAGAAGGCGAGAAAGGATGTCGGAGGGCCTGGATGCGTTGATCCAGCCTTGGCCGGAGGGCCAGTTGCTGTACGTGTTTCTGCCGTGGGTGTTAATAGATCGGGTGCTGCAGCACGTGGAGCTTCACAGGGGGGGAGAGTAGTGTTGATCGCGCCGGATTGGCCAAGGTGGCCGTGGTATGCGGATCTCATCAGGATGCTAGTGGACAGACCGTGGCGGCTTCCGGTTCGAAGGGACCTCTTGATTCAGGGGCCTCTGCAAATGCCTCAGGTGGATCGGTTCTCGCTTACGGCTTGGCTATTGAAAGGGCGAGGCTAGCGGCGAGAGGTTACTCTGAGGCAGTGGTGGCCACTTTGTTGCGAGCTCGGAAGCGGTCTACTTTGTCGGCGTATATTCGTGTTTGGCGGGTTTTCGAGGCTTGGTGTGCTGGTAAAGGTGTTTCGGCCTTACGAGCTTCGATCCCTCAAGTCTTGGCGTTTTTACAGGATGGGTACGAGAAGGGTTTAGCGGCTGCTTCTCTGAAAGTGCAGTTGGCAGCTCTCTCCTGTTACAGGGGTAAGATCGGAGGTGTGTGTCTCGGAGGTCACCCAGACGTTAAGCGCTTTTTGAGAGCGGTGTTGCTCTTGCGGCCTCCTTGTAGACCGGTGGTCCCGTCTTGGGATTTGCGTTTAGTTCTGGAGGCTTTGGTGTGGGCGCCCTTTGAGCCTTTGGCGAGGGCATCGTTGAAGGATCTTACTATGAAAGTGGTGTTTCTGGTGGCTATCTCCTCGGCAAGGAGGATTTCTGAACTGCAGGCCTTGTCCTGCCGGGAGCCGTTTCTCGTGTTTAGCGATTCCAAGGTGGTGTTGCGGACTGTGCCGTCCTTTTTGCCCAAGGTAGTTTCGCTGTTTCATGTAAATCAGGTGGTTTCCCTTCCGGTTTTTGCAGAGGACAGTGCAGGCGCAGCTCCGCGGCACTTGCATAAGTTGGCTGTTCGGAGAGCTCTGCGTCGTTATTTGAGGGCTACCCATTCTTTCCGTGGCTCAGATAGGTTGTTTGTGCTGTTTGGAGGTCCTAGGAAGGGTCAGGCAGCGTCAAAGGCCTCCATTGCGAGGTGGATTAAGGAAGCTATTGCGTCCGCATATATGTTGAAAGGTAGGGTGTCCCGTTGGGGTTGAGAGCTCATTCCACTAGGGCGCGTCGTCTTGGGCGGAATGCACCCTGGTTCCGCCTGTGGAGATTTGTAGGGCGGCTATATGGTCATCCTTGCATTCTTTTGTCAAACATTACCGTTTGGATGTGCAGGCGCAGAGGGATGCCTGTTTTGGATCGGCGGTGCTTCAGGCTGGTCTGGCAGGTCCCTCCCGTTGATTCTTTTTGCACTGCTCTGGTACATCCCCAAAGGTTCAGGACTAGCCTGGAGAGACGCTAAGGAAGGTTAAATTAGACTTACCTGCTAATTGTTGTTCCTTTAGGAACTCCAGGCTAGTCCTGTATCCCTCCCGTTATTGTGCATGGACTCTTGCCTGAAGCTCCGTAAGCCTGACAGGTGAGTACTTCTGGGGTTGCGGGCTTGGTGATAGTCCTTTTTTGGGGGAGGGCATCTTTCCAGGGAATTTCGGAGTTTTTTCATTTCAAAAAGTATGGATCTCAGTATGTGCCACAGTTACTTCTAATTTGGGGGGTAATTGAACATTTTTCTATAAAATTCGGCCCTTTTTTGGTGGTCTTATCGATAGTTTGGAGGTAAAGTTATTACTACTGTTGCTACTTAATTGTTGCTCTGGTGAGTTTTGCTTTGTCAATAGGTTACTGGCATCAGGAGGCGGATCCTGGCTACTTATACTGGTGACGTCAAAGAGGTGTGACGTTTCTCAGTCTCCAAGCTTCTGGAGGAGGAGCAAGACCCCAAAGGTTCAGGACTAGCCTGGAGTTCCTAAAGGAACAACAATTAGCAGGTAAGTCTAATTTAACCTTACTGCAGTCTGCATATTCTTTTATATGGGCTGAGTTACAGACTACTCCTATGTCAGTCTAAAAAACATAATTCCAGATCTTCCAGCTAGACCAGTCCAGACTAGTGGGTTATATCCCCTTGCCAGCAGATGATGGAAACAAAGAAAAAAAAGCAAAACTATGCCGTGACATTACCATTAACCTAGCACAGCTAGAGGGAGCCCTCGGTATTTTCTCTGTCTCTAACAGATGGTGTTTTTTCCTGCTGCTTAAGGCCTACAGCTACTGGCCAGTTTGAGACTGGTTTCAGTACAGTTTTGGCCATCCAAGACCCCATGGAGTATACGAGATACCCCTCAGCTGGTTCTCTCTCTTCCTCTTGGGGCGCTCAGTGGGTTAGGATCAGTGCCTGCCTCATTGCCCAGAGCCATCGGGGCGCCGTTCTGCGCTACGGTGGTGCGCTCACAAGGAGCTGGTCCTGCTCCTTGGGCGAGCTCCTTGGGGTGACGATTGGGGCGCCTCTCACTTTCCTCCCTGTCGGTCTCCTCTTCGGGGGCAGGCCCGCCTCGCCCTCATCGTATCTCTTCTCCTGCTTATCCTCTCAGCGCTCTGTCTGCCACGTACTCCCCGAGCTGCCCTTGTACTCCCATTTCTCTCCTTCCCCGCTGCCCGGACGTATCCTATGGCCTCCATCCCGGTCTTCTGGGGGCACCGTCCCGAGTCCCTTCTCATTCCCACCGGGGACTTGTACCCGGAATACGAGTAACCTTTTAGCCTGTCCTATAGACCATTCTCCCCCCACACTATCACCTCGGCCTGTCTCTTCTTTGTTGATTCTTTCTTTTGCCCTCCTGAACTGCAGGTCCCTCCGCACTAAAACCCCTCTGGTTCATGATCTCCTGTTACAGTACTCCCTCGACGCCCTGTTTCTTACTGAAACCTGGCTCCGCGAGGGCGAAGATGGTGTTCTTCATTGCTGTCTTCCCCCTGGCTACTCTGCCCTACATGTTCCCCGTCTCCATCGGACCGGTGGTGGTGTGGCGGTTATCTACCAGTCCCCTCTCCCTGTCTCACTCGTCTCCCCCCAGCCCCGCTATCCTGAGGCCTTGCTGCTGCGTTTGGGGACCTCCACTCCTGTATTTTTCCTTCTTCTCTATGCCCCACCCTCAATGCGCCCTGACCTCTGGGAATCTCTTCTCCTCACCCTTTCTGAGACTTCCCTTCTCTCTCCGCACCTGGTTATTCTCGGCGACCTCAACGCTCACTTGCTCTCCCAAGCTTGTCCTCGTGATAAGGTCCTCAGGTCACTTTTCACCGACCTCGATCTGATCCAGCACGTAGATTGCCCAACCCATTCCTCCAGCTATACCCTCAACCTTATCCTTACCTTTTCCTCATCCCCATATATTCCATCTGATATCTCGTCCAACCCTCTTCCTTGATCTCATCACCGCTGTCTGCTGTTCTCTTTCTCTCTTCCGCCCTTACAAGCTTCCGTCTCACCTGCTGTTGCTACCTCTTCTGGGACTCTCAGACGGCGTCTTACAAACCTTCCCCCCGGCTGATTCTCTTCCCCCCCCCCCCTGAATTTTTCTCCCTTCCTGTGGACCAGCAGGTCGATTCCTGGTCCTCTACCCTCACTGCTACCCTCGATACTCTAGCTCCTCTCCGTCCCACCCCTTGCCATTCTATGTCCCGTCACCCTTGGTACCATTCGGGTCTTTACCTCCAGCGTACCCACCTCAGACGCGCTGAGCGGCGCTGGCGCAAACACCCCTCTGATGTCGCTCTAGCCTCCTTAAGTTGTGAGTAACATCGTTACCGCATCATGATTACTGAGGCCAAACGGACCTATTTCTCAGACCTCATTTCCTCCTCCTCTAACTCCTCCCGTCGCCTGTATCAGGTGCTCCACTCCTTATCTTCCCCCTCGGTCTCTCCCCCTTCATCTGCACTTCCTCCCTCTGCTCCTAGTCCAACAAGCCTCGCATTCTTTTTTGTGGACAAGATCCAGTCTCTCCGTTCTTCCTTTCCCTATTGTCCCTCTCCTCTTTCCCCCCTTCCCTCCCCTTCTGCTCCCCCTACCATTCCTTCCTCTCCTTCCTCCAGTGCTTTTCCCCACATATGGCTCTCCTTCCACCCCGTCACCTTCGCTGAACTACTTAAGGTGATCTCCTCTTCTCATAAAACAACTTGTCTCCTTGATCCCTCTCTCCAACTTCTCCCGTTTATCCTGGCCATAATCAACTCTAGCCTCACCTCTGGCAGCTTTCCCACCCGCTGGAAACATGCCATGGTCCACCCTCTTTTGAAGAAACCCACCCTTGACCCTAGTCTTCCCGCTAATTGGCAGCCCGTCTCGAACCTCCCCTTTCTTTCCAAAATTCTTGAAAAGTTGGTTTTCGCTCAGCTCTCAGCACATCTCGACACTACCCTTTCTCTTCACCCCCGTCAATCTGGCTTTAGGTCTGGTCACAGCACGGAAACTATACTTCTTGCCCTTCTCAGTGAACTCCACCGCTCTCACGACCGGGGTGACCTATCTATCGCCGTCTCTCTGGACCTCTCCGCTGCTTTTGATGTCATCGACCACTGTGCTCTCCTCACTCGCCTGTCTGACTTTGGTATTCGAGGCACTGTATTGTGCTGGTTTCGGTCTTTTCTTTCACTCCGTTCCTTCGCTGTTCACTCAGGCCCTGCCGTTTCTGCCTCTTTTCCTCTGCACTGTGGTGTTCTGCAAGGTTCTATCCTTGCCCCCCTACTCTTTAATATCTTCCTCGCCCCACTTGCCCTCCTCATTCAACAGTCTGGTATTTCCTCCTATTTTTACGCTGATGATATTCTTCTCATTCATCACACCAGCTCTGTTTCCCCAGATCTCTCTGCTCTCAATGCCTGCCTTGACCTTGTTGCCTCCTGGTTCTCTGATAATTTCCTCTGTGTCAATCCCTCTAAGTCCTCGGCTATTTGGTTCTCCTTCACTACTCCTCCTCCCACCCTAGCCCCCATGATGTCCTCCCTCCCCATCCCCGTCGTCCCTTCTCTTCGCTATCTTGGTGTCGTCCTTGACTCCTCCTTATCCTTCCATACCCATATTTCTTCCCTTGTTTGTAGCTGTTTCTTTCATCTCTGCCGCATTAGATCTCTCCGGCCTTTCCTCTCTGCAAATTCCCTCACCACCCTAGTCCTTTCCCTGGTGATTTCCCGTTTGGATTACTGCAACTCAATCTTCGCTGGCCTCCCCTCTTATCAACTCCGTCGTCTTCAACTCATTCAAAACACTGCCGCCCGCTTGGTCACCTTTTCCTCTCCTTTTAACCACATTACCCCTTGTCTTCTCTCTCTTCACTGGCTTCCTGTTAAATTCCGGTTTGTTTACAAATACTACCTCGTCACCATTCACAAGGTTCTTCATACAGGTATTCCTCGGTATGTATCTGACCTTATCTACCACCAGCCTGTCCCCTGTCTCCTTCATTCCTCCCATAGCAATCGCCTCTTTCTTCCCTCCCCGTCTCAGGCTCATCTCGAGCTCACCAGTCACTCTGCCTTTTTTTTTCTGGGTCTTGCTCTATGGAACTCCCTTCCTCACCCACTCCGCACTGAGTCTTCATTTCCACATTTCAAAGCCTTTCTCAAAACCCCTCGCTTCTCCCAGGCTTTTGATCTCCAGGCGCCCCCGTGACAATTTATAACGGTCCCGATACCATATACCCCCCCTCCCTCCACCTCCCCCTTAGTGTCCTGTCTATGCAGTCATGCCTCCTTGTCTTTCTATCTGCATCTCTCTATTGCTTTCCTGTCAATTGAATGGCGTTCTTTTCTTCCTTTAATTTTTCTAGCAGCCTGCCCTTATTTTTTTTTTTCTGTACACCGCTCTGATACCCCGGTTTGGGCGGTATATCAAGCCTTGCAAATAAATAAATAAAAGTTTAAGGTTGAGTGTTAAGTATTCAAACTTCTGGCACGTCCAGTTGTAACTGGATAGAAGCAAGAAGTGCAATTTAAAAAAAAAAAGTCAAAAGCAAATAGAAAAAAATAAATAAGTAAATGAATAATTGAAGTAAATTAGCGGCACATTGATTGAGGCTGGTCTGTTTCATGATTTTTTATTTTTGGTAAACTCGCTTCATAAGGAGGAGCCTCAGCTCTCTTGGTGTTCTCCATACCTTTATTATGGTTGCAGACTCTAGTCAAGGCATTAAAGGGTTGGTTGCTGAAGGTATATGTTACTGCAGCCTGCATATTCTTTTATATGGGCTGAGTTACAGACTACTCCTATGGCAGTCTAAAAAACACAATTCCAGATCTTCCAGCTAGACCAGTCCAGACTAGTGGGTTATATCCCCCTGCCAGCAGATGATGGAGACAAAGAAAAAAAAAGCAAAACTATGCCGTGACATCACCATTAACCTAGCACAGCTAGAGGGAGCTCTCAGTATTTTCTCTGTCTCTAACAGATGGTGTTTTTTCCTGCTGCTTAAGGCCTACAGCTACTGGCCAGTTTGAGACTGGTTTCAGTACAGTTTTGGCCATCCAAGACCCCATGGAGTATATGAGATACCCCTCGGCTGGTTCTCTCTCTTCCTCTTGGGGCGCTCAGTGGGTTAGGATCAGTGCCTGCCTCATTGCCCAGGTGCCTCTGCTGTGGTAAGCGGCAACTGTTCCTCATTGATAGTCTCTGCACCGCTTGTGCAGCCAATCCGGGGAGATGTCTGCCACTTCAGCATCCTTGTTAGTGATCCGGCCCCCAGTGCAGTTGAGGCTTCATTGCCACCTTCCACATCGGGGATTATCAGCGCATCTTTGCCAGGGGTGCCTCCCTTCCCCTTCTCCAGGCAAATCTGCTCTTCCTGTGATGCCAAATTTCACTGCAGGACCAGCTCCTGTGGCTGACGGGGAGTATGCGCTCCCTCTGTTTCCACATTTGCAGCGCTCCCAGCCACAGCAGCCAAATGTTTCAGCCACAGCAGCTGTTGGACCCCGTGGCTGTTGAGTTTTTGCTCATCTTCCAACATGCCTGGGGGCTTTGGAAGGGGGGTCAAGGCCTTGTTCCTTTTCAGCCAGGCCCATCTTCCGCCGCTCCTCCGGTAGCTCCTGCGGGTGTTTCCCGCAAACGGTTGAAAGGGTAGGACTGTCTGAGAGGGTCCACCACCCCCAGAGTCTTCTATTGGAGCAAGGCGGAATTAGTCAGCAATGAGAACCCTGAGGACTTTCCCACGATGACTCCAGTTCAGCTACCTCCAACGTGGAGGAAGGGGAACTCTTTCAGGGGGAGGACGATAGCAACTCTCGTGTGGTGCTTCTCTGTCACTGAGAGGATATCCCCCCCCCATTTGATTGTCCAGACTGACACTGAATTGCACATTCCAGATCTCCTTAGACCAGCCCCAATTCCCTCTACTTCTGATCCTGGCATCTAAGGGCTTTCCAGAGCCTTTCCTTTCCACACTGGAGCTTCTCCTGATGCGCCCCTTAAGGCTCAGCAATTGAGTCGCGTTTATGCCTGGTCACCGACAGCCTTGGACAAGTGGATGCGGTTTCCCAAGGTCGGCACTTTCATTATGGTAGTCACCAAGCATAGCATCATTCCCGTAGAAGGTGGAGCTGCTCTTTGAGACTTGCAGGACCGGAAGGTGGAAGGACTCCTTCAGATGGCGTTCTCTACCTTCTTCCTAGCCCTTCACATTACCATATGGGGTGGCCTCAGTGCATGTGCCATCCTCTGCTGGTTTCAGCTCCTTCCTGAGGATGAGAATTCAGCCCGACTCAAATCTCTGGCAGCCTTCCTGGTGGATTCCTTTTATGATCTCTTATGCCTTTCTGCATTGGGAGTCGAGGCAGTGACAGTGGCTCGCCAGGGGCTATAGCTTAGAAACTGGTTGGCGAATGTCACATCTAAGGGATGCTTAGCTAAATTACCCTTTAGGGGCAGGCTTCTGTTTGGCAAGGACTTGGAAATGTTAGTCAAAGACCTCGGCGAGGTCAAGTCCCAGCGGCTGCCAGAGGATAAGCCCAAGGGTTCCTCCAAGCGCTTTTCTTCTTCATCAGGGGTGTCATCTTCGCAGCCAAAGTTCCGCAATTCTCGTTGATATCGACCAAATAAGCAGACCACCCCCTCTTCCTCCCACCTAGGAGTCCAGGGCCCATTCCCACCTCCCACAAGTGCGAAGCCATCTGCAATAATTTTATTGTGAATGGGCCCATCTGACAACAGATTGCTGGGTGTTCAACATTACAAGACAAGGATATGTTTTAGAGTGCGCTCAAGAGGTCAACTGCAGCTTGAGAATACTGTGATTCCACATGGAAATGCTGCGGTCAGTTATCTAGACAGTCCAGAAGGCAAGTTTTTTGCCTCCTTGGATTTGGTGGAGGCCTATTTCCACATTCCCATCTGGGAGGACCAGCAGCACGTTCTCTGGTTTGCAGCCTTGGGCTCTTGCCACCAGTTTTGTGTGATGCCCTTCAGCCTGACCATTGCCCCTCGGATGTTCTCCAAAGTGATGATGGTAGTTGCGGTTGGACTCAGGCACGAGGGCGTCTACAAATACCCCTATCTGGACGATTGGCTTATCTGAGCCAAGTCTCTGCCGGGAGCCATTCGGGCGTTGTATCGAGTGATCCAACTCCTTAAGTGGCTCGGCTGAGTCATTAACAGCAGCGAGAGCTGCCTGATGCTGTCTCAGAACCTGGACTTTCTTGAGGCTCGTTTCGATACCCACTTAGGCAAAGTTTTCTTACGAGGGAATGCTGGGCCAGGTTACTTGGTCAACTTTGGGACTTTATCAGGAACTCCGCTCCCACAGCTTGCTGGAGCTGGCACCCTGGGTGCAAGACACATGCATTCTGTACAGCGGGCCTTGCTGACTCACTGGTTCTTTTGTTCTCAGGACTATCATGTCCACCTCCCGTTTCCTAACTTGCAACAACACAGCCACTACTGATGGGCCTCCCCCGACAACATGTCGAGAAGGATGCCCCACAACTCCAGCCTGGTGCTCCTCACCACTGATGCCAGTTTCTCCAGTTGGGGAGCTCACTGTCTTGGCCAGACTGCACAGGGTCAGCGGTCTCTGGTGGAAGCGAAATGGGCCATCCATTGCCTAGAAGCCAGGACCATCCGCCTGGCATTGCTGCACTTCAGTGAGCTACTCTTCAGGAACACTGTGCAAGTCCTCTTGGGCAATGCAACCTTGGTGGCCTTTGTCAATCACCAGGGAAGAACGAAGTACCTGGGAGTAGCTCAGGAAATGTCTCTACTGTTCCCCTGGGCGGAACTGTACCTCCAAGTGCTTACAGCCCAGCACATCACAGGCAAGGACAATTGGGAAGCAGATTGCCTCAGCCGTCACCTCCTTGATCCCGAGGAATGGGAACTTGTCCATGGGAATTCCACTGGATAGTGGATTGGTGGGTCCTCCTGGGGGTAGACTTGATGGTGACGGCAGCCAATGCCAAGGTCCCCTCCTTCAGTCATCACTTGGAGCCCATGTCCAAAGGGGTGGATGCATTGGTCCAACCCTGGCCCCTGGATCACCTCCTCTGTGTCCTTTCTGTGTACCATGATACCCCCGAGTCCTTCGGAGGATCAAGGGTCACCCAAGTCTGGTAATCCTGGTGGCCCTGGACTGGTCTCGTCGGCCATGATACACAGACATCGTCCATTTCCTCGCCTCCCAACCGCTGTGTCTTTGGGCCGGGAGGGGCTTACTACAGCAGGGTTGCCTAAGGGGTAAGGGTTATTCCCTGCTGAAGGCTATATGGCACTCCACCTCATTGGCTTATGCCCATGTCTGGTATCTCTTCGAGAACTGGTGTTGTCAACATCGCCTTTCCCCGTGAGGGGTCTTGGTCCCCCTCATTTCTAGACTTCCTTCAAGAGGGAGTTGAGAAGGGTTTGTTGTGGAGTTTGATCAGGGTACAGGTAGTGGCACTTTCCTGTTTTTGTAGTCCAGTGGCGGGCCATGTGCTGGCAGTGCACCGGGATGTGGGCCGCTTTCTCCATGGGGTTTGGACTCTCCATCCACCAGTGTACCCTGTAGCCCCACCGTGGGACTTGACGCTCTTTCTCTGAGCACTCCTGTGTCCGCCCTTCGAGCTGCTCTGGTGGGTGACTGTCAAGGATCTGTTCATGAAAACGGTATTCTTGGTAGTATCACTTCAGTGCAGCAGATTTCGGAATTGCAGGCGCTCTCCTGCTGTGACCCTTCTTGATGTTCTTGGCCAAAGGGGTGACCTTATGCCTGGTTCTCTCCTTCTTGCCCAAGGTGCTCTCTCACGGCAATCGGATGCTGTCCTTGCTGGCCTTTTTGCCAGACCAATGCACTGGACCAGACAAGTACTTGCATTTTGTGGATGTCTATATTGCACTCTTGCAGTACTTGAAAGTGGCTAATTTCTTTCGTCTTTCTGATCATCTTTGTCCTTTTTGCCAGACCCCACAAGGGACAAGCAGTGTCCATAGCAACCCTAGGTTGCTGGATCAAGGACATATCGCCTCAGCCTACCTGAAGCAGGGTAGGCCTGTTTTCCCAGGCCTCAAGGCTCATTCGACTTGTGCCCAAGCAGCTTCCTGGTTAAAGTTTTCTCGTGCGTTGCCCTTAGACAATTGCAGGACAGCTACTTGGTCCTCCTTGGATATCTTTGCGCAGCACTACCGGCTAGACATGCATGCCTAAGTGTCTGGGTGGTTTGGCTCGCGTGTTCTTCCACTGCACTTTCTTCCCACCCTGGGATGGAGTAGCTTTGGTACATCCCACTAGTCTGGACTGATCTAGCAGAAAGATCTGGAAGAAATTTTACTTACCATTAATTTCCTTTCCTGGAGTCCCGCTAAACCAGTCCAGGACCTGCCCCGTTCAGCCTTGTGCCTTGGATTGCAACCTTCTGTATATACTTTCCCTTCGGACCATGTAGAGATTGTATATAGTAGACTATACAGAGGTTGTATATAGTTGTCCTCATTGAGGTGTTCCTTGGGAGGATTTAGGTACCTTCCATTGCTTATTACAAAAATATTGAAGGCTCCTTCCAGCTGTGCTAGGTTTTATGCCAGTGGTGATGTCCGGCATAATTTTGGTTTACTTTCTCTGTCTCCATCATCTTCTGGCAGGGGGAGATAACCAACTAATCTGGATTAGTCTAGAACTCCAGAAAAGGAAATTCATGATAAGTAAAAATTTCTCCTTAAGGGAAATATTTTATTGATACCTGAACCAGTCCTATTGCTCTGCTGGCAAGATGTCTGCCTTCTATTTCAAAGGTTTGGGATTTCCATGTAGCTGTCTTAAAAAAAAAAAAAAAAGCCATCAAGTTTTTTTGTTTTTTTTTATTGTGCCATCTGTAGTAAATGCTGAAAATGTGGGCTGTTGGCAATTATTTATTTATTTATTTATTTAGCGTACATTTGTATCCCGCTGCTTCCAGTGATCAGCAGCGGTTTTACACTTGGTGATGTTGGCTGTACCGGCCAGAATTACGATTGCATACAATGTGATTAGGGGTGGGAGGAAGAGCACAGCAAAAACATGGGGTTACAGTTTACAATTGATTGTTAAGGGTTCACACGGTGTACTTACATACATATTTACAAGTGACTGGTTGTTAGGACTTTACATAGGATCGTTATATACATATTTACACACAGCAGAGTGGAGTTCATGAGGTTAAGTTGTAGTGCGATTGGAAGAGGTGAGTCTTAAGATTTTTTCTGAAGTCTTTCAGATCACAGATTTCGCGTAGGTCACTTGGCAACTGGTTCCAGAGTGTAGGAGCTATAAGTGAGAAGGCTCTGTTAGTGTGGTAAGGCTCAATTAGTGTGGTAAGTTCTCATGGGCAGTTTGTTCCACCTCGCAGTATAGTGTGAGTGGCAGCTCTGCTTAGCAGTGGCCCTCCATTAGCTTTGGATGCTGCAGTAGACTGCCCTTTGAGGGAGCTCAGTCTACATTTTGGAGTTGTTAGTGGTGGTGTCAGGTTTTTGGCTACTGTTCTGTAGTGGAGATACCTATTGGGAACTTGAGGACTCTGGCAAGATATGAGTGCTCCCCCACTCGTCTGGGTGCACGTTTCCTAGTGATTCTTTACCTGGGTCACTTTGTAGAGATTAGTTTAGGGAGCTGTGTTTTCCTGAGGGTTTGGGGTAAGGTTGGTCGTAACCTCTCGGCTCTCCTCTGGGTGGAGGACAAAGAATTGGTGTTAGAGGCTTCTGTGCTGTTTACTCTGGATGATACTCCTTAGGCAATTTTGCTTTAAGTCTAATTGATCTTCAGTGAGCTATTGTATGCTGCGGCTCCCTGTGGTCTGTGCAGGTTAGTGTTGTGAATCCCATTGTGGCAGCAGGGACAGGCTTTCTTTATGGGCTCTCTAAAGACAGGGAGGTATCTTCAGGCCAAAGCGAAACTGGCCTGGATATATCTGACATGGACATAATCTAAATCCAAGATACATTCTTCCATAATGGGGGCTCATATGCCCCTTCTACTGTGTTTGTCAACCTTTTGGCTGGGCAGCGTAAACGTTTGGAGCCTTCAAAGCCTTTCTCCATGGTACCTGCCTTCTAACTCAAATCACTGTGGTGGAAGTCCACTAGCTTGGAGGAGGGGGAAAACCCCAAGACACAAAGTGAAATGACAGTTGTGGCGCAGGTGGTGGTTGCAATCTGGGGGTGAGAACTTAGGGCCTCGTTTTTTCCATGCAGCTTGTGTCTGAGGGGTGGCAGCAGGGTGAGGCGCGTTGGTCACATGCAAAGTGGTGGGTCTGGCTGATTTCTTTTGTGGTCATGTACTGTGGGATCTTGACTTTTGGGTCTGATTTATTTATCTTAAAATATTTTTCTTAACTGCAAGTTCTAGCACTCGAGGTCTCTATGAGCTAACTGCAGTCACAGTACGGCACATGTTTGTCAATTGAGTTACCGAGGTCAACTACTTCCTGGAGGATATTCGGGAATCCTGGCAGGTGGTGTAAGGCCTGGACAAAGACTAGTCTATCTCGAATGGCTCCATACAATGACTGTAGGGTCCTGTAATGCTAATTTTATCAGAGATGTCCTGAATGGTGCTTGCCCCATAGCATGCAAGGAGAGCTACTTGGAAAGTATTTGATTTCTTGTAGTGTTGCCACTAGTCCTCTGGGAACAAGTAGGAAGTCTGTCCTCACATATGGGTAACGTTGGCACTGATGGAGCCCGCGCGGAAGCATCTCCCCAGCTTTCAAAGAAAGCCTTTGGGAGATGCACCAGAAATGCGTGGTCCCCTTCCCACCCAAGGCTGCCATCTTGCCTCAGTCTCCTTTTTTACATGGAGCCCTCCAGTTTCCCCTGGAAAAAGTGAGGGATTTTTTTTTTGTATACCTTTCTGACTGGTTTGCATACCGGTTCCTTTCCCGCCCCCGAGCTAGCTTGCCTCAGCGTCGCTCCTCGGATTCGTTCCTTTGTTTTTTGTTTTTTTCTTTGAGATATCCCTCAACCGGCATATATGCCTTTTTTTCGGCCAGAGGCCTCTGACCCCTGCCAATTAGCAGGGTCCTCTCTTTCCCGATGGTCTCCAGTGGCTTCAAGAAGGGCGATTTGCTGCAGCAAAATGATGTCCCTCACCGATCCGCATGACTGCTGCCTCTGTTGCCTTGGCCCGGAATACAACTCGGACTGCGAACTTTGCTGACCCCAAAGGTCCTGAAGAGCTGTCAGCAACAGCAGGAAAAGTTTTACAAAAATATCAGACTCCACACTGGAGTCTCCGACAGCACCCCGCTGCAGAGCTCCCTCTGGTACTTCAGTGCCCCATGAAGCTTAGTCCACCTCGGAGTCCTGTGGTTGCGGTTTCTCCAAGAGAAAATCCCCAGAGGAAGAACACAAGAAGTCTAAGTCCTCAAAGACCTCCTCGGAGACCAGGTCCGGGAAGATGGAAAATCCCACTCCAGGCCCCGCAGTCCCTGGCATGAGTTGGAGCAGGAGCGGCCTCATAAGCTGCCCCAAAAGGAGTCGCTATACCCAAGGCTTTTAAGGTTCCCCCTCGATGGAACTGGCACCAGACACGAAACCCTCAGCGTCTGCTTTGAAGGTTGCAGAGCCAACTGGCATAGAGACCAGGATTGCGGCCTTAGAGTGCAGTATCTCTGCCCTCATGGCCCAGCAGCAGGCGTTTGTCAGTTCATCTGCCCCAACGACAGGACCCTTGACATGGAGGGCCTCCCCGGACATCAAGCTGATCCTCAAGCGCCACCGACCTCGAGAGACTCATTGGCAGCAGACGAGATCCCGGTCCCATTCCTCGGGTCACCTGTCCTCTCCAGCAAGTGCACGCAGCTCGGACCACAGGTCCTCCGGAGGCCCCGGGCCTCTAAACTCAGACCACAACTGCAAAGCCTTGGAATCAACCTCACCCATATGCAAGGACTGATTCCTGCTGTCCCTGGATAACACCTGTTACAGGTGAGTAACTATGTTCTCTGTCCCCATGGAGGGTCCCTGTAGGGCTGTCACATGTTGATCCATCCAAACCTTTATGAAACACTCTAATCAGAACCCCTCATCAACACAGCTCCTTTGGCTGAACAATCCTTTTAACTGCTCTTTTGCAGTCCCCCAGTCTGTGGCTGATGCACCATTCCAATTCTGGGTTTCCAATGACTATTGTTTTCCAGTGTATCAAGTACACTGGTCTTGTTTGTTCCATGTTGTGTTTTCACTTAATTCTGATTGCTTTTGGTATGCTGTTTTCCTCCTTTGTGTTTTTTGTGCTTTTTTTTTTATATCTTACTGGGACCAGGTAGACAATGCCCCGATGTCCCCTTATTTCCCTGTTATTCCATTATTAAAGCTTACATCCTGTTTGTGATCCATGTTGCAGTCAACATTGTGGTCTTAGCTAATCACAGACCTTTTCTCCCTCATGCATCTTCATCCTACTACAGCACTCCACACAGGCTATAAAGGATGAACACACTCTGCTCCACACAACACCCCTTCATAGCCTTTTGCTGGGGAGCTGCCTTTGCATTCTTTAGCTGCAAGCAGGCTCATCTTAGAGGGGAAGGCAGGTGCCTTTGTGTGGCTGACTCATCTTGCTTGTCCATGGAGAAAGTGAACTTTTACCTATAATGGCTTTCCATGGACAGCAAGATAAGTCAGCCATACAAACCCACCTGTCTTCCCCTCCGGTATGAACCTGCTTGCAGCTAGAGAATGCACCAAGAGCAAAACTGGGCAGGCACTGTGTGGGAGGTGGCTGGAACATGCTTAGAAAGACCATATTCCTGGCTCTAGGAGAGCTAATCCATCCACGATTCCATTTAATGACATCACGAGTGTGTGATTGACTTATCTTACTGTCCACAAAGAACTCCCATTACGGGTAAGTAACGCTGTTTCTCCAGCCAAGGTACTGAGAGGAGGTGTAGCACAAGGAGCCATCACAGAAAGATACAAGCCTAGTGATTCAATAAGAAATGGCCCAAGGAGTCTATAAGTTGGAACTTTTTGTGAATAATAGTGTGTATACAAGGGTGTGGGGAGTTTCACTGCAGATCCCCTGAGAGAATTCTTTGTGGATTCTGAGGGGCAGATGCCTGCAAGGGAATTTTCAACATCTTGTAAAATTGCTTATTGATCTTTTTTACATTTCCTTCCATTTTTTGTCTCTTAACAGCTAAATAAAACACTGAAGAAAATGAGTCAAAAGCCCTGAAGTCGCAAGAGGCCCATTGGGTTTCTCAAAGAAGATTCTGCCTGTGTGGGATGATATGATTTCCTACAGTATTGACAATACCATCTGGTGATTCTACCCTGTGAAAAAGAAGGCAGAAGCTAGTCCACTGCTTGAAATGGAAAAAAAAACTAGCTATGAGAACTGTTTTCTGTGATCCAGCATTACACTGATTCCCCCAATTGGCAGTTATTCACCCTGACATTAGTGGTAGGAAAGAGAAGGGAGAATTGATTCACCATTTTCTGCTATTTATGATGTGGTTATAAATTGCCATATAGGAATTGTTATATCTGGCTGTAAGCCTACTTTGTAATTGTTTTTCCGCTCTCCTAACTTTTGTTTACTCTCTTCCTCATCAATTCTCTTAACCCCTCGGCTTGCTTGTGCTTCTCCTTCTTTGTCTTCTGCACAGTGCCCTAAATTTAACTGCCCATGTAGGTCTGTATTTACCTTTGCACTTTCTGTCCTCCTCTGCTTATGTTCCATTTGAAAACTGCTTGGTTGAGCCATCTGCCTTCACTATCTTTAGGCCCATATGAGGTTCAAGGGCTTGCTGGTACTAATTTTTGGGTGCTGGTCTTGCAGTCTAATCCCCTTGCCACTATCTCACTTGCACTCTCCTGCTAGGCTGGGTCATCTTCTGCCTCATCTGGTCTTGTGTAGGGTCAGACTGCACCTTTTCTTGCTCTGTTGCTCCTAGAAAGGACTGACCTCATCTCTTAGCTAGTTTTGTTGGCTACTAGAATTCTGTTCTAATTCATTTCAAGCTCTGAGCTGCACCATGTTACTTTTTAAGAGTGAAAATATTAAATAAAAATAAGCAAAACGTGTACACCGTGTGTCTGTTCTGAGAGAAGATGAGACTCCTGTTTTAAGAAGTATGCCATGGGCTATCCTGGATGCTCAGTGACAGTGATGTGCAGAAGACATGGATTAAATTCCCAGGGCAGAATTCCACTTTCCAGGCCAGTTGTGGCAGGGGATGACCATTTTCACAACGCCTGTGGGAGGAAGTGGAAATCTCAGCCTTCACTCATTGGTGAGACCTAGAGGCGAGACTTGGGATCTACATTAAGCTCTGGTGGAAGCTGATGTTTGTGGTCCCTGATAAGACTTCTGCTGTGATGGCTGCAATAGGTGGGAGTTAAAAATAAAAAAAATAGAGAAAGAAGTCCATGGGTAGTTGTGAATGAGGTCTCAGGGTGTCCTAGCTCAGCAGAAGTTGGTTTCAATTGAGCTGGAAGCTGAAAAGGAGCAGGTGGAACTGCTAGGCCAATAAAATAAGGGGCTATTTTAGAAACCCTGTTTGTACTTTGGGTCTTTGAAATGAACATGGAGATCTCCAGAGCCATTTAAGTCAGCTCTTGGATGTCCCTGGGGTGAGGACATGAAGTAGGCATGCCCAGGGTATTCCAAGAACTTGAACATCCTCGCCTGATTTCAGAAATGCCATGGACATCCCGCACAGGGTTCAAGTTATATCTGCTCAGGGCATGAATAGGCATTGGGAAAAGTGCTTGTTTTGTCTGAAGGATGTGGAGGAGGTGGTCCACTCATGTCCCATGTATTTTCATGCTGATAATGAAGACTGACAGGGAATGAGGGCTCATATTTTCATCTTGCTATACTACATCCCCTTATGCTAGCTTGCATGAGATGGAATTCCCTGGCCCATACTTCCATAAGGAGGGGGAATCTATGCGGTCACTGTTAAAAATGTCTCTGGCGTTTGACATGTTCTGCCCTGGACACCCCCCAATTTGACTTGGGTGTCCTTTCTAAAATGCCACTTCACAAGTATATGCTAGGTTCATTTGATATTTCACAAGTACATTTAGCGAGTGCTGGAACCTAGTGGGATGATTCTTTTTTAAATGTTCTTGTTGCAGTAGGTCTCTTAATATGCAGGCTGCCTGAGGAGGTGTATCCATTATCACTACAGATATCACACACAGACTGGTTTTGGGGTTAGGTCATGCATCATCTGGTGTGTTTGATATTCTCCGCAGACAAGCAGGAGAAAAGTGGCCACACTACATGGTGATATCACTGGAGCCATTGTGCTGGAGCTCTTACCTTGCTTCTTTGGCTTTCTTATGCATTTCAGTATCCAGTTCAAACTTTTACTGATCTATAAGTGCATTCATTCTGCTGCCTCTCATTACCTTTCCTCTCTTATCTCTCCCTATACCCCTCCTTGGGAATTCCACTCTTCTGGCAGATCGCTTCGATCTGTGCCCTTCCACTGCCACCTCCAGACTTCAGTCTATCTCCATGAACAAGCAGGAATGAGTCTTCACATATGGGTATCGTCGGTACCGACGGAGCCTGCACGGGAATGCTCCCCAGCGTCCAATAAGAAAGCTTTTGGGAGCATCCCACAGCGCCTGCGTGCTGCCTTCCCACCTTTCCCAACCGCCTCTCTCCAGTTGTTCTTTTCCGCGGAGCCAGCAGGTTGTGTTCCTGTCACCGCAGAAGAAGTTCTTTATTTTTCCTTTATTCTTTTGTGTTGCGTCTGCCTTCTTCGACGTCGGACCGGTACAGCCGGTCTTTCTTTAAAAAAAAAACGCTTTATCTCTACTGTGCATTTTCAGTTTTTGGGCCCTAGGCCTAAAAATTTTTTTCCTCATGGAGAAGCCCGCTTCTGGGTTTAAAAAATGCTCAAAATGTGGCGGTACTATTTCTGTCACCGACACCCATGACTGGTGTCTAAAGTGTTTGGGACCTGACCATTCCATCACGGATTGTATGTCCTGTACCATGATGTCTAAGAGAGGTCGGCAGAACCGAGCAGCCAAGCTCAGTACCCTGTTTCCCTCTGATGCAGCTTCGGTAGCATCAACGTCTTCCAGGGCCTCCTCTTCCTCCCATGGATCTCAGGTAACCAAGCATAAATCTGGCCGGTCCTCGAAGGGCAGATCTCCCTCCAAGCATCGAGATGCCTCCGGGCTTGCCCTCGAGGATTCCGCACCGGCAAAATTACCCCGGCGGGAAGCTCCGGCTTCCAAAGCGTTATCTATGGGGTCACAGGTTGACATCGATGGCTCGGCCTCGACAGATCACCTGTTGCCATGTTCTGGAGTACCGGTGGCTCCCACTGGTACCAACATCCAGACTCTGGTGGCGTCGATGGATCAGAAGATTCTGACCATGCAGCGCACCTTAATGGCTTTCATACAGGCTGCGACGCCTCCGGTACCGCAACAATCCCCGTTGCTGGTTCTGGCTCCGGTACCGGCATCGCTCCCAGTACCGGTACCGATTGCATCGACATCAGCTTCAGTGTCGACTGCAACGGTACCCTGTCCTATGATGCCCATCGGTACCGAACCGGTACCGATTACTCCCGATGTCGATCCCGCTCGATACGGTTATCGGGCTTTACAGGAGCATCCAGACAGGTGATACTTCGATTCCTCCGAGGACTCTGATGAGTCTGAGGGTTCTGTAGAAGCATCGATACTTCTTCCTCAGGAGTCTTCTTCACCTAAACGAAGAATGTCTCCTCCAGAAGACTTGTCTTTTCAAGACTTTGTTAGGGAAGTGGCTAGGGGCCTCTCTATCACAGTGGCCCCTGAGTCAGAACCCAGAGCCAAGGAGTTGGATATTTTACAATATCCTAAAGCTCCTAAGGAGGCAGCTACTTTACCTGTTCATGAGATTCTGTATGATCTCATGTTGAGGATGTGGGAGACACCTCTCACCACCTCTCCTCATTCTCGCAGGTTAGACACCATGAATCGTGTCCCTCCTTGTCCTGGCTTCCACAAGACTCAGCTTCCTCACCACTCTATTGTGGTAGAGTCTGCCATTAAGAAGATAAAGAGTGCAAAAAGACATTCATCTAATCCTCCAGGGCGTGAATGCAGGACCCTGGATGCTTTTGGCCGAAGGGTTTTCCAAGCTGCTATGCTAGCTGCTAGGATCAAGTCTTATAGTCTTTATATAGGAATGTTTCTAAAAGAAGTCACAGATCATCTGCAGACTTTAACCCCTTTCATTTCAGAGGATAAAAGACAGGAGTTTCTCACTTGGCTCAAACATGCCCAAGATGTCTCCAAATTTTCCAACCGTGCAGCCTTTGACTCTTTTGAGTGTATAAGCAGAGCTTCGGCTATTGCCATAGGGGCACGCAGAATTGCTTGATTACAAGCTTCTGATTTGGAGCTCTGGGTCCAAGATCAATTGGGAAATCTCCCTTGTACAGGTGAAAACTTTTTTGGTAAGGATTGGCAAGCAAAGGCCACTCAGATGGATGCTGAAAACTCTGCTTTGGATCGACTTTCAAAGTCTACCTCTGCTCCTGTTAAGAAAAGATTGTTTAAAAAGACATCTTTTTCCAAAAAGGGAAGACACTATCCTGCTTATGGTCAGCAGGCATCTTCTGCAGGTCGTTTTGCTGCAAAGCGTCAGCAACCACCTAAACAGGCCAAGTTGAAGGCAGCTAGACCTTCCACGGCCCAGCAGCCTCAGCCTCCTCAGGGCCTTTGACTTGCAACTAGAGAACTTAGCCTTTCTAGCTCTGGAAGGACCAGAGCCCCTTACCATCCCAGTAAGGTTGACTTACTTTGCTCCCAGATGGGAGCAAATCACAGCAGAGCAATGGACCCTCTCCATCCTAAGGGAAGGGTACAAGCTTTATTTCTTAAGCCTTCCCCCTCACACCATGGTGAAACAGTTCAATTCTCCAACATCTCTCCTCAACCTTCTAAGTCAGGAGATTGCCATCCTTCTTACCCAAGGGGCAATAGAAGAAGTACCTCTTCTTCAA
Organism: Ichthyophis bannanicus; assembly: GCA_033557465.1. Taxonomy (NCBI): domain Eukaryota; kingdom Metazoa; phylum Chordata; class Amphibia; order Gymnophiona; family Ichthyophiidae; genus Ichthyophis; species Ichthyophis bannanicus. Next base: position 1,003,461,813 of record CM066031.1, on the reverse strand, counting down.
CAAGGCACAGGGTTCTACTCCCCTTATTTTCTTATTCCAAAGAAAACAGGGGGCTACAGACCCATCTTAGATCCCAGAGAATTGAACAAATTTCTATTCAAGGAGAAATTCAAGATGATTTCTCTCGGTGCTCTGCTTCCATACCTTCAGAGTCAGGACTGGCTTTGTTCTCTAGATCTCAAGGATTCGTACACCCATGTCCTCCTCCATCCAACTCACAGAAGGTTCCCTTCGGTTCCTTTTTCAAGGAAAGCACTACCAGTACAGGGTGCTTCCTTTTGGTCTGGCCTCTGCACCAAGGGTGTTCACGAAATGCATGGCAGTAGCAGCTGCATTTCTACGCACTCTAGGAATATTCGTCTTCCCATATCTGGACGACTGGCTCATTCGAGCTCCATCTCAAGCAGAGGCCAAGACTTGTCTAACCTGCACAATGCATGTCCTTCAGTATTTGGGACTAGTAATAAACATCCAAAAATCCAGTCTCACCCCTACTCAGTCCCTCGAGTTTATAGGGGCTTTGTTGGATACCACAACTGCAAGGGCCTATCTTCCTCAGGCCCGTTGCCTATGCTTGGTGCAGTTAGCCTCCCAAATACAGTTAAAGCCCCTTTTAACTGCTCGAGAAATGTTACAACTCTTAGGCCACATGGCATCCACTGTTCATGTGGTTGCATATGCTCGCCTTCACATGAGGGCAGCTCAATGGACTCAGGCATCAGGTTGCCTGTCAGACAAAATAGCAAACTCCAGTCGCCTTTTTTGGTCTCTCCAGTGGTGGAAGTCCTCTCAAAACCTGTTGCTGGGGTCCCCTTTTCAACAGTCACTTCCCCAAGCAACCCTTACAACAGATGCCTCTCCAATGGGTTGGGGAGCTCATCTGCAAGATCTCTCCACCCAGGGCATCTGGTCTCCACAGGAGACTTCACTACACATAAATCTCTTGGAACTCAGAGCAATTTTCTTAGCTCTCAGAGTGTTCCACTCCCTGCTCAGCTACAGGACAGTCCTCATCCACAAGGACAATCAAGTAGCCATGTTCTATATAAACAAGCAGGGAGGGACTGGCTCTCTTGTCGCTTTGCAACGAAGCTTTGCGACTGTGGGCCTTCGCCAGAGAGCATCAGATTCATCTTATGGCAGTATATCTTCCAGGCGTTCAAAACTCTTGGGCAGACAGACTCAGTCGAGTTCTGCTTCCACACGAATGGTCCCTCCACAGGGACCAGGTAGCCAGGATTTTTCAAATTTGGGGAACCCCGGACATAGACCTATTTGCAAGTCCGTGGAATGCCAAACTTCCCCGGTTCTGTTCCAGGATTCCGTGTCAGGGAGTTCAGGCCAAGGATGCCTTCCTCCTTCACTGGGGTCAAGACTTCCTTTATGCCTTTCCACCCATTCCCCTAATTCCCAAAACACTGTTCAAGCTTCAGAGAGACCGAGGTTCTATGATCCTCATAGCACCACATTGGCCACGCCAAGTGTGGTACCCTCTACTTCTGCATCTCTCTCAAGCTCCATCCCTGGAGTTGGGCTCTGCTCCAGATCTTCTCTCCCAGGAAGACGGAATGTTGTGGCACCCAAACCCCCAGTCTCTCCATCTCAGGGCCTGGTTGCTGAAGGCCTAGACCAAGTTTTCCATCTCTCTCAGCAAGTCAGAGATATTATTCATGCTTCTAGAAAGCCTTCCACTAGACGTTCCTATGCTTTCAAATGGAAAAGATTTACCATTTGGTGTTCAGAGAAGGGTCTTAACCCTCTTGCAATACCTTTGAATTCTTTACTAGAGTATCTTCTGCATCTTTCCCATGCAGGCCTCAAAACGAATTCGGTAAGAGTCCATTTGAGTGCTATTGCAGCGTCCCTCAAGCCTCTCAATGGACAGCCTGTTTCCTCTCATCCTCTTATAGCAAGATTCATGAGAGGCCTTCTTTTAACTAAACCTCCCATTAGAGCACCTTCAGTGGCATGGGACTTAAATCTGGTTCTTGGCCAGCTTATGAAGCCACCCTTTGAACCGTTAGCCACCACCTCCTTGAAATGTCTTTCTTGGAAGGTTATCTTTCTCATTGCAGTCACCTCAGCACGTCGCATCAGTGAGTTGCAAGCCTTGATGGCTAATCCTCCTTATACAAGGTTCCATCATGATAAGGTAGTCCTCAGGACCAATCCACACTTTATGCCCAAAGTGGTCTCGCCTTTTCATCTGAACCAGGAGGTATACTTACCTGTCTTTTTTCCAGGACCTCATGCATCAAGTGCAGAGAGGAATCTTCATACTTTGGATTGTAAAAGAGCTCTCGCCTTTTACTTACAAAGAACACAGCAACATAGAAAGTCTTCTCAACTCTTTGTTGCTTTTGATCCTTCCCATTTAGGATTTCCAGTTTCTAAAAGAACACTGTCCAACTGGATTGCTCAGTGTATTTCTTTCGCCTACCAGAGTAGGAACCTTTCTCTGGAAGGCCATGTCAAAGCTCACAATGTGAGGGCGATGGCAGCCTCAATGGCTCACCTAAACTCTGTGTCCATCGACCAAATCTGTCGAGCGGCCACCTGGGCCTCGGTTCATACCTTCACAGCCCATTACTGTTTGGACAAGGACTCCCGCCGGGATGCCTCGTTTGGTCAGGCTGTTCTCAAACACCTGTTCCATTCCTAATCAACTCCTACCCACCTACCCTGGTTGGATGCCAGAGATCCATGGGGGGAGGTGGAGCCCTTTTCAAGGACACACAACTCTGGGGTCTCTCCCTGGCATCTGCAGCCAGGGAGTCCCCATATGTGAAGACTCATTCCTGCTTGTTCCTGGAGATAGCACAGTTACTTACCTGTAACAGGTGATCTCTGGGAACATCAGGAATAAGTCTTCACAACCCACCCACCTCCCCTAGGAGTTGTATCTTTTTATCTATCTTTCCTTCCCTCTCTCTCTCTCTTTGTCTCAGCTTTAAAACTCGAACTGGAGAGAGGCGGTTGGGAAAGGCGGGAAGGCAGCACACAGGCGCTGTGGGATGCTCCCAAAAGCTTTCTTATTGGACACTGGGGAGCGTTCCCGCGCAGGCTCCGTCGGTACCGACGATACCCATATGTGAAGACTTATTCCTGCTGTTCCCAGAGATCACCTGTTACAGGTAAGTAACTGTGCTTGCTACTTTGTTCAAGGCATAAGGAGTAGCAAACTACCTGAGTCTATATGTCAGGCTTCATCCCTGACCATTTTGAAATCCAGGCTAAAAACTCACCTTTCTCCAGGAACAAGCAGGAAATCAGTCCTCACATTTGGGTGACGGCACCGATGGATCCCTCATGGAAGCATCCCCCCAGCTTTCAAAGAAAGCCTTTGGGAGATGCCACCACGCATGGGCGGTCCCCTTCCTGTCCAAGGATGCCATCTTGCTCAATCTCCCTTTTTCCGTGGTGCCCTTCAGATGTTGTCTGACTTTCCCCTGGAAAAAGTTGATATTTTTGTACCTGAGTTTCAAACTCGACTCCAGTCTTACACCGGTACCCTTCCCGCTATCGTCCTCTGTGCCTTGGCGTCAAGTTTGGTTCATTTTTATAGTCTTCGTTCTTTTTATTTTTCTGGCGCCTTTGCACCCTTTTTCCCCGCTGGCAGCCCAGTGAGTCTTCGACCTTGCAGGGGTACTTTTTTTTCCCCCATGGCTACCAGTGGCTTTAAAAAGTGTGATCAGTGCTCTACGATAATGTCCTTAACCGACACACATGACTGCTGCCTCGGACCGGACCACGACCAGGCAGCCTGCGGTCTCTGTAAACAGATGTCCACCAAGGCCCTGAAGAGCCGCCAGCAGCAGCACGATAAGTTCTTCCCTGAATTCCCGATGCCTCCGAAGGCCAAGGCCTTGTCTGAGGCCCCAACATCTCAGGAGGGACTTTCTGAACCCAGGCATCGTCGTGGGTCCTCGGAGAGGGGGGGTCCCCCTCGGGAATACAGGAAGAAGAAGAAACTCTCGAAGGCGGCGTCCTTGGATGGTTCTGACCAGCTGGGAACTTCTCGGGCCCGGTCCTGCAGTCCGAAGCGCTCATCCGAGGCATCGGAAAAGGACAGACCTGCCAAGGTCACCCAGAAAGATCTGATTGCGGACTGGCCTCGGTCTCCAGACACTATCTTCGTCGAGGATTCCCCTTCGGAGGAGCCAGCATAGGGCCAGAGTTCCTCAGTGCCCGCGCCAAAGGCTGCAGAACCTTCTGGCCTTGAGTCCAGAATGGCAGTGCTGGAGCGCAGTTTGTCTGCCTTCATTGGCCAGCAGTGGGCGCTGTTGTCCGGCACATCCGGTTCATCCTGAGATGTCATACAGATCCTCTCAGATGTTGCTTGCAGTTCCCCAGTCTCATTATTCTAGGTGATTTCAATATTCACGCCGACAATCCCAGCAGACAGAAGGACTTTGCCTTCCTGAATCTCTTCCATGATATTGCATTCCATCAACACGTCACTGGCACTACCCACACTGCTGGTCATACCCTGGATTTAGTTTTGTCATCGTCTGCGCTGTCAGCTAAGATCTCCCCCCCCCCCCTCCATGTTGGACGTTCCTTGGTCCGATCACCGCTGTGTCCTTTTTTCGGTTACATATTCTCCCCCTGTGATGGCTCCTCTCTCGGCACCCTCTTCGCCCCCCCCCCCTCTTCGTCGCCGTCTAACTCCTGACACCCTGAGTTCCTTTCCCCCCGCTCCCTCTGTTTTCCCCCCGGACTTTGCATTGTTCTCACCCGATAGTCAGGCTTCTCTCTGGAACTCCCTCCTTACGGACGCTCTGGATCAGTTAGCGCCACTGTGCTCTTGCCCTTGCCTGCCCACCTCTGGTCACTCTTCCTGGTTTCATCCGGCCTTGCGACTGCAACGGACTCAACTCCGTCAGGTGCAACGCCGCTGGTCCCATCATCCCTCTCCTGACCTGTATGCCCGTTTTAAGCAGCTCTATGCTGATTACCGTTCGGCTGTTCAATCCGCCAAGCGGGCTTATTACGTGACTGAAATCTCTGAAGCGGCAAACTCTTCTCGCCAGCTCTTTACAATCTTACGCAAACTTTCGTCTACCAGTTCCCACCGTACCACGACAATGGGGGCCCCTGATCCCCATTCTCTGGCTGCCTTCTTTTCTGACAAGGTCCTTACCTTACGGGCTTCCTTTTCTACTCCCCCTCCACCTCCTCCCTCGCCACCTGTTTCCACCGGCGACCTGCCCGCCACCGACCATTCTCCTCTGTCATCTCCTTCTATGACCAACTGGGCCCTTGCCCATACTTGGTCTTCCTTTCATCTGGTCCTCCCTGCTGAACTTCTTTCGATGCTGTCCACCTCTCGGAAGACCACATGCTCCCTAGACCCGATTCCTTCCCGCTGGCTGTCTGAGCCTTCGCTGCAGCTAGTCCCTATCATCACCACCATCATTAATTCTAGCTTATCCTCTGGTCTGTTCCCCTCCCCGTGGAAGTCGGCCATTGTTCATCCCCTTCTGAAGCAACCTTCCCTTGACCCGTCTGTCCTTGCCCACTGGCGTCCTGTCTCAAACCTCCCCTTCTTGGCTAAGCTTTTGGAACGTTTCGTATTTAATCAGCTGTCCTCTCACATCGAGTCCACCAACGCCCTTCACCCCCGGCAAGCCGGTTTTCGGCAGGGCCACAGCACTGAGACTGTCCTCTTGGCAGTTCTAAATGAACTACATGTTGCGCACGATCGCGGTGATGTTACTTTGTTGGTTTCTCTTGATTTGTCTGCGGCGTTCGATTTAATTGATCACATGCTTCTTTTCGCCTGTCTCATGGAGGTGGGGCTACGTGGTGTGGTTCTCCTTTGGTTTCGTTCCTTTCTCACTGCCCGATCCTTTTCTGTTACCTTAAATGGTAAGTCATCTGCCTCTCTCCCCCTCACTTGTGGTGTCCCCCAGGGCTCTGTACTGTCCCCTTTGCTGTTCAATATTTTCCTGGCCCCTCTACTTCTCTTGTTACAGCAGTACCCAGTATCTTCATACGTTTATGCGGACGATATTATCTTGCTTTACCATACCTCCCCACTTTCTCTGGATCTCTCCCCTTTCAACTCCTGCCTCTCTCATGTGGCCTCCTGACTTTCTCAACACTTTCTGCGTCTTAATCCTAAGTCCACCGCTATGTGGATTTCCTTGAGTGGGTCGTGTCCTTCCGTTGCCCCCATGATTGATTCTATCTCCATTTCTCTCGTGTCTTCCCTCCGGTATCTCGGGGTGATCCTTGACTCTTCTCTTTCCTTCCATGACCACATCTCCTCCCTTACTAGGCGCTCTTTTGCTATCCTCCGTCAGCTTCGGGCTGTTTGTACACTTCTTCCTCTTGGTTCCCTGGTTACTCTCGTCCTTGCCCTAATTACTAGTCGACTCGATTACTGTAACATCTTTATGGCCAATCTTCCCAATTACCAACTCCGTCTCCAGCTTATTCAGAATACCGCTGCCCGCATCATCACTTTTGCCCGCCGTTTCGATCACATCACTCCCATCCTCTTTCGCTTGCATTGGCTACTCCTCCGTGTTCGTTTTCACTATAAACTTCTTATTCTCACTCATCGCGCTATTCATACTAATAATCCTCTGTACCTGGCTGATCTGGTTGCTCTTCACACGCCCTATCGTCAGCTTCGCTCCCTTCATGCAAATCGTCTGTCCTTACCATCCCCTTCCCACGCGCATCTTGAAAAGACCCGTCACTCTGCCTTTTTCTTTCTTGGTCCCTGGCTGTGGCATGCCCTACCCTCGTCCCTCCGTCTGGAATCCTCCTATTCTCAGTTCAAAGCCTCACTTAAAACTTATCTGTTCCAAAAAGCATTTGACCTCCCCCTGGATCCTCCTCCCTGATGCAGCCATGGTTGCTGTCCTGTCCTAGCCGAGTTTGGTCCTGTCATTCCCCTGTCTGTCCGTGTTGGTTGTGTCTGTCTGTGTTTGGCTGTGATTATTGTTTGATGTTTTATGGTCCTTTACTTTGCGCTATTCTTTCTCTTTCTTTCCTGTCATTTTTGGCGTTCTTTTTCCGTAGTTTGCAGTGTTGACCTTTTATTTTATTTGTACACCGCTTTAATGTCTTGACGTAAGCGGTTTATCAAGTGTGAAATAAAGATAAAGATATCCACCCCGACCACAGGGCATTCGACGTCTAAGACGTCCCAGGAGGCTGAGCCAATCCTCAGTCTTGCGACCTCGAGTCGATCCTCGGCCGAGGTAACGCTCGGCGTCCCTTTTGATGGGAGCTCTGTCATCCCCAGCCAGTCTACCGAGCATCGACCGCAGGGCTTTGGTGGCCTCGAAGCCCACGGAGCAGCCCGCCTACGAGTCATCCTTGGAATACTCTGAATGGGAGATGGAGGAGGAGGAGTCTCCTGATACCCGTTGCCACCGTAACATCCCTTCCAATTCCCCAGTCTCAGAACCTCTGAGGTGGTCCACGCTGGAGGACATGGGCTTCTTGGACTTTTTCAAGGACATGTCCAAGGCCCTGGCATTCCCGACTGAGTCGGAGGAGGATCCTCCTGTACAAGGCCCCTCCTCGGGAATCGCTCACGGTGCCCATTCCTCCCATCCTGGAATGGCTCATACTCCACATGTGGGAGGTGCCGGTGGTGAGCAAACTGCTCAACTCAATGTATCTGGTCCGCTGGAGCCCAGGCTTCCAGAAGTCACAGCTGCTGCACAATTTCATGGTGGTGGAGTCGGCCATGCATCGGCTGAAAAGCCAGAAAACGCACTCCTCTGTGCCTCCTGGCAGGGAGGCCCGCACCTTGGATGCCCTCGGCAAGAAGTGCTAGCAGGGCTCAATGCTCATCTGCCGGGTCCAGGCCTACCAGCTGTACATGGGCATGTACTTGAGAGACTAGGCGAAGGAACTCACCGGGTTCTTGGCTTGTTTCTCCGAGGAACCTTTGCAGCGGTTCAGGAGCCTGTCCAAGGCCCATCCGTGAGTGCTCCAAATTTACGTCTCGAGCAACCTATGACAGGTTTGAGTTGGCAGCCCGGGTAGCCGCAGTGGGCATCGGTGCACGCCGCTAAGCTTGTCTTCAGTCGTCTGACCTCGAGCAGTAGGTTCAGGACAAACTGGTCGACATCCCATGCCAAGGGGAGAACCTCTTCGGCAAACCCATGACCGACAAGGCTGCCGAGTTGGAGACCGAGTTCATGACAAGGACTAGGCTCTCCAAGAAGACCACTGCCCCTCCCCGACAGAAGGGCTTGGGTAAAAAAACCTTTTACCCGAGGAAGGGAGCTGCTTACCAAAACTACCCACCCTATCAGGCCTCCCCGGCTCCCCAACAGGGTCAGCAGGCCAAGGGACATGGGCATGGCCCGTGCAAGCAGAAGGCTCCAAAACCCCAGTCACCGGCTCCAGCCCAGCCAGGGGGGGAGCTTTTAACTCCTTCAGCATAGTCTCTCTACCCCAAGGAGATCAGCAGCCCACAGGGGGACGTCTGGCCCTCTATGCCCAGAGGTTGGTGTCCATCATCACCGATTCCTGGGCTCTAAGGGATGTCAAGGAGGGTTACCTCCTCCAGCTAACTCAGATGCCTCCGCCTTATTTCCCAGGAGAGCTCCTCGGGTCTCCCCTCCACTGGGACCTTCTCCTGAAGGAATTGGCAGGTCTTCTTGAAGACAAAGCGGTGGAACCGGTGCCCTACTTCCTGAAGGGAAGAGGGTTCTACTTCAGATACTTCCTCGCCCCAAAGAGAATGGGGGGCCTAAGGCCCATCCTAGACCTGTGCAATTTCAACAAATTCCTGGTGAGGGAGAAATTCAAGATGCTCTCTCTTGGAAAATTGCTGCCATGCCTCCAGCAGGGAGATTGGCTATGCTGCTTAGACCTCAAGGATGCTTACGCCCACATCTTTATCCACCCCAACCACAGGCAGTACCTACAGTTTGTGGTAGGAGGCAAACACTTTCAATACCGGGTGCTTCCCTTTGGCTTAGCCTCTGCCCTGAGGGTCTTCACAAAACGTCTGGCGGTCATGGCCACCTTCCTCAGGCTCCAAGGGGTCTTCTTGTTTCCCTATCTGGACAACTGGCTCATAAGGGGAAGCATAGCTTCCGAGGTGCAGCAGGCCACTGCACGCACCATCCAGGTTCTGCAATATTTGGGCTTCGTTATAAATTTCCCCAAGTCTCACCTCCTCTCGGCTCAATGCCTGGAGTTCATTGGGCAAAGCTCGACACCCTCCAGGCCAAGGCCTTCCTGCCCAAGGACCAGGCAGATCGTTTCAGATCTCTGGCTCAAGACGTACAACACCGTCTCTCGATGCCTACCCAGCACCTTCTGTTTCTCCTCAGGCACATGACCTCCACAGTCCATGTCATCCCAGATGCTCGCCTCCATATGAGGGTGGCGCAGTGGTGTCTCCGGGACCAGTGGTCTCAGGCCACAGGCCACTTCTGGGACAGGATTGCGGTGACCTCCCAGTTGGTGGATTCCCTGGTCTGGTGGCAGTCGCCCCAACACCTAGAAGCGGGCATGCCTTTCCAGACTCCTAGCCACTCGAGGGTCTTCACCATGGACGCCTCCCTGCTCAGTTGGGGAGCCCACTGCAGGACCCTTCGCACTCAGGGAACCTGGTCGCCAGACGAGAGCGCCCAACAGATCAACCTCCTGGAGCTCTGAGCAATGCACCTCGCTCTGAGAGTTTTCTGTCACCAGCCAGCCCTAGTCCAGACAGACAACCAGGTGGCAATGTTCTATGTAAACAAACAATGGGGCACGGGGTCCCGTGTCCTTTGCCAGGAGGCACTGGGTCTCTGTTCGTACGCGATCCAACAGGGTATCCTTCTGAGGGTAGTGTATCTGCCAGGCCAGGACAACCTTCTGATCGACAGACTCAGCAGGGTTCTCCAGCCGCAAGAGTGGCAGCTGAACCCCGGTGTAGCCAGCTGTCTTTTCTGGCTCTGGGGGCAACCCGTGATGGACTTGTTCGCCAGTCTGGACAACTTTCAGTTGCCCCACTTCTGTTCCCTACTACCTTTGAAGGTCTCAGACTTCCATGGCACTCTGTTTCAGACCCACAATGTGTCTCACTATAGTGCCTAATAGCATCAATGACCTTCAATGAATAAAGCGGATGGGACTCCTGTCTCATAAGGTTACTACTAAAACTGCTAAACCAGCTGTTTAAATCTCTTCATTTCTTCTTAAAAAGCCATCAAACACTTAGCTTTTAATGCTTTGTTTCACTTCAGGCTCCCATCACGCTCTCTTAGATCCCATCGCCTTCCTCAGGTACCGTCTTTGCGTTTCACTAATGACGTTTCATCAGGGGATCTCTGATCACTTCCTATTAACATACTATAAAATAAAACCCAATATTATAATCACTACCATTCAATTTTGTCATTTTCTAAGTTCCCACTCACTATCACTTAATCCTATTAACTACATAAATAAAAAACCTACCAAAAGTATAAATGATGCTGCACATGTCTTTTATCATTTTCACACGAGCGACAACCATATTCTTCAAGTCTCCTTCACACCACTCATATAAAAACGCCGCGCATGCGCAAAATGGGTCATGACACCCTATTTAAAGACCCCATCATATTATCTCATTGGAAGCACTTACCCACACCTCCTGATGATGTCACTACCGTCCTCGGTACTATAAACGTTACCCGTCTATTAAGCCAATAGAGATACCGCTAAACACCGCTTCATCTATACTGAATAAAAACGTTTCAATTCTGATCAGCAAAACATATATAGAATTAACTTCCATTTAATTCTAACTTCTCAATTTATTTATTTAACAGCTTTTATATACCGCACTATTAATCATCAGCGTGGTTTACATTTTAACAACTTTGTACTTAAGCATAAAACATATGTCAAGTTTACAGGTAACAGGGAATGAAACATGGATAACTGGGGTTGAAATAAATAACAGAATTCAATGAACTTGACCTTAAAAAACTTGTCGTTTCTACTGTCACCATCCCTACCCCATAATGCTACCATTGAAAAATCCCCACAATCATTGCGAAACAACTAATATAACCTAGAACTACCATGAAACTATCATTACATAACACTACAATACTTTAGAAGTTAAATGTTAATTTAATTTTAAATATCCACTATCGTCTATAAACACGAAGACCAGTCTATGGTTGCATTAAGACCTGCAGGAATTACCGATTTCAAAACATAGATCCATTTCTGTTCTCTGACTAATAGAGTTTGTTCTTGAGATTTCCCAGCTACTCCCCAATCTACTTTATCTATGCCAAAACAGTGTAATTGTTCAAAAATATGCCCTTTTGCAATACAGTGCTGAACCAGTGGTGCTTCATTAAGAATTAATTAGACTTACCTGCTAATTGTTGTTCCTTAAGGAACTCTAGTCCAGTCCCGGAACCATAGAGTTTAGAATCTCCTCCAGCAGCCTTGGAGACTGAATGACATCACAGCTGTTCTCTCTCTGGTATAAATAGGCAAGGACCGCCCCCTTCCACCAGTACCTATTGACAAAGCAACTCAGCAGAGTAACAAATAAGTAGATAAAAACAACAAGATAAACTAAATAAACTTTGGCTAGAATCTAAAAACCTGTGCATATTCTAACCTTCTCTTCGACGAAGGACCTTGTAGAAACGCCAAAAACGTAGAAACAAAACCGCGCTTCTGCGAGGTTCCCATTGTGGCTCCACTCCGCGTCCTCCGGAACCCCACGCCTCTTCCGGAGACATCCTCTCCAATTTGACCCCTTTTACTAAGATACAACGGACCACAGCTTCAGGCTGCATACCCTGGGAGGGGTCCGGGACTGGACTAGAGTTCCTTAAGGAACAACAATTAGCAGGTAAGTCTAATTAATTCTTCCTTTTCGTCCCTCTAGTCCAGTCCCGGAACCATAGAGGATGTAACAGAGCAGTGCACATCAACGGGAGGGACCAGAAAACCCAGTCTGAAGCACCGCTGAGCCAAAACGAAGTCCTCTGCCGCCTGCACATCTAACCGATAGTGCTTCGAGAATGAATGCAACGATGACGAAGTCGCCACTCTACAAATGTCTGCGACCGAAACTGAACTGTACTCCACCCACGACGCCACCTGCGCCCTGGTCGAGTGCGCTCTGAGACCTTCTGGAACTACCCTACCTTTCAAAAGGTAAGCCGATGCAATAGCCGCCTTTAACCATCTAGAAATGGACGCTTTCGCTGCCGCTTCACCCTTCTGCGGCCCCCCGAAAGCCACAAACAATCTGTTAGTCTTCCGAAATGGCTGCGTCCACCGAAGATACTTCCGACGAACCTCTAGGGGATGTAACCTGCCTTCCGATTTCTCCTTTTGCTGCTTAGAGAATACTGGAAGCGACACCACGTGATTGACATGAAAGGCCAAGACCACCTTCGGCTGAAAGTCCTGCACTGAGCGTAGCACGACCTTATCATGGAAGAAAGACAAATAAGGTGCCCTACAGGATAAAGCCTGTAACTCTGAAATCCTCCTTGCGGAACAAATAGCTACCAGAAATACCTTCTTTGACGCGAGATCCTTCAGGGTGGCGATGCTTAGCGGCTCAAACGGTAGCTCAAGCAAAGCCTCCAATACCAGATTCAGCTTCCATGTCGGCAACGAACAGCGTACCAACGGACGAAGAAGCAAGACAGCTCTCAGAAAAAGCCTGTCACTGTGAGATCCTACCGGCTGACCGAGCACTTTCCCCCTATAACAGGAAATCGCCACCCACTGCACTCGCAAGGAACTGGCCGCCAATCCCTTCCTCACTCCATCCTGCAAAAAAGGAAAGGACCTGCGAAATCGAAGCCCTCAACGGCTGAATATTATGCTCCACACACCAAGCTGCAAAGATCCTCCAGACCCGGACATACGCCAGCGAGGTGGAACGCCTGTGTGCCTTTTGCAAGGTAGAAATGACCGCCGCCAAATAACCCTTAGCTGTCATCCTAGCCCGTTCAAGAGCCAAGCCGTAAGCGAGAACTCACTCACCTAGGGCATGCGCAACGGACCCTGCCGTAAGAGCTCCTCCCGCTGCGGTAACTACCACGGATCGTCCACTAACAGCCGTACCAAATCTGCATACCACAGCCTTCAGGGCCAATCGGGCGCGATCAGAATCACCCGACCGCGATGTCTCCCAACGCGCTGCACCACCCTGCCCATGAGGGCCCAAGGTGGAAAAAAACATAAAGGAGAACTCCCTCTGGCCACCTTTTCGCTAATGCATCTAGCCCCTCTGACATCCGTTCCCAGCGCCTGCTGAAAAACCTTGCTACCTGCGCTGACTCGAAGCTCACCATGAGAGCCATTACCGGAACTCCCCAGCGCCTCACCAGAAGAGCAAACATCCCCGGATGTAGCACCCACTCCTCGGGGTCTACTCTGCGACGACTGAGGAAATCCACTTCGAGATTGTCTACGCTGGCCACATGATGAGCCGCGAGAGCCTGGAGAGTGTGTTCGGCCCACACCCACAGCTGACCCGCTTCAGCTTCCAGTGTAGCACTTCCTGTGCCCCCCTGCCGATTGATGTAGGCCACCATTGTTGCATTGTCTGACAAGACTCGGACCGCCTCCCGACCGAGAGTGTCCTGAAACTCCGGTAGCGCCAGAAACACCGCTCTCATCTCCAACCTGTTGATGGACCGAGACGTCTCCTCCTGAGACCAATGACCCTGGGCAAACCTGCCGTTGCAATGAGCCCCCCCAACCCAGGAGGCTCGCGTCTGTCGTGAGCAGTCCCCAGGACGGTGGTCCAGTGGCATGCCGGCTTCCATATTCTCCGTTCTCAACCACCATCGCAGCTCGTGACGCACATTCAGAGCAAACTAACCTCTGCGATAGGACCTCCAACTGATGCGACCAACGACGGAGAAGCGCCGCCTGTAACGGCCGCACGTGCGCTCGGGCCCACAGAACCACTTCTGTCGTGGCTGCCATTGTTCCCAACAACTGCAGGTACTGCCATGCTGTTGAAGCCGGACTCGAAAAGAAACGCCTGACGAGCTGTCGCAGACCTAGAGCCCGGGCCCTGGGCAGGAACACCTTCCCCTGCTTTGTTTCGAAGCATGCCGCAAGGTACTGCAGGGATTGTGATGGTACCAACCTGCTCTTTGCAAAGTTGACTACCCAGCCCAGGCCTTCGAACATCTGGACCACCCGGGCCGTCACTGCCGAGCTGTCCTCTCTCGACTTCGCTCAGATCAACCAAACGTCCAAATATGGGTGCACCAGTACTCCTTTGCAGAGCGCCGCCGCCACCACCACCCTGACCTTGGGAAACGTCAGAGGCGCCGTTGCCAGCCCAAAGGGCAGCGCTTGAAATTGGAAATGTCCCATGGGTACCGCAAATCTCAGCCACTTCTGATGCTCTTGCCGAATCAGGATGTGCAGGTAAGCCTCCGTGAGATCTAACGACGTCAGGAACTCCTCGGTCTGGACCGCTGCCAGCACGGAACGCAAGGTCTCCATCCGAAAATGGGTAATCCGGAGACAACGGTTCACCCTTGTCAGAGCCAGGATCGGGCGAAATGTGCCCTCCTTCTTTGGCACTACAAAATAGATGGAGTAGCGACCGGAACTGCACTGCTCCGCGGGCACCGCCTCAAGCTGCAGCAGCCGCTGTAGCGTGTCCTGGACCGCCTGCCTGTGCCCAGGGCTGAGCAGGGAGAACGGACAAAGGAACCTACGACGGGTCGATGGAGTTCTAATACCCACCCCTCTCGCATGACCTCCAGGACCTACCAATCTGACTTGATTCGGACCCAGGCAGGGTAAAACTCCCGCAACCGACCTCCCCTGGGAACTACCATCTCCTGAGCCCGCCTTATCTCATTGTGTCTGTTTTGTGGCCAAGGACTGGAAAGGAGCGAACCCCCGGCCTGCTCCCCTGAATCCTCGAAACCCCTGACCCCTAAGCAGGAACGTCCCCCGCTGGGACTGTCCATAACGGGGAGACCGAAAACTACGAAAGTCTCTCGGGACCTCCCTGAATCCCGCAGGCCTGCGGCCCTGCTTCGGCTTGTCCTCTGGGAGACGTCCCCCCTGGGACTCCCCGAGGTCCTGGACCAACTTATCCAAATCCTCCCCAAATAAAGGCATACCCCCAAAGGGTAACTTGCGAAGCCGAGCCTTAGACGAACTGTTCGCCGACCAGGTTCTCAACCAGAGATACCTCCGAGCTGCTACTATGGAGACCATCCCCTTAGCCAAGCCGCGGAGGAGATCAGAATGAAAATCTGCCAAGTACGCGGTTCCCAACTCCAGTCGCGTGGCATCTTCAAGCTGCCCTTTCAGATGGTCTCCTGCAACCTCTGGGACCATCTCAAACAGCCACGTGCCACCGAAGCCAGTCTGCATGGACAGCGCGCAAACATCGAACACCTGCTTCAACAGAGTGTCTAACCTCCTGTCCTGAACATCCTTCAGCGCTGCGGTCCCCCTCCACAGGAATTGTGGTTTTCTGAGTGACCGCCGATATCGCCGCAACTACCTTTGGAGAACGAAACAGCTCCCTATCGCGGTTCACGAGCGGATAAAGGCGAGACAATGCTCTAGCCCCCTTCAGGGCCGCCTCTGGCAAATCCCATTCTTCCTGTATCATATTCCAAAATACCCTATGGAGGGGAAACACTCTCTGGGATGTCCGCACCGCCTGCAACAGCGGATCTTCTAATGTCTCTTCCGCTGCTTCCTCGCTGGAAGGCAGGTTTAGTGTCTTTAGCGCCTCCGAAACCAGGACTGGAAGCCCTTCACACCGAAAGACTCTGACTACCCAGCACTGCTGCTCCTGGTCAGGCAACTCTCTATCTTCCAGCTCATCTTCCGAGAGCTCTTCCCTTTTTGGCGTTCCCTTCGCTCAGGTCATCAGCGAGGTAAGGCGCGGGACCCTCCGAAGTGGCCCTACACCTTTTAGCCACCGGAGCACCGTTCCCCGAACGGACCAGAGAGGCCGAGCGCTTCTGACTCTGGGGTCCATGAGGAAGAGCCGACATCGCGGGCTGAAGGAAGGCAAAAGCCTGCTGCATCAAGGCAACGAAGTTCGGCGTAATCCCGGTCTCCTCCCCCGCCTGTCCCTGCTCCTGTGACATGGCGGAGCCACCGCCCGAGGAAGGCCCCGGCACTGGCTCCTCAGGATCTAGAGACGGAGATAACAGTGCCTCAGCGCCTGTATGAATAGCTTTCCGGCCTGCTAGGGGCTGTCCCGGCTCTCCGTCCATATGCTGCGCCTCTAGGGAGCAAGGGACACAGACTCCTGATTCCAGCACTGAACTTTTCCTCCTGCCGCACACTAGACAGCATGGAATTGCAGGCATAGCAGCTGCCTCAAAGAACTGCTCTAAACCACCCCGGGAACTCCCCCTCCCCGTTGGCCCTGACCGCCAGCCCCGGAAGGAAGGGATCTCTCCGGGTTGGAGCCCTGCAAAAAACAGCCTAGATACACCTGCTCAATATTTCAATAAGGGAAAAGCACAGCATAGCTCGTTTCCCTTTGAACTTCTCTTTTTTTTTTTTTTTTTCTTCTTCAACAGGCCAACACTCTGTAAGCGCCTGATGAGCCTATAGCAGGTCTGCAGCAAACGAGGCTTAAAACACTTCCAAAAGGCCACTATAAAAAAACCGCGGTTTTCAAAATGGCCGCCGGGACTTTTCCCACGCAGCAAAAAAGCGTCCGGAGGGCAAAGAACTCCTTTATGAGATCCCCGCTGAGGCAGGGACTTCCCTCTCAATTCCCCTCCAAGAAACAAGTAAAAGAAAATTCAAAAAGAAAGAAAAAACGCCGTTAAAGTCGGCGAGACCGGACTTCCGGTGGCATGGTGGGCTAGGCAGGACGTGTCCTCCTTAGCTCCGGAGCCTGTACCTCCCCCCCTTGCTGTTATCTGCCTTTCTTAGCCTTGGAATCCTTCCTACAGTGGGGGAGAAAGGAGGTGCTTTGCCGGAGCCCCCTTGCTTGACGCCAAACGAGAGCGAAATCCCTCTATGGCTGCCAAAACTCCGAGACGGGAGAAGCCCCGCGGTGGCGAAGCGGTAATGGCGGAAGGGCCCTCGGAGCAGACCGTGCTGACGATCGCGCCGGCTCTGGTGGTGGAGGTCTCCAGGGCTGTGGCAGAGGCATTGGAGGGACGCCTGGGGGGCCTGGCCTCACAAATCTCGGAGGTAGCGGCGGCGGTTTCTGAATTTAACAGCCGGGTGGCCCAGGCGGAACAGCGCATCAGTTCTTTGGAAGATGCACGTGTTCAGGGGGAAGCCAGGATTGATCGGCTTGAAGAGGCCTTAAAGAAGCACGAGGAGAAGATGGAAGACTTAGAAAATAGAAGCCGAAGAAATAACTTGCGCTTTATTGGAGTTGCAGAGTCTGTGAAAGACCGCGAGCTGCTGCACTATCTGGAGACCTGGTTGCCGGCTAACTTACCCTTAGCGGAAGGGATGGGCGCCATCGTGCTGGAGCGCGTGCACAGATTGGGTCCGCCTCGTCCTGGAGATCGGAGGCCTCGGGCGGTGATCGCACGTTTTTTAAACGCGGCCCAAAAAGAAGCTGTGCTTCGTGCCTCGCGGCAACAACGGCGGGCAGAGGGTGCGGCTTGCCAGATCCTGATCTTTCAGGATTACTCAGCCGGTGTCGGTCCGTCGCCGAGCCTTCAAGGAAGTTTGCAGCCGGCTGATTGAAAAGGGCCTGCGCTTTACCCTGGCGTTCCCTGCGACCCTGCGAGTAGAGTGTGAGGAGGGCCGCCGGACCTTCCTGACGCCGGAGGCAGCGATGGACTTCTGCAATCAACTCGGGGGCTCACAAAGTTTTACATGAGCACTTTCTGTCCGACTTGGCTCCTGTGTACCCTTGTATTGGCCGGGCTGCCCTGGTCTTTGGAGTACGGCCTTGCTCTTAAGCCTGATGGTGAGAATGCCGGGACTGTTTGCTGGACATAATGGGGGATGTTCCTCTCTATCTCTTTCTCATATTTGTTGCTCATTCCCTTTTTATTAATTCCTTTTCTCTCTTAAATTCACTCTTATTTCTTCGTCTTATTTGCTTTAACCCATATTTTGGGTGGTGTTTTTCTTTTTACTCTTTCTGTTTCCTTTTTTTTTTTCCTCTCCCTCCCCTTCTCTTCAACCTCTTCCTATGCGGGGGGGGACTGATAATCTGCTGTCGCACTTTTTTATGAACCTATATCTTGTTGCCATTTGGCCATAATTTTAACTTCCTGCCATTCACTTCTGTATTGCCTAGCTAACAATGTAATTTGTTCATACTGGTTTTGTTGACATGATTTATCTGCACCTGTTTACATTTGATAAGCTGTGTTCTGCTTTTCCTGTTGATGGCATTGTCTGTTTAGTTTTTTTGTGCCGACTGGGCTACTGGTGTCTGGGGGTCGCCTTGGGCGTCCTCAGAATGGGGATGCTTTTACAGTGGGCATGCCCCCCCCTGAAGTAAGGTAGGGGTGCTTTACATAAAAGGGGGGAGGGAGGGTTCGGTAAGGCCGAGAAGAATGCGGGGTGGTGGTAGGATTCCATTGGTGTTTCATCATGGGGGGAGGGGGGGCTCTGCATGCTACGGGGTCCCGGGTGGGCCAGCGTACGAAGTGGGCTGGACTGGAAAGAGGAAGGCGTTAGGGGGGGAGGTTGGGTTGGATAAGGGAGGGAGGGGGGGTCCAGGTAAAGGTAGGGGAGGGATGTAAAGGAGAGAGGGTGTCTGGGGTGCTGGGTGTGCTTGAGGAGAATGATGAACGCCTGATTATGTGTGTGTGGTTGAATGGATTACTGGTGAGTCACATGGTGTGGTTGGGGGGGGGCCCTAAGCTGGGGGGGTCTCCGCCAGTGGTAGTATTATTGCTGTGTCAGTGGGAGGTCCTGCCTTGGCCTGAGTGATGAGTGTTGGCGTTCGGATTGCATCGTGGAACGTCTGTGGACTGGGGTCCCCAATCAAGCGCTATAAAGTACTTCAGCATTTGCGACGGAAACAAGTTGGGGTCATTCTGCTGCAAGAAACGCACCAATCCGCTGCAGAGCATGACAAGTTATGTATAGGCCAGGTGGCTAAAGTTTATGGGTCTCCGGCGGTTGGTAGGAAGAGAGGTGTGGCCATCTTAATTAACAAGTCGGTGAGCTGGGTGGAAGAAGGAGTGGACATTGATTTGGACGGCCGGTATGTTTGTGTACGAGGGTTGCTGGAGGGTGTTAAAGTAGCGCTATGCTCGATTTATGCGCCAAATGTATTTGAGGCCCGGTTTTTTCAGGCCCTAACCCGGCTCTTAGACGATAGCACTGGGTATAAGGTGATCATGGGGGGTGACTTTAATGAAGTGATGAATGTTGATCTGGACAGATCTGGACCGGTTGGTGTACGGGGTCGGCGGACTCGTAGACGTCTGTGGGGCCTCTGCGAGGGGCATAAGCTCTTAGATATTTGGCGGGTTTTACACCCCGGTGATCGGGAATATACCCATTTGTCTAGGGCACATGGCTCTTGGTCCCGACTGGACTATTTCCTGGTTTCGGACTCTCTATTTAGTTGGGTTAGAAGCGCGGAGGTGGGTCCCTCTGTTCTCTCAGATCACGCGGTGGTGATTTTGGAGTTGCGCGAGCGTAATTGTGGCCGGGCCCGGCTTTGGCGATATCCGTTGGAATTCAGTGGAGATGTACAGTTTGAACGACATCTCCGGAGTGTTGGGCAGACTATTTGGCTTTCAATGATCGGCCGGGGCTTTCCCCTGTTCTTCTCTGGGAAGCTGGGAAGGCTGTCATGAGAGGTAACATTATTCAGTATACGAGTCTGCGGCGCAAGCAGCTGAATCGGCGGATCCTGTACTTAGAAAGGGAGCTGGGGAAGGCACGCAGGAAGTTGGCGGGTTGCCGGACGGCAGCACATTATAGGGCGATGCGGGACCTACAGACGGAACTGGAGCTCCTCCTACACCGGAGAGCGCAGAAATCAATGTTATACTATCGTTACCAACTATACCTGCATGGCAACAAGGCGGGTCGGCTGATGTCCTCGCTGGTGAAACCCGCAGGAGGACCCCGTAACATTGGGGCGATAAGGCACTCGGATGGGACTATCAGGCAGGGAGCTGCTGAGATTGAGTCGGTGTTTCAGGACTTTTATCGGCAGTTGTATGCACAGGAGGGGGCGCCGGAGGAGGCAGGGAGGGTGTTTCTCCAAGAATGCCTTTTACCGAAGCTTAGTGACGAGGGTCTACAAGCCCTCAATCTGCCCTTGTCAGGACACGAGCTTCAAGATGCGATAAAGGCTTTGAAGACAGGGCGGGCCCCGGGGGTGGATGGGTACCGGGGGTGAATTCTTTAAAGTTATGGGTGATGTTATCATTGGACCACTGGTGGGTTATTATGAGGCCCTGGTAAAGGGTGGAAAATTCCCTTTCGAGGCAAATAAAGCCTTGGTGACTGTCTTGCCGAAACCGGGGCGGGACCCGCTGTTGCCCGGCTCGTACCGCCCTATTTCGCTTCTTAACGTGGATATCAAGTTACTGGCTAAGATTATGGCTGATCGCTTGGCGCGGTTTTTACCGGAATTAATTCATAAAGACCAAGTAGGGTTCATCCGGGGCCGCTATGCCACTTTGAATGTACAGCGGATTCTGTTGTCCATGTGTTCCCAGGAGTCGGTGGACCCTGGCTCTCTTCTTATTAGCTTCGACGCTGAGAAAGCGTTTGACCGAGTTGACTGGAACTTTATGTACCAGGTCCTTGAGGCGATGGGATTCTCTGGTTTCTTTGTGGATGTGGTGCGCGTTTTGTATGCTGACCCAAAAGGTGCTTTGCTGGTGAATGGCTACATGTCCGCTGACTTTAGTATCCAAAAGGGGACTCGACAGGGCTGTCCATTGTCTCCGCTCTTATTCGTCCTAACGTTAGAACCATTGCTGGTCCGGATTCGACAGGCTAAGGAATTTCGGGGTGTCTCCGTGGGGGGGGAGGAGGTCCGTGTCGCCGCCTATGCTGACGACCTGCTTGTTCATCTCGCGGATCCCCTAGACGGGCTGCCTCATCTCTTAAGGCTTATCAGAGAGTACGGAGTACCCTCGGGGCTGCGTCTTAATTTAGACAAATCTGAGGCCATGTGGTTGGGCCAGGTGGCGCCGCCAGATTGGGCAGGAGCTTTTCCTTTGAAGTGGGCGGTGGGACATTTCAAATATCTGGGCATTTATCTACCGGCCCGTTTGAGTGACCTCTATAGACTCAATGTCACTAAGCTGGTGGACACTGTTTCGCTTATTGTAGATAAATGGCGCGACTTACCGCTCTCCTTG
The DNA here is from genome assembly GCA_033557465.1 of Ichthyophis bannanicus. NCBI lineage: Eukaryota > Metazoa > Chordata > Amphibia > Gymnophiona > Ichthyophiidae > Ichthyophis > Ichthyophis bannanicus. The sequence continues at coordinate 1,003,440,547 of CM066031.1, read as the reverse complement.
GGAGGCCGTGTCGCCCTGTATAAGATGGCCATTTTTCCTAAAATTCTTTACATGCTCCAGCTTCTTCCGCTGTTTCTTATGCGGGCCGACCTACGGAAGCTGAATGCTCTCCTTAATCGTTTACTGTGGAGTGGGCGGCGGCCTCGGGTGCGTTTGGCGGTTTTGCAACTGCCTCGAGCATTAGGTGGACTGGGGCTTCCTGATGTGCGGAAATATAATGTAGCTTGTTTGCTGCGATACGTGCGAGATTGGCTCTGGGACTTAGCTGATTATTCACCTCTGGCACTTCTTCGGGAGGCGGTGCGCCCCTTTCATCTTCGGTATATTCTGCATGCCCCGAGCGTATGTGGGGTAGGTCAGGCTCTTTGGCGATTCATTTTGGCGCCGGTGACGCAAGCCTGGAGGTTTTTCTGTGCAGGGCGTCAGTTGACAGCTCGCTATTCGCCTTACCTCCCGCTTCGAGGTAATGCCGACTTTGTCCCGGGCATGGGGGGACCCGCGTTCGCCCGTTGGGCGCGCATGGGCATTGAGAATGTAGAACAAGTGGTGCTGGATGACGGCGTGGCGGCAGGTTTCTCTCTGTTATCCCGGCAATATCCATTAAAGTCGTGGGATGTCTTTCCCTACTTGCAAATTCGTAGTTATATTAATAGTATTCCGAAGGAGGCTATAAGCGGGCGGGTCAGTTCTGACTTGGAGCTGGCACTTGGGGGTGGGGACCAAAGGGCGCGGGTTTCTGATCTCCATAAAATGTTATGGGAAGCTGCCAGTCTGGCTGCCCTAGAAGACTTGGCGACTGCTTGGTCCTCCGAATTAGGGCAAGTGATAGCCGGTGCTGATCTTTTGCGGGCCTTGGCCGGACTCTCTGGGTTGAGTGTGTTGGTGCTTCACCGTGATGCTCAGTTTAAAATACTTCGCCGTCTGCATTATGCGCCTCATAGGGCGTGGCGCGCGGGCGTTGCGGCCTCTCCCGATTGTCCTCGCTGTGGGGACCCTCGGGCGACACTGGGACACATGTTCTGGACCTGTTTGAAGGTCCAGGGTTTTTGGAAGAAAATCATGGACTATTTGGCTGCATGTGGGCACCAATCCCTCTCCTTGAAGGCTGGAAATGTGGTGTTGGATGTTTGGGAGGATGCGTGGCGTTCCGAGGTGGGACCCGCTGTGCTGCGTTGGTTGCGATTGGTACTGATGCTTGGTCGGATGACTGTGCTTCAACAATGGTTGGCTGAGACTGGACCTACGTATGGCTTGTGGCGTGTCAAACTGCATGAGTTGCTACTTTTCGATAGGATACATGCTCGTGGTCACCCCAGGCGGTGGCAGCAGTTTTTGGAGAGCTGGGGTCCACATATCTCTCTCTTGCCAGATGGGGTGCGTAGGCGGGTCCTGGGCGGGCCCTGAAGGTCCACGGTGGATAGTTTGGCTTTCTTCTTTCTCCTTTCCTTCTTCTTGGAGCACACTTGATTAGGTGGTTAGAGTCTCTCCGGGGTACAGTGGGGGGGGGTCGGGGGGGGGCAGGGGGGAGGGGGGAGCATGGGAACCAGGTTGGGGTTTCGGGGGGGGTGTTACTCTTGATTTCGTTTGGGGATGGATGGACCCGGGCGAAGAGCCTACCCTGGGTCTATCCCTGCTGGGGAGGTTTCCTGTTTCTGTGTGTAAGTGTGCGGGGGGGGTTTGAGTGTGTTGGTGGACGGTGCTTTCGCTAGCTACTGGGGGGGACCTATTTGTGTGGGGGCAAATGGTGGTTGGACTGAGGGGTTGGGGTAGCAGAAAGGGGCTTCGACTGGGCGTCTGGGCTGTGCCAATGCCGGATGCCTCGACATACGGTGCTCCCTAAGACTAATGGGGGGGGGTAGGGGTGCGCTATCACTTGCCGTCCTGTAAATTGTCGGGGTATTGGGATTTCCGGGGGCTTGGGCTCCCCACCGTGTTCTGTACAGTGGATGTTATAAACTTGCAGCTACTGTGATGCTTCTTGTTTCTTAATGTATCTGTTTACTTGGTTTATATTCAGTGGTTTGTAATGTTGTCTTTATCTGAGCTGCTTCCAATGTTATTGTGATTGTAGAGGTATGAGAAACCTGAATAAAAAAGATTGAACATAAAGTCGGCGAGACCTACTTACAGTTCCCTGCTTCAACCTGAGGTGCTGCAATGAGGCAGACACGCGCCGGAGCTCAGCCTGCTCGTGGCTTTGGCTCCGACGGTGCTCCCATCACCAATCTCACTGTCCCTTAGAGATGGCTGGGGCTAAGCCTTCCACCTGCTCCTCACCCTTGCTTGTGGGTTCGGGAGCAGGGAGGCTACTTCTTCTGCTCTGTAAAGCTGCTCCTTCTCACCAGCACACCCCCCCTCCCTCCCCCCCACGAGAGGGAAAATTGAGGGAGAAAGGAGGAAGCAGGACTGGAGCCTGAGGGAAGAAAAAAAAGTGGCTATTTATTTTAGAAAGGCAACCAAACAAAAAACATCAAGAATTAGAAAAGGAAAAACAAAGAAAAAATTCCTAGCTCTGCCTATTTGTGCTGGGCCTATCCCTAGGCCCAGAATCTCCTCATCTGCTTGGAGACTGAAGTACTGGTGGAAGGGGGTGGTCCTTGCCTATTTATACCAGAGAGAGAAGAGCTGTGATGTCATTCAGTCTCCAAGGCTGCTGGAGGAGATTCTAAACTCTATGGTTCCGGGACTGGACTAGAGGGACGAAAAGGAACCTTACATTTTAACCGACTCCTGTTTTCCCCCATTCTAGTTTTAAAAGAACGGACCGTCTTGCCTACATAAATTAACCCACACGGGCATTGAATAACATACACTACGCTAGTAGAATCGCATGTGGTATAGGTTCTCAATGGATAGGTGAATCCCTGATGTGTAAAAACATCCAACCCAATAGCGATGTCGCAAATAGTACACCCACCACATTTTCTATGCCCTTTCACCACATCTAATATTCCCATCGAACCAACAGGGGAATTCAATACCGCTGGACTTAATCGCTCCTTCAAATTGTGGTTACGCTGCCACACACAATGTATTTTCTTCCCTTTTAGTCCGGGAACAGCTGCCACACGTTACATCCTTATATACAAATATTTCTCAAGTAGCAGCATATCAGGTGGTGGAACAGGCGTTACATCAAAGAGGGGATCTCACAGTAACGCAGATTGCCTTTTTGTTAAAATTAGCACATTTGGCTATTTTTCCGAATTACTTTATTTTTGAGGGGGTTCTTTATCAGCAAGACCTTACCTCTCTAACTAAGTGCTTCAACACCATATCCGAATGGCTCCTATCACAAAATCTGCGAATCCAACACAAGAAAACAGAGGTTCTTTTCATCTCGAGAAATCCCAACTTCACACCACCCAGCTGTTTGAAGGTAAATAATGCCGAACTACAAGTAAAATCAGCTATACGTTACCTTGGGGTGACGTTGGACCAAAATCTTGACATGAAACAACACATAGCTAACACTGTAAGAGCGATCTACTTTAAAATCAGATCCCTCAGACACTTACGCCCGTTACTCGAACCAGATGATTTCTGCACCATTTACCAAGCCCTTATCATTCCTCATTTCGATTATTCAAACTCCATACTACAAGGACTCCCCCGATCCACCTTGAACCCCCTGCAACTTGCTATGAACAGTGCAGCGCGGGTACTCTTCGGAGCCTCCAGGAAAGAGCATATCACACCCCTCCTGAAACAGCTGCACTGGCTCCCCATTCAAGCCAGGATCAGTTTTAAGACCTTGTTGATGACTTTCAAAGCTACCAAGGGGCTCTCCTCCTCCTCTCTATCTGACCTCATCCAACCACTTGCACCCAACAGACTAAGAAGAACCGCAGAGACCAATATGCTATCAATACCGAAAGAAACGACAAACTGCACCAAAACAACATCTAACAGAGCCTTCAGACTCTGCACCCCAAGTCTGTGGAACACCCTACCATCACATATCAGAGCAATCCCCAACTTGAGCCAGTTCAGGAAGGCCCTGAAACATTTCCTCTTTATCAAATATCTCACTGACAGCTCTGAACCCCAGTCACACTCGAATAGTGCGTCCCCAACAATGTAAAACACCAAACAGTATCCGTTCTCATTCAACTTCATATGTATATAGTTTACCTTGTTCTCCAAGTTCCATTTCCTGTTCAATGTAATGACCAGACATATGTATATTGTCGGATGTTGTTGTTCTATGTAAACCGCGCTGATCGCAAATAGTGCGGTATATTTATTTATTTATTTATTTATTTTATAACTTTTATATACCGCGCTATTTGTTATCAGTGCGGTTTACATACAACAAGGGTGCACAGTCAGAAGTCTGTTCTGTGCTTACATTGTAACAGGAGTTTAAACTTGGAACATACATTGTAACAGGAGCATAAACTTGGAGCAACAGGGGAACTAAAAACATATGTACAAAATATAATTAGATTTGGATTGTATATACAGGAGGTCTATATAAGAAATGTAAATAAATAAATGAATATCAGGAGTGGCCATGGGGGCCACTTGTGCCCCCTCTATAGCGAATCTTTATATGGGTAAATTTGAAGAACGATGGCTGTCTCAATCCTCATATATTTCCAATGTTATTTCCTGGAGTCGCTATATTGATGATGTTTTTATGTTATGGAGAGGTTCAGAAGAAACATTAACACTCTACTTGCAGTGGATAAATCGATGTGATCATAACATAAATTTCACACACACCATAACAAAAAGTTAGCTTTTTTGGATGTCGTTATCAGTAGAGGGAAGGGAGAATGGTTGACAACAGTTTATAAGAAAAGCACTGATCGGAATACATTTTTACATTTTAAAAGTGTACATCCTCTACAGTTGAAGGAGAGTCTCCCTTTTTCTCAATTCTTGCGCTATAGGAGGAATTGTTCCAAAGATAATGAATTTAAATACTTATCAAAACAACTAGCACGCAACTTTGAGGATAGGGGTTATCCTAAGGGGACGGTGAGGTGAGCATACTCTAGAGCCCTCTATAATAATAGGAGTTTACTACTGGAGGTGAAAAATTCAGATAAAAAGGAAAATATTAATCCCAATAATATCAATTTGATTACTCGATATTCCCCTTTAAGCTTTGGCATTCAAAGGATCTTAAGGAAACATACGAATATCATAGCAGCTGTTCCAGGACTAAAAGGGAAGAAAATACGTTGTGTGTGGCAGTGTAACTGCAATTTGAAGGAGCGATTAAGTCCAGCGGTATTGAATTCCCCCGTTGATTCGATGGGAACATTAGATGTGGTGAAAGGGCATAGAAAATGTGGTGGGTGTACTATTTGCAACATCACTATTGAGTTGGATGTTTTTACACATCAGGTATTCACCTATCCATTGAGAACCTATACCACATGCGATTCTACTAGCGTAGTGTATGTTATTCAATGCCCGTGTGGGTTAATTTATATAGGCAAGACGGTCCGTTCCTTTAAAACTAGAATGGGGGAACACAGGAGTCGGTTAAAATGTAAGGTTAATGAAGCACCACTGGTTCAAAATTCTATTGCAAAAGGGCATATTTTTGAACAATTACGCTGTTTTTGCATAGATAAACTAGATTGGGGAGTAGCTGGGAAATCTCAAGAACAAACTCTATTGGTCAGAGAACAGAAATGGATGTATGTTTTGAAATCGGTAATTCCTGCAGGTCTTAATGCAACCATAGACTGGTCTTCGTATTTATAGACGATAGTGGATATTTAAAATTAAATTAACATTTAACATCTAAAGTATTGTAGTGTTATGTAATGATAGATTCATGGTAGTTCTAGGTTATATTAGTTGTTTCGCAATGATTGTGGGGATTTTTCAATGGTAGCATTATGGGGTAGGGATGGTGACGGTAGAAACGACGAGTTTTTTAAGGTCAAGTTCATTGAGAAGTTAGAATTAAATGGAAGTTAATTCTATATATGTTTTGCTGATCAGAATTGAAAAGTTTTTATTCAGTATAGATGAAGCGGTGTTTAGCGGTATCTCTATTGGCTTAATAGACAGGTAACATTTATAGTACTGAGGACGGTAGTGACATCATCAGGAGGTGTGGGTAAGTGCTTCCAATGAGATAATACGATAGGGTCTTTAAATAGGGTGTCATGACCCATTTTGCGCATGCGCGGCGTTTTTATATGAGCGGTGTGAAGGAGACTTGAAGAATATGGTTGTCGCTCGTGTGAAAATGATAAGACATGTGCAGCATCATTTATACTTTTGGTAGTTTTTTTATTTATGTAGTTAATAGGATTAAGTGATAGTGAGTGAGAACTTAGAAAATGACAAAATTGAACGGTAGTGGTTATAATATTGGGTTTTATTTTATAGTATGTTAATAGGAAGTGATCAGAGATCCCCTGATGAAACATCATTAGTGAAACGCAAAGACAGTACCTGAGGAAGGCGTTGGGATCTAAGAGAGCGTGATGGGAGCCTGAAGTGAAACCGCGTTAAAAGCTAAGTGTTTGATGGCTTTTTAAGAAGAAATGAAGAGATTCAAACAGCTGTTTTAGTAGTGACCTTATGAGACAGGAGTCTCATCCACTTTGTTCACTGAAGGTCATTGATGCTATTAGGCACTATAGTGAGACACGACGTATGTCTGAAACAGAGTGCCATGGAAGTCTGAGACCTTCAAAGGTAATAAGAAATAAGTGTTTTTGAATGACCACAAGGGATAATAAGTTTTTTGCTCCATATTGATTCAATTGAGCGTTCTTTTGGGATATTTATATTACTGTTCGCTCAGAGAACAGACCATAATTAAGTGTGTTACCACTTCTGTTCCCGGCATGCCCACCCCTCCAGGATGGCAGCGGATGTGTTTCTAATCTTGTGGTCGGAAGGCCTCAGGTACACCTTCCCTCTGATGCCACGGATCGCCAAGACTTTGTTCAGGATCCTCCGTGACAGGGCCTCACTTATCCTGATAGCTCCCAGGTGGCCCAGGCAGCTGTGGTTCCTGCTGCTGCTCCAGTTGGCAGTGGAGGCCCCCATCCCATTGGGCACTGCCCCAGGACGCCTATCTCAGGAGGGCGACTCTCGTTTAGAGGGTGACTCTCACCCCCCTCAACCTTCCAGTTGTGGTTGAAGACATTCTGCTGGCCTCTCGCAAGGCCTCTACTAGGAAGGCGTGCGCCCTCAAATGGCGCAGTTTCTCCATTTGGTGCGCAGATCAGGGGCTGATCCCTTCTCCTGCCCGGTGGCTTTGGTGTTGCAGTATCTTCTCCACCTCTCCCAATCTGGGCTCCAGTCTAACTCTGTCTGAGTGCACCTTTGTGCCATGGTAAGGCCCTCTTGGTCTAGTCTTGAAGGACTAGAAAAAGGACTGCTACTTCTGGAGAGAGATCTGCAATTGTGAGTATATACTTCTGGGAATTTTCTTAAAGGACTTCTTTGTATTAAAGCTAATTAATCTGTCAACCCAGGGTTTTTTGTTAAATCAGTCAGGGCCTAGTAGCAGCAGTTTAAATTTAAAACACAGAAGAGAGCTTTCTGGTTAAATTTGGAACCCAGCACAGAGCTTGTAGTTTAAATTTAATAGTCACTCAGGGTCTAGTATCAGCAAAGTACTTTTAGTTTACATTTAAAACATAGAAGAGAGCTTTCTGGTTAAATTTGGAACCCAGCAGAGAGCTTGTAGTTTAAATTTCATAATAAGTCAGAGCCTAGCAGCAGCAAAGAGCTGTAATTTAAATCAAATCTGAATATAACAGCATAAAAGGCAAAACAGGGTCAGTACTCTTTGAGCAACAAATAGTCTTCTAGAGAGCTTTACAAAGAGGCCTTCTACCTAGGGGGCAAGAGACCTGTGAAACGTTTTCAATAGATGTTAATACCAGGTGGCAGGTCAAAAGGCCATTTTGAAAGACTCCTTCTATCCAAGCAAAGACTGTTAATCACCCAGGAAGTTGGTTACAGCTTACCTCAGCAACACAGGACAGGGTACTGTGTAGCAGCCCTCTTTTAATAACTGTTATTTCCCTCCCTCCCTCCCCAATACCCACCCACCCCTGGGATAATTGTAGCTTTAAGGGTACTTACACATCTTAAAGGAAAGGAGGTGCTCTCAGGTGAAGCTTGTTATCCAAATCAGTCATACACTAAGGGCCTGAGATTAATTAAGCTTCAGGTGAACAAAGTATATTAAACATATTAGGTACAGATTTATTAATATACATATCCATAGCAACCCTTAGTAAGTAAAGAACTTAGATCTAAACACAAGCTTAAAACTAAGATGCAGACAGCAGTCCAGCAGCGAGATGGGGGCTTTTTAGTCTTTTGCATTGAGCGTCACATGTGTGATTTTCTCCCAGTTGGTGAGAGGTCTTACGTGTGCACTAGCTGCAAGGAGCTCTTTGCTCTCAGGGAATAAGTCCGTTCTCTAAAGGCTAGAGTAGCGGAAAACATAAGAAAGACAGAGAGGTACATAGACGAGACCTACAGGGATATAGTCCTGAAGTCCCACCTCCAGTATGGCAGCATCCTTGTTGCCATGGAGGAGAGAGGTCACGTGACAGGAGTGCATCACCCTGATGTGGCAGGAAGTGATCCTGTAACTAGGACCTGTCCTCCAGGTGATGTAAAACCCTCTCGCACCGAGGAAGTTTCTCCAGGGCCATGTGCCCATGATGGAAGGGTTAGGACAGCCATTATAGTTAGTGATTCGATCATTAGGCATGTAGATAGCTGGGTGGCTGGTGGACGTGAGGATCGCCTGGTACGAAGGTAGCGGACCTCACGCGCCACCTAGATAAGGTCTTAGATAGTGCTGGGGAGGAGTCTGCTGTCTTGGTACATGTCAGTACCAATGACATAGGAAAATGTGGTAGGGAGGTTCTGGAGGCTAAATTTAGGCTTTTAGGTAGGAAGTTGAAATCCAGAACTTCCAGGGTAGCGTTCTCCGAAATGCTTCCCGTTCCTCGCGCAGGACCCAAAAGGCAGGCAGAGTTCCGGAGTCTCAATGCGTGGATGAGACAATGGTGCAGAGATGAGGATTTTGGATTTGTTAGGAACTGGGGAACATTCTGGGGAAAGGAGGGGCTCTTCCGAAGGAATGTGCTTCACCTTAACCGGGATGGAACCAGGCTGCTGGCATTAACCTTTAAAAAGGAGATAGAGCAGCTTTTAAACTAGATAATAGGGGAAAGCCGACAGTCGCCCAAGAGCGCATGGTTCGGAAGAATGTATCCTTGATGGATACTACCAAAAGCAGAGAGGTTCCAAAAAAAGAGTAAAGTAGCCCAAATGCCCTCGAGTATGGAGCAGAAAGAGATTAAAGATCCCAAATTACTCATGTCTACCAATAGCCAGATTAATATGAATAAAATACAGTCTCTATAAAGTGCTTGTATTCAAATGCTAGAAGTCTAAAAAATAAGATGGGAGAGTTAGAATATATAGCACTTTCTCCAGGACCAAGCAGAAAGTCAGTCCTCACATATGGGTGACATCGACGTTGATGGAGCCCCTTGCGGAGCATTTCCCCAGCTTTCTTTGAAAGCCTTTGGGAATACTGCATGCATGCGCGGTCCCCTTCCCGCCTAAAGGTGCCATCTTGCTCAGTCTTTCTTTTTCCGAGGAGCCCGACAGACGTCCGTCCTAGTCACCCGGAGAAATGTTAGATTTTTCTTGCGTTTTTTTCTTGCGATTTCATCGCGGTTCTTGTCCGGTTCGACACCGGTTCCCCTTCCCGCCGTGTTCGGTACACCGGTATCGAGCCCGTCCTCACTTTTTCGGTGTTTGCCCTTAGTGGCTGGCGTTCGTGCCCTTTTTTCTTTTTCCTTGGAAGGCCGGTCTTTTAACCTCGCGGGGGCTCTTTTTTCCCCGATGGCTTCCAGTGGTTTCAAGAAGTGTGATCGGTGCAAGAAACTGATGTCTCTCATCGACACACACGACTGCTGCTTTCGGTGCCTTGGTCCCGATCATGATCCTAAGATCTGTGGGCCATGTGGCAAAATGTCCACTAAGGCACTGTGAAGTCGACAGCATCAGAAGGAAAGGCTTTTCTCTGATTCGGCCTCCGGCTGGGCCCGGACCTCGTCTGAGGCCTCAACGTTTCGGGAGTCTGACCCCTGAGCATCGTCGGGGTTCCTCGGACAGGGGGCCCCCCGATCGGGAGCGAAAGAGGAAGAAGCGGCTCGCGAGGGCGGCATCAGAGGAGGTCCCTGGCTCCTCGAGGGCTAGGTCTCGGACCCCCGACCGCCGTCCCGGGCCCTTGGAACAGGAGAAGCCGTCCAAAATGCCTCGTGTGGAGCCGGAGTCTGCTGGACACGTAAGTCCTGTTGTCCTCGAGGGCTCTCCTCCCAGGGAGCCGACGTCGGGCCCGGCACTGCCGGGGCCCGAGTCGGTGGCTGCTGAGTCTCCTGAGCTTGGACTCAGGCTGACAGCCTTGGAGTGCAGACTGTCTGCCTTCATGGATCAGCAGCGGGTGCTGATGGCCAGCCTTGCTGGCGCATCTGCCCCGACCACCGGGTCATCGACGTCGAAGTCGACCCCGGAGACCGAGCCGATACTCGAGACCATGAAGGCTCGAGGTCGTCCTCAGTCGCGGTCACCCTCGGCCTACTGGTCGGGACCGAGGGCGTTGACACCTGTGCCTTCGGCGTCGGGGCGGGTGCTGCCAGGACCCACGCGGTCGGAGCCCCCCGACTCCTCTTCAGACGAGACCGCCTGGGAGACGGAGGACGAGGAGTCCCCCGATACCTTCAGGACTCGGTGCGTCCCGTCGGACTCACCGCAGTCCGAGCCCCGGAGTAGATCTCCCCCCCCCCCCCCCCCCGGAGGATACCTGGTTCTCGGAGTTCGTTTGGGATATGGCCACAGCTTTGGCGATCCCCGCGGACCCCGAAGAGGAGCCTCAAGCCGAAGAGCTCGAGGCCCTCCAGTATGACTCTCCTCCGAAGGAGGCCTTTACTGTGCTGGTTGCTCTGATGCTGGAACGGCTCCTCTTCCGGATGTGGGAGGCACCGGCCTCGGTGCCGGTTCTGAGCAAGTGGGTCGATTCCATTTATCGACTCCTTAAGAGCCCTGGGTTTCAAAGGCGCAGCTACCACACCATTCCATGGTGGTGGAATCGGCCATGCATCGTCTGAAAAGCCAGAAGATGCACTCTGCGGTGCCCCCCGGCAGGGAGGCCTGGAACCTGGATGCGTTTGGTAGAAAGTGCTTCCAGGGCTCGATGCTTGCTTGCCGTGTCCAGTCCTACCAGCTGTACATGGGCATGTACTTGTGGGATCCGGGAATGCTCTAAGTTCATGTCCCGAGCAGCCTACGATGGCTTCGAGGACCCGGCCCGTGTTGCGGCAGCCGGCATCGCGGCTCGACGCCAGGCATGGCTGCAGTCATTGGATCTCGAGCCATGGGTACAGGATAAGTTGATCGATGTCCCTTGCCGAGGTGAAAACCTTTTTGGCAAGCCCATGGCCAAGAAGGCTGCACAGCTCGAAAACGAGCACCTCACGAGGACAAGGCTGTCCAGAAAGACTTCTGCCCCTTCTCATAAAAAGAAGGGCTCGGGTAAGAAGTCCTTTTACCCGAGGAAGGTGACTGCCTACAAACAGTTCCCACCTTACCAGGCCTCTCCAGCTCCCCCACAGGGTCAGCAGGCCAAGGGGCAGTGACATGGGCCCCGTAGGCAGAAGGCCCCCAAGCCTCCGGCTCCTGCTCCCACTCAGCAGGGTGGGGGTTTTTGACTCCCAAGGCATAGCCTCTCCGTCTCTGCTGTCCCATCCCTGCACAGGAGGTCGACTAGCCCTGTTTGCTTAAGACCCAACTGTCGCCTGTAATGGGTGGCCACCTGTGGGCATAGTCCACAAGGGCTATATGCTTCATTTCCATCAGTTGCCTCCTTCTTACTTCCCAGGAGAGCCTCCAAGGCCTCCTCTCCACACAGACCTCCTCCTTCAGGAGCTTCAGGGTCTGTTGCGAGACAAGGCGGTGGAGCCTGTGCCTCCCCACCTACAGGATCACGGTTTCTACTCCAGGTACTTCCTTGTACCAAATAGAACTGGAGGCCTCAGGCCTATTCTCGACCTCAGAAATCTCAACAAGTTCCTAGAGAAAGAAAAGTTCAAGATGCTTACTCTTGGAACACTTCTGCCCTAACTCCAGCAGGGAGATTGGCTATGCTCTTTAGATCTAAAGGATGCGTACATTCACATCCTCATTCACCCAGACCACAGAAAGTACCTCAGGTTCAATGTGGGAGGAAACCATTATCAGTACAGAGTGCTGCCTTTCGGCCTCACCTCTGCCCCCAGGGTCTTTACCAAATGCCTGGCAGTGGTGGCGGCCTACTTGAGAAATCAGGGTATCTTTGTCTTCCCCTATCTGGACGACTGGCTCATCAGGGGTCAGACGTGCCAGGAGGCCAGGCAAGCCACCCTCCGAACTATTTCTCTCCTTCAACACCTGGGTTTTGTCATAAACTTCACAAAGTCCACTTTGCTCCCCCTCCCAGAACTTGGAGTTCATAGGGGCAAGGCTAGACTCTCTGCAGGCAAAGGCTTTCTTGCCAGAAGACAGAGCCCAAAGACTAATAGACTTGGCAAACCAGTTTCTCAGCAGGCCACTGGTTTCCGCCAGACTCTGGCTGAGGCTTCTGGACCACATGGCTTCGACAGTACATGTGACGCCCAATGCCCGGCTCCATATGAGGCCTGCACAGTGGTGCCTCAGAATTCAGTGGACACAGGCCACAGGGAGCCTCAGAGACAGAGTACGGGTGTCCAGACCATTCCTGAACTCCCTACGCTGGTGGCTGCACCTCCCCAACTTACTGCAAGGGGTGCCTTTTCAGATACCTGGGTTCACAGTGGTGTTAACCACTGATGCCTCCCTGCAGGGCTGGGGGGCACATTGTCTGGACAAGTGCACCCAGGGCTGTGGTCTCCCTGGGAGGCCACGCAACAGATCAACCTACTGGAACTCCGGGCTATTCGCTTAGCCCTCAAGGCTTTCAAACCCTGGCTCACCAGTCTGTCTTAGTACAAACAGACAACCAAGTAGCCATGTTTTATGTAAACAAGCAGGGCGGCACTGGGTCCAGGCTCCTTTGTCAGGAGGCACAGGACCTTTGCTTGTTTGCGCTCAGGCGCAACATGTTTCTCAAGGCTGTTTATCTCCCTGGCCAGGAAAACTGCCTGGCAGACAGGTTGAGCAGGATTCTGCAGCCCCACGAATGGCAGCTCCATCCATTAGTGGTTCGGAAAATTTTCCTGAAATGGGGACTTCCATCCATAGATCTATTTGCCAGTCCCCTGAACAGACAGCTGCCCAGGTTCTGCTCCAGGCAACCGCATCCTCTGCGGCTAGCAGCAGATGCTTTTCTGATTTCCTGGTCTCAGGGCCTCCTGTATGCGTTTCCTCCCACGCCTCTGGTGGCCCGAACCCTGTTCAAGATTCCACAGGACAAGGCCTCGGTTCTTCTGGTAGCTCCCATGTGGCCGAGGCAGCCTTGGTTCCCACTTCTGTTTCAACTGGCAGTGGGCACCCCACTGCCTCTGGGGTTGCAGCCCGACCTTCTCTCTCAGGATCAAGGTTCTCTTCTGCACCCCAATCTCAAATCTCTCAATTTGATGGCCTGGAGGCAGCAAGGGTAATTTTGGCTCCCTGGGGTCTCCCTCAGGAAGTTGAGGCGGTCGTCCTGGCCTCTAGGAAGCAGTCCACCAGAAAAACCTATGCCCTGAAATGGAAAAGGTTTTCTGTGTGGTGTCAGCTGCGTACAGAAGATCCTTTCTCCTGTTCTGTACAAGTGGTGCTTCAGTACCTGCTGCACTTATCCAATCAGGGACTCAAGTCCAATTCTGTTCGGGTCCACCTCTCAGCTCTAGCAGCTCACCACTCGCTGCTAGAAGGACACTCTTTGTCGGTTCACTGCTTGGTGTCCCGGTTCCTCAGAGGTTTGCTCTTGCTCAAGCCTCCTGTCCATCCTCCAGCCCCTGAGTGGGAGTTGAATGTGGTCTTGCAACAACTGACTCGCCCACCCTTTGAGCCAATGGCTACTTGTCCTCTCCGCTTCCTTTCCTGGAAGACACTCTTCCTGGTAGCCCTAACCTCGGCCAGACGAGTGAGTGAGCTTCAGGCCCTGGTCTGTGACAGGCCTTACACCCGATTCTATAGGAACAGGGTAGTCCTGAGGACTCATCCTAAATTCCTCCCAAAGGTTGTCTCCTCCTTCCATCTCAACCAGGAGGTGGTTCTTCCGACATTCTTCCCTAGGCCTCTGTATTGCCAAATTTTACGCTTTTTCTTTAACCCTGTCACTCACTAGCTCACTGACTAGGCACAAACACTTTAGCAAATACAATATGGGTTAACCCTGTCATTCACTAGCTCACAGCCTATGCATAGACATTCTGGAAAATACAAGTTAACCCTGTCATTCACTAGCTCACAGACTAGGCACAGACACTTTAGCAAATACAATATGCTTTTATTAGATTGAGTCCTTTTAGAATAATAATTAAGCACAAAGGTAAGCATTAATACTTCACCGGATATTATAGCTCATCACTCCAGGTGGGGGACTGTTCAGCGATCACTCTCAGGAGGAAAATCTGGGAAAAAAACTACAGAGACACGCCTGCCTCGTATATCAGTTGCAGTCCCCTCTTTTCCTTCTGAGAGTCCCCCTAAAGTACCTAACTAAGATCGTGCCTGCTGCATGATATTACAATTAATTGGTTAGCCTACAGCATGCTCAGATCAGGATTGGCTAGGGTTAATTTTGTGCACATGGTTCATACCAGGATTGGTCAGGGTTAAATTTGTGCTCGTGACCAGCAGCTGAAAAGAATGTTAGCTGCTGAGTCACTGTATGAGTCACTCATCCAGTTTTTTCCAGTCAAAGCTGTTGCCTGCTCAGAAATTTTGACCTAAAGTAACCCCAGGCTCATCTATCAGCTCTTGGGCTAGCAAGCTAATTCCTAATTCAGCATGGCTCAAGAATACAACATTCTTTGCTGATCGAACTCTCACATGAAATATTCTATGTACAATATTCTTTGCTGATCCAATAATCCAAATAAATCTTTAATTAGTAATACAGCCTCATGCAAGCCAGGCTGAGGCAGTCCTGCATACCCTGGACTGTAGAAGGTCCTTATCCTTCTACCTTGACCGTTCGCAGGGGCATAGAAGGGTTACTCAGCTCTTCATATATTTGACCCTAATAATTTGGGGTTGTCTGTGTCCAAGCGTACCTTGTCCATCTGGATTGCTGACTGTATCACCTGGGCTTACAGGGCAGCTGAACTTCCCTTGCAGGATCGGGTCACGGCACACTGTGTCAGGGCTATGGCTGCCTCAGTAGCTCATCTCCGCTCTGTACCATTGGCAGACATCTGCAGGGCTGCAACTTGGTCCTCAAGCCAGACTTTTGCGGCCCATTACTGCCTGGAGAGGGAGTCCCGTAGGGACAGTGCTTTTGGCCAGGCAGTACCTCTGGAATCTCTTTGAGGTTTAGGCAACTCCTGCCCTCCGTTGGGAGTGGAGGAGTAGCCTAGTGGTTAGAACACTGGCTTGGTAACCAAGCAACCAGGGTTCAATTCCCACTAGCACTCCTTGTGGCCTTGGGCAAGTCACTTAACCCTCTATTGCCTCGGAAGAAAGGCCTGGAAATCTACTTCTGGTGACACTGCCAAGAAAACCCAGGAGCTTCTGGGTCGCCAGGAGTCAGGACTGACTCGAAGGCACACATTGCATTTTTGCCCTCCGTTGGGCTACCGGTGGAGGTTCTTTCAGTGAAAAGCCTTTCTTTGCTGCTGGGACTAGAGGGAGTTCTCTTGTTCAGCCTGGGTTCCTGGTAGCCCAGAGCTAGGGAATCACCCATATGTGAGGATTGACTTCCTGCTTGGTCCTGGAGAAAGAGTAGTTACTCACCTGTAACAGATGTTCTCCAGGAGCAGCAGGAATCAGTCCTCACAACCCTACCTCCTCCCCTGGGAGTTGCAGTTGTATATAGTTGATTTGTTTTTTTTGTGCTGTCTTTTAGCTATGTCATCAGACTGAGCAAGATAGCACCTTTAGGCGGGAAGGGGACTGCGCATGCGTACAGTATTCCCAAAGGCTTTCTTAGAAAGCTGGGGAAATGCTCCGCAAGGGGCTCCATCGACGTCGATGTCACCCATATGTGGGGACTGATTCCTGCTGCTCCTGGAGAACACCTGTTACAAGTGAGTAACTACTCTAAATGGGAGGTTAGATATGATTGGAATATCAGAGACCTGGTGGAAGGAGGACAACCAGTGGGACACTGTGATACCTGGGTACAAACTATATCGTAATGATAGAGATGATCAAATTGGTGGAGGGGTTGCGCTCTATGTTAGAGAGGGCATTCAGTCAGAAAGGATTAAAGTTTTGCAGGAAACAAAATTTGCTGTAGAATCTCTATGGATTGAAATTCCATATAAAAAGGGGAAGACGATGGCAGTGGGGGTGTACTATCGACCGCCTGGCCAGAATGAACAAATGGATGATGAAATTCTCAAAGAAATCAAGGAAGCTAACAAAAGTTACAGCGCAGTAATAATAATGGATGATTTCATTTACCCCGGTATCGACTGGGTCAGTGTCATGGCAGGACATGCTAGGGAGATAAAGTTCATAGATGAAATAAATGACTGCTTCTTGGAGCAGCTGGTTCATGAACCGACCAGAGGGGAAGCCATATTAGACCTAGTCCTTAGTGGAACACCAGATCTTGTGCAAGAGATAAGGGTGTTGGGGCAACTTGGCAATAGTGATCATAGCATGATCGCATTTGATTTAATTATTGGAGGAGGGATAGTAAGGAAATCCACAGTACTACCTTTTAATTTTCGAAAGGGAGACTATGATAAAATGAGGAAAATAGTTAAGAAAAAACTAAAAGAAGCAGTTGCAAAGATTAAAGACTTACATCAAGCTTGGGTATTGTTGAAAACTACTATCTTGGAAGCCCAGACCAGCTGTATTCCACTCTTTAAGAAAAGTGGAATGAAGTCCAAAAAACTGCCAGCATGGTTTAAAGGTGAGGTCAGAGAGGCGGCTGTTGCCAAAAAAGCGTCTTTCAGGAAATGGAAAAAAGAGCCAAACGACGAAACCTGGAAACAGCACAAGCACTGGCAAGTCAAATGCAAAGCATTGATAACGCAGGCAAAGGGAGAATTTGAGAAGAAGCTTCTCAAGGTGTGAATAAACAGATGGACAAAGGTGAGTCTGTTGATATAGTGTATCTGGACTTTCAGAAACTCATCAGAGACTTTTGGCAAAACTAAAGAGTCATGGGGTAGGAGGCAGTGTACTATTGTGGATCAGGAACTGGTTAAAAGATAGAAAGCAGAGGGTAGGGTTATATGGCCAATTTTCCCAATGGAGAAAGGTGAATAGTGGTGTACTTCAGGGATCTGTGCTGGGTCTTCTGCTTTTTGACATATTCATAAATGACCTGGAAAAGGGAATAACGAGTGAGGTTATCAAATTTGCAGATGACACAAAACTATTTAAAGTTGTTAAAACCCAAGAGGATTGTGGAAAATTGCAAGAGGACCTTGATAAATTGGAAGACTGGGCATCAAAATGGCAGATGAAATTTAATGTGGACAAGTGCAAAGTTATGCACCTAGGGAAGGACAACCGAAACTATGGTTACAAGATGCAAGGTTTCACATTAGGAACCACTACCCAGGAAAAAGATTTAGGCGTCATTGTGGATAACATGTTAAAATCCTCCGCCCAGTGTGCAGCGGCGGCCAAGAGAGCAAATAGAATGCTAGGTATCATAAGGAAAGGAATGGAAAATAAAACAAAAGATATTATAATGCCTCTATATCGTTCCATGGTGAGACCGCACCTTGAATATTGTGTGCAATTCTGGTCACCGTATCTTAAATAGGATATAGCGTTATTAAAAACGGTTCAGAGAAGAGCCACCAAAATGTTAAAGGGGATGGAAGAATAGTCCTATGAAGAAAGGCTAAAAAGGTTAGGGCTCTTTAACCTCAAAAAGAGACAGCTGAGGGGAGATATGATAGAAGTCTATAAATTAATGAACGGAGTGGAACTGGTAAACGTAGATCGATTGTTTACGTTATCAGTATATAGAAAGACTAGGGGACATGCAATGAAGCTACAGGGTAAACTATTTAAGACTAATAAAAGAAAATATTTTTTCACTCACCGTGTAATCAAACTCTGGAATTTGTTACCGGAGGATGTAGTAAAGGCTGTTAGTGTAGCTGGGTTTAAAAAAGGTTTGGACAAGTTCCTGGAGGAAAGGTCCATAAACCATTATTAAGAAGGGACCCAGGATATCAATGCTTGACCCAGTACAAGCATTCTGGAACCTGTCTCTTTTGGGGAAACTGCTAGGTACGTATGACCTAGATTGGCCACTGTTGGAAACAGGATACTGGGCTTGATGGACCTTGGTCTGACCGAGTATGGCATATCTTATGTTCTTATCTAACCTTTGATGACCTGCTTCCTTCGGGGCTTGCTCCTGTCCAAACCCCCGGTTCGCCCTCCGGCGACCGAATGGGATCTCAATGTGGTGTTGGTGCAGCTCATTCGCCTGCCTTTTGAGCCTCTGGCTACCTGCCACCTTCACTACCTTTCTTGGAAAGTGGTCTTCCTGGTTGCGGTTACTTCCGCTCAAAGGGTTAGCGAGCTCCAGGCCCTCGTGGCAGAGGCACCCTACACCAGGTTCTACAAGAACAGGATGGTGCTTCGCACACACCCCAAATTCCTGCCGAAGGTAGTGTCACCCTTCCACCTTAACCAGGAAGTGGTGCTTCCTACCTTCTTCCCAAGACCTCACTCCAGTCGGGCGGAGACGGTCCTTTATTCATTGGACTGTAAGAGGGCCTTATTCTTCTACATCCAATGCACCCAAGGCCACCGCAAAGCTTCTCAGCTTTTCATCTCCTATGACCCCAGTAGGCTGGGGGAGGCAATGACCAAGCATATGCTGTCCACTTGGGTGGCGGACTGTATCACCTTTGCTTATGGGCAGCCGAAGCTTCCACTGGAAGGCCGCGCCACGGCGCACTGTGTCCGGGCTATGGCAGCTTTGGTGGCAAACTTGCACTCTATCCCAATGGTGGACATCTGCCGGGCCGCCACCTGGTCTTCAACCCATGCTTTCGCAGCTCACTACTGCCTGGAAAGAGACTCCCGATAGGATAGTGCCTTCGGCCAGGCTGTGCTCCGTAACCTTTTCGGGGTCTAGGCAACTCCTACCCTCCGACCCTTCTGTGTTCAGGCTACCGGAGTGCTGGTTTCAGTGGACACAGGGGTCCTACTGTAGTCTCTGGGCACGGACTAAAATTGCTGCTGCTGCTGCTTGCGGCTCCTCTCATGGGAGCCCTGTTTTTGCTATAGGTTTTTGGTAGCCTGTAGCTGGGGAGTCCCATATGTGAGGACTGACTTCCTGCTTGTTCCCGGAGAAAGCGTAGTTACTCACTTGTAGGAGGTGTTCTCTGGAGACAGCAGGAATCAGTCCTCACAACCCTCCCTCCTCCCCTTGGAGTTGCTCCTTTACCATCTTTTATTTTTTGCCGTCTTTTAACTGTCATCTGACTGAGCAAGATGGCACCCTTGGGATGGAAGGGAACCACGCATGCGTGGTGGCATCTCCCAAAGGCTTTCTTTGAAAGCTGGGAGGATGCTTCCGCGAGGGCTCCGTTGGTGCCGACGTCACTCATATATGAGGATTGATTCCTGCTGTCCCCGGAGAACACCTGTTACAGGTGAGTAACTACGCTTTTCGAGGCTGCTTTTGGATCCTGATCTGCATAGTATTCTGCTCTCCAACTATGTGTTTCCTTACCATTCTAGACATACCTAGTCCCGAGCTGTTGTGTTGTCTGTCTTGACTGGATTGTAAGCTCTGATGAGCAGGGACCATCTCTTATTCCTACTAATGTACCATTTCAAAGGGCAACACTGATCAAAGTAAAACCCACTTTCAAGACTTTTTTTTTTTTGTTGCCTATAAGGAGCCAACACTAACACTTGTCAGCGTGAGCCTTCAATGCACCACCTTCTACCTCATGGCTATCACTCCTCCAGCGCAATTATTGCCCTCTGGACGCTGTCAGCAGAAGCAGAACATCTGATCTCACTGACCATGCAACCCAAAGCAACCTTCCTTTGGCAGCATTAGCACACACGAGCTGTCTCACCTAGCAGCACATGGGGCAGTCCGATCAGCATGCTGCCCTGCTGAGGCCTGCTCCACTTCTTGAAGGCACTGAACGAAAAAAAGCGCAAGAAAGTAGAACCCAGCCAGGAACAGCAGCACCATGTTGACCCCCAAGCGCAATGGTAAGCAAGCAGTCTTGGACAAAGACCCCAAACCTCTGAAGAGGACCAGGGCTACCTCAGTAAAAAAGCTAATGTCACCAATCCCAGTCTGGTTAGGCCCTCCCTCTCGCCTTTGGAACCTTGTCTGTTGGAGCATCTTATCTGCTGTCACTGAAGATTTGCAAAAGCAGCAGGGACACCGGCACTGGCACCGAGACCATTCCTCCACCCCCCCACTACAACAGCATCCTCTCAGGATTTCCCCATACAGCCCCTCTCAGAGTGACTTTGTCCGACGTGAAACAAAAATACTGCTCAATCCAAGGCTGCCCAGCCTCAAGCAAACTATTGACAAGAGCCCGCTTTCTCTGTGGACAAGCAGGAAGTAAATCCTCAAGTATGGCTGATGTCCCGATGGAGGACTTTATTCCTGCTTTCCATTGAGAAAGCAAGGTTGGTTACTTGTAACGGGGGATCTCTGTGGACAGCAGGCTCCATCAGCCACACCTGGTGACGTCCTCCAAGCGGCACCATGGATGGAAGTGCTCTCCAGAGCTCAGAAAGGTGAACTTTTCTGAGCATGTGCAGGTAGCCCAACCTCACCGGCCCGCCCCTAGCCCTGTCGTCTTTGTTCTTCTGCCTTGCCAGCAAGACGGATCTCAGCTCTCCAGACCACTCCAATCAAGATTCAATGTTGAATATGCCCAAACCGGGCTTCAAGAAATGCCTTCTCTGCAGGAGGAAAATGAATAGCATGGACACACATGACCAGTGTGTCTGATGCTTGGGGGCCGGGCACAGAGTGGAAGATTGCTCCCATTGCACAAAAATGTCTCCCAGGGCCAGGAAATTCAGAGGCCATGCACTAAAAGATTACCTGGCAGCCACCGCTGAACCGCAGGAAGAACCGAATTCCAAGGAGCCAGCTCTCTCCATACTGCAACCCGAAGATCAGACCCCAGCTGGGGATGTGCCTGGCAGGTCTTCCATCCCCTGCCACACTGCTTCTGAGATGACCATGGCGCCCTCTGCTGCCCCCGTGGTGGCTCAGGCTCCTTCCCAAAGCTCCTCTGGCACAATCTGGACCTCTGCAGGCACAGCTGCCCCGTGCCCCTGCGGGTCACCATCATGGCGCCGCCAACATGACTTCAAGCTCTGCCCCACCACCTGATAGGTCAAAGCTGTGGCAGTCTGGAAGTCCCCGACATCACTGCGCTGGCAACGCTGCAGCCAGTCACGGCTTTTCCTCTAGCAGCCCTCTCAGTGCCGATGAAGAGTTACAACTATACACAGGTCACCATTGGTGCCAACACATCCATCGCAGCAGCAGGGATAGGAGGCGGCATCGGCATGATGACAGTCAAAACATTGGCAGCAGCACACCCTACAGTGAATGCTGCAGGAAGAAAAGGCACAGGAGCGGGTACCACTCTGACAGCAGGTAGCAGCAGAGCCAACAGCAGGCACACTAAAAGACGCCAGAGCAAGCATGCTAACAGGCATGAAAGCCATGGCAGACAGCCTGTAAGCCGCCACAGCGGACGATCCCGGCGAGATTGCAGGAGCCCTGAGCAGACCAAATGCAGGGGGCGATCCGGCTTTCCCTCCTCAAGCTTCAGCCCCAGCAGGAGGCGCCATTACCGGGGGACAAACACTGACAGCTCCGCAGCCATCCTTAAACTCCTCACGCAGCTAGTGGAAAAGACAGCATCTCAGTCTACAACGGCCCCAGCCTATGGGGCTGACTCGGGGTGCGGGGCACCACCAAGCCCTTCTCCGCCAGCCCTCAGAGTCCCTGACCACACCTGGTTTGCCTCCCCAACTCCACTATCCCCTGATCTACAGTCCGTGGAGAAGAAGCACAAGACATGAGGTGGTAGTCTTGGGTTCTGCAGCCACGAATCACACCCCCTCAGAGGAGGGCCCTTACTTATGGACACATAAGGCCAGCCACCCCCACCCCCCACCCCCGGAGGACTTCACCTACCCAAAGTTTCTAAGGAAGATGGCAGCAACACTGGCCCTGACGCATCAGGGGAACCAGAACCAGAGATCTTAGAGTACCTTAACGCACCAAAGCCCTTGTTGGCCCTGCCAATCCATCAAAAGCTGTGGGCCAGCATTTGTGATTGTGGCAGATGCCTGCCTCGGGACGCAAGGAGACTGGACTCCAAATACCAGGTCCAGCCTATACCAGAATTCATCAAGCGTCAACTGGCCCACCAGTCCATCATCGTATCTTCCGCTCTAAAAAGGGTAAAATCCTCACGCACCCATGCCAGTAGTCCTCCCGGACGAGATCAGACTCTTGGATGACGTCAGAAAGAAAGTCTTCCAGGGTGCAATGCTTGGCACCAAAATCGCTGCGCACCAATTTCATCACATTCTCTTCCAGGATGCCCTCATGACAAACATAAAAAGCACATCACAATCCTTCCTAAGGAAACATAGGCTACGATTTCTACCAGGCTAACCGATATCGCCGAAAGCAGCAAGCACTTAGCAAGCATTTAGCAAGCACAGCCTTTGATGACTTCAACACTGCCATCAGGACCGCTGGCAAAGCAATATCCACCAGGTGATGGGCATGGCTCAGAGCTTCCGGCCTGCACTACGACACACATGAGAGGATCGCTGACATGCCCTGTCTGGGGGAATCGCTCTTCGGCAACAAAGAAACGGACGCAGTGAACGACATGAAGGAGCACTGCACTATGTTACAAACCTTGGTGGAATAAGGGCTCGAACACCACCCAGAAGAACAGCTACCATCACAAGCCTTATTACTCAACCACCAAAAGATACATCTCCAGCCGAAAGTAGTAAGGCACAAGGTACAAGACCAACTCTTACCACGGGCCTTCTCATCAACGCCAGAACCAAAGGGAGTACAAACAAAAGAAACAAACTAACTCCCATGGGGGGAAAAGCAGGCCCTCCTTTTAACAACCAGCCCCTCCTGACCCCCCACCCCCCGGTTTTGAGACACCTGTCAGCCTTCCTGGGGGCATGGGAAGCCATTACAACTTGACAGCTGGGTCCTCCAGATCATCAGGGAGGGGTACTGTATATGGTTCTTTGCTCCACCCTTCCAGTGTTCCAAACCAGTCAGCGAAATACCACCACTCCTGATAGCATCTATGGCGGCAGAGCTAGTGCATCTCCTGACTTCTCAGGACATAGAGGAGGTACCCGTGAACAAAACCAACACTGGCTTCTACTCCAGGTACTTCCTCATTTTCAAAAGATCAGGTGGCGTACGCCCCATCCTGGATCTTCGCAAACTGAACAAGTTTGTCACCAGGAAGAAATTCAGAATGTACTCCAACTCCATCTTGCTGCTCGTACGCCTGGGGACTGACTGGCCTCCTTGGACCTTCAAGAAGCCTACACCCATGTCCCTATCCACAAGTCTCACAGAAAATACCTCCGCTTCCGTATGCTGGGACAGCACTACCAGTACAAGGTCCTTCCCTTCGGATTGTCATCAGCACCACGTATCTTCACAAACTGCGTAGCAGTAGCGCACCTCCACAAACCGGGTATCAATGTCTTCCTCTACATGGACAACTGGCTCCTCACAGCGCCATCAGCTCGAGAACTACGGGCCACACTGCAGGAGACCATGGACCTTCTGTCCGCCTGAATGTGATAGGTGATGGCCTAGTATGTAGCAGAGCTAGGTCTGAAGCCCTTTTTCCTGCTTTAAAATGTTATTGCTGATTTTGGAAAATTGCAGAATGCTGTTAGCTGTTAGAAAGAAATTCCGTTCTATTCTGGTTTGATAACATGTTCTGCTCTCCTGGAGATAAGAGAATTAAACTTTGGTACTGTTTATTGTTTAGGTAAGTCAGATGTCTCTTTCAGTAGAATGCCGCGCCACTGTATCTTTGCTGATTGTGCACTGACCTCGTAATTAGGATGAAAATATTGCAGAGAAGCCGAACAGTGTAAGAATATTTTGTCTAGCATTATGAAGATTGTTTAGTGTTTTGAGCAAAGGCTAGAGATACGTCTTAACCTTGCTTTGTTTGGCCTCGCTTTGTTTTGCTTTTGTTAAGAATGCTTCTGATATGCCTTCCACTATCTTTGCAAGCTAACTGACCTTGCAGAAGTAGCAAAATATACTGTAGTAAAAGTATTATGTTTAGTGTTATGTCTAATTGCTGACCCGTGGCTAGTAAGACCCAAGCAGGGGGAGCGAGTCCTGGGCCCGGTCAGAGATGTCTATTGGATGAGAGTAAGTGGGCCACTGTGGCCAATGAGGAGTTTTGCCTGTATTAGACTGGAGAAGAAAAGTATATAAACAATCATTTTTCTGAGCTCTGTGCTCAGACTATTTTGAATGTTACTGCAATCTGAGCCTGTGCACATTAAACCGGCTTGAATCTTTGCCTGACTCCGGGTATTATTTATTGCATTCTTATCAGCTACTACATATTTCTGGTACGTTGGGCCAGGAATGTGCGAGTGGGGGATGGTATGCAAGTGAATATGCCCCGACATCTCGCCTCACAGGTTTGGTCCGGCTGGAGCTGAGCCTGACTGACCGCAGGAGGGTCTCTGGCGCCCCTGGTCCTTTTGTATCGGAGGAGACTCCTCCTTGCCTCCGCAGGTTGCTGCTTCTGGCCGGCCAACACCTCGAACCCGAGGGGGGTCCAGGATTCAACCCAAGGAGGGATTGGTTGCGCAGCGCATTAGCTACCGGATCCGGTGAGTATTGATTTTTCTGGTTCTTAGTCAGATAGCTCTGGGAAAGTCTCGAGACTTCTCTGGTACAGTAACAGGTAAAGGAAGTCTGATCAACTTCCACGGGTGATCCTAGTACCCCTGCAAGTAGTGCGCGGGGCGAAACCATCAGCCCTTTCGGTTTCAGTAATTCTGGTTTGTCAGTCAGCCCGGGAATTCGGAATTTGGAAAATGCTAGCATGTTTGTCTGTGTGAAGAATGCTTGTGAAAAGGAGGAAGCGTTGGGAGTTTATCTGTTGAAACCACGAGTTTCCCTTCTAGTATAAGGGTAGGATTATATTCCGTTGGGTAATTTGTGACACTTTACCGCATATGTAATAGTAAAAGTATAGTTAAGCAGACTGCGAACCCCTAGAGTCACTGTAAAATCACGAAGCTGTCTCTCTCTCATTCAGCTGTCTTGCAGCGCAGAGTGAAACTGACAAGAGATGTGTTTGTGCAGAGGAATGTTTTAACCCTATGAAGGCATGTTTTCAACGTTCTGCTGCTGGGCTAATGGGTGCTTATTTTAGGGAATTATACCTGTTTTTATTCAATATTTTGTAATAGTGATGTGCCTTCTGCTATGGTCATGTATTATATATCATTTAATAAGAATGTTTAGTCAGAATTGTGGATCTCGATAGTATTGTACTTAGCCTGGAAAGGGTTACATTCCTACTCGAATTCCTGTGCAGATCAAGTGAGCAGAAATCTTGTAGGGCTCAGGTTTCAATAGGAAAGGATGCTTGTATTTTCCCTTTGCCCTACGAAGCCTACAAACTAGGAAGGAAAATGTGTATATGTATTTTAGATGTCCACCCGCTTTATGGAAAATGTATCCAGAATGAATGTCTTTTTGAATCTCTGCTTCCTAAAAACTGTAAAATTGAAAGTAATTTCTTTTGTAAAGCCAAGCTGATTACGGCTGGCAGTTAGTTTTTTGCCAAGTAATTTTATTCCAGTTATACGTAACAGCTATGTAGTCGTCATGTTATGAACTATAGTTCTTTCTGTTAGGATTTGTTATTATAACATGTTGCAAAAGTGTAGTTTTCTATTGTAAGGACTCTATCTAGATTGTTCCTCTGTCTGTTGACAAGCACATGTGGGGGCTACAGTCCATCGCTGACACTGCAGGCAGGGATTCATTTTACCAGTTCAGAGTCACCCACAGTCAGCGCCCGAGAACATGAAGTGGAATCCAAATAGTGCAGGCAGCCCTCACTATATGCCCCATGAAATCCAGCAGCCCAGGAGAATTTGCGTCTTGTAAATGCAGTTTTTGTCAAATCAGTCCCAGGGAGATATAAAACAGAACTTGCAGAAACGGGATGGATTTGCGGGCATGAATACAGCACGATTAAGTTGTTTAGAATGTCTGTGAATTGTGGAGATAATGTGACAGAGAAAGTGAATGTAAGATGGAGAAGAGAGCAGTTCTTCTTGCTAATACTTTAGTTGAATGATGTGGAGGAAGTTTTCCTAATCGAAGGAGCTGGATTGATAGTGCTGACTGTTCCCCGAGAAGAAGAGTAGCGGTTCTATAGTGCATCTCCAATCAGGCCAGCAAAGTTCCTGTATACTTACCAGCATTGCAGCCCCACCTGGAGTATGGGCAGAGAATAATCCATCTGGCCTAGCAAAGAATATAGCTCCTGTACTTGTTACCCTTAAGCCAGGAGCAGAACCAGTGCATGTGCGTCAGTATCCCCTCCCGAGACCATCAATTGAAGGCATTTCATCGCCATTTGAAGAAATTATTGCAGTATGGACTTCTCAGAGAATGCCAGTCACCCTGGAACACCTCCCTTCTCCCAATCAAGAAGCCTGGGACAGGTGACTGCCGCCCAGTGCAGGATCTACGTCGAGTGAACAGTGCAGTTGAAACCATACATCCAGTAGTACCAAATCCTTACACCCTCCTAGGACTGATTCCAGCAGAAGCCACTCACTTTACTGTTTTGGACTTAAAAGATGCCTTTTTTTTTCTGTATACGCCTGACAGAGGCCAGTCAGTTTTTGTTTGCATTTGAATGGGAAAACCCTACCACAGGACGGCGAGGGCAACTTACTTGGACTCGATTACCACAAGGATTTAAGAACTCACCCACTATCTTCAGTGCAGCCCTCAGTCAAGATTTGTCAAGCTACTCTGTGATTCCGGGAAAAAGAATTTTGCTTCAATATGTAGATGATTTGCTCATAGCCAGCAATAGCAAATCTGATTGTATACAAGCTACAAGTGACCTCTTGCACCATTTGAATGAAGCTGGCTACAAGGTTTCCAGAGCCAAGGCGCTGCTGTGCCAGACAGAAGTGAAATACTTAGGGTTCCACCTGTCCAAAGGAACCCGGAAATTAGGACTTGAGCGAAAAGAAGCAGTATGCCGCATCCCAATCCCCACTACTAGGAAACAGGTGCGAGCTTTCTTGGGAGCTGCAGGCTACTGCCGAATATGGATACCAAATTTTGCGCTCATGGCAAAACCCTTGTACCAAGTCACACAAGGAATGGAACAATCTCCCCTGGAATGGGGCTCAGAACAAGATAAAGCATTCAAAACAGCATTGATGTCATCCCCAGCTTTGGGACTACCAGATGTGCAGAAACCATTTCGTCTGTATGTCCATGAATCAAGTGGAAACGCATTGGGAGTCTTGACCCAGCCTCTTGGGTCTTGGCAGCGACCTGTGGCCTTCCTGATGAAACAATTGGATCCTTATGCCAAAGGCTGGCCACCTTGCCTGAGAGCTGTAGCAGCCACAGCCCTCTTAGTGAGCGAAGCAGATAAGCTCACCTTAGGACGAAAACTTTCAAGTTACTGTACCACACTCTGATTTAACCCTGATGGAACATAAAGGAAGCCATTGGCTCACTAATGCCCGAATGCTGAAATATCAAAATATGCTATGTGAGAATCCTCGATTACAATTAAGTGTCAGCCAAACTCTAAACCCAGCCACCCTAATTGCCCGTCGGTCCAGGCCCTCCTGACCATGATTGCTTGGAAGTAATGGACATTGTGTGCTCAAATTGCCTAGACTCAACTGATATCCCCTTGGACCGCCCAGACAAAACTTTCTTTGTGGATGAAAGTAGTCTTGTCATCATTAATGGACATAGTTGTGTTAAATATGCAGTGGTGACCCTTGATCTAGTAGTTAAGTCCTCAGCCCTGGCCCCAGGTTCTTCCTATAGCCCTTCATAGGATATACTTAGCCCCTGCTAAGTCTTTAGGAGTTTCCCCTTTTGAGATTCTGAGATTCTGTAGCCTATTGTATAGAGAGTAGAAGGAGATGTGTGACAGATAGGATCTGAAATTACTAGATAAGCACTATTGGTTTTAAGTTCTGTTTTGCAGGGTCTTCATGCGTGAGTACGAGATCAGCCCATCCAAGCCCCTGCATCCTTTCAAGCCTGGAGCCTCGGTGTGGGTGACAGAGTAGAAGAAGACACCGCTGGCGTCGTATTGGAAAGGGCCATATGTCGTCTTGTTATCAACCCCAACAGCAGTTAAAGTGGCCGAGATCGACTCCTGGATCCACCACAGTCGAGTGAAACCAGCCACAGTTCCTGAGAGTTGCCCCTGGACCTGGCTCGCTAATCCTGCATCACCGTTGCGACTCACACTGCAAAGAAAAGATCCGTCATCGTAAGAACTTTACCAACCTGCTCCTGGACGTCAAGAGAACAGACGTCCTCCAGTTTTGCATTCCAGCAGCCGCTTCTGAACTTGGTCGTGGACTTCCATAAATGATCCTGAGACTCCATTGCGCCTCACCCTACGACAACAGCCACGGACCTAAGACTTATTGGTCCCTCGGAAACTGCACTATTTCAAGACTGTTTATCCGAAGGTAAGCCTCGCATCTGGAGAAAGCTAAAATCATCAGAAATAGACTGTGTTGTGTTAAGAAATTGAGTCTTCTACGAGACTGTGTTCAAATGCTCTGGGAAAAAAAAAAGAAAAAAAAACAACAACTGTTTTGATCTCCTAAAAAGTGAACTGCTCTAAGGAGGCAATAATAGCCTGAGAGACTGTACTATGATATTTTACGAGCCTGAGACATCCCAGAGGACAGTGATACTTTGGAATCTACAGCCCTACTCCTGCCACAAAGCTGGTAGGTCTACGTACGGCAGAAGCTTGAGGACCTACAATCAACACTACGTCTGCTACCTGTTGTGGATGCCGACAGTTCCACCATTTTTCCAGAGACTATGCTCTTTATGGATTCTTATTCTTGCTTCGTTCTGGCGGCAGCCTTGGGGTGCTTTGAATTGACTCTTGCCCTACTTCCCTGTGCAGCCTGCAAACCTAGTATTTGCACAACAGGGAATACCCGGACTTGTCTCAACCCCCGCCAGAGTCTTTCCTCTCCTGTTATGGGAACTGCGATTTTTTGGACTTTAGTACATGTGTTGCTAATTTTCAAACATGTGCTACCTACCTTTTTGACATGTACTGCTACCGACCTCTGATACAGGTGCTGCTATTAATAGGAATGGTTCTTATTTTTGTGGGTCATGAGAACGGGCCTATTGCTATGATGAACAGTATATATGTCATTTGTTCCTCCTATGTCTCCTGCCCCTCCGCTTATACACTAGGCATGCTATATGATTTGACAAAGACACTTGTATGTATTATTGATTGTGGCTGTTTGATTATGTATCCCATGTTTCCTCCCCTTATGCTTACGTATATTAAACTTAACGTAAGGCAGCTACACGAATCCTAGCAACGTAGGGCTACTACCCTATACCACAAAATGATCCCTCCACCCTAGTATGGCATACTATATGTGTGATTTGATTCTCACCCTTCCTCATGTGCGGGTGTGAATAATCAAAAGGAGGGTATGTGATAGGCGATGGCCTAGTATGTAGCAGAGCTAGGTCTGAAGCCCTTTTTCCTGCTTTAAAATGTTATTGCTGATTTTGGAAAATTGCAGAATGCTGTTAGCTGTTAGAAAGAAATTCCGTTCTATTCTGGTTTGATAACATGTTCTGCTCTCCTGGAGATAAGAGAATTAAACTTTGGTACTGTTTATTGTTTAGGTAAGTCAGATGTCTCTTTCAGTAGAATGCCGCGCCACTGTATCTTTGCTGATTGTGCACTGACCTCGTAATTAGGATGAAAATATTGCAGAGAAGCCGAACAGTGTAAGAATATTTTGTCTAGCATTATGAAGATTGTTTAGTGTTTTGAGCAAAGGCTAGAGATACGTCTTAACCTTGCTTTGTTTGGCCTCGCTTTGTTTTGCTTTTGTTAAGAATGCTTCTGATATGCCTTCCACTATCTTTGCAAGCTAACTGACCTTGCAGAAGTAGCAAAATATACTGTAGTAAAAGTATTATGTTTAGTGTTATGTCTAATTGCTGACCCGTGGCTAGTAAGACCCAAGCAGGGGGAGCGAGTCCTGGGCCCGGTCAGAGATGTCTATTGGATGAGAGTAAGTGGGCCACTGTGGCCAATGAGGAGTTTTGCCTGTATTAGACTGGAGAAGAAAAGTATATAAACAGTCATTTTTCTGAGCTCTGTGCTCAGACTATTTTGAATGTTACTGCAATCTGAGCCTGTGCACATTAAACCGGCTTGAACCTTTGCCTGACTCCGGGTATTATTTATTGCATTCTTATCAGCTACTACATTAGGATTCATCATCACCCGTGACAAGTTGTAATTTCAGCCCTCCCAATGACTGGAGTTCATAGGGGCAGTCATCGATACCTGTACTTCGAAGGCTTGCCTTCCAGACCATCGAGTGTGCACGATCACCTCACTAGCAAAGGACCTGGCAATAGCGGAGCAAGCCACCGCTCGTGCCATCTTGCGCCTCTTAGGCCATATGGCGGCAGCAACGTCTGTCCTTCCACTAGCATGAATGCACATGCATGATCTCCAATGGCACCTGCGTGCATACTGGAGCCAACACACTCAGCCCCTGACCACAAGTATCCCAGTAAGCTGTCTCAACAGGAAAGGGCTCCACTGGTGGACCTCGTCGGCGAACCTCTCAATGGGCAAAGACATCCACCAACATGAGCATCAGGTAGTGCTGACCACAGATGCTTCCAACACTGGTTGGGGAGCCCACCTTCTACAACTCAACACCCAAAGGGCGTGGACCGCACAAGAAAGGAAATTGTACATCAATCTCCTCAAGCTCAGGGCCATCAAGTATGCACTGAGTGCATCCGGCAACACCTCCAAGGCAAATCCATCCTGATCCAGACAGACAATCAAGTAGCCATGTTCTACATCAACAAACAAGGCAGGACTGGATCATGCTCCCTCTGCAAGGAAGCACTGGCAATATGGTCCATGGTGCTCATCAACAACTGAAGGATACAGGCCTCCTATCTCCTGGGAGAACACCCTGGCAGACAGACTGAGCAGACAGTTACAGCCACATGAGTGGGGCCCTACTTCCGGAGGTTGTGAACTACATCTTCCAACAGTGGGGAACACTGCAGATCTTCCTCTTTGCCATGGAACAGAACGCCAAGTGCCCCCTCTTCTGTTCCAAATATCCGTCGGCCACAGAGAACACCTGCTATGGGTGAGTAGCTACATTAAACAAAGGCACAAAAAGAAAAGCTAAAGCCAAATTCCTCACACTCCTGAGGTAAAAAGACACTATAGTGATCCAAAGAACAAATCGGGTAAGAGGGATCTGGCCTCTGAGCCTCCCAGAGTCTTAACAGCATAATTCTTTCCCTTTCTCCTATCCACATGGCAGAGCAGACTGCTACTGACTTTAAGTAGCTCTCATAATGCACTTTTGCAAATGATCACTAGATTTGTCCAGGACACTACAGTTCTCTGTAGACAAGCTGGGTAATGAATCCATGCTCTATGACGTCTCCGAAAGAGCCATTGAGTGCAGTGTTCTCAGTTACTAGGAAGTCTTAGACTTCCTATTGCGCCTGTGTGAGCCGATTCCCAACAGCTAATAGGTCTCCAGTCCTTTTTCATCCGTGTTGTGGTACAGTTGGGCCACCCTCCTCTTTCAATTCCCTCAGAAATGGGGAAAGAAAACCCCATCATAATTTGCCTCACTGACCCAGGTATATTTCAGTGCTGAAAAAATCCTTCATTTTATTTCTGATTGATTGCTGTGATTGCAGCACTTCCTCTTTCCCACTTAACTGCAGTGCAGTCATGGGAGTTACCAATGAAAAAGTAGTGACCTCTGCTACAATCACCCTGCTGGCCCCAGTACAGGGTCCAGCAGAGAATACCAACAGTCTGAAAACATCTGCTGCTGTTTCAGGAGTTTCTCTCCTGACATCAGCTCCTCCTTCCCAGCAGTAAGATCATCAAAATTTGGACCAGGGCTCAACTCCATCCCCCTCTCTGGTCATGGCTGAGGGGAGTTTCTGCCCAATCTGGTGCAGGAAAGAAGACCCCCTCATCAAAGTCAACTGAAAAAAGGGAGCATTCAGATAAATCAAAGTCCAAATATAGATCGGCTTCTCCCAGACATTAGCAGTTGCACACATGTAACAGTGCCTTCTCTTCAAAACGTAAACAAAAAAGAAAGCACTCTAACCTTCTGCAGATCTCTGAAGCAAAATAGCCTCATCATGATCTTTGTGTTATAGCTACACAGTCAACCTCAAATAATCTGTCAGCTGCTGGCTTTCCCCATGGCATGCTAGTCCTAGTGCCAGAACCACAAGTCTTACATCTAGAATGTTCCATGGCTAATTCTCAAGTCGGTCTTTCACTTAAGTTCATGTGAGTTACTACTCCTGATGCAACAGATATTCTGGCACAGGCTGAACTGCTTCTTCAGTCACTGTGGCTCTCCCTTCAACAGCATGAGTCCTCTCCAAAAAAATCTCTCCATCCTGAAGGGGATTGATCCCTAGATACTTTACACACTCTTAATTTCCAAGAGGGGTCTTTCTCCAGGAACAAGCAGGAAGTCAGTCCTCACATATGGGTGACGTTGGCGCCGACGGAGCCCTCATGCGGAGCAAATCCCCAGCTTTCAAAGAAAGCCTTTGGGATTGCATCGCGCATGCGTGATCCCCTTCCTGCCCATGGGTGCCATCTTGCTCAGTCTCCCTTTTTCCGCGGAGCCCAACGGACATAGTCCAACTTCCCTCGCAGAAAAAGTGCATCAAAACTCCTGAAGATGTTTTTTTTCTTCGGCCTGGTTCGACGCCGGTTCCCCTTCCTGCCTCGGATTCGGTACACCGGAATCGAGTCCGGTCTTATTTTTCGTTTTTGTCCTTCGTGACTAGCGTTCACGCTTTTTTTCTTTTTCACTGGCAGCCCGGTCATTCGACCTCGTAGGGGCCCTTTTTCCCCCGATGCTGCCAGCGTGTTTAAAAAGTGTGATCAGTGTAAAAAATTAATGTCCCTCCCCGACACGTGACTGCTGTCTCCACTGCCTCGGGGCCGGCCATGACGCAAAGGCCTGTGGCCCGTGCAGCAAAATATCCTCTAAGGCACTTAGAAGTAGGCAGCAGCAGCGTGAAAGCACAGTTACTTACCTGTAACAGGTGATCTCTGGGAACAGCAGGAATAAGTCTTCACATATGGGTACGTCGGTACAGACGGAGCCTGCGCGGGAACACTCCCCAGCGTCCAAAAAGAAAGCTTTTGGGAGCATCCCACGCACATGCGCGCTGCCTTCCCGCCCATTTACTTCCCTCTCATCAGTTGGGTTTGTAGCTGAGACCGAAGGAGGGAAGTAGACAAATTAGAGAGAAAAAGAGAGAGAGAGAGAACAACTCCTAGGGGAGGTGGGTGGGTTGTGAAGACTTATTCCTGCTGTTCCCAGAGATCACCTGTTACAGGTAAGTAACTGTGCTATCTCCAGGAACAAGCAGGAATGAGTCTTCACATATGGGGACTCCCAAGCTAAGATGCCTGGAGGAGGCTCCAGCATGTTGCATATCTAAAGATGGGCCATGCTTATCCCTCAAAAACCTCAGGCATCCAAGGGATGGAGGGTAGCAGTTGAACTAGAAAAGAATAAAAGAGGTGCTGTGGAACAGCTTGACTAAACAAGGTATCCAGAGGGGAGTCCTTGTGTAAATCATAAATATTAGAAAAATATTGAATTGCAATTTTCTAATGTGGATGTCACTCAAAAATATTGCAAAAATACTTGTTGAGGGTAATATGGATCTGTGGTTGAGAGCCAGTACATTATCCTCAAAGAAATTCCCTCAATGTGAAGTAGAGGGAAAAAAATAAATTTTTGCAATACAGGAAGAGATGATAAGCCCTCATGGCCAGAACTAACCCCAGAAGAAGTACTGGGGGAGTTCGATGAGGTTGGACTATTGAGAAATAGCTAAAGCTTCTGTAAAGTCCAAAAAATTGAACTTCTTGTCCTTGGAGCAGAATAAGGTCCAAGGAAAGAGTGGAGATAATCTGACTGGTTTGGATGAAAAGGCAGAAATACCTTTTGTAGAAAAAAGGGGATAGGTCTTTAAGACCCCCTTTATTCCAATGAAAGACAAAGACATTTGTACTAGGCCCTGAGCCCCCAACTTCTTGAAGATCTTTCAAAGTCATATGTTGTATAGAGATTGACGCAATAACAAGAAGGATTAAGACCTACTTGAGAATATTAATGGAGAATTTCTGCCTGGTTAAATATGGAAGAACTATAGAGGAGGTTTCGTGTAAACTGATATTATGTTCTTCACTTACAGGGATAGGACTAGACTTCTTTAAAAGATCTAGCCCCGCTCTTCCGGTGACGTCACGGAGCTGATGGCGGCATAGAAGCCTAGCTCCGTCCGATTCCTGCGATTGTGGAGTTAAAATAGAGCCCCCAACATTTCTACAGTGGAGGGGAAAAGAGGTTCCACCGTGGTGATGGCTGCGAGAAAGAAATTGGCCAGTTTCCAATCCCCGTACGCACGGAAGGAGTTGAAGAAAGGTGCGGAGCCGGCCGGCTCGGGAGCGGAGGCCGATTCAGGGAGCTCGGAAGAGGAGGATAGAGGGGAGATGGAGGGTGAGGATGAGATCCCGCTGAAGCAATGGCTAAAGGACTTTAAAACGGAGATGCGGGGAGCGATGAACGCTATGAGGAAGGATATGAAGGAGACTCTGCTCGCCATTCATCAGGAGGTGAGCGGCCTGGGGCAGAGAGTGGAGGAGATGGAAAGCCACGTGGAGCAATGTGAGGAGGAGGTGAGAGAGGTGGCGGGACTCCAAACTAAACTGCAGGCCCAGCAAGAGGAGATTTTGGAGAAATTAGAGGAGATCGAAGATAGAGCGCGGCGGAATAACCTGCGCATAAGGGGAGTGCCCGACGAGGAGGCTTACCGGGACTGTGTTCCAGTGGTGCAAAAACTCTGTGGTCATATCTTAAAGCTGGGAGGGACCGCAGGCACCAGTGAGGCCTCCATTGGGGTGGAGAGGGCGCATAGAAGTTTGGGCCCGCGGAGAGCGAAACAGGCACGTGATATCATAGCCTGTCTGACCAGCTTCCCCTTCAAGGAGCAAGTTTTAAATGCGGCAAGAAAGTTTGGCCAAATTGCTTGGGAGGGCTGTGAGGTGGAAGTGTTTAATGATCTGTCGAGAGGCACGTCGGAGAGACGGCGCTTGATGAGAGAGGTCACCGCTTATATGAGAGGGAACGGACTGAGGTACCGCTGGATGTTTCCCTTCGGGCTTTTACTGACAGCGAATGGAGTGACAAGGCGAGTTAAAACAGCGGAGGAAGCGTGGGCGATGCTGCGCGAGCTGGGTTGTGAGAACCTTCCCCGAGCGGCGGTGAGCAAGCAACGGCCTTCTGCTAATACGGCGGCGGGAAAACAGCAACCTGTTTCGGGATGGCAGAGAGCGGGTGAAAAAGGGAAGAGGCTGCAACGGCTCCCCAAGGACCGGTCGGAAGAGGCGGTGGAAGGAGTCTCCTGAGCAGGGGAGTGTGCTGGACATGGTTTGGCAGTGATTTTCAGCGTTTGGGGCAGTAGAGCTCCTTGCTGGCTGACAGATGGACACTGGACTTATAGGGCAGTGGTGGGGGGGAGGGGGGGACAGCTCTGGTAAGGTGGGTGGACGGGGGGGGGAGAAGGGGGGTGAGGTAAGGAATAGGCACAGGTGGAGTAAGCAGGTGGATTGATGTGGAGGGTGGGGCGCGGCAGGATCGGACCTGATGTCCCTGAAAGGTGGGGTGTGGGTGTGTTGCGGGGGAGGGGGGGAGAGGGAGGGGGAGGGGGGGAAGAGGGGGGTAGGGGGGAGAGGGAGGGGGGAGTGGGGGAGTAGGGGGGTAGAGGAGGAGGGGAGGGGGAGGGGGGTGGGGGGGCTTCAGGGCACGGCAGCTGGGAGAGGGGAGGAGGTGACTGTGGCCCGATGCTGCGGATAGGCACGGTCAATGTTAAGGGCTTGAACTCTCTGGGGAAGCGCAGCTTATTATTTCGGGAGTTATCAAAATCCCAATGGGATGTGGTGATGCTACAGGAGACACACTTGCGGAGGGGGGAGGTGGGGAGGTTGAAGCATCGGCACTACCCTGATCAATATTTTTTGTGTAATAAGGCGGGGGTGAAGAAGGGAGGGGTGGCGCTGTGGGTGAGGCACGGGAGTGGGATACAGGTGGAGGGGCATTTTAAGGATGAGGAGGGGCGGGTGGTAGGTATTCGAGGGAAGTTGGGGGGGAGGATATCATGGTGGTGGTGGTTTATGGTCCTAATGGCAACCAGGGGACTTTTTGGAAAGAGGTGGGGAAGTTAATAGAGGGGGCGGGAGGGGGGAAATTGGTAGTGGGAGGGGATTTTAATTTGGTTTTGGACCCGAGAGTTGATAGGGCACCAAAGGGAGGGGAGGGGGGGAATAGGAATAGGCGGGGGTTGAGAGCTCTAATGAAGAAGTTTAATTTGGTGGATGTGTGGCGGACACTCAATCCTGGCAGGAGGGAGTATTCCTTTTACTCCGCGCCGCACCGGAGTTGGAGCAGGATAGATATGGTCCTAATGGATAAGACGTGGATGATGGAGGTGGAGGAGGGGAGTATACGGACAGCGGGGTGGACGGATCATGGGGTGGTGGAGGTTCGCTGTAGGCCTCCGAGGAGGGGTGGAGTGGTGTTTTGGAGGTTGAATGAGAGTTTGCTTGCAGATGAAAGGGTGGTGGCGGATATACGGGGGGTTATTAAGGATTACTTGGGCTTTAATGATACGGGGGAGGTGCCGGTTGTGACTGTGTGGGAAGGGCTCAAGGCCGTAATAAGGGGGAGATTTATTATGTGGGGAGCCACGAAAAAGAGGGAACGGGGGAGGAAGGAGGTGGAGTTGGGAAGGGCGTTGCAGGTGGCGGAAGAGAAGTATCGGGAGACGGGGAGGAATCGGGACCGGGCGGAGATGGAGCGGGTGAGAGGAGAGTTACAATCTTTACAGGTGGATCAGGTGGTGTTTGCCATGCAGAAGCTTCGACAAACCCAGTATGAGTTTGGAGACAAGGCAGGTAGGTTGCTGGCTCGTAAATTGAAACGCCGGCAAGGGGCAGCTACGATCTTTCAGGTGAGGGGGAGGGACGGACGAGTCTGCAGGCTGGAGGATGAGATACGGGAGGAGTTTCGGGCGTATTATAAAGAGCTGTATGCGGGGATGGAGGGAGTGGCGGATGGGGATATTGAGAGGTACTTGGCTGCGGTGGAGTTACCTGGTTTATCGGACGAGGCTAGACAGGAGTTAGAGGATGAGGTTTCGGGGGATGAACTTCGGGGGGCAGTGAAGGGGTTGCAGGGCGGGAAGGCCCCTGGGTTAGATGGCCTGAGCGGGAGTTTTTATAAGATCTTTCTGGCAGAGATAGGGGATCTTTTGGTACGGGTGTTTAATGGGGTGGTTGGGCAAGGGGGGGGGCTGTCCCCGGCGATGTTGACGGCGGGGATTACGGTCCTTCTGAAACCTGGTAAGGACCCGATTGCTTGCAGTTCCTATCGCCCTATATCCCTTCTTAATGTTGATGTCAAAATTTTGGCAAAGATATTGGCGGGGAGGCTGGGGCGGTGGATGCCGGGAATAATTAATGTTGATCAAGCGGGGTTTATAGCGGGCAGACAAGCTGGGGATAACATTAAGAGAGCCATTGCGGTGACATGGGAAGCTAGACAGGCGCAGGAGGATTTTCTCCTGATGTCTATTGACGCCGAGAAGGCTTTTGATAGGGTCCATTGGGGATTTCTGATGCGGGTTTTGGAAAAAGTGGGCTGTGGGCCGAATTTTGTAAAGTGGGTGAGGGGCTTGTATGCTGGCCCTAGGGCTCGGGTTAAAATCAATGGGCGATACTCTCAGGATTTTGGGTTGGGGAGGGGGACTAGGCAGGGGTGTCCCCTTTCCCCCTTGTTGTTTGCCTTGGCGGTAGAGCCATTGGCGGAAAGTATTCGGGGGAATAACAGGATAGTGGGGTTGGAGCGGGGGGGGGGGGGGGGGGGGGGGGGGGGGGTGGGGGGGGTGGTGGCACCATAAGATTTCCTTATATGTGGACGACATCCTGTTATTTTTAAGTCGGCCGCGGGAGTCCCTACCCGCAGTTATGGAGGAGGTGGGTCGATATGGGGGGGTCTCGGAGTTCAAAATGAATATAGCTAAAACAGAGGTAATGGCTGTCCAGATGTCCAGAGCGCTTGAGGAGGAGTTGAAGGGGAGGTACCCTCTACGGTGGGTGAGTAAGTCCCTAGGGTATTTGGGGGTAAGGCTTACGGTTAGCTATGATGATCTGTACCGGGAGAATTATCCCAAACTCCTTGGACAGATTGGCAAGGACTTGGAGGGTTGGATGAGATTGGAGATTTCGTGGGTGGGACGGATAGCGGCGCTTAAGATGAATGTCCTGCCGCGGCTGCTGTACCTGTTCCAGGTGCTACCGGTAGCAGTGCCGGAAGGAGTGATGCGGATGTTGCAGCGGCGGGTGTTTGGCTATATTTGGAAGAGGAAGCCGCCGCGGATTGCAAGGGAGGTGATGTATGCGCCTAAGGAGGAGGGGGGGTTAGGGGTGCCCAACCTGAGAGACTACTATCGGGCCGCACAGTTGGTACATGTGTTAGGATGGAGGGGGGAAGGGGAAGAGAAGCCCTGGGTTAGCTTGGAGAAACAGAGGGTTCGGGGAGGCCACTTAGATGCGTGGGCTTGGGCCCCGAAGGGGGAGCGGGTGGAACTGGGGGGGGGAACACCGGCGATGAGACAAGTAGTGAAGGTGTGGGATAAGGTGCGGGAACCTGAGATAGTAGGGAGAGGGACGGGATTTTCTGTCATGACCCCCTGGAGGGGGTGGAAAGCCTTTAAACCAGGATGGGAGGGAGGTAGGTTTGATGTCTGGCGGGGAAAGGGGTTGCGATGTAGTCTGCAACTGCTGGATGAGGGGGAGATTAAAAGCTTTGCCGTGGTCAAGGAGGAGTTTAAGTTGGAGGAGGGGGATCGGTATGCGTATGTCCAGGTGCGCTCCTTTCTACGAAAGATGCTGTGGAGGCTGGGACTGGAAGGGGGGGGCCTCACCTTTGGAGGCGATGTGGTATGGGAAGAGGGGTTCGCGGGGGTTGATCTCGGGGTTATATAAAGGGGTTAGAGGGGAAAGGAACGGGAAATTTAGGTATATGGAGGAGTGGGAGCGGGAACTGGGGGTGTCTTGGACGGGGAAAGAGTGGAAGAGGGTTTGGGATCAGATTAAAAGGGGGCCGCGGGCGAGTAGAATTAGAGAAAATTGCTATAAAGTGCTGCTGCGCTGGTATTATACCCCGGAGAGAGTAAGCCGGATGTTTCCGGGGGTGTCCCCCCTTTGCTGGCGGGGGTGCGGGGAGGTGGGGACTTTTTGGCATATTTGGTGGGGTTGTAAACATGTGCAGGGGTATTGGCGGGAGATACTGGAGTGAATGAGGGGGCAGTTAGGGCTGGTAGTGGCTATGGAACCCTCTATCTGCTTATTGTCCTGGTGGGGGGAGGGACAGGTACAGGGGGGGGTTAGGCTGGTGCTGGGGTGTTTAAGTGCTGCACGGTGTGAGGTGGCGCAGGCGTGGAAGCAAAGAGCGCTGCCCTCGCTTGAGCACTATGAACACCGGCTTCGGGAACTGTTGCTGATGGAGAGGCTTACGGCTGCTAGGCAGCGGAGGGGTGGGAAGTTTGAGGAGGTGTGGGGTTCACTGTGTCGTGCTCTGGGGGGGGGAGGGATAGGAGGGGGGGAGTAGGGAGAGGGTCTGGAGGGCGGGAGGGGGAGGTTTCGGAGTGGGTTGGGGGGTTGAATGTAGCATGGGGGGGAGTGTGTGGGAGTTGGGAGGGGGGGTGCAGGGGGGTTTGGTGGGGGAGGAAGGGGATGGAGCTTTCGCACGGAGGCTGGGACTATTAGCCTTCGCAGTTTGGGGGATTGTTGATGTACAGCTATCTGGGTAGCGACTTTGTGGGTTTGTCTTATACGTATAGTCCCCTGGAGTGTGAGGGATATCTGGGTGTTATT
This sequence comes from Ichthyophis bannanicus, assembly GCA_033557465.1. Classification (NCBI taxonomy): domain Eukaryota; kingdom Metazoa; phylum Chordata; class Amphibia; order Gymnophiona; family Ichthyophiidae; genus Ichthyophis; species Ichthyophis bannanicus. Next base: position 1,003,400,066 of record CM066031.1, on the reverse strand, counting down.
TGTATACTGTGTTTTGATATATTGTGTGCACTTTATGTTCTGGTTGGGGGAAATCCCTTGTTGATTTGTATGAATCTATTTTTCAAAAATTTAATAAATATTAAGTTACAAAAAAAAAAAGAAAAGATCTAGCCCCTGAAATAACCACTTACAGGGATAGGACTAGACTTCTTGAAAAGATCTAGCCCCTGAAATAACCAGGTCTCGAGACGTACGTGAATGAGTGCAGTGGAGATCCTTAGTCTTAAGACAGCAAGTCTGGATCCTTCTAAAATTTCAAATAGTAGCTGGAGAAAAAGACGCAATATAAGGGGATACCATATTTGCCTCTTTATGAGGGCAATATGAGTATCATGCGTTTTCTTGTTCAACATAAGCTACCATGAAGTATAGGAATTAGAAGGAAAGTAGTGAATAAGGACCAACTGCAGTGAAAAAAATGCATCCCTGATGTGGAAGTTCCAGTGAGATGTGGAACAAACCAGGGAATTGTGCAATTTTCTACGCTTTCACGTGGTCTAAACCCTGGTTACCTTTTCTTAAAAGGAAATTTTAAGGAATATGGTAAGAGTAGGAAAAAAACAGTCATGTAGGAGCACGACTAGCAGAGTCTACCAGCTGAAGCCTTTGTTAACTCTCTGGCCGCTACCTATTAGGAGTAGCTCTGAGGCTCTCTGGCAAAGGCCCACAGTTGCACAGAAACATAGAAATATGACGACAGAAAAAGACCACATGGCCTATCTAGTCTGTCCTTCCATATCAACAACTACAACAGTCCCTTTTTTACCTTTAGAGATCCTCTGTGTTTATCCCATGCTTTTTTGAATTCAGTTACTGTCCTCATCTCTACCACCTCCACTGGGAGACTATTCCACGGATCCACTACTCTTTCCGTAAAGAAATATTTCCGCATAATACTCCTGAATCTATCTCCCTTCACCCTCATCCCATGTCCCCTCGTAGCAGAACTTGCTTTCAATTGAAAGAGGCTCTCTCCCTGAACATTTATGCCACGGAGGTATTTAAACATCTCAATCATATCACCTCTATCCCACCTTTCCTCTAAGGTGTACATATTAAGATCCTTAAGTCTGTCCTCATATGCTTTATAATGAAGACCACTAATCATTTTAGTAGCCACCCTCTGCACTGACTCCATCCTGTTCACATCCTTTTGAAGGTGCGGTCTCCAGAATTGCACACTATACTCCAAATGAGGTCACACCAAAGACTTATAGAGAGGCATTATCACCTCCTTTTTTCTGCTAGCCATTCCTCTTCGTATGCACCTAAGCATCCTTCTAGCTTTTGACGTCGCCTTTTCTACCTGTTTAGCTACTTTAAGATCATCAGACACAACCACGCCTAGGTCCCGCTCTTCTTTAGTGGACAAAAGTACTTCACCCCTATACTATATTGCTCCCTAGGATTGCTGCAGCCCAAATGCATGACCTTACATTTTTTAACATTAAATCCCAGCTGCCAAATTCTAGACCATTCTTCAAGCTTAGCTAGATCCCTCCTCATGTTATCTACCCCTTTCTGGGTGTTTACTCTATTGCAGATTTTGGTATCATCCGCAAAGAGGCAAACCTTACCTGAAAGCCCTTCCGCTATATCACTAACAAAGATGTTAAAAAGAATCGGACCAAGGACAGATCCCTGGGGCACACCACTGATAACATCCTTCTCCTCAGAGTGAGCTCCATTTACTTGTACTCTTTGTCGCCTCCCACCCAACCAATTTCTAACCCAAGCAGTAACTTTAGGGTCCATCCCTAGGGTGCTCAGTTTGTTTATAAGTCGCCTGTGAGGAACAGTGTCAAAGGCTTTACTGAAATCTAAATACACCACATCTAGGGCTCTCCCTCGGTCCAACTCCCTGGTCACCCATTCAAAGAAATCAATCAGATTTGTCTGACAAGACCTGCCTCTGGTGAATCCATGCTGCCTCGGATCCTGTAATCCGCTGGACTCCAGAAACCTCACTATTTTCTCTTTCAGCAGCGTTTCCAATAATTTACTCACCACCGAAGTTAAACTAACCAGCCTGTAGTTTTCAACCACATCCTTACTTCCGCTTTTGTGTAAAGGCACCACATGAGCCTCTCTCCAGTCCTTTGGCACCACTCCCGACTCCAACGAGGCATTGAAAAGGTCAGTCAGTGGAGCTGCTAGAACGTCCCCAAGGTCCCTCAGTATTCTCGGGTGTATCCCATCCGGTCCCATCGCTTTGTCTACTTTAAGTTGAGATAGTTTCTCACGAACACAGTCTTTTGAAAATTGTTCAAGATGTCCTTTGCTTCTGTTCCTATTTGTGCGTGTTTTCTGAGGTCCTGCTCCTGGTTCTTCATCTGTGAATACAGAACAAAAATATTTGTTAAGCAATTCCGCTTTATCCTTATCAGCTTCTACATATTCCTCCCCTGCACCCTTGAGTCTGACAATACCACTCTTGCCCTTCCTCTTCTCACTAATATATCTGAAAAATGTCTTATCCCCCCATTTTATTGCATTGGCTATTTCCTCCTCCTTTTGAATCTTTGCCTTCTTGACTACTTTGCTAGCTTCTCTAGGTTTTTCCAAATACAGATGCCCGTCTTCCTCTCTCTGTGATCTCTTGTATTTCATGAAGGCCTCCCTCTTCTTCTTCACTTTTTCAGCTACTTCTTTCGAAAACCATAGCGGTCTCCTTTTCCTTTTACCTTTATTTACCATTTTAACAAAAAGGTTGGTTGCCCTTAAAATATCCCCTTTCAGTTTTTCCCACTGTTTTTCTACATCCCTCAGCTGTTCCCATCCAACTAACGACTCCCTGAGGTACTGGCATAGTTAGTCTTCCTAAAGTCTAAGAACCTCGCCTTTGAATGGATTCTAACAGCCCTAGTCCTAATACTGAACCACACCATCTGGTGATCACTGGATGCAAAATGATCTCCCACTACAACATCAGAAACACTTTCACCATTGGTAAGCACCAAGTCCAGTATGGCCCCTTCACGTGTGGGGTCTATTACCAACTGCCTGAATAGTTCTCCCTGTAGAGAATCCAGGATCTCCTTACTTCTAGATGATACTGCAGCAGGAATGTGCCAATCAACATCTGGCATATTGAAATCTCCTATCAGTAGCACTTCCCCTTTCCTAGCAATGCTACACATGTCTTCAATTAACTCTCTGTCCACCTCTTCCTCTTGTGAGGGAGGTCTGTATATCACACCAATGTAAACAGATTTCTCTTTCCCTCTTTCTAGTTTAACCCACAATGCCTCCCCCTCTCCCTTTTAAGCTCTGTAATTCCAAAGCTTTAATAGTAGTTTTTACGTATAGTGCCACTCCTCCTCCCCTACTTCCTACCCTGTCCTTTCTCAATAAAGTATAGCCAGGTATAGTTACAACCCAATCATGGTTTTCTGTGAACCATGTTTCTGTAACTGCCACTAAATGCAATTCAGCCACTCCCACCAAAGCTTCAACATCAGGGATCTTCTTTCCCATGCTACGGGCATTTATACACACTGCTTTCCATATGTTATCCCTGTTACCCATTTCCATAAAGTTATTTAATGTATCACCTACCTGGGGGCTTTCACTTACCTGGGGGCTTTCTTCACCCATCCCCAACGAATCTAGTTTAAAGCCCTCTTCAGTAGATTAGCCAGTCTACTACTGAAGACGCGTTGACCTTTCTTGGACAGATGGATGCCATCTCTGCTCTGCAACCCTTGGAACAGCATCCCATAGTCTAGGAAACCAAAATGCTCTCGATAACACCATCCACGCAGCCATGCATTCATCTCCAGGATGCGAGCCTCTCTGCCTTGGCCTTTACCCTCAACAGGGAGGATTGAAGAGAACACCACCTGTGCACCTAACTGCTTCACCCTCTGTCCCAGAGCCATGATGTCACTTTTGATACGTTCTGAGGTATACCTGGCAGTACCATTTGTTCCAACATGGATTAGCAACATTGGGTAATAGTCAGTGGGTTTGATGAGTCTCGGCAAACTCTCCGTAACATCTTGGATTTTGGCATCAGGCAGACAGCATATCTCTCTGGACATCAAGTCTGGCCGGCAGATGGACGCCTCAGTACCCCTCATAAGAGAGTCTCCAACCACCACTACCCTTCGTTTCCTTGTGGTTAATGATTCTGCAACTTTGGGGTACTTGAGCTCTAGTTCTTCCCTTTCCAGGGATGCTTTCACCTCCTCCACTTCCAGGGCTGCATAATGGTTCTTCAATTCAAGGGCTGGAGAAGTTGGATTGGTGATTTTGCAGGCCCTGGTGACTTGTGTCCAACCATCGACATTCTGTTGGCACCCATCTTCTCCTCTGCTGGAGAGCTTGGTTGCTGCAAGAAGCATCTGTGATAAGGAAGCTTATCATAGCTCAGGAAGGAGCTATAGGAAAGGTGAAGTAACTCTGAACAAGCAACCTGTCAGTTCTGGTAGAAATAAGAAAACAGAATTTTCCCATAAAAGACTACCAGTCCCAGAATGCACCAGGTTTCCAACAGCCATTAGAGGAGCTGAAGTGGGGAAACGTGTGTTCAATCAGGAGGGCTATGAGGTAATCCCTAAGCACTCATCTCAAAGGGCAGGGCCTGATTCAGCACAGCTGCGCTGTGTTAGGGAGGAGCACTCATCTAAGCAGAATAAAGGTAGACTTTATTCTACAGAGAATCATCCTCATTTTGATCCTCATCATCTTCATGATCAGCTTGGATATCCTCAGTTTCATCTGGAGGATCATCAGAAGCAGAAGCCAAACCGGACGGACAGAGAGGGCAAGAACCCCTTTGGAAGAAAGAAGAGAAAAGCCTTTGGGAGGTCTAGAGGAGGCTGGAGCAGTACGTATACTGGGAGGCATTCCAAGGGCCAGCATACACCATTGGACTGGGGAAAGCCAGAGGAATGGTGCAGCAGAGCTAGGAATCTCCAGACGGTACCTCTGAGGGAGACGGCTGCACGTGGAAGGGACCCTAAGACCCGTGCCAGAAGGTATGTGAAGAGAGATCCAGTGTCCAGGGATCTGGATTGGAAGGCTGGACATAAGAACTGGACTACATACTGGCCAGGCTATATAGAGAGGAACTCTAACAGCAATGGAAGCTCAGGTATGAACACTGATCTATGCCCTAGCTATAACCTTGAAAGACAGCAGGGAAACAAGTATTCTCCTGAAAGTGCTCCATTGGGAGATTCATCTGTGCCAATCCATAATATTGAACCCATGCTTGTTGAAGAAGAGGGGGTGATAGCAGATGAAGAATGTGTTTACATGGACTGCTCTCTGTCTAAACTCCTTTGGTGATTTTCTGTTATAAAGTACAGCAACCATCACAAAGAAATACAAACTTGTTCTTTAATCTACTCAGAAAAGCTCCTGAGTAGGATTTTTAGCTACGCAGTAGAAAGCAAGCCAGCTAAGGGGTTTCAGCTGGATAACTGCTAGCAATTGAGCCTTACCTAATTGCTTGTGAGCTCTGAGAGAATCACTTCTGAATCTATGTGGGAAGATGTAAGAAGTTATCCTGAAAAGAACAGTTTTTTTTCTTTCTTTGTGGATCTTGTTTGTTGTTTGATACATTGCTAAGAGAATATTAGCTAAAGCCTACAGAAAAGACCAGTTTGTTACCAACCAGGTCTTATTTCTTTTGCTTTGATTGCCTGATAAGTTAAAATGTTGTTTTCCTGATTTTGTTTTTCCAAGTTTAACACTGAAAGCAAGTAACCTGATTTATGTGCTACCAAGCATATCTGTGTTGGGAGAAATAACCCCATAAATAAATATCTTATTGGCTTTACACTTGAGCACAACTAAATTATTGTGAGCAGCTGTGTCGGGTGTGAATGGACTGCATTGCCCACAATCCCTTGCCAATCATATTGACATATGCACTTGCCAAGACTGTGAACATTCTCACCCAGGCAGTCGTCTGACACATCTCATCAATGTACTTCTCACTGTCTTGAATGCTTCTCAGCCTCGCCACCTCCTCTCTGAGTTCCTCCACTTGTTTCCTCAGAGCTTCAGCATGCAGGCATCCTGCACATGGAACCGGTCCTTCAACTGGCATTAGGACCTCTGTCTGGACCGAGGCAGAAGCTGTAATGGGGGCAACCATTTTAGCGATACGATTTTTCCCAGCCATTGTTCTGTTCGTGGAGCTTAGGTATCTGTTAAAGCAAAAGAGAGAGATCTACCAAGTACCAGCCGGTTTCCCAACTGTCCTTTCAGAGAAAAAGCAGTTAAATCTCCTTAATTATATTCAAAATGTGCTGGTGCAATTCTCTGTGCTTTGTCAAATGGGGAGGTGCCCTGTAAAGCAAGACTACTCGCTAGGGGTGGGTGGGAGTTGGGGTGGGTAGGGAGGGAACTAACACCTGATTAGGTGTTAGCAGTTCCCAAAGCTGAGGAGGTTACTGGAGTTCAACCACCTACTGTGCTCAAGGAAAGTCCCACTAAAGCACCAAAAAAAGTAACCTTGCTTTAAAAATGTACAAAAAACCCTTTTAAGAGTTCCCAGTCAGAGAGCTAACAACTTAATATAATAAAACAAACCCTTAAATCCTTACTGTTGGTTGAACTGGAGAGCTTCTGTAGGAAAGCCTGAACAGGGCAGAGCACTGGAGCCTTTTGCAGAGCTTTGTTGTAGAATTGCAGAGAGCATGTTGTAGGTTGCTTAGATCTGGCTGTTGAATTGCCAGTGTGCAACCTAATCTATTCTGTTGAAGCCAAAGAGAATTGAAGGTGGCTAAGAATAGTAGACACGCCTGAAGCCTGCAACAATAAACAGTCCAAATGAGTTCTTGACCTCTTTTGGAATTATCTGTTAAGGCAGCATACAAAGTTAGGTCCTATGGATTGGAGAGGACCGAGAGACACAATTTGGAGTAGTGATACCCAACTTCTATCCGAAAAGCTACCTTAAAAAGATATCTGAGAAGAAGATGAATCGCAAAGGGGGAGAAAGCTCTGTATGGAAACTACTTACTGGAGTAGGTATTGAAGAATATCCTATGGCTTAGAGAATAAGCCCTCCAGTTGAGTAGTAGTACTCTTAGAGACTGAATGTCTGGACTAAGAGGGATAGAAAGTAATACAGAGTTGAGAAGACTTACAATTTGGTAAGTCTTTGAAGAGATAGGATCCCCTTGCAGTTAAAAGTATGAGATATACTCGTACAGTAAACTGACAAGGTGAAGGGTATAGCTCACCCTGTTAGTTGTTAGGCCTCCTTTTGTTTTAAAAGGAGGAACCTGTTATCTCTGGGGTATGATAGTCCTTAATAGCTCTTAGAGCTAGAAGGATAGATTTCTCTTGTAGCAAGAGATTCATGCCCAGAGTCGAGGATTGAGTCAGTGTATGACTGATATCTCAGCATGGATGAGATGAATTTTAGATGCTTCTGTTGAAAAGAAGTCTTGAATGACTGGTAAGGGGGACTGTTGCTTCTGGAGGGAGATCTGCAACTGTGAGTATTTACTTCTGGTAATTTTCTAAAAGGAATTCTTTGTATTAAAGCTAATTAATCTGTGATCCACTATTTTTGTTAAATCAGTCAGGGCCTAGTAGCAGCAGTTTAAGTTTACATTTAAAACACAGAGGAGAACTCTCTGGTTACATTTCATACCCAGCAGAGAGCTTGTACTTTAAATTTAATAGTCACTCAGGGCCTAGTAACAGCAAAGTACTTTTAGTTTAAATTTAAAACACAGAAGAGAGCTTTCTGGTTACATTTGGAACCCAGCAGAGAGCTTGTAGTTTACATTTAATAGTCAACCAGGGCCTAGCATCAGCAAAGTTCTTTTAGCTTAAATTTACAACACAGAAAAGAGCTTTCTGGTTAAATTTAGAACCCAGCAGAGAGCTTGTACTTTAAATTTCATAAGAAGTTAGAGCCTAGCAGCAGCTAAGAGCTATAATTTAAATCAAATCAGAATATAGCTTACCTCAGCAGCACAAGACAGGGTACTGTGTAGCAGCCCTCTTTTAATAAGTGTTAATTCCCTCCCACCCTCCCCACACCCACCCACCCCTGGGATAATCGTAGCTTTATAGGTACTTACACATCTTAAAAGACAGGAGGTGCTCTCAGGTGAAGCTCATTACCCAAATCAGTCATACACTAAGGACCTGAGATTAGTTAAGCTTCAGGTGAACAAGGTATATTACACGTATTAGGTTCAGTTTTATTAGTATAAATATCCATAGCAACCCTTAGTAAGTAAAGAACTTAGATCTAAACACAAACTTAAAACTAAGATGCAGACAGCAGTCCAGCAGCGGGATGGGGGCTTTCCAGTCTTTTGCATTGAGTATCACATGTATGATTTTCTCCCAGTTGGTGAGAGGTCTTACGTGTGCACTAGGTGCAAGGAGCTCTTTGCTCTCAGGGAACGAGTCCGTTCTCTAGAGGCTAAAGTAGCAGACTTGGAAAGCATAAGACAGACAGAGAGGTACATAGACGAGACCTACAGGGATATAGTCCTGAAGTCCCACCTCCAGTCTGGCAGCATCCCTGTTGCCATGGAGGAGAGAGGTCACGTGACAGGAGAGCATCACCCTGGTGTGGCAGGAAGTGATCCTGTAACTAGGACCTGTCCTCCAGGTGATGTAAAACCCTCTCGCACCGAGGAGGTTTCTCCAGGGCCATGTGCCCATGAGGGAAGGGTTAGGACAGCCATTATAGTTGATGATTCGATCATTAGGCATGTAGATAGCTGGGTGGCTGGTGGACGTGAGGATTGCCTGGTAACATGCCTGCCTGGTGCGAAGGTAGCGGACCTCACGCGCCACCTAGATAAGGTCTTAGATAGTGCTGGGGAGGAGTCTGCTGTCTTGGTACATGTTGGTACCAATGACATAGGAAAATGTGGTAGGGAGGTTCTGGAGGCTAAATTTAGGCTTTTAGGTAGGAAGTTGAAATCCAGAACTTCCAGGGTAGCATTCTCCGAAATGCTTCCTGTTCCACGCGCAGGACCCAAAAGGCAGACAGAGCTCCGGAGTCTCAATGCGTGGATGAGACAATGGTGCAGAGATGAGGGGTTTGGATTTGTTAGGAACTGGGGAACATTCTGGGGAAAGGAGGGGCTCTTCCGAAGGGATGGGCTTCACCTTAACCGGGATGGAACCAGGCTGCTGGCATTAACCTTTAAAAAGGAGATAGAGCAGCTTTTAAACTAGATATTAGGGGAAATCCGACAGTCGCCCAAGAGCAGATGGTTCGGAAGAATGTATCTTTGAAGGATACTACCAAAAGCAGAGAGGTTCCACAAAAGAGTAAAGTAGCCCAAATGCCCTCAAGTATGGAGCAGACAGAGCTTAAAGATCCCAAATTACTCATGTCTAACAGACAAATTAATATGGATAAAATACATTCTCTAAAATGCTTGTATGCAAATGCTAGAAGTCTAAAAAATAAGATGGGAGAGTTAGAATATATAGCACTAAATGAAAGGTTAGATATGATTGTAATATCAGAGACATGGTGGAAGGACGACAACCAGTGGGACACTGTGATACCTGGGTACAAACTATATCGTAATGATAGAGCTGATCAAATTGGTGGAGGGGTTGCTCTCTATGTTAGAGAGGGCATTGAGTCAGAAAGGATTAAAGTTTTGCAGGAAACAAAATCTGCTGTAGAATCTATATGGATTGAAATTCCATGTAAAAGGGGGAAGGCAATGGCAGTGGGGGTGTACTATCGAGCGCCTGGCCAGAATGACCAAATGGATGATGAAATGCTCAAAGAAATCAAGGAAGCTAACAAAAGTTACAGCACAGTAATAATAATGGGTGATTTCAACTACCCCGGTATCGACTGGGTCAGTGTCACGTCAGGACATGCTAGGGAGATAAAGTTCCTAGATGAAATAAATGACTGCTTCTTGGAGCAGCTGGTTCATGAACCGACCAGAGGGGAAGCCATATTAGACCTAATCCTTAGTGGAACACCAGATCTAGTGCAAGAGATAAGGTTGTTGGGGCCACTTAGCAATAGTGATCATAGCATGATCGCCTTTGATTTAATTAGTGGAGGAGGGATAGTAAGGAAATCCACAGTACTACCTTTTAACTTTCGAAAGGGAGACTATGATAAAATGAGGAAAACAGTCAAGAAAAAACTAAAAGGAGCAGTTGCAAAGGTTAAAGACATACATCAGGCTTGGCTGTTGTTGAAAAATACTATCTTGGAAGCCCAGACCAGCTGTATTCCACGCTTTAAGAAAAGTGGAAAGAAGTCCAAAAAACTGCCAGCATGGTTTAAAGTTGAGGTCAGAGAGGCTGTTGTTGCCAAAAAAGCATCTTTCAGGAAATGGAAAAAAGAGCCAAACGACGAAACCTGGAAACAGCACAAGCACTGGCAAGTCAAATGCAAGGCATTGATAAGGCAGGCAAAGGGAGAATTTGAGAAGAAGCTTGCTGCGGAAGCAAAAACGCGAAGTAAAGACCTTTTCAAGTACATTCGTAGCAAAAAACCTGTGAGAGAGTCAGTTGGTCCATTAGATGATAAAGGGGTTAAAGGAGCACTAAGAGGCGACAAGGCGATAGCGGAGAGACTGAACGAATTCTTTGCTTCAGTCTTTACTGAGGAAGATGTAGGGATGTTACCCATGACTGAAGTGGTATTTAAAGGTGCAGAAGAATTGAAGGAAATATCGATACATTGAGAAGATGTATTACAACTATTACATAAGCTGAAGAGTAGCAAATCACCTGGGCCGGATGGTATACATCCAAGGGTATTGAAAGAACTGAAATATGAGATTGCAGACCTGCTATTAGTAATCTGTGAACTATCATTAAAATCATCTCTAATACCTGAAGACTGGAGGATCGCCAATGTAACAACAATTTTTAAAAAGGGTTCCAGGGGTGATCCGTGAAACTACAGACCGGTGAGCCTGACCTCAATACCGGGAAAAATGATAGAAACCATCATAAAGAATAAAATTACTCAGCATGTAGAAAGTCATGAACTAATGAGAGACAGCCAACATGGCTTTAGACAAGGAAGATCTTGTCTTACTAATCTGTTAAGGATATTTTATGAAGGAGTGAATAATCAGGTGGACAAAGGTGAGTCGGTTGATATTGTATATCTGGACTTTCAGAAAGCCTTTGACAAGGTCCCTCATGAGAGACTTTTGGCAAAACTAAAGAGTCATGGGATAGGTGGCAGTGTACTATTGTGGATCAGGAACTGGTTAAAAGATAGAAAGCAGAGGGTAGGGCTAAATGGCCAATTTTCCCAATGGAGAAAGGTGAATAGTGGTGTACCCCAGGGATCTGTGCTGGGTCCGCTGCTTTTTGACATATTCATAAATGACCTGGAAAGTGGAATAACGAGTGAGGTTATCAAATTTGCAGATGACACAAAACTATTTAAAGTTGTTAAAACCCAAGAGGATTGTGGAAAATTGCAAGAGGATCTTGATAAATTGGAAGACTGGGCATCAAAATGGCAGGTGAAATTTAATGTGGACAAGTGCAAGGTTATGCACCTAGGGAAGAACAACCCAAACTATGGTTACACGATGCAAGGTTCCACATTAGGAACCACCACCCAGGAAAAAGATTTAGGCGTCATTGTGGATACCATGTTAAAACCCTCGGCCCAGTGTGCAGCGGCGGCCAAGAGAGCAAATAGAATGCTAGGTATGATAAGGAAAGGAATGGAAAATAAAACAAAAGATATTATAATGCCTCTATATCGTTCCATGGTGAGACCGCACCTTGAATATTGTGTGCAATTCTGGTCGCCGTATCTTAAAAAGGATATAGAGTTATTAGAAAAGGTTCAGAGAAGAGCCACCAAAATGGTAAAGGGGATGGAAGGATACTCCTATGAAGAAAGGCTAAAAAGGTTAGGGCTTTTTAACCTGGAAAAGAGACGGCTGAGGGGAGATATGATAGAAGTCTATAAATTAATGAGCGGAGTGGAACGGGTAAATGTAGATCGATTGTTTACCTTATCAGAATATAGAAAGACTAGGGGACATGCAATGAAGCTACAGGGTAAACTATTTAAGACTAATAAAAGAAAATATTTTTTCACTCAACGTGTAATCAAACTCTGGAATTTGTTACCGGAGGATGTAGTAAAGGCTGTTAGTGTAGCTGGGTTTAAAAAAGGTTTGGACAAATTCCTGGAGGAAAGGTCCATAAGCCATTATTAAGAAGGGACCCAGGATATCAATGCTTGAACCAATACAAGCATTGTGGAACCTGTGTCCCTTGGGGAAACTGCTAGGTACATATGACCTAGATTGGCCACTGCTGGAAACAGAATACTGGGCTTGATGGACCTTGGTCTGACCCAGTATGGCATATCTTATGTTCTTATGTTCTTATGTCAAAAGTTTTAAACCTCACACAGAAAAAATGAATAAAATATCAGAAACCCTGCGATTGCTGGGTTTTCTGAGCCTGTTGAGGTTTTGATTTTCTTAGCCTGGTGTGATGTTGCCCATCTTTGGAAACATCTGCAGAATGGGTAGAAGATGGATAAAACTTTTTTTCCCTTGGGGGAATAAAGCTTTTTAGGAGATTTTTTATTAGCTGGGATAGAGGAAGGTTTTGACAATCCTCTGAAAGTAACAGCATCAGTGCTCAACTGATTAGCTTGAAATAAAGCCTCCTTGTTGAAGAGATTTTCACCAGTACAAGGAGTATTTCCCAGCCTTTCCTGAATCCATCTGTCCAAGTTTGAAGCTTGGAGCCAGGCTATGCGTCGTGCTCCTATGGCTATAGCAGAAGTTCTGCTAAAAGACTCAAAACAGTCCAGGGAAGCACGATTAAGGAATCTAGAGATATTTTGAGCATGATTGACTAATAAGGAATAGTCTGCTCTTTTATGCTCTGGAAGAAAAGGGTTCAAATACTTTAAGTTCTTTGTGACCTCTTCAAGAGATAATCCCATATAGAAAATATATGAGAATTCTTGCTGAAAGCATGGATGCCTGGAAGCATCGACGTCCAAAGGCATCTAAAGTCCTAGACTCATGACCTGGCGGATAAGAAGAGTGCTTCTTTACACTCTTAATACGCCTCATTGCTGATTCTACAACAATAGAATGATGAGGAAGTTGAGTCTTTTGAAAACCTGGAGAAGGTGGGGATACCGTTAAAGGAGTTTCCCACATTCTTAATAGTAGATCTTGTAAAATCTGATGCAAAGGAAGCATGATCACCTCCTTTGGAATCCAGGGGAATTGCAGTGTCTCTGAATTCCCCGGTAGGGATTCATTACCAGGTATAGAAATGGCAAGTAACTTTGCCATATCAAGCAGAAAAGCTTGAAAAGAAATCTCCCCCGAGGAGGACCCTCTAAAATGAGGGGTAAAGGCTAGACCTGTAGAAAAATCAGCCTTGGTACCGATGGATTCATCCCAGTCATCGGGATCGGAAGACTTAAAAGGATGAAGCATCGGATTTTCTTTAAAGCGATGTCTTCGGTACCGACCTCGGGCGGTACCGAGACAATTCGGTACCGAATCCTCCATGCTAGAGATCGATTCCAGGCTCGGCATCGAGGGAAGCGATTCTGTCAAAGCAAGCATGGACGGTACCGATGCCGATGTCGATACCGGTACAGAAGCCGATACCGATACTCGAGGAACGGTCTGCAGCAACTCTAGCGGTACCGAAGTAGCCGAGAGTTCATCGGTGAGGAGTGTTTCATCCATCACCATAGCCGATGCCGGGGTGTCGGTACCGCTCGAAGCGGCCACAACCACCGAGCATGGCCCAGGTATGTTCATCGAGGTAAGAACCCCGGGAACAACCTGGAGCCCCGTTTATGCTTTGGAGCCCTTCGACTCCCGCCAGGGCTTTATTGCCAAGATGTCCTCGAGGGCAAGGCCGAAGCCATCTCGATGCTGGGAAGGAGATCTACCACTCGAGGACTGGCTAGTCTTTACAGACTTCTGTTTGGTTACCTGATCCTGTGAAGAAGAAAATATTCTAGCTGGTGACATCGAGAGCGATGTGAACCGGGTATCGAGTTGTGCTCGATTCTGAAGACTTCTTCTGTTTGAGCTCCAGCAGGAGAGACACTCCAGAGGGCAATGGTCAGGACCTAAACATTTTAGACACCAAGTATGAGTGTCTGAAAAAATATCTGTACCGCCACACTTTGAGCATTTCTTAAGGATAGTAGCTAGCTTTTCCATAATAGAAGGGTAAAGGCCTAGTGGCCTAGAAACCGTCAGGCACTAACCAGGAAAAAATTTCTAAGAAAAGAAGAAATTCTTCAGGAAAAAGAAAGAAAAGCACCGGCGGTACCGGTGGCGTCGAGGGAAGGCAGACGCGACCACAAAAAACTAAGAATAAAAAGAAGAATTTTCTGCGGTGACAGGAATACGTCCTGCCGGCTCCGCGGAAAACGGGAAAACTGATGAGAGGGAAGTAAATGGGCGGGAAGGCAGTGCGCATGCGCGTGAGATGCTCCCAAAAGCTTTCTTTTTGGACGCTGGGGAGCGTTCCCACGCAGGCTCCGTCGGTACCGACGTACCCATATGTGAAGACTCATTCCTGCTTGTTCCTGGAGATAGAATTTTCTCAGAGTCCGAATCCACCCGGGTCCGGACCTCATCAGAAGCCGCGACGTCTTGGGAGCTGTCTGACTCCGAGCTTCGGGGGTCTTCTGAGCAGGGGTCTCCCTCGCGGAAACACCGGAGGAAGAAGAAACCTGCGAGGGCGGCGTCATTGGATGCCTCTGATCGGCCTGGGTCCTTGCGGACCAGGTCGCAGAGTCCTGACCATCGCCCTGGGTCCTCGGAGCCGGAGCGCCCTACAAAAGTACCTCGCACGGAGCCGGAGATGCCGAGGAAGGTAACTGCTGTTGTCCTCGTTGACTCTCCTCTGGGAGAACTGGCGTCAGGACCCGAGCCGGAGGCTGTGGAGTCTTCTGAGCTCGGTCTCAGGATGACGGCCTTGGAGCGCAGCATGTGTCTGCCTTCATGGAGCAGCAGCAGGCACTGATGGCCGGTCTCACCGGTCCATCCACCCCGACCACCAGGACCTCGATGTCCAAGTCAACCCTGGAGGCCGAGCCGATCCTCAAGACTCTTCGAGCTCGAGTCAATCCTCAGCCAAGGTCTCCCTCGACCTCCCGTTCGGGACCGAGTTTGTCGACGCCGGTGCCCTTGGCGTCGGGGCGGTCGAGATCGAAGCCCTCACAGCCGGAGCCCATCGATTCCTCTTCCGAGGATTCGGCATGGGAAACAGAAGATGAGGAGTCCCCGGACACCCACCGGACTCGGTGTGTCCCATCAGACTCACCAGGGTCCGAGCCTCGGAGAAGGTCCCCCCCCCCCGAGGATACCCGGTTCGTCAGGTACATGTCCAAGGCTTTGGCATTCCCGGCAGACACCGAGGAGGAGCCTTGAGCCGAAGAGCTCGAAGCCCTCCAGTGTGATTTTCCCCCTCGGGAAGCCTTTACGGTACCGGTTCCTCCGATGTTGGAATGGCTGATGCTCCACATGTGGGAGTCACCGGCCTCAATACCAGTTTCTCAGCAAACAGGTCGATTCCATATATCGAGTCCAAAAGAGCCCTGGGTTCCAAAAGGCACAGGTGCCGCACAACTCCAAGGTTGTGGAATCGGCCATTCACAGGCTCAAGAGCCAGAAAATGCACTCCTCAGTGCCCCCTGGCAGGGAGGCCCGGAACCTGGATGCCCTCGGCAGAAAATGCTATCAGGGCTCGATGCTATCATGCTGTGTCCAAACATGTACTTTCGAGACCTGGCAAAGGAGATTGCCGGGTTCTCTGCTGGCTTCTCCGAGGAACCCTTGCAATGTTTCAAACGTAGATCGACTGTTTACGTTATCAGAATATAGGAAGACTAGGGGACATGCAATGAAGCTACAGGGTAAACTATTTAAGACTAATAAAAGAAAATATTTTTTCACTCAACGTGTAATCAAACTCTGGAATTTGTTACCAGAGGATGTAGTAAAGGCTGTTAGTGTAGCTGGGTTTAAAAAAGGTTTGGACAAGTTCCTGGAGGAAAGGTCCATAAACCATTATTAAGAAGGGACCCAGGATATCAATGCTTGACCCAGTACAAGCATTCTGGAACCTGTCTCTTTTGGGGAAACTGCTAGGTACGTATGACCTAGATTGGCCACTGTTGGAAACATGATACTGGGCTTGATGGACCTTGGTCTGACCCAGTATGGCATATCTTATGTTCTTATGTAACTTGTCCACTGGGATTCGGGAGTTCTCGAAATATATGTCTCAAGCAGCCTATGACAGCTTCGAGGCTTCAGACCAGGTAGCCACAACCAGCATCGGTGCCCAATGCCAGGCGTGGCTAATGTCATCGGACCTAGAGCCATGGGTTCAGGACAAGTTGGTCGATGTCCCTTGCCGAGGTGACAACCTTTTTGGCAAACCTATGACTGAAAAGGCTGCTGAAATCGAGACCGAGTACTTGACCCGGACAAGACTCTCCAAAAAGACTTTTGCCCCTTCCAAAAAGA
Source organism: Ichthyophis bannanicus (assembly GCA_033557465.1). Taxonomy (NCBI): domain Eukaryota; kingdom Metazoa; phylum Chordata; class Amphibia; order Gymnophiona; family Ichthyophiidae; genus Ichthyophis; species Ichthyophis bannanicus. The sequence goes on along the minus strand of CM066031.1, from coordinate 1,003,383,561 downwards.
AGGGCCGGGGTAAAAAGTCCTTTTTCCCAAGGAAGGGTACTGCTTACCGCAACTACCCCACTCACCAGGCCTCCCCGGCTCCCCAGCAGGGGGCAGCAGGCCAAGGGACAGGGGCATGGCCCGTGTAAGCAGAAGACCCCCAGGCACCGGCTCCTTCCCAGCCGGTAGGGGGTTTTTGACTGTCACAGCATAGTCTCTCTCCAGCCAGGGTGAGGCCTTGCACAGGAGGAAGGTTGGCACTGTACGCCCACAGGTGGCCTGCAATCACCACCAATGCCTGGGTCTTACAAATAGTCCAAAAGGGCTATTTGCTCCACTTCAACCAGTTACCTCCCTCCTACTTTCCAGGAGAGCCTCTCAAATCCCCTCTACACAGGAACCTCCTCTTACAGAACTTGGCCGGTCTTCTAGAGGATCAGGCGGTGGAGCCAGTGCCCCACAGCCTGCTAGGACAAGGCTTTTACTCCAGGTATTTCCTGATACCAAAGAGAACAGGAGGCCTCAGGCCCAGCCTCGACCTGCAAAACGTAAACAAGTTCCTGGTGAGGGAAAAGTTCAAGATGCTTTCCCTTGGAATATTGCTGCCTTACCTCCACCAGGGAGACTGGCTATGCTCTTTAGACCTGAAGGATGCTTATACACACATCCACATACATCTAGACCTCAGACAATATCTCAGATTTGTAGTGCGAGGAAACCATTTTCAGTACAGAGTACTTCCATTCGGCCTAGCCTCTGCCCCCAGAGTGTTTACCAAATGTCTGGCAGTAGTAGCGGCCTTCCTCAGAAACCAGGGAATTTTTGTCTTCCCATACCTGGACGATTGGCTCATCAGGGCTCCGTCACCTCAAGAAGCCCAACAGGCCACAGCTCGCACTATCAACATACTGCAGCATCTCGGCTTTGTCATAAATCAAGCAAAGTCCACTTTGCTCCCCACTCAAAATTTAGAGTTCATAGCGGCAAGGTTAGACACCCTTCAAGCAAAGGCTTACCTGCTAGAGGGCAGGGTACAGAGGCTAGAGGGCTGGGCTCAACAAATCAGCCAGAAGTCTCAGATATCAGCAAGGCACTTTCTATGCCTTCTAGGACACATGGCCTCAATGGTTCATGTGACCCTAAACGCCCGTCTCCACATGAGGACAGCTCAGTGGTGCCTCAGAGATCAGTGGACACAAGCCACAGGAAGACTCCGAGGCAGGATCAGTGTCCAAACGACTACTGAAGTCGCTGACCTGGTGGCTTCAGCCATCCAACCTGCTCAAGGGAGTGCCTTTCCAGCCTCCCTCTACACAAGAGTGCTGATGACAGATGCATCTCTGCTGGGCTAGGGAGCCCATTGCCAGGACTTATGCACTCAAGGGTTGTGGTCTCCTCAAGAGAAGATGCAACAAATCAACCTCTTAGAGCTCCAGGCGATACGCTTAGCTCTTCAAACCTTCTCTCGTGTCCTCTCACATCAGTCTGTATTAGTACAAACAGACAACCAGGTAGCTATGTTCTACGTGAACAAACAGGGAGGGACAGGGTCCCGCATCCTGTGTCAGGAGACACTGGACCTCTGTTCATTTGCAATCTGACAAGGAATGTCTCTCAAAGCAGTTTACCTGCCGTGTCAGGAGAACTACCTAGCAGACAAGCTAAGCAGAATTCTCCAACCTCACGAGTGGCAACTGAATCCGGAGGTAGCCCAGCAGATCTTCCAATGCTGTGGACATCCGGTCATAGATCTCTCTGCTAGTCTACAGAATCATCAGTTGCCCAACTATTGCTCCAGACAGCCACACCCACAAAGGATGGCTGCAGATGCTTTTCTAATTTCCTGGTCCATGGGCCTCCTATATGCATTTACTCCCATGCCTCTGATAGTCCAAACGCTATTCAAAATCCTTCGAGACAAGGCCTTGGTCATCCTGGTAGCCCCCAGATGGCCACAGCAACCTTGGTTTCCACTTCTCCTCCAGCTGGTGGTGGAAACCCCACTCCCTCTGGGGACGTAGCCAGACCTCCTGTCCCAGGAGCAGGGCTCTATCTTACACCCCAACCTCAGGTCTCTCAACCTGATGGCATGGCTGCTGAAAGGGTAGTGCTGGCTTCTCTCCTCCTGCCTAAGAATGTGGAAGAAGTGCTACTGGCCTCAAGGAGGCAGTCCACTAGGAAAACCTATGCCTTCAAGTGGCGTAGGTTTGAAGTATGGTGTAACCAGCACAACGAGAACCCTTTCTCTTGTCTAGTACCAGTAGTATTACAGTACTTGCTTCACCTCTCAGAATTAGGCCTCAAGTCTAACTCTGTCCGGGTCTACCTGAGTGCTTTGTCGGCACACCACTCTCCAGTGGAAGGACAATCTCTGTCGGTTCACCCCTTGGTGTCCAGATTCCTCAGACGTCTACTTCTACTAAAACCCCCGGTTCATCCCCCGGCAACCGAGTTGGATTTGAATGTGGTCTTGCAACAGCTTACTTGCCCACCTTTTGAGCCGATGTCTGCTTGCCATCTGCGTGTCCTCTCCTGGAAGGTGCTCTTCCTGGAGGCACTCACATCTGCCAGACGAGTCAGTGAGCTACAAGCTCTTGTGTCAGAAAGACCATACACACAGTTTTATAGGAACAGGGTGGTCCTGTGCACCCATTCCAAGTTTCTTCCAAAAGTGGTCTCTCCACTCCACCTCAACCAAGAAGTGGTTCTTCCGACATGCTTTCCCAGACTGCATGCCAGCCGGGCAGAGGCGGTGATGCATACCCTTGATTGTAAGAGGGCACTAGCCTTCTACCTGGAACATACGTGGGGACATCAAAGGGCTACCCAGCTCTTCGTCTCTTATGACCCTAGTAAGCTGGGGCTACATGTGTCCAAGAGCACGTTGACCACCTGGGTGGCAGACTGCATTGCCTGGGCGTTCAGAGGGTCCGACCTCCTGTTGCAGGGTCGAGTCATGGCCCACCATGTCAGGGCTAAGGCCGCATCAGTGGCTTACTTCTGCTCTGTTCCGTTGGCAGACATCTGCCGGGCCGCAACCTGGTCTTCAAGCCAGACCTTTGCAGCCCATTACTGCTTGGATGGAGAGTCCCGATGGGACGGTACTCCATAACTTATTTGAGGATTAGGCAACTCCTACCCTCCAGCCCTCTGGTGTCAGGCTACCGGGGGTGTGGCGTCTCCGCTAAATTCTTATCACAGCTGCTGCGGCTCATCTAGGGGGAGCCATTTTTCAGCTAGGGGTTCTCGGTAGCCTATAGCTAGGGAGTCCCATATGTGAGGACTGACTTCCTGCTTGTTCCTGGAGAAAGCGTAGTTACTCACCTGTAACAGGTGTTCTCCAAGGACAGCAGGAATGAGTCCTCACGACCCTCCCTCCTTCCCTGGAGTTGCAGTCCTACTATTGATTTTTATTCATTTTGCTGTCTTTTTAGCTATGTCATTTGAATGAGCAAGATGGCACCCTTGGGCAGGAAGGGGATCGCGAATGCGTGATGCAATCCCAAAGGCTTTCTTTGAAAGCTGGGGAATTGCTCTGCATGAGGGCTCCATTGGCGCCGATGTTACCCATATGTGAGGACTGATTCCTGCTGTCCCTGGAGAACACCTGTTACAGGTGAGTAACTACGCTTTCTCCCCCAGAAGCATAGATTTGTTCACAAAGTTGGGATCAGCTCCTGGATCATGATGATAACCCTGTACTAGAACACCAATATGATGAAGTTCCTCTTGAACCTGCTAGCAAGGAATACTCCTAGCCAAACTGCCTAAAAATATGTCCCAAGCCTGTCTCAGACTAATAAAAAGGATTTTCAGTCAATCCCACAATCCTTTGGTGTACCCAAGGAAGTTTCTAGCACTACTGATACACCAGATTCTTCTAAATCTACAGTTGAGCCCCAATTTTTAACTCCATGCCTCCCTAAAGCCTTGTATTCTGCCCCCCACTGGAGGGTAAACTAATCCCTACAGATCACTGGGTCCTCAACATAGTCAACGAAGGGGTCAAAGGGATGTGCAGCAGCTGTCAAATTGATGTGCATCCTTAGGGGGAGAGAATAAAGTTCCCTCAAGTCTTGCTGAGTACCTTCACATGGTGACCCCGTTGTATAACATCTATACCAAATCTCAGCAAGGCGACACTACAATTAAAGTATGTTAGGAACGAAGAAGAAAAATACATACTGGCCGCACATCTCCCAGGATAAAAATGTGCCCACCCATAACTTACACACTAGGACTAACTATGATGGTTGCGATAGTGCAAGTGCTGCAAATGCAGATAACATCCTTGCCACAGATAAAGGCCATGGTGAGCCTGTTCATGGACCCACTGTGTGAAGAGATAAAACACAGAAATTAATTAAAAAGTTAAGAGGATTAACTATGGTTAAGTGGAATTCTGCAGATAAAGAGGAGATAATTTACTACTATTTTTATGCTACATGATGCAAGTATTACGCCGAGCATTAGCAGTAAATTTGAGAGACTAAGCTCATGCTCCACATACCCTGGCTTAGAAATGAGGTTCACGACTGCCATAGTATGCACAAAACTAACCCATTTGGAGAAACTATCCTGAGTTCAACCAAAGCCACAGACTAACTTCATTAGCCTCCACTGCTCTGGGGACCCGTGGGTCACTTCAGCATTCTGCATGACCACAAACCGTTTTGTTAACAGAAGATGTAACCTCACTTCTATCCAACTAGGCGATTTGAACAGATCCTGCAGGATCACCAGGGTTGAGGATTTTACTCCAGGTTCTTTCTCATACCTAAAAGGTCAGAAGGACTGAGACCAATCCTGGACCTTTGCAATTTCAATCATTACATCAAGAAGGAAAAAATCAAAATTAAGTCCTTGGCTACAATTCTGCCCCTACTGGACAGGAACAATTAGCTTGTCTCCCTGGTCCTCAAGGATAGCACAGTTACTTACCTGTAACAGGTGATCTCTTGGAACAGCAGGAATAAGTCTTCACATATGGGTACGTCGGTACCGACGGAGTCCATGTGGGAACGCTCCCCAGCGTCCAATCAGAACGCTTTTGGGAGCATCCCACTACGCCTGCGTGCTGCCTTCCCGCCTTTCCCAACTGCCTCTCCTCAGTTAAGTTTTAAAGCTGAGACAAAGAGAGAGAGAGGGAAAGATAGAGATAGATAAATACAACTCCTAGAGGAGGTGGGTGGGTTGTGAAGACTTATTCCTGCTGTTCCCAGAGATCACCTGTTACAGGTAAGTAACTGTGCTATCTCCAGGAACAAGCAGGAATGAGTCTTCACATATGGGGACTCCCAAGCTAAGATGCCCGGAGGGAGTCCTAGCATGTTGCAAATCTAAGATGAGCCATGCTTTCCCTCAGAACCTCAGGCATCCTGGGAATGGAGGGTAGGAGTTGAAATAAAAAGAGAGATGCTGTGAAACAGCTAGACTAAACCAGGACTTCCGGATGGGAGTCTAGATATAGATGATTATAATAAGTAAATATTGGAGAGTAATATTCCAATATGGACCTCACCTGGTAGTATTGTAAAGGTTTATTGAGTTTCACATGGATCTGTTAGTAAGAACCAGTAGAAATTCTCAAGGAGTACCTCACTGTGAAGTAGAGGTAACCAAACTGTAGAAGGACAGGTGAAGGTTAGAAACCGTCAAGGGTGAGAGTAGCCCCAGGGAAAAACTGGGTGGTGTAATGAGGAAGGACTTCAGCGGAAAACGCAGAAGGCTGTATTAGACAAGGCCTAAAGTCTTTTGGTCCAAGAATAGCACAATCCTAGGACCAAAAGGAGATACATTTGACCAATTTGGACGGACAAATAGAAAATAGTCCTTGTAGAAGAGAAGGGGTATTGAAGACCCCTGTATCTGATGAGAAATAAGGACAGATGTCCGAGGCGTTATAGCCTCTGATTAACTGAAGATCAGTAACATCTTTCCTAATTGATGTTAGGTAGGAAAGATAATGATACATGGAGAGCTTCAGAGGCACCTAAACCTGAAGGGTTATGGTAAGAATTTGTTAATTACAACAGAGATTGGCTGTATATGTAGAACCCTATACATGCTGGCACAGCATTGATAAGGGTAGTGCCCAGCTGTCAGAGTCATATAGGAATATATGTATATATGAACCTAGATAGATAGATAGGTTTCTAGGTACATATCTATCTATGATGATATGTCTTAACACACATATATATATATGGATACATATATAGAGATATATGTGGGCATAAATATACATAGATACATATAGAGATATAAATATATCTGCATATAGATATATACATGTCTCCACATATGTGGGTAGAGACATATCTATATAACTATACCCACATAGGAGTATGTGGAGAGAGAAAGGTGCATCTAATAACAAGGAGGGTAATACCTGCTTGAAGAGATGCAAGAAAACCTTTGTCCCTGGTTATGATTGACAGAGTTAGGGGAATGCTTTCTCTGACAAGGAGCAGTCTAGATTCATTTAGGAATTCTAGCCCTTGAATAACCAGGATGGTTTACGTGAAAAAAGTGCAGATGATATCTTCAGTCTGCAGGCAGCAAGTCCAGGTCCTTTAGAACTGTAGTATGGAAGTGAAAACCATATAAGGACGAGCTGCACAAAAAAGAAAAAAATATCCCTGGTGAAGGAGTCCCGTGGAGACGTGGACGAAACCAGGGAACTGAGCAATTCTTTAGGTTTTCACGTGATGTAAGGCATGTGTCCTTCGTTTTAGAAGGAGACCTTACGGGAGATGGTGAAGGTAGGGAAACCCTACCAGTCATGAGGGGGCATGACTGGATGAGGCCTTCCTAACCATCTGGGATTATCTGTTAGGAAGATGCAATGCTCTCTAGCAAGGGCCCATAGTGCAGAGCTACTCTGTAGAATTGCAGAGAGCATGCTGCAGGTTGGTTAGAAGAAAAAACTGGCTGCTTAAAAGGCAGTACGTAACTTAACTATTCTGCCAATGCCAAGGGAATTGGAGATGGCAAGGAATAGAAATGAAAACCGATAGGCCTGTAGTAATAGAGTTTCCAAAAGAAAGGTCGATAACCTGTTTTGGACTTACTACTAAGGCCAGAAAGGATTGCTAATGGAGGACAAACCTTGGTTACTTGGTAAATAGAACCAGTGGGTAACCACTAGGATTTCCTGCCGTTGCAGCTATTACCAAGGCAGCAGAAAAGAATAAACAGACATAAGGAGGAGTGGCAAGACTCCCTTACTGACTGATAAGCTGACCCAAGTAAGACTGAAAAGGGGGGAACAACTCTAAAAAAGGAAACCCCTTACTGGAATAGGTAGAAACCTACAGGGATTTTAGAAAAAACCCGTCCAGCTAAATGGTACCACTCTTACAGACAAAATGTTTCAGTAAGAGGGTAGGTAAAGACAGAGTTAAAGGCGACTTACGATATGGTAAGTCCCTGGAAAGGTATGATGAGACATGCTGGTGTGGTAGGCTATGGCCTAGCATGGCCTGCTGCTATGAAAGGCCTGTAACTCAGGCCTAAGGCCTGTAACTCAGGCCTGGATTCTAACCCCCATTATAGCTAGAAAAGAACCAAGAATCTGTGAAAAATAAGAATACTGTTTTAACTTGCTTAATAAGAAGTTTTCATGAATTCATAAGTCTTCTATTATTCTCTTGTGTGTGAAAGAACAGAAATGTTTCAAAATATACATTCCAGGAGCCAAGGTTAGCCTTGAAGTAAAGCTGAGAACTGGACCATTGTTAGAACGGTCCCGAGGGAGGGGGCCGGTTGCTAGGCTCCGGAGGGATTTCTAATTGGATAATTGGAGAGAATGTATATCCAATGAAAGGTTTGCATGTATCAAATGTATTGAGCTAGAACCAATGGAAGGTTTTCATGTATCAAGCTGGAAAAGTGGTATAAAAAGTTATGTCTTTATGGAGAGCTCCGCTCAGTTCCTTTGGAAGCTATGACTAATTGAGCCATGTGCACATTAAACTGATTTGGACCCTGTCAATTGACTCCTGGACTTATTTATTGACTGCAGTTTGCTGCTACATTTCTTGGTGCGTTGTTCGGGAAATGCGAGTGGTAAATGGTATTCAAGTGAATAAATCCACGTAATTCGCCTTGAGATTTGGTCCGGTTGGAACCATGTCTGTCCGACTGCAGGGGAACTTCTCAGGCGCCGCCAGCCCCTATTGTGCTGGAGAGGGTTCTGCCTGCCTCGGCGGGCTATTGGGTCCAGCTGGCCAACATCTCCGACCCGGGGGAGTCCAGGATCCAACTCAGAAGCTTGGGGACTTTGGGAACCGGATCCGGTGAGAAGAGTTTTGATTTTGTACGAGTAGACAGATAAGAGAGAGCAGTACTGCCACTTGAATCTTGCTTGAACTTGGAACTTGGTAAGAGAGCTTGATCACCTCTCAAAGGCGGGCCGAATACCTCTGTGTAAGTGAAGTAAGTGAAGCAGAGCGAAACCCCCGTCTTTCTAGTATTTGAAACTTGCTTGAGACTAGTCAGAATAGATAGAAATGAATGCATTCTGGGATACGTTGCTAGCATGATTGTGTGAATGAAGTGTGAATGAGAGGTTTGGCAGCACGGACCAAGCGAGAGTGGACTCTGGACTAGCGCAGTTCCTAGCCGGGCGACTGCGTCTAGGTCACGAAACGGAGGAAGCGTTTGGTGTTGTCCGTCCTAACTGTGTATCTGATTTTTGTTATCTGTTGAAACTGCGAGTTCCCCTTCTGGTATAAATGTGAGATTATTCTGTTGGGTAATTTGTGACAGTTTACCGATTAAGAAATAGTATTAAGAAAAGGAAAAAGACGCAAACACTTGGGCTAGTTATTGTAAAATCAAGGAGCTGTCTCATTCATTTTAGTTTCAGTACAACATGAAATGAAACTAGCTAGGGGAGAGTCAGGGCGTGTTTTAGAGACAGTAAATTGTGCAGTGTCTTTTTAACCCTGTGAGGGCTTGTTTTCAGCGTTCTGAAGCTGAGCTGATCTGTGATTGTTTTAGGAGAGTTGTGCCTGTTTTGTTCAATATGTTCTAATAAGTGATGTTCCTTCTGTTATGGTCATGTATTGTGTATCATTTGATAGGAATATTTAGTCAGAATTTTGAATCCCGATAGTTTTGGGCTTAGCCTAGGAAAGGGTTAAGTTCTTATTAACCCCTTTCCAGCTTCTTAGCTGTTCTAATATCTCAAGCCCTGCTTTGTGGTTACGGACCAAGTGTGGAGGATTTTGTAAAGCTAGTATTACATGTTACGGCATATAACTTTAAAAATAAATACTTTATTCCGATCAGATAGGCAGATCTCATGGTCCAGACAGAAATGATAGAGAAATTAAGAAAATCTTGAGTGAATAAGGAAGTTTATCGTGCTTGAATTCTAGTTCCTGATATAATACGGCAAGCATCTCATAGAAGACATGCTTATTGTTAATAAAAATAAAATAAGGGAAAAAGTGTATATGTTCGGTTCTTTCTATTGGAATTGTTATCACACGCTCATGTTGTCTGCCTACCCTTTGTTCACAGTAATTATATGTTTTTTTTCTAATAAGTGCACCCAGAGGAACATTATTGTATAGTTCTGATTCATAGTCCATAGGAAAATGCACCATGGGGAGAGGAAGGGGGGTCAGAGTTAGCAAGGGCTCTGCTGGAGACTACAGATTAAAAATAAATAAATAAATCTCCCACCCTATTAGAAATGCTCTGTGGAAGGGGGGTGGCCAGTGTTAGTTACTTCATGGCCCCGTAGTTTCCCGTGTTTATCAGATTGTACAGAGAATATTTCCTGATCAGTTCTACATAGGATTCCTGGTTAAATGTTTAAAAAAAAAAGAAAAAAAACCTGCCCGTTTATTATCTTCATAGGCCAGTTCCCTCAGCACTGCCATCATCCCGGGCAGAGCCTGGAGAAGGGGGGGAAGGGAGATACCTCCCTTCAAATGTCACTAGCCACCTCCGCAGCCCCGGCACAGTTTAAAGTACCGATGACACTACAAGTAGGGATTTATTTGCTAATTCAGCCTGATTGCCGTATGCCTTCAGATGTACAAATACCAGTAAGAGAGGGTCACGTAATCCTAATCCCATTGCACTAGGTCCAGGGCCAGCTTTGCACTAGCCATGAACAGTATTATGCAGACCCAATCCAAATAGCGCAGCCCTCACTATATACCCCATGTGATCCAGCAGCCCAGGAGAATTTACGTTTTTGTCAGTCAGTCAAAGAGAGAAGTGAATGCCCGTATCTTGACTCCACCCCAGGAGGGGAGGAGGGAGTACTTGATTGCAGAGTCAAAGACAGAATAAAACCAAGCACAGTGTTTCAGCACGAGAGGGCTACAGCATGAATGAAGACTAGGCCAGACCGGACTCTCAAGTTTCCCTGGGTCCCCAGGAGTCAGTCTGAAAATAGGGAACCAATATATGGACTTTATGGGGGATACAGGAGCAGAATATTAAAGCCAGTAGCCCCCATGTTTTCCTTGATGCATCACCATTATCGGAGCTACTGGGGCTAAGGCCACAAAGCCTTTTCTGCAGAACCGCATGTGTGAACTAGGGGGACAGAAAATAATGCACCAGTTCCTGTATATACCTGAGTGCCTTATTTCACTTTTTTGGAACCGAGATCTGCTTGCAAAGCTTCAGGCACAGATAGCCTTTGCTGAAGAGGGAGAAATGCAAATGACTGTGAACCCAGAGCCTGCTGGATTGATAGTGCTGACTGTTCCCCGAGAAGAGAAGTGGCGGTTCTATAACACACCTCCAGTCAAGTCAACAAGTTCCTGTATACCCGCTAACCTTGTAGCCCCACCTGAAGTATGGGCAGAAGATAACCCACCTGGCCTAGCGAAGAACATAGCCCCTGTCATTGTCACCCTCAAGCCAGAAGTGGAACCAGTGCATGTGAAGCAGTATCCTCTTCCCTGACCAGCCATTGCAGGAATCCACTGCCATTTAATGAAACTATTGAAGTATGGACTTTTTCAAAGGAATGTCAGTCACCTTGGAACACTCCCCTTCTTCCTGTTAAGAAGCCTGGGACAGGTGATTACCGCCCAGTGCAGGATCTAAGAAAGAATGCATGATGCAGCTGAAACTATACACCCAGTGATACCAAAAATCCTTACATTCTCTTGGGACTGATCCCCGCTGAGGCTGCTCACTTTGCTGTTTTGGACCTGAAAGATGCCTTTTTCTATGTGCGCTTAGCCCCCACCAGTCAACTTTTGTTTGTTCTTGAATGGCAAGACCCTACAACAGGGAGGTGGGGCCAATTCACCTGGACTAGATTACCTCAAGAATTCAACTACTCTCTTTAGTGCTACCCTGAATCAAGATCTTTCCAGCTACTATGTGAACCCAGGAGAAAGGGTTCTTCTCCAGTATGTGGACAACTTGCTTATAGCCACCAACTCAGAAAGTGAATGTCCACAAGCCACCAGTGAACTCTTGCACCTTTTTAATGAGGCTGGATACAAAGTCTCAAGAGCCAAGGCATAATTATGTCAAACAAGTTAAATACCTAGGATTCCAGTTGTCCAGCGGAATTCGATGCCTAGAACCAGAATACAAAGAAGCTGTATGCAGTATTCCTACTCCAATCACCAGGAGGCAAGTGAGAGCCTTCTTGGGTGCCACAGAGTATGTTGTATATGGATCCCCAATTTTGCGCTGTTAGCAAAACCATTGTATCAAGCTACCAAAGGAATGGAAAAGTCTCCAGAGGAATGGGGACTTGAACAGGATGCAGCCTTTTGATCTTTGAAAACCACTCTGATGTTATCACCAACTCTGGGTCTACCAGATGTCCAGAAAGCCTTTCAGTCTCTATGTCCATGAGTCACAAGGAAATGTTCTAGGAGTGTTGACTCAATCTCTTGGACCTTGTTTGAGAGCTGTTGCAGCTACAGCCCTTCTAGTGAGCAGTCTTCCAGTTACTGTACCACACTCTGTTCTAACCATAATGAAACACAAAGGAAACTTATAGCTAATTCACAAATGTTGAGGTATCAGAATATGCTGTGTGAAAATCCCCAGATACAATTGAAGGTCAATCAAGTTCTGAATCCTGCTACATTGTTATCAGTTGGTCTTGAACCCCCTGATCATGACTGTTCAGAAACTATGGATATTGTTGTGCCAGATATGCAGTAGTGACCCTTGATCTGGTAGTTAAGTCCTCAGCCCTGGCCCCAGGAATTTCAGCACAGAAAGCTCTTACTAGAGCACTGACAGTAGGAAAAGGGGCCCTGTCTAAATGTGTACCCAGATTCCAAGTATGCCCTTACAACCTTGCATGCACATGGGGCCCTATACAAACAATGAGGGTGGATTACCTCAGGAAGCAAGTCCATTAAGTATGGCCCCGAGATTTTGATATTATCAGATACATACTGCCTACAGATTTCAGAATTTAGGAAAAAGTAAAAATGTATGAATAGAACCCTGAAATCTCAGTTGTCTAAACTTTGCCAAGAGGTTTATCTGAAGTGGCCCCAGGTTCTTCCTATAGCCCTTCTTAGGATATACTTAGCCCCTGCTAAGTCTTTAGGAATTTCCCCTTTTGAGATTCTGAGAATCTGTAGCCTATTTATAGGGAGTAAAAGGAGATGTGAGACAGATAGGATCTGAAATTATTAGGCATGAACTATTGGTTTTAAGTTCTGTTTTGCAGAGTCTTCATACCTGGGTAAAAAATCAACTACCCATCAATTTGCCTAAACCCCTGCATCCTTTCAAGCCTGGAGTCTCGGTGTGGATCAAAGAGTGGAGAAGGATACCGTTAGCCCTGCATTGGAAGGGATCCTATGTCGTCATCCTGTCATCTCCAACTGCAGTAAAAGTCGCAGAATTCGAGCTTTGGATCCATCATAGTCGAGTAAAGCCAGTAACTGTTCCTGATCACTGGGCTACTGTACAGCATCCTGAGACTCCATTGCGCCTCACCCTACGACAACAGCCACGGACCTAAGACTTATTGGTCCCTCAAACTGCACTATTTCAAGACTGTTTGTTTATCTGAAGGTAAGCCTCGTATCTGAAAAAAAAAAAAACTGCAATCATCAGAAATAGACTGTGTTGTGTTAAGAAATTGAGTCTTCTAAGAGACCGTGTTTAAATGCTTTGAAAAGACTATTTTGATTTTCTGAAAAAGTGAACTGCTCTAAGGAGGCAATAATAGCCTGAGAGACTGTACTATGATATTTCAAGAACCTGAGACATCCCAGAGGACAGTGATACTTTGGAATCTACAGCCCTACTCCTGCCACAAAGCTGGTAGGTCTACGTACGGCAGAAGCTTGAGGATCTACAATCAACTCTACCTTTGTGAAATCCGACAGTTCCACCAATTTTCCAGAGACTATGCCCATTATGAATTATTATTATTGCTTTATTCTGGCAACAGTTTTGGGGTGCTTTGAAATGACCCTACCCCCTTGTGCAGCTTGCATAACCACCACCAGAACAGGACAAAAGATCACTATTTCTATGAAGCCATGAAATCAGACTTTGAAGTTCCTCCTGCCACCAGAACTTATTTCTTGAATTAGCAGGAGCAGTGGCATCCGGTCTTCATGTTTCAGATTGCTTGTTTTGTGGAGGAACAACAATGGGAGACTAATGGCCTTGAGAGGCCCAAGAACTGAACTATTCTATCCTATACAATCAGACTGATTTACATAATACTACTAGTGCATGGGTATCGGCCCACCCTATTGTTGGCAGTTTGTGTTTTGTTCGGACCGAACCACAACTTACTATGAAGGTTGGACAGCTGGACTGTCTAAATCAGAAGATTTACAACAGCACAACAAAGAAGACATCTTGGTGGTCCGGCATAAATGCTCCTGAACCTTCTAATCCTTTAGTTCTTTTTCCCACTCTTGCCAAACTATGGACTCTGACTATCTGCTTGTTGCTCCCTTGTTTCTTGCCACTTTGCTTGCGAATGATAACTCCAGTTATTAATAGCACTGTAGAGCGTAAGGCAGCTACAAAGATACTAGCTATGTGAAACTACTACCCTATACCACAGAGTGATACCTTTACCTAGTATTATGTGATTTGATTCTCACCCTTTCTCACTTGCGGGTGAGAATAATCAAAGGGGGGAATGTGGTAGGCTATGGCCTAGCATGGCCTGCTGCTATAACTCAGGCCTGGATTCTAACCCCCATTATAGCTAGAAAAGAACCAAGAATCTGTGAAAAATAAGAATACTGTTTTAACTTGCTTAATAAGAAGTTTTCATGAATTCATAAGTCTTCTATTATTCTCTTGTGTGTGAAAGAACAGAAATGTTTCAAAATATACATTCCAGGAGCCAAGGTTAGCCTTGAAGTAAAGCTGAGAACTGGACCATTGTTAGAACGGTCCCGAGGGAGGGGGCCAGTTGCTAGGCTCCGGAGGGATTTCTAATTGGATAATTGGAGAGAATGTATATCCAATGAAAGGTTTGCATGTATCAAATGTATTGAGCTAGAACCAATGGAAGGTTTTCATGTATCAAGCTGGAAAAGTGGTATAAAAAGTTATGTCTTTATGGAGAGCTCCGCTCAGTTCCTTTGGAAGCTATGACTAATTGAGCCATGTGCACATTAAACTGATTTGGACCCTGTCAATTGACTCCTGGACTTATTTATTGACTGCAGTTTGCTGCTACACTGGAACAGGAAACTATCTTATTGATAGTTGTTACACCTCTTTTCCCTCCCAGGAGGAAGAGAAAACCCCTGTTACTTATAAGCATGATCATCCTGAGAGCTCATAGAACAAAAAGAATGGATGTCTGTTGAGAAGAGATCCATGTCTAGAGTTTAGGATGGAAACAGTGTAGATGCTTCTATTAAGAAGAAGCAGACTACAGGTTCTAAACCCCAAACAGGAAAGAAAGATGTAATGATAATATATCAGAAGCCCTGCGGATGCTGGGTCTGCTGAACCTGTTGAGGTTGTGGTTTCCTTAGCCTGGTTGGATGTTTCCCCTGTCTGGGAACATCTGTATGATGGGTAGAAGATGAATAAAACTTTCTCCCCTTAAGGGAACAAAGTTTGTTAGTAGATTTTCTACAAACTGGGAAAGAGGAAGGCGTAGACAAGCCTCTGAAAGCAATAGTGTCAAGTAGTTAACTGAGCAGCTTGGAGTAAAGCCTCCTTGTTAAAGAGATTCTCTCCAGTACAAGGAGTATTTCCCAGTCTATCTTGTACCCATTTGTCCAAGTCTGAAGCTTGGAGCCAGGCTGTACGTCGTGCCCCTATGGCTATAGCAGAGGTTCTGCTAACAGACTCAAAAGAGTCCAGGGAAGCACGAGTAAGGAACCTAGAAATATTTTGAGCATGATTGACTAGTACAGAAAAATCTGCTCTTTTAAGGCTCTTGAAGAAAAGGAGTCAAAAGTAGTAAATTCTTTGTGACCTCCTCAAGAGATAATCCCATATAGAAAATATATGAGAGAATTCTTGCTGAAAACATGAATGCCTGGAAGGTTTGGCATCCAAAGGCATCTAAAGTCTTAGCCTCACAACCTGGCGGATAAGAAGAGTGCTTCTTAGTACTCTTAACACGCCTCACTGCTGATTCTACAACAATAGAATGATGAGGGAGCTGAGGCTTTTGAAAACCTGGAGAAGGGGGCACCCTGTATAGAAGATCAGTTGCCCTAGAAGGTGGGGATACCGTTAAGGGAGCTTCCCACATTCTAAATAGGAGATCCTGCAAGGTCTGATGCAAAGGAAACATAATGACTTCCTTTGGATTGCAGGGGATCTGCAGAGGTTTTGGATCCCCTGGTGCAGGACATTGACCAGGTATAGAAATGGCAAATAACTTTGCCATATCAAGCAGGAATGTTTGAAAAGAAATCTCCCCAGAGGGGAGTCCTCTAGAAAGAGGAGTAAGAACTAGATCTGTTGAAGAACTAGCTCTAGAACCCACCGGTTCATTCAGATTTTCTAGAATAGAAGATCTGAAGGGGTGGAGCATCAGATTGTCCTTGAAGGATAGTTGTCGGTACCGCTGGAAGCCAGTACCGCAACCCATCGGTAGCAAATCGTCCATGCTGGGGATCGATTCCAAACTCGGTATGGAAGGAAGCGAGCCGGTTGAAACGAACATGGGAGGTACCGACACCGATGTTGAAGTCGATACCGGTACTGAGACCGGTACCGTTGTTGATACCAATACATGAAGATCAGTCTGTGATAGCTCTATCGGTACCGAAGTAACCGAACATGGCAGACCTTGATCATCGGTAGAATGTCTTCGGTACCGTTTGAAGTCGTTACAGAGATGAGTCGGTACCCAGTCATCCAGACTAGAGATCGATTCCAGACTCGGCATCGAAGGAAGCGAGTCTATCGATGCATATCTGGAGGGTACTGACTTCGATACCAGTACTGGTACCGGGATCGATACCGATACTGGAAGATCGGTCAGCAGCCGCTCAGTCGGCCCCGAAGGAACCGAGAGCGCTAGACTGCGATCTTTGGTGAGGAATGTTTCATCCAACACCATTGCCAATGCCGGGGTATCGGTACCGCCCCAAGCGGATGCCACCACCGAGCATGGCTCAGGTATGTTCGTAGAGGTGAGAACCCCTGAAACAACCTGAAACCCCATAATTGGCTTGGAGGCCGAAGACTCCCACCGGGGTTTTAATGCCAAGGTGTTCGAGGGCAACGCCGGAGGCATCTCTATGCTGAGCATGAGATCTACCACTCGAGGCCTGGCTAGTCTTTTTTTTTTTTATTTACACTTTATATACATATACACAACATTTGCAATCAATGCAATTGTAACATTTCAAACGCCACCCTTTGGCTCATCCGTACCATTACACAAATGATTTCCAACGTTAATTATTCTCCTAAAACATTTTCTATGTCCCCACCCCCCCACCCCCCCATCGCCCACCCCACCCCCCCTCCCATCCTACCGTCTCAGTTCCCACACCTCTATCTACCTGTCACCCACGTGCTATATGCCCCCCATATTCTAGTAAACTTCTGGGTGCAATTATTTTTTTCCGCCATTAACTTGCTCAACAAGTAAGCCTGATCTAGCGAGGCATCAAATTCCCCCAAAGTCGGCACCCTCTTTTGCCTCCAGTGCCGTGCCAGCAATAATCGAAAGACAATACACCCCAAAGTGACCCACATACTCTCCGCCTGATTTAGGTTTCCCGGCTTAACCCCTAGCAGGGCTGTGGCGGGTTGTGGCTCTACCGTTTTCCCCAGTATCCTACTGAACTGTCCGAAGACCTCCCCCCACCGTTCCACCACTATTGGACAAGGCCACCAAATATGCAGATAGGTGCCCTTCTCCCCGCACTCCCTCCAGCACCCGTCTGTCTGACTCTGGTACATGGTCTGTAATTTCTCAGGTGTCAAATGCCATCGGTACAGCAATTTATAGTTATTTTCCATAAAATGGGCTGCCAGCAGACCTTTAGCTCTATTCTGGAAGATATGATCCCATTGGGCCTCCTCCCAACACACTCCCAAATCTCGCTCCCATTGCCTCTGAAAGCTCCCCTTAGGGCCCTCATTCTCCATCATATTATAAAACATAGTCAGAATCATTTTCGTTTGCCCCATCAGAAAAACCTTCTCAATGGCCACTGGGTCTTTCTGTATATGAGGTAAAATCTTATGCCTCAAATAATGGCACAACTGATGATATTGGTACAAATTTACGAGGTCCAACCCATATTGTTGCCTCAGAACCTGGAACTCCTTGACTTTTAAACCATCCAGGAGCTGACCAATATGGGTTATCCCCTTCATAGTCCATTTCTTAAATTCACTATTCCCCACCGCTGGCGGAAACTCAGGGTTATCTATAATAGGTATCAATCTAGAGACTCCATCTGGTCCCAACCACCTTCGTTTCCATTTGTTCCATAAGCACCATGTCCCGTACACATATGGGTTACTATCCCGTCCTCCCCTCAGTTTCCCTTGTGGCAACCATAACCAGTCCCCAATTTTCCCCTCCAGAACCTCTTCTGCTTCCAAACAAACCCACTCTTTCCCCCCCTCTTTCCCCCACTCCACTACCGCACTAAGTTGCGCTGCCTCCATGTACCTATGCAAATCTGGCACCGCCATTCCCCCTTTTTTCTTACTCTTAGTGAGGGTCGACCAGGCAATTCTATTTTTCTTCCCTCCCCCAATAAATTTCATAATAGCCCCCTGCATTCTGGCCAGAAAAGCCTTATCCACCTCCACCGGCAGAGCCCTAAACAAATACACCCACTGGGGTAACACCATCATTTTGATGGCAGCTACCCTCCCCAACCAAGAGAGTTTTTTGCTCTCCCAGCGTTCCAATTCTCTTCTCATTTTCCGTTCCATAACCCCGAAGTTCACTCTCCCCAGGTCCCATTCGTTGGACGTTAAATATATTCCCAAATATTTTACACTCTGTTTAGCCCATTTAAAGGGGAATTTGCTCTGCAGGTAGTGTTTTAGGCCTGCCTCTATGGACAGATTAAGGATCTCAGATTTTGTAGCATTTATTCGAAATCCCGAATATGTCCCATATTCTTGCAAAAGGTTATATACCGCCCCCAGGGAGCCTTCGGGGTCTGTCAGTATAAACAATAAATCATCTGCGAACAGTGACACTTTACTCTCCATCCCCCCCCATACCCCCTTCACTGCCTCACTTTCGCGCACTCGTTGAGCCAAAGGCTCCATAGAGAGTACGAAGAGTAGCGGCGAGAGCGGGCAGCCCTGCCTGGTTCCCCTCTCCAGTTCAAATGCCTCAGTATATTCTCCATTGATGCTGATTTGCGCCATGGGCTTTGAATAGCCCTAATCCAGTTAAGGTATGCCCCCCCCAACCCCAGGCGTTCTAAAACTTGGAACAGATAGGGCCAAGACACACGATCGAAAGCCTTTTCAGCATCTATAGTTAATAAGAGCATCGGGGCCCCGCTCTTCTTCCCCTTCCAAATCGCATTCAGCACCTTCCTGATATTATCTGTGGTTTGTCTGCCCGGAACAAAACCCCCCTGATTCTCATGCACCAGGCGCAGCATATAGGGTAACAGTCTGTTCGCCAGTATTTTAGTAAATATTTTAAAATCTGTCCCCAATAGGGAGATGGGTCTATAGGAGCCACACAAATTTGGGTCTTTCCCCTCTTTTGGTAGCACTGTAATCCCAGCCGTACGCATGGACTCTGGGATTCCCTCCCCTTCCTTAAAGGAGTTATACAATCTAGTCAAGGGTCCACTCAACACCTCTTTAAAAGTTTTATAAAATTTATTGGTGAAACCATCCATCCCCGGAGTTTATGGGATGGTAAAGCCTTAATCACAGCCCCCACCTCCACCTCAGTAATGGGCCTGGAAAGCAACTCTGTCTCTTCCCCCGTCAGTTTCGGTAACTGGGTTTGCAAATACCCTTCAATAGCTGTCCTTGGGCAGGTGTCCTCTGCCATGTACAGCTGTTTAAAGAATTGCACAAACTGGGCCTTAATCTGTTCCCCCGTTCGTACTTCTCGCCCCCCTGCATCCCGAATTTTAGTGATCAGATTCCTTCTTTGATGTTGTTTCAACTGATACGCTAGCCATTTAGTAGGTTTGTTCCCTAATTCAAAGAATTGCTGCTTAAATTGATCTTGAGCAAATTTAATCTCTGCAATTTCTATTTCCCCCAGCTCTCTTCTTGCGTCTCTTAACTCTCTGAGCTGTACCTCCCCCAACTCCTTTGTCTGTTGGAGCCATTCCAGACCCCGGATTGTACCCCGCAGGGTCTCTGTGGCGCTCTTTAATTTTTTTCACATGCGTTCCAATGGAAATCAAAGCCCCCCTTACCACCACCTTCAAACATTCCCACAGAGTACCAATTGAACAGTTGTCCCGATCATTAAACTCTAGGTACTCTATGATAGCTTGTTTTACTTTTTGAGTGATCTCTGGATTATCCAAGAGGGCCTCATTTAACATCCATCTCTTCCTCTTCGGTCCCGTGTCCCCCACCACCAAATCTATCCAAACCGGGGAGTGATCTGTCCAAATCCGCTCCCCAATTTCACAATGCTCCACAGCTGTCATCATGGATTTTGACACCCATATCATATCAAGTCTGGAGAAGGACTGGTGCACTGAGGAGTAGAAGGTAAATTCCCTCTCTCGGCCCCGCAGTTCCCTCCACGTGTCCTGGATCCCCAAATTTGCACCCATAAGTTTCAACATCCGTCTACTTCTCATGCTGCCCTCACTACGCCCTGAGGAATTATCCAATTGGGGGTTAAGGGTCAGGTTAAAATCGCCCCCCATGATTACCTGCCCTTCTGCAAATTTTTCCACACAGGAGGTTAACCCTTCAAAGGATCCCCCCTGTGCGGTATTCGGGCCATATACATTTACTAAAGTAAACCATTGCTCTTGAATTTTCAATTTAAGCAATAAAAACCTCCCTCCTTTATCCCGATATACCTCACTATCAGTATACCGGACCCTCTCACTTATCAAGATTCCCACCCCTGCCTTCTTCAGCTCTACTCTATTGGATGCAAACCACCTCCCGGGGTACTTCCCATGTGCCACCCTCCACTCATCCGCTCTGCGCAAATGCGTCTCTTGTAATAAGACAATATCCCCTTTAAGCCTATGCAATTCTTTGTACATTCGTTGTCTCTTTATCGGGGAATTCAACCCCCGTACATTCAGTGTCAATACTCTCAACTTATCCATTAGTTATGATCATCAAGACCCTTGTAGAGATGTGCTGCTCGGTAGGATATCCCTCCCCCCCATCCGCCCCTCCTCCCCCTCCCCCCCTCCCCCCCTCTCCCCTAAACCTTCCTCCATCCCCTCCAAATATGTAAGGCATGACCCACCATACTCCCGAAGCAGCCCGCACTTTCACACTCAGATCCTGCAAATAGCACTTCTTCCATACATCAATAGCATTCCCCCGCACTCTTCTCACACACCACTCAGCCCCACTCAACCCCACTCAACATAGTCCATAAAAGAGGCAGTCCTGTGTATTATCTTCTCTCTCCCATTGGGCCCGGAGTCTTCTTCTGCCGCCGCAATCACTTCTCCCCCATGGATGCTCGCCTCCATCTGTTCTCGTCATCTTGTCGCTTCCCTAAGTGGCTGCCGGAACTGCCAGGACCCTCCAACCATCCTGCCCGCCGCATCACCTCCGTAGCTTCCTCCACTGTGCGGATGTAAGAGGAGACTCCTTTCAGGCTGAATGATAGTCCAAAGGGGAAAGTCCATTTATACTTAATGTTCTCCTCCCTCAGCCTCTTCGTTAGGCCTGCCACCTCTCTCCTCTTCCTCATAGTGATCGCCGACAAGTCTGCATAAATCTCCACTTTGTGGTTTTCCCACTGCACCTCTAAGTTTGCTCGCAGCTGACACCACCGCATTTTTTGTAGCATACTCATGAAAACAGGCAACAATTTCCCGCGTCCGCCCATCCGTCTTCGGGCCCAACGCACGATGTGCCCGGTCTGTCCGCCAACACATGGCTGCACCAGCATCGCCAGCTTGATCCATTATCTGGCGGCCCAACTGCTCCACTATTGTCACACAATCCTCTTTATCCTTAGATTCCGGTATCCCTCGGATCCTGATATTAGATCTGCGGGATCTATTTTCAAGGTCTTCCAGTTTAGACCACAGTTCGTCCTGCTCCCCCAGTATCCCCTCCACTTTGTCTTGCAGGCTTTTGATGGTATCATCGTGCTCCTCCATTTTGGTCTCCACCTCCACTAATCTCTGGCCTACCTCCTTCACTTCAGCTTTCAACTCCTCTATCCAGTTCTGTGCTTCCGATTTAAAGTGGGCCAGATCTTGCCTAATGGCCGTGAACCAGCCCTGCAATTCTCCTTTTAGGCTTGCAATTTCGCTTTCTCGGGGGGTTTCACTTTCAGCCACCACACTTGCCTCCTCCGTGTGCACTGCACATGTCGACGCCATCTTGCCCTTCCCCGCGGCACTCCCATTCACATTCTTATAAGCGAACGATTTTAAGTCCGCAGTGCTTTTCCGTGCCGCTGCCATATCCACTCTCTCTGTGCCTCCTCCGGTCCCAATACCGGCGGTTCGATGCTCCCGGGGGCAACTATTAGGGGCTATTAAGCAGGTTTTTCACTTCAATCGGCGGAGCTCCGTGCTTTTGCTGCCGTCTAGTCCTGTGATGTCATTTCCTCCGAGGCCTGGCTAGTCTTAACAGACTGTTTTTGGGTTACCTGATCCTGTGAAGAAGAAGCGTTGGCTGGTACCGTGAAGTTTAATGGGGACCGCGTATCGAGACATGCTCGATGCTGAAGACGTCTTCTGGATATATCGCTGCAGAAGGAACACTCCAGCGGATGGTGGTCAGGACCCAAACAGGTTAGACACCAATTATGAGTGAGTGTCTACAATTAATTTGGTACCGCCACAGTTTAAACATTTCTTAGGGTTAGTGGCTGGTATTTCCATGAAGGAGAGTGAGTAGGCCTAGCAGGCCGAAAAACCGTCAGAGACTAACAGGGAAAAAAATATTCCTCAGAAAGGAAATTTTGTGAGAAAAAAGAAGAAACAAACACCGGCGGTACCGGTGGCGTTGGGGAAGGCAGACGCGACCACAAGACAACAAAAAAAATAAAAGAAGAATTTTCTGCGGTGACAGGAGTACGTCCTGCCAGCTCCGCGGAAGAACAAAAACTGAGGAGAGGCTAGTTGAGAAAGGCGGGAAGGCAGCACGCAGGCGTGGTGGGATGCTCCCAAAAGTGTTCTGATTGGACGCTGGGGAGCGTTCCTGCGCAGACTCTGTCGGTACCGACGTACCCATATATGAAGACTCATTCCTGCTTGTTCCTGGAGATGCCTATAACTACATTCACATTTATCTGGATCATTAGTTTGTTTTTTCCATGTTCCAGATGCAACTTTTTCAGTATTGGTCCTCCCTTTTCGCCTCTCATCAGCCCCCAATCTTTACAAAGTGTCTGACAGTTCTGGAAGCTCATCTATGCAAAAGAGGGTGCTACATTTTCTCATACCTGGATGATTGTCTTCTATCAGGTGCCCCAGTGCAGTCTGTGCATCAGTCTCTACAAGACACGATTCATCTGCAGTTGCTTGGATTCCTCATAAACTGAGAGAAATTCAACTTGATATCAGTGCAAACTATTCTCTTCATTGGTTCATGCATATACACTCCAAAGGCAACAATATATTTGCCAGAAGGCAGAGCACACATGTTCAAGCAAATAAGCACATGCCTAACCAAAGACTTTGCAAAAAAGGAGGTCGGTCTCTGTGAATGAATACTATAGACTATATGAAAACCTCATTCAACTTTTCACCAATATTGCCAGATATCATAATACTAAATATCACAGCACAGCCTCAGAAATAACCGTGGGCACTCAATTATTCTGGATTAAATGTGTTACACTTCCAGACTCGTGCCGGTTCTTACATCAATGGCTGAATAATATGTTGTATTGATGATATCACAAGTTCATGTTATGAGCAAATCAAAAAAATAATCAAAAAGTACTTAGCTCAAGATGAACCGTAGAACTGTGCTGTGTATTTCTTTCTTTATTTATAAAAGTATCACGTTCTCCTTCTCCTTCATTCTCTTTTTTTTTATTTTTTCATTTTTTAGTTATTTTATATGTGAAGAACGTCCTTCCACTCGCTGGTACTGAATGTAAAACACGTCCCAACGCCAATTTATCACGGCGCCCATGCGTTTCGCCAAATGGGTTTTTCAAGGGACTATGGCATAAAGTGGAATATATTTCTGTAAATGAAGACATTAAAAGTGACTAATCTGTACAAAATGATTCAATCAAAGCAGAACATAATTTAGTACCACCTTTGAAATATTGCATCAATTGAAACTAGAAGAAGAAAAACCAAAAATACAAAACCTGTGGATAACGCGGTTCGATTGCTTGACAACTGGTCTCCTGCTAATGCATTCGGTAGACTCAATGAACGCCGCGCATGCGAGTTTTCGGCTGCACCACCCTGGTTTAAATGCCTGGAACCGAGGTATCCTATTGGTTGATCAAGCAATGCAGGCCGCCCAATCAATGTTCTGGTTTAACCCAGTAGGTTGTACCGTGGCCAGGTTGTAGATCCATCTTTGTTCCTTATAAAGAAGTCGCTGATCAAGGGTTTTGCCCGAGGCAGGTCCAGACACCATTTCTATACACCAACAGCGAAGCTGTGAAAAAGTGTGATGATGAGACAAACAGTGTTGTACCAGGGGAGCTTCCTTCAGGGCACAACGGAGCCGGCTGGCGTGTTCCTGCATACGAACCCGGAAACAGCGAATCGTCTTGCCAATATATAGAAGAGCACACGGGCACCTCACAGCATACACTACCCCAGCTCCGTTGTGCCCGGAAGGAAGCTCCCCTGGTACAACACTGTTTGTCTCATCATCACACTTTTTCACAGCTTCGCTGTTGGTGTATAGAAATGGTGTCTGGACCTGCCTCGGGCAAAACCCTTGATCAGCGACTTCTTTATAAGGAACAAAAATGGATCTACAACCTGGCCACGGTACAACCTACTGGGTTAAACCAGAACATTGATTGGGCGGCCTGCATTGCTTGCTTGCCATGTCCAGACCTACCAGCTGTACATGGGCATGTACCTTTGAGACCTGGCAAAGGAGATTACCGGGTTCTCTGCTGGTCTCTCCGAGGAACCTTTGCAGAGGTTCAAGGCCCTGTCATCAGGGATCCGAGAGTGCTCGAAGTTTATCTCTCGAGCAGCCTATGATGGCTTCGAGGCTTCGGCCCGTGTAGCTGCGGCCGGCATCGATGCACGCTGTCAGGCTTGGCTACAGTCATCGGACCTCAAGCCATGGGTGCAGGACAAGTTGGTCGATGTCCCCTGCCGAGGTGAAAACCTCTTTGGCAAGCCCATGGCTGAAAAGACTGCGGAACTCGAGTCTGAGATTCTCACCCGGACAAGGCTGTCCAGGAAAACCTCTGCCCCCTTCTCAGAAGAAGAAGGGCTCGGGAAAAAAGACCTTTTACCCGAGGAAGTCATCTGCCTACTAATCATACCCTCACTTTCAGGCCTCCACAGCTCTCCAGCAGGGTCAGCAGGCCAAGGGGTAGGGACATGGGCCCCGTAGGCAGAAAAACCCCAAGCCACCAGCTCCGGCTCCTGCACAGCAGGGAGCGGGGTTTTGACTCCAGTGGCATAGCCTCTCCTCCTCAGCTGGCCCATCACAGCACAGGAGGCCAGCTGACCCTGTATGCCCACAGGTGGTCAGCTGTAACAAGGGATACCTGGGTACTAAGTATAGTCCAGAAGGGCTATCTCCTCCACTTCCACCAGGTACCTCCCTCCTACTTTCCAGGGGAGCCTCCAAGACTCCCTCTGCACAGGGAATTACTCCTGCAGGAGTTAGCAAGTATTCTGAAGGAACAGGCGGTGGAACCGGTGCCCCACCACCTGAGAGGTCAAGGCTTCTATTCAAGGTACTTTCTAGTACCAAAAAGGACAGGAGGCCCATCCTAGACTTGCGAAATCTAAACAAGTTCCTGGAGAGGGAAAAGTTCAAGATGCTTACCCTTGGGATACTGCTGTAACAGGTGTTCTCCAGGAGCAGCAGGAATCAGTCCTCACGACCCTCCCTCCTCCCTGGAGTTGCAGTCATATATACTTCATTTTATTTTTTTGCTGTCTTTTAGCTATGTCATCAGACTGAGCAAGATGGCACCCTTGGGCGGGAAGGTGACTGCGCATGCGCGCTGCATTCCCAAAGGCTTTCTTTGAAAGCTGGGAAAATGCTCCGCACGAGGGCTCCGTCGGCACCAACATCACCCATATGTGAGGACTGAATCCTGCTGCTCCTGCAGAACACCTGTTACAGGTGAGTAACTACACTTTATTACCAATAAGATGTGATTCAAGGTTTGGCTATCATCCATCACCTGGGTTTACAGTACAATCCACCTATATTCTGCTGCTTGTGCTCTCCCTCATACCTGCAACATGTCCTTGCCTCATTCAGCCCCTGCCACTGTGCTATCAGGGAGAAGTAGGTGTTTATAGCATTCTGACTACTCCAGTTATTACTCTCTGCCTTTCCCCGATGTTTCTGCAGTCGGGCACAGCACTGGTTATAGAGGATCATTCTACTAACATTATATATCTACCCATCTGCTTAGCTTTATCTACCCACACAAAATTATCTAGTAATGTATCCAAGTTATCTTGCTAAGGTATCTAGTATTTAGTATCTGATACAACCTAATGTATATAGTTCCACAACCTAATGTATATAGTTCTCAAATGTTTCATGTAAAATGATACTTTTGTTCATAGTTCACTGATGTTCCATGTAAAGTAGCTAGTTTTTAGTCTCTGATACAACCTAATGTATATAGTTCTCAAAATGTTTCATGTAAAACTTTTGTCCATAGTTCATTGATGTTACATGTAAAAACAGACTTGCCGCTCTCTTATTAACTTGTTCTTTGTAAACTGCACTTGATCACTGGAAGGTGCGGTATATAAGTGATTGTTAAATAAAATAAATAAATAAATACTAAAAGTTGGTAATTGGGGACTAAGATACAGTAGCCTCTTAAACTCTACATTCTAAACCACTTGCAGGGGGTGGTAATCCAGGGCAATTATTTTCTTTGCCCCATGTCACCACTTTGGATACTGCCTGTTGCTTACCTCATGAGAGTGATGTCGAACACCTTTCCGCCTCCTCCATGCTGACTGGCTTAGATGAGTGCTGGGGCTACTTGTATGCAACCTCTCTAGGAGGAGAGGATGGGGACTATCTTGGGAAATGGATTTCCTCTTTTTCAAAAAAGTATCAAAAAAATCTCAAAAAGATGTCAAAAAAATAACGCACATTCAATTTTGTCGTTAATCCAACATTGTATTGCTGCGAATCACAATTTTCAAGAATTTCGATGCACGGTAATAGAGCAAGTACTCCTGGATATACGTAGGGGGGACAGAGGCCGTCTACTCCTTCAGAAGGAACAACATTGGATTTATAAGCTATGTACTTTGGCTCCGAAAGGTCTGAATGACAAAATTGAATGGGCGTTATTTTTTTGACATCTTTTTGATATTTTTTTGATCCTTTTTTGATATTTTTACTGTGCGCAGCCAGTTACTCTGTGAGTTCCATATCTGATTTCCTTTTTTACTTGTTTAATTGTCGATTGCTGTGTATTATGTACGTAGTGTCAGTATTTGTGTTTTATTTTATAAACTATTGCTGGAAGTAGAGTAGTCTTCTGCTTTTTGATGTAGAATATCTGTGCAATAAAGTTGGTTTTAGATAGAGAGGATGACATCATAGTTTCTGAGCGTATCAGCTTCGTTTGATACCTGTTCAAAGGAGAGTGATGTCAGGCGCTTTTAGAATTCTTGAAGCGAAATGGTTGCTCGATCTTGACGGAATAATCTTTATTTGGCCTTAATGCTGGATCCCCGATGAAGCCCGGTAGGGTGAAACAAAAGCTTTTGTTGGATCCGGAGTGCAGTAAACGCCAAGTGTCTGTTCGAGGTCTCTTTGACTAGCTGTTGCGGCGCTAGACTTCTGAGGCAGCTCTTTAGAAAATCTGACTCTGTAGCGTTGGAGACGAAGGATACACGTTTGAAGTTTGCTGTTCAGATAAGTAACGTATTACTATTTGATTAATTAAGAGAGAGTATCATACTATCTGGATTTTCTTTTTCTATTTTTTCTAGATATTCAATCGCTTTTTATCAGGTGCTGAGCTGTTGGTAATAGGTGAAAGAGTTTCCTATATAGTGTGAGCAAGAAAGAATTGCTCTTGACTTCACTAAAATTTAAAATTAAATTAAATAAATTATAAAATATTGTTAATAATTGGGTTGATAAGATAGATTTTAATTGATATTCGAATCCTTTAAAAGTACTTTTCTTGGATATAGTCGTATTGGTAAATATATTAAAGTTTAAAAGGGTGAGGCCTGTGATGTACGAGTTCTGAGCTCTGTCCTATGGTGACACTGTTTGCCAAATGAATGGCATGAGCTTCTTCTGAGGCCTCTATGTACCCAAAGTATAGCTTGTTATAAGTTTGTATTGTATAGTTTATTATAATTGGGTTTGTAAAGGGTGGTGTTGTGTGTATTTAATAGTTATTTACCCTTTCGGCAGTGATTTCATATAAGTTATTAGTTTTGTGAATACCATGACAGCAATGAACCTTGCTTCTAAGCTCCCAGGGTATGTGGAGACTGGAGTATGATCTCAGTCTCTCATATTTACTGCTAATGCTCAGCATAGTACTTGTATTGTGCTAAAGAGAGCCTCCTCCTGGAATTCGTAAGATGTAACATGTATGGGTAATTTTTCAAAGTGTGCTTGGAAATTTTTCCTAATTAAGCCTGTGGCACTCAACACGGTGGGAAATAATTCTGTATCTTTCTGCTATATTTTCTTGGTCTCTGACTGCATTTCTTGGTATTGAAGATCTTCTCCCTCTCAACACGATTGACAGAATAGTCGCTTGGGACTGACACCTCTTATAATCAATGCCGTTCTGATGTTCTTCTTTACCACTGTGTCTGGCTTCCTTGCATCCAGCTTTTTATCGGTCAGAATGGGAGTATCTGAGGTGATCATAACCTCTTCATTCTCTGTAATTCTCTTAGCATCATGATCCCACTGCTTTTCAGGCACAGTGATGTTGTAGTGTTGACAGAGTTTCCAATGGATGAGGCATGCTACTTTGTTGTGCCTTTCAATATGCCGTTGTGCCGTTCAAAGCTATCAAGGGGCTCTCCTCCCCCTCTCTGTCTGACTTCATACAACCACTTGCCCCCAGCAGACTAAGAAGAACTGCAGAGACCAATATGTTATCAATACCGAAAGAAACGACAAACTGCACCAAAACAACATCCAACCGAGCCTTCAGTCTCTGCGCCCCAAGTCTATGGAACACTCTACCACCACACATCAGAGCAATCCCCAACTTGAGCCAGTTCAGGAAGGCCCTGAAACATTTCCTCTTTATCAAATATCTCACTGACAGCTCTGACCCCCAGCCACTCTCGCATAGTTCGTCCCCAAAAATGTAAAACACCAAACAGGATCCTTTCCCTTTAACTTCATATGTATATAGTTTACCTTTGTTCTCCAAGTTCCATTCCCTGTTCAATGTAATGACCAGACATATGTATATTGTTGGATGTTGTTGTTCTATGTAAACCGCGCAGATCACAAATAGTGCGGTATATAAGAATTGTAAATAAATAAATAAATAAATATAGAAATGTTTTGCCATCAGAATTTCACAGCCAGCTATGAGGTGAGTCACTGTTTCTAATTCTTTCTTACAGAATCAACATTTGTCTTTTTTACCAGTTTTATCAATGCTTGCTGTAAACCATTTCATCCGTAATCCACTGTCCTGGGCTGCAACCATTAATCCCTCATCCTTTGATTAAGGAGCAGTTAACTGAAACTGTTCATGTGTCCATTCTTGATCAACAAAGGGTTCCTGGAGTAATACACTGTATTTCCCACTGTATTTACCACTTGTTTTTTCTCGTTTGCTGATTTAATTCTTTGAAGATTTGTTTTCTCTTGTTTGCAAATTCTGTTGCTTCCTTTCCTGTGTGTGCTTGTAGATTCTCATTTATTCCTTCTAGTCATCAGAACACTTGTCTTAGTTTGATGATGGAGACAGAGTCTGGACATTTACTTTCATATTTCAACACTTTTTGCTTATTCAGATCCAGTGATCCTGCTGAGTAGGCCTGGAGGCCTGTGATAGTAGTTTTGCATGTGTAATCAATCTCTGAGGCCTAGCCCTCCTTCAGGTCTAGGGATGTACAGTCTTGGCATTCACGGATTCTTGTAAATTACCTCATGGGCATGGAGGAGTTTTCTTGTTTGCACATCCAGTTTTTTGAGATCTTTTTTTTCCTCACGTGTTTTATTAGAAGTGGATTACAGTAGTACAGCCAACCACACCATAACCACATTCCGTTCTTAATCTCACATACATGTGCCAAGTACACAGAGTAGAAATAACAAAGTAAAGTAACCCATTGCTCTTTGGAGCCCATTCTACATACAATTCCCCCCTTTGCAAGTTCTTCTCCCTGCTTTATATGGGTCCTCGCTTCACTGTGGAGCTCCTTAGAAGGTGTGCCCCAGAATGGGCATCATAACTAGTGGCCCTCTTCCCAAGCGCAATAGGTTAACTGTACCCTTGTGTACACCATGGCAAAACTAAGAGAGAAAAAAGAAACTAACAAGCTTCGAGATAAAAGTATGTAAAAACTTGATCAACAACAAAAACAACAAACCGTGCCAGCTCAGTGTGTGTTTAACTTCATACCCATGTGTACAATGACTCCTCGGTCAAGATGAGTTGCATCAAATGAGCCCCACTCCCCATGTACCTTGAGGTAAAGGGCTCCATATTTTCTTAAATAACCATTCTTTTCCTTGGAGATGGTAGGATAGGCGATCAAACCATAGAGCTTCCCTCACTTTGATCCTCCAATCCTCCACCCTGGGGCTACTCTCGGACCACCACCTCTAGGCCACCACCATTCTGGCAGCCAGAGGTAGCTTGTGTCGTAGCATTCCTCTTTGGTTCTGACCCTTATGGGCCCCCAGCAGTATATCAACAGGGTCGTCCAGTCCTCCTTTCCCCACTGTTACCGGCACCTCTTGCCCTATCACTTTCCAAAATTGCGCTATTACTGAGCATTCCCACCACATATGAAAGAAAGATCCCTGCCGCCCACAGCCTCTCCAACAATATGGTCCCCCTTCCACCTTGCTTTGGACAACTGCAAGGGGGTTATAGAGGCCCTGTGAACTAGTTGGAATTGTGTTTGTCTCCAGAACGTGACCCAGGTATAGTTGTGTATCCCTCCGTGTATCTGCACCCAGGTGTCCTCTTCCAATTCACGGCCTAACCATCAATGCCAGTCCACTTGGTGTTCTACTATCATCTTTTCTGCCTCCTCGAGCCGGCAACAATAAAGCTTCGCTAGCAGGCTTTTGGACCCAACCCCATGGAATAGTACCCCTTCCAGTGGGCTGCAGTGATGGTTCAAGCTAACAGCAGTTTTTGGGTTCATTATGAAAAAATGTAACTGGAAATACTGAAAGAAAAAGATCCTACTCCCCATGTGCTTCTCAGCCTCTCGCATGGAGAGTATTCCATCTGCTCCGATCAGGTCGTGAAATTTGACTATCCCTTGGGCAGCCAAGCCCCTCCAAGTATCTCGGAAATCAGTCCCCAAAAAGGGCCAAACGTCCTTCAGCAAAGACCATCAGGAGAGCAATGCGGGCAGTGTACCCCTTCCCTCCCAAGGTTTTGAGTGTCTCTGATCTCTACCGACTCTCCCCCCTCCAACCATTCAAATATTGATAGGTGTGTGAGCTCACGTCTTTCAATATCTATCCATAGGGTGTCTCCACTGCGGAGATAATGTCCTCTCAGAGCCAGCAAAACTGATGTCATCAGAAAAGCTTTTCACTACTCTCTTTAAGATGTGTACAATGCTGCATATGCCTGGTAGCCCTTTAGAAATTAGTAGTAGATGACCGGCAGAATCAGGCAGTCTTCCCTGACTGCATTCTTTGTTACTTGTCTCTAACTTGAATATGCAAGCTGTTTGGACCTAGAGGACCTAGGAGATTTTTAAAAGCTTTCAGGCTTTGCCCATTCTAGCACTGTCCTTTGTAGGGATTTTTTTTCTCTCACCCTCACTCTACTCAACATGTGTCTCCAGAACCATACCCACACAACCAGAGAGATTTTTACAAGAGTCACTTTGCTGTGATACTGCTGCTACTGCCTCTGTCTGTCTCAGGGTCCTGGCTGTGCCATTATAAGACTTTCTGGGTGAGACTTTTTCATGTATTTGACTTCAGCAATCTTTTTCTAGCTTGCACCTTCTCCCTGTTCTCTCTGTCTGAATGTAGGACAGAAAATGGTGCTCTGCTGCAGCTTAGCCTTATTTTTCTAGTCAACTGATGATATAAATCATAATTTAGAGAAAAAGAGGCAGGGATAGGTTTGTTTGGCTGTTTGTCAGAAAGTTTCAATAGGCTTGATGAAATGCTTCTGTCTTCTCTTCCCAGAGTGACTCCAGTTTGTCTTCCTTCCCCCCTACCCATGAGCATGGTTAGCTGCTGAAACAAATGGAGTGAATGAGTATTCAAATTGTATACCTTAAACAGTGGGTGAAGAGCCAAACTTCTCACTCTCATTTGACCAAAAATGAATGCACATCCCTACTAATCATTACCTAAGATGAAGAAATGTTTTTCCTTTCATTAATTAATAAAGCTTGAAAACAAATAATGGTGATAATTAGATAGCTATAGATGCCCTCTTAATGAAGAACAAGAGCACAGACCTGATTTTGAGGTTTAATGAAGATCCTGAGATGAGCACAGGGGTTCTTATTTATTGGGGGAAAAACAGAATAATTTCCAAGTCTTTCAGGTGCAAGGAACACTTTGGGGTATTGTTTACTAAGCAGCAGGAGTGGTTTCTGTGCAATATTGGAGCAGCGGCCCCATTGAATTCAGTGGGGTCACGGCTCTGCTACTGCATGGAAGTCGCTACCGCTGCTTAGTGAACATACCCCTTTGGCTTTCCTGCTCTACTCAAATTAAACACTGTACTAACAGATTAGGGTCCTAATGACCTTTTTTTACTTAAAAAAATGACATGCAGGAACAATAAAAGATTCAAAACAGCCACTTCATTTACATTGCATCCACTGACAGGAAGCACAGAAACACTTCAGTACTTTCCACATCATTTATAATTGTTCAACTATGACAGAATGACTATCAGTGTCGTCACTTGCAGAGTTGCCAAATTATCCAATTCCAGGAGTGAGATTTCTTACAAGCTCATCCTGATGCATTATGGAACCTGCAGCATTGATTCTAATGGATAAGATCAGAGACTGCAACTACCATACTGCATTGCAATACAAATTTAAAACCAGAATTGGCAAAAATCTCATTCCTGGAAATTTATTTTTATTTATTTAATAAACACTTATATACCGCACTTTCCCATGGATCAGGTGCGGTTTACAAAAAAACAGTATTTTAAAGAAACAGGAACAGATATAAAGCCTGTTCTTCTTACATGGAACATCAACAAACTATGTACAGTAGGCGTGTGCCTTAATACATAAAACTAGAGCTATTAAATGTCCAACTACTATATACATATTAACTTGGCAACTCTGCAGCACTAGGCAAAATACTGACAGTGTCTGAGCTGGGGAGAGGAGCTGGTTGAATTAGAACTAGCATAGTTTCAATAAAAGAAGAGGCGTAGCCCCCATTTGGGGTTGTTTTGAGCACATGCAATAAATGACTGTGTCTAATGTAGAAAAAAAAAAAGTTAAAACAATAGAAGGTTAAAGAAAAGAAAATAGAAAGGAGGGTTTTTTTATGACTGATGATGTAAGAGACGTGAAAGCACTTGGCTGGCTGAACAGTCTCCAGAGTTGCCAGGTTTCTCAGTTCCAGGAGTGAGATTTTAAGCCATTTCTGAAATCTCATTCAGATGCATTATGGGACTGATTCCAATGTGTAAAATCGGGGACTACAAATACCGTGCTGCACTGCGCTGCAAATTTAAAACCAGAAATGGCAAAATATCTCACATCTGGAACTGGGTAACTTGGCAACTCTATACTCGACAATTTCTCAGACTCTGAAGAGCTAAACAAAAAAGCCTTTTTCTGTGAGCTAAGCACTTTCTATTTGACTCCAATCCTATTGGTCAGCTCAAGAGGACGATCTTTACCTGGATATCCATACAGCACTCTGGTTCATCTCCTTTCTCTGAGACAAACAAAGCAATAGATATTAATTATGCCAAGCAGGGCCGGATTTACCTTGAGTGAGGCCCTACACCAACAAAAATTGTGGGCCCCCAGCAGGGGCGGCCCAAGGGGGGTGCGGACCTCATTTGCATAAGGGGCCTCATTTGCATAAATATTTGCATAATGTTACATATACTAACTTTTAGTAAACGTGCCCTCTTAATGAGTGTATGGACAAGAAAGACTAAAAGATTTCTACATTACTATAATCCAGTGCAACTGCCAGACACATTAGGAACTACTACAAACACTGCCCATAGTAAACCCGCTCCGTATCCTAACCTAATCACCAATAACCAGGACTCACAAACGCACCATACGCTACCAATCAAAAGGCACAACTGCAAATATTACAAACCAATACAAAATTTCAGAGAACAACAACACTACATACCTAACTGGGGAAAGAGAAACAAGTGGCAATGTCAATAATAGGAATTAGATAAAACAGAACACCCTCAGCTCAGTTACACATGCAGAAATAGACCATCACCAACATAAGTAATCACAATTTAGAAATAGAAGACAATAAGACAATTTTAAACTGGGAATCCCAAAAGCCAAACTTGGAATGTACAACACTGTAGAATAAACAATACATTAATTTGCTCTTGTTACTAAACAAAGCACAGATGTTAATGATGCACATTTACCAGAGCTGACATATTCCAATTAATAAATTCAAAATAAAGAGATATTTTTCTACCTTTTTGTGCATTTTTTTTCAGCTGCAATTGCTCCAGCCAGCCACTTTCTTCTGGTTTCTTCGTGTCTTCTGCTAACTCTCCATCGTCTGCTGTCCATTTGTCCTTTCTTCTCTCTTCTAGATTTTTTTTTTCCATTCTCTCTCTACATCTGCTTTAACATACTAATCTTTCTCCTTTGCTCTTTCCTCATTCCTATTTCATCCACTCAAATATACCCCTCCATCCTCAATCCCCACTTACTCTCCCAATACCCGGCCAATTGTAGATTTTTTTATCCCTCCCAACACACAAAATATTTTTTTTCCCTTCTCCATTTTACTCTTCCAGCCCCATCCCATTCTAATCCTCCCCCAACATCACTCTCCCTTCTAGTTCCAAGCCTCACCCAGCATCCATTCCCCTTCCAGTCCCTGCAACCGCCCATGTCCAGCCCTAGCCAGCCATCAGCCCATTTCCCGTCCGAGCCCCCCCATCACCCCACTTACAGGCCTTACCCCATCACCCCATTTTCAGTCCTTAACCCATCACCCCATTTTCAGTTGAAGCCCCCCCTATAACCCATTCCAGTCCTAACCCCCCATCAGCCCACTTCCAGTCCTAAACCCCCATCAACCCATTTCCAGTCAGCCCCCCATAGCCCCATTGCCAGTCCTACCCCCCCCCCATCAGCCCCACAGCCCTTAACCAGTCCTAACCCCATCATCATCCCACCTCCAGTTTTTAACCCCCCCAGCCCATTTCCAGTCCTAGCCCCCTATAGCCCATGACCAGACAACCCCCTTCAGCCCCCAGCCCTTACCAGTCTTAAAACCCCCCCAAGCCCATTACCAGTTCTAATCCCCCCCCCAACAGCCCATATACCAGTCCTAACCCCATCAGCCCACCTCCAGTCTTAACCCCCCAGCCCATTTCCCAGTCCTAGCCCCCCCCAGGCCCCCCCCCATAGCCCACATTACCAGACAGCCCCCATCAGCCCACAGCCCATTACCAGTCTTAAACCCCCCCCCAAAGCCCATTGCCAGTTCTAAGCCCCCCCCCCCCAAACAGCCCACAGTCCATTACAGTCCTAACCCCATCAGCCCCACCTCTAGGCCTTAACCCCCCCCAGCCCAGCCCATTTCCAGCCCCAGCCCCCCAATAGCGGCCCCATTACCAGCCCTACCCCCCCAGTCCATTTCCCAGCCCCAGCCCCCCCAATAGCCCATTACCAGTCCTACCCCCCCATAAGTCCCATTACCAGTCCTACCCCCCCCATAGCCCATTACAGTCCTACCCCAAACCCCAACTAGCCCATTACCAGTCCTACCCCCCCCCCACATAGCCCATTACCAGTCCTACCCCCCCCCACATAGCCCATTACCAGTCCTACCCCCCCCCCCCATAGCCCATTACCAGTCCTACCCCCCCCGGCCCTAAAGTAAAATTTAATTAAAAAAAAAAAACCTGGTGGCTGCCGCCGCGGGGGCCCCCTCTGCTGCCGCGGGGGCCCCCGTCTACAAGATTGGTCGGGTCCGGTCGGGTCCTCTCCTCCCTCCCCTCGCTGCAGGCTGCAGGCTGCGAGAGACGCATCTTCGCGTCCTCTCGCAGCCTGCAGCGAGGGAGGGAGGGAGAGAGACCCGACAGGACCCGACCCGACCACGGCTACCCGACCCGACCAGCTTGTAGAACCGGGGCCCCCGCGGCAGCAGAGGGGGCCCCGTGGCGGCAGCCACCAGGTTTTTTTTTTTAAATTAAATTTTTACTTTAGGCCGGGGGGGGATAGGACTCTACCCCCCCCCCCCCACCCCGGCCTAAAGTAAAATTTAAATTTAAAAAAAAAACCTGTGGCTGCCGCCGCGGGGCCCCCTCTGCTGCCGCGGGGGCCCCGTCTACAAAGCTGGTCGGGTCGGGTCCGGTCCGGTCGGTCGGGTCCGGGTCTCTCTCCCTCCCTGCTGCAGGCTGCGAGAGACGCGAAGGAGAGCTTCCTCCTCGCGTCTGTGTTAAGCCCGAGGGGCTGATGGGAAATCCCATCAGCCCCTGCGGGCTTAACCACAGACGAGAGGAGACGCTCTATCTTTCGCGTCTCTCGCAGCCGGAGGGAGGGAGGGAGACGAGAGACCCGACCCGACCCGACCGGACCAAACCATACCATCTTGTAGACGGGGCCCCCGCGGCAGCAGAGGGGGCCCCGCGGCGGCAGCCACCAGGTTTTTTTTTTAATCGAATTGAAAAAAAAAAAAACTGGTTCTATTTTTTGTGGGCCCCTGCCGGTTGTGGGCCCTACGCCATGGCGTACATGGCGTATACGTAAATCCGGCCCTGATGCCAAGCATCCTATAAACTAGCGTTCTTGCTTTCATTAGTATCAGGCTCCTCTCTTGCCACAGAATAGGTGAGAGAATTCTCAGCCTTCTTACTGATTAGAGATTTAAAGAGCTCAGATATATTAAAATTTCCCTTGCTTAAGGACACTATTCTAGCTTTTCTCTCTCTCTTATACTGAGGATTATGATTT
This sequence comes from Ichthyophis bannanicus, assembly GCA_033557465.1. Lineage (NCBI taxonomy): Eukaryota > Metazoa > Chordata > Amphibia > Gymnophiona > Ichthyophiidae > Ichthyophis > Ichthyophis bannanicus. The sequence continues at coordinate 1,003,346,488 of CM066031.1, read as the reverse complement.
TTTTTCTTTTTTTTACAGCTTCTATATATTTTTTCTGTCTTTCAGAAGCACCTCTCTGGCTCCTTTCTCAGTATGATCTATTCCCAATAACAAATCCATAAGACCACTAAAAAGCCTCCTAAATTAGACTTAACACTCTATTTTTTAGGGCTAGTTGTACCTTTGCCCAAGTCTGGAAACTGGCTACAATTCCTACAACTTTAGAATGTTCCAGAAAGATCTGGAACATTATTGCTATGAAGGAATTAACATTTAAGATAAGGAATAAGTTCCATATATACTCTGTGAGGTGGTCACTATCTTTTAAGGTATTCTAGTACAAAGTTACTTACAAAGTAAGAAAGTAAAAAAGAATGTCTAATTGATGAGTTGTGGGGTACAGATAGCCTAACCTGACATGGCAGTGTTTCAGCACTGCCTTTGTTAGGGGTTTAATATAAATAAACATAAATTATAGTAACATTACAGGTTAAAACAATAAAAACAATCAAATACATTTAAAATCCAAACTACAAAACCATAATATAATATAATATATAAATAAATGAATTGAATGCCATCCTGACTAAATAAAGTATAAAAAGTTCAATTTAAATGTAATAAAATCATAATAAGATAAATGATAAGAAAAATAAAAATGATGAAGATGATATTAGTAATAATACTTATAAAATTAGATAGGTACTAGACATAAATGTAATCATACCACTTAATATATAGGTAAAACCACAGTAAGATATATCTAAAGGCAAACTACTAAAATAGACATCTTAATAAACCTATTACAACAGAAGGTAGGAAGAACCAGTAAAAGAAACATTGTAACAAACTGTGAGCAAAGTTGTGTCTCTGTGCTTCTCATTCAAGTAAACCTATGTGGGAGATAGAAAACATATAATAAAATATAACAAAAGGGAGAAGGAGCGACGAGTGTTGACACCAAAGTACCTCAAGCATATAAAGTGCTGGAGCCTTTCTATGATCATAAAAATGGCTGCCATTCTAGGACAAGTTAGATTTTCATAATGTTGCAGTAAGATGACCATATCAGACAAATAGGAGAATATTAAGATATCAGTGTGTTATAACTGATGATTTAAAAATAATGAATTGAAAAATAAATAAATAAGGGAGGAGTGGCCTAGTGGTTACTAGCCTGTAATGCTTACTGAAGGTATGCAGCGACGACCAAGTTGCCGCCCTACAAATATCTGCTGGCGGCACCAAACTGTGTTCCGCCCAAGAACACGCCTGCGCCCTGGTGGAATGCGCCCGCAAACCACCAGGTACTGGTCGCCCCTGAATCATATAGGCAGAAGCAATGGCCTCCTGAATCCACCGGGCAATGGAAGCTTTAGCCGCCACTTCCCCTTTGCGTCCCCCCCCGAACAAGACAAACAACCTTTCCGACTTGCGAAAAGACTCCGTCACCTTCAAGTACTCCCTCAACGCCCTTTTCACATCCAAACAGCGGGAGGTGCGAGCCACTGCGTCACCCCCGTTACTCCCCAGAACCGGTAAGCAGACTGTCTGATTCAAGTGAAAAGGAGACACCACCTTGGGCAAAAAGGATGGAACTGGGCGCAGAACAACCTTATCTTTAGAAAAGGATAAGAAGGGCTCCCTACAGGATAACGCTTGCAATTCCGAAATGCGCCTCGCCGAGCAGATAGCTACCAGAAACACAGTCTTTAGCGTCTCATCCTTTACTGACGCACGATGCAACGGCTCAAAAGGGGAACGAGATAACCCCGTCAACACGAGATTAAGATCCCACGGCAAAATACACACCCTACGCACCGGCCGCAATCTCGAAACTGCCTTTAGATAGCGACTCACATCCGGGTGAGCTCCTAAGGACACTCCGTTGATCTTACCGCGATAACAAGAAAGGGCCGCCAGCTGCACGCACAAGGAACTGGCTGCCAGCCCTTTGTCAAAACCGTCCTGTAAAATCTCCAATACCAAAGGAATAGCAACCGTGGCCGCTCGGACCCGACGCCGAGAGCACCAATCCTCAAAGATGTGCCAGACCCGCACATACGCCAAAGACGTCGACTGTTTGCGGACTCTAAGCAAAGTGGCAACGACCGCCGATGAGTAGCCCCTCTTCCTTAGCCTAGCCCTCTCAATGGCCATACCGTAAGCGAGAATCGATCCACCTGAGGCATTAACAGTGGACCCTGAAGCAACAGATCCGCTCTCGACGGGAGCCGCCATGGTTCGCCATCTAGGAGACGCACTAGGTCCGCGTACCAAGGGCGCCTCGGCCAGTTGGGTGCTACGAGAAGTACTCGCCCTGGATGGGCCCCGATCTTTTGAACCACCCGGCCTATCAGTGCCCACGGAGGAAAGACATAAAGAAGACCGTCGGACGGCCAGGGATGTAACAGCGTGTCTATACCTTCCGACATCCGTTCGCGCCTTCTGCTGAAAAACCTGCTCACCTTCGCCGACCAGAAGGTCACCATTAAATCCATCCGTGGCATTCCCCAGCGAGCTACTATCTGCTTGAACATGTCGGGATGCAATTCCCACTCCCCCGCGAACCCTGCTGAGGAAGTCCGCTTTGACGTTGTCTTTCCCTGCAATATGCGCCGCCGAAATCGCGAACAACTTCTGTTCTACCCACTCGACTAGTTCGTCTGCCTCCTCTTCCATTGCAGCACTCCCCGTGCCGCCCTGTCAGTTGATGTAGGCCACCGTTGCCGAGTTGTCTGAGAGCACCCGAACCAGATGTCCCTGTACGAAGTCCTCGAGTGCCTGTAGAGCCCGAGCTACCGCTCGGAGCTCCAGCCAGTTGATCGACCAGGAGGCCTCCTGGGGGGACCAAATCCCCTGCGTGAAATGGTTCCCGCAGTGAGCCCCCCAGCCCACCAAGCTGGCATTCGTCAACAGTGGAATCCAGTCTGGTTGCTCCAGCGGCATGCCTGTCGCTAGAGATGACCTGCGTAACCACCATCTCAGTGATCGCCTGACCGGGGATGGACAGGGAAGTCTTTTGCTCAACGAATCGGCTTGATGTGACCAACGGCGCAGAAGAGTCCTTTGCAGTGGTCGCATATGAAACTTGGCCACGGAACCGCCTCCAACGTTGCTGCCATCGTTCCTAGCACCCGAAGGTAGTCCCATGCCGACGGTGCCAGCTGCGCCAAAAACTGGCCAACCAAAGCCCTCAACGTTTCGGCCCGCTTGTCCGGCAAACACACTTGACCCCTCTTTGTGTCAAAGCGCACCCCGAGATATTCCAGGTTCTGAGAGGGTTTCAAACGACTCTATGGGGTTTACTATCCAACCCAGATCCTGCAAGAACTGTACCACCCTGTCGGTCACCCGGACACTCTCCTCCTCGGACTTCGCCCGAATCAACCAATTGTCTAGATAAGGGTGCACGAGAATCCCCTCTTTGCGCAACGCCGCCGCCACCACCATCATAACCTTGGTGAAGGTTCATGGCGCCGTTGCCAGACCAAATGGTAATGCTTGGAATTGATAATGACCCCAAGGAAGAGCAAATCGCAGGTATTTCTGGTATGCTTCGCGAATGGGAATATGCAAGTACGCCTCCGTAAGGTCCAGTGACGTTAAATACTCTCCCTGATGCACCGCCACGATGACGGATTGCAGAGTCTCCATCCGGACATGCAGAACCCGCAGACAACAATTTACGGCCTTTAGGCCCAAGATGGGTTGTAACGTTCCACCCTTCTTTGGCACCACGAAATATATGGAGTACCGACCCACGCCCCATTCGGCTTCTGGTACCCTGACTACCGCCTTCAACTGCAACAACCTGTCCAACGTAAGGCACACTGCCGCGGACTTTTTGGGACCCCTGCAAGGTGACATGATGAAGGCATCGCGCACGGGACGAGCTAATTCCAGCGCATATCCATGCTGAATGATCTCCAACACCCACTGGTTGGAGGTAATGTGGGTCCAAGCAGACAGAAACTCCCTGAGTCGCCCGCCTATGGGAGCCCCGTCCACCGGGACCCGCCTCGCTTCATTGCGGCTTGCGGTTTGCAGAGGCGGGGAAGGAGGAGAAACCTCCACTGGCCCCTCTAAACCCGCGAAAACCCTGGGCTCGCGACTGAAACCGGCCCCTTTGGAAGCTTCCAAACCTCTGGGATCGAAACCTATGGAAATCTCGAAACTGGCCATGGAAGCCTTGAGAGGACTTCCCTTGCTTTGGCTTGTCCTCTGGGAGTCTACCCGCCTTGGATTCCCCCAGATCCTTCACCAACTTATCCAAATCCTCCCCGAAAAGCAACCCTCCCTTAAAAGGCAGCTTGCTAAGTCGGGACTTAGACGAACCATCCGCCGCCCAACTGCGCAACCACACCGACCGATGGGCTGCCACAACCGACGCCGTCCTATTAGCCAATTCTCTAATCAAATCGTAATGCACGTCTGCCAAGTATGCTGTCCCGGACTCAAGCCGATCCAGCTCTTTCAAGCGCTCGGGATCCATGTGCGAGGTCTGACGCAGACGTTGGACCCATCGCAGGCACGCTCTGGCCACCCAAGCCCCACAGATGGAAGCTTGGAGCGAAAGAACATCAGCCTCAAAGGTCTGTTTCAGCAAGCCGTCAACCTTACGGTCCTGGACGTCTTTGAGAGCTGCACTACCTTCCACTGGGATAGTGGTCTTCTTTGTCACCGCTGACACCACCGCATCCACCCTCGGTGCTCGGAATCTATCCTTATCGGCTAATGGGTAGAGTCTATTCATGGTCCGAATGCCGAACAGACCTGCTTCCGGCCTATCCCATTCATCTTGTATCATCTTATCAATCACCTTATGCACTGGAAAAACCACCTGCGTCTGCCTAACCACCTGAATTACGGGATCCTCTACTTCTTCCTCTACTGCATTTGGTGTAGCCAAATTCAACATCTGCAAGGTCTCCATTATTAAGGCCGCAAGCTCCTCCTTACGGAAAACCCTTATGATCTTTGCTTGATCCTCGGGCTCCTGGATCTCTCCTTCCTCTAGATCCTGCAAACCTTCTTCCTGTTCCCACTCCGCATCCGGGACCACCGGCCACTCGCCGTCTCCCGACGGAGAATCCATCGTCTTTGCTCTTTTAGAGGCTGGCGGTTCCTGACCGACCTCCACCGTCGCTGCCGGGTGCTGCGCTGAACTACCCAGCGCCCCGGAACCTGACGCATGCCCTTGGCGCCTCAGGCAATAGGCCTGATGCAGAAGTAGAGCAAATTCAGAGCTGAAGTCTCTAAAACCCGACTCCGGTGCCTCCAGGGCAGAGCCAGAGGGTCCCGCCAGCTCCTCCAAAGCCGGGTCTTGCGCTGGCGACCGTGGGGAACCTACCCGCACCCCTGCCTGCATTCCCTGCGGCTCTGGAGCTTCATTGGTATCCATCTGCAGCTCCACCGCAGACGATAGGGTTGCACAGCCCTGGCACACCCCCGTCTCGGCTACTGTACCCCTCCTGGTGCCATACACCAGGCACTGGGGTCTCGATGCCATAAGACTGTTCGCCCTTTTTTTTTTTTTTTTTTAAATAAATTAAATAAATAAATAAAATTAAATAAACAAATTAAAGGCATAGAGCCAAGATGCCTGTATTGCACACTCCTGCACCTCGAACACGCGAGCTACTTACAGCCCCCCTTCCCCTTTGGAAGGCCTTAATCACCGAGAAATATACACTCCCCTTTTACGGACCTCAAATAAAAGGGAAATAAATAGGTAATAAGGAAAACAATAAACAAATTACGAACACGCTCTCAAACTTGTCAAACCTGAAATCTGCAGCTTTTTTGTGCTCCACGTGGCTCCTCCGCGGCTGAGAAAATGGCCGCCGAGACTGCCGCTGAATGGGAAAAAAGGTGCCAAATGGCCCCGCGCCTGACCGGCGCTTGTCAGCTCAAGTTCCCTGCAAATAAATGCAGCCCTTATTCCCGGATGCCTTACCGGTCCGGACTGTCACTCCGTTGGTCGTTAGGTCAGCTCTGTGCCGGACAGCGTCTGCCGAACACCGCTGCCAGACTAAGCTGCTGCCTCCGGTGCCGTCAAAGGCAGACACTGCAGCTCAATTAAGGGCTGTCTGCAAGAAGGGCTCTCCCCCGAAAAGTCAGGGAGGAGAGAACCTCTGAGCCATTTAAAGGGGTAGCAAACTCGACGTCCTGAGTCTGCACTTCTTCTCCCAAATCAGCACTTACAGAGTCAGGGAGCAAGAATGCCTTTAGCCTTCCCTTTGATCTCAAACTTTTTTTTTAAACAGCCACTAATAAGCCAAAATGAGGAATCACACCCCGATTATACGCTAATCTACTAGCTCCTTATCAATTACTCCAGAGAGCCCTCCCCAGGGCTCGCTATGTCCTCCTGCTGCATGGAGACTGGTCACACTAGAATCGGAGAGAGAGGGCGGCAGGCTATATTCAGTGATGTCATAAGATTGACATACCAGTCTCCAAGCTGCAGGAGGAGATTGACAACCCAGAGGTAGAGGACTGAACTGGAGGAACGATAAGGAATGGGTGATTTCAATTGTCCCATTATTAACTAGATAAATAATATCACATCAGGAAATGCTAGGAAGACAAAGTTCCTAGATAAAATAAATGACTGCTTCATAGAGCAGTTCAGGAACCAATAAGAGGGGGAACTACTGTATTTAGATCTAATCCTGAGTGGAACACAGAATTTTGTACAAGAGGTAACTGTACTGGGGTTACCTGGCAATAGTGATCATAATATGATCAAATTTGATTTACAGTTATAGTCAAGATTATTCACACCCTTGTAGTTAAACCCCTTAATGTCCAATATCTCCTAAAAAAAAGTGGCCAGTGATGGCTTTGGACTATATATGCACACATATTTGACACACAAAAGAATCAAATAAAACAAGACCAATTAAAAAAGGAAATAGTAGGAGATAATATAAAAACTGGGACATTTCCAGAACATGATTATTGGCACCCTTATAAACAATTCAAACCAGTTTGAACAGAAGAACCACATTCCCATTGCAGTAAAATTTGTCGCACTTGTGATCAATTGTCAGTACTCACATGACTTGAATCAACCAGTGAATGATGGCTCTAATGTTTAAAATGGCCACATTCACTCCCTGTTCTATTTCCACAATGGTGAAGACAAGAGAGCTGCCTGAGAGCATCAGAAAAGCCATTATCATCAATCTTTAAAGGGGAACAAGGCCATTTCCAAAGGGCCCGGGATTCTTGTGTCTACAGTTTGCAATGTTATTAAGAAGTGTTCTGCTCATGGAACTGTCAAGAATCTCCCAGGTCGTGGTGGGAAGAGGAAAATTAAACCAAGAAGCCAAAGTTTAGTGTGAGCTGTTGGAGAAACACCACATACAGCAACCAAAGAGCTTAAGGCTGATCTGGAGCAATCTAGAATGGGGGTTTCAATCCACACCATATGCCGCACACTAAACAAATAAGGAATTCATGGGTAAAGGCCAAGGAGGACCCCCCACTGCTCAAAGACAGACATAAAAAGGCACACCTGATCTTTGCTCAAACCCACCTTGAGAAACCACAATCCTTTTGGGAAAATGTTCTTTGGCAGATGAAACCAAACTTGAGCTCTTTGGCAATGCAGACCAGTGATACATTTACAGGCAAAGAAATGAAGCTTATAAGGAAATAAACATCCTTCCTACAGTTAAGTATGGTGGAGGCTTCATAATGTTGTGGTGCTGTTTTGCTGCCTCAGGAACTGGAAGCCTGGAACATATTAAAGGAAGCATGAAGTCAGAAGACTACCAAGGTATTTTGGAGTGAAATGTGCCACCTATTGTCAGAAAGCTAGGTTTGGGTTGAAGGTCATGGATCCTCCAGCAGGATAATGACCCAAAACATACATTCAAAAGTATAAAAAAATGGTTAATAAGGAACAAATGAACTGTTTTAAAATGGCCAGATATGAGTCCTGATCTCAATACAATCGAGAACCTTTGCAAAGAGCTGAAATCTGCCACTGGTAAAAGGAATCCTGGAAACATTCATGAGCTGGAACAAATCACAGTTGAAGAGTGGCAGAAACTACCAGCAGACAGGTGTATGAAATGTAGATAGCTATAAGAAACATTTGGAGGCTAACATCACTGCCAAGTATTGTGCAATCAAATATTAGTGAAGGGTGCCATTAATCCTGTCCAGGTCATATTTTATTTTTCTCAGAAATTACTATTGTCATGGGGTAGATCAGAGTATACCTATGGAAATAGGAAACACAGAGCCGAGCAGGTCTAATAGGGACAGCTCAGAGCACATGGATCAGGGTTGCTATGAGCAACCATCACAAACAAAAGCACCAGGTGTAGGAGCACGCCCTAGTAGGAGATTACCTCATAGCCTATTAGGTAATGAGGGACAGCTGAGGGCAGGACAGGCTCACCGGAACACTAAGAGTGACGCAGTTAAAAATCACTCAGCGTTGGTCAGAAGGAGAGCTAACCAGGAGTCTAGAGGAGCTAATCAGGAGTCTAGCAGAAACAGCAGAGCTGTTTGGGAGGCTAACCGGAGAACTTCACACGGAGATTCAAAAAGTATTCCACAGGAAATAGCCAAGGAAAGAATACCAGAGTCTGGTTACAGGGTGCTGAGCAGCACGGAACAAGAGCCAGGTGGTTGGAACCACGGAGGTATTAAAGCAGGCAGATGGAAGGAATCTGTGAGAGAAAACCTCCCTGAGAACAGGTACTGGGAGGGCAATAGCTATTATCAGAGGGATACTTGCATGCCCAAAAAGAAGCGTCCAGTAGAAGTGAGTGGAAGGCTTTCATGGGAGAAAAGCCACGTTAAGTTTCCTAGCTCAAAAAGCTCCGGGGGAACCGAGCCAGAAGATAGGCTGATTCCTTATAATAGAAGGGACTTTGAAAAGCAGAGTTTCACATACACTCAGCCAGGAGTGTGTGGCCCTCTGGAGGGAAACTCTACACTATACGGTAACCTCCCAATTCACCCTGATAGAGAGGAGGAGAGAAGCCCTTGTAAAGGAGAAGAGGGTTTATTCAGAAATGGTATGAGTTACAATCCTACCGAAGATAACTACGGGGAAAGATATGAGGACATGGAATGTGACTTCTGTGTTGAAAGTCCTGATGATTTCCAGATGGATTGTACCTTAGTATTCTCAGATAACATTTCTTCATTGTGCTGAACTGTTTAGAAATCTGTTTAGAGAAACAGATTTGAACAAGCCTGCTTGTGTAAAGTACAAGGACTGTTTTACCTTTTTGTTGGATTGGCTGAAGATAAGCACCCATTTATGTTAACAGTAGTTCACCTTCATTTATGCCAGAAAGTATGGTTTAATTCCTTTTGATTCCTACGTGCTGAAATTCACCCGGAAGGGAAAATAAAATACCTCTTTTAAAAAGCCTGGCTACTCATCTACAACTACCTTTTTGATTAGCTAGTGGGACTACAAATCTCAGGGGGCATTGCAACGTCCCAGCTATATTAAGAAGAGGCCCCACTGAAGCTCCCCAGGCTTCTGCCTATAGGAGTATGTAGGTGGGTGACACTATGTCTTAGTTGCACAGACATCTTTTTTTTTTGTTGTAGACATTTGAACATACTATTAAAATATTATGATAACATACAGTTGGAATGTTTCCAATTATTTCTCAAGATATTGTACACAACATACTTAAAATGCCAATAATGTTGACCACAACTGTATACTGTATAGTCCAAAGCCATTTCACTGGCCACTTTTTTTTTAGGAGAGATTGGACATTAAGAACTGCAAGGGTACCAATAATGTTGACCTCAACTGTAGAATGCTAGGAATCATAAGAAAAGGAGTGGAGAATAAAACAAAGGATATTATAATGCCTCTGTATCATTCCGTGGTGTGACTGCACCTTGAATATTGTGTGCAGTTCTGGTCGCCTTATCTTAAGGATACAGAGAAGAGCCACCCCACCAAAATGGTAAATGGGATGGAAGGATACTCCTTTTAGGAAAGGCTTAAAAACCTTAGGGCTCTTCTACTTGGAAAAAAGATGGCTGAGGAGAGATATGATAGAGGTCTATAAAATAATGATTGGTATGAAATGGGTAAACATAGATTGGTTGTTTAATCCTTCAAAAAAATAGAAAGACTAGGCAACATGTAAAGAAGCTACAATGTAGCCCATTTAAGACTAATAGGAGAAAATATTTTTTTACTCTGTGTAATCAAACTCTGGAATTCATTACCGGAGAATGTCGCAAATGCTGTTAGTGTAGCTGGGTTTAAAAAAAGAGTGCTAATTGCAGGGCAGATGCTGGGCATGCCCACTGCATTTACCACACACGGTTTGCATTTACCACACTTTATCTTTTTCAGTTAAGATATGGTCAATGCAAACACCTACCACACTTTAGTAAATATGTCCCTTTGTCTCAGTATTATATTTTTGTGTTTGCTATGTTTTGCTGCGTACGCAAAGTTTCCTGTATGTGTGCCCACACACACACAGCTTAGAAGGAACACTGCTTAGCATCAGCCACGGTTAGCATGCATCCATCAACACCCATATTCTTCCCCTAATGTGCCCAATTGCGTGCTAACCAGTTAGCATGGGATTTTTAGCATGGCATGCTTAGCACACTTACTGCATGCTGAACTCTGTGCTGATGATGCACTTTAGTAAACATCCCCCTAGATGAATTATTTGCTTTGTTCTTTACTGAGGAAGATGAAAGGGAGTTGCCTGTGCCAGAAATGGTATTGAATTGTGATGGTATGGAGAAATGAATACAAATCTCAGTGAGCCTTGAAGATGTAATAGGGCAGATTGACAAACTAAGGAGTAGCAAATCACCTGAGTCAGATGGTATAATCCCCTAGGAGCAGAGCTTCTCAACACAGTCCTCATGACACACCTAGACAGTCAGGTTTTCAGAAAAACTACAAGGGATATGCATTTGCACACACTGCCTCCGTTGTATGCAAATCTCTTACATGCATATTCCTCAAAATCGACTGGCTAAGTGTGTCCTGAGGAATGAGTTGAGAACCCCTGCCCTAGAGTACTGAAAGAACTCAAAAACTAAATTGCAGATCTACTATTAGTAATTTATAACCTATCATTTATCAATAGCTTCAATACCTGATAATGGGAGGGTGGCCAACATAGTTTCTACCATTTTGTCCAGTACCGATTACTTTGTCCAATTCATGCATATTCTCTTTCCGTTTCTTCAGTTTCTCAAGCTAAGTAAGAGCCTACCAGACAATGCTTTTTTCTTTAAGGCATCTATGCTATAGAATGACCTTCCCCCTGATCCACAACAAGAAGCACTTTATAAAAGGTTCAAAAGTAGCCTTAAAACCTGTCTCATTGAGAGAGCCTTCGGGAGCTGCTTTGTTGACGCTAGTCTGATGCTCAACTTTGTTTGCGTTTCTGGTTAACTAGCTGCTGCCTGTCCCTACTCTTACTCTTTTCTCTTCTTTTCTCCTTCCTTTCAATGATACTGTAGTTCCTTTTTAAATTTTTTATCGTAAATGGCTTTGCTTATTGAAAGATGGTACAGCAAAAATAAATTAAACCTAATACTGGAATACTGTAGGGATTTGTACTGGGACTAGTGCATTTTATTTTTTCCAACCCAACAGGAAAGAATTATATAGGAGTTGAGGTTGGCTGTCTGTAGACAAAATAACTACCTGAAAAATTAATGCAATGAGAATGAAACTTAGCATATGGGGAAAAATATTAATCAAGTTAAAAAAATGGCCAGATAGGACTGGGGGTTCCAGAGAAATAAGACTCCCTAAAAAATGACTCAGTGCATTTCTGTAGAAGACATTCCAGTTTTCGTAGCATAGAAACTTACATGAAGTGAAACACAGTGCCTACAAAATACCTCCTTTTCAAATTCCCTATCCCTGTTCTCTATTCCCCCATCCTCTACACTGCCCCACCCCCCAAAAAAAATACTCCATTGCAACTGTCTTACCAACCTTACCAAATATGCCATCATAACTACCTCACCATCCTGCAAACTGCCCCACTTCCACAAACCACCCCACCCCCATAATGCTCCACCACTCTGCCAACTTCCCTCCTCCAAAATCTAACCACCCTGTAACTGCCCCAACACCCTGTAACCTGCCTCCACCCCAAAGAACTACCCTGCTGCAAACTGCCCCATTCCCAAAAACTACCCCCACACAACTCTGCACCACTTCACACACTGCTCATATTGCTAAAAACTACTCACAGCTGTCCTATTATTCTTTATTCTCCCCACCCCTAAAACATATCTCCAAGTGCTCCACCACTCTGCAAACTGTCCCACCCCCAAAAACTATCTTGAAACTGTCCCATCACCTCAAGTGCCCCACCCCAAAAATCTATCGCTCTGCAATTGCCCCACCACTATGTCAACTTCTCCACCCCCCAAAACTACGCCAATGCAACTGTCCAGGGCCAGCCCAACCATTGTGTGATAATGTTGTTCACACAGGGCCCCGTGCTGCAGGGAGACCCGTGTTAACTTCATGCTGCACATGCTGTCTGCCTGCCTGACCTGCTTCAGAAGGGGCTGGGGAGCCCCTAAGCCTCGGCTCACCTCTGCACATCTGCTGGAGTGAATAGTGGGGCTTTCCTTCAGTCCGGCGAGTGTGTTTTCTTACAGCCAGCCAGTGCGCTGATTACAGGGAGGTTAAAGGGCTTTTCCTGTTTCAGACAAGACAGGAAATGCCCTGTAACCTCCCGGCACTCAGTGCGTGGGTGGACTGCAAGAGAACACAGCTTCTGGAGTGAAGGAAAATGCCACTTTTCACTCCGGCGGATGTGCAGAGGTGAGCTGCGGCTTTGGGCCTCTCCAGCTCCCACTGAGGCCAGTCAAGCAGGTGTGGGGCTCATGGGGGGGGAGGCTAGGACTGGAAATGGGCTGATGGGAGGTTAGGATAGGACTGGAAATGGCTGATAGGGGGACTAAGATTGGAATTGAGCTGATTGGGGGGGGCTTTGACTGGAAATGGGCTGATGGGCGGGCTAGAACTGGAAATGGTGGATGGAGGGTTAGGATAGAACAGGAAATGGCTGATGGAGGGCTAGGATAGGACTGGAAATGGCTGATGGTTATGTTTATTAGCTTGATATACCACTGTTCCAATTAGAGCACGGCGGTTTACAAAATCAATCAATATATAGGAAAGGCCAATGGGCCGGAGAAGGAAAGGAAGTTACAAAGTGTGACAGGAAAGCACTCAAACACTTAAATAGACATGACTAAGGAGAGAGAGGAGTGAGAGAGAGGGGGAAGGGGAAAAGGTTCACACAAAAGGGGAGGGGAGGTCAAAAGCAGTGGAGAAGACGTGTGTTTTTAGATCTCTTTTGAAAGTGGGATAATGTTGTTCGAGTCTGAGGGAAAGGGGTAGAGAGTTCCAATAAGCAGGGCTGACAAAGAAGAAAGGCAGAGATGGGGGGGCTAGCACTGGAAATGGCTGATTGAGGGCTACGATAGGACTGGAAATGGAGGATGGACTAGGACGGTTAATGGGCTGATTGGGGGGCTAGGATAGGACTGGAAATGGCTGATGGGGGGCTAGAACTAAAAATGGGCAATGGGAGGCTAGGATAGGACTGGAAATGGCTGATGGAGGGCTAGGACTGGAAATGAGCTGATGCAGGGGGATGGGAGAATGGGACTAGAAGGAAACAGGAGGGGCTGGAACTAGAAAGGAGCTGAGGTAGGGGGAGGACTATAAGAGGATGTGGCTGGGTGAGTGAGCATGGAGAGGGGAAAAGATATTTTGTGTGGGAGGGATGAAAAATCTACGATTGGCTGGATATTGGGAGAGTAAGTGGGGATTGAGGATGGAAGGATGAAATTTGAGTGGATGAAAAAGGAATAAAGAAAGAAATGGAGGAAAGAGCAAAAGTAGAAAGATCAGATGTTGAGAGAGAATGGAAAAAATGAGAAGAGAGAAGGACAAATGGATAGCAGACAATGGAGAGTTAGCAGAAGACACAAAGAAACCAGAAAAAAGCGACTGGAGCAATTGCAACTGAAAAATAAAATACCCAAACAACAAAAGGTAGAAAAATACTTTTTTATTTTGAATTTATTAACTGGAATATGTCAGTTTTGGGAAATGTACAGCGTTAACGTCTTTGTGTTTTATTTAGTACAAGAGGAAATTAATTTATTGTTTTATTTCTCCAGTGTTGTACATTCCAAGTTTGGCTTTTGGGGTTCCCAGTTTAACTATTGTCTTCATATTTCTAAATTGTTATCCCTTGTTCTATGTTTGGTGATGGTCTAGGTTTTGCATGTGTAACCGAGCTGAAGTATTGGTATTCTCTGAGATCTATTGGTTTAATATTTGCAGTGTTTGGTAGGTAGGGTTCGGTACGTTGTGAGTTCTGATAGTGTGTTATGATATGGCAGGTTTGCTATGGGCAAATTGGGTAACACAAAAGAGCAGAAACGAGTGACATTTGAGGATTCGGCTGAGGATCGAGATTCAGATTCTTCAGATAATGCTTCGAGAAATGGAGAAGCCCATAGATCACAGCGGGGTTTTCCCAGGGGTCGCCCTCCGAGTCGTCGGCCTTATCAATCACATCAACAGGAGGGTTGGAGGGGCCCTTTTACACGCTCCCAATCACGTCAACAGTTATTAACCTGACAGGACAGGCATTGACTGAGGAACAACTGTCAGTATTGGAACATGGCTTGGGCTTTGTCCCAGCCCCGCCATATGATCCATTTAGAATAATGATAGCACTTCATCAATTTTTTCAGAAGCTTCATTTAATATTACACTTTGCACATACCCCCGCTTTTGTAGATACGGATGATTCTGTATGCAAAAATCCCTCTCGATGGCGGCCTCCGATAAGTTCGGATCCAGCTTTAACCACCTTTCAGAGTTTAGTGCTCAGAGATTTGCGAGGACTTGAAATTTCTGACACTAAGCATTGTTCGAATTTGACGCGCCCACAATATCGAGCCTTGAAACAATTACAGCGGGATAAGAACATAGTCATCCGTAGAGCGGACAAGGGTGGAGCAACAGTGCTTCTTTCTAAGGCTGATTATAGTAGCAAAGTATTAACACATCTTTCAGATACAAAATATTATCAGATACTGGAGTTGGATCCAACCCCTCGTTTACAACAAGAGCTTAAGGAGCTTACTTTAGCGGCTTTGGATCGCAAATGGCTAACTAAAAAGGAGTTTGAGTTTTTGAATCTTGCTTTTCCTATAATTCCCATTATGTATATGGTTCCTAAGGTGCATAAATCCCTTGATAACCCCCCTGGACGCCCAATTGTTTCGTGCCGCCATTCTATTTTAGAACCTTCTTCCCAATTCTGCGATTATTTTTTTCAACCCCTGACAGCTAGGGTTAAATCGTTTATTAGGGATTCTTTCCATTTGTTATCAGAAGTGTCTGAATTGATCATTCCAACAGGTTCTCTTTTGGTAACCTTAGATGTCGTTTCGTTATACACGAACATCCCCCAGTTGGAGGCATGAGAAGTTTTAATGAGTTTGGATATTCAACTTCCTCAGCGATTACCAAAGGCTTTCTTGGGAGACCTGTTGCGATTGGTTCTTTTTCATAATTACTTTATGTATGACTCTACCTTCTACCACCAGACATTTGGAGTGGCGATGGGGGCTACAATAGCTCCCTCGGTGGCCACATTGTATGTAACGCATTTTGAGGAGCGATATGTTTATGGTTCGGCTGGTTTCTCCCATGTAATATTATGGAAAAGATTTTTAGACGATATTTTCTTTATTTGGGTGGGACCCGAACGAGAATTGCAAGCATTTTTGTTGTGGTTAAATTCTTTAAATGAAAACTTACAATTTACCCCGAAATACCATCAATGTGAGATTGAATTTTTGGATCTTTTGTTGTCTATTCAGGGATCGTCACTTCAGAGTACTTTGTATAGAAAATCAGTACAGCGGAATGTATTATTAAAATACACTAGTTTTCATCCACCGGCCTTACGACGAGGTTTACCTTTTGACTAATTCCTTCGCATTCGGCGCCTATGTTCAATGGTGGGAGAATACCGACAACATGCTAGGGAATTAAGCCAACGCCTGAAAGAACGAGGTTATCCGATAAAAATCATTCAAAGGGCTTTTAAACTAGCCTTATATAATCACCCGGGGTGGTGGGAGGGTAATGCTCCTCGACATCAGGGTAATACAGAGCAGGACAATACCGGCAAGATTATAGGGGTGTTACCATTTCTGCCTACATCCACTCAGGTAGCCTCTCTTCTTAGACGTCATTGGTCGGTGTTGACACTCCATCAATGTTTTCAGAAACCTTTAATGATAGCTTATAAGAGATCCCGGACTATAGGAGAATTTGTTGTTCAAACACGGGGGGATGGGACAACTCCAGTACCTCTTAGAGGCCACTTTTCTTGTGGCCATTGTGATTTCTGCATTACCTCCTTGCAGGGGGACACTTGGATAGATCCTATTACTAATGAACAGTACACATCACGGTTTTTTTCAGATTGCTACACAGCTTTTGTAGTATATTTGTTAATCTGTCCTTGTAATTTGAAGTATGTGGGCAAGACTACGCGTCCAGTAAGGAAGCGATTGCTTGAGCATCGTTCTCGTATTAATGCCCGCCAAATGTCAGCTCCGATGGTTCCTCATTGCCAACAATATGGACATCAGTTTGAAGATCTTCGATGGCGCATTTTGGACGTGGTCGCCCCCCTGAAGATGGGGGGGGATCGCCAAAGTAAGCTTCATTTCAAAGAACAACAGTGGATTTTTCGCTTGGGCTCTATTACTCCAGCTGGTATGAACATGGATATTGATTGGTGGAATCTTCGCCTATAGTCATTCGCTCTGGACTGAAACGGCATGTTATTGGATGGTTACTTTGACGTCACTTTTGCGGCCTTTAAATAGGTATCGCTTGCTGGTATGATTCATTCGCCTGAAGAAGAGCCGCAAAGCTGAGCGGCTTGAAACACTGATTAGTGTTGCATAGAATCATACTACTCTTTCACTGGTCCAGAAGATATGGTATATCAAGTTGAGACAGTTTCAGATACTATGAGTGAATCGGAGCTATTGCTTAAGGCTCTTGTCTTGAACACTTCTCATTGATAACGCGGCGTACCCGCTATGAAGATCTTTGGATGCATTTTGATCTACTCCAGATGAGTATTTTCTTTTCGTTGTTCAAGAACAAGGGACGATTACACTAGAGCAGTTTGAAACGTCTTTTAGAGAGTAAAATTTAGTCCTCACAGTGCAGGAGCAACGGCTTGTTAGTGCTGTAGCACCTGATATAATGACCTGTAGTGGGCCATTTTAAAATTACTTTTGAGTAAAATGGAGGGCTCACTTTGAGAGTAGAAAAATTTCTGCTCATCGGTGAGTGATCCGACAAAAAAACATAACTTTATCTGGTCGTATCACGCAGCACTATACAGGGAGTTTTGGAAATCAAGTAATTTAAGAGGGATATAGTTAGGTTGATTCCATTGGGTTTATTGGATATTTATGGGTTCTAAATAGGCAGGACTTATAGTACTTCCTAATGTGTCTGGCAGTTGGCGCTGGAGTATAGTAATGTAGAAATCTGGTAATCTTTCTTTATCCTCACTGCCCATGCAAATGGTATTCAGACACTCATTAAGAGGCATGTTCACTTAAAGTTAATGCGCATTCACAAATGTTAATGTGTGTTAAGTGCAGGGACACCCATTTACTTCTATTGGTGCAGTGGCACTTAACATATATTAATATTTAGTAAACATGCCCCCAAGTCCATTGCTAGGAGAAAAAAGAGGCTTGTGAGGGACTCCTTTGAAAGCTGCCTAAAATTTTATATGGGCAACATATACATTTTAAAATAAATTACATTTATGCAAATGAGGCCCCATGGATATGCAAATGCGTCTCCGCATATGGCCCCACATCACCCTTGGGCCACTCCTGCAACTGCCCCACCACAAAATATCTCCTTGCATCTGTCCAACCCTCCAAAACTCCACCCATGCAACTGCTCCACCACTCTAAACTACCCCATTGTCAAAACTACTTCCCCATACCTGTTCTCATTCCCCAAAACTATGGCCCTTGGAAATGCCCCAACACTTCCAGCTACCCCCCAGAGACACATCACATGCACAACATACATACACCTATTGCAAATTATTCCCTATCTATGATGCAGGGCCTTTATCAATGGCTGTGCGAGTGGTGCAGCTGCATAGGGCACAAATACAGAGGAGGCCTTGATGTTATCACAGGGCGAAGCCTGGCAAGAATAAGTTATTGTATTTGTGTGTCGGGGGGGGGGGGGGAGCACCAGGTTTATGAGTCACAAAGGGTGCATTCCTAGCTTGGTGAGGTCCTGCTGTGATGTATTGGATTTTAAATTACATATATTTAATTTTTGTGTTGTTATTTCTACTGTGAAAGCTAATAACTGATTTTTACTGTTTGAGAGTCCTTAAAAAAGCGGTTATTTAGTTTTATAACATTTTTTGCTTCATAAGTTACTAGTTTACTTTTTGTAGCTCTTTCCGGAAGGGGATTTTGTCAGTTTTAGGAAAGTTTATAGCTGCTGGGGCTTTCCTCTAGCCTTCAAGCTTGAACAGGAAGGAAGATAGCAAATACTCTTTGAAGCCAATGCACTGCTGAGATGTTGGATCCCTCTCTTCCCACCCATTCCAGTGCTGAATCTTGCTACATAGATTAGATCCCCCAATTAAGGGACTAGGTTAGATAGTTTTATTTGTGACTAGATTGTAAACTCTGATGAGCAGAGACTGTCTTTTGCATGGGTCTGTATACTGCTGCATAAGCCTTGTAGCGCTATACAAATGATCAGTAGTAGTAGTAGTAGGTAAATTAGGGAGTTAAGGAAATAGACCAAATTTTGGTTCTCTGTGGAAATAAAATAAAATATTGCTTCTACATCTGTTCAGACATATCCAGGGCCTGGAACTGGTTCAGTGTGCAGGGTGCCTGTAGGTTGAATCCTTCAGGAAATAAGTTGAGGAATTAAGAGAGAGGAGGTGACAAGGCTAAGAAGCATCTGTGACAATGAAAGGTACATTGATGAAATGCTTCTAGAGGCATCCAAGATCTCCAGCAGAAGAGCTGATAACTGTACAAAAAGATGACAACTGGACAGAAATCACCAGAGCCTGCAGACTCAATGCCTCCAACTCCATCTTCTCTAGAACTCAGGGACTAGTATATAGCCCTGGAAGTGGATGAGGTGACAGCGTCCCAGGAAAAGGAAGTATCAGAGCTCAAAATCCCCAAAACTGTAAGGTCAGCAACCACTAATGGTGGTTGGTGACCCCCTTCTCAGAGGCGTCCATCTTCCATTCAAACATGATAACCCAGGATATGTGCTGACTGCCTAGTGCCAAGATCCAAGATGTTATGGAAAGTTTTCCGAGATGCCTCAAGCCTGTTGACTACTATCTGATACTGTTTCTACTTTGTGACTCTGGAAGGGAAGGTGAAGTAGTAAAGTGGCATTTTGAAGGGTTTTGTTACTTTTGTGTGTTTTATATTATGTATGTCACGCTGTAGCTCTTAACAGTGCCATGATAAGCAAGAAGAAGAAATTAGGTCTTACCTGCTAATTGTCTTTCCTTGAGTATTCTCCGGGCCAGTCCAGGAACAGTAGGGTAGTCAACCTCCTTTAGCAGCTGAGGACTGAACTCTTCAAAGACTTGCTGATGGACTACCCAGCTCCCCCTGGAGTTAGAGAGCCAGTCAACCCATGTCAAAGCAGCTTCCGGACTAAATTATTAACCAGAAACGTAAACAACTAACAACCAGGAACTGCACCAACCGCTATACAAATAAGGGATTACCCTCTTCTTATCCAGCTATTTAAGTATCCCTGTATGTAGATATCCATATGTACCAGTCTTCTTTAGGTTGTCTACATAAACGATCCCCAATGAAGTGCTAACCCTCTTCCCCCTGAGCCAGTTGCTCTCCGGAAGAGTCTGCACTCACTCGATCCACTCTATCTTACTAACGCTAACGCTGAGCACCAAAAGAGAAGCATAAATTAACCAGACGGCTGCCAAATCTTGGGTGGGTCCTGGACAGGCCCGGAGAATACTCAAGGAAAGACAATTAGCAGGTAAGACCTAATTTCTTCTTCCTTGTCATCTCTCCGGGCCAGTCCAGGAACAGTAGGGCAGTACCAAAGCAGTAGCTACCCTCGGGAGGGCCCCAGCAGCCCCGTCAACACGGCCGAAGCCCCAACTTTAGCATCTCCCGCTGCCTGAACATTCAAGCGATAATGTCTCGTGAACGTATGCAAGGATGACCAAGTGGCTGCCCGACAAATATCTACAGGCGGAATCAAGGCCAACTCCGCCCGGGAAGCCGCCTGCCCCAGCATAGAATGGGCTCGAAGACCTACCGGCGGGAGCTTACCACTTGCCACATACGATGCCACTATCGCCTGCTTCACCCATCTGGCAATGGAGGCTTTAGTAGCCGCCTCCCCCTTACGTGGACCACCAAACAGAACAAATAGGCTATCTGATTTCCGAAAGGACTTTGTCTTTCGCAGGTATCTGTGCAGCACTCTGCCCAGATCTAAACTCCGCAGAGAATCGCTAGCCCCTGCCGAGCCTTCCAACCGAAAAGTAGGCAGCGAAATGGCTTGGTTCACATGAAAAGGCGACACAACCTTAGGCAGAAAAGCGGGCACCGTGCGCAGGACCACCTTCTCTTCAGAAAACCGAATATAGGGCTCCCGACAGGAGAGCGCCTGAAGATCTGCAATTCTCCTAGCTGAACACAACGCCACTAAGAAAGCGGTCTTCCAAGAGAGTTCCTTCAGAGAGACCGACACCCCTGGCTCAAACGGACTCCGAGTTAAGGCCTCCAGAACTAAATTTAAGTCCCAGGACGGTACCACCGGCCGCACCGGAGGTCGGATATTCTTAACCGCCCGCAGAAAACACAAGACATCGGATTGCAGGGACAAACTACATCCCCGTATCTTGCCTCGATAACAAGCTAGCGCTGCCAAGTGAACCCGTAGAGTGCTAGCCGCCAGCCCCTTGTCCAAGCCGCACTGTAGAAACACCAACACGTCCGACACAGCCGCTGACAAAGGCAGAACCTTGCGACTCGCACACCAATGTTCAAAGACCCGCCAAACTCGGGTGTACGCCAACAAAGTGGATCTCCTCTTTGCCTGCAACATAGTAGAGACTACCGCCTCCGAATAACCTTTCCGCTTCAGCCGTTGCCTTTCAAGAGCCAAGCCGTAAGCAAGAAGTGGTCCACCTGCGGCATAAGAACAGGACCCTGATGCAGGAGATTGCACCGATCCGGCAGCCTCCAAGGCCTGTCTACTACGAGCCGGATCAGATCGGCATACCACGGCCGCCTCGGCCAATCTGGTGCTATGAGAATCACCGTCCCATGGTGAGCTGCTATCCAGCGTAGAA
This sequence comes from Ichthyophis bannanicus, assembly GCA_033557465.1. Taxonomy (NCBI): domain Eukaryota; kingdom Metazoa; phylum Chordata; class Amphibia; order Gymnophiona; family Ichthyophiidae; genus Ichthyophis; species Ichthyophis bannanicus. The sequence continues at coordinate 1,003,325,033 of CM066031.1, read as the reverse complement.
CCCGACCGACCATGGGCCATGGAGGAAACACATAGAAAAGGCCCTGGGCTGGCCACGGCTGTACCAGACCGTCCAAGTCCTCCGACATGTGCTCTCTGCATCTGCTGAAAAAGCGAGACGCTTTGGCATTGCGGTAAGTAGCCATAAGATCCATCACCGGCTGACCCCAGCGCTGCACAATCTCGAGAAACACGGCGAGGTTTAATTCCCACTCGCCTGGATCCACCACATGTCGACTGAGAAAATCCGTTTGTACATTGTCCTTTCCCGCTACATGCGCCGCTGATAAGGCAACGAGATGGAGTTCCGCCCACGACAGCAACTGTTGGCTCTCCGCTAACAGAACGGCACTGCCCGTGCCCCCCTGCCGATTGATATAAGACACCGTCACCGCATTGTCGGAGCAAACTCGCACCGCCTTGTTCTCCAGCAGTGGCTGGAACTCTTGCAACGCCAGCCGCACCGCCCTCATCTCGAGCTGATTGATGGAGCATGCGGTCAGTTCTACAGGCCAGCGGCCCTGCGCAATGTGAGCCATACAATGAGCCCCCCAGCCAGAGAGACTGGCATCCGTGGTGAGCAACACCCAGTCCCGCGTTTCCAGCGGCATTCCTGCTCGAAGATACATGGGATTCAGCCACCACTGAAGACTGTCGCGGACCTCCGTCGGGCAAACCAACCTTCGGTTCAACGGATGTTCCTGATGAGACCAATGAGATAGAAGGGAGCTCTGAAGCGGTCGCATGTGAGCTCTGGCCCACGGCACCAAATCTAAGGCCGCCGCCATGGACCCCAGAAGCTGTAAGTACCTCCAGGCCGTCAGAGCCTTGAAGCGCAAGAAGGCGGACACTTGACTCAAGATCTTCTGCACCCTGGACTCCGGGAGAAAAACTGCTCCTATCGCAATGTCGAACAGGGCCCCCAAGTAGAGAAAGCGCTGCACTGGTTCCAATTGACTCTTGGCGCGATTTACTATCCAACCTAGACTCTCCAGAAAGTCAACCACCCGCGAGGTGGCCGCTTTCGACTCCGCCACCGAGCGAGCCCGAATTAGCCAATCGTCCAAATAGGGATGCACCAAAATGCCTTCGCGACGCAGCGCCGCCGCCACCACCACCATCACCTTCGTGAAGGTGCGCGGCGCCGTCGCTAGACCGAACGGCAATGCTCAGAACTGGAAATGCCCCATTGGCACCGCAAACCACAAGAACCGCTGATGCTCTGGCCGGATGGGGATGTGTAAATATGCTTCCGTTAAATCTATAGACATCAGCACCTCGCCTGGCCTAATGGACTGAATCACCAACTGCAGGGTCTCCATCCAAAAATGAGGCACTCGCAAACAACGATTGACGTGCTTGAGGTCAAAAATTGGCCGAAAAGACCCCTCCTTTTTGGGCACCATGAAATAAATAGAATATCGACCGAATCTGCACTGCTCTGCCGGCACCGGCACGACCGCCTGAAGACGAAGCAAGCATTGGAGCGTGTTGTTTATCGCTTTCGCCTTTACTGATAAACCCCCTGGAGACACCACGAAGGCCCCTGGCAGGGGCTGTGCGAACTCCAAGGCGTAACCTTTTTGGATGATCTCCAGCACCCACCGGTCCGTCGTTATAATGGTCCAAACGGAGTGGAACTGTTGCAAACGTCCTCCCATGGGAACCTCCGTCTGGACCACCCTCGCTTCATTGGGGCTTTTTAGAGGAGCTCGGCTGAGCACTCCTATATCCTCTACCGACCCTCGTGCTCCCCGAAAGGACTGCCCCCGCGCCACAAACCGGCCTCTTTGATAAGGAGTAAATCGACTTCCTCTAAACCTCCGAAAGTCTCGGCCCTGACCCTTCTGCGAGGATCCCGGCTTTGGACCTTTGGGACGGTCCTCTGGCAGCCGGCCGCCCTTAGAGTCTCCCAAGTCCTTCACAATCTTTTCCAACGCCTCCCCAAAGAGCAGCTTGCCCTTATAAGGCAGCTTGCTAAGTCGAGCCTTAGAAGATGCATCTGCCGCCCAACTTCGCAGCCAGAGGAACCTGTGAGCAGCTATCAACGAAGCCATGGACTTAGCTGACATCCGGACTATGTCATAAAAGGCGTCTGCAAGGTACGCCGACGCCGATTCGAACTTAGCTCCCTCTGGAGCCGCCCGAATCTCTGACTCCGGAGCGACCTCTGTCTGGAGCCACCTAATCGAAGCCCGGGACACATAGGCCCCGCAGATGGAAGCCTGTAGTGCCAGAGCACAAGTGTCAAAAGCTTGTTTGATGAGCACCTCGAGCTTTCTATCCTGCAGATCCTTAAGAGCCGCTCCACCTTCCACCGGGATGGTAGTCTTTTTTTGTTACTGTGGATACCAAGGTATCCACCTTTGGCATCCGCAGTAAGTCCCTCTCATCCTGAGGGATAGGGTACAGACGCCCTAATGCCCGACCCCCCCGCAAGGAGGCTTCAGGGCATTCCCATTCTGATTCCACCATCTGTTTAATTACCCGGTGGACTGGAAAACACCTCTGCTCTGCCCGAAAACCCTGGAGCAGCGGATCCTCCAGGGGTTCCGCAGGGGCTGAGGGCAAGGACAAATTGAGAGCTGCAAGAGCCTGAGAAATGAGAGCCCCGAGCTCCTCCTTTCGAAACACCCTGAAAACATTAGGGTCATCTCCTGCTCCCAGCTCGCCCTCTTCTAAACCCTCTGGCCATAGGTCCACCTCCGCTCAGAAGGGAGCTCCCCCTCCTCCGGCTCCTGCATACCCAGGCTCTGGGAGCCACTAACTTCTGGCTCTACCCCCATGGCCAAACACTTCTTAGAGGACCCCTCTCCCGGGTCCCTGTCCTCTCTGCCTTTGGGAGCCCCTTCCGTGAGGCCAAATAAATCCTCTGGGACCTGCCCTTGCTGCTGCTTCAGGCAATATGCTTTATGCAGCGCCAGAATAAAATCTGGCGAAAATAAGGAATGTAAGGTCTCCAGAGACTCTAATTTAGGGACCGAGTCCACCCCTACCAGTGGAGTAGCCTTTTTCGCTTTAACTTTCTTCTTTACTGGCTTTTCATGAAGCGTGGAAGAAACGGACGCGCCACCTAAAATGGCCACCGTTCCCGCCTTCTCTGAAGAGGATTGCTTTTTTAACACAGACTCCTGGGCCGCCGAGCTATCCTCCATTTCGCTAAGCAATCGCTGCCACTTAAAGCTCCGACGAACACAAAAGCGGCAGAAACCGTGCTCCACTAATCCCCGATGGCTCCCGCAGTGTGCGCACGCTGCCGAAGCCGGCAGCATGCGACCCGACACACACTCACACGCACCGCTGTCCCCAGCTTCCCGATGGTCGCAGCCCTGCCGAACCCGCAAAAGAAGTAAGAGACTTACCGCACTAGCTTCGTGCGATGCCCACCTGCCCCCGACTGTAACCGCTGCTAGCGGAAGGGGAAGCAGATCTTCCGGAGAGCGAAGGCTGGACTCTGGGGCTCCCAGGCCGCACCTCGATTCTCCCCCACGGATCTAGCCAGCGAGGCAGGCTCTGCCTCTGCTGCCTTAGCCCAGCACTATCCGGCAGCCGGCCCCGTGGTCCGGTTCTATTTCTGTGGGGGTTTTTTTTTTACTCCCCTTTCAAGAAATAGGGCAATTCAATCCCCAGCCCTGCTAGGGCCAGAGAGAGAAATTATTGCTAGTGCAGATCCAGATCGCCACTCCTAAGAGCCAGTCAGGAACACATCCTTCACGCTGCTGAGGACTGAAAGACTGGCTCTCTAACTCCAGGGGGAGCTGGGTAGTCTATCAGCAAGTCTTTGAAGAGTTCAGTCCTCAGCTGCTAAAGGAGGTTGACTACCCTACTGTTCCTGGACTGGCCGGGAGAGACGACAAGGAAACTAATATTCATAAATTAAATGAATGAAGGTGCACAGGTGCTGTTCTCAATCCTCCGTCGAGGGTCAGGGCTGAGACCAAGAGGCTCACATCCTGGAGGTGAATGTGTGGATGGTATCAGCTAGAGTGTTTTGGCTATCTGGACCATGGCATGATTTTCCAGGGAGTGCTGAGTAGAAATGGCATCCACCTATTGAAGAAGGCGAGAAGCATGTTTTGCAACAGATGGATTCATCTATTGCAGAGGTCTTTAAACTAGGCCATGCAGTCTGACAAATCTCTGTAACCCACATACTAAACAGACCTGCACCCTCCCACTTAACCTAACCCATCTTGGTTCCTGACACTTTGCCCACCACATGAACCACCTTTATCTTATGCCATGGAACTTCTCCATAGGTAGCAAGACCACATAACACCTCAACAGGCAATGAGGACATGAGGTTGGGTCTAAAAACAGTTTTATTATAAAATAAGAAATATATTTTTGGTTAAAACAAATAATCTATAACAATGCATGCATTAAAATCAGATGTGCAAAACCAAAAATACTGTACACTGTCATATACCATCTATACATAAACAGTAACGTGCTAATTTCTGTTAAACTATCTCGTCTCCTGTTTGTTGTGCTTATCTTGCATAGACTGTATTATTGAATAGGGACTATCTCATGTGTATATGTGCAGCATTGTGTACGCCTTGAAGGGCTATCAAATGATGATTAGTAGTACGATCGTCGGGGATAGGTGAACAAATTCCCCTGGTAACTAAAAGCCCTCAGTTAAATACGACATTAAAAAATTGTATAGAAAAGGGAAATAAAGAGCAACATCTGGAGAGCTGCATATGCTAATTCCATTAGTATGCAAAATTTCCAGATTTAGAAGCTGTAATGGAAGAGGCTGACTTGGATCTGTGGTAATCATGGAGACATGGTACACTGAAAACAATGTCTATTCAGGAAAGACAGGGTAGGAAGACGTCCTGGGAAAATGAGGGCTCAGGTTGGTGGGGGGTTGATTGAGATTTTGTATTGCCTTTTATGTATCTGTTTGTAAGCCCTTTTGATGGTCAGAAAAGTTGTATAAACTTTTATAAAGAAAAAAAGGGAGGAGGCATTGGCACTATATGTAAAAACATAATATTAAAGCCACTGAACTTGACCTAATTGGAAGTTAGGGGGGCAAAGCAAGATGGCTGCCTGAATGTTTGCTTGATAGGGAAGCGGAAAGCCAAGACAAAGTCTGGGAAATCTCCCTCAGCACCCAGACTAAGTCAGTACCTGATCCAATGGATCGTTATTTACATGAGCACTAAGCTCCGGTGTGGGTATGGTTGTATCAACGCTGCGATCGGTAGACCCAGTGTCTTTCTTGGAAGTTGTTATCTCTTTATCACCGGAGGAGTGTCTTCCCCCTCAGCCTCCCAGTGTAGCAATGATCTCGGCAACTAGCTCTGGTGGGCCACATCTAGAAGTCAGCAGGATGGAATCTACTGCCAGAGGGGTAGTGGCCGCTTATGATGCTGGAGATCTGGCTGCCCCGGTTGTACGGGCAGTGCCTGCAAGAGGTTCTTCAAGGGGGCTAGAGCCCTATATTTCCTGTTGGTCTCTCTGTTGTGGTGCCTCAGGTAAAGGCAGAAAAGTTTACTTTGGAGACTATTTGGAAAGAAATTGCTAATTTGACTATTGCTGTGTCCAGTCAAACTCAGCAGCTTCAGTTGAAAATCCAAGATAATGCGAATCTTATTGCTCAATATCAGACTTTGATTGAGGAACTGAAATCTGCCATGGCAGAGCAAAACGTTAAAGTTTAATTTAGTTCAAGACTAATGTTTCTATCATGAAAAATCTTACTTCCGTGAGAGTTAAATTGGAAGGTTTGGAAAATTTGTCTAGGGCTAACCTTAGGTTTATTAATTTCCCAAAGTCTTTTACAGTTTCTGCTCAGGACATATTTTCGAAAATATCTGAATGAAGTACTACAGGTCCCTAAGGAGTCGATTCCCCCTATTTCCAGGATTTATTATCTTCCTGTGGGATGGAAGGAGTCTTCTGGAGATCCTCAGGCTATGGATGTATTGAATGTTTCTGCATTATTGGAAGAATCACAATTTGAGACTGTGACTCTGATTATTGTTACTTTTGCATTATCTGTTGATTGCGACTGGATACTGAAGCTTTATTTCAAGAAGAGACAAGTTCCCTTTTTCAGGTCAGGTTGTTAGGGCCTTCCCAGATCTTGCACGGAGACGCAAAAACGGAGATGAGAATTTATTCTTTTGAAATCAGGTGTTTGGCAATTAGGGGCACTTTTTTCCCTCAAACTTCCATGTAAATGTCTAGTTAAACTTAATTCTGTTAATTATGTTTTCTTTCAGCTTACTGAGTTGTCATCTTTTATTTTTTTATATTTAAATTTTTATTGTCAATATTTCCATAACATAACCATATACATGTATCAAGAACATTCCGTCATCCAAACATTGGGTATCTAGCAGCCTAGGTCCCTTTACATTAATATCCCCCAATTAATATATTAGCCATAGTTCCTTGTAAGCTGCTACTGCTGTCCTGATACATTTCCGTAATAAACAGTTTAGCTATACCCTGTCTCTCTGTTTGAATGATCACCGAGATTTGTCTACCTACCCCAACCTTGTCATCCCGCTCTAAGCTGTTTTGTAGTTGTAGTGATATTCAACACAATTTGCCTTGTTGCACCCCCTCTTCTTTTCCACATACATCCGGTTCTTTGCATATCCCACCACTGCCCCCCCCTTCTTCCCTTAACCCTCCCCCCTCCTCCCCCCCATGGACTACCCCCTTCCCTCCCTATACCCCCGCTCCCCAACCTAACCCCTTACCTTCCCCTACATACCCCCCAACACACTCCCTTACCCCTCACACCCCCTCCTTCCCCTACCCCAACTAAAGCCCCCCCTCCTCTCCCCTCAACCCCAAAGTATCTTTCCTTAGATACACCAGCACCTTGCCCCATTGCTTCTCAAATCTATACACCTTTTGCCGTCGCACAGCAGTCAATTTTTCCATTAAGTACACCTGCCTAAGTCTATCCACACAATGCTCCACCCTTGGGGCATCCTATTGTTTCCATCTATATGCCAGTTCGCAGCGGGCTGCACTCAGGCACGCCATTATTTGTCGCTTCCCTTGTTCAGGCCCCCGACACTCCACCACCCCATCAAATACCTGCAGGGGTCCAGCACCACCTCCCCCCCTACCACCTCCCTAATCCACTCCCGAATCTCTCCCCAATACTGCTGTATCTTGGGGCAAGTCCACCATATGTGGAAGAAGGTTCCCACCTCCCCACATTCTCTCCAACACAGGTTTGATGCTCTAGGGAACATCCGATGCAGGTGATCAGGTGTATAATACCATCTCATGACTACCTTATACCAATTCTCCCTGATGGCCACCGACAATGGCAAAAACCTCCCCTGGTCGAATATAGTTTTCCATTGCCCCTCCTCTAGCTCTCTCCCCCAATCCCCTTCCCACTTCAGCATATATCTATGCTTGCTTGTCCGTGGCCCCTGTATCGCCGTATACAGCGCCGAGATTAAGCCCAGGGAGGTTTCCTTGCCGTACCACACCACCTCTAACGTTGTCATCTTTTATTAACACTAGACATCAATTGATTTCCTTGCCTGCCAGTCCTGAGACATGAAGGTGGTATATTGGTTATACGCTGGGGTGTTCAGGTTGCATAGTTGTATTTTTCCTTTTTTTTCCCTCTTAATTAGGGGTTTGGTTTTTCCATTCTAGATCCATGTTTCCCCTTCTTATTTGTAGGCTTGTAGAATGTAGCATTGTGAGAGTTTTCTGCATTTTATTTTTCTTTATTGTATATTTTCCTATGCTACTTCTTTTTCCAAACAAGTGGATGCTTGATTTATATTTGAAAATTCGATAAATAACTAAAAAACAAAAGCCACGGAACTTTAGTGCTTCATGAGGGAAAGAGGAGGCACTGTGGGTTAGTCTGGAAAGCAGACATGGAAAATCTATTTACATTGGTGTGATTCTACAGACCTCCCTCGCAGATCTTCAGTATGACTTACTATGACAATTTATGTTCTTATTCAATTGAAGTAGAAAATGGAGATTGCCTTTTGCCTCTGGCCCCACTTGCCACCTTTTTATAAAAAAAAGTACCACCAACTTTGAGAGTATTTTATTCACTCTTTTTTTATGGATAGGCTGTATATGATTATCAAGCAGGAAATGTGCTCTGTGCGACTAATGAATCTGGCAACCTCCCCCCCCCCCCCCCAATCGCTTACAGTAACTCACACTTTTTGAGCTTCCTGGAAGCCCAGTAATGATATCAGGGCCCTTTCTCTACCTGTGCCCTGTGCAGCTGCACTGCTCACCCAGCTCTTAGTATGGCCCTGCCTGATTGACTTTGTATTTGGCAAATTCAAAGAGCTGAGAACCTGGGAAGAGAGATAGGAGGCCTCCAATCTTTAATGCGAATGCATAATCTGAACTTTGTACCAGGACTCATTGATAAGCAAAAGCAATAAAAATGCTGAAAGAGGATACAGTTGTTCTTTCCTTAAACTGGTGTGTTGGCCCTTTTCTTCATATCGTTATATGTTTCATTAGTCTAGGAAGAAAATATTTTTACATTAGTTTTAGAGACCATATGGGCCACTTCTTTGTCTGCATGTACATATAACAAAGCAATAAGCTACAACAGATATTTTTGTGGCAAAACAAATCTACGAGCAGGCCAGTAGCTCCACATTATTTAGCTCAGTATCAAAGGCCTTTCCTGTGCCAAGTGTGATTACCTTATGAAGCTCATGAGAAGCTAGAATATCAACATTCTTGCACTACTGGAAATTTATAGACAGAAAGCCACCATTCAGTTGATTAATGGATCTTCCCTCATTTTAACATCAGTCCAAATACAGATATGCAATTTGTTGAACAAGACCTTAAGAGCTCTGTCTGGGGGCCTGCTTAGGGTTGCCAACCGGCCGGTTTTCAGCCGGCCTGGCCGGTTTTTCCATGGCCAGGCCGGCTGCCGGCACAGATGTAAAACCGGCTGCAAGATCGGGAGCGGCCAGAGCAAAAAACCGGCTTTTGTGCCGAAGTCTGCGGCGCAAACGCGATTCCCCATAGCAGTGCAGCCGCTGCTTCTGCTTTGTACAGAGCAGCGGCTGCAATACACTTACATTGAAAAGTAAAGACAGACTGTGTAAGGAGCCCTCCGGTCATCGCAGAGCCCGAGGAAGTGATGTCATGGGGGCAGGCTCCTCACAGGTTGTCTTTCCTTTTCAAATTAACTTTAGCTGCAATAAAGTTAATTACCATTACCACTCCTAACCCCCCCCAGCCCATCACCAGTCCTAACCCCCCCAACAGCCCACAGCCATTACCACTCCTAACCCCCCCAGCCCATCACCAGTCCTAACCCCCCCCAGCCCACCCCAGCCCAGCGAATTGTTTTTACAAAACAAGCTGTCGCTGCCTCTGCCGGGGCCGGGGCCGCCGCGGCAGAATCGAGTGTGCCGCGGGGCCCCCCCTGCCCAGCAGAGCCTGCCCTCCCCGGTATCACCTCTCTCAGCTGCCTCCCTCCAGTCACACGCGCCGGCTTTCAGAGCGCGAGGGAAGAGTTTTTCCCTCGCTGCTCTGTTTAAGCCCGCGGGGTGTAATTTGGAATCTTTCAGCTCTGTACTGAAGGACATCTTTGTTGAAACCGCTCTGTTGGGATATCCTAACTTCCCTGTTTTGCTAGTATCCTTCAAGGATACATCCTTCCAAACCATGTGCTCCTGGGCTACTGCCAGCTTTCCTCTACTATCTAGTTTAAATGCTACTCTAGCTCCTTTTTATAGGTTAATGCTAGCAGCCTGGTTCCATCCTGGTTAAGGTAGAGCCCCTCCCTTCCCCAGAATGTTGCCCAGTTCCTAACAAATCCAAACCCCTTTTCTTTGCACAGTCATCTCATCCACTCACTGAGACACCAGAGCTCTGCCTGTCATTTTGGTCCTGCGCGTGGAACGGGAAGCATTTCAGAGAATGCTACTCTGGAAGTTCTGGATTTCAACTTCCTGCCTAAATTTGGCCTCCAGAATCTCCCCCCCCCCCCCACCGCTTTTCTATGTCATTGGTGCCAACATGTTCAAAGATAGCAGACTACTCCCTAGCACTATCTAAAACCTTGTCAAGGTGGTGTGTGAGGTCCGCTACCTTCACACCAGGCAGGCATGTTACGAGGTGGTCCTCACATCCACCAGCCACCCAGTTATCTACATGCCTGATTGAATCGCCAACTGTAACAACTGTCCTAACCCTACCCTCATGGGCATATGGCCTGGAGAAATCTCCTTGGTGCAAGAGGGTTTTACATCACTTGGAGGACAGATCCTAACTAGAGGATCACTTCCTGCCACACCAAGGTAATATTCTCCTTTCATGTGACCTCTCTCCTCCATGGCAACTGAGGGGCTGCCAGATTGAGGTGGGACTTCAGTGCTACACCCCTGCAGGACTCATCTATGTACTTCTCTGTCTTCCTTATGTCCTCTTTGTCTGCTACTCTAGCTTCCAAAGATCATACTCCTGAGGGCAAAGAGCTCCTTGCTCCTAGTGCACATGTAAGACACCTCACCGACTGGGAGAAAATCGTACATGTGCACTCAATGCAAAAGACTGGATAGCCCCCATCTCTCTGCTGGATTGATGTCTGCATCTTCGTTTTAAGGTTTTGTTTAGCTATTTAAGTTTTTTACTTAAAGTTGCTAGGGATACTTGTACTGATACAACTTAACAATTACCTTGAAGGGACTTTGTTCACCTCATGATTAATTAACTTCAGGGCCTTAATCTATTCCTGGTGATGATAACTAACTGAACCCGAAAGCGACTTTGACCATCCTTCCCCCTTTAATAGGTTTAAGAGCCTACAAAGCTAAGATTATGCCTGGGGTGGATGGGAGTCGGGGGGGGGGGATGGGAGGGAACTAACATTTAGTAAAGGCTGGCTTGTACCCAGGTCCTGGACCTGTGCTTCTGTTAACAATTTCCCGTGTGATTCACACAGCCCTTAGTTTGATAGAGGGAGCCTTTCAAATTGCCCCTTTGACTTTTCACTTAGCTTTAACACCTGTTTATGTTCAAATATGTTTTATTGTTTACAGCATGAAAAACATTACAACAGGCAAAGCAATGATAAACCAATGAGACAACTGAAACAGTGAGACAAATGAAACAGGCAGCGCCCACTTCGAGCAATCATTGATAATAAGAACGATAGAACAATAGAACCTCCCCTCCCTACCAGGGAGGGGGGGCATCTCAAATCCACACTGCGGGGATAATTATTAAACCATAGGGGGTGCCATGGGTGCAAGAGGAATAGGAAATAATATGATCGCCAATCTTAAACCTTACGGGCCTCATCTCCCCCCACCCCCCTCATGGCTGCCGCTGACTTTGGGGTACAGATCCAGGGTTTACTCTTCTCCCAGATCTATATCCTTGCGGAGTAACCTAGCTATGACTCCCCCCCTAACCCCCCAACCCCCCCCAACCCTATACAGTCTTCGTCTAACGTGTGGAAGTAGGTGGGTAATTGGAGATGATAGAGAGAACTAGAGAGCAGAAGAGGCTTAGTGTTCTTGATTTCCCAGAACCTCCAACTAGCAATCAGCCTAGTAGTCTAGCTAACTTTGAGAAGTGGGGAAAAGGCAAAGGAAGCAAACAGAAAGTACGGACAGGAACAACGGGAAGGATAGAGAACAACACAGAGGCAGACCCCCCGGCAGAAACGCTCCCAGGCCCGAAACACTCCAGGACCGCATTCGCTGCAGGGTTTGTGGTGGCAGGGCTTCCCATAGAGAGATGATAGCTTGGTTCAGTTCAATGCCCCCCCAAGACGCGGTGGCGGGCCCCCGCAGGTAACAGTTGTAGGTGGGGTCCCCAGCTCCGGAGGAAGCGAGCCCAGCGCTGCTCGTTACCAGCCGCTGCTAGTCGCTCCATGAGGAGGAGCTTGTGGAGTCTGACCCGCCATATCCCATATACCGGTCCCCGGACATCTAGCCAGCGCTGCATGATAGTCATTCGGGCGGACATCAGCACCAATCGCAGCCAACGCAGCACCCAACTTCCCAGCAAACTCCCCCAGTTAGCTTCCCATATATCCAAGACCAAGTGGCATGCGGTAAGCGGTTCCATTTGCGGCACACATCTACGGATGTGTGATACCACCCGCCCCCAAAACAGCTGGGCCCTGGGGCAGTGCCAGTACATATGTCCCAACGTCGCTTTAGCGGCCCCACACCTGGGGCAGTCAGGACTTGCCACAAGACCCGCCCTCCATGCCCGAACGGGAGCAAAATAAAGGCGACGTACCAGGCGATATTGGGTGTCCCGATGCAGGACCTGAGTACTCACAGTGGAAATGGCCGCCAGCCCACTCAACAAGGATTCCTCCCCAATGTGTTCACCTAAATCCGCCGTCCAAGTCGCCGCCAGAGCATCAATAGCGCTCGGTGGCAGCCCATCCCACAACATCTGATAGAGTAACGACACGCGAGTATGCTGGGTACCCCCCATAAGGGTTAGCTCAAGGTCCGAGCATATTGGTCCTCGCAATGCTTCTTCCGGGATCGTACGAATGTAGCTCCGGAGCTGTGTATACTGGAACACATCCCAGACCCCCAATGGGCACCGACGTCGCAGCTCAGCGAAGGCCACCAACGTACCCTCTGGAGATAGTACATGCTCGAGGTTCACCAGGCCTAGGTCTTCCCAGACTCGGAAATGGCTCCGTCCCATGCCTGCTGCAAAATCCGCATTACCCCGTATGGGAAGATATGGGGTATAGTAGGCAGAAATCTGACAACCTGCACAGAAAAACTGCCACGCCCTTCGAAACGGAACCAAAAAGAGATCCCTGATAATCGGTGCCACCCCGCGCAAGGTCCGAGCGTGTAAGACATACCGAGGATGTAGGGGCGCCAACAGAGCCACGAACTGTTCCGTCGGAGTCCAGTCAGACAGGTCCCACAGCCAGTCCCGAACGTGGCGTAATAGGCAGGCCATATTATACCGTCGGACGTCGGGAAAACCCATCCCTCCCAAGGATCTTGGTTGTTGTAAAACGGCCAGGCGAACCCGGGGTTTACGGCCCCGCCACAAGAATCTATTGAAATGACGTTCTAACTGGCGAAGGTCCGCCCGCCGTAGGAGTAGCGGGAGGGTCTGGAGGGGGTAGAGAATCTTAGGAAGCAGGGTCATTTTACATAGAGCCACCCTTCCCCCCAACGATAAGGGGAGATCCTTCCAACGATCAACACACTTGGAGATCTCCTCCAGGATCTTAGTGACATTTAACTGGTAAAGGTCCTCCCCTCGCGCCGGCAAGTATACCCCAAGATATTTAAAATGGCCTGACGCCCATCGCAGAGGAAACGGTCCCTGCCATCCTAGTCGCCCCGCAGGGTTTAAGTATAGGGCCTCGGATTTGTCTAGATTAAGGCGGAGACCGGAGGGGACGCCATATTCCTGGATAAGCCGCAACAAATGTGGCAGGCCCTCCTGCGGGTCCCCCAAATGCACCAGCAAATCATCGGCGAAGGCAGCCACCCGAAATTCATCGTTCCCCACCCGGATGCCCCGGAATTGGGGGTCATCTCGTATACGACGTAGCAGGGGCTCCAGCGACAGTACAAAGAGCAAAGGTGACAGCGGGCAGCCCTGCCGAGTCCCTTTTTGAATGGCAAATGCAGGGGACATGACTCCATTGACCATTAGGGCCCCTAGAGGGTCAGCGTATAACAGTTTAACCACGTCAATGAATAGGCCCTCAAACCCCATCATTTCTAGGGTCTGGTGCATAAAGACCCAACTAACCCGATCAAACGCCTTCTCTGCATCGAAACTAACAAGCAACGATGTCTCCCCAGCCAGTCGCCCTGCGCTAATGGAAAGCAGAATCCGCTGTAGATTGTATGCAACCTGTCGCCCCCGAACAAACCCGGCCTGGTCTCGGTGTACCAGGGAGGGCAGAATGTGCGACAGCCGATCCGCCATAATCTTGGCCAAAAGTTTGGTATCTACATTTAATAGGGAGATGGGGCGGTAAGATCCGGGCAGAAGCGGGTCTCGTCCTGGTTTAGGCAGGATGGTAATCAACGCCTTATTGGGCTCAAACGGAAATTTCCCGCGTCTCACTAGATCCTCAAAGTATCCAATAAGGGGGACAACCACCATATCGCTCAGAGCCTTATAAAATTCACTTCGGAACCCATCCACCCCCGGAGCTCGTCCATTCTTGAGGTGTTGAATGGCTGCTTGAACCTCCTGGCCGGACAGGGGCAAATTGAGGGCAGTCAATTGCTCCGCCGTCAGCTTAGGTAATCCACAGCCCTCAAGGAAGGAGCGCCCCACCGAAGTCCCGGTCTCCTCCTGAGCGTATAACTGCTGATAAAATTCAGTGAAGACCTTTTCAATTTTAGCAGAGTCACGGGTAACCATGCCATCAGGTTGTCGTATGGCCCCTATTTGCCGAGAGCCACCAGGGGGTTTCAGTAGTGAAGACATCAGCTTACCGGCCTTGTTCCCAAACCGGTAGAGTTTATAGCGGTAATACAACAGCGATTTGTACGCTCGTTGGTGAAGTAACGACTCTAATTCTGTTTGTACTTCCCGGAGTCTGCGTATATGGACTCCCCTGTGTGAACCCGCGGCCTCCCGGCGTACTCGGCCCAATTCCTTTTCCAGCCCAATGATCTGTTGGTTAAGTTGCCGTCGTCGGCGGCTCTGGTAACTGATAATATCCCCCCGGAGTACCGCCTTGCCGGCCTCCCAAAAGAGAGCGGGGGAGATATCCGGTGAGGCATTGAAAAGTTCGTATTCTTTCCAGCGCTCCTTCAGAAAGGATTCAAAATGGACATCGCCACAGAGCTCCAATGGGTATCTCCATATTCTACCTACACTAGGGCGGCTCCTCCGCAAATCCAGTATCACCATAGCATGGTCGGAGATAACAAGGGGGCCAATATTGGCCTTGGAGACCCGGCTGAAAAGGGAGTCCGCTACCAAGAAAAAGTCGATACGTGACCACGTACCATGTGCCCGAGATAGATGTGTGTAGTCCCTGTCTCCGGGGTGCAACACCCTCCAAATGTCCATAAGGCCATACGCGTCACAGAGACCCCGGAGCCTACGGCGCGCCCGAGGATTCCCACTCTCCGAGGGGCTCGACCTATCGAGACTACTATCCATGGTGACATTGAAGTCGCCACCTATGATGGCCTCATAGCCACTAGAGTCTGCCAGCAATTGAGATAGATCCTGAAAGAAGGTAGCCTCATAGACATTAGGACCATATACCGAACAGAGAAACACCTTCCTCCCAGCCACGCTTCCCCACACACCAACATAGCGGCCGTGCGGGTCTACAACCACCTTTTCTTCTTCCCAGGGAATGGATTTGGCCACTAGAACCACCACCCCCCGCTTCTTCCCCACAGCCGGGGCCCCGTAGACATGGGCTTTAAAGCCAGATCCCAGTTTCTGGTGCTCCCCCCCAGTTTGATGGGTCTCCTGCAATAGAATAATGTCCGCACGGTGGCGCTTTAAATGTTGTAGAACTTTGGAGCGTTTCACCGGAAAGCCCAGCCCACAAACATTCCAGGAAATAACCCGAGTAAAATCAACCATAACAGTTAAAGGAAACAGAAGACCAGCAGATACTCACCCAGTAATGTAGCGAAGAAGAGCCCCCCCAGCCAAGGGCCCCCCTCTGTGTCAGTCCGCACCACCTCCTCCAGCGCACCCAACTAAAATTCCCACACTTACTCTCTCCCCCATCAATCAGTCCAGTTTTTCCCCTATCTCCACACTCACTTCCGAGTTCCATGTCAAAGCTTCTCCCCCCTTCCCCGCACCCCCCCCATCCCCCCTTCCCTTAGCGTCCCCCCATCCCCCCTCCCTCCCCTCACAATCACCTCCATCACTTTCACACTAGCCTAAGCTAGTCCCTCCTAAACTTCTGTGGCATGTAGGCCCCCCGCCCCTCCCCTCCCCAACTGCTCGGTGTCATCCCCAGTTCTATTTCCTATTAAACCCCGCTGCACCCCCCAGAGCTAACTATCTCAAGAGGGCAGGAGTTACCATAGTTCAGCAGCGTACAACCAAAACCAGCAGAGCGGTCAATTACCCGACAGCCTCCTAGACCCCCTGCACCACTCTGAAATATATGGCACGGTGCAATACATAAACAATTCCGTGCAGAGGGCGTCTGCCTGAAGTGCTCACGACGCAGTTGGCATGCGCGTCCATCCCCCCCTCCCCCCCGCCCTTCTCCAGCCCCAGTACCACCATTCGGCTATTGCTGGAGGTAAACCCCATTGGAGACCGGGAGGGCCGACAGCAGCCCTCACGGTATCCAGAGCCTCCCATCAGGGTGGGAATAGTAGAATGATCTGGTCTGCTCCCCTAGCTGCATGCCTCCACAGGCTATAACCCGGCAGTAGGGCTCTGTGGACCCCTTAACATGAGCACAGCACAGAACAACAGAGCGTCTAACAAATCTCTTTCGTGCTCTGCCTTCAGTATCATTATTTGGAGCAGGGAACAGGGAGCAGACCGTAGGTAGGGAGAACGGTGGAATGGTGGTATCCCTTGCAGAGGAGCAGCAGCCCACCGGCATTTTCACTGATGCACGATGGTGCCGCCCCTCCCCAGCCCCGCCTCCCAGGAACCCCTCCCCCGGGTAGGCACCACACCGCCAATGGGAGTTCGGTAGCAGATCCCTTCCTTCCACCAAACATTCAACTGTACCTAACTTCCCTGGGGCCCCAGATTTCTGGCGCACCCAAGAGACAAATTGCAATCATTACTAGTAAACTAAGACAGGCAACAAAGTAAAACTTTGAACAGATACAACTGTAGCCAACCAGGGTACATACTGCTGCTACTGTAACAAAAACTAAATACAGAATAACAGATTGAGTTGGGTATTCCTGTGGGGCCAGTCTGACATCACTCGCTCTCCTCGGGCCTCAAGAAGTGATGGCTGTTTTGATAGTATAGACGGAAGTTGAGTTGGTGAATGTCCCATAGGGTCAGGGCGGCTGCTCAGCCGCAGTCCAATGCTCGCTTCCCTCCAGCCAGGTCAGCAAGGCAATAACCCCACTCCGCAGTCTACTAGTTTGTGAGAGGCCATGTGATACTTATAGTAGCATCATGGGATATAGGTGGAGTTCACGGCGTTAGTATGCTCTCACCATCTCAGCTTAAAAACTGTTGTAAAAGTACAGCCCGTGCTCCTCTTCAGGCAGGAAAATATTTCCTGTGTAATTTGGCGGTAGCGTGATATTCTCACATTCCGGTTAGCCCAAACTGTTACAAAAGTCCCGGGCTTCTTCGGGAGAGTTGAACACGCGGTTCCCTCTTTCACCATGGATTCGCAAAATTGCTGGATATGCAAGAGTGAAGCGAATCCCGCGTTCTATGAGCTTGCTACAGGTGTCTTTGTAAGCCTTGCGTTTGAGGGAGACACCTGTAGAATAGTCCTGGAAGATCAGAACCGGGTTGTTGGAGGCTTCCCTCCGCCGCAACTGTCGGGAGGCCCTCAGTACCTCGTCTTTCTGCGCGGAGTTGAGAAATCGGGCAATCACCGCCCGCGGGCGACGGTCCCCCGCCCTAGAGGGCCCCAGGCGGTGGGCGCGCTCCAGCACTACCCGCCCGACGTCCTCAGGTAGATTCAGAGAGGTGGTGATCCATCGCTCCAAATATTGCCGCAAATCTCGTTCTGCAATAGCTTCTTAGATTCCAATGAACCGCAAATTGTTGCGGCGACTGCGGTTCTCCAAATCTTCTAATTTTTCCTGGTGTTGGACTATGGTCTCTTCCAAGCTCCAAATCCGGGCGATGTCTTGCTCATGCTGGTCTTCCAGGGAGCCGATCCGATTTTCAGCATGCTCAACCCGCTTTGTGAAATCCGCCACTGCCTGAACCACCTCCTTCATCTGAGTGGACAGGCCTCCCAATCGTCCTTCCAGGGCCCCCACCACTGCCCTCGACACCTCCGCCACCAGCGCCGTATTTTCTGGGGGTCCCGGGAGCTCATGCCTGCTCTCCGCCATCTTATCTTCCCTGTCGCGTGCTCTGGTTCTGCGGGGGATTCTCGTGGCCATACACCAGATTTCTGTGTGTGGGAAGAATTAACACTTCCTCCGCGTCCCCGCAAAGTTGCTCCCCCACGCTGGCTTAAAATTAAGAATATTAGCGCAAGTATTCGGTATGGGGGAGGGCGCGGGCTCCGGAGCCGAGATAGACACGTCCACTCAGCTCACCATGCCACCGGAAGTCCTCTTAACACCTGTTTAAAACACAATACCAGATCTCTTGCCTCCTAAGTGGAATGCCTCTTTGTAAAGGAATCTAGAAACAATTTATTTCTTTCAGCTCAAAGAATATTTTACCCTATTCTTCCTTCTATGCTAAGTTGTACTCTGATTTGATTTAAATAAAAAGCTCTCTGCTGATACTAGTCCCTGACAGATTTAAATTTAAACCAAAAGCTTAACCTAAAAGCTCTCTGCTGTTTTAATTTAAACTAAATCTATCTGCTGATTCTAGGCCCTGACTGAGTTTTAAATTTAAATTAACAGCTCTCTGTTGATATTAGGCCCTGACTGTATATTTTAGAATCCAGTGTATCATTTTTAACCCAAAGAGCTCCCTCTTCCCCAAGATTTAGAGAATTTCCCAGAAGTAAATACAAGTGCAGATTTCTTTCCAGCAGAAGCAGTCCCTTTTGGTAGTCCTTCAAGACGTATACTTACTAATTCAGAATGCAATTAATTACACCTTTATTTTATTTATTTATTTAAAAGGATTTAATATACCACTTTATCTTTAAATCAAAGCGGTTAGCACATCAAACAATCAAGAGTGGGAGGGTGAATAGATGCAGTGGATACATCGATTTGTATGGTGTGGGTGAGTAGTGTGATTAACTGGTGAGCTATATACATTGTGAACTATGAACAGGGGCTATATACAGGTAGCAGAGAGCTATATACATTGTGAACTATGAACAGGGGCTGCATACAAGTAGCAGTGGGGATGCAGGGGTCATTTATAGGTTGGAGAAGGCTGGTAGCTGGTTTATGTGAAGTCCTTATAGTTAGTGTTCATGGCTTGTGTAAATCGGCTTTTGGGGTGATTGATGCTTGGTGGTCTTCGTTGAATTGTTCAATGAATAGGGTGGTTTTGAGCAGCTTTCTGAATTCTTTTATATCAGTTGTTGATCTTAGAATATCTGGGAGGGCATTCCAAATAGCGGATACAGCAAGAGAGAAGGCTCGCATGGATGTGGATTTGTTGGTTCTTGTGACTAGAGTAGGTGTTGGTATGTTATTTTTGGTGCTGTTTCTGTCTGGTCTTTTGCTTGCTTTCGAATGTATTTTAGAAATGTATTTAATGGTTCTGTGCTATCTGCTGCATTAGCGGTCAATGTGCATTATCAACACCTGTGTTACTATGTAAGTGCACCTTGAAATTAACATAGCATATGACGGCAGATAAAGGCCTATCCTCTTCTCCATCCCAATGTGAAAGTTCATGTTAGATGTTTAATGCAGTGGTTAACAGAGAGCATTAACTGTTTTCGGAGCTCCACATTTATAGTTAATATGTGCTAAAACCCATGTTCAAAACCTAATAGAGTTTAGAAATAGGAGCCTGTATTGGCTGAATATAAAATATGCAAATCCGAGAATCCTAATGATTAGAGGAGTGACCTGGTGACCAAGAGACCAGGGTTTGATCCCCACTGGCACTCCTTGTGGCCTTGGGCAAGTCACTTTATCCTCTTTTACCTCAGAAGAAAGGCCTGGCAAACTACCTCCGGTCACACCTTGCCAAGAAAACCTAGGGGCTGCTGGGTCACCAGGAGTCTGCATTGATTCAATGGCACCTTGTACTGAGATTTCAAATGAACAGTGAGATCCCCTTTTAAGATATTATAATTAGAAAGGTAAAGTCCAGTTTTGCAATGACAAGTTACAGAAAAAAAAAAGATCCAAGGTGCCTGCAGGTTATCTAAATTATCGCAACCTAAACTGCAAACAGAAGAAAAGATGACGTGACCCCAATTCTTATATAATTGTATTTTATTTATTTTTATTTTATTTAGCCAGTTTTGTATTTGTATTTTGTAATTGTATTTGCCTGTGATCTACAGGTCATTTTTTTTAAATTATTTGTTCAATTTTTAAAGCACTGTGGGATGAATTTCCATTCTATTTAGCTCCTCGTTTGACAGTATAAAACTTCTAGATTACTGTGCTCCTCACAGCAGGCTTTATTCCAAATTTCAGGCCTTTTGTAAATAAAGTTGGCATAAACTGGGAAGACAACATGTTGGCCCAGCAGCCTGGAATGCAGTTTCACCGAAACTGAGGTTGTTACAAAAGTATTTATCATTTAGGAACAAGTGGAGAAAGCATGTGAAATATGATAAGTGGAATTCTTTTCAACACCTCTGCATATGTCATTGATTTAGAGAAGAGAGAGTATGAGGCAATGTGAATGGTGTGGAGCCCAAACCTATGTAATAATACGTATATGGAACCACTGTAGTCAGAATGTCAAAAGATGGATTTTACAATTTAACCAATTTAACCACAGGCTGTCATTGCCCTACAGCAAAGGATGGATTTAGACCACTTACCGTGGATCCCTATTTACTTCTTTCTCAGCACCCCTCCCCTTTCATAGAATTTCATTCACCTCCTCCCTTTCCTCCAATATTTCACCTCCCAGAGGTAGCAAAGGGATAACTGCATGGCCTAGTTCTTAGTCTGGCAGCAGCAGCAGGCATGTGAGCATGGGGTCTACACATGCACATGTTCCAAACAGAGCTATCTTAAGAGGTGAGCCCATGATGCTTTGGTTCAGGGCACACCACAATAGGGGTGAAGGAAGCTTGCTTCACTGGCTCATCCTCTGCCTCTCCATTAATATAGCCACGAGAGCATTGGTCTTTTCTTCCGTGGCTGTATTAATGTTTAATACAGTTGCAGGAGCAAAAGCAAATGCACTTGTGGCTCTGTTGCTGAAGAGATGGAGAGGAGTGGCTGATATTGGGGCTGGGAGGCTGGAAATGGGCTGATACTGGGACAATGGGTTGTACTGGGGTTGAAGGGATTGGAAATGGATGGATACAGGGACTGGGGGTGACAGATATTGGAAATCATCTGATACTGGGAATGAGGGGGCTGGGACTGGAAATGGGCTGATACAGGAATTGAGGACGGGCTAATACTGAAAATGGGCTGAAACTGGGTCTGGGACTGGAAAGGAGCTAATTCTAGGGCTGGAATCTTGGGATTGAAAGAGGGCCTGATGCTGGCAAATGCTAGGGTCAGAGTAGGAAAAAAGAGGGAGATGCTGGGGGAGAAGAGAGGAGAACAGATATTATGGAGAGTGAGGAAAAAGCAAATTCAACCAAGGGAAGATTGAGAGGGAGGGATATAAGAATGCATGCTGGGGTAAAAAGGAGAAAAGACAAGGTTAATAAATATTGGAGAAGGAAGTAAATGGGTGGGTGCTGGGGGAGTAGGAGTAGGGAGGGCAGGTACTAGAGACATGGGATGTGGGAAAGCAGGGACTCTGACAGGTGGAGATTCTAAGATTGGGTGGGAAAACATAAGACTCTACGATAGGCTGGGTACTGGGAATTTAAGTGGGGACTCGGGGTTTGGGTGGGATTGTGAGTTGGAACGTGGAGTTTCGTGGGAAGATAGTAGGGACTAAGAAATTGACCACAGATTGAGGACAGTAGGGACAAGGTGATTGCGTGAGGGCTGTGAGACAAAGTGCAGAAAAATGAGGAGGGGAGAAGGTTTGAATGACCTGGAGGGTTTGGGGAGCAGTTGTAAAGGACAGAGTGCTATGGAGTGGAAGAGAGCCACAAGAATGGAAAGGTCTTCCTTAACCCTGGAATTACCGAGATTTTTTGCATACACTGAATACTGTTGGGGTCATAAATGACCCCAAGACGCATTTTAATTGTTAACTATGAAAACTTTAAACTAAACAGACAAAATATTATTCCGAATTAATTATTTATTATATGAAGGTTAAATGTTTTGAAATTTAATGCTTTATCATTAAATTACATGAAGAAGAGTTGCCATGAAAGCAGTTTTTGCATGCACTTCATGAACACAGTAAAGTATTACAGTTATTTTCATGAGACACAGACAATTTCTGAATGTTCTTTGCAAACATTGCGCTTGCAGGAGGTGCAAACTTTGTTGCTTTTCTTGTCTTTTTCTCTGGAACAGCAGTGACACCTTGCCCTTTTCTTTGGGATCCCGACATTGCAAACAGCATCAGTGGCTTCTTCAATGCTGGAAGAAGTCTCGCTGCAATTACTCTGAAGCAGCTGCTTTCCTAATTCCAAGAGGAATAGACGACATCTGTGCTTTGACTTGGACTGCCATTCTGGGTTTAGTGACATCCAAACAATGAAGGCGTTCAAAGCACTGATCTCCAACATGTTGTAGAAGATTGTCACTGGCCAGCGTCTTGTCATTCGTTTTGTGGTATACGTGCGCAACATTTGATCTGCCATATCTACTCCACCTTTACTAGAATTATAGTCCAAGATCATGTGTGGTTTTTTTGTCTGGACGAGTGTTATCTACTTCTTCTTGATCATGCAAACTGCTCAGAAGAACAATCACTTTTCCTTTTTTCAGGCAATAGGAAACCAGAGTGGCATCATCGCGAAAGGCAAACAGTGAAGTGAATACCTCTCGGCCCTTTGCTGCTACAAATTCTGGAGGTAATTCTTTTCTGTTCTTTTGAATTGTCCCCAAAAGTGTCATTTGTTTTTCTAGCAATTTCTGTGACAGGGATAAACAGCAGAAGAAATTGTCAACAGTAACATTTCTGCCAGATTGCGTCAATCCTTCAGTGAGATGCAGCACAACACTTTCACCCTGATTCTGTTCCCTGTTTTGTCCGAGTTCCCTTCCTGTATATACTTGAAGACGCAGAACATATGACATTGCACTGTCATACAACATCCATAGCTTTATGCCATATTTCCCAGGATTGCTGGGAATATATTGTCTGAACGGAACAGGCCATGAAATGTAAGCAGTTGCTCATCCACGGTAACATTTTCACCAGGAACAAAGGCATCACTTAGAGCTGCTTCCCAGGTATCAAAAACGTGGCTGATTGGAGCAAGCTTATCCATGCCTCATTGTTCACGTCTGTTGGTTGCATCATCAAATCTGAGAGCACAAGAAATTTGCTGAAAACAGTTACAGGACATATTTTTGCGGAAAACAGAACGACCATCTTCAAGGTTCCACAACTGAACTATGGATTCATTTCATGACTTGTACACGCCTGAGAGGATCAGAAGTCCAAGAAAACGTTGAAATTCTCCGTCTGTCAAATCTTTCCAGGTGTTGTCTTAAATGTGTCTTCCTTGTTTGCTCGTCCACATCATGATTTCTTTCAATAAGTTCTTCCAAATGAAATGATAATTACACTTACTTGGTAATTGTAGTTCCTTGAGTGACGACAGTTCAGTCCTCTACCTCTGGGTTGTCAATCTCCTCCTGCAGCTAGGAGACTGGTATGTCAGAATGATGACATCACTGGAGATATAGCCTGCTGCACTCCTACTTCCATCCCAGTGTGAACTATAACAAAGCAGACTCAAAGGAGCAATAAATAAGTAGCTAAACATAATATAACATCTACTAACCGTAAACTATCCACCCCATACGACAAGACCTTCTTACATCCTGCCTTGCCACTGAGAAGTGAACAAGGAAAGAAATGGAACTAATGCAGACTTACCTGTAACCATCTGCTGCTGGCTACCAAATAGGAATGCCCCTCGAATCATCCGGGTGGGAAGGAGGACTGAACTGTCGTCACTCAAGGAACTACAATTACCAGGTAAGTGTAATTATCATTTCCTTATCATTCCTCCAGTTCAGTCCTCTACCTCTGGGATGTACCAGAGCAGTAATCAATGGGAGGGACCCTTCCAGCCGGCAGATAAGACCGCCGACCCTTCCAGCCGGCAGATAAGACCGCCGACGAGCATCAGAAGCTGCTGCAACATCCAGCCGATGCTGCTTGCTGAATGTATGTAGAGACGACCAAGTCGCCGCCCTACAAATGTCCCCAGGTGGAACCAAACTGTGCTCCGCCCAAGAAGACGCCTGCGCTCTGGTGGAATGCGCCCGCAGCCCCTCAGACACGACCCGACCATGAAGCAAATAAGCGGAAGCAATCGCTTCTCTAAGCCAGCGGGCGATGGACGCCTTAGCCGCTGCTTCACCTTTGCGCACTCCTCCGAAAAGAACAAACAACCGCTCAGACCGGCGGAAGGACTCTGTGACTGCCAAATACTGACACAATGCTCTCTTTACATCGAGACGACGAAGACTGTGATCCGACTCGTTGCCCCCCAGCGACCCCAGAACGGGCAAACACACTGCCTGGTTCAAATGAAAGGGAGATACCACCTTAGGCAAAAAGGACGGGACCGGACGTAAAACCACCTTCTCCCTAGAAAAAGACAAGAATGGCTCTCGGCACAACACTTGCAGTTCCGAAACTCTCCACGCCGAACAAATCGCCACCAGAAATACCGTCTTTAATGTCAAATCCTTCACCGACGCCCGACGCAACGGCTCAAAGGGCGACTTGGCTAATGCTGTGAGAACGAGATTGAGATCCCACGGTGGAACACACACCCGACGCACCGGGCGCAATCTAGCTACCGCCTTCAGGACGCGACCTATATCAGGGTGAGCCCCTAAAGGCACTCTATTGACCTTGCCCCGATAACAGGAAAGGGCTGCCAACTGGACGCGCAAGGAACTTGCCGCAAGACCTTTGTCAAATCCGCCCTGTAGAAATTCCAAGACCAACGGAATCGAAACCGATGCCGCCCGTACCTGACGCCTCGAACACCAATCCTCAAAAATACGCCAGACTCGCACATATGCCAAAGATGTCGAATGTTTACGAGCTCTAAGCAAAGTCGCCACGACCGCTGAGGAATAACCTTTCTTCATCAGCTCAGCCCTCTCAATGGCCATACCGTAAGCGAGAACCGATCCACCTGAGGCACGAACAGAGGCCCTTGCACCAACAGATCCGACCTCACCGGCAGCCGCCAGGGTTCGCCGTCCAAGAGACGTATCAGGTCCGCGTACCAAGGACGCCTCGGCCAATCGGGCGCGACCAAAAGAACTTTCCCTGCATGCGCTCCGATTTTCTGAATCACTCGGCCTATCAACGCCCATGGCGGGAAGACATACAGGAGACCAAACGTTGGCCACTGACGAAGCAACGCATCTATGCCCTCCGACATTCGTTCGCGCCTTCGGCTGAAGAAACGCTCGACCTTTGCAGACTGGAAGGTCGCCATGAGATCCATGACCGGAGTTCCCCAACAACGGACTATCTGCTCAAAAACCCCGGGATGCAACTCCCACTCTCCTGCATTCATCTGCACCCTGCTGAGAAAGTCCGCTGTGACATTGTCTTTTCCTGCAATGTGCGCCACCGAAATCGCGGCAAGCGAATCTCTACCCACGCGAACAACTCGTCGGCCTCCTCTTCCATCGCGGCACTCCCCGTGCCGCCCTGGCGGTTGATGTACGCCACCGTCGCCGAGTTGTCGGAGAGCACCCTTACAGGTTGCCCACGTACCATGTCCTCGAACGTCTAAAGGGCCCGGAGCACCGCCCGAAGCTCCAGCCGGTTTATCGACCAAGAGGCCTCCAGAGGGGACCAAAGCCCCTGCGCAAACTGGCTCCCGCAGTGGGCTCCCCACCCGACTAGACTGGCATCCGTCACCAACGGAAGCCACTCTGGCTGTTCCAGCGGCATGCCGGCCGACAACGACGAGCGGAGAAGCCACCAATGAAGAGACTGCCTGACTTTGCTCGGGCAAGGAAGACGCTTGCTCAGGGAATCAGTCTGATGCGACCAGCGGCGGAGCAGCGCTCTTTGGAGAGGCCGCATATGAATCTTGGCCCAGGGCACCACTTCCAACGTTGCCGCCATGGTTCCCAGCACCCGGAGATAATCCCACGCCGATGGCGCTGGTACCGACAGAAACTGCTGCACCAGGGACCGCAAGCCCTCGGCCCGCTTGTGTGGCAGAAACACCTGCCTGCTCTGTGTGTCGAACCGGACCCCCAAGTATTCGAGGTCCTGGGTGGGCTATAAATGACTCTTGGCTGAGTTGACTACCCAACCCAGCTCCTGTAAAAACTGCACCACCCGGTCTGTCACCCGGAGACTCTCCTCCTCGGACTTGGCCCGAATCAACCAATTGTCGAGATACGGGTGGACTAGAATCCCTTCTTTGCGCAACGCCACCACCACCATAATTTTGGTGAAGGTTTGCGGCGCCGTTGCCAAATCTAATGGCAAGGCTTGGAACTGATAGTGGCCCCAAGGAAGAGTGAACCACAGAAACCTCTGGTGAGCTTCCCGAATGGGAATGTGCAAATATGCCTCCGTCAGGTCCAGAGACGTCAAGAATTATCCGCGCCGAACCGCCACTATGACCGACCGCAACATCTCCATTCGGAAGTGCGGAACCCTTAAGCACCGGTTTACCGCCTTCAGGTCTAGTATGGGCCGTAACGTACCGCCCTTTTTGGGCACCATGAAATAAATAGAGTACCGACCCATGCCGTAATCGGTGTTGGGAACCTCCACCATGGCGCCCAACTGAATGAGTCTTTCCAAGGTCGCGTGAACCGCTGCCGATTTCTTGGGACCCCTGCAAGGGGACAAAACGAACGAATCCCGCACAGGCCGAGCCAGCTCCAGCGCGTAGCCGTGTTGAACTATCTCTAACACCCATTGGTCTGACGTGATGTGGGTCCAAGCGGAAAGAAACTCCCGAAGTCGTCCGCCTATGGGAGGCCCCTCCGCCGGGACCCGCCTCACTTCATTGAGTCTTACGTGAAGTGGACGCAGGGTTGGAGGAGAACCCTCTACTCGCTCCCAGAAACCCGCGAAAGCCCTGGGCTCGCGACGGAAACCGCCCTCTCTGGAAACTACCGAAGCGCGGCGACCGAAATCTTCTGAAATCACGAAACTGACCCCGAACGCTTTGGCCGGACCTGGCCTGCTTCGGTTTATCCTCGAGCAGCCGGCCCGCCTTGGACTCACCCAGGTCCTTCACCAACTTATCCAAATCTTCCCCAAAAAGCAACCCCCCCCTTAAAGGGAAACTTGCTAAGGCGGGATTTAGAAGGGCCGTCTGCCGCCCAATTGCGTAACCACAAAGATCTACCGGCGGCCACCACAGACCCCATGCTGTTGGCCAGGGCCCGAATCTTGAAGGACTAGAAAAAGGGACTGTTACTTCTGGAGAGAGATCTGCAACTGTGAGTATATACTTCTGGTAATTTTCTAAAAGGAATTATTTGTATTAAAGCTAATTAATCTGTGAATCCACTATTTTTGTTAAATCAGTCAGGGCCTAGTAGCAGCAGTTTAAGTTTAAATTTAAAACACAGAGGAGAACTTTCTGGTTACATTTCATACCCAGCAGAGAGCTTGTAGTTTAAATTTAATAGTCACTCGGGGCCTAGTAATAGCAAAGTACTTTTAGTTTAAATTTAACACACAGAAGAGAGCTTTCTGGTTACATTTGGAACCCAGCAGAGAGCTTGTAGTTTAAATTTCATAAGAAGTTATAGCCTAGCAGCAGCTAAGAGCTATAATTAAAATCAAATCAGAATATAGCTTACCTCAGCAGCACAAGACAGGGTACTGTGTAGCAGCCCTCTTTTAATAAGTGTTATTTCCCTCCCTCCCTCCCCACACCCACCCACCCCTGGGATAATTGTAGCTTTATAGGTACTTACACATCTTAAAAGACAGGAGGTGCTCTCAGGTGAAGCTCTACCCAAATCAGTCATACACTAAGGACCTGAGATTAGTTCAGCTTCAGGTGAACAAGGTATATTACACGTATTAGGTACAGTTTTATTAGTATAAATACCCATAGCAACCCTTAGTAAGTAAAGAACTTAGATCTAAACACAAACTTAAAACTAAGATGCAGACAGCAGTCCAGCAGCGGGATGGGGGCTTTCCAGTCTTTTCCATTGAGTGTCACATGTATGATTTTCTCCCAGTTGGTGAGAGGTCTTACGTGTGCACTAGGTGCAAGGAGCTCTTTGCTCTCAGGGAACGAGTCCGTTCTCTAGAGGCTAAAGTAGCAGACTTGGAAAGCATAAGACAGACAGAGAGGTACATAGACGAGACCTACAGGGATATAGTCCTGAAGTCCCACCTCCAGTCTGGCAGCATCCCTGTTGCCATGGAGGAGAGAGGTCACGTGACAGGAGAGCATCACCCTGGTGTGGCAGGAAGTGATCCTGTAACTAGGACCTGTCCTCCAGGTGATGTAAAACCCTCTCGTACCGAGGAGGTTTCTCCAGGGCCATGTGCCCATGAGGGAAGGGTTAGGACAGCCATTATAGTTGGTGATTCGATCATTAGGCATGTAGATAGCTGGGTGGCTGGTGGACGTGAGGATCGCCTGGTAACATCCCTGCCTGGTGCGAAGGTAGCGGACCTCACGCGCCACCTAGATAAGGTCTTAGATAGTGCTGGGGAAGAGTCTGCTGTCTTGGTACATGTCGGTACCAATGACATAGGAAAATGTGGTAGGGAGGTTCTGGAGGCTAAATTTAGGCTTTTAGGTAGGAAGTTGAAATCCAGAACTTCCAGGGTAGCATTCTCCGAAATGCTTCCTGTTCCACGCGCAGGACCCAAAAGGCAGGCAGAGCTCCGGAGTCTCAATGCGTGGATGAGACAATGGTGCAGAGATGAGTGTTTTGGATTTGTTAGGAACTGGGGAACATTCTGGGGAAAGGAGGGGCTCTTCCGAAGGGATGGGCTTCACCTTAGCCGGGATGGAACCAGGCTGCTGGCATTAACCTTTAAAAAGGAAATAGAGCAGCTTTTAAACTAGATATTAGGGGAAAGCCGACAGTCGCCCAAGAGCGGATGGTTTGGAAGAATGTATCTTTGAAAGATACTACCAAAAGCAGAGAGGTTCCACAAAAGAGTAAAGTAGCCCAAATGCCCTCAAGTATGGAGCAGACAGAGCATAAAGATCCCAAATTACCCATGTCTAACAACAGCCAAATTAATATGAATAAAATATATGCCAGTGACCCGGAGCCTGCCCTCTTGCCCTGTCGCCGTAGGCAAAAAGCTTGATGCATCAGCAGAACAAATTCAGGGCTAAACCCTCCGAGACCCGACTCCTGTTCTACCAAAGGCTCGCCGGAGGATCCCGCCGGCTCCTCTGACGCAGGCCCTCGCGCCGACAGTCGCGGGGAGGCAGCTTCTACCCCCGCGGGCGCACCCTGCGCCTCCAGGGACTCCTGTACTTCCATCTGAAGCTCTACTGCGGATGAGAGGGCAGCACAGCCCCAGCACACCCTGGTGTCCGCAACGGTGCCTCTCCTAGTGCCACACACGAGGCACTGAGGCCTGGCAGCCATAACAAGGCTAGCCAGAACCCCCCCCCCCCCAGGGCTCACTTGATCCGCTAGCCCCACTGAAGGCAGGTTTATTTATTGAGTTATTTTTTTTTTTGTTTGTTTGTTTTGATAGGTATACCAAGCAACTGCTCTGCAGATCCGAAACCTACTTATGTACTTGCTAAGCCTTTGCAGAGAAACGATCCCCCCTCAGCCCTCCCCCCCCCCCGACTCTGAAGGGATGGCTGAAGAGGCCCCCCCCCAAAAAAGAAACTACTAAAGAAACAAACAACACAAAAGAAAAAGAAACCCCTCAAAAACAAAGAGAAGAAGGGAACCAGAGGGCAATAAAATCAAACCCCAGCTTTGCACTGCCACGGAGACGGAAGAGCACTCGCTGACACGCGGCTGCTCGCGGCACAGAAAATGGCCACCGCGATTGCCGACAAGGGGGAAAAGGGCGCCAAAAACAGCTCCAGTGCCTCCGCACACCCTGAAAACGCTTCCCCTTGAAAAACCAGGCAGCCGGACCCCGGTGAGCACTTACCGACCCGGCCTGCCCGCTCCTGCCAAATCCGCTCTGCTTTGAGCCTCCAAACCCGGACCCGAAGCTCTGCTGCTTCAATATACTGCCGGCAGCTCAGCCGCCGAAGGACAGCACTGCAGCCTCAAATATGCGCCCCGCATAAGAAGGGCTCTCCCCCGTACAGTCAGGGAGGAGAGACCTCTGGGCCACCGGGGAGGGGGGGCGGAACTCGAAGTCATGAGCCAGAACCCCCAACAATAAGAAGTAGCACAGGCACAGGCAGGAAATAAGAAAGCCGTGAAGTATCCTCTTATCTTTTTTTTTTTTTTTTTTAGGGACACTGTCACAAAGGCTCTAACCCACTTAGCAAACCTAATCTTCTCTTGGCTCCTTATCCATTCCTCCAGAGAGCCTCTATCACAAGGCTCGTCAAGTCCTCCTGCTGCAAGGAGACTGGTCACACTGGGATGGAAGTAGGAGTGCAGCAGGCTATATCTCCAGTGATGTCATCATTCTGACATACCAGTCTCCTAGCTGCAGGAGGAGATTGACAACCCATAGGTAGAGGACTGAACTGGAGGAACGATAAGGAACAAGTGTGGAATACTGTGAGAGGGCCATCAACATTTCGTACAGCGTACCTTGTAGGACCTTGTTGTATGGGCATGACATTAGCTCTGGCGTATCTTCCAGCAGCTTGCTTTATAGGTTTCCTGTTCCATGATGTGGCATCCTTAGATACATAGGCTTCAATGGCAACATTTGTGCTTATAGTTGATGATCTCTTAGCTCCACTACGATCACAACTAAGATTCCTCACAGATGAAACTGACACCGAGGACTCCTGCCTTCTTCCCTGTCCAGCACAGCCTCGACCTTTGCCTCGACCTGTAACTTGACTCTTTGCTGCAGGCGATGTTACCGGCTCAACATCAGTCTCACATTCACTTGGCGACCAACTGCTGTCGCCATCTGAATCATGACTGTCATCATCAGATTTATCGCCCGAACTTGGCTGATATGCTTCTTCGCTTGCTGAATATGCTGCATCATCAGACGACTCAGAGCCGTCACTGTCAGCATCTCGTTGCAATATTTCTCTTACTTGGGCAGCTAAATACTTTTGTTTCGACATCATAAACAATAACCTAAAATAAATAAACAAAGATAAAGTTGAATAAAACGCAAAGCAGTTTTACTATAGGTGTACAATAATCGTGATGAATGAGCTGAAAGCCTTTAGATTTCATCGGAAATAATGAGAGAACGTATGATATCAATTACAGAAAATGTGTAATTTTCATAAAATAAGAGTACAAAAAATAGATGATACATAATTAATGATAAATACCTTTGTCAGATCAAAAAATTCACAAAACTACAAATTGTATCATGATCCAAACTGGACATAAGCAACTGGGGTCAAAAATGACCCCACTGGTACTCTGTGCTGCAATTCATCACCAGCGTCACCTAGTGGATGAAAATGATTCCTCTCATGGCGCAATATAAAGAGAATATTGACATGTGAAAAGTCATAAAAAGATTGCATTCTTGAACAACTAGTTTCCAAGATACGCATTGTGAAACTTGCAATGGGGTCACTTTTGACCCCATTGGTACTCCCAGGGTTAAAGCAAGTGAAAGAGGGTAGAAATGGGGGAAGTGAAAGGGAAAATGGAAGCCTGGATTGGGGGTAAGACACAAAGGACCTAGAGGTGAAGAAAGGATGAGGGCTGGAGAACAGGCAGGGGCTAATTAAAAGATGAGAAGCAGAAGGTGGTAAATGAGACTGGGGAGGAAATGGTGGCCTAGAAAGTAGGTGAAAGACGGGGGGGGGGGGGGATATTATACTGGCAAAGGAATGAGACAGATGTGGAATGGAAGGACTAGGGAAATAAGATTAGGAAATGGAAAGCTGGTAAGTAGGTGGACGATGAAAAGAAGAAGATTGAAGATTGTAGGAAGGAGAAAGAGGAATGGAATGAAGCTATAGTTCGGTAAAGGTAAATGAGAGAAATAGAAGGATCAATGTAAGAGAGAGGTGTAGCAAAGGAAAGGGAGTGTGAAGAAACAGAAAATGAAAATGGGATCTTGGGAAAGGACAGCCAACACAAGGAAGTAGAACTGGGAGCAACCCAAATGGAAAAATAAAATGATCAAAGAAGAAAAGTACAAAAGAGTGTCCGGGCCCAATATTCAAATGCCGCTGTAGAATATTCAGACTTTAAATCGGGTCCAGTTCCGAATGCCAAGGGTGAAATAGCCTAAAGAGTAAGATTAAAGGTCAAAGATAGATTTACAAGTGATGTATCACAGATATACATCTAGAAAGATTTAAGCATCAAAAAGGCTTCACAAATGGAAGAAACAGAAAATGATGATATTTTCGTTTTCTTTAGTGCCTCTAAAACAGGGTTTCTCAACCAAGTCCTTAAGGCACACCTAGCCAGTCAGGTTTTCAGAATAAGCACAATTAATATGTATGAGAGAGATTTGCATAAATGGAGGCAGTGCATATAAATATTTCTCATGCATATTAATTTGTCTTTATGTATGACCCGTTCAATCTGCCCTTCCATACCAACTACTACAGTCCATTTTTTTCCTTGAGAGATCTTCTGTGTTTGTCCCAAGCTTTCTTGAATTCGGATATAGTCCTCATCTCTACCACAAGGGAGAACAACATCAGAAACAGCCATACTTTTAAACCACACATCAAAAACAAGTGGGAAGAAGTGGGCAGAACAAAATCAATGCAAAATACACACAAGCCAGTAAATGCTGGAAAGCAATGAGCACAAATGCTCAAAGCTTAGCCAACAAAATTCCAGAACTGGAAGCCCTAATGGTGGAAATGGATTTGGACATTGTGGCCATTACAGAAACATGGTTTAATGAATCGCATGATTGGGATATAGCCATAGCTGGCTATAATCTATTCAGAAGCGACAGAGAAAATGGAAAAGGAGGAGGAGTAGCCTTGAATGTCAAAAGCAATATTAAGGCTACTGAAATGCAGGGGACACGAGGAAAAGAAGAAGCTCTCTGGATTGTGTTGGAAAGAGGAGATGGCACTGTCATCCATATTGCTGTAGTCTACAGACCTCCGACTTAAACTA
This sequence comes from Ichthyophis bannanicus, assembly GCA_033557465.1. Lineage (NCBI taxonomy): Eukaryota > Metazoa > Chordata > Amphibia > Gymnophiona > Ichthyophiidae > Ichthyophis > Ichthyophis bannanicus. The sequence goes on along the minus strand of CM066031.1, from coordinate 1,003,291,957 downwards.
AAGAGAGAGATAACGAATTGATTATAGATATTGCCAAGATAGCAAAAAAGGGGAAAGCGATCATATTGGGTGACTTTAATCTACCTGATGTGGATTGGATTACTCCTTCTGCACATCTGGAAAGAAGCAAAAACATTGTGGATGCTCTCCAAGATGCATTACTTAGACAAATGGTAATGGAACCAACCAGGGAAAGCTCAACACTGGATTTAGTGCTCACCAACGGTGATAGTGTGTTGAATGTCTGCGTGAGTGCCCCTGTGAGCAACAGCGATCATCACACAGTGTGGTTTGAGATAAAAGCCATGGTACAGGCCAATATTAGCAAGCTCAAAGTCCTAAACTTCAAAAACACTGACTTCAATAAAATGGCCAAGTACTTAAAGGAGGAGATGACGGGGTGGAAGGAGATAAGGGAAGTCGAATTGCAATGGGCTAAACTAAAGGTGGCAGTAAAAGGGGCAACAGATAAATATGTAAGAAAAGTAAATAAAAACAATAGGATAAGTAAACCTATTTGGTTTTCCAAAGAAGTGGCTGCTCAAATAAAAGCAAAAAAACACAGCTTTCGCAAAATTCAAAAGCTTGCGAACAGAAGAACACAGAAATGAATACAGGGTCAAACTCAAGAGTCTAAAAGAGAAATAAGGATAGCAAAATCAAAGGCAGAGAAAAAGATAGCTAAAGATGTTAAGGGTGGCGACAAAACTTTCTTCAGGTATATTCAGGAAAGGAAGAAGATCAGAGTTGGAATTGCAGGACTCAGAAGTGCTGGGAAAGGACTCGTGAAAAGTGACATTGAAAAGGCGAAATTGCTAAACAAATACTTCTGCTCTGTTTCTACTAAAGAAAATCCTGGAGATGGACCAGCTGTGACTCCCAAATATAAAAATGGGAATGAAGTAGATACCACACCATTCACAGAAGATGAGGTGTTAGAACAACTTGCTAAACTGAAAGTGGACAAAGCTATGGGACCGGATGGGATACATCCCAGGATACTGAAAGAGCTCAGAGAGGTTCTTGCAGGACCGTTAAAGGATGTCTTCAACAGATCCTTGGAAACAGGAGAGGTTCCTCAGGACTGGAGAATGGCTGATGTCGTACCTCTACACAAAAGTGGCGACAGGGAAGAAGTGTCAAACTACAGGCCCATGAGCCTTACCTCGGTGATAGGAAAAGTAATGAAGGTGCTCCTGAAAGAGCGAAGTGAACTTTCTCAAAACCAACAGGTTGCAAGATCCGAGGCAACATGGTTTTACCGAAGGACAGTCTTGCCAAACAAATCTGATTGAGTTCTTTGACTGGGTGACCAAGGAACTAAAGCAGGGGCATGCAATGGATGTCATCTACCTGGATTTCAGCAAAGCCTTTGATACTGTTCCTCATAGGAGGCTTGTCAATAAACTCAGTAGCTTGGGGATGGATCCCAAGATAGTAAACTGGATTAGAAATTGGTTGACTGACAGACAACAGAAGGTGATGGTACATGGAGCTCACTCGGATGAAAGGAAGGTGATTAGCGGGGTGCCCCAGGGTTCGGTCATGGGCCCGGCCCTGTTCAATGTATTTGTGAGTGATATTGCTGAAGGACTGAATGGAAAAGTCTGTCTTTTTGCAGATGACACAAAAATTTGCAACAGAGTGGACTCCCCCGAGGGAGTGGTTAACATGAGGAAAGATCTACGAAAGCTGGAAGAATGGTCTAATGCTTGGCAACTACGATTTAATGCGAAAAAGTGCAGTGTCATGCACTTGGGTAGCAAAAATCCAAGGGAAATGTACGTGATAGGTGGCGAGAGGTTGGTGTGCATGGTTCAGGAGAAAGACCCTGGTGTGATTATCTCTGATGATCTCAAGGTGGCAAAACGGTGCGACAAGGCGGTGGCAAAAGCCAGGAGGATGTTGGGCTGCATACAAAGCGGGATTATCAGCAGAAAGGAAGAGGTACTTATGCCACTGTACAAGTCACTGGTGAGGCCTCACTTGGAATACTGTGTTCAGTTTTGGAGACCATATCTTGCAAAAGATGTAAAAAGACTGGAAACTGTTCAGAGGAAGGTGACCAAAATGATTTGGAGCCTGCGCCAGAAGCCTTATGAGGAGAGACTTGAAGACCTAAATATGTACACTTTGGAGGAGAGGAGGGACATGGGAGATATGATTCAGACCTTTAAATACTTAGAGAAATGATGAACAAACAAACCTCTTCCAAAGACGGGGAAGCTGTAAAACTAGAGGGCATAACAGGAAGCTGCAAGGTGGTAAATTGAAAGGCAATGTCAGGAAATATTTTTTTCACTGAAAGGGTGGTGGATGCTTGCAATGCCCTCCCGATGGAAGTGGTGGGGGCAAACACGGTGACGGAATTCAAAACAGCATGGGACAAACACAGTGGATCCCTTTACAGCAACAGGATAAACACAAAATAAACGGTACCATCTAAATTCTGAACCATCTAACATCTCAACAAATAGGGGTGTCCTACATGGAGTGGTGGGTTCACCCCTAAACAAAGACATGGGGAGGGGTGGCCTGCACAGAGCGTCAGGTGCACCTACTCTTGCCATCTTGCTGGGCAGACTAGATGGACCATGCTGGTCTTTATCTGCCGTCATTTACTATGTTACCTCCAATGGGAAACTATTCCATGTATTTACCACTCTTTCCATAAAGAAATATTTCCTCAAATTACTCCCAGGTCTATCCTATTTCACCTTCATCCTATGCCCCCTCATTGCAGAGCTTTCTTTCAATTGAAAGAGGCTCTCCTCATGTGCATTTATGCCACAAAGGTATTTAAACATCTGTCATATATCCCTCTCCTGCCTTTTTTTCAAAGTATACATATTGAGATCTTTAAGTCCTCATAAGCCTTCTGATGAAACTCACTGACAATTTTGATAGCCAGTCTCTGCACCGACTCCATCCTGTTTATATCCTTTCAAAGATGTGGTCTCCAGAATTGCACACAATACTCCAAATGAGGTCTCACCAAAGACTTAAACAGAGGCACTATCACCTCCTTTTTCCTGCTCGCCATTCCTCTCCCTATGCACCCAAGCATTCTTCTGGCTTTCGCTGTTGCCTTTTCTACTTTGTTAGTCACCTTAAGACCAACAAAAACAATCACGTCCAGGTCCTGTTCTTCTTATGATGACAGAAGTACTTCTCCCCCTATACTGTACCATTCCCTTGGATTTTTGCAGCCCAAATGCATAACCCTGCACTTTTTTTAGCATTAAATCTCAGCTGCCAAATTCTTGACTATTCTTAAGCTTCGCTAGATCCCTCCTTATGTAATCTACTCCTTCCTGGGTGTCTACTCTATTGTAAATTTTGGTATAAATTGCTGAGACAAATCTTATCCGACAGCTCTTCCAAAAATATCACTTAAAAAATGCTGAAAAGAATTGGACCAAGGACAGAACCCTGTGATGCGCCACGTGTAGCATCCTTCTCCTCAGAGTGACCTCCATTTACCTGTACCCTTAGTTGCCTCCTACTCAACCAATTTCTTTTTTTTTTGAGAATCAAAAGGAAAAATACAATAATACTTTGCATTATACTCATTTTAACAAGTGCGGAAAAATTATGATCATTATACAACATAAACAGCAGATAATCCAAAACAGAAAAATATAAAAAAAACAAGCAAAAATATATTCCAATAAACTCCAGCAGAGTTACTGACTCATTCAGCCTAATTTACCAGAGAAGAAATTAAACTTCCAGGACAAATTAAGCTTCCAAATGAGATTTTAGCTCATCCTTGTGCAAATTTAAATCTGTAGTTGTTCAGGCTCAGTAAAAAGATAAACTTTCCCTTGATAAGTCACACTGTATTTACAAGGATATTGGAGAGAGAAGAGAGCTCCCAACTCTAGTACCTGAGGCCTAAAAACTAAACATTTCTTATGATTACGAATGTCCCAAGCAAGATTGGGATGGATTTTAACTTACAATCATGCTTTGAAAAAAATATTTTAAAACAACCAATCTCGATCAGATTCTATCAAAACATAAACAATAAGCGGGTTATTCCATAACCCGAATAGGCCGTCTGCATGTGTACGGGAGACGTGTATCTTGCAAAAACGTCTACAACCGTATTCCAATACACGGCGCCCATGATGCTTGCATAGTGATGTCAGAACATGCCCGGGAGGGGTGGAATGGGGGCATAGTTTGCCGCAGAAACATCTATAGCGTATTCAGGAAAGGCCCGTGTACGTTTTTTGACTTCCTCGCAGACATGCCTGTTATTCCTGCTGGGGACATGGAATAAGGTCAGTACTTAGAAAATATTTTGCTGTGTTCTGCAATTTGTCCCAAATTATATAAAGGTTGTGACAAGTATGTTTTAAACTGGTGTGACTGCAGTCTGGAAAAATACCACAAGATGCAGTTATAAAGAACAGAAATCAGAGGTGAGGGAATCTTGTAAGCTAAAGAGTTATTAATATTAAGAAGAGCAATAGTGTTTATTCTGGCTATGCAGAAATTGCTGTGTGTGAACCCTAACAATTTCTGTGTTATGAAAAATGGGAATGTTGATGTAAGAATTGTATGTGAGTGTGTCTGGAAAAGAATCTTGTTTGAGTGAGAAAGGGAGATCATATTTGTACTCCTGGGACTTCATGCTATTATAGTATTCCAGCTTTTATTTATAGATTCTGAGTAACTTTTTGGCAAAATTATAGGCTCGATATTCCAAGACATTTACACGGTTTACAGAGCTGTAAACTATGTAAATGCTGCTGAACGGGATATTCAACGGCACCAACATGGCTGTGCAGCTGAATATCCTCAACTAACGCCGCTATACGCCCCATGCTAACTGCTTAGTATTGGGATGTGTTGTGGGCATTCTGGGGTGGCGACAGTATTGCACTGCTACCCAGTAAACTACTGTGGATAAAAGATAGGCGCAGCAAAAGCTGGTATATTTTTTTACACATGGGAGCTAACTGGGCAGTGACTCAATGTCATCATTGCATGGATAGCTTCTGCGCCGTTGCAGCATATGCGGCAAACCTGGATATTTAATGCCAGGGCCGCATATGACCCTGGCATTGAATATCTGGGTAAAGTTCAGTAGCTAGGCACTGTACTTGCGCCTAGCCACCGGTGCTGAATATCGGGCCCTATGTCTTTTGTGATTGCAAGTGAGAGTGTGTGTGTATGTGTGTGTGTGTGGTATGAGGCTTGCACGGGAGGATCTGGTATGCTGATCTGCAATTCAGGGAGGACATGAATGCCTGATCACTACCTGGACTTTACAGATAACTGCAGTGTCATCAGTTGGCAGTGTGATAGGGCAGCCATACATCAGTTTGCCAGGCAGTGGGAGACATGACTGATGTTGTGCCAACATTCCCGAGATTGTGCCATGAGACCTATATCCTTACCCAGTCCAGGATCTATGCAAGCTGTGAGTGGTGGTATATCTGGAGGCTGGCTACTTAGTATGATGGCACAGGGATCCCCCTCACATGCCCACACAGGCCTGACCAGGGAAGCATTGCCACAATGCAGACTGTGGGAAGGCAGGCAGTGGTTGCCCCATAGATAGCAGATGTATACAGACCAACATAAGCCAAGACAGAGAATGGACATTGTATGGGTCAAGCGTAGCCACATGTAAGGAGCTGTTGTGAAAAATACCAGAACCCAGATTTGTGGGAAAAAGATGCCATAATCAGAAACCATAGTCATTAGAAGAGCATAGTTTTGTCACTCAGCAATATAATGCATCCTTTGGGGAATTGCAAAGTTAGTTTAGGTTGTTGTGAGGTTGGTAAGGGTCCATTCTTAGCATTTTAAGGAATGTTTTTAGAGAGTAACTGAGGCAGTGTTATACTGCCAAGTAATGTGTGATGCAAGATATGTCATGACAAACATGTTAATATTTATTTGATCTTATACTACATTAAAGTGCACTGAGATTACTTTGCAGTGTTCTGGGCATGACAAAGACTAGTATACAGTATGTTGTCTAGCTTTCATCAGCATTTATGTATCATCATTCTTTATGTCTAGTTTGCATCAGCAAAACACGGTCACCAAGAACAGCAGCTTAGGAGATGCACATTTTGACAGAGGAGGTGTGGCGTCCACGGGTATATTGCGGAGACGGCAATGTGCAACTTTTCCGAATATGGTGAGCATGGGGGTATCCAAAATGATTTCAGCATTTACCCATGTCCAATAATATCAGCTGGGGACGTGTTTCTACACTTCACTCTATGGCCCGTGCCTGCACACGTGTGCAGGTCTTGCACTGGATACATGCACGAGCCGGTTGAACAGCATCTTAGACGTACTGCGCTGGACATGTCTATAAGGCGATTCCTGAACCACAGGTGCGACTGTACCCACAGCTGCGGAATTCACTCCGAGTCATGCCCAATTTAAACGTTTCTGCCAGAGCTAGCCAGCCTATATGGAATCTGTCTCTAAGTGTAATAAATTATAAACTTTCCGGTAATCAAGTTGAGGAATCATCCAAAGCTAACATTGCCCCCTGCTCAATCTTCTGTTTAATAAACATCTTAGAGCCTTTTTCAGATATAGACATAATAAGCAAATAATAAGCTGATACAACCAGAGGTACAGCTATTCCAGAACCTCAAGAGTCTCTTTCAAATAGTTATAAAACATATCTTTTGGAGCAATTGTAGCTAACTTGGGAAAACTAGGCAGTGTCACAGTCTTCCCTCTAATAAAATTTTCCAGACGTCAAGTCATAGCTAACTCAGCCTTTGCCATCTGAGAATGATTTTCTCAAACTAAACAGGCAGAGGATTCAAGTGCTAATACTTTGTCTTTAGCTTGTTCAACTACAGTTTAACAGTGCTTAATCCTCTCTTCAAATTTAACAATGGTTTTATGTTGCAATTCAATTTTAGTAAGCACCACAGACTTCAAATGAGCAAAAGCCTGCAACATAAGCTGAACAAGAGAAAGACATTGCTGGTTAGGAATCTCTAGTATGATCAACCTTTGTTTATCATGTCTAGGTATTTATCGGTAATTCAGAGGAATCAATAGAGCCATGAGATATAATCTTAAAGTAATCAATGGTAATAACTGAAGTTATTCCAGGTTGGGAAACCTTTGATGAGGCTGCAGAAGATGCTGTACTAAAAATCTAGCCTTCAGAGCTATTCGTCAAGGCAATTTCAGATTTTGCATGCTTGCCAAAGGAGGAGTAGGGGAAGATTGTCCCTGACTAAACATAAAGCTCTTTTTATGATCTCCAAGAATATGGAACAAGGATGAAGCATTATCTTTAAAAAGATGATTCATGGACGTTGAAAGCTGTAGTTCCCCACTATCACACATTTGTGTAGCCATAAGGAGTTCTTCGTCTGACATGAACAACCGGTCAGCACAACAGTAGAGGCAGGGGAACTCCATACAGACTCTGGCTTTGTGCTATTTCCAGTACAAGGAAGCTCAGTTGCCTGAACAAATTCAGGGCTGGGCGCCGGATTAGACCCGGGTGAATAAGCCACCACAGCTCGAGCCGGTGCTATCCCTCAGAAGATCCCATCTCACCAAATACAGGAGAATTGAAGTTTGATTACAGTGAAGGTGATTTCTCTTTCCTCTTTGCCATTCAACCAACTTCTAATCTAGTCAGCCACTTAGGGTCTATCCCTATAGCACTCGATCTATTTAAGTCACCTGTCTGGAAAAATGTCAAAGGCTTTACTGAAATCTAAGTGCACAACATCTAGGGCTCTCCCTCTGTCCAACTCTTTGGTCACCCAGTCAAAAAAATTAATGAATTTTTTGTCTGACAAGACCTGCCTCTAGTAAAACCATGCTGCCTCGAATCTTACAACCCATTAGACTCCAGAAATCTCACTTTTCTCTGTTTTAGAGCGTTTCTATTAATTTACTCACCACAGAGGTGAGACGAAGGGGCAACAGAACTACTACTACTACTACTATTGAGCATTTATATAGCGCTACTAGTTGTACGCAGCACTGTACAGACATGTAAGAGACAGTCCCTGCTCGTCAGAGCTTACAATCTAGTCAAGACAAAACACAGAGCTAACAAGCTAGTCAGGGCAAAACACTAAAACACGACACTTACAATCTAGTCAAGACAAAACGCAGAAGTCAGAATCTGAATGCAACAGTGAAGAGGTGGGTTTTCAACCTGGATTTGAAGAGGGCCAGGGAGGGTGCCTGGTGTACAGACACAGGTAGCTTGTTCCAGGCGTAAGGTGCAGCAAGGTGAAAGGAGCGAAGTCTGGAGTTAGCAGTATGAGTGGAGGGCGTAGACAGAAGAAGTTTGTTAGAGGAGCGAAGTTCCCGAGGGGGGTTGTAAGGAGAGATAAGCAATGAAAGGTACTGAGGAGCCGCAGGGTGAATGCATTTATAGGTCAGGAGGAGAAGCTTGAACTGGATGCGGAAACGGATAGGGAGTCAGTGCAGTGACTTGAGAAGAGGAGTAATGTGGGTATGGCAAGGCTGGTGGAAAATTAGTCGCGCAGCAGAATGTTGACTAGATTGAAGGGGAAAGAGATGGCTCACAGGGAGACCAGCAAGGAGTAGGTTGCAGTAGTCAAGATGAGAGGTGATTAAGGAGTGGACAAGCGTTTTAGTAGTGTGTTCAGAAAGGAAGGGGCGGATTTTGTTAATGTTGTAGAGAAAGAAACGGCAGGTCTTAGCTACGAGCTGGATATGTGTGGAGAAAGAGAGAGAGGAGTCAAAGATAACCTCCAGATTGTGGGCCGAGGGAACAGGAAGGATTACAGAGTTATCCACAGAGACTGAGAGAGGAGGAAGAGGAGGGAAGGTGTTAGGGGGAAAGATAAGGAGTTCAGTCTTGGCCATGTTCAATTTCAAGCGGTGGTGAGACATCCAGGCAGCAATGTCAGACAGGCAGGCAGAGATCTTGATCTGGATTGCCAGAGAGATTTCAGACATAGAGAGGTAGATTTGTGAGTCATCGGCATAGAGATGGTACTGAAAGCCATGGGAAGAGATAAGCGCACCAAGGGATTGGGTTTGGAGAGAGAAAAGGAGCGGACCCAGGACAGATCCCAGATCTAACTGGGAGCGGGGTAGGAGAGGAGGAGGAGCCTCCAGAGCACACACTGGAAGTGCGATTGGAGAGGTAGGAGGAGAACCAGGATAGTACAGAGCCCCTAAAACCAAGCGAGGACAGGGTATCGAGAAGAAGGTTGAGGTCAACAGTGTCAAAAGCAGGTGAGAAGGATGAGGACAGAGTAGAGGCCCTTGGATTTTGCCAGGAACAAGTCACTGGAGACTTTGGTAAGCGCCGTTTCAGAAGAGTGTAAGGGATAGAAGCCGGACTGTAAAGGATAAAGGAGGGCATGAGAGGAGAGTAAGTTGAGGCAGCGGCGGTGGACTGCACGTTCAAGTAGTTTAGATATGAAGGGAAGGAGAGATGGGTCGATAGAAGGACAGGTGGGATCAAGTGAGGGTTTTTTGAGGAGGGGTGTGACCACAGCTTGCTTGAAGTCAGTGGGGAAGGTAGTAGTGGAGAGTGATAGGTTGAGAATATGAGAGATGGAAGGGACAACGGTGGAGGAGATGGGTGGGGACAGGATCAGAGGAACAGGTGGTGGGTTTGGAGGAAGAAAGGAGTGTGGTTTCCTCATCAGAGATCACAGGGAAGGAAGAGAGGGTAGCAGAGGTAATAGGGATGGGGGGGGGGAGAATTGGAAGTGAAGAGGGGGAGGAGGGGAAGTAGTTGAAGAAGTGGGGAATTGGAGGGTGATCTTGTGGATTTTGTCATGGAAGTAGTCAGCCAGGGTTTGGGCGGGAAGGTAGGGAGGGACCAGGGGCAGAGGCACCTTGAGGAGAGAACTGAGAGTATTAAAGAGACGACGAGGATTGGAGGCAAGAGAATTAGTCATATGGACGTAGTAGTCTTGTTTAGCAAGAGCTATGGCTGATTGGAAGGAGCCAAGCATGAATTTGAAGTGTAGAAAGTCTTCTGGGGAGTGGGATTTGAGGCAAGCACGTTCAGCGGAACGGGCACAGGAGCATAAATAGCGGGTAGTGGATGAAAGCCAGGGCTGGGGAGCAGAACATCTCACAGGACGTGGGGTGGGTGGGGCGAGAGCATCCAGAGCCGAGAAGAGGGCAGCATTATAGGAGGTTACTGCCTCGTCGACAGACTTGGAAGACATAGTGGAAGAAAGAGATAGGGAGATGGTGGAGGCAAGAGTCAAGGGAGCAATAGTATGAAGGTTTCTAAATAGGTTGGAGGAGACAGGACAAGGTTGAGGCAGCGGGAGATGGAGATTAAAGCTTAAAAGGTGATGGTCAGATAAGGGAAGAACTGAGCTATGGAAGTTTGAGGGAGAGGAATTAGAGAAAAGTATCAGGTCAAGGCAGTGGCTGTGCTGGTGGGTGGGGGCAGCGGAACAAAGTTGGAGGTCAAACGAGGAGGTAAGGGCGAGGAGCTTTAAAGCATGGGGATCAGAGGGGTTATCGACATGGATGTTAAAATCCCCAAGAATAAGAGTGGGGGAAGAGGAATCTAGAAAGATGGAAAGCCAGGAGTCAAAGTCAGTAAGGAAGATAGAAGCAGATTTGTCAGGAGGGCGATAAATAACAGTTACTCGGAGAGGAAGTGGTGTGAAGAGGCGAATGGAGTGGACTTCAAAAGAGAGAAAGGAGTGAGACTGAGGCAGCGGAAAGGGTTGGAATTGGCAAGAGGGAGAAAGTAGAAGCCCAACACCACCACCGCGGCCAGTGGAACGAGGCGTATGGGAGAACTGATAAGCCCCCATTGCATAGAGCAACAACGGATGCGGTATCATCTGGGAGGAGCCAGGTCTCAGTTAGGGCAAGAAGATGTAGAGCGTTAAAAGAGATCATGAGTAAAAGCAATTTTATTAGAGACAGAGTGTGCGTTCCACAAGGCACATGAGAAGGGGACAGTGGAAGGGGAAAGGAGAGGGATTTGGATGAGATCAGACAAGTTACAAGAGGATCTCATTCCAGAGTGAGACAGAGATCTAGGTGGGCCAGGTTTGGGGTTCATTTGGATGAGGTTAGACAAGTTACGAGAGGATCTCATTTCAGGGAGAGACAGAGATCTAGGGGGGCCAGGGTTGGGGTTGATTCCCTGGATAAGTGTGTGTTCCATAAGACATATGAGAACGCCTATTTGTTTTTTTGGGGGGGGGCCCAAAGCTGCACTCTAATTCCACCTTAACTCCACCCCTAGTTCACCTACGGGCAGACAACTTGCTTTGCAGCCTTCCCCCTCATGTTCTGCCCATGGGGATCTGATCTCCCAGGGGCAGCAGTCTTTGCTGCGACCACATTGTTCTTCTGCCCCTGGGAGATGGGATCCCAGGGGGCAGAACAGGAGGGGAAGGATGCGACTGGCAAGCAAAAATTGATAGGGCCAAAATTTGTGTGGCCCACCCAGTTCTAATGCCTATGAGTCAGACTAATCGGCCTGTAGTTCCCAACCTCATCCTTATTTCTGCTTTTGTGTAAAGAGACCACATGCGCCCTTCTCCAGTGCTCTGAGACCACTCCCAACTCTAAAGAAGTATTGAAAGAGTCAGACGGAGCCACTAGAACTTCCTTATGTTCCTTCAACACTCTTGGATGTATCCCATCTGGCCCCATTGCTTTGTCTACTTTTAGATTAGATAGCTCTTCATGAACACAGTCTTCTGCAAATCATTCAAGATCCACCTCACTTCTGTTCCTATTTGTGGGTGTTTTCTGAGGTTCTGCTCCTGGCCTTTCTTCTCTGACAGAAAAAAAATATTTGTTAAGCAATTCTGCTTTATCCTCATCAGTTTCTACATATTCCTCTCCTTTACCTTAGAATCAAACAATACCACTTTTGCATTTCCTCCTCTCACTAACATATCTAAAAAATGTTTCCGCCCCACCCCCATTTTACTGCATTAGCTATTTTTTCTTCCATTTGTATCTTTGCTTTCCTGACTACTTGCCTAGCTTCTCTTAGCTTTTACAAATATTGATACTTCTCTTCCTCTTTCTGTGATCTCTTGTATTTCATGAAAGCTACCCTCTTTTTCTTCAACTTTTCAGCTACTTTTTTCGAGAACTATAATGGCCTCCTTTTCCTTTTACATGTATTTACTTTCCTAACAAAAAGGTTTGTTGCCCTTAAAATATCTTCTTTTAGTTTTGTCCACTGCTTTTCTACATCCCCCAGCTGTTCTCATCCTGCTAGTAACTCCTTAAGGTATTGTCCCATTTTTGCAAAGTTAGTATTCCTAAAATCTAGGACCCTCACTTTTTAATGGACTATATCAGTCCTAGTCCTAATACTGAAACACACTATTCAGTGATCACTGGATGTGAGATGATCACCCACTATAACATTAGAAACACTATCTCCATTTGAAAGCACCAGGTCCAGTATGGCCCCTTCCATGTGGGTTCTGCCGCCAGTTGCTGGAATAGCTCTCCCTGCAGTGAATCCAGGATATCTTTACTTCTAGATGACACCACAGTAGGATCTCCCAATCAACATCTGGCAAACTGAAATCATCAGTAGTACTTCTTTTTTTTACAGCAGAACAGTAATCTCTGTCCACTTCTGCCTGTGAAGGAGGTCTGTATCTCACACCATTGTAAACAGATATACCATTCCCTCTTTCCAGATTAACCCATAGTTCTTCCTCCTTACCTCGTAAACCCTGTAATGCTGTTGCTTTAATGTTTTTCTACATAGTGCCACTGCCCCTCCCTTTCTTTCTATCTTGTTCTTCCTTAATAAATTATAGTCTATGTAATTATATCCCAATCATGGTTCTCCATGAACCATTTCTCCATGACTACCACTAAATCTAAGTCAGCATCTTCCATTATAGCCTCTAGATCAGTGGTTCTTAACCTTGTTGGAGGTACTGAACCCCACCAGTTTCATATGCACATTCACCGAACCCTTCTTTATTGAAAAATAAAATATGATTTTTTTTCAAATTCAAGACATAGGTATATGTTTTACTGGTTCACAAAATGAATCGTGCATTAACATCACTGTGTTCAAAGAACAAAACCAATACAATGCATGAATACTCACAACAAATTACATACATACCTTTTCACAAAGTTTGCCCTGCTTTGCGATCAGGTAAGCAACTTTGTACGATGCTGTGAGGATTGGTTTTTTGAAGGGTACAAAGCCGAGAGCAGGCAGAGTAGCCGTTTCATCGAATCTGGCTCTCTTCACCTTGAATTCAGCAAGCGTTGTGTTCTTGTATTCCCCATCTCCATGCAGGTTAAGGAAGTGTTCCTTTAGTTTTGCCAGTACTAGACTAGAATTGCTTAACTTGGCATTGCAAATCATGCAGATAGGACGCTGACTCCCATCACGTTCTGTTATATATGCGAATCCATGTTGTACATATTCGTCTGACCACTTTCTTTTTTTGCTCGACATAGTTAGTATGGATTAAAATATTAAGAAAGAAATCACACGACATACCATCGCGACAGTCACAAGTCGACTACTGAATGCACCAAATTCCCTGCAGCACAGCCAAGCAATGTAGCGTGATCACCTGCAGCCAAGCGGGGCGTGTCATCACGAATCATATGAGTCGGGTGCGTGTCTTGACCTTCGCCGAACCCCTGAGACTGACTCACCGAACCTCTAGGGTTTGATCAAACCCAGGTTAAGAACCACTGCTCTAGATCCAGTATCCTATTTACCATATATAGGCATTAGTACACACCGCTTTTCAGATTTTGCCTCTTTTTTTCCGATTGCTACAGAGGTATTTAATGTTTTACTTATCTGAAGGCTTTTATTTACCTGGGGACTTTGTTTACCCATTCCCAGTGAACTTAGTTTAAAATCCTCTTAAGTAGGTTATCCAGTCTGTTGTTGAACACACTTCTATCCTTCTTGGATAGGTAGATGCCATCTCTGCTCAGCAGCCCTTGGGAATTCATCCCATGGTCCAGGAAACTGAAACGCTCTCAATTACACCTTCCACACAGCCATACATTCACCTCCAGGATGCAAGCTTCTCTGCCTCAGTCTTTACCTTCAACAGGGTGGATTGAGGCAAACACTGCTGGCTTCACCCTTTCTCTCAGAGCCAAGAAATCACTCTCACTGCTAGGTGTCCCTCTAAGCATATTCTCATTGGTGCCAACTCAGATAAGCAACATCAGATAAATAGTAAACTTGATGAGTTTTGGCAACTCTCTGTAACGTCTTGGATTTTGCCACTTGGTAGACAACACACCTCCTGGGATATCATATCTGGTCTGCAGATGGATGCCTCTGTACCCTGCAGAAGCGAATCACCAAGTACCACTTTCCTTCACCTCCTTGTGGTCTCTGACTCGGCATCTTTGGGGATTTTGAGCTCTGGTTCTTTCTGTTCCTGTGATGTTCTACACTCCATGGAAACATAGAAAATGATGACAGATGAAGACCATATGGCCCATCCAGTCTGCCCATTCATAAGAATTAATTTCTGCAATCCCTTCCTCTTGTTCAGAAATCCTCTATATTTGTCCTGTGCTTTCTTGAATTCAGCTAAAGTTCTCATCTTCATCACCTCCACTGGGAGGCTGTTTCAAGCATCCACCTCCATTTTCATAAAGTAATTTTTCCTCAGATTACTCCTGAGTTTATCCTTTTCAGCTTCATCTTATGACCCCTCATTCCAGAGCTTCCTTTCAATTGGGTAAGGGCCACTTCCTGTGCATATAAACCATGGAGGTATTTAAATGCTGGGCTGCACACCAGTTCTTCAGTAAGCATTATAGACAGATACTTGCAGGCCCAAAGCAGAAATCTTAAAAGTCTGCTTCAGCAAAGATTCCAGCTTATAGCCTTGTAAGAGCTTAAGGAAAAGTGATATATTCAGGTACTGCCCAGCCAAAGTATCTACCTTCAGTAATTTCAACTTTTTCTTTCCTTTGGAATCAAGAGGTATAACATACCCATGGCCCTGCCCACTTTTAAGCCCGCCTCTGGAGGATACATACCACTCAGCTAAAATTATATTCAAAATGATCTGATGAACAGAAAAAGATCTTGGTAGGCTTCCAGATACTCTTTGAAATGGAATCTTCTGAGGGACTTGTTTGTGCTGCGGGTTTCTTGAAAGACAAGGCCTCCCAAGTTTGTGCTATCTTGCCCACAAATTCCTCCTTCCAAAAGAGATGGACTGCAGAGAGGCCATCTTCTTCCCCTAGTGGGAGCTCATGCTCCTCCAAAGGGTCCTCCACAGCCATCCTCTTTTGCAGCCAGGTGACCATACTCCAACACATACTCTGGGTGGGCTCTATAGACTGGTCCTCCCAACTCTTTGACCATTCTAACTTCATACTTTTAGGTAGTGAAGGCTCCTCTGAGCTTCCTATACTGCCTCTAGCCACCAGTGCTGCTCCAGTGTTGGTTACAGCTAAGGCTTTGAGAAGCAGCAGTAGCATACATTTTGGATGAAAATCTCCCTGGTAGAAACTGCACATTGTCATCCGTCAAAGAGGTTTGTTGTAAGCCCATCAAAAGGCAGGACTTGACTACATGAACCAGCTGCAGGGACCTATGAGGGGGTATTGTCAGCCAGCTGTGCTTTCCTGGTGTATGGAGACAAAATGGTCATTTCTCTCATGCTTTTGTCTCCTTACCCATTCATTTGAGATAACACTAGTTCACCATGGATAGCTTTTCCATTTATAGGGAAGCACACCAGAACTAAAACAGTACTTGCAGCTCTCCTTGACGATACACCACAGCAGGCATTTCACTGCCTGGTACATGTTCACCAGCTTCTCATGCTGTGATTGTGCCTCTATCCATTTCACCTACGAGGAAGTGCATCCATGTGGCTCTCTCCAATCAGCTGATGCCAGGGGGGGGGGAGCAAGCTTCGCCCCACAAGTAGAAACCTTTCTTGTTCTGCCTATGGGAATCTGATCTCCCAACGGCAGACAGGAAGGGTCTTTGCTGTGATCAAGGCTTTTCTTCTGCCTGAGGGGGATGGAATCCCTGTGGGCAGCCTGCTGTCTGATGGATGCGATCATGGCAAAGACCCTTCCCTGCCCATGGATCCCAGGGCAGACAGAAGGGTCTTTGCCATGATCTCGGCCAGCAGGTAGCCCATCCCACACAAGCAAAAGAAGAAGAGAAGCCACGATCGTGGCAAAGACCCTTCCTGTTCTTCCTGCGGGGATCCAATCTCCTGTGGGCAGACACGATTGGGTATTTGTTGCGAGCGCTGCTTCTCTTCCTCTTCTTCCCATGGGGGATGGGATCCCTGCAGGCAGTCTGCTGGCCGTGATTTTTGGTGGAGCCAGGGCCTGTATGGCCCATCCCTTTCCAATGCCTATGCCTGATGCTAAGCCCAAACTGGCACTCGCACTGCAGCCAATTACAGATGGCCTCCTTGCTCACTTTCACACTACTCTCAGCGTGCTGCAGTTGCCTCATCGTGCCATACTTACGCATTGCTAATACCACTCCTGATGAGAACTGACCCCCCCCCCCTCCTTGACTGAAAAAGGTATCTCAGGAGTCCACTCCGCTTATCCCCATGGCAGACCATGGCAAAATCTTTTAACCTGACCAAGAGTCTGAGGTGAATTGCCAAAGTAAACTTCCCAAAATTACTGTTTGTTTTTTAATCAGCCCAAACGTGCAGCCAAGGGATAATGATTGGGGGGGGGGGGGGGGGGGGTGTGTGTGTAAGAAAAAGAATAATCAAAAGTAAAACAAAATAAAGTACTCCCTGTGATATGCAGACTTCTTCAAGTATCCCCCTAGTACTACTACTTATCAAAAACATCATCAAAACCAGGACTCCAGATCCACTCTGACCACACTCACTCAACTGGGAAACCAGTTCTCCACCTGGGCCCAGAACTACCTAACAACAGATCAGTCCAAAGTTGCACAGAATGCCCTGTCCCCATTTGCTGGAGACAGAGAATATCGAAGAATAAGTGGCTACCCGGAGCCTCTTATAGGGTAGAATGCTCAGCTCTTAGGTCTCTATCTCCATCTGCTGGTTGACAGACATAACTCAAGCATTCTAGACTGATCCGGATGAAAAGGAATATAGAGTTTAAGTATCAGCTCAAAGATCTTGTATTTCTCTTGCTGAGTGAAGCAAAACATTTATTGTCATACCTTTGCCCCTGCTTCTATAGTGCTTTGCCCATCCTCTAACTCTTTCCTCTCACTTCAGAAACATTAGAGGTGCCTTTCTTTTGTTCTGTTTTTTTTTTGTTGCTGTTGTTCTTTCATCTTCTCATGCTGGCTCAAGAGATTGTGGCACTCTGACCCAACATTTGCTTTTGCCATCAAAAACTGAAAGCAGTAGTGCTTAAACATTGGTTAACCCAGTTTTCTTCTAGCACAGGGCCTTTCAGAAAAGGCTGCACTGCATTAAATAGATCCTCCCTGACCTAAATTCCTGTACTTTCAACTTTCTTTCGCCCCTTCCCCCAAGGCCAGCAGGAGCAGAAGCATAACAGTACATCAGCTTTCTCTGCCATGCGAGTTGCAAAATTCAATGATTAAAGGACCGCTAAACTTATGGGATCAAAGACCTTTTGTTTCATACCATGAGAATGAATTATGGCAGAGGAAGCCAACCTGCTATTAAGTGCTGTTTCCTGTCAGCTACATGTGAACAAGGGAGCTGATGATAAGGACCCTTCCTTACCTTCACACTTGGATGGGAGATTGTGGCCCTGGAGTAAGGATGGTTTGGGCAAGAGCTTGAGCTGCAGGCAACAACCTTTGGTGGCTTCCTTGCACACTTCTGCTGGCTGGTCTTGATTTTCATCTTTCGTGTCCGGGGCTAGTGCCTCACTAACTCACTCCTTAACCCAGCCTTGTACCTACCTCTCCCAGGATCTAGAAGCACTTCTAACATAGTATATGAAGGAAGATAAAAGCCGGTATGGTCCATCTAGTCTGCTTCTCCCACTCACCACTGATAGCCATTCCCATCTGCTGGACTTACTTATATATTGTTCTGAAATAAGGGAGCAGAAGTAAGAGGAAAATAGAACTGATAAGGTTGGCCCTACCACCAGATGAATGAGGCAGAAGACCAGAGTGCCAGAATTTGTGGGTTGGCAAAACAGCAAGTTGAGCCATCTAAGAGGAACAGCATGGCTGGAGAGATCCCCATATCCCACCAGTTGAAGAAAAAACTGGATAATATCAAAAGACTGAGCCCTAAATATTCATATAAAATGACCACACCAAAAACCCATAGCCTCTCACTTTAAGGTAAACTGGGCCACCCACAGAGTCTTTTTTTTTCTGAAAATTAGATAAAATTAGAGTCCACAATAATTCTGGGTGGAGTGGTGGGAATTTGTGCTGCATCTTCCCACCTTTCTTCCCCTTCCTTAAGGCCGGCACTGCGGGCATGTTCAACATGTGTGATCATGGGGCCAGCACTTCCTGATGCTGATCTCCTGCATAGCATAGCTAGGATTGAATAGGGCCCCATAACACCATGTTGTTCAAGGTAGTTGGAGCTGGGGCGGGACCTCCTCAGAATTCCAGCCAGGATTAGCAGGAGAGAGGGATTGTGTGGAAACTGAAGGGTACTAAGAAGTATCTGGGACAGTGTGTGTGTGAGTGGATATTAGAGGTAGGAGTGTGCATGGGTCTAGGGTTTTGGTATGTAGGGCAGGGGGTACTTAGTAGGGTTATGAAGGGGTGTCTTCTGTGAGTGATATGTTTGAGATGTGGGAGTAGGGGCTGGTATATGGTGGTGGTACAGTGGAGAGTGTGTGTACATGATGTATGTCAGTGTGAGATGTCTGAAGCAAGCTGTGTGTGCATGGGTATAAGGGACAAAGGAGAGAACCGACTAGATAGGCCATGTGGTCTTTTTCTGTCGTCATTTTTCTATGTTTCTACTGTTGGGTGTGTAGTGTGGATCGGGGGAGGGGACATGATCTGAGAAGGATTCTGTCAGGGGTGATGATACAGTGGAGGGGGGGATAGATGTCTGAGGTGGGTCTGAAGGGAGGATGTTACGGATGCAGTAGAGGGGAAGTCTCCAATGCAGATCTGCACAGAGTGATGTGGGAGAGGGTGCAATAAAGGGAAAGTGTCCAAAGTGTGTGAGAGGGTGCAATGAAAGAGAGGTGCCTAAAGTTTTTCAGAAGGGTGTCTGGGGATTGCAGTGAAGGTCAAGTGTCTGAGGTGGGTCTCCAGGGAAGATTGCGGGGGTTGGAATGCAATGGAAGGGAGGTATCTGAGGTCTGTAGGGAAGATGTGGGGGGCGGGGGATGCAGTGAAGGGTTCATGGAACGCCTCCTCCCCACCTCTTCCCCTTTGGCATGTAAAATATATTTTTTAAAGACTAACAGTTGGAAAGAGTTGAATATGGCACTTACTGAACTGCCTCCCCATCTTCAAACTCTCTCCCATGAGGCCTAGCAGCAGCCAAAGTGCTTAACTGATTGCTTCATCTTGGGCTGCCATGGGACTGAGTCTTGCTGTATGAGCCATATGATTTCATAGCTCTTATTGAGAGACTTTGGCCCTGCAGCAAGCAGCATATAAAGGAGAAGAGTTTGAATATGCGGTTGGGGGTGGTATGGAAGCACCGTTAGAGGCAAGTGCAATGTGTGCTGCATTCGCCTCCTTCTAGCACCACTACTGCTGCCTCATCTTTTTTTTTTACATATAGGGCTGATCTAGCAGCAGATAGTCCCCAGCTATTTGCCAGGTGTGTTCAATGGGATCTATGCCCCTGGCTGGCACCATGACCACACACTTTGAACGTGCTTGTGCTACTGTCCTTAAAGAGGAGGACAAAAAGCAATGAAGAGTGGGTAAGTAGAGGTCAGAAAGAAGGGCATAAGGCTGATTTACCTAGGATGCATGGTACTTTTGCACCCACCCTGAGAATTGAGTATGTTCAGTTTAGCTTTACATACTTTGCTTTCAAGTGCACAGACGTAACAGTTTTTAAGATTGCTGTGCATGTTAATAGTGCACATGTAATATCTACTATTGAATACTGTGAAGCAGCTGGGCTAAAAAGGTGACATTTTACTTACTACCTTGAGTCCTGCTAGACCAGTCCAGACAAGTGGTTGTGTTCCCCTGCCAGCAGATTGGTAGACAAACAAGAAAATCTCCGGGTTTGCTGGAGCAAGTATCCAAAAGTAAACAAAAAATTACTCCACTCTCTCAACAATTCAAAAAATACAGAAACTTTTCAGGGAACGGGTCTCAGACTTCTTTGGGGTAGAACCCAGGAGGTGTACCTCTGCTGTGGTTAACCAACCCCGTATCTTGCATCAAGGACCCAATGTTCTCCTTTCTTTTCTCATTCAAAAAGCGCTCATGGCAATTACAGCAAAATGGTGTTCTCCTCAAAAACAGAATGATAAGTGTGATCTCTTCAATAGACCCAATAAAGTATATTGTTCTTTGTCTTTTCTCTGAAACGTAACAAGTAATAACTTGAGGTCTATCACACCTCTCTAACTCTGTTGTGCTGGCAAGGTTAAACTTAGCATAGACACAAACTTATCTTTAATCCCGACGCCAATCAGGTGCGCTTGTGCGTTTCACCACGCAAGCGGTTTCTTTGGGGGATCCAGCCTTATTGCTATGCCAGGTAAACATGCAGCCATGCAGCTCAATCAATCAGTTTTCTCACATGGCCTTTCGGCTCAATAAGCTCTAAAAACAAAAAAATATATACAAAATCAGTATTTTTGACGACAGTGGAAGAGTAACATTTCTAAGAAAATCCATTTCATACCATTTGCCTCTCTTCTCCAAATTTCTCTTCAGGAAAAAACACCACGCATGCGTTGTCACTAAGTGTCTGCCACGTTTTATACGCTAAGCCTTCCGGTATCCTACTCAGAGTTCGTAGGCGAAAAATAGGCGGTAACTAGAGGTTTTGCTCCTGCTAGGATGTTACGTCACTCTTTAAACCCCTATGACAACATTAGCTTCATATGCAGACAGCCCAATCTATCTGGGCATTTAAACCTCCCGGGTAAACAGTATCAAGAGTATATATCCAGCGTTGTTCCATGGAAAACAGGCTTTGCTCCCTTGTTTTATTTGCAAAACCCATCAATACTTGATCTATGCAAAAAACTTGAAGTTGCTCAAAACGATGTAAATATTCCAGACAGTGAGATACAATCGGTGCCTCTCTCTTCTGACACCGTAACCTACTACGATGCTCATTAATACGAACCCTTAGAGGACGGATAGTTTTACCAATATAAAGCAAGGAACATGGGCAACGAAGTGCATAGACAACATAGCTGGAACCACAAGTAGTGGATCTCTTCAACGCGTAGAGTCTATCACAGCGATGGCGAACCTGTGGCACGCGAAGGCCTTGCAGCTGGCACGCGGGAAGGTCCGCAATTAAGATATGCGGCGCGGCGGGAGGTGAGTGTGCTGGTGTCCAGGGCCGGCCCGTCCATTGAGCAAGAATGTTTTTTGCACAAGGCCCCGCGTTTCAGGGGGCCCCGCGCAAAGAACATTCTGCTTTCCTCAAAATTACATTAAAAAAAAAAGCTGGCTCTCTGGCTGCTGCCGCTGTCGCCGCGGCAGAATGCAGTGTCCCGCGGGGCCCCCTCTGCGCCGGCTGAGCCCTCTGCCCGGCTTTCAGATTCGCGAAGGGAGAGTGTCTCTCCCTCGCGTCTCTGTTAAGCCCGCAGGGGCTAATGGGAAATTTCCCATCAGCCCCTTTAGACGCGAGGGGTTGATGGGAAATTTCCCATTAGCCCCTGCGGGCTTAACAGAGACGCGAGGGAGAGACACTCTCCCTTCGCGAATCTGAAAGCCGGGCAGAGGGCTCAGCCGGCACAGAGGGGGCCCCGCGGGACACTGCATTCTGCCGCGGCGGCAGCGGCAGCAGCCAGAGAGCCAGCTTTTTTTTTTGGACTGCTAATGGGCTGGGGCTGGGGCGGGGGGGGGGGGCTGTTAGGACTGCTAATGGGCGGGGGCTGGGGGCTGTTAGGACTGCTAATGGGCTGGGGCGGGGGGGGGGATGTTAGGACTGCTAATGGGCTGGGGGGGTGGTGGGTTAGGACTGCTAATGGGCTAGGGGGGGGTGGGGGGTTAGGACCGCTAATGGGCTGGGGGGATTAGGACTGGTAATGGGCTGTGGACTGATGGGGGCTGTCTGGAAATGGGGTGATGGGGGGGTTAGAACTGCTAATGGGCTATGGGGGGCTGTTAGAACTGTTAATGGGCTGGGGGGTGGGTTAGGACTGCTAATGGGCTGGGGGGGGGGCTGTTAGGACTGCTAATGGGCGGGGGGGGCTGTTAGGACTGCTAATGGGCTGGGGGGGTGGGTTAGGACCGCTACTGGGCTGGGGGGTTAGGACTGGTAATGGGCTGTGGACTGATGGGGGCTGTCTGGAAATGGGGTGATGGGGGTGTTAGAACTGCTAATGGGCTATGGGGGGTGGTTAGGACTGATAATGGGCTATGGGGGGGGGGCTAGGACAGGAAATGGGCTGATGGGGAGGGGTTAGGACTTGAGGTGGGCTGATGTGGTTAGGACTGGTAATGGGCTGTGGGCTGATGGGGGGGGTTAGGACTGGCAATGGGCTGATGGGGTTAAGACTGGCAATGGGCTGATGGGGGGGTTAGGACTGGTAATGGGTTATAGGGGGGGGCTTAAACTGAAAATGGGGTGATGGGGGGGTTAGGACTGGAAGTGGGTTGATGGGGGGCTAGGACTGGTAATGGGTTGGGGGGTTGCTATGACTGGAAATGGGCTGAGTGGAAGGGGAGGCTTGAATTGCAAATAGCTGATGGGGAGGGAGCTTGGAATGGAAATGGGCTGTGAGGGAAGGGAGCTAGGACTGAAAATGGGCTGATGGAGCAGCTAGGATAGGACTGGAAATGGGCTGTTGGGGGGAGCTAAGATTGGAAATGGGCTGTGGTGGGGGCTTGAATTGAAATGGACTCATGGAGGGGCTAGAACTGAAAGTAGGCTCATGGGGGGGGGGCTTGGACTGGAATTGGACTGAGTGGAGGGGAGCTATGATTTGACATGGGCTGATGATGGGGCTAGGAAATGACTAGAAGTGGGCTGATGGGGGGCTAGGATTGGAAATGAGCTGATGAAGGGACTCAGACTGAAAATGGATGGGGGAGCTAGGACTGGAAATGGGTTGATGGTGGGCTAGGACGGGAAATGGGCTGATGCAGGGACTAGAAGGGAATGGATGCTGGGTGAGACTGGAACTAGAAGGGAGCTGATGTTGGGGGAGGATTAGAATGGGATGGGGCTGGGAGAGTAAAATGGAGAGGGGAAAAATATTTTGTGTGGGAGGGATGAAAAATCTACAATTGGCCTGGTATTGGGAGAGTAAGTGGGGATTGAGGATGGAGGGGTAAAATTTGTGTGGATGAAATAGGAATGAGGAAAGAGCAAAAGGAGAAAGATTAGTATGTTAAAGCAGATGTAGAGAGAGAGAATGGAAAAAAAAACTAGAAGAGAGAAGAAAGAACAAATGGACAGCAGACGATGGACAGTTAGCAGAAAACATGAAGAAACCAGAAGAAAGTGGCTGGAGCAATTGCAACTGAAAAAAAATGCACAAAAGGTAGAAATATCTCTTTATTTTGAATTTATTAACTGGAATATGAAACCTCTGGGAAATGTGCATCATTAACGTCTGTGCTTTGTTTGGTACAAGAGGAAATTAATTTATAGTTTTATTTCTACAGTGTTGTTGTACATTCCAAGTTTGGCTTTTGGGGTTCCCAGTTTAATTATTGCCTTCCTGTTTCTAAATTGAATGAAATCATTAAAACATTATAAATTGCCAATAAATTGAAATGAAAACCAAAGGATTGTGAATCAAATTGATTCTCTGACAATACAAAGATTCCAACCTTTACAAATGATGTTACATAGTTCAGGCAACTTTATAAAGAGTTTTTAGATACTAAAATCTTGTTGTTAAGGTTTAATTGACGTGCTGGCACTTTGAGGAAATTCTTTGGTTTTGTGCGGCAGTTTGGGCACTCGGGCTCAAAAAGGTTAGCCATCACTGGTCTATCATGATAAGTAAACTCTGATACTTCTACAGTTATCTCACAGATGTTGCACCCCCCACATTTGACGTGTCCCCGACA
The DNA here is from genome assembly GCA_033557465.1 of Ichthyophis bannanicus. NCBI lineage: Eukaryota > Metazoa > Chordata > Amphibia > Gymnophiona > Ichthyophiidae > Ichthyophis > Ichthyophis bannanicus. The sequence goes on along the minus strand of CM066031.1, from coordinate 1,003,267,833 downwards.
GATGGAGGAGTCTCCTGGGGAAATCGGTCGCAGCACCGCCGGGCTCAATAGCTCTTTAAGATTCTTGTGGCGTTGCGATGTTACATTACAATAGCGCACACCCGATCCAATTAAAAACTAGTCTGCCGTGATGATGACTTTAAACAGCAAGCGAGGAGATTGAAGATCAATTTTGCAAATAGAGGGTATCCAGCCCACGTGATTAAAACAGCTTATACTCGGGCCCGTTTTAATCATAGAGACCAGCTTTTGTCCTCTAGGGAAATCAATAGTGGCCAAGAAGATCGGCAAGTGAATTTGATTACTAAGTTCTCAGTTTTTAGTAGTCGTCTCAAAAAAATCTTTAAGCGTCACTCTAACATACTTCAGAGTATTCCTGGACTGGAGAATAAAACAGTTCGTTGTGTGTGGCAATGCCACAAGAATCTTAAAGAGCTATTGAGCCCGGCGGTGCTGCGACCGATTTCCCCAGGAGACTCCTCCGTCTGTCGGAAGACAAACCTGCAGAGCCAAGGGTACTGCAGTAGAAGAACAGAACAAATTCAGTTTCAGGGGCGGGCCCTGGACTGGTCTAACAGGTCTCAAGGAAAAGACATTAACTGGTAAGTAAAATGTCACATATATCGTCCTGATAGACCAGTCCAGACAAGTGTGATGTACCAAAGCTACAAGTCCACTGGGCAGGAAGAAGACACAGCAGCTCGAAAAAAACTTAGAGCCAAAGGCCGTGTCTACCCACGCATGGACATCCAAACGGTAATGCCCACATTGTTGCCCAACAAATGTCTACAGGGGCTACCGAGCTCCGCTCCACCCAAGAGGATGTTTGTAGTCAGATAGGATGGGCGCGCAAATCCTCTACAACAGACCAGTACTGCAACAGATACATTGAAACAATGGCCTCCTTAATCCAGTGCCCCAAAGTTGATTTGGCTGCTGCTTCACCCTTGTGCGAGCCAGCAAGCAGCACAAAAAGCTAGCAGACTTACAAAAGGAATTTGTAACTTCCAGGTACCAGAGGAGCACCCTCTGGACATCCACCAGGCAAAGATCCTTATCCTTCACCTGACGCTGTTCCTTTGTGAAGGAGGGCAGACAGACCACTTGGTTCACATGAAAGGGAGAAAGCACCTTAGGCAAGAAGGAAGGCACAGGTGGAATGGAAACAGCCTTCTTCGAAAAGGACAGATAAGGATCTTGACAAGATAGAACCTGCAGTTCAGAAATCCATCTTGCGCAAAAAATCATAACCAAGAAGACAGTCTTCAGCATCAAATCCTTTAAGGTAGCAAGCTTCAATGGCTCAAAGGGTGCTGCCATCAGGGCCCTGAGTACCAGACATAAATCCCAGAAAGGGATCACAGACCGCAGGGGAGGACACAGATGCCGAATCCCCTGGAGAAAACATGAGATGTCCAGGTGCAAGACAAGAGACTTGCCTGCCACTGGAAACAGGCCAGAGCTGCCACCTGAACTTTCAGGGAGCTAAGAGAAAGGCCCTTCTCTAGGTCATCCTGTAGAAAGACCAACAGGGAGGCCGCCTCAGGAGCCAACTGCCATGCGCCACACCAGTGCTCTAAGTGACACCATGTCCATACGTATGCTAGCTTGGTAGACCTCCTTGAGGCACTGAGCTGAGTAGAGACCACCACTGGAGAGTAGCCCTTACACACTAGCTGTCTCCTTTCAAGAGCCATGCTGTAAGTGAGAAGGGAGCCGGGTCCTCCAGGACGATCGATCCCTGCTCCAATAGACCATGAAACGGAGGCAACCTAAAAGGAGGAGCCTTTAGGAACTGCTAGGTACTGTCAGACGGCTGCCTGGGTGAGAATGTTCACAGTCTTGGCAAAGGCATATATCAATATGATTTGCAAGGGATTGTGGGAAATGCAGTCCATTCACACCAGACACAGCTGCTCACAATAATTAGTTGTGCTTGAGTGTAAAGCCAATAAGATATTTATTTATGGGGTTATTTCTCCCAACACAGATATGCTTGGTAGCACATAAAACAGGATACTTGCTTTCAGTGTTAAACTTAGAAAAACAAAATCAGGAAAACAACAGATGAACTTGTCAGGCAATCAAATGAAAAGAATAAAGACCTGGTTGGTAACAAACTGGTCTTTTCTGTAGGCTTTAGCTAATATTTTCTTAGCAGTGTTTCAAACAACAAGCAAAAGCCACAAAGAAGGGAAAAACTGTTCTCTTCAGGTTAACTTCTCATATCTTCCCACATAGACTCAGAAGTGATTCCCTCAGAGCTCACAAGCAATTAGGTAAGGCTCAATTGCTAGCAGTTACCCAGCTGAAACCCCTTAGCTGGCTTGCTTTCTACTGCGTGGCTCAAATCCTACTTCAGGAGCTTTTCTGAATAGATTAAAGAACAAGTTTGTATTTCTTTGTGATGGTTGCTGTACTTTGTAACAGAAAATTACCAAAGGAGTTTAGACAGAGAGCAATCCATATATTCACAGCCTGTATCTAAGACCGCTCCTTCCCCTTCTTCAACAATCATGGGTTCAATATCAGGGATTGGCACAGAGGAATTTCTCAATGGAGCACTTTCAGGAGAATACTTGTTTCCCTGCTGTCTTTCAAGGTTATAGCTAGGGCATAGATCAGTGTTCATACCTGAGCTTCCATTGCTGTTAGAGTTCCTCTCTAAATAGCCTGGCCAGTATGTAGTCCAGTTCTTATGTCCAGCCTTCCAATCCAGATCCCTGGACACTGGATCTCTCTTCACATACCTTCTGGCACGGGTCCTAGGGTCCCTTCCACGTGCAGCCGTCTCCCTCACAGGTACCGTCTGGAGATTCCTAGCCCTGCAGCACCATTCCTCTGGCTTTCCCCAGTCCAATGGTGTATGCTGGCCTTTTGAATGTCTCCCAGTATACGTACTGCTCTGGACTCCTTTAGACCTCCCAAATGCTTTTCTCTTCTTTCTTCCAAAGGGTTTCTTGCCCTTTCTGTCCGTCCGGTCTGGCTTCTGCTTCTGATGATCCTCCAGATGATGAAGCTGTCCAAGATGAGGATCTCCAAGCTGATTCTGAGGATCTCCCAGATGAAACTGAGGATAATTCTCTGTAGAATAAACTCTACCTTTATTCTGCTTAGATGAGTGCTCCACCCTAGCACAGCGCAGCTGTGCTGAATCAGGCCCCGCCCTTTGAGATGAGTGCTTAGGGATTACCTCATAGCCCTCTTGATTGAACACACGTTTCCCCACTTCAGCTCCTCTAATGGCTGTTGGAAACCTGGTGCATTCTGGGACTGGTAGTCTTTTATGGGAAAATTCTGTTTTCTTATTTCTACCAGAACTGACAGGTTGCTTGTTCAGAGTCACTTCACCTTTTCTATAGCTCCTTCCTGAGCTATGATAAGCTTCCTTATCACAATACGTATGACCTAGATTGGCCACTGTTGGAAACAGGGCTTGATGGACCTTGGTCTGACCCAGTATGGCATATCTTATGTTCTTATCGGATCTCTGAACCATTCTCTCCTCGGCCAATCTGGTGCCACCAGAACAATCATGCCCAGGTAGCATTCTATATGCCGAATCACACGCCCCACCAGGGGCCACGGAGGAAACACATACAGTAGTCACTGACTTGGCCAAGGTTGGGTCAGGGCATCGATGCCCTTGGACTCTGTCTCCATATGGCAACTGAAGAAGTGTCAAACTTTGGCAACGGAGTGGATCACCATCAGATCCATTTTGGGGTAGCCCCAGTGGTACAGAATCAACTGGAACACCTCCTGACTCAATTGCCACTCTCCAGGGTCCAGACAGTGCCAGCTGAGGAAGTCTGCTGCCACACTGTCCACCTCTGCAATGTACTGGGCCGACAAGTCTAGGAGATTCTTCTCTGCCCAGGCAAACAGAAGAACCATCTCCAAAGCTAACCCCATGCTCCTTGTGCTGCCTTGCTAATTGACAAACGCCATTGCCATGGCATTGTCTGGAGACACTCAAACTGCCTGGCCCTCAACCAGGGGCCGGAAACATAGAAGAACCAACCTGATGGGCCTTGCCTTGAGATGGATGATGGACCATACCTCTTCCCTGTGCTTCCAATGGCCCTGGGCTGTACGGTCTTGGCAATGGGCTCCCCAGCCGGAGAGACTGGCATCCGTCATCAACAAGATCCAGGAGAAAACGTCCAGCAGTACACCCCAGATGACAGGGCTGCTGCCATCACCGCAGGCTGGTCTTCACCATCAATGGGAGTGGAAACCTGTGCTCGAACTCCTGAAAATGTGGGGACCACCGAGTCAACAAGGACTGCTGGAGCGGTCGCATGTGAGCATGCACCCATGGCACCATCTCTATAGTTTCTGCCATCAATCTGAGAAGCTGAAGTTAATCCCAGACTCTAGAGAGTTCTGCACACAGAACAGATTCAGGCAATCCAATAGTCTTTTGACTTTCTCCTCTGGCAGGAAAATTCTTCCTACTCGAGTTTTGAAACATGCATCCAGAAACTCCAGGGACTGGAAAGGCAACAGCTGGTTCTTTCCTTGATTGATCATCCAGCCGAGATTTTCCAAAAAGAACACTACTCGGATGCAATCAGCGACTCTTCTGACAGGGAATGGGCTTGGATGTGCCAGTCATCCAGATAGGGATGCACACAGATCCCTTGACACCCAGCTATCACTACCATGACACCGCAGCTGTCACTACCATGACCCTGGAGAGCATCCTCGGGGTTTTGGATAGCCTGAAAGGAAGGGTGTATTTTCATATCAGGATATGAAAATACACCTCGTCCAGATCCTGAGAAGTCAAGTACTCCCCTTGGTGAACTGCTTGAATCATGAGCACAAGGTTTCCATTTGGACGTGCAGGGCGTGCAAGTGCATGTTGACCCCCCTGTGAGGTCCAGAATGGGGCTAGAAGGAACTGTCTTTTCTAGGCACCACAAAATAGATGGATTATCTGCCCTTACCCCACTTGTCCAGGGGGATGGGCACCGCTGTCTTCAGGCATAGCAACTTGTCTAAGGTGGTCGCATGGTAGCACTTTTGATCACAGAACCACAAGGGGAATCGGTTCTTTGCATTCCAGGACATAGCGGAACTGAATGGTGTCTAGCACCAAGTAATCCTTGGTAACCCAGGCCCATTTCTTAAAGAAATTGTGAAGCCTGCCTCCCACCTGAGTAACCAGAGAATGGGCCCCCAAACATCTGTTGTGCAGCCCGGGAGGGTCCTCCTCTGGAGGAGACCAAGTCCCTGAGCCCGTGCGCTCCATGAAAGGACTGAGAATGAGCCTGAGGCCCAGAAACAGAAGGGAAAAAAGGTTTTCCAGGTCAGTAATAATGAGAGCCCTGAGACCCTAAAATGAGGAAAATAGTTAAGAAAAAACTAAAAGGAGCAGTTGCAAAAGTTAAAGACTTACATCAAGCTTGGGTGTTGTTGAAAAATACTATCTTGGCAGCCCAGACCAGCTGATTTCCACGCTTTAAGAAAAGTGGAAGGAAGTCCAAAAAACTGCCAGCATGGTTTAAAGGTGAGGTCAGAGAGGCTGTTGTTGCCAAAAAAACATCTTTCAGAAAATGGAAAAAAGAGCCAAATGACGAAACCTGGAAACAGCACAAGCACTGGCAAGTCAAATGCAAGGCATTGATAAAGCAGGCAAAGGGAGAATTTGAGAAGAAGCTTGCTGCGGAAGCAAAAACGCAAAATAAAGACTTTTTCAAGTACATTCGTAGCAAAAAACCTGTGAGAGAGTCAGTTGGTCCATTAGATGATAGAGGAGTTAAAGGGGCACTAGGAGGTGACAAGGCGATAGCGGAGAGACTGAATGAATTCTTTGCTTTGGTCTTTACTGAGGAAGATGTAGGGATGTTACCCAAGACTGAAGTGGTATTTAAAGGTGTGGAAGAATTGAAGGAAATATCGATACATCGGGAAGATGTATTACAACTATTAGATAAACTGAAGAGTAGCAAATCACCTGGGCCAGATGGTATACATCCAAGGATGTTGAAAGAACTTAAATATGAGATTGCAGACCTGCTATTAGTAATCTGTGAACTATCATTAAAATCATCTGTAATACCTGAAGATTGGAGGATCGCCAATGTAACACCAATTTTTAAAAAGGGTTCCAGGGGTGATCTGGGAAACTACAGATCGGTGAGCCTCACGTCAGTACCGGGAAAAATGGTAGAAACCATCATAAAGAATAAAATTACTCAGCATGTAGATAGTCATGGCCTAATGGGAGACAGCCAACATGGCTTTAGACAAGGAAGATCTTGTCTTACTAATCTGTTATGTTTTTTGAAAGTGCGAACAAACAGGTGAATAGTGGTGTACTCCAGTGGTGGAGAAAGGTGAATAGTGATGTACCCCAGGGATCTGTGCTGGGTCCTCTGCTTTTTGACATATTCATAAATGACCTGGAAAGTGGAATAAGGAGTGAGGTTATCAAATTTGCAGATGACACAAAACTATTTAAAGTTGTTAAAACCCATGAGGATTGTGGAAAATTGCAAGAGGATCTTGATAAATTGGAAGACTGGGCATCAAAATGGCAGATGAAATTTAATGTGGACAAGTGCAAGGTTATGCACCTAGGGAAGAACAACCCAAACTATGGTTACATGATGCAAGGTTCCACATTAGGAACCACCACCCAGGAAAAAGATTTAGGCGTCATTGTGGATACCATGTTAAAACCCTCGGCCCAGTGTGCAGCAGCGGCCAAGAGAGCAAATAGAATGCTAGGTATGATAAGGAAAGGAATGGAAAATAAAACAAAAGATATTATAAGGCCTCTATATCGTTCCATAGTGAGACCGCACCTTGAATATTGTGTGCGATTCTGGTATCTTAAAAAGGATATAGCATTATTAGAAAAGGTTCAGAGAAGAGCCACCAAAATGGTAAAGGGGATGGAAGGATACTCCTATGAAGAAAGGCTAAAAAGGTTAGGGCTCTTTAACCTGGAAAAGAGACGGCTGAGGGGAGATATGATAGAAGTCTATAAATTAATGAACGGAGTGGAACGGGTAAACGTAAATCGATTGTTTACTTTATCAGAATATAGAAAGACTAGGGGACATGCAATGAAGCTACAGGGTAAACTATTTAAGACTAATAAAAGAAAATATTTTTTCACTCAATGTGTAATCAAACTCTGGAATTTGTTACCAGAGGATGTAGTAAAGGCTGTTAGTGTAGCTGGGTTTAAAAAAGGTTTGGACAAGTTCCTGGAGGAAAGGTCCATAAACCATTATTAAGAAGGGACCCAGGATATCAATGCTTGACCCAGTACAAGCATTGCGGAACCTGTGTCTTTTGGGGAAACTGCTAGGTATGTATGACCTAGATTGGCCACTGTTGGAAACAGGATACTGGGCTTGATGGACCTTGGTCTGACCCAGTATGGCATATCTTATGTTCTTATGACCCCCAGCCAGCACGCTCTTGATGTACAGATGGAGGCTGATGAAAAAGCGCTACCAGCCCACTTCACAGGCTCCTTGGATCTGTCTTCTGGAAGGCGGTAAGAAGTAGTTTCACCCAGGTCCTTCATCAGCTTCTCCAAATTGGCTCCAAACAGAAGCTAAAAGCCAGTTGGGTCAACTGGGCTTTGGAGGATGAATCTGTAGACCAGTGCCAGAGCCAATCCAATGCCTTGACACTGTCGTCATGACACCATATCTGGCTGCCAAACAGAAAAGGTCATACATGGCATCAGCAAGGAAGGCTTTGCTAACACCATAAGAAGGGTAGTATCATCCAACAGAAGAGACTGAATCCACTGGAGCAGGGCTCGACACATCAGGCTGGTACATACCGCCAGCTGCAGAACAGCAGCTGCCTTGGCAAACTGGCTCCTCAGCAAAGAATCCACATTATAGTCCAGAAAATCCTTTCAGGCTGACCCTTATGCAGGAATGATGGTCCATCTAGTGACCGCCATGACCTGTGCATTCACCTTGGGAACGCCAAACCACTTGACAAACTCCTCCTCCGGGAGAGCATAGATCTTCTTATACACCTGTAACCCTTTAGGTAGGGAGTCAGAAGAGTAGATTATATCCTTGATCACATCGGGAAATGGGAAGACAGTAGTGGATTTTTGAACCCCTTGAAGGAGCAGATGTCCCATCGGCTCCTACTCCGTGCTGGAAGCATCCGTCAAGTTCAAGGCAGATGAGACCCTGGTAGCCAATGCTGCTAGCTCCTCCTTCCAGAATAGGTGGATCATGCTGGCCTCTGTATAATCTTATGAAGGCGAGAGCACTTCCTAATCCATATCAGAGCCCAGAGCCATCTGAATCTGAGGAATGGTTTATGCATTTGATATACTGCCCTTTACCCTGTGTATCAGAGCGGTTTACAAACTTATGCTAACAGTCTTATGCATTTTTTATTCCCTTGTCCCCAAAGGGCTCACAGTCTAAGCATACCTGAGGCAATGGAGAGTTAAATGGCCTGCCCAAGGTCACAAGGGGTGGCCATGGGATTAGAGACCCCAGTCAACATCTTGGATAGCTTCCAGCTGTTTCCCATCTCCAGGAGCGCCCCTCACCAGGGATGCTTAGCCAAAGGTAATTGAACAGGGCTTTCACATTCAGCCTGCCCCATACAAGACTGCGCCAGGGGAGACCCAGAGGCTGAAGGTCTGAATTTCCATGCCAGAAGGACCAAGCCTGTTGCAAAATGGAGAAGAATTCTAGGGAGGACGATACAGAGTCCAGAAGCTCTTTTCTTAGTTTTGACCCCCCAATGCCACAGACCCCCTAGAGGACAATGAGCAGCTCACAGAACAGTTGGTGGAACCTCCGGCTGGATGAATATCCTTACCCATGCAGGAAAAGCAGAGTCCAGAAGCCGGGGAGGAGGCACCTTGCTTGCCAAAGGTCAAACAGTGTTTCCTGGAAGAAGACAGTTAGGGCAAGGCTAAGGCTGCATCGGGCTGCAAATGCACATTAACTGCACTTTTACATTACGCATGTTACAGGCGCTAGTGAAAGGAATGTGTGTTGGAGCCGCTTGGGCAGAACACGTGTTAGGTCAGCATGATCACAAGGCACACAATAGGTAAAAATGTTACTAATACGTGCAAAGAATGGCAGGAAACCCCCACACCGTGCCAACGGTCACCAACAATCCACCCTGAATTGTGTACCTAGAAGACAGAATCGAGATCCCCCAACAAGGACAATGACAAGGTCAAGCATTGGTATTCACCTCCTGAGTGCTCCAGGCAGAGAATCTGTGCTGGGTTCAGATCTCCTCTCCTGAAACTGGCCGGCTTTGCAGCACTGCATTTAAGGTGGCTGGCAGGTAGATCCCTCTCAAAACCTTCTGCAATCTTCGGGAGAGAGCGGGGGAGGGAGGGAGGGAGCATTGAGGTTGTGTGAGGCGAATGCACTCTTCCAGATCCTTCCAATTTGTGGCTACTCAACTGCCCTTATAAGAGTGTGGTGCTGAACCAATTTTCCCTCCTCCTATGACTGCCAAAAAGACTGGTCTAGTGGAGCCTCCCACATCAGCCTTAAGTGGGACAGTCACCCTCAGGATACGTTGTTCACAAATGTTTAACCCTTTGAAGGCCTACTTTAAATTTTTAATCCACATTCTGCAGCCGGGTTAATTTTTGCATATTTCAGGAAAATTGTACCCATCTTATTCAATATGTTCTAATAGTGATTTTCCTTCTGCTATGGCCATGTATTATATACCATTTGATAGGAATATTTAGTCAGAATTTTGGATCCTGAGAGTTTTGGGCTCGGCCTGGAAAGGTTAATCAATCTTTTCTTCTCAAATCTTCAGAAAGGAGAAAATCCATCCACCAACTATCTGCTACAGAGAAAGAAATACTGAAGAGACCTCTGGTGGCTGAGGCTGATAGAGGCATAGGAGTGATGCCATTGAAATCTGGGCTTTTCATTGGTTCTTTCTTTCACCGGTTTTACAACTTTATCATTTCAATCAAATCAGTTTACATTGTAACTTAAACTTGGTAATGTACATTAAACAAGGACATTGAGAACTTGGATTTTTCTGAGACAGTAGAGGATTAAGTGACTTGCCCAAGGCCACAAGGAGTACTAGTGGGAATGGAGCTCTGGTCTTTTGGTTCCCAAGTCAGTGCTCTAACCATTAGACTATTCCTCCACCAATCTGCTGGAAGGAGAACACAACCCACTTGTCTGGACTACTCTAGTAGGCCAATAAAGGAAATGTAGCTGCATGGCAAACAAAAAGCGTAGTTACTCACCTGTAACAGGTGTTCTCCAGGAGCAGCAGGAATCAGTCCTCACTTATGGGTGACGTCGGCGCCGACGGAGCCCTCGCGGAGCAATTTTCCCCAGCTTTCAAAGAAAGCCTTTGGGAATTGCAGCGCGCATGCGCGGTCGTCTTCCCGCCCGAGGGTGCCATCTTAGCCAGTCAGATGACATAGCTAAAAAAGACAGCATAAAAATTTGCAAAAAGAACATAAGCAGACGATTGCAACTCCAAGGGGAGGAGGGAGGGTAGTGAGGACTGATTCCTGCTGCTCCTGGAGAACACCTGTTACAGGTGAGTAACTACGCTTTCTCCAGGACCAAGCAGGAAGTCAGTCCTCACTTATGGGACTCCCAAGCTCAAGGCTACCAGAGACCCTAAGCACAAAAATGAGCTCCCTCTAGCTCAGCAGCACAGAAGGATAGAATCTTCGCTGAATTATCACCCACCGGTAGCCCACATCCGGGATGGAGGGTAGGAGTTGCTCAGACCTCAAAGAGATTACGGAGGACTGCCTGTCCGAAAGCACTGTCCCTACGGGACTCCCTCTCGAGACAGTAATGGACCGCAAAAGTCTGGCTCGAAGACCAAGTAGCGGCCCGGCAGATGTCTGCCAGCGGAACAGAGCGGAGGTAAGCCACTGACGTAGCCTTTGCCCGAACGCAATGAGCCGTGACTCGACTTTCTAAGGAGAGTCCGGCTGCCCCATAAGCCCAAGAGATACAGTCCGCAACCCAGATGGACAGAGTACGCTTGGAGACCGGGAGCCCCAATTTATTGGGGTCAAAAGACACAAAAAGCTGAGCAGCTTTACGGTGCTCCCGCGTACGGTCAAGGTAGAAGTTCAAAGCCCTTCTACAGTCCAGGGTATGCAGGACCGTTTCAGCTCGGCTGGAGTGTGGTCTGGGAAAGAAGGTTGGAAGTACCACCTCCTGATTGATGTGAAAAGGGGAGACCACTTTTGGGAGAAACTTTGGGTGAGTCCGCAGGACTACCCTATTCTTGTAGAACCTAGTGTAAGGGGGATCAGACACGAGGGCCTGCAATTCACTTACGCGTCTAGCGGAAGTGAGGGCTATCAAGAACAGTGTTTTCCAAGACAGAAAACGGAGAGAACAGGTAGCCATAGGTTCAAAAGGTGGACAGGTGATCCGCTGCAAAACCACATTCAGGTCCCAGTCAGGCGCTGGCGGGCGCAGAGGTGGTTTAAGTAGAAGGAGACCTCGGAGAAACCTCGCTACGAGAGGGTCGTTGGAGAGAGGTCTGCCGTCCACCGGCACATGATGTGCTGAAAGAGCACTGAGGTGAACTTTGACGGAGTTGGACTTAAGTCCCAGATTAGAGACGTGCAGCAAGTACTGCAAGATCACCGACACCGGGCAGGAGAAGGGATCCTGAGACTGTTGGGTACACCAGACTGCAAAGCGACGCCATTTAAGGGCGTAGCATTTGCGGGTAGAAGGCCGTCGCGAAGCCAAGACGACCTCCTCCACCTCCGCCGGCAGGAGAAGGGGAGCAAGGACTACCCTCTCAGCAGCCAGGCCATGAGGTTGAGAGACCTGAGGTTGGGGTGCAGGAGGGACCCCTGATCCTGAGTGAGGAGATCCGGTTGTACCCCCAGAGGGATTGGATCCTCCACCGCCAGTTGCAGCAGGAGCGGAAACCACGGCTGCCTGGGCCAGCGAGGGGCCACCAGGATCATGAAGGCTTTGTCTCGGAGAACCTTGAAAAGAGTCCGAGAGACTAGCGGGATGGGAGGGAAAGCGTACAGAAGGCTCCCCGACCATGAGATCAGAAAGGCGTCCGCCGCAACCCGAAGGGGGTGTGGCTGACGAGAGCAGAAGCGAGGAAGCTGCCGGTTGTGAGGACTGGCAAAGAGATCCACCGTGGGGAGGCCCCACTTGAGGAAGAGCTTCTGAACTACCAAGGGATCCAGACGCCACTCGTGCGGCTGGAGGACCCTGCTGAGTTTGTCCGCAAGGCAATTTTCTTGGCCCGGGAGATAAACTGCCTTGAGGAGAATGCCGTGACTGACGGCCCAAGAGCAGAGCTTCTGTGCCTCCCGGCAGAGGAGGAAGGAGCCCGTGCCCCCCTGTTTGTTCACGTAGAACATGGCAACTTGATTGTCCGTCTGGACAAGGACGGACTGTTGGGAAGTCAGGTGGGAGAAGGCCTTGAGAGCTAGGCGGATCGCCCTGAGCTCCAGGAAGTTGATCTGCTGAGCAGACTCCCACGTGGTCCAGAGGCCCTGAGTACGTGCCTCTTGGCAATGTGCTCCCCAGCCCAGGAGGGATGCATCGGTGGTCAGCACCCGGGTCGGTTGAGGTGACTGGAAAGGCATTCCGAATATCAGGTTCGGCTGCTGGAGCCACCACCGGAGAGACGAGACCAGCGGCTCGGAGACGCGCACTAGGTCTGCTAGGCCGCCTGTGGCTTGTCGCCACTGCTGGCGGAGACACCATTGAGCAGACCGCATATTCAGGCGGGCATTGGGGGTCACATGGACGGTGGAAGCCATATGGCCGAGCAGTCTCAGGAAGCGCCTGGCGGAGACCAGGGGCTGGCTGCGAAAACGGTCGGCTAGGTCCATGAGCCGTTGAGCCCTGTCGAGCGGTAGGTATGCTCGCGCCTGAGGAGTGTGCAGCCTCGCGCCGATGAACTCGAGATCCTGTGAGGGGAGCAAAGTGGACTTTGCGAAGTTTATAACAAAGCCCAAGTGCTGCAGAAGAGTCACCGTGCGGCACGTGGCGTTGGTGACCTCCTGAGCGGACGCTGCTCTGATGAGCCAGTCGTCGAGGTACGGAAAGACATAGAGGCCGTGAAGCCGGAGATGGGCCGCCACGACCGCGAGACATTTTGTGAAGACTCGCGGTGCGGAGGACAGGCCAAAGGGCAGAACCCTGTACTGGTAATGATTTCCTGCCACCACAAACCTTAGGTATTGGCGGTGGCTTGGGTGGATGAGGATGTGCGTGTAGGCATCCTTTAGATCCAAGGAGCATAGCCAATCTCCCTGCTGGAGGTAGGGCAGAAGGATTCCAAGGGTAAGCATTTTGAACTTCTCCCGCACAAGGAACTTGTTGAGGTTGCGCAAGTCCAGGATGGGTCTGAGGCCCCCTGTTCTCTTTGGTATCAGAAAATACCTTGAATAAAAGCCTTGACCTCTCAGGTGGTGTGGCACCGGTTCCACCGCCTGTTCCTGCAGAAGACCTGCTAACTCCTGAAGGAGCAACTCCCTGTGCAGAGGGGGTCGCGGAGGTTCTCCCGGAAAATAGGAGGGAGGGACCTGATGGAAGTGGAGAAGATAGCCTTCTCGCACGACCTGAAGCACCCAGGCATCTGCGGTGATGCTGGACCACCTTTGGGCGAAGTGAACCAGCCGGCCTCCGGTGCTGGGAGGAACCAGCGGGGGGGGGAGAGGCTATGCTTAGTGAGTCAAAAACCCCCACCCTGCTGAGCAGGGGCTGGTGGTGCAGGCTTTGGGGCTTGCTGCCTACGGGACCCGTTACCCCGTCCCTTGGCCTGCTGGCCCTGTTGGGGAGCTGCAGGGGCCTGATAATGGGGGTATTGTTTGTAGGCAGCCGCCTTCCTCGGGTAAAAGGACTTTTTCCCCGAGCCCTTCTTTTTCTGGGAAGGGGCGGAGGTCTTCCTAGAAAGCCTGGTCCTGGTGAGAGTCTCAGTCTCAATTTGCGCAGCCTTTTCCGCCATGGGCTTGCCAAAGAGGTTTTCGCCTCGGCAGGGGACATCGACCAACTTGTCCTGCACCCAGGGCTCAAGGTCTGACGACTGAAGCCAAGCCTGTCGGCGGGCACCGATGCCGGCTGCGACCACTCGAGCCGATGCTTCAATGCCATCATAGGCTGCTCGGGACATGAACTTTGAGCATTCCCGAATGCCAGTGGACAAGGCTAGGAACCCCCGCAAGGGTTCCTCGGACAGACCAGCGGAGAATCCGGCTAGCTCTTTAGCCAGATCCCGGAGATACATGCCCATGTATAGCTGGTAAGTCTGGACACGACATGCGAGCATAGAGCCCTGGAAGCACTTCTTGCCAAGGCCATCCAGGTTACGGGCCTCCCTTCCAGGAGGCACCGAGGAGTGCATCTTCTGGCTCTTAAGACGATGCATGGCCGATTCCACTACCATGGAATGGTGTGGCAGCTGTGCCTTTTGAAAGCCAGGGCTCTTGCGGACTCGATAGATAGAATCGACCCGCTTGCTCAGGACCGGCGAGGAGGCCGGACTCTCCCACATGCGGAAGAGTAGTCGTTCCAGCATAGGAGGAACCGGCACAGTAAAGTGTTCCCTCGCGGGAGAGTCATACTGGAGGGCGTCGAGCTCTTCGGCTCCTCCTCGGGATCCGCAGGGAAGGCCAAAGCCTTGGCCATATCCCTAACGAAGTCCGAGAACCGGGCATCCTCCGGGGGGGACTGCTTCCGAGGCTCGGACTCCGGTGAGTCCGATGGGACACACCGAGTCCGGAAAGAATCAGGTGACTCTTCCTCCTCAGACTCCCAGACCGACTCCGACGAGGACTCGGTGGGGTCGGCCCGGGCAGGGTGCGGCGCCAGCCGCCCCGACGCCGAGGGAGTCGGCGTCGGCGACCTCGGTCCCGAACGGGAGGCCGAGGGTGACCTCGACCGAGGATCGACTCGAGTTCTCATCGACTCGAGGATCGGCTCGGTCTCCGGGGTCGACTTGGACGTCGACGTCCCGGCGGTCGGGGCAGCGGCGCCAGCGAAGCCAGCGAGCAGTGCCCTCTGCTGGTCCATGAAGGCAGACAGTCTGCTCTCCAAGGCCGTCAACCTGAGTCCGAGCTCAGGTGACCCAGCAGCCCCCGACTCGGGCCCCGACGTCGGCTGTCGCGGAGGCGAGTCCAGAAGGACCACAGGACTTACCCGGGCAGGCATCTCCGACTCCAGGCGAGGTCGCTTCGGGATGTGTTCCTTCTCCAAGGACCCGGGGCGGCTGTCGGGGCTATGCGACCTGGCCCTCGCGGAACCAGGAGCGTCCACCGACGCCGCCCTTGCGGGTTTCACCTTCCGACGATGGTCCCCGGAGGGAGAACCCCGGTCGGAGGAGCTCCGGCGACGGTCCGAGCTGGAGCCTTTCGACGCGGAGGCCTCCGACGAGGTCCGGGTACGGCTGGGGTCAGCGAAGATTCTCTCACGCTGATGCCGCCGACTTCTCAACGCCTTTGAGGACATTTTGCTGCAGGGCCCACAGATCAGTTCCTCATGATCCGGGCCCAGGCAGCGGAGGCAAAAGTCGTGTGTGTCGGTTAGTGACATATTTCGGTCACACCGACCACACCGCTTAAACCCACTGGCAGCCATCGGGGGAAAAAGGGCCCCTGCGAGGTCAAAGGACCGGGCTGCCAGGGAAACCGAAAACGAAAGCTGACTAAGTCAGAAAAAGATCGGCGTCGAACCGAAGGTTAAAAAAGGATAAAATAAAGAAGAAAATCAACTTTTTCGCGGGGACAAGACGGGGACGTCTGTAGGGCTCCGCGGAAAAAAGAAGACTGGCTAAGATGGCACCCTCGGGCGGGAAGACGACCGCGCATGCGCGCTGCAATTCCCAAAGGCTTTCTTTGAAAGCTGGGGAAAATTGCTCCGCGAGGGCTCCGTCGGCGCCGACGTCACCCATAAGTGAGGACTGACTTCCTGCTTGGTCCTGGAGAATGCCATTTTAGTATGCATGTTAAAATTTCTAGTGAATATATGGTAAAAATGCTACTATGAGTTCTAGTCTTTAAGCCCTAATTAAGTAACTTAGCCAATGTCACCTTAGGGTTGGGGAAGAGCCAGTGGCAGAGACAGGCAGAGCTGCCAAGTTACATAGTTCCAAAAGGAAAGTTTTGGGCTAGTCCCTGTTTTTTAAACCCTGTCTCCTTATGCGTCAATGGGATCTGCAGCACTGATTTCAGTGGGTAGACTGGTAGACTACAAATCCCACACTGCTCTAGACTGTAAGTTCAAAAACAGGGGTGGCTAAAAAGTCTCCCTTCTGGAACTGGGCAACTTTCGCTTTCTGAACAGAATTTGGACCCAATACTTGAGACCACCAGTTTAACCATTAGGAACTTCCCCTCTTAATAAATACATGTAAAAGCATCTGCCTGGGGCAATAATACTGAAAACATTGATAGGAACGAGCAGCTCTTACGTGAAGGAGGAAGAGAGTAACCGTATTCATACGTACAGAAAAAGTGGGTTTTTTTTTTCGGTGGAGCACAGTTTTGGGAGGGGGAGCGTGTCAGTGTAAGGCCCCGGGGTTGCCGGGGAGATTTGGGCGGCGTAGCGGGGCCTCTGCTGGCCTGGGAGGGGAGGGAGGAGGAGCGGGGGGAGGAGGAGCCGGGCCGGGGAGGAGGAAGAGGCCGTGGCGGCGGCGTCGGGCAATGAATGAGGCGAGGACTGGGGGCGCGGAGGCAGCCGGGGACGTGACGGCGGCGCCATGTCGGCGACGCGGGCGCTACAGGAGTGGTGCCGGCGGCAGTGCGACGGTTACCCCGGCGTGGAGATCCGCGACATGAGCGCTTCCTTCCGCGACGGGCTGGCCTTCTGCGCCCTGCTGCACCGCCACCGCCCCGACCTCTTGTGAGTAGCCGAGGGCGGGAGGAGCGGGCTGCCGGCTGCGTGCCGAGCACAGGGACGAGGCGGGCGATGCTCCCCTCCTCCCTCCGCAAACGTTATCTCTCGCAACGTGAGGCGGGACGGGAGAAGGGGAGGCGGCAGCGCGGCACTTGAAGTCGCCCTCCTCGCCTGCCCCCGTCGTTTTCTTCTCTAAAACTGTGTGTGTCAGTGCACTACAGGAGGAAGAGGGGACTTGCAGTGCGACGGGGGCTAGATGCAGACTTCTCGGTGCACGGCTGGAAATGAGGAGCCGTCGGGAGCTCCTTCCCCCCTTGTTTCTATTTTATTTATTACATGCTGAAAAAGTTCCAAGGCTCTTACATAGACTTTTTTTATACGTTACATACTAGACATGTGGAAACTAGATAAAGTATCAGGGTGTTGCTGTTTTCTGAAAACAAGAGTGACTCGGTGATTAAAGCAGAGCTGGCCGTAGCCTCTTGATAAAATATTTGTGGCATTTTATTGTTCTGATTTACTCCTTCCCTCCCCTAAGAAATAGCCACCGAACCATGCCCGTCTCTCCAGCATGCGGATCTAGTGAGGAGAGGGGTGGGAAAGTCGACTTCTTTGCAGCTGCCAGTGGAAATCTTTGACACCTGCTGCCGCTACCAGGCACAATCTTCTTCCCATTCCAGAAAAGCCATGGGGTTAAAAAGGCTGGTAAATAAACAGCAAGCATCAGAGGTGGATTCCTGTGGCATGGCCTTGAGTCCTGAGGGGGGAGAGAGAGTGGCAGCATAGTACAATTCCAGGGTTCCTGAGTATGTTAGTAACTAAGCCTCCCTGAACGCTAGCATTTACCTATGTACCAGGTGTGATCAAAAAGTATCAAGACTTGTGTAGCTGTATAACAATATGTCGCACCACAATGCTATTAAGCATGCAGTGACCTAGTTATGTACTTGGCATGTGCATATAGCATGGCTACTACTACTACTGTTAATCATTTATATAGTACTACAAGGTGTACACAGCGCTGTACAAGAACATATTGAAGATGGGCCATCTGTACTTTTTTTAATCACATGATGTTTGGTATTGTGTAAAAGCAGTTTGTCAGATTTACGATGAGTGACAGAATTGAACAACAAATTTGCATTAAATTCTGCCAGAAACTTGGAGATTCGTGCAAAGAGACTTTTATTTTATTTTTCAGTTTTTTTTTAAAATAGTGCCTTATCCGGGAATCAAAATGGTTTACAGGGAACAAAAACACGAACTTTTTACATAGAACCATAGTAAGGTCGAACAGAACGATTATATTTGGTAAGTACGGTCAATAGACCGTTGTTGTTGTTAAGTGCCGTCGAGTCGGAGTCGACTCATGGCGACCCTCTGGATAGCTATCCTAAATTGTGTTCGGTCTTCAGTCAGGCGGCTCATTGTTGACAGACTGGTACCCGTAGCTGCTGTTATTGTAGCAATCCATCTCATTGCTGGCCTTCCTCTTTGCGTTGACCTTCTATCTTGCCAAGCATGATGTCTTTCTCTAATGATCTCTCTCTTCGCATGATGTGTCCGAAGTATGAAAGTCGAAGTCTTGTCATCTGAGCTTCTAAAGAAAGCTTAGGTTTGATCTCTTCTAGTACCGACTGGTTTGTTCTTCGGGCAGTCCATGGTATACACAGTATTCGCCGCCAGCACCATAATTCAAAGGCATCAATTTTCTTCCTGTCTGTCTTTTTCACTGTCCAGCTTTCACATCCATATGATGTTATTGAAAATACCATGGCTTGAACAAGTCGAATCTTTGTATGGAGAGAGACATCTCTGCTCTTGAGAATCTTATCTAGGTCTTTCATAGCCATTCTGCCAAGAGCAATGCGTCGTCTGATTTCTTGACTGCTTGTTGCTTCTTTATTGATAGTTGATCCAAGTAGGTTAAAGTTGTTCACGATTTCAATTTCTTCTCCTTCAACGATGAACCTGTTGATTATGCCAGTTGTCATGATCTTTGTCTTCTTTACATTAAGGTGCAGGCCCATTTTGAGACTATGTTCTTTGATTGTGAGAAGCAAATGTTTCAGATCATCTTCACTTTCAGCCAGTAATGTGGTATCATCAGCATAGCGAAGGTTGTTGATGAGTCTTCCACCAATCTTCACACCTCTGTTGTCTTCATACAGTCCTGCTTCTCTGATGATTTGTTCTGCATATAAATTAAACAGGTAGGGGGAAAAGTATGCAGCCTTGTCTTACACCTTTGCTTATTTTAAACCATTCTGTTTCTCCTTGTTCCGTTCGAACTGTTGCTTCTTGATCAATGTACAGATTACGCAAGAGAACGATCAGGTGTTCTGGTATACCCATGCTTCTTAATGTGGCCCAGAGTTTCTCATGGTTTACACAGTCAAAAGCCTTGCTATAGTCGATAAAGCACAAATAGATATCCTTTTGGTATTCTTTAGTCTTTTCAAGGATCCATCTCACATCCGCAATGATGTCTCTCGTTCCTCGCCCTTTCCTGAACCCTGCTTGCACTTCAGGTAGTTCTTGTTCTAGGTATGGCTGTAGTCTCTTTTGAATAATCTTCAGTAGAATCTTGCTGGCATGTGGGATCAGAGTGATTGTGCGATAATTTCCACAGTCAGTTGGATCACCTTTCTTTAGTATTGGTATAAACACAGATCTTTTCCAGTCAGTTGGCCATGATGTTATCTTCCATATTTCTTGGCAGAGCCTTGTAAGTACGGTAACAGCTGCATCAGATTGCTGCAATACTTCTATGGGAATGCTATCAATGCCTGTTGCTTTGTTCTTTGATAAGGCTTTCAATGCTGCTTCAACTTCTTCTTTCATCACCAATGGTTCCTGATCATAAGGTATAGGTTGAAACGGCTGTTGGTCCACTTGATCTTTATCATATAAAAACTCTGTATATTCCTTCCACCTTTTCTTGATCTTCTCAGCATCATTCAACATAGAACCTTGAGCATCTTGTAACATTCCAATTCGAGGCTGGAACTTTTTCTTTAACTCTCGCAGCTTTAGGAAAGCCGATCTTGTTCTTCCTCTAATAGTTTCTGCTTCTATTTCCTTGCAAGTGTCATTGTAGTACTTTTCCTTGTCCTGTCTTGCTGCACGTTGGAAATCTCTGTTGAGTTCTGCGATTGTCTTTCTTTCTCCTTTGGCTTTAGCTTCTCTGCGTTTCTGGGCAATTTTCAGAGTTTCTTCCGTCATCCATTTTGGCCGTTTTTGCTTTTTCACCTTTTGTAGAGACTTCTCGCTTTCTTCCAGCACAACCTTCTTGATGTCATTCCATAACTCTTCCGGAGCTCTGTCATTTGTATCTAAGGCAGCAAATCGATTTTGCAGGCAGTCTTTAAATTCCAGTGGTATATTCTCAAGGTCATATTTTGGTGCATTCATGAGTGGTTTGCTCTTTTTCAACTTTAGCTTGAGTTTGCATACTAGTAGTTGATGATCTGTACCACAGTCAGCTCCAGGTTTTGTCTTTGTTGATGTTACAGAGCTTTTCCATCGTTGACTTCCACAGATGTAGTCAATTTGATTTTTATACAATCCATTGGGTGAAGTCCATGTGTACAGTCGTCGCTTGTGTTGCTGAAAGAAGGTGTTTGAGATGAATAGATCATTGGTCTTGCAGAATTCTATCAATCTTTCTCCAGCTTCATTTCTGTTGCCAAGTCCATATTTTCCAACTACTTTGCCTTCTTCTTTGTTGCCAACTTTTGCGTTCCAGTCACCCATGACTATCAGGATATCCTGTTTGCATGTTCTGTCAATTTCAGCTTGTACTTGTTCATAGAACTCTTCAATTTCATTCTCTTCTGCAGCTGTTGTTGGGGCATATACTTGAATTATAGTTGTGTTGATAGGCAATCCTCGTAGACGAATAGAGATTAAGCGTTCGCTGACTGCATTGTATTTCATTACAGTTCTTGCAAGTTTCTTCTTTATTATAAATGCAACACCATTTCTTCTTTGTCTTTCATTTCCAGCATAGTAGACCATGTGATCATCTGATGCAAAGTGCCCGATGCCAGTCCATTTCAGTTCGCTGACACCCAACAGATCAAGTTGTACACGTTCCATTTCATTCTTGACCACTTCCAACTTCCCTTGGTTCATGCTTCGTACGTTCCATGTTCCAATGTGTAAGACATCTTTACAGCTTCTGACTCTCATTTCATGCGCAGCTACATCAGCAGTCAGACTTCCCGAAGGCTTTGATCCAACCACATCATAAATGCTGGCTTTACTCTGAAAAGTCTTCAGCTCTTCCCCAGTAGCTAGTTGAGTGCCTTCCGACCTGGGAGTCTCATCTTCCAGCACCATAGCACAGTTTGTTTTGTTGTAACTATCCATTGGGTTTTCATGGCAAGATACAGAAGTAGATTGCCGGGCCTTCCTTCCGCGCAGTTTAAGTTTGGTGTTGTTGCCGTTGTCACAGAAATGTGATCCTCCGCCGTCAACACTATCCCATTCTGCTGCTGCCCAGTTGGGTGGTTTGTCTTCGTCTGGCACCTCAGCTGAGACCTGTCCATCTTGGGAGACCCTGCCAGTAGTTAAACTACCGATAGTTTAGCTCTCAGCATCACTGATGCACACAAGCCCTCACAGCACGACAAGCTGCAAACCAAGTGAGAGCAATAGACCGTAACATATTAAAATACAGCAATTA
Source organism: Ichthyophis bannanicus (assembly GCA_033557465.1). Lineage (NCBI taxonomy): Eukaryota > Metazoa > Chordata > Amphibia > Gymnophiona > Ichthyophiidae > Ichthyophis > Ichthyophis bannanicus. The sequence goes on along the minus strand of CM066031.1, from coordinate 1,003,246,290 downwards.
TGTAAAACAAAGGTTGTGTATTGTTGGAGCAGGTGGAAGTGAGGAGTAAGAAGTGGGAGGGTGGTGCTTATTGTAAGGGGGAATAAATATCTGCACGTTTTATTGTTCGATGGGGACGCACCATTTAGTCCTTGAAATGTTCTTTGAATAGGAATGTCTTGGGTTCTTTTCAGAATTTTGTTAGGTCGTGTGTTTCTTTGATGTTGTTGGGGAGTGCATTCCATAGGTCAGGTGTATAAATGGAGAAGGCTCTGTTGCCAGTATTTTGGTTTACCCGTGATGTTTCTGCTGGCAAGTCCAGTAAGTTCCGGTTCCATTTGCTCTTGTTTCTGGTGGTTGTTGATGCTCAGATGAGGGACTTTAGGTATGGCGACGATTGGTTGTGTAGGGGTTTGAATATGTTCATTATTGATTTATATTTAATTCGGCTGTATACTGATAGCCATTGTAAATCTTTTAAAATTGGAGTAATGTGGTCGTTCTTTTTTTGCTTTTACTATATTGCCTGCTGCAGTGTGTTGGGCCATCTGTAGCTGATGAAGTGGGAGCCCCTGGTACTGAAATCCAGGAGGGAAGATGAGGGCCTGAAGTATTGAGTGGAAGTTGGACATTGATAGCAGAGGCCAAAGTTTGAGAAGGATTCTTATTTTGTGGTATATAGCTCTTGTGGTTCTAGTGATGTGAGAGGAGAAGTCGAGCTGTTGGTCAATTATTATGCCCAGGTATTTCACCTCTTGCTTGGTTTCTAGTTCAATGCTATGGACTCTTGAGTGTTTTGGAGGGGGAGAAATGTTTTGTTTATAGTTTATCTGTAGCCCATGTTCATTCAGCCATTGTGATATCTCATGGAAGTAGGTTGTTAATTTTGCTTAGGTTTGGAGTGGGGATGTCATAAGGTATAAACATAATGTCATCTGCATAGATTCTGTAGTGAATATCATGTTTATGGAATATAGCACATATGGACTATATGGAATATGGCACATATGTTGAAGAGTGGTGAAGATAATGTAGAGCCTTGTGGAACTCCTTTGTGTTGTCTGTATGGCGCTGATTTGTTTGATCATATGCATACTTGTTGGTAGAGGTCTGACAAATATGATTGCATCTATTTGAGTAGGGTACCATAGACTCTAATGGCCTGTAGTCTTGCAAGTAGGCGTCTGTGTGGAATGGAGTCGAATGCCATGGCTATATCTAGGAAAATTTAGGATGTATGCATGGTTAAGCTTCTCTGTGCCTCTTACTATTATATCTAGCAGTGATGTCAGGAGTGTTCCTACTCCATGGTGTGGTCCAAATCCGTGTTGGTGTTGATACAGTGGAGCGTGCTTGTCAATATGGTTCTGAAGTTGCTGAAATACTATTCTTTCTGTTATTTTCGGGATGAAGGGGAGGCTGCAGATGGGCCTGTAAGAGAAAGGGTCTCCTTTGTTAGATGTGAGATTTTTTTAGAATAGGTTGGACTGAAGCAATTTTTAGTTCCTTAGATAGGAAACCCTATTCGAGTGAGATTTGTGCCATCTTACAAATAATTGGAGACAGCTCAGATCTGGCTTTCTTGATCCATCTGACAGGGAATGGATCCAACGGTGAGGTGAGGCTATGTTCTTGTCGGAGATAGAGTCAAAGGTTATCCATTGATTAGGTGGAATTATTGTCCAGCAGTGTGTGTTGTATGTTGTCAGTGGGTCCCATTCTACTTTGGAAAAAGTCTGCAAGTACTTGTGGGTGGGAAGTGTTATCAGGTTTCTCTTAGTTGGGTGCTGTAGTTAGGGATCGCACAATGTTAAGTAGCTCTCTTGGGCAGTTCAGCGAGCTTATTAGGATTTTTGTGTGATAATCCTTCTTTGCGGTGTTGCCCATAATATGGTATTGCTTTAGCTTCTGCATGAAGCTTATCTGTAATTCTGATTACTTAGAAGGCTTCCATTTTCATTCAGTTCTTCTCAGTTCTCTTTTAAGTTTGAGTTTTCTTGTGTACCAAGTTGCATTTTGTTTGTGTTTTGGTGTGGATCTTGTCAGTGACTTGGATGATGTGTCGCTTATGGTCCGATTCCAGTTTGTGATTATTATATCTATGTTAGATGTGATGGGTTGGAGGTGGGGTATAATTTTCTTCAAGAATGCTTCTTTGTAGAATTTATGGAACCTGCGCTTCATGGTAGGTATTGCTTTTTTATGGTGGGTATTAGGGTAGTGTGGGGTGGAGAAATTAATCATGGTGTGGTCTGATCATGGGATTGGGAGGATTTGTGTCACAGAGACGTTGTTGTCCATTAGCATGTTCTTAGGTGTGAAGATGAGGTCTAGTATATTCCTTTTGCATGAGTAGGGTTGTTTGCTATTTGTTGGTAGTCCAGAGCATTCATAGTCTCTAGGAATGTGCTTGGTTTCTGGGGAGCATATTCAGATTGAAGTCACCTAGCAGTATAAGAGGTCTGTTTTGTGTGATGGTCTCATATGCTGTCTTCAGTATTTTGGCAAGATCATTGGTGTTAGATGATGGGACTCTTTATAATAAGCACATTGACAGGATGTTTAATTCATCCGTGGATGTTGTGGTGTGGAATTTTAGGTTGACAAGTTACAGCAAGTATATGGCGATAAATGCATGAGTCATGCTCAAGTTTATGACTGGTACAAACATTTCCAAAAGGGCTGTCAGTGTTGACAGTGGCAAATGTTCTGGAAGGCCATCCACAAGCACAAATGAAGACATAGTTGAAGCAATGCGTGCTGCAATGCGCTCAAATCGTTGATTGACTATCATGGAGCTTGCTGAGGAAATGGGACATCGGTTTCAGGTTGGTACGGTCCATTCTTACTGTCAATTTGGGGATGAGACGTGTCTGCAAAATTTGGGTCGAAACGCCTGTCTCCTGACCAAAAAGAAGATTGACTGTCTGCAGCCAGGGAGGAGTTGTAATACGTTGAAAATGATTCAAATGTCATCAAAAAGATTATTATTGGTGATGAATCATGGGTTTATGGTTAAGACCCGGAAGCTAAGGCACAATCCTCACAATGGAAGACTCCATATTCTCCCAGACCCAAGAATGCTCCTTGCCTGACAGGCTATGTCAAGGTCATGCTCACAGTTTTCTTTGATTACCAGGGTAATGTTCATCATGAGCATGCTTCAAAAGGCCAGACCATCAATAAGGAGTACTATTTCCAAGTTCTGACTCGTTTGGGAGATGCAGTTTGTTGTAAGAGGCCAGGGTTGCACAGGAATGGTGAATGGTTGCTTCATCAATCGCCCCAGCTCACGCATCACATTTTGTCCAGCAGTTCTTGGTAAAAATGCTAAATCGAGCAAGTCTGTCAGCCTCCATACTCACCTGACCTCATACCCTGTGACATTTTCTTGTTTCCAAAATGGAAATTACCACTGAAAGGAAGGAGATTGGATGGCTTGGAGACCATTAAGCAAAATTTGACACAGCAGCTTCACAGTATAACGAAAGAGGTATTTTAAAATTGTTTCCAGCAGTGGCAAGAACACTGGAGGAAGTGTGTTTTATCGGAAGGGGACTACTTTGAAGGAGACTGAGTGCAGTAACTGTCAGTGTTATACTTTTTGTATTATTGTACAAGTCTTGATACTTCTTGATCACATCTTGTACAGTAGATGGAGCCCTGGGTGCACTAGGCTGAGCTGTGGGATTCCTTACAAAGGCACTGTTTATATAAAAGAAGGAATGATTTACCAGAGAAGGCGACTGGAAATTCACTCTAATTTGTGTCCTTAAAAGACTGGAACTGTGAATGGCAAGAGTAGGCACAGTTCTGAAATCGTAAGTATAATGATTTTGAATGTATCACCTTTCACTAAAACAAAATGCCCTTTACTATTAGTGTACACAGGCCAGGAGTAAATGGCCTAGCAGCACTTCTCTGGTGCTGAAAGTACAAGCAAGCTCCCAAAACTGAAGGGGATCACTGACAGTTCAGTTATTTATTTATTTATTTAATGCTTTTTTTTTCTATACTGCTTTTCTGAGAGTCAAAATGGTTTACAATTAATTTCATGCAAGTGAAAAGAACATGATGTTCGTGGACAGTTTTACAGATAACAATAGTTAACATGGGAAAATGTCTGTCATTTGACTTCACAGGCCTGATATGCAATCTGCAACGGTCAGCGTTTTAAAATTTCAATTGCAGTTCAATAATCTGAAGCATAGGGAACATAAAAGATTTGATTTGCTTGAGAAAGTCAATCACGTCACTTTGCTGTCCTGTGGGACTCTCATCTTGGACTTGGCTTGCAAATTTCATGATGATCTAAAATGATCTCTAAAGCAGCAGAATGGCCTTGGTGGGACCCCCTCTCCTTACACTTTGCAGTCAAGTGATGTGCACAAGGTCCACTGGACTCCGTAAAACTGATGTCACATCACAATTTAAAATTTGCTTCGTGACCTAACTATTCATTTTATGCTTGGCTTGAATTATCCTTCAACTGTCAAATTGGGCATTTAATTTCAAAGCTATCTATAAAATATTTTAATATGGTTGATTGATTTAGGATATTTTAGGAAGCTGGGTTGGTGAGAGAAGTTTTTTTTGTATTACTGAATTTGTTGTATTTTTATTGTATCTGGGTATTTGTACTGAATTGTAAACTGCTAAGAGCATAGGCGGGATAAGAGATTAAATTAAATTTTACAGTTCTAGCAAAAGGGCTAGAGAGCTTTTTTTTTCAGATTATTTTTTTATATTGATTTTAGTTTTGTGGATCAGGCTAATTCCAGCTGAGCACCCCAATGAACATTCTTTGTGAGTCCCTGGCCTTAACATATGCTGAAATTGAGCAATATTACTTTTAGTTTGATATACTGTGTATTTGCTTCTCTCTTCCTATTTCTAGTGACTAACAAACTTCCTTCCATTCCTAATTGCAATAACAGGATTTGCTAATAAAAAAAAACAGCTTTGCTGCAGTAGGTGTGCTCATGTGTCTCACCTTTTTTTCCATTCTCGGTGGCAATTTTTTTTCTTTTTCAGAGACTTTAACTTGCTCTCCAAGGAAAATGTGTACGAGAACAATCGAATGGTGAGTTAAGAACTGGGGAATAAATTAACAGTGAAAAATGACTGTTGAAAATGTTCCTTTCAGCATGGCTTAACAACAAAATAGCAGTGCTCTGGTCTGGATATCCAGGACTGAGTCTCGGATGTAGCTCATTCCCTAGGGAAGAGGGAGTCCCAGTCATTGCTCAATGGTGAAATCTACTGGCTGACTCAGATGCACTTGTGGTGGATTATGGAGTGAGCCATAGGACTACTACAGCAACAAATTAGGTTAGATGGGATGAGGAATAAAACAACAAAGAGATTACCTTCTTTTCCTCCCACCAGGCAGCTGTGAATGAAAGATCATAGGACCAGAGTTATTCTACCATGATTTGTATGGTACATGCAAGATTTACATAGTGCTTCACAGCTACTCATAATTGACAGTTCTTACTCCTTGGAGGTTACAATCTAGTTGAAACAGGCTCTTAATTGTGATGTTTGGAGTGTAAATTTCCAATAGGGCTGGTTCTGATTAAACTGGAAACCAAAAAGACTAGGAAGAAGCAGTTGAGGTGAACAAGAAAGCTGCTTTCTGCAAAGATGTGTTAATGATTCTTTGTATGGTGTCTCTCTATGGATGCTCTGTCTAGTAGCTCAGCCATAGTTGTTATCACTTTTTCACATTCAGTTGCTGCCTAGTTAAAATACATCTTAAAAATCCATTTTATTTATAAATTTTGCTTTTGCAGAAAACCAGCTACAATGATTAAACATCTTAACAGATAAAAGCAAAACGTAGCAAAGTGAGTAAGTCAATTTAAACTCAAACATAAGAATTACCATACAGGTCCAGTAAGCTCAGTATACTGTTGCCAGTAGTGGCCAACATAAGTCACAGGAGTCTGGCATAACCCCGAGAGCAGCCAGATTCTATGCTACTTATTCCCAGGGATAAGCAGTGCTTCCTCTAGACTTACATTAGTACTGGTTTATGGACTTTTCCTCCAAGAATTTGTCCAAACCTTTTTAAAACCAGCCAAGCTAACTGCTTTTACCGCATTCTCTAGCAATGAGTTTTATAACTTTACTATGCACTGAGAGAAAAAAATATTTTCTCCTATTTATTTTAAATGTACTACTTTGTAGTTTCATGGCATAGCCCGTAGTCTTTGTACTTTATTCACTCTTTCAGAATCGATTGGCGTTTACCTGTTCCACTCCACTCAGGATTCTATAAACCTCTTGTTTTATCATGCCTCAGCCGTCTCTACTCCAAAATGAAGAGCCCTAATCTTTTTAGCCTTTCCTCATAGGAGAGTCATTGTATCCTCTTTATCATTTTGGTTACCCTTCTCTGTACTCTGTTCAAAGGTAAATGAAAAGAGGCTAAATCCTACAAATAAACCAATATAAAATAGCAATTGGGAATAATGCTATTTTGGAAAGCAGAGATGCAGTTTTCCTACTCCTGATTTTACCAGATACTGGTGAACTTGATTTTTTTTCTTTTTGATTTAAATAAAAATAAAAGAAAGTAAGAGAATATAAGGTGATACCTTTTTTATTGGATTAACTTAATATGTTTTTGGCTAGCTTTTCTGACCTGAGGAAGGAGGTTTTAACCTTTGAAAGCTAGTTACGTTATATTCTTTTTCTTTTCATTTCATAACTGTTAAAATAGACTAACACGGCAACTACACTAGATTTCTTTTTGCGGTAAATGTAGCACAAGTAAAAGAAGTGATTCCTAACTTGTGATCTAAGCAGGCCTCACCTGCAGCCCTACAGTGTTATGACGCACCCTTAATTACAGATGTAATCAGTGTTTTGCAAATACTGTTGTTGAATGATCATACTCCTGAAGTATTTTGCAGGGGAACATGTAAGGGAAAGTAGGTCAAGATTGCAGCTCACAAGAGGAACGGCATCTTGCTTGATTACCTAACGTGCTGCTTTCTCTTGTTGCGATGTGATAACTTGCAATGGTATTGGTTGCAGCTGTTTTGCTACATGGTTGTTATAACATGGAACAGAGATCTCCTGCACTAGCAAGACATGTGCTGACAGCTTGATGCTGCAGGGCGGGGTGCTGAGGTGAGCACCTCTGCCTGCCGTTGAAGATTTCCTAACCGCATTGGGCAGGACAAGTGGGAGAGTAGCTAAAGCATGCTCTCATCTCTGAAAACAGGTTAGAGGAGTGACTCTGTGCCCTGCTGTCTTTCTAGAATATTCCCAGCCCAAACTTGAAGTGGCCCTGAGTCACTAATGTGTCTGCCTCCTGCTTACACATTCCTCTGTTTTCTGATCTCAGCATTTTAGAATGTGGTTAGTCACCTATTAGAGCCCCCTTGTCCATATGTATGTTTCCTTACCTGGGGGACTGTCATTTTCCAGGGTGAGAGTGGAGTACAGTCTCCATGATGTCCTCGTTCTGTGTACCAGTGAATCTCTAGCCCTGCTCTGTGGGAGCCTTACTTGCTGCTTTTTCATAGCAGGAGGATGAGGCAAAGTACAGAAGCTTGGTGAGAGGCAATGGCGTGCTCATGCTGATGGAAATAATGTTGTGTGCAATGCAGGACTTCTCCTGCAAGGAAGTAGCCTTCCTCTTTATCAACAGCTGAAGTGGCTGAAGATTTGTAGAACGGGGAGACAGGTTAAGGAAGTTTCTACCAACCCCCATTTGCCATGAGAGCAGGGGCTGTCTGCCTATGCACTTCAGCATCCTTGGGAGAATGAAAATACCTGGCTTGAGCTGGCGCTTATTTCGTATCTGTATTTGGATCAGGGCAAGCTAGAGTTTATGGGCTGTGGGCCTCTACAAACTAAAGCAGAACAGCCAAGGGGCCAGTTTCTGGAGGGAGATTTTAGGACTGTTTCACTCTGCCTCTTGGTGTGTTTTGGTTCTTGGAGTGCTAGAAGCACCAGGCTGCTAATAGCAGAATTCAGTGGGATGTAAGTTCAGAACTGAAGACTGGTCAAGAATCTTGAAACTAGGTTATTTAGCAGCTCTGAGCAGATTTGGCTCTCAGCCTGCTCAGCATGATTTCAAGGTATTTCAGCCCTGGGAGGCAAAACATTCAAGAAACAGCAACAATGAAAGTTCTGTGAGCACTTCAAGCACAGAGAGCATAAGTACATCCTCCAGCTGTCAATCTGAATGCAGTCTACTTCCCAGCCTGTAGTACTGCCCTGGGTTCTAATCCCCAGTTGTGCTACAGATTGTTCACAGATTTTACTTTCTTGCCTTCCTATTCTCTCAAGAAGCAGTTGGATAACAGTTATGTATTTATTTCTTTAACAGGTTTAGCTGTACATTGTAACTTAAACTTGTTAATGTACATTAAACAAGGACATTGATAACTTGGATGCTTCTGAGGCCATAAGGAGTGCTAGTGGGAATTGAACCCTGGTCTCCTGGCTCCCAAGCCAGTACTCTAACCATTGGGCTATTCCTCCAGTTGTATTAGCATTCCTTTGTCCTATCCTAGAGGTTGCTGCATGTTTGCTGTTTAATTCTGGAAGCTTATTAAGCTTTCTTTACTTTTTTAATTGAGGACACAGCCTGAACACAAGAATTGCTATACTGAGTCGCTTCTTATGTGACTTGCCCAAAACACGGTTGCGCGTACAATAATACAAGCTGAAAGATCAGAGCACATAACACCCATCTTGTTCCAACTCCACTGGCTCCCGATACTTTAAAGAATCAAATTCAGAGCCCTTATGAACATCTTCAAAATCATAAACAACATAGTACCAACATACCTCAGCACACTGATAAACCTCCAGCAATACTCAAGAACAACAAGAGATATCTTGAAAAACACCCTATCCACCCCAAAAAATGTAAGAAAAGTAAATCAATCAACAGCCAATAGAGCATTCTCACTCTATGCACCTGCCATTTGGGAAATCAAAGACCTCACTCAGTTTAGAAAATGTTTCAAAACATTCATCTTCACAGACCACTATCAATGTGCTCAGCCCCCCATAGATATCACAATACCACTGGTTGACATTTCAAGGACATGCCCCATTTCCTAACTATTGCGCCACACTCCCTCATGTAAATCCCCCTTAACCACCAATAATACTCTTCATGTAAATAGTTAATGCATGCTTCTGTTATTGTTAATTGTAGCTGTTCTTTGTAATTGTTCCTTGTAAACTGCCTTGTACAGTAGTTAAAATGTTCATTGTAAACCGCTCTGTTTACCATGACAAAGCGGTATATAAAAACAAACAAACAAATAAATGTTAAGGCTGGATCCTCCATTAAAAAGTAAAGAAAACTTTAATAAGCTTTCCAAACTAAACATTAAGCAAGCAGCAACCCCTTATGCTGTTCTGATGACAGAATCCTAAAACTGAGATGGGCTATCCAGTAACTGGTTCTCCATATTTCACCCACCCTCTACAGCTGGGTTCAGTGATGGCTCTGTGACTGAAGGACCTGAATACCTGTTCTGCTCTCTTTGGTTGAAATCTGGTGGTTGATAAAGAGAGATGGGCAGCATTGCTTCACTCTCTCGTGAGCACGCTGCTGTTGTCACATGTTAAATTGAAATGAATAATGTAAACCTACCAGCTATGACATCTGTGTCTGAAATAACTGGCGATTTCCCTCTCAGGCATTTGAGTTGGCGGAGCAGGAACTGGGGATTCCAGCATTATTGGATCCAGAAGATATGGTCTCCATGAAGGTCCCTGACTGCCTCAGCATCATGACTTACGTTTCCCAGTATTACAACTACTTCCGCAACCCGCCCTCTGGTAAGTAAACAGCTCTCCTATTTCCCATGGCTGCATGCTGCTCACCGCCATTCCTGCAGCCACCTCAGTAGACTAATGTTTTTTGTTTCACCTTTTTTTTTTGGTTTGTTTTCTTGGGTGCATGATTGGAAAAGAATAGGATTGGAGGCTGTGTATTTTAGGAATGATTGTTAGTGGATATTTGGTGCAATGCTTTTTGTGGGGGGGATAACTGGAGGAGGTTGGGGGGGCATAAAACCTTTTTTAGATGATGACTTATATGTTGGATTGTGAAAAGATGGAAAAGTTGAATAAAATAAAGTTCAAAAAAGAAAAAGAGAGATATGTCAATGTCATAACATACTACCATGTCAACAAGTGAGTGTCACAAAGACCCACCGTGCTTTTGAAACCCTGAGCTAGTGGTGCGCTAAAGGACGGGTGAGGCTGAGCTGCTGGTTGGAAAGTATTATATGGCTCTAGCTACACAGCAGTTTGAGATGTTCCAGCTTTTGCTGCTGGCTGGATTAGATACACCTTCAGCTTTTACCTGCACTGCTTATAGGCTTGGTGTACAGCTTCCCAATTCCCATCCCTGAGAGTTCCCTGTCCTCTTCGCTAATCATCTAGGTTATCACATAAACTATTTCCAGACCAAGGGCACACATCACTATAATGAATCTTTGTGATTATCTTAAAAACTAGATCTATTTGTGAATAGATCTGGAAACCACTGGTTGAGGATTTCTGGACTTTTCAGATATGATATATTAGGACGTTGTAAAAACCTGAATTGGTGTGCAGTGACATTCTTAAAATATTCATTGTCCTTGAGCAACGTATGTCGTTGGAGGGCCTCGGAACAGGTCTGGATCACACAGCTTGACTTGGATCTTAGTTGCATGTATCTTTAAGGAGTAATCACTGTGGAAATTCTGAAAACCAGACCTGTTAGTGGCAGCTAAGGACTGGCGTCCACTGTCCCTCTCTTGCAGGTAATAGTGCCCTTGTGAGGAGGGTTCCAGCACCTTGGTTCTTATTCCACTAGTGAGTGAGTGAAGACGTGCAGACATGATCACAGGATAGAACACCTAAAGTGGTCTCTTAAAGCAGAAAAGTCAGGTGACGCACAACTCTGCAGATTATTATGCATATGCTGCATTAGAGCTGTGTAAACAGCAGACTTCAAGTTCTCTTTTAAGGTGATTTTGTTAAGTGGCATGTCCTGGGAGTTTGCTGTAGCTCTGAAGTGGGCTGTGATGGGGAAAACTCTAGAAACCTGAGTTATTACTCTATGATCAGGCATTTGTGAGATGCTGATTGCTAGGAATGAGCCTGGGATTGTCTCCAATTGCCATCTGGGGTTGGGGAAAGTGTTTTATTTATATGGAAAGTTTTTTTGCTTGTGGGGTCTTCTGGGCTTTGTTCCCTTTGTTTCCCTATGACAAGTAGTTGCCCAAACATTACCAATTCACAAAGAGCTGAACTTGATTGAATGTTTTGTACCTTCCTGCCACACTAAGGGGGATCATTTTATAACCTATAAGAAAATTCCAAAAAGTGTCCCTTTTATAAATCAACATAGGCACCTATATATGCCTTTGTAAAATAGACACCTGCAATGATCCCTAGTACTGTACAAATTATCTCACACAAATTTATACTTGCTTCAAAGATATGTGCATGAACTCTGCTTAGAGGCACCTAATTTATAAAATATGCATGTACATTGCAACTGCATCCTAACTCGACTCAAACTATACCCTGGGACGCCTACGCACGGCATGCATATAAATACATGCTGTCTAGTTTGTGCAGTTAGTTATTCAAACACATTTTCTGCATGTAAAATAATCTGTAAAGCAGGGAAAGTTGGGCTGCTTCTCTTGGGAAGAGTGAACTTTCTGAGACCGTCCGATTGGTCTTAGATTTCTGTCGTTAGCAGGGTGAAAACATCAGTGCAGACACAGTGAGAGAATATCACTGGCAGAAACGCAGAGACTATCCACAATGCTAATCAGAGTCCACTATCACTACAACCAAGGACAATATTGCCAAACCTTGGAGGTGTGCCATTCCAAGCTGCACTGCTATGAAGAAAAAAAATACCAATTCTTGATACTATTGTACATAGAGTTGTGCTGTGCTGGCTGCAGCTCTCCATCCTAATAACTGTAATTCCTTATTCTTCTAGTCCAATCCAGATGCATGGGTTTATACTTTCCTGCCAGCAGATGGAGACTGAGACCCACTGGTTTGATGATGTCACCCTGTGCAGCCTCTGACCGGCCAGTATTTCTCAGTCTTCAGCAGTTTTGAGGCCGTTCCCTGTGCAGTCTGGCATTGGACTGGAAAGAGCTTCTGCTGAGGGCCTGGTGTGCTGCTAGTGGAAGGGCCCTGGGATGCAGAACCCAGTGGGGCCAATCCCTCCCCCCACCCCTTACCATCTCTTCCACAGAGTCTTGGTTGTTTTTGGTGGAGGTGGGCTCTGAGGTAGCTCCCCCTTTCCTCATATCCTACCCTTGAGAGAGGGCTGGAGGTTGAGTTTGGGATCCTTGCATAAATTTATCTACAAGAAAAGAAAGAGAAGAGAGGTCTGTAGTAGAGCTCTGCATCAGGAAAAGGCTGGCGAGGCTGGGCCAGCTTTCTTGTCAGGGCAGCATCAGAGTGTGATGTGGAGGTAAGTTTCAGCATGTAAGGGGAAACTAGGAGCACATGGCCTTGCAGGAGGGGCGTAGCTGTTGCAGCGTGAAGCCTCCCAGTCCACTTGTTAGCTGCCAGTCTGTGCCATGTCTGCAAGGAAATGTACATTGCAGCCACTGCTCAACTTACAAGCAGTCCTGGATCTGTTAGTTCACAGATTTATGCCATGGAAAGAGATGCTGGGCCTAAACTGGATGCATGTGAGCCATGAGACTTGCTGATTATGGCGGGAACTGCTGCCATAAGGCCTATGGAGGAAGTGGCTTCTGGGTACATAGAAGGGCTTCCAATCCTTACTCCCAGGAGGGTGCCAGCTCAGGATACCTCTTTCAAGGTGACTGGGGGTATGACTCCTCCGAGGATCACCCCCTTTTCTCTGGAATTTTTATGTTGCTCTATTAGGCCTTTTGTCTGAAGCAGAGCCTGGTGGATGTAATGGTGGGACTGCACTAAGTGGAGTTGGCAGAGGTTCAGTCCCAGATAGACCCATATCCCTGTGCAGTCTTTTCATGCTGGATGGAAGAGGATCTGGAGCACAGAACCTCATTGGTCTCTGAGGACTCCTTGGATCTGCTAAAGGAGCCTTCAGCACCTTTGGAAAGGGCTGCTGAGAAGGAGCTGGAGGGAGAGGGAACATTTTGCAGGGAAGATCCCACAGTTGTCCACACAGTCCATAGTGATGAATTGCCATCTCTCATTGCGCAGACCTAAGTGGCCCTTAATGGCTGAGGAATGCCTGACACCAATGGGCCCAGTGGATGACCCACTTCTGGTGGGCATTCGGAAACCTCCGAAGTCCTTTCTGCTTCACAGAACCATAAAGGATGACATAGCAGCAGAGTGGAATATTCCTGATGCAAGCCTGAGGGTTAGCAGGTCTGCATTAAAGCTGTATAATATTCTGTATCAAATTGACTACATCTGTGGAAGTCAACGATGGAAAAGCTCTATAACATCAACAAGACAAAACCTGGAGCTGACTGTGGTACAGATCATCAGCTACTAGTATGCAAACTCAAGCTAAAGTTGAAAAGGAGCAAACCACTCATGAATGCAGCAAAATATGACCTTGTGAATATACCACTGGAATTTAAAGACTGCCTGCAAAATCGATTTGCTGCTTTAGATACAAATGACAGAGCTCCAGAAGAGTTATGGAATGACATCAAGAAGGTTGTGTTGGAAGAAAGCGAGAAGTCTCTACAAAAGGTGAAAAAGAAAAAACGGCCAAAATGGATGACGGAAGAAACTCTGAAAATTGCCCAGCAACGCAGAGAAGCTAAAGCCAGAGGAGAAAGAGAATCACAGAACTCAACAGAGATTTCCAACGTGCAGCAAGACAGGACAAGGAAAAGTACTACAATGACGCATGCAAGGAAATAGAAGCAGAAACTATTAGAGGAACAAGAAGATTGGCTTTCCTAAAGCTACGAGAGTTAAAGAAGAAGTTCCAGCCTCGAATTGGAATGTTACAAGATGCTCAAGGTTCTATGTTGAATGATGCTGAGAAGATCAAGAAAAGATGGAAGGAATATACAGAGTTTTTTTACATGATAAAGATTAAGTGGACCAACAGCCATTTCAACCTGTATCTTATGATCGGGAACCATTGGTGATGAAAGAAGAAGTTGAAGCAGCATTGAAAGCCTTATCAAAGAACAAAGCACCAGGCATTGATAGCATTCCCATAGAAGTATTACAGCAATCTGATGAGGCTGTTACCGTACTTACAAGGCTCTGCCAAGAAATATGGAAGACAACATCATGGCCAACTGACTGGAAAAGATCTGTGTTTATACTAAAGAAAGGTGATCCAACTGACTGTGGAAATTTATCGCACAATTGCTCTGATCCCACATGCCAGCAAGATTCTACTGAAGATTATTCAAAAGAGACTACAACCATACCTGGAACAAGAACTACCTGAAGTGCAAGCAGGGTTCAGGAAAGGGCGAGGAATGAGAGACATCATTGCAGATGTGAGATGGATCCTTGAAAAGACTAAAGAATACCAAAAGGATATCTATTTGTGCTTTATCGACTATGGCAAGGCTTTTGACTGTGTAAACCATGAGAAACTCTGGGCCACATTAAAAAGCATGGGTATACCAGAATACCTGATCGTACTCTTGCACAATCTGTACATTGATCAAGAAGCAACAGTTCGAACGGAACAAGGAGAAACAGAATGGTTTAAAATAAGCAAAGGTGTAAGACAAGGCTGCATACTTTTCTCCTTACCTGTTTAATTTATATGCAGACAAATCATCAGAGAAGCAGGATTGTATGAAGACAACAGAGGTGTGAAGATTGGTGGAAGACTCATCAACAACCTTCGCTATGCTGATGATACCACATTACTGGCTGAAAGTGAAGATGATCTGAAACATTTTGCTTCTCACAATCAAAGAACATAGTCTCAAAATGGGCCTGCACCTTAATGTAAAGAAGACAAAGATCATGACAACTGGCATAATCAACAGGTTCATCGTTGAAGGAGAAATTATTGAATTCGTGAACAACTTTAACCTACTTGGATCAACTATCAATAAAGAAGCAACAAGCAGTCAAGAAATCAGACGATGCATTGCTCTTGGCAGAAGGGCTATGAAAGACCTAGATAAGATTCTCAAGAGCAGAGATGTCTCTCTCCATACAAAGATTTGACTTGTTCAAGCCATGATATTTTCAATAACATCATATGGATGTGAAAGCTGGAGAGTGAAAAAGAAAGACAGGAAGAAAATTGATGCCTTTGAATTATGGTGCTGGCGGCGAATACTGTGTATACCATGGACTGCCCGAAGAACAAACCAGTCGGTACTAGAGGAGATCAAACCTAAGCTTTCTTTAGAAGCTCAGATGACAAGACTTCGACTTTCATACTTTGGACACATCATGCGAAGAGAGAGATCATTAGAGAAAGACATCATGCTTGGCAAGATAGAAGGTCAACGCAAAAGAGGAAGGCCAGCAATGAGATGGATCGATACAATAACAGCAACTATGGGTACCAGTCTGTCAACAATGAGTCACCTGACTGAAGACCGAACACAATTTAGGATAGCTATCCAGAGGGTCGCCATGAGTCGACTCCGACTCGACGGCACGTAACAACAACAACAACATATTCTGTTGTAGGAAAAGAAATGGTTACACCTGCTTAGAGTAGATGCGTTAGTCTCACCAGTGACTAAGATTACGACCATCCTGGTTGAGGGAGGAGTAATAGAGAAGGATCTTCAGAACTGGAGAATGGAGGCCATGTTGAAGCAGTCCTTTTAGGTCTGAGGTCTCAGCCCTGGCGTTGTAGGGGGCTGTCTGTGGGGCCACTATGACAAAGTTGTAGCTCGGTGGCATAGGATGTTTCGAAAGTAGTGCGATTGGAATCAGGCTCTGTATTCTTGGTGGATGTCCTATATGACTTAGTCTGGGCTTCGGCCAAGAATATGGCCACAGCACTGAAGGCACATTTGTTTTCTCTAGTTATGGAACTGGTCGGTGGACATGACCTCCAAGACGCAGCTTAGCAAGCTCTCCTTCAAGCGGAAATTGCTTTTTGGGGAGGATCTGGAGAAATTGGTCAAAGACTGAGGGGACTCTAAGGTGTTTAAACTCCCTTGGGATAAATCTTAAGATTCAGGACGATTTTTTTCCTTCAACGTTGTAGGTTTGATCTGCTAGGTAGGGATCCTCCCAGGGGGTCTCTGTTCCTGTCCTGGGGCCAGTCCTTTTGGGGTGGCAGCAAGGGAGCAGAGATGGGGTAGCCAAGCCCCAGCTGGTTCCAAGACTTCCCAAGGCAAGGATACATCTGGTGAGTGTTCATTAGCAGCATTTTTACCATGTCGGGACCCAGGTTCTTATGGACAAATAGGTGCTGGAGGTGATTCGAGAAGGTTGTGCCCTCGAGCTGGTGCCGCTCCTCTCAGAAGCTTTTATGGAATCTCCCTGCAGTGCACTGGCAAAGGTATAGGCGGTGCTGTATACTCTCGAGCTACTGCTTCAGCTTGAGGCCATGGTATGAATTTCTATGGAGTCAGGGGTTCTTAGCCCAGTTCTTGGGACATCCTAATCAGATTTTCAGGATAACCAGGGTGAATATGCATGAGACATTTGCATGCACTGCCTCCATTGTATGGAAATCTCTCTCATAAATATTCACTGTGGTTATCCTGAAAACCTGACGGGGTAGGTGTGTCCTGGGGATTCTCTTGAGAACCCCTGCTGTGGATGAATGAAGTTTCAGTTGGTACTCCCATTTATTTTGTGGTTCCTAAAAAGGAAGGGACCTGTTGTCCATTCTAGATTTAACGTTGGTGAACAAGACTTTGAGGGTGCCAAGGTTCCAAAAAGAAACCTTGCAGTCTGTCATTTTGGCAGCTTTACAGAAACATAGCTCCATTCGACTAGAGCACCATAAGTATCTGCACTTTGTGGTCCGATGGGACACTTTTAGTTCCAGGCCCCGCCCTTCATTTTGGCCAGCATTCCCCAGACCTTTACCAAGTTAATGGTATTAGAAGCAGTTGCTCTAAGAGAGGGATTTTGTTGCATCCGTACCTTTGACCAGATTGGATGATCTGGACAAAATTCTTTCAGGAAAGTCATCAGGCTATAGAGCAGGTAGTGAGTTTTCTCCAGGAGCTGAGCTGGATCGTCAATTTTGCAATGAGCAAGCTAGAAAGTCTCAGTCCTTGGACTACCTGGGCGATCGTTTGACAGCAAAACAGGTGGGATCTCGCTGATGCAGAACAGAATCATGAAGTTGCAGATACAGATTCAGAATTTGTTATGAGTGTGGCACCCCACGGTGTGGGACTATTACTACCTATCATTTGTATAGCGCTTCAAGGCATATACAGCACTGGACTATCTTCAGGTTATGAAGTCCATGGTGGCTACCTTGGATTTGGTGCCTTGTGCCTGGGTGCCTATGTGTCCTCTACAGAGGGTCCTATTGTCGTGTCAGTTGCTGCAGCAACGCCAGCTGTGTATAAGATTCTCCTTGCAAAGGGTGGTCAAGGTGGGTCTGCCGTTATGGTTGAAACACTTGAAGGTGTCTGCAGGGATGAGTCTGGAATCTCTACAGTGGGTGTTGGTCACCATGGATGCCAACTTGAGCAGCTGGGGGGGCCCCACTGTCACTCTCAGGTGGTGCAAGACCAATGGACACTGGAGGAGAGTGCTTGGTTGATCAGTCATCTAGTGACATGAGAAATCTTTCTGTATGTGTTTCATTTGTGGCCACTGATAGGTAGTGTTTTTCAAAAGTTGGCATCCCATCCGGAACCAGTAATATTTATTTATTTATTTATTTACATTCTCTTATATACTGCGCTATTCTGCATCAGTGCGGTTTACATTGAACAAACTGAAATTACATTGAACAGGGCATTATAACTTGGAGATAACTATTTTACAGGGAACATGGGCTATGGAGGGTTAAGTGGCTTGCCCAAGACCACAAGGAGCACCTGTGGGACTAGAAACCCCAGTCCTTCCGGCCCAAGGTTGCTGTCCTCTAGTGGGATTTGAACCCCCGACCTTCCTGCCTGAAGTACCTTGCCCCAACCACTAGGCCACTCCTCCACTCCAGTAGTGGTGATGGTTCCAGACTGGTCACAGAGAGCTTTGTACGTGGATGTAGTCAGGCTGGCAGTGGGAGGATCTGTTGCCTCTCCCATTGTTGAAAGGCCTTTTGTGTCAAGGGCTGATTCAAATGTCGGCCATGGCTTAGTTTTTGCTTACAGCACAGCTCTCGAAAGGCAAAGATTGAGGAAAAGAGGTTGTTCCTTGCAGGTCATTGCTACTTTGCTTCATGCTAGGAAGAGGTCTACCTCCCTAGCTTACATGCAGATGTGGAGGATTTTTGAGATTTAATGCAAGGAACATAATTTTCATCTGTTAGGTTTTTCACTCCCAGATATCTTGACTGCCTTGCAGGATGGCCTAGAGAAGAGGATTAGCTTTAAAGGTGCTGGCGGCTCTTGCTTGTTTCAGAGGTTGGCTCCAGGAATAGTTTCTCTCATTCCATCTGGATGTGGTGTCCTTTTTGCAAGGAGTCCAGCATGTGAAGCTGCCGTGCTGCTTGATCTGCTGTGGGATCATAGTTTGGATTTGATGGCATTATCTGTGTCCGCATTTGAACCCCTCCAGGATATTTCCATGAAGGATTTGATGCTGAAGGCCTTGTTTCTAGTAACTATTTGTATATATTGTGTATATTTAAAAAGAACTAGAAAATAATTCTATAAAGCAATTTCTGCATGTAAAGCATGTTATTTCCCAGTTAACTACTGAAGTCATACCTAGTCAGTCTGGTTTTCAGGATAGCCACAATAAATTTGCATATGCTGGAGACCCATGGTATGCAAATCTATCTCTTGCATATTCATAGTGGCGGTCCTGAAAACTTGACGGCTAGGTGTACCTTCAAGACAGAGTTGAGAAACACTGCTCTAGTATGTTGTTGCACTAAGAAATCCTGCCAGGATTTCTGATCTCAACATCGATGTTAGTAGATTTATTTATTTAACATTTCTTCTATATCGCTTTTCATGGTATCAAAGTGGGTTACGATGAACAAGAGGGGAGGGGGAATAGGTGAACATTAGAACTTATAATACAATAAACTTATTGTTGTCACTTAGTATACACAGTTTGGTGGTCTCCAGAGCATACTCAACGTGGGTTGTTGGGAGGGGTTTGGATTTGAGGGAGGGGTATTGTGATAGTTTAAAGAGAGACACCTTTGTTATGTGTTGGATCTGAAGAATTCTTGGAAGGGATGAGATTTTAACTTTTTTGTGGAATTTGGTTACATCATTGATGGCTCTTAAGTTACTTGATAGTCTGTTTTAGATTGCAGGTCTGTATATGGAGAAGGTTCAGTTACACGTGGCCTGAGAACTCTTTGCTTTGTGTGATGTATCATTAGGAGATTTTGGTTAGATTGTCTTCTTGATCTGTTGTTGGGGGTCATATGTAATAGGGATTGTAGGCAGTCTGATTGGTTATGTATAGTTTTGAATGTCATGATTAATGCTTTATATTTGATGCGTGCTGTTATAGGAAGCCAATGTAGATTTCTGAGTGTGGGGGCGATGTGATCTTGCCTTGGTGTCCCTATAATTAGATGGGCTGTGGCATTTTGAACTAGTTGCAGGGGGTGTAGAATGTGTTTCGGGAGGCCTAGGAAGATTGAGGTGCAGTAGTCCAAGTAGGGGGTTGTTATAGCTTGGCATACAGTGTGGAAGTGGCTGAAGTCTAACAGTGGACATAAGTTGTGAAGGATCCTCATTTTGTAATATGCTGATGAAGTAGTTTTCTTGATGTGCGCTTGAAGATTTAGTTGCTGGTCTAAGGTGACTCCGAGGTATTTGACTTCCAATCTTCCTGTGAGGGTGATATCGTTGATCTTAATTGTTTTTGGGGGAATGTAATGTGGGTCTTTGGTGATGTGGAGGACTTCTGTCTTTTTGTACTTTATAGAAGTATTGTGGTCAGTGAGCCATCTGGTAACTGCCTTGAAACATCTTGTTATGGTGGTGTGGGTTGGGTTTTTGTGGATGATTCAGAAGATGACCAGTTAGCCTCTGTCTAGTCTGCTTAGTTAATCCTGTCCACACGACCAAGAGATGCAGTTGTATGTCAAAGGAGGAAGCTGACAAAAACTATTTGGGATAAGGAGAGAGATCTTACAAATGGTCTCCTCTATAGTTGGCATCTGTATACAAATGTTTAGGAACCTTCGGTCAAATTGTTTTGATGATTCCCTAAGTGAACAGAAGCTAACATAACCTCTGTGTTTTTTACAAAGTTAAACATAACATCTTTCTGCAATTTTTAATGTATAATTTCTCTTTATTTGGAGTTTTTGTTACAGATTTAAAATAAGAAAATGGTGAATATGGCAGCAGCAGAAGTTTGGAACCCTTTCATTTGGTGCTCTGTAATGCCCCCTTGGCAGAAATAGCAGCTTCCAACATTTCCTTTACTAGCTATGAGTCTTTCTATTCTTGCTTTCAGAATTTTGTTCCTGTTCTTTCTTGCAGAAATCTTCTAACTCAGAAATATTGTTAAGTCTCCTTTCATGCACTGCATGTTTGAGATCTCCCCACAGATTTTCAATAATATTTAAATCTGGGTATTGTGAAGGCCATTCCAAAACATTGCTTTGTC
This sequence comes from Ichthyophis bannanicus, assembly GCA_033557465.1. Classification (NCBI taxonomy): domain Eukaryota; kingdom Metazoa; phylum Chordata; class Amphibia; order Gymnophiona; family Ichthyophiidae; genus Ichthyophis; species Ichthyophis bannanicus. The sequence goes on along the minus strand of CM066031.1, from coordinate 1,003,225,629 downwards.
TTTCCTATAAGTATTTCATACTTCATGATTGATTTTAAGGTATATTTCAGATTGTTATCGTTCTGAAATACCCATCCTCCTTTTCAGCTTTAATTTCTTCACTAGTTGTTGTGGGGCATTAGCTTTTAGAATATGTTTATCTTTAATTTAATCCATTTTTAACTCCACCAGCACAATTTTTCCCGTGCCACTGGCTGACTGGCACACAACCCAGAACATAGTAGATCCATCTCCATGCTTCACAGTTGCAAAGTTATTTTTTCTTCAGATGCTTCACTCTTTTTTTTCTTTAAATGTATCTTGTGTGGTTGTGGTCAGCCAGTTCAATTTAAGCATTTTGTTCCAAAAGGTTTCAGGCTTATCAAAGTTTTCTTTGAGTACTTTAGAAGACGAAGCTTGTGATGCGATCATTGAATAGGTTTCCTTCTGACAGCTCTCCCATGAAGCTCACTGTTTTGTAACCAATGCTGTATTTAAGGATCAGTGGCAACTAGCATCAGCTAAATTTTTCAGCAGGTCATTTGTAGTGATCGCTGGTTTCGTTTTTGCAAATCTGACCAGATCAAAGGCAGCTCTGACAGAGATTATTTTTGGTCTCCCATATCTTGTCTTGACACAGCAGTTCACATAACTTCCGTTTCTTAACAATGTTTTGACAGGTGAAATCACTAAATGGAAGCATTCAGATATTTTTTACAACCTTCCCCTGCTTTGTAAGAGTGAATTATCTTCATTTTCAGATGCCCAGACAGTTGCTTAGAGAAGCCCATGGTTCGTTGTAGCTGGAGATTGGAAGAATAAGAGTATTTGTTCATCTGTAGAATTGTCTTCACCAAACTATTTGAAGGTCTAGCATGTCAATCATCCTACTGGGCCTTTAACAACTTTTAAAAAGTAATAATCAACTGGAAATGTGTCCAAACCTTTGCACATGCCATGTTCACCTTTTTCAATAGTCAATCATCAGCAAATAGCAATTCCATATCGTCTTTCTAGACCAGTCCAGACAAGTAGTTGTGTCCCCCTACCACCAGATATAGAGACAGAGGAAGCTTTCAGAGGTTTCTTAGGACATTATCATGCTATATCAGCCAGAACCCCTAGAGAGAGCTGACAGTAATTCTCATTCTCCAGCAGAGGGTGAATGCAAGTTTTCAGCTCTCTGAAAATCTTGAGAGAATACAGAGAAGATTTGAGAGGAAAAGATTGATTTTTGCTCGTGAGCAACCGTCCAGGTGCTCTTTTCGGATGCCATAGAAGGAAGGATGTTGGTTCAGCTCCCTGCCTTTATCTTGTTAAGGGCACGTTGAGCAGCTTGAAGATTGGAAAAGGAGTTTTGGAAGGATTCTTCAAACCTCACACTACCCCAGTGCCCTTTCCCTCCTCCTTCCTCCCCCTGCTCTACCCTGAAGAGGGCTTGTCTGGTGACAGGGGAGTAGCACTGAGCCCGGCATGGTTTTTACCTACCCTGGGCTCCCCAAAGGTGAGTACCAAAGACTAAACCTGTCTGTCTTGTTTGTGGGGGCTCCTGACTTTATCTGTTGCCTAGGTGTTAAGTTGAGTTTGTGCTGCTCAAGTCGTTCATTGGTTCAGCACCAGTGTTTTCTCACCTTGTCTAACTGCCTGTGTGCATTGTTTGTGCTTCCTGCACTTTACCATGCCCTTTCCGCGTTTCTCCCCCACTCCCGTGCGTGTCAGTGGCATGTGGTGACTGTTTACACAGCTCTGTCCACATAGTTTCTGCACATGTGGCTCTGGTCTGCATGGTGCTAGCCTGCCTTCAGCCTGTGTTGCCTGACTGCTGGTGGTGGTAGAGGTTTTTATGCCCCCTTCAAAGAAGCGCTGCCTGGTCTGCGGAAAGTGTAGAGTCTCATCACTAGATTCTGGTATCTGCTCAGCTTGCATGGAGGCCTCAAACGCACCCTTAGAAGACTGGTCTCTCTCTTCACAACCGGAAGATGTGAGTGCTCTGACCTTATTTTCTTTGCTGCCATTGACAGTGGATATTGCCCGAAGAAAGATGATTGTTGGGCCTACTGTCTTAGTGCTCTCTCCTCTGGATGATCCCCTCTACAGAAGGGGTCATCACCTGCTTCTCCGCACCCCGCCGGTGATGGGGGCTATGAGGCCAGTGGGGAGCTCTCAAGTTCAGGGTTGCCCTCCCCGGAGTTCTTATCCTTTCTGCAACAAGCTTGGTCTTTCTAGCATATCACAGGCGCTCCTTGCAGCCTTGGGCAAGTCACGTAACCCTCCGTTGCCTCAAGTATAACACATAGATTGTGAGCCCTTCGGAGACAAGGGAAATATAATACCATACCTGAATGTACACTGCGTTGACCCAGTATATAAGCATTGCTAAATATCAATGTGGAGCCTAGAGGCGGAACTAATCGAAGCCCAGCTTGGTTTCCTCCTTCTGAGTGCTCTCTGTGACGGTTGGAGTCTGGAGATTCGGCTCAACTGTCCTTTGGCCGAGACCCGGATTCCTGTCCTGAAGCCTTGGACGCTGATTCCGACCTGGAGGGTGAATTGTCCTCTCAATCTGAAGATCACGACAAGTGCAGTATTATTCACCTGTTCAGGAAGGATGAATTGGAGGCCCTGATTGCTCAGTTCATCCACCCTATGTTTAACTGATCCTCCAGTGGCTGAACAAGTGCCACAGATTCAGCTCCTCTTGCAGGGGGTTCAGAAGTCCAAGACTGCCTTTCCCTTGAAGGACTACCAAAAGGGACTGCTACTGCTGGAAAGAAATCTGCACTTGTAAGTATATGCCTGTTGGGAAATTTTCTAAATCTTGGGGAAAAGGGAATTCTTTGGGTTAAAGCTGATAAATCTGTATTTTTTAGAATTCAATGGATCAGTTAGGGCTTTTCATTTAAATTAAATCAGAGTATAGCTTAGCATAGAAAGTAGAATAAAGGAAATATTCTTTGAGTAGAAATAAATAAATTGTTTCTAGAGACCTTTACAAAGAGGCCTTCCAGTCAGAAGGCAAGAGACCTGTGAAATTGTTTTAAATAGGTGTTAAAGCTAAGTGACAGAACAAAGGGGCAATTTGAAAGGCTCCGTCTACCAAACCAAGGGCTGTGTGAATCACCCAGGAAATTAAGAGATTACCTTAGAAGCAAAGGTCAGGGCACTCACTATGTAGCAAGTCAGCTTTTACTAAGTGTTCTTTCCCTCCCACCCATCCCAGACGTAATCTTAGATTTATAGGCTCTTAAACCTTTAAAGGGAAAGAAGTGGTCAAATTCACTTTCAGGTTCAGCTGGTTATCCTCATCAGAAATAGATTAATTCATTTCAGGGGCTCGATTAATCTTGAAGTGAACAAAGCTTCTTAAACTTATTAGGTATAGTACAAGTATCCATAGCAACTTTAAGTAAGTAAACTTAGAAAGCTAAACAAAACCTTAAAACTAAGATGCAGACAGCAGTCCATCAGCAATGTGGAGGCTATCCAGTCTTTTGTATTGAGTGTCTCATGTACGATTTTCTCCCATTTGGTGAGGGGTCTTATATGTGCACTAGGTGCAAGGAGCTCTTTGCTCTCAGGGAATGAATCGGATCTCTGGAGACTAGAGTAGCAGATAGAGGACCTAAGGAAGACAGAAATGTATATAGATGAAACCTACAGAGATGTAATACTGAAGTCCACCTCCAGTCTCGCAGCTTCTCTGTTGCCGTGGAGGAGAGAGGTCAATTGAAAGGAAAGCATCACCTTGATGTGGCAGGAAGTGATCCTGTAGCTAGGACATGTCCTCCAAGTGATGTAAAACCCTCTCGCACCAAGGAGGTTTCTCCAGAGCCATGTGCCCATGAGGGAAGGGTTAGGACAGCTGTTACAGTTGGCGATTCAATTATTAGGCATGTAGATAGCTGGATGGCTGGTAGACGTGAGGATCGCCTGGTAACATGCCAGCTTGGTGCGATGATAGTGGACCTCACGCACCACCTAGACAAGGGTTTTTTTTTCCCCCACTTCAAATTTTATTTTCCAACCATATACAACACAACCATTAATGCAGAACAAGCAACAAAGATCCCTCTCCCCTCCTACCCGACAATTCCTCATATCCAGTCCACTCCTTAGTTCCATCTCTCAAAACATTACATGGGATGGAGAAGTAGGCCTCACTTCCCAGGCCACAACCCCATCCCCAATGTCTCATCTGCTCTCCCCAATCTCTCAGCCAAGTCCACACACATTCTCACTATTGTTTAACCTTTTCCCCTCCTCCCCTCCTGAGTGCTATCAATATATGTATTGAATACAAGTTGGACAGTTGTTTGATAAACCCATCTAACCCAGGCAGGCATTGTCTATTCCAATGCATTACAATTTCACATTCGAGCCATGATTATACAGTATTGCAGTACCCCAGCACGATTGAACTCGATACCTTTATGCAACAAAAAGTATGCCAGGCCTCTAGGCAGAGGAACCTCTGCATTCTCTTCCATAAGACTAATCACCTTCTCCCAATATTGCTGTACCTTGGGATACTCCAACCACATATGGCATGGCATAGCATTCCCGGGCCCCACAATCCCACCAACACCTATTTGACCTCAGCAGCCCAGCCTTACAAAGCTTCTCTAGGTTTAAGTACCACCTATAGAGGAGATTTTAGCGATTCTCAACCAGATTAGCAGCCACCGAAAGCCCCGCAATCCCCCTAATGATTTCATCCTATGTCTCCTCCTCCCAGCATTCCCCCATATCACGTTCCCACTTCACCATGTATCCTAATATTTTCTCAACCATGGTATTCAATCCTTTTTCTCTCTCTATCTATATATATGTGACAGGAGCTGCTTTCACCCCCGTGCCTCCAGGCACAGAACCTCAAACCTGGCTAGCTCCTTCATTTTCCCCTTTTCCCCCAGGAAGAGACACAGCTGAAGGTAGCTATTGTAATCTCTTGTCTCTAAGCCATGAATGTCCCTCAGTCCCTAAGGGCTAAGGTTTCCCCCAATGAATTATCTGGCTGACCATTGTGAGACTCCTTGTGGCCCACTGCTGCAATCTGTGGACCTCTGGCCCCCTCTCCTTCCCGAAAACAGGCAGTCAACGGCATCATGGTTGTTGTTGTTTTCCCTGCTAAAAGACTGCACTTGTGTCTTTGCCAGACTTCCAAGGTATGCCTTGCATAGGGATTCTGTTCCCCAGACACCCTACCTCCCTAAACATGTTATCTAGGGAGCCTCCTGAGGCAAGGTCCCCCCCCCTCCAAAATAACCCACTGTTTATCCCTCTCCCGAAACCAAGAATAGATGCCTTTAAATTGAGCTTTCACATAAAATAGTCTGCCACCCACCCACTACCTGAACCTTGAGGGTTTAAGTAGGAGGTGGCCTTTGGTGCCCTTCAGGGTTGAGATTGTAGTTGTGTGTGCTCAAGTAGTTAAGGCAGGCAAAGAAATTTCTTTTGTGAGGTTTATTTCCCGCTTTGCAGTTCAAGTGCAAACAGACGCAAAAGAAGTTTTAAGGCACAAAACAAGAGTAAGAAACCAAACTTATACAAGGCTTGCACTGCTGGGCTAAATGTCCATAAGCTTCAGGATTCACATTCATTTGTCATGTGACTTCTCATTAACTGAAACAAACTCTGGCATAACAGCAAAGCTCTTGATATCCAGACAATTATGCTTTAACTTATTCACTTCTCATAAGCTTCTCAGCAAGACAATCAGCAAGGTAACTTCTTGTTATATTTCTTCATATAACCTTTTAAAGCATTTAATTAATTTCCTTCTCAATAACACATGTTGAGCAGTCCATTGCACAGTCTTGTTCTGTGGACGGCAGAGAAGAATCTAGAGGCATCTCCTCTTCACAGCTGTTTGTAGCCTGTGCTGAATTATAGGGAGAAACTGCCCTGCTCTCAAGGAATTCCCTAAAATCTTTGAGAAGTAATTCAGCCTGCGTCTTTCCTGGGCTAAGTTGGTATTTTCCTTCTCCTTCAGGTAAGTGTTTGTTTAAGATCTTTATCTCATGATAATTAGGAATGCTGCTTTTGGTAGGACAACAGTTCAGCGTGTTAGAAGAACCCTTCCCCCACTTATCTCTAAATGTAAGTGCTGGGTTTAAAACTTCAGCTGAGTCAGGAGAGTTTCTTAACAGGGTTTTAAAAGTAGAACCGTCAGGCTTCTCTGGGCTCACTTCTCTGTAATAAGACTCATCAGCTTTCTTTCTAGTAGCTTCTAAGCTATAGTCTTCAGCTGGCTTATGAGAGTGTCTTGGGCTGCTTAAATACTTTTCAGGCTGCTCCCAACTGCCATCATATTGTCTGACTTTATTCTGGCTTTTAAAGTTAGCTTTCACTCTTTCTGGCTTCTCACTGTTATAACTGCTAGCTGCTTCAACTCCCCTTTGTACCTTGTGCTGAGGTTTTCTCCAGGAGAATTCTTTGTCCCTCTGCTTTCTGCTCCAAGGTCCTGCTTGGTTCTCTGGAAGCCTGGGTTGTATCCTTGGGTCTCTCAGTGCTCTTGAATCCTTCTGCTCCCAGAAGTCTCTCACTGCCCCTGAGTCTCCCAGGTACTTGCTCCGTGAGTCCCAACTGCTTCTCTGTGGATCACAGCTGCCTAGTTGCTCTCTCTCCAACTCTTCCTGTTCCTCTTGTCCTTCGAACTCTCCTTCTCTTACCCTTGCTGCTTCTTCTGCTACTGCTAACTAACTGTTTCTGACTGTTTAACAAGTTGCCCGTGTGTTGCACTGCCCGCCTCCTGCTTGGGCGTGCCCAATCAGGGACCTGGCTTCTCTCCTCCCCTAAGGTGAGGTGTGGTTCCTGATTAGCAACGTGTTTTTTCTCTCTGAAGAGAAAATCCTGCATTCTCTTGCAGTACCGGTTTTCTCCACCAGATCTCTGTCTGTTTCCATAGCTTCATGAGAGGCTTCTACGTCACAAGTCTCAAGTCTGTCAGCCCTAACCCACCCTCGCTTTTCGCCCTCTGTAGCACCCTCCGGACCACCCTGGGAGTCCTCCCATTCCATACGAATCTGTCAGTTTTTTTTTAAATATTCTTCCATGTCATCTCCAGCACCTCAATGGGGCAATGCTTGAAAAAGGTAAAGAAACTGTGGTAGGAACATCTTTATCGTAGCTATCCTTCCCGACTAGGACAGATATCCCTGCCCCCATTGATGCAACAGACTATCTACCTCACCCACCAGCCGCTTGTAATTCAAGTCACAGAGGGCCGTGGGGCGCATACTCGGTCAAACACCCAAATATTAAGTCCCTATATTTGCCCACCGAAACAGGAAGTTTTGCTGCAGTCTGGAACATTAGGTTCAAAATTTCCAATTTATCCCAATTCAAACCAAACCAAACCCTGATAATCTCCCATTTTTCCAGAGTTTCAACATTATGAAAGGCAGAGAGACGTTGGGTCGCTCCACTGCCAGAATGATATCATCGACAAATAAAGATATATGATAATCCCTTTCTCCCACCCTTATACCTCTAATGTCCCTGCTCATCCGTAACTGTGCCACTAGTGGTTCTAATGTTAGTGCAAATAACAGGGGAGATAGGGGGCACCCCTATCTCATTCCCCGCTGAATCGGAAAAAATTGTGAGTGCCCTCAGTTTACCTTCATGCCTGGGGATTAGTGTACAGTGCCCTTATCCACCTCTGGAAACCTTCTGCAAAGCCTATCCTTTCTAGAACCCGGAACATAAAGCCCCATGACACATGATCAAAGGCTTTCTGAGCATCCAGATATAACAGGAGTGCAGGCTCCTGTTTTTGCTGAGCCGCCCAGATAAGATTGAGGATTTTCCGAACATTGTCCAGAGCCTGCCTACTAGGCATGAAACCTGTTTGGTCTGCCACAATCAAATCCAAGATCACTTTGTTCAAGTGGGTAGCCAGGATCTTGACCAACAACTTCATGTCTTAGTTAAGGAGGGATATAGGGTGGTATGAGGTGCACGCTTGTGGGTCCTTCCCCTCCTTGGGTATCAGTGAAATCCCTGCCCAACTCATCATCTCAGCCAGTGAGTCACCCCTTTGGGGCAAATTGAACAGTCTACCATAGGAACTAATAACTAATCTCCAAAAGGACAATCTATTCGTCCAGGCCTGGAGCCTTGTTGAACTTGAGCACTTTTATAGCCAATCAAATTTCCTCTTGTCCTACCTACCTACCTATCCAGCCCAGCTGCTGCCTCTGGCTCCAATTTGTTCAGAGGGACAGAGTCTAGGTAACCTGTGAGGTCCGCCAAGGGGGGTGGTGGGGGGACGTGTATAGCTTCTGAAAAAGAATACAAATGCCCTACTCATCTCTTCCCCCTTTCTATGGAGAATTCCATGGGGTCCCAGTACCACCAGAATCTGGGAACGCAGCCTGTGTTGTCTTAGCTGGTGCACCAAATACTTGCCCGCTTTGTTGCCTCCTCAAATTCCTCTTGTCTCAGTAGCTTCATATGATATCGGATCTCTTCCACCTCGAGTGCATTGATTTGTGCTCGTATAGCCAACACCTGAACCTGGGCCTGCTCACCCGTTCAGCCATGTCTCTTTCCTCCTACTTCTTCAGCTCAGACCACAGTTGGTAGAGCTGCTCTCCGTTCTCCATTTTTATCCTTGCCTACCATTTGATAAAGACCCCTTGTAGAGTGGCTTTAAAGCTATCCATACTGTACCCCACTCCACTTCCCCGTTATCATTTAGATCAAAGTATTCCTGTATCAACTGATCCACTTTGGTCACTACCCGGGCATCTTCCAACAAGGATTCATTAAGTCTCCAGTACTGCCTCTCCCCGCAGTCCCCTTGTATGGCCAACCGAACTTCCGCTGGAGCATAATCAGACCAGGTAATAGCATCCATGTCCGCCCCTTTAATCCACCCCGTTAGTTCCTTACCCACCCATACCATGTCTATCCTGGAGTATGACCCGTGAATGTGGGAGTAGAAGGAAAATTTCCTCATCCCAGGATGCAAGAAGCACCATGCATCTACTACCCCAAGTCCCTTCATGAACCCCTTAAATCTAGCTCTATCAGCCCTCCTACCCTAACACATGGATTTAGCCAAGGAAAGTCTTGTCTTACTAATCTGTTATTTTTTTTGACAATGTAAATAAACAGGTAGACAAAGTTGAGCCAGTTGATATAGTGTATCTGGATTTTCAGAAGGCCTTTGACAAGGTCCCTCATGACAAAATTAAAAGTCATGTGATAGGAGACAGTGTACTATTGTGGATTAGGAACTGGTGAAAAGATAGAAAACAGAGTAGAACTACATGGCCAATTTTCTCATTGGAGAAAGATGAATAGTGGTAGCTCAGGGATTTGTGCTGAGCCTGCTGCTTTTTAACATATTTATAAATGACCTGGAAATGGGGAATAATGAATGAGGTGATGAAATTTGCAGATGACACAAAATTATTCAAAGTTGTTAAAAAAGAGGATTGTGAAAAATTGCAAGATGACCTTGATAAACTGGAAGACAGGATGTCCAAATGGTAGATTACATTTATTGTGGACAAGTGCAAAGTTGTACACCTAGGAAAGAACAACCCAAACTATGGTTCCACGATGCAAGGTTCCTCATTAGGAACCACCACCCAGGAAAAATATATCTCCAGGAACAAGCAGGAATGTAGTCTTCACATATGGATATCGTTGTCACTGACAGAGCCCGCGTGGGAACGCTCCCCGGCATCCAATAGGAAAGCTTTTGGGAGCATCCCACTGCGCCTGCGCCACTGCCTTCTCGCCTTTCCAATGCTCCCTCTTCAGTTTTTCGTTTTCCGCGGAGCCGACAGGCAGCAAACCTGTCAGCAGAAAATTTCTTTTTTGTGGTTGCGTCTGCCTTCCCGTCAGTGCCTATACCGGTACCACCGGTGCCTTCTTTATTTTCTTATTTCTTTTCTTCTAAAAAAAAAAAGAAAAAAAAAGAATAACTTCTTTTTGAGGGTCTGTCCCCTCTTGGTGCTAGGCGCCATTTTGGGCACCAGGCCCTCTTTTCTTCCAAAATGGAGAAACCATCTAGTGGTTTCAAAAAATGTTCAAAATGTAGCAGTACCATTTCTGCTACCGACACCCATGATTGGTGTCTTAAATGTTTAGGTCCTGAACATTTGCCATCGGAGTGTCTCCTTTGTAGAAAGATGACCAAAAAAGGCCTGCTGAACAGAGCTGCAAAACCTGGCACCCTCTTTGCCTCGGATGCAATGTCTGTTGCATCGACGTCATCCAGGGCTTCATCTTCCTCCCATGGATCTCAGGTAACCAAACCCAGGTTTTCCAAGACCGGCCAGTCCTCAAAGGGTAGATCTCCTTCTAAGCATCGAGATGCTACTAACGTTGCCCTCGAGGAAAACACACTGGCCAAACAGCCCTGGTGGGAGGTCCTTGCCTCCAAAGCATTAATGGAGTTACAGGATGTTCCCGAAGCTTCCACCTCCAGAGAACTCTTGGTGCCATGTTCTGGTGTCATGGCCTGCTCCACCGGTACCGACACACAGACATCGGCAGGCTCCATGGATCAACGTATCCTAGCCATTGAGTGCAGTCTTGCGGCTTTATTAGCAGCCTCGGTACCGCTAAAACCATTACAATCAACGCAGTTATCGATACTGGTACCGAATGTACCTGCATCGACCGATGCACCTCTCTCCATGCTTCCTCCCATGCCGGCCCTGGAATCAGTCTCTGGCATCGGGGGTCTGGTATTGAGGCATTCCGATGCCGACTTCAATCAATACCGCCGACAAGCAATACGAGAGCATCCGGCCCGACGATACTTCAAGTCCTCCGATTCCAATGGTTCCGATGACTGTCGGTACCGGGGTGGTTCTTCCGGAGGATCCTTCTCCTTCACCACAGCATCAGATGTCTCCTCCGGAGGACATATCCTTTCAGGACTTCATACGTGATATAGCACGGGGACTCTCGATCACCGTGACCCCTGAGAAGGAACCGAGAGCTGAAGAATTAGAAATTCTTCACTATCCGGCAGCTCCTAAGGAGGCTGCTATCCTTCCCATTCACCAAATTTTGCATGATCTCATGCTTAGGATGTGGGAAACACCCCTGACGGTGTCTCCACATTCTAGGAGACTCAATACAATGTACCGGTTACCGCAATGTCCCGGTTTCCAAAAAACACAATTACCACACCATTCCATGGTGGTGGAATCGGCAGTTCGCAGAATCATGAGTGCTAAGACGTATTCATCCAACCCTCCAGGTTGTGAGTCGAGGGCGCTTGATGCCTTTGGGTGTCGATGCTTTCAGTCCTCGATGCTATCGGCTAGAATATGCTCTTACATACTTTATATGGGTATGTTTCTTCGGGAGGTTGCAAGAGATTTGGAATTCATGGCTCCACTTCTTCCCGATGACAAAAGGGCCGACTTCCTCACTCTGGTCAAACATGCCCAGAATGTTTGTAAGTTCATGAACCGTGCAACCTTTGATTGCTTTGAGTGCATTAGCAGAACCTCTCTATTTCCATCGGTGCACGTCGCATTGCCTGGTTACAAGCATCTGATTTTAGAACAATGGGTGCAAGACAAGCTGGGGAATATTCCGTGCACAGGAGAAAACCTCTTTGGCAAGGATTTGCAGGACAAAGCTTCTCAGCTTGAGTCCGAAAACACCACCTTGAACAGACTATCAAGGACCATGGCCAACCCAGCTAAGAAAAAGACAGCTAAGAAATCCTTTTTCAACAAGAAAAATAAATTCTATCCATCTTACACCCAGGCTGTCCACTGCCCAGTCCATGCTCCCAAAAGGGGCAGCAGCAACCCAAACAGAGGATGGCCCAAGTCCCCAGAGCTCAACCAGCTCAGCAGACACAACCTCCTCAGGGGCTTTGACTCCTTCCTAGAGAACTTAGTTATCCTCTGTCTAAAGGGTCCAGAGCCTCTCACCATTCCAGGCAGACTCTGTAATTTTGCCGAAAGGTGGCAACAGATAACATCAGAGCAGTGGACTCTCTCCATTGTAGCAGAGGGGTACAAACTCCATTTCCACAGAATGCCCCCTCTCACCATAACAAGTCAGTTCAATTCTTGGGCCTCCTTCACCACTCAGGGAGCAATAGAGGAGGTTTCTGTGTCCCAACAGGGCATGGGTTTCTATACCCCCCCCTACTTCCTCATTCCAAAGAAGACGGGATACAGGCCCATACTGGACCTTGGAGAGTTGAGCAAGTATCTGTTCCGAGAAAAATTCAAGATGATCTCTCTCGGAACACTTCTTCCTTACATTCAGAGACAGGATTGGCTATGTTATCTAGATCTAAAGGATGCGTACACACACATCCTCATTCATACAGATCACAGGAGGTTTCTTCGATTCCTCTTTCAAGGGAGACACTTCCAGTACAGGATTCTACCCTTTGGACTGGCTTCTGCCCCAAGAGTCTTCACAAAATGCATGGCAGTAGTAGCAGCATTCTTGAGAACTTTGGGGATATTCGTCTTCCCCTACTTAGACGACTGGTTTATCCGAGCATCAACAGCTCCAGATGCCAGCTCCATGCTCTCCTGTACAATGCAAATCCTGCAGACTTGGGACTGGTCATAAACCTCCCAAAATCTCATCTCACCCCTTCTCAGTCCCTAGAGTTCATAGGGGCTCTTCTAGATACAAGGCAGTCAAGGGCTTTCCTGCCACAATCACGTTGTGCTCAAATACTCCAGCTGGCCTCTCGAGCAACTATGAAAACTTTTCTAACTTCTCGAGAAATGCTTCAGCGGCTGGGGCATATGGCATCTACTGTTAATGTGGTTCCCTATGCCCGTCTACACATGCGGGCAGCCCAGTGGACCTTAGCCTCAGTGAACACGGGCGTCGGGTCACCTGGGGGACAAAATCAGAAACTCTACATGCCTCATTTCATCCCTACAGTGGTAGCAATCGCTGAAAAACCTTTCGTAGGGTCTCCTTTTCAGCAGCCACTACACCAAGCCACCTTGACGACAGATGCGTCCAAGTTAGGTTGGGGGGCTCACTTGGACAAGCTCTCCACTCAGGGTCTCTGGACCGAGCAAGAGGCTTGTCCTCAGATAAACCTCCTGGAACTGAGCCATCTTCTATGCTCTTCAAGTATTCCAAGACCGCCTGAGCTACAAGGCGGTTCTTGTCCAGACCGACAATCAAGTAGCTATGTCCTATGTGAACAAGCAGGGTGGGACGGGTTCTCAGGCATTGTGCAATGAAGCTCTACGTCTCTGGGCCTTTGCCAGAGGTCTTCCAATCCACCTACTAGCGGTGTATCTCCCAGGCACACAAAATCTCTTAGTAGACAAACTCAGTCCAGTACTGCTGCCACACGAGTGGTCTCTTCATCCAGAGCAAATTGCTTGAATTTTTCGGATCTGAGGAACTCCAGATATAGACCTCTTTGCAAGTCCTCAGAATGCCAAACTTCCCCGGTTCTGTTCCAGAATTCCGGCTCAGAACTGTCAGGCAAGGGATGCCTTCCTTTTCCATTGGGATCAGGACTTCCTCTATGCCTACCCACCCATTCCCCTCATTCCCAAAACTCTTTTCAAGCTTCAGAGAGACAGGGACCATATTGATCCTCATAGCCCCATGCTGGCCACAACAGACGTGGTATCAACTGCTTCTACGTCTCTCTCAAGCCAAGCCTCTGGAGTTGGGATGTGCCCCAGATCTTCTTTCCCAGGAAAACGGGACGCTATTGCACCCGAATCCTCAGTCTTTACAGCTGAGGGCGTGGCTGCTGAAAACCTAGAATTTCAGAATATCAACCTTTTTCAACAGGTTAAGGATATCCTTTTGGCTTCAAGAAAACCTTCCATAAGGTGGGCCTACGCCTTTAAGTGGAGAAAGTTCTCTATCTGGTGTTCCAAAAAGGGAGGCTGCAGAAGGTCGAGAGGAGGTTATGTTCCTCTCGGTTGATGCCAAAAAGACGTTTAACAGGGTGCACTGGCCATTTTTATTCAAGGCATTGGGGAAAATGGGCTTTGTGACTAACTATATTAAATGAGTTTAGGGAACCCTGGGCTCGGGTTAAAGTGAATGGACGTTACTCTGAGTGCTTTGCTTTGGACCAGGGAATCCGTCGGATTTCCGCGGTCGCTGCTTTTCTTTGTCTTGGTGATGGAACCTTTGGCCCAATCATTTTGGGAAAATAGAATTATATGGGGCGTAGAGAAAGGAGGGAGTCAACATACTTTGTCGCTGTTTGTCTAGCGGACCTGGAGCAGTCATTGTCAGAAGTTGTGCGGAAGCTGGAGAGGTATGGAGCGGTCTCTGGTTTTAAAACAAATATGGAGAAGACGGAGGCGTTGAATGTCTCGGTCATTCCGGAGGTGGAAGGAGACTTGAAAAGCATGTTTCCGATTTGATGGATGCGGGGTCCTCTAAAATATTTGGGAGTGCAGATTCCGGCCATTTCAGGGGGGTTTTATCAAGCAAATTATCCAAAGTTATGTAGGTCCATAGGGGTAGCGTTAGAGAGTTGGATGAATATGGACCTACTCTGGATAACTGCTTGGACTGCTGTTTGCTGTGGTTGACCCTGCAGGCTCATTAGGACTGGCCCAAGGGTTTTTACTGTCCCAGGCAGGAGACCCAGTTGTACTGCTCACCCCCACTGTTCTGTGCTATTCCTCTTTATGCCAATCCCCGCTGTCGTCACTACTGATTTCGTCTTCTGGGGGGACAACGACTACGGCAGTTAAAAAAGCAATGGCCTTGTGCCGCTGCATTGGTGCTTGCAGCAGGCCATGTGGTTCAGCACACGTGACCTGCCACTTCGTACCCCTCTCCGATGCAACTTCTTGTCAGAGGGGAGTCAGAAGCGGCACACCCTGTGTGCCAAAGCACATGGCCTGCCATGGGAACAAAGCCATCGTGTCACCATAGGTGGCTGCCTAGTGGATGCGCCAGCCCTGGGGCTCATACCCTTTTGACAAGCTGCCTTTGGAAGCTGATCCTGAATATAGCTATGGTTATTGTTCTATTGAACCTGGTTACCTTAACTGAGATTGTGCGAGATCTGAGGTTCCCCACCAGATGCTTTGATATGAATACTGAAGGCTCTGTCTAGGGATTCTGGTTGATATAGCATGATGATGTCATCATAAGAATGTTTCTTCGTCTCCACATCTGCTGTAGGGAAACACAAACCATTTGTCCTTTCCTTGAATCCTGTTAGACCAGTTCAGACATAATCTGGTAAGTAAAATATCACCTTTATGCATTAAAAATTGCAGAAATGTCATGTTTTTAACTTTATACCATGTGGAGGGCATGTCGGCTTCTGTTCACGTAGAGATTCATTGAAACATACCTTTTGACCAGCAGTGCTTACATTTTTGTATTCAAATGTATATCCCATTTGCCAGCCATAAAGGTGACCACTTGTAGGATATCACTTCTTTTCCCAAATGGTTTTGTTGTATTCCTCCTCAGTATGCCCCTTCTGATTAAATGGGCATTCAAGAGCCCCTGTGTATTTCACACGCATAAGAACATAAGATATGCCATACTGGGTCAGACCAAGGTCCATCAGTATCCTGTTTCCAACAGTGGCCAATCTAGGTCATACGTACCTAGCAGTTTCCCCAAAAGATACAGGTTCCGCAACACTCCTTCTTCTCCCATGTTGTGACGTAAGGCAATAATCTAAACAGTCACAAACACCAGTGTAGCTATTACCTGAACATTCAGACTCCCAGGGCCTTGTGGCTTTTCTGTACGAATCCTGTGTGCTTTAGTGTGCTGTACCACAAGTTTCAGTATTCAAGCTGAATTATCCCGATGCACTGTTGGTTCTATGCCAGTATAGTGCCAGTCTGTAGATATGTAGCTTTCTTCGGGATGAATAAGAAGCAGATTTTTAAAAAATACATAGTTTTTGAAAGCTTGCAACCTTTCAAATCTGAAAATGCTTAAAAATCATTTCCTTCCAGTAAATTGAGGGTAGGAAACCTTTTTTGAGATTTTGGAAAGCGGTGCCAAGGACACATCGGGACATGAAAAAAAACTTTCACCTCCTTCAAAATTAATTTCTGAAGGTCAGCCTGGTGGCAAGAGTTGTGGGTCTGCACTTCATTCTTGGGCCTAACTTGTTCCCTAGTCTGACTGGAGCTAGAGATGCTGAGGAGGCAATATTCACAGTCCCTGGTTGGAGGGAGTTGCAGATCTTCCTCAACAGCAACACCTTTTGGCCAATTTTAAAATGTTTGTGTTCTGGGAAGCTGCTGTGAATGGATTCCAGCCAGGAACTGTCATTGCTTGCTGGATTAGGGGAGGCTATAGAAATAAGGGAAATGTCCTGGGATAATTGTAAATGAAAGCTCATGACACCGCACACAATAGTTTGGACTGAGCTGGAAGACCAAATGAACAAGAGGAAACTGCTGGATGAAGACCAATTTAAAAAAAAATACAAATCTGAGGTTTGCTAGACTGACAGGACTGAATCTGCAGCTATCAAGTTTTAGGAAAAATAACATTTTAATACAACACAATGACGGACAGAAATGGTGGGGTTTAGCATAGATGTTTCATTAGAAAGATGTTTTATTTATTAATTGGATTTAGGCAAATGAAATCCTAGAAATAGCACTAATTTAAAATAGAAGTAATGTACACATTAAAACAGCAGAAAAATATGATACAATGTCTGCAGAATACAAATGGTACATCTTTAATAGGCAGCATCGTAGAACATTCCTATAACACCAACATGATGCTCACTGTGTCAGCACAATAGGATGAAACATCTTAATAGGCAGCAGAGGGGACAAGTGCAGCTAGGACATATAGACAGTCAAGATGGAATAAATAAACGTAGGTGTCTAGAGTGAGGATAAATTTATATGTACATCTCTGGTACTCTTACTGCAGCACCACAATAGCTCTGCAGTCTGTCAGTGAGGGAATATGAGCCATTTGAGCATATGCCCTCCAGAAGGTGGAAAGGTATATGAAGTAGGTAGAACTATTATGCTGTATTAAAAAAGTCAGAACATAGAATGTGATGACAGATTAGATCACAAGGTCCATCTAGTCTGCCCATTTTCCCTTCCTGTAGCAGCACCACACTGCACACTTGATCTCTGGCCATCCCTTCACTTTTCCATCACCAAGGATTGTCTGTGCTTGCTCTATGAGTCTGAATTCTGTTACTTGCTTCCACCTGTTCCACTTGTAAGTTCTTCCATGCCTCTACCCCTCTTTCAGTGAAGAAATGTTTTCTGATTTGACTGACACCTGATTGTTCTCCTTTGGAATGTCCAACACTGGCATCTTGTTTTAGAACTTTCTTTCCACTGACAAATGTTTGCTTCATGTATTATTTACACCTTTGAGGTATTAGACTGTCTCTGTCATATCTCCCCTCCTCTCCTCTCCTCTTCTCTTGTGTAGTCATATTTATGTCTTTAAGTCTCATTTCACCTTCGATGTTGACTCTGTACCACACTATCCTTGTCCTTAATAGATATGTGCTCTCCAGAACTGGACACAATACTCTCCATAATGTCCTGTAAAGATCACTTCCTGTTTTCTGTTGGTTCT
Source organism: Ichthyophis bannanicus (assembly GCA_033557465.1). Taxonomy (NCBI): domain Eukaryota; kingdom Metazoa; phylum Chordata; class Amphibia; order Gymnophiona; family Ichthyophiidae; genus Ichthyophis; species Ichthyophis bannanicus. The sequence goes on along the minus strand of CM066031.1, from coordinate 1,003,208,103 downwards.
TTCTTTCTTTCTCTCTATGCCTGGCTATTAGATATAATCACTGCAGTGGTTTAGAAGGGTTACCTTTTTCTGTATTATTTGTGACCTGCATTGGCAGCTGGTTACATGTCCAAGAAGGAATTTTAGAAGTCAGTTATGATTAGAAGCTCTATGATTATAATTTGTGAAATGTATCTATGTATGTATACACACAAAAGGAAGAACGTTTACAGAACTGTTACTAACAGTCTTGGTGGAATAAAGATCACAGCATGGAAAGGGAGAGAGAATTTCCCTAAGAAGTACAGTACTAACCTTACTGTGTGTCCATTGAGGAGCAAAGATTTGAACTCAAGATGCACACACTGCTCTGCTGTGTCATTCCGTATCCACTGTATAACGGAAGGGCATTCTGGGTTTTTCTCCTAGGAGCACACAAGGCTGCTGCTACTTGGAGCCTCTTTGCTTTGTGTGCTGGTCCCCCATTGCTCCTTTTTAACCTCCTTTCCCTCTTCTGTTTAAGCCAGCTGAGAGTCACAGACGCAGCTCCCCCTGCATACCCTGGTACATGTGCACTGTGAGCCTGGCCAGTAGGGGTTATCGCTGTGACTTCTGCTGACTTTTAGTGAAAATTTCTCTTGCAAATATTGCTGCAGTGACCAGTGAGATTAGATAAGCGTGGATTTAATACTGGTGTTCAGTTTCATGTCTCTCTCATACTTTTTCCCACTTTCTCAGTTAAATTACATGACTTGTTCTCCTTTTTCTCTCGCTCCCTGTGACCCTTGCCTCCATTTCACACATTATAACGTTTAACTGGAGTAGTTTATCATATGCCTCTTTGCTGACTTTGAATCCTTTGTGGACTGCTGGCATTATAGGACATGGATGGGAAAGCAAGTATGTTGTATGTGTGTCTGACCAGGATTAAGGGGATCTTGTGCCAGCAGTTGATGAAGTAGAAACTTCATTCTGTAGTGTCAGAGTGAGTCTGGGTCCCCCCCATCCCCAGCTGGTTAGTCATCTGCTGTCTTAAGGCCTTGCTCAGCAGCATTTTAGGGAAGTGTGCTTTGTGCATAGGCACATCACTGATCTATCTCTCTCTGTTTCCCCCAACAGCTGGCATGCCTCACCCTGCCTCCATAAAGCGTACAGCCATTTCCTCCTCTCTGTCAGAGCCTGCATTCAAAAAGACTGTTCCCAGCACTGAGAGAGTGCTCACGCCACACATAGGAGAAGTAAGACATGGTTGGCTTTCGGAGCCCTTGTGTCCTGTGTTGATCAGGAATTGTTAGATGGGAGAAGATGCTGGAGTGAAATAGTTCTTTCTGGACTTAGTTTCCTTTTCTTTTTTCCCTATTCTTTAGAATGATGCAGCCTCCTCTCCACGTACCTCGCTAAGCAGCACTTGTGCAGCTTGCCAGAAGCATGTACACCTGGTCCAGCGTTACCTGGTAGAGGGCAAACTCTACCATCGTCAATGCTTCAGGTAGACTTTATTTTCTTTATCTTCCTCCACTGCGATTCCTTACCCTTACCTGTACACACAAGCAGTAATATTAGGCCTTTACCAATTCACATGTTATACTTAAGTTTCTCTTTATTTTCTGTTATTTAACTCCTGGGATGAGCCATATTCGGAAAAGTCAAATTCCTAAACATAGAATTTAGTCTGATTGCTCCACATTAGCTCGGACTACATGAACCAGTCAGATCAAAATAATGTGAGGTAATTTATCACTTGCTAACACGAAAGCTTCAAAAATTTCAAGGGAATTTCATGGAAGTAACTGAGAATTTCAGTACTAAGAGTATTGTTTGCTACAGACAGGGATATTTTATTTAATTTAATATTTATAGCTGAAAGTTTCTTCTTTGGGCCTTTTTGCAAACCCCCCAGTCTCTCTCCAACCTAACCATTGCTATGGCCGTCCTCGGCTGGGAGTCAGAGTGCAGCTCCCTCTGGAAATCAGTACATGTGCAGCCTAGAGCTAGTCAGTGGCTGCTGGTGTCATGTATTAAGTAGAACTCTCTTCTCCCAAGAGCACTACCTCCACAGCATCCCCAGCTTGCCGGGGGAGCGAAAGCAAAAACTGGGTATAGGACTTGACTCCAGGTCTTTCAGACATAGTTGCTCTTTCTGAATCTCAGAGCTCACCGATGAGTATTATTGCTTATTAGGTGTATGTCTGAAGTGTTGCACAGCTGAGAGAGGTGCAGCTGTCTTGTGATGGTGATTTCTCTACTTGTTCCTATCCCCAGGTGTAAGGAGTGCTCAAGCACACTGCTTCCAGGATCATACAAGCCAGGTCCAGATGCTGGCACCTTTGTGTGCACCCATCATCGTGCCAGGATATCCATAAAAGTGCCTGTGGGTCAGAGAGACAGTATGCCAGGCCATCAAGAGGAAGATGAACCAACGGCGAGAGTGGTTGCAAGTTCTGAAGAGCAGGGGACAGTAGTCATCAGAGGGATGGAAAAGGATGAAGTTGTTCCGGAGGCACAGAGTGAAAACTTGGTTCAGGGCCTTGAAGAGAAGAATCTAGGAGCTGTTGATGAGATTCCAGGACTTGCTATAATAGCGTGGCGGTCACATCCATCCCCTGTCAAGGAGGAAAGCACCAAGGAGGAAGATAAAGTGGCTAATTCCCAAGATGCTGTTTCTTCCTCAGAGATGCCAGTATCATCTGTTCATCAATTAGATGATCAAATGGGAACACCCAGCACCCAGCACAGACCACCACCACCTCAAACCCCATTGAAGCCTCTAGTACCCAACAAACCAGCTGTTCTCCAGGAGCAAGCAGGTCCCCTCCCCTGCAGTGACAGCCTGCCTAGGGGGGCAGCCAAAGATACTCGCCCTGTACCTGCTCCCAGGAGGACTATGGAGGCTACACTGCCCCCTGGCACAGCCCCTATCCCCCGACCTAGAACCCCTGTTCATGCTGTCATCGAGCAGAAACCCCGTGGAGTGGCCCAGTTAACCAATGGTAAAGAGACTATGGGGTGTGGGGGTAGGTAGGGGATAATGATACTTCTGAGGTTTGACTCCTAGAGCCTTGGCCACTAATATGTGGATTTGGGGGTTCATATTCCTAGAAATAACATAACTGATGATGTGGGGTGTAAATGCCAACCCCTCCCTCCTCCCTGTAATTTGGTAATTTTGGACCTTTTTGTTTAGGGTGTGAGACTTAAAAGGTTATTTAATTTAGGGAGGGTCACTGCAGCAGATTTCTGGGGTTTTCACTTTGTTTATGCTTTATTTCACATCATGTGTATGGGGAACTATCCTGAGGGAGCTTATACCATCTGGGCAAGGTGGAGGGATGGAAGAGGAGAGGGTCTTAATATATATCAAACAAAGGCTGGAGGAGGAAAGTTTACTTGGGTATGGATACTAAGAAGCTTATTTCTATCACATGTCTTACTAATTGTGTCAAATGTATTTATATTTTTCTCCATTATTTATCTGATTTAGGGACCAGCCCTCCTGTCCCAAGGCCAAGAGGGAGACTCATGTCCTCAGAAAGGTACGGAATCCCCTTTATTTCTACCTGCATCTTTCCTTGACTTTTATTTCTGCTTTCTGTTTTTCATTATTTGTGCAACTTCCACTTTAATCTTTCATTTCAGTTCATTCTTCTAAACCAGACAAGTTATGTCCTCCTGCCAGTAGCTGATGGATTCAGAAAAGACTGTAACTTCCAGTGACATCACCAGTAGTATGGATTGGTGCAGCTAGGGGCACCCTTCAGTATTTCTTTGTCTCCAGCAACCGGTGGTTAATGAACTGGTGCAGCATTATGTGGTGGTTGTTAATTTTAGTTTTTTAGGCTTCTGGGCCCACAGTCTGAGGGTTGTCCTTCCCCAGTTGAGCCAGGAGTTGTCTTCTCCTGGATGGCCGGTCCAAGGGTCACTTGCCCAGCTGATTCCCCTTTCTGGTGGGCAGCTCCCAGAGCGCAGCTACAGTTGCCCAACTGGTTGAGCAAACTGTGGAATGTGGCTCGCCGTTGGCTCTGCCTGACCGGTTGAGCTTTGTTAGGGGTAGGTATGGTGTCTTGGTAGGCTCCAGCCCCCATGGTTTCCTCTCCTTTCCCCTTGGATATCTCTTATCCCTAATCCCCCTCCACTCAAGTTTTGTATCACTGTGCTTCACAAAAAAAAAAAGAATAAAAGGCTAAGTTTTGAGAGAGCTTTTCTGGAGCAAGAGCTGTGGGAGCTGAGTGCCAGGTAGGCCCCCACTTGGGGTGGCTCGGCTGTGCCTATATTTCCCATTGTTGTGGATGGCTGTGCTTAGGATGGCTGGGCTGACCAGTCAGGTTCCCTGTGCATGCTGGCAGTGGCTACCATTACGCTTCAAGGAGGGAGGCCTTAGTCCAGAGTGGTTCAGGGAGCTGTGCTTGGTGCAAGGCCTAAGACGGAAGGGATTCCATCAGCCTCCCTGTCGCAGCTGCTGCTGCTAGTGGGAAAGTGGAGTTGACTCTTCTCATGCAGGTGGCAAAGGTCAGAAAGCCTAAGGGAGTTTCATTCTAAGAGCTATGCCCCTAAGGGCTGTGAGCCCCTTTGGATGTTGGCCTCAGTTTCTGTGGGCTTAGCCTGTTCACTGCTGGAGGTCTCTTTGTTCCTGATGAACCATGTGCATGTGTACACATTTCGGTCTGTATCAGGGTGTGCATGTGGGTATGTATATGATGTCGTTGTTGCGCATATCCATTGCCACACAAGAGATGCCTATTCCCTCCCTCCTCTCCCCTTTTTGAGTACCTCCTCAACTGCTGTATCTCGGCCCACCACACATCATGGCTCATGTTGCAGCAGGGTCCAGGGCTAGGGGTCCCTGGACCCTGTCATTCTGTCCTCCTTCAGTGTTGCAGACCCAGAGGTTCCCTGCCAAGGGTATCATAGTGTGTGACAGCTTGCCCACGGAGAATGCAGATTCGTTTGTTGCCCTTCTTGACATCCTTTGAGGCTCGTGTGCCCTCCTCATGAAGTGAGTAAGCAGATCAGGACCACTAGGGTTTCACCCTCTGTATCTTTGCTGCTCTGCCAGCAGTTGCAGCACCTGCACATCTGGAAAGAAGCAAAAAATTGTGGATGCTCTCCAAGATGCATTACTTAGACAAATGGTGATGGAACCAACCAGGGAAAGCTCAACGCTGGATGTAGTGCTCACCAACAGTGATAACGTGTCAAATGTCTGCGTGAGTGCCCTTGTGAGCAACAGCAACCATCACACGGTATGGTTTGAGATAAAAGCCATGGTACAGGCCAGTCATAGCAAGCTCAAAGTCCTAAACTTCAAAAACACTGACTTCAATAAAATGGCCGAGTACTTAAAGGAGGAGATGACGGGGTGGAAGGAGATAAGGGAAGTGGAATTGCAATGGACTAAACTAAAGGCGGCAATAAAAGGGGCAACAGATAAATATATAAGAAAAATAAATAAAAATAAGAGGAGAAGGAAACCTATTTGGTTTTCCAAATAAAGGCAAAAAATACAGCTTTCGCAAAATTCAAAAGCTTGCAAACAGAAGAACACAGAAATGAATATAGGATCAAGCTCAAAGAGTCAAAAAGAGAAATAAGGATAGCAAAATCAAAGGCAGAGGAAAAGATGGCTAAAGATGTTAAAGGTGGCGACAAAACTTTCTTCAGGTATATTCAGGAAAGGAAGAAGATCAGAGTTGGAATTGCAGGACTCAGAAGTGCTGGGAAAGGACTCGTGGAAAGTGACACTGAAAAAGCAAGATTGCTAAACAAATACTTCTGCTCTTTTACTAAAGAAGATCCTGGAGATGGACCAGCTGTGACTCCCAAATATAAAAATAGGAATGAAGTAGGTACCACACCATTCACAGAAGATGAGGTGTTAGAACAACTTGCTAAACTGAAAGTAGACAAAGCCATGGGACCAGATGGGATACATCCCAGGATACTGAAAGAGCTCAGAGAGGATCTCCAGGAACAAGCAGGAATAAGTCATCACATATGGGTACGTCGGTACCGACGGAGCCCGCGCGGGAAAGCTCCCCAGCTTTTCAGATTAAAAGCTTTTGGGGCCTCCCACTGCACATGCGCGCTGCCTTCCCGCCTTCCTGACCAGCTCTCGTCAGTTTCTTTTTTTCCGCGGAGCCAGCAGGTCGTGTTCCTGTCACCGCTGAAGAAATTGTTAATTTTATTGTTTTCTTTAGACCGCGTACCTGCCTTCCCCATTCTGAAACCGGTACTGCCGGTCTCTCTTTCTTTCTTTTGAAAAAAAAAAAATATATTTTTTTCTTTTCTTCAGCACAGCTTGGTACTTTGTTAGGCCTTCAGGCCTACACAAATTCTCCTCATGGAGAAGCCAGTTCCTGGTTTTAAAAAGTGTACCAAGTGCAGTGCTGTCATTCCTCTTACAGACACCCATGAATGGTGTCTTAAATGTTTAGGACCTGACCATTCCATACCGGACTGCCCATCCTGCTCCCAGATGTCGAAACGTGGATTGCAGAACCGGGCCAACAAGTTCCATGTGCTATTTCCTTCAGAAGCATCACAGTCATCCAGGTCTTCCTCTCCGGATGGATCTCAGGTAACCAAAACTCCAGTGGGCAAATCCTCTAAAAGCAAATCTCTTTCTAAAGATCGAGAGGCTCTCAATTCTGAGTTCGAGGATTCTGCCCAGGCCAAAAAACCCCGGCGGGAGGCTCCGGCCTCCAAAGCAATCATGGGGTCACAGGTTGACATCGATGGCGCGGCCTCGACAGATCACCTGTTGTACTGCTCTGGGGTACCGGCCCATACCGGTACCGACATCCAGGCAGCAGTGGCGTCTATGGGCAATACTGTCCAAGTCATGCAGCAGGCCATTCTGGCTTTTATTAATGCTGCTACGCCCTCGGTACCGCAGCCAGCGGTACCGGGTCCGGTTCCGGTAATGGCTTCCATACCGGAACCGAGGCCATCGTCTTCCAAACGCAGATCGGTTCCGCATGCCGGATCCGGGCTTTTGCCCGGTACCGATCCCATACCCGGTACGCCCGATGTCGATACCGAACGGTATGCGTATCGTGCGTTGGAAGCACATAGAGGATACTCTGCTTCTTCAGAGGATTTTAACTCCTCTGATGATTCTGATGAGTTCTCCCTTGATCTTCCTGAGGAGCCTTCTTCTCCTAAAAGGAGAATGTCTCCACCAGAGGATTTGTCCTTTCAGGACTTCATCATAGAAATGACTAAAGGTCTTTCTATTGCTTCATCCTCTGAAAAGGAACCCAGATCAAAGAAACTGGATATTTTAGGATACTCTAAGTCTCCTAAAGAGGCAGTTACCCTGCCTATCCATGAAATCCTTCAAGAACACTTGATGGACTTATGGGAGGCTCCTCTAACATTGTCTCCTTCTTCTCGCAGGTTGGACACCATGTACCGTGTCCCCCCTTCTCCTGGTTTCCAAAAAACTCAGTTGCCTCACCATTCTATTGTGGTGAAGTCTGCAATGAAGAAGATAAAGAGTACCAAAAGGCACTCTTCTACTCCTCCAGGGCGAGAATGTAAGACTCTAGACTCTTTTGGCAGGAAAATTTTCCAGGCTACTATGCTTATAGCCAGGATTAATTCCTATAGTCTTTACATGGGCATGTTTCTCAGTGAAATCGCTCTAAAAGTTCGGCATTTTGCCCCCTTTATCCCTGAGGATAAGAGGGAGCAGTTCATTTCCTTAGTGAAACACCTTTTGGATATTTCAAAGTTCTCCAACAGGGCAGCTTTTGATTCCTTTGAGGGTGCTGGTAGGGCTTCGGGCATTGCTATAGCAGCCTGACGTCTTGCTTGGCTCCAGGCTTCTGATCTAGAACCTTGGGTCCTAGATGGCTTACGAAATCTGCCCTGTACAGGTGAGAACTTATTTGGTGAGGAGTGGCAAATTAAGGCCACTCAAATGGACGCAGAAAATGCCACCTTAGATAGACTTTCTAAGTCTACCTCCACTCCTGCCAAGAAGAAGTCTTTTAAGAGGCCTTATTACAAGAAGTCCAGATTTTCCACAAATACTGGCCAACAATCCTCTCAGCCTCGTTTTGCTGCTAAACGTCAGCAACCTAAACAGGCAAGGTCAAAGCCTGCGGCGTCTGCTACGCCTCAGCAGGCTCCACCCCCTCAGGGGTTTTGACTTGCCCCTAGAGAACTTAACTTTTCTGGCTCTAGAACAACCAGAGCCCCTCACCATACCCGGAAGGTTAGCTCACTTTGCTCCCAGATGGGAGCAAATTACATCAGAGCAATGGACCCTCTCTATCATCAGAGAGGGTTACAAACTCCATTTTTCCGACCTTCCTCCTTATACTATGGTGAGGCAGTTCAATTCTCCCCCATCTCTCCTGGCCCTCTTGGGTCAGGAAGTCTCCTCCCTCCTTGCCCAGGGGGCAATAGAGGAGGTCCCTCTTCTTCAACAGGGGACGGGATTCTACTCCCCTTATTTTCTAATACCAAAGAAGACAGAGGGCTTCAGACCAATTCTGGATCTGAGAGAATTGAACAAATTTCTTTTCAAGGAGAAATTCAAAATGCTTTCTCTGGGCATTCTCCTTCCATACCTTCAGAGTCAGGATTGGCTTTGTTCTCTAGACCTAAAGGATGCGTATACACACATACTCATCCACCCATCCCACAGAAAATACCTTCGATTTCTGTTTCAGGGAAAACATTTCCAGTACAGAGTACTCCCCTTCGGTCTAGCCTCTGCTCCAAGAGTGTTCACCAAATGCATGGCAGTCGTAGCTGCCTTTCTAAGAGGCCTGGGAATTTTCATATTCCCATACCTGGACGACTGGCTCATCCGAGCTCCCTCTCAGTCACAGGCCCAAATTTCCCTGGACCGCACAAGGCGTCTTCTGCAGTATCTAGGACTGGTAGTAAACCTTCCCAAGTCTCAACTAATCCCTACTCAGTCTCTCGAGTTCATAGGGGCCCAGTTAGACACCATCACTGCAAGGGCCTACCTGCCTCAGGTCAGGGCCCAACGCCTGCTGAGTTTGGCCTCCCAAGCTCAGTCCAGCAGTCATTTGACAGCCCGGGAAATGCTGCGACTTCTGGGCCACATGGCCTCCACGGTACATGTGGTGCCCTACGCTCGTCTGCATATGAGAGCAGCTCAATGGACCTTGGCCACCCAGTGGACTCAAGCATCTGGAGCGCTCTCCGACCAAATACTCACCTCAAGCCGTCTATTTTGGTCCCTCCAATGGTGGACATCCACCAAGAATCTGTTGTTGGGGGCCCCCTTCCAACCTTTGTTGCCCCAAGCAACCCTCACAACAGATGCCTCCCAGACAGGGTGGGGAGCTCATCTTCAGAACCTCTCCACTCAGGGCACTTGGTCTCCACAGGAGGCCACCCTTCATATCAACCTCCTGGAACTGCGAGCAATTTACCTTGCCCTCAAGGTCTTCTATACCCTCCTTGTCAACCTGACTGTCCTAGTTCAGACAGACAATCAGGTAGCCATGTTCTATATAAACAAACAAGGAGGGACAGGCTCTCTGTCGCTTTGCAACGAAGCTCTCAGATTATGGGCCTTCGCCAGAGAGCATCAAATTCACCTTCTTGCAGTGTATCTTCCAGGAGTTCAAAACTCTCGTGCAGACAGACTCAGTCGAGTTCTGCTTCCACACGAATGGTCCCTACATATGGACCAGATACGCAGAATCTTTCAGGAATGGGGGACCCCGGACATAGACCTCTTTGCAAGTCCGTGGAATGCCAAACTTCCCCGGTTCTGTTCCAGAACTCAGTGTCAGGGAGCTCAGGCCCACGATGCCTTCCTCCTGCATTGGGGTCAGGAATTCCTCTATGCCTTTCCACCCATTCCTCTAATATCCAAGACTCTGTTCAAGCTCCAGAGGGATCACGGGACTATGATCCTCATAGCTCCCCGCTGGCCACGCCAGGTGTGGTTCCCTCTACTTCTGCATCTCTCCCAGGGATCCTCCCTGGACCTGGGAGCTGCGCCAGACCTTCTGTCTCAGGAGGAGGGGACTTTGTGGCACCCAAACCCCAAATCCCTACATCTCAGAGCTTGGTTACTGAAGGCCTAAGTCTTCAAGACTTTAATCTTTCTCAACCTGTGACAGATATCCTTCATGCCTCTAGGAAACCTTCCACGAGGCGTTCTTATGCTTTCAAATGGAAACGTTTTTCCATTTGGTGTGCTCAGCAGGGTCTTGACCCTCTAGCACTTCCTTTGAATTCCCTCTTGGACTATCTCCTGCATCTTTCAAATGCAGGCCTTAAGACGAATTCAGTAAGGGTCCATTTGAGTGCTATTGCAGCATCCTTAAAACCTATAAATGGACAACCTGTCTCCTCTCATCCTCTTGTTGCACGTTTCATGAGAGGCCTGACTCTAACTAAACCTCCCATCCGACCTCCTCCGGTAGCATGGGATTTGAACCTAGTTCTAGGTCAGCTTATGAAGCCACCTTTTGAGCCTTTGGACTCTACCTCCTTCAAATTTCTTTCCTGGAAGGTTGTTTTCCTTATTGCAGTCACTTCAGCTCGCCGCATCAGTGAACTGCAGGCTTTAGTGGCTCATCCACCTTATACTAGGTTTCATCATGATAAGGTGGTCCTTAGGACGAATCCCCACTTTATGCCCAAAGTGGTCTCGCCTTTTCATCTTAATCAAGAGGTATATCTACCTGTCTTTTTCCCGGCTCCTCATGCATCCAGTGCAGAGAGGAACCTTCATACTCTGGATTGTAAAAGAGCTCTTGCCTTTTACCTCAACAGAACTCAACCACATCGAAAGTCTTCCCAACTTTTCGTGGCTTTTGATCCTTCTCATTTGGGACTTCCAGTCACCAAGCGTACACTTTCCAATTGGATCGCTCAGTGTATTTCTTTTGCTTACCAGAGTAAGAACATTTTCTGGAGGGCCATGTCACAGCTCACAATGTGAGAGCCATGGCCACTTCTATGGCTCATCTTCACTCTGTGTCCATAGATCAGATCTGTCGAGCAGCCACTTGGGCCTCGGTTCATACCTTCACAGCCCATTACTGCTTGGACAAGGACTCCCGCCGGGATGCCTTGTTTGGTCAGGCTGTCCTCAAACACCTGTTCCATACTTAAACAACTCCTGCCCACCTTCCCTGGATGGATGCCTGAGATCCATGCGAAGATGGTTTACCCTTGGAGGGGGATCTCCCAGGCATCTTAGCTAGGGAGTCCCCATATGTGATGACTTATTCCTGCTTGTTCCTGGAGATAGCACAGTTACTTACCTGTAACAGGTGATCTCTGGGAACAGCAGGAATTAGTCATCACAACCCACCCACCTCCCCTAGGAGTTGTATCTCTATCTATCTATCTTCCTGTCCTCTCTCTCTATTGTCTCAGCTTTAAACTCGAACTGACGAGAGCTGGTCAGGAAGGCGGGAAGGCAGCGCGCATGTGCAGTGGGAGGCCCCAAAAGCTTTTAATCTGAAAAGCTGGGGAGCTTTCCCGCGCGGGCTCCGTCGGTACCGACGTACCCATATGTGATGACTAATTCCTGCTGTTCCCAGAGATCACCTGTTACAGGTAAGTAACTGTGCTTTCTTGCAGGACCGTTAAAGGATGTCTTCAACAGATCCTTGGAAACAGGAGAGGTTCCTCAGGACTGGAGAATGGCTAATGTTGTACCTCTACACAAAAGTGGTGACAGGGAAGAAGTGTCAAATTACAGGCCCGTGAGCCTTACCTCGGTGGCAGGAAAAGTAATGGAGGCGCTCCTGAAAGAGCGAATAGTGAACTTTCTCAAAACCAACAGGTTTGCAAGATCCAAGGCAACATGGTTTTACCGAAGGACGGTCTTGCCAAACAAATCTGATTGAGTTCTTTGATTGGGTGACCAAGGGACTAGATCTGGGGCATGCAATGGATGTCATCTATCTGGATTTCAGCAAAGCCTTTGATACTGTTCCTCATAGGAGGCTTGTCAATAAACTCAGTAGCTTGGGGATGGGTCCCAAGATAGTAAACTGGATTAGAAATTGGTTGACTGACAGACAACAGAAGGTGATGGTACATGGAGCTCACTCGGATGAGAGGAAGGTGATTAGCGGGGTGCCTCAGGGTTCGGTCCTGGGCCCGGCACTGTTCAATATATTTGTGAGTGATATTGCTGAAGGACTGAATGGAAAAGTCTGTCTTTTTGCAGATGACACAAAAATTTGCAACAGAGTGGACTCCCCCGAGGGAGTGGTTAACATGAGGAAAGATCTACAAAAGCTGGAAGACTAGTCTAATGCTTGGCAACTACGATTTAATGTGAAAAAGTGCAGTGTCATGCACTTGGGTAGCAGAAATCCAAGGGAAAAGTACACGATAGGGGTGAGAGGTTGGTATGCACGGTTCAGGAGAAAGACCTTGGTGTGATTATCTCTGATGATCTCAAGGTGGCAAAACAGTGCGACAAGGCAGTGGCAAAAGCCAGGAGGATGTTGGGCTGCATACAAAGAGGGATTACCAGCAGAAAGGAAGAGGTACTTAAGCCACTGTACAAGTCACTGGTGAGGCCTCACTTGGAATACTGTGTTCAGTTTTGGAGACCATATCTTGCAAAAGATGTAAAAAGACTGGAAACTGTTCAGAGAAAGGCGACCAAAATGATTTGGAGCCTGCGTCAGAAGCCTTATGAGAAGAGACTTGAAATATGTACACTTTGGAGGAGAGGAGGGACAGGGGAGATATGATTCAGACCTTTAAATACTTAAAGAGAAATGATGAACAAACAAAGCTCTTCCAAAGACGGGGAAGCTGTAAAACTAGAGGGCATAACATGAAGCTGCAAGGTGGTAAATTGAAAGGCAATGTCAGGAAATATTTCTTCACTGAAAGGGTGGTGGATGCTTGGAATGCCCTCCCGATGGAAGTGGTGGGGGCAAACACGGTGATGGAATTCAAAACGGCATGGGACAAACACAGTGGATCCCTTTACAGCAACAGGATAAAAGCAAAATAAACGGTACCATCTAACTTCTGAACTATCTAGCGTCTCAACAAATAAGGGTGTCCTACATGGAGTGGTGGGTTCACCCCTAAACAAAAACAAAAACATGGGGAGGGGTGGCCTGCACAGAGCGACAGGTGCACCTACTCTTGCCATCTTGCTGGGCAGACTAGATGGACCATGCTGGTCTTTATCTGCCGTCACTTACTAGGTTACTCTGTATGTTACAGTTTGATGGCATGGGGCAGTTAGATGACAGATGGATGGTGTGTCCTGACCCAGAGGGGGGGGGGGCTAGATCAGCGGCCTTGGTTTTGTGGCTTACACTGTACTCCTATCCCTTTCAGGGTTAGAGCTGCTTTCCACATCCAGCAGGGTTGTGCAATGTCAGCGTTCAGTATGTAGTCCTTTGCTTTGTAGGGCTTTTTTCTAATGAGTCCACTAGTGCTGAAAGGATTCTCTGTCGTCTTGCCTGGAATCTATGGCTACCTTGTGGGCGATTGGTCGTGAGCCAGGAGATGGCTGTGGTTGCCTCTGGTCAGTGGATTTCCTGTATTACAGTCTTACCCTGTAATGGCAGGCTCCAATTGTAGGGGACTGAGGGAGTATGCAAAGCTTGTTGGAGGTTGGTGTATTTGGCTCCTATCTCCCTCATTACAGCCCTACACTCCAGTGGCAGGCTTTTGTGGTAGGGGCCTGAGGGAGCCCAGCTTCAGCGCTTGCCTATGAACATGGCTAGAGGACCCTCTCTGTTGTCTTTGCGAGTCTGCTTTGTGATTCATACACCTGCCATTCTGGTCTCTTCACTGGGCAGGATTCCAGGTAAACCCAGTCCTTTTTTGGAATTACTCCTCTTCCGGAACTAGGTCCTACTGCACTGGTTACTTAAGGGCTGTGAGCCATGGGCAATGTTCCTTGCGGCTGCTGGTAGTTGAGTCTTTGACCGGTGCCAGATAGAGAGACAGACATCATCCTAGAGGGCGGTGAGCATCTCAGTGCCCTTATGGCTCTCTGTGCAAAGGCTTATCAGTCTACTGTTTGAACCAGATCTATCCTAGATGGCATTGAGCATTTCAAAAACCTCTCCATGCATTTGTTGGTTATGGGCAGGTTCTTACACCTGTGCTCTTCCCTTCAGAAGGGAAAATGATAGCCAGGTGCTTGGTACTACTTAAAAAGGACCCTAGCTCTTGGGTATTCTCAGCCTTGGAATGGTCTGGCCTCCCCTGTAGGTTTGTCCTTCTGGAGAGAAACCTGGCACTCTGGATAGGGGAATATTTTGCATTCCTGGTCTTGTTCAGGAGGTTCTGCCATTTTCCTGGTGGGAGTTTAGCAGATGATTTTGCCAGGTTCCCATGCTGAGTCTTCTCCAGTAGCCCATTCTAGAGTAGCTGCCTGTTTCCTCCCTGTCTGCTGGCTATAGTTCCTGCGCCAACAAAGTTTGGGCTGGTCAGCAATCTGCATGCATGGCCAACCTCTTCTGTCACTGTCCATAAGGTGTCACAAGACATGATAGTTCCTTGGTTGGGCTAACCGGAATCAGGGCCCACTTGTGATCTGTAGCTTCTGGGTGAACACACTAGTTCTGTTCCAGGACAGTGGGGTTTGTGCATCTCTGTGAGAGGATCCTTCCCATGGGGAGTCCTTGTGGCAGACTTGTGGCTATGTGGCTTGATGTCTGTGCAAATCCCAGCCCTCTTCAGCATGTGGCTTGTATGTCCCAGCTTGGATCCATCCCAACTACTTTTCAGGGTCATAGTTGAGGTAGCTGCAGCTCTCTGTTGCAAGGGTATCTGTGTCCACCCTTATCTGTATGACTGGCATTTCCACTGTAAGGTCTAGGGGCAGTCTGTCACGTTGGGAAACCACTTTTGAAAGCAGGTGGCTCAGCAGTGGGGGGTTTCCCTACGAGGGGACTTGACCTATCAGCAGGCCAGAAGCATAGGCTATCCACTTGGCTGTGAGTGGTCCAGGTCTTTGGGATGATGCAGCGTCACCGTGTGGTTAGCAGCACCAAATGCAATTTCCATATCGTTCTGCTAGACCAGTCTAGACAAGTGGGTTGTGTTCCCCTACCTCTATCACTCCCATGCCTCTATTTGCCTCAGCCACTAGAGATCTCTTCAGTGTTTCTTTGTCTCCAGCAGATGGTGGATGAATTTTTTCCTCTCTGAAGAAAATCTAAAGAATTGAGAGAAAAAGATTGATAAAAACGCTTGTGACAGACCACTTTGAGAAAGACTTTCTTACTTGAGTGTGATGTGGGAGGCTCCATTAGACTGCGGTCTTTTCGGTAGCCATAGGAGGAGGGAAAATTTGGTTCAGCTCCACGCACTTATGATAAGAGCCTGTTGAGCAGCCAGAAATTGGAAGGATTATGAAAAAGTACAGCAGCGTCACGCAACCTCAGTCCCCCTCTCCTCCTCTGTCCCCCCTGCTTTCTTCTGAAGAATGCAGAAGGCTCTCAGAGGGATCTGCCTGCCAGCCACCTTAAATGCAGTGCTGCAGAGCCAATGAAACAGTTCCCTGGGAGTACAGCTGAGTCTGGCATGGATTTTCTGCCTGGGGCCCTCAGGGGTTGAGTACCAAAACTTGACCCTGTCATTGTTCTTGTTGGGGGCTCCTGGTTCAGTGTTCCTGGGATGCAATTCAGGGTGGATCGCTGGTGACAGTTGGCGCAGTGTGGGGGTTTCCTGCCATATTCTGCATTCGTTAGTAGCGTTTTTAACTATTGTGTGCCTGGCAGTCGCATGGTCCTAGCATGTGCTCTGTCCAAGCAGCTCCAGCACATGATCCTACTCTAGTAATGCATGTTGCAGTAAAAACACAGTTAATGTACACCTTTCGGGCCACCGCAGCCTTAACATGCGCTGTTGTGATACTTGTCTTTCTCTGGGAAAAAGCAGGAAGTCAGTCCTCACATATGGGTGACGTCGGCACTGACGGGAGCCCACATGGATTCACTCCCTAGCTTTCAAAGAAAGCCTTTGGGAGTTAGATTGCGCATGCGCGGTCATCTTCCTGCCCAAGGTGCCATCTTACCTCACTCTTCTTTTTTTGCGGCGCCCTGCAGACGTCCTGTCTGTGTCCCTGGTAAAAGTCAATTTTTCCAGCGTCATTCTTAGCGTTTTTGTGTTTCTTTTTTGCCGGTTGGTTCTCTGATCACCTCCTCCTGCCTGAGTCCTCCTTCACCTCGGTGTCACGTTTTTCTAGGATACTTTTTCTTTTGTGGGGAGTGGGTATTCTACTCGTGCCCTCCCTGGCTGAGACATGTTTGTTTGATTTCATGGGTGCCGTGTTCCATGCTGTGTCTTTGGTAAGTAGATTCAAGCAATATGGCAAATGTCCCTGCACCATGTCCATTACGGACCGCCACAGTTGCTTCATCCGGTGCCTTGATGCAGACCTCAACAATTCTTCTTGTCTGCTCTGCCTGCAGATGTCAGCCAAGAGCAGGAAGAATCGTGAGCAGCAGCGGAAGGAGCTGTTTGGCGCGAAGGCCTCGACTGCGGGGCGGGTCTCAAGCATGAAGTCGCAGCCCTTGGGAACCGTGTCCGACAACTCTGCATCGCGTGGGCATGCTCGACCTGAGCCCCAAAGTTGCAGAGCCTTGGACTGGGCATCCTCCTCTGAGGACCTCCTCCGTAGGCTCAAGACATCGTCCAAGTCGAAGTCGGATGTAAGTCCTTGGGTACCTGGGCGCAGAGCCTTCAACCCGACGCTGAGAGCGATGGCTGGGACCGGCACTTGAACCTGCCCTGGCGTGAGGAGACTCCCACTGCATCAAAGAATTGGGCCCGGTCCCCTGGCACAATCACCCTTGGTGACTCCTCTCTGAGGGACCTGGTCTGGGGTTCAATGACATTGAGATCCGAACCGGCTGCTGCGGAGCCTACTGGCATCGAGGCCAGGATGACGGCCCTGGAATGCAGCCTAGCTGCTTTCCTCAAGGCGCAGAGTCTTTGGTGCTGACCACGATACCCTCCACAGTGAGGACCTCACCAGAGGACGTCCAGCCTGTCCTGGAGTGATTCGCCCACTCAGAGCCAAGGCGGTCGGCCTCTTGTTGTCTCCTCTGGCTCCGAGTTGGGTTGGGAGATCGACGATAAGTCGCCCGACATCATGCTGCATAGGGATGTGCTCTCCAAGACATTTCTCTGCAGGAGCACCGGAGGTCCCTGCCCAAGGACCTCGTGTTCTTTGACTTCGTCTGCGGGATGTCGAAGGCACTGGCCGTCGTAGCAGAGCCAGAGGACGAGCCTCGTGTTGAGGACTTAGAGATCCTCCAGTACGAGGTTCCTCTAAAGGAGGCACTGATGGTGCTGATTCCCCCCATCCTGGAACGCTTGCTGTTCAGGATTTGGGAGAGCCTGTGACAGTGCCCATAGTAAGCCTGCGACTCGATTCCCAGTATCGAGTTGGCAAGAGACCCAAGTTTCAGAAAACTCAGCTGCCTCATAACTCCATAGTGGTGGATTCGGCCATGCGTCAGATCAAAAGTCAGAAGAGACATTCCTCTGTGTCTCCTGGTAGGGAGGTCCATACCATGGATGGGTTTGGCAGGCCATCCTACTAGGGCTCTATGCTTGCTTGCCCCTATCCAGGCTTACCAGCTGTACATAGGCATGTAGCTGAGGGACCTGATGAAGGAGCTTGCCGGGTTCTTGGCTGGGCTGGCAGGAGAATCCCTCAAGCGCCTCCGAAACCTCATTTCCTCGGTCAAGGAATGCTCCAAATTGCCAACTCGGATGGCCTTTGACTGCTTCGAGTCTGTGGCCCATGTGGTTGCTGTGGGCATTAGTGCCCGCCACCTGGCTTGGTTGCAGTCCTCTGACTTGGAGCAGTGGGTACAGGACAAACTGGCACATGGGAGGACGTCTGGTCCATTTCGCCTACCTCTGGCCAGGCATTATCTCCAATGCCTGGGTCTTTCAGGTAGTGCGAGAGGGTTACCTTCTACACTTCAACCAGACGCCTCCTCTCTTCTTTCCAGGGGAGCTTTCCATGATCTCCCTGCACAGAGAGCTCCTACAGAAAGAACTCAAGTCCCTACTCGAGGATCGGGCAGTGGAGCCAGTACCTCAGGCCCTCTTGGGCAAAGGGTTCTACTTCAGGTACTTCCTTGTCCCAAAAAAGGCAGCCGGCTATTGGCCCATCCTGGATCTGTGGGACCTAAACCACTTTCTGGTCAAGGAGAAGTTCAAGATGCTATTCCTTGGAACATTGCTGCCCTACTTCCTCCAGGACGACTGGCTATGCTCCTTGGATCTGAAAGATGTGTATACCCACATCCTGATCCACCCCTGGCACCGTCAGTACCTCTGCTTCATCATTAGAGGCTGCCACTACCAATACAGGGTGCTCCCCTTCAGCCTCTTCTCGACCCCCTAGGGTGTTCACCAGGTGCCTGGCAGTTGTTGCCGCTGACCTCCACTTGCGGGAGAGTCTTAGTCTTCCCCTATTTGGATGACTGGCTTGTAAAAGCAAGCTCGCCAGAGAAGGTATGCAACATGGCCCGCCGCTCCATCAGGGTGCTGCAGACTCGGGTTCGTGATCAATTCCAAAGTCGCATTTGCTCCCAACTCAGTGCCTGGAGTTTATCGGAGCCCTTCTGGACTTGACCAAAGCCAGAGCCTTCCTCCCTCTCGACCAGACGGAATGCCTCGTGTCCCTAGCAGCAGAGGTGCAGAGCTGCTCATTGGTGTCTGCCTGGCTTCTGCTTCGCCTCTTGGGGCACATGGCCTCGACTGTTCATTTGACCCCACAGCCACATCTCCGGATACGACAGGCCTAGTGGACTCTGAGCTTTCAGTGGATGCAGGCCATGGGCCATCTGAAGGATTGGGCTTGGATCACCTGGCCTCTGGTGACCTCCCTTGCCTGGTGGCATAGCCAACCGAACCTCTTGGCCGGCCTATCCTTCCAGGCCCCTCCAGCACAGTGCATCCTCACTACAGATGCTTCCAAGCTTGGCTGGGGAGCCCACTGCGACGATCTATAGTGGCGGACATCTGGACTCAGGAGGAAAGTGCTCTCCAGATCAACCTCCTGGAACCCCGGGCTGTGACAAATGCTTTCCGGGTGTTCCATTCCCACCTGGTGAGTCAGGTGATACTTGTCCAAACGAACAACCAAGTAGCAATATTCTACATCAACAAGCAGGGAGGAATGAGCTTATCTCCAGGAACAAGCAGGAATGAGTCTTCACATATGGGTACGTCGGTACCGACGGAGTCTGTGTGGGAACGCTTCCCAGCGTCCAATCAAAACGCTTTTGGAAGCATCCCACCACGCCTGTATGCTGCCTTCCCGCCTTCCCAACTGCCTCTCCTCAGTTTTCGTTTTTCCACGGAGCCGGCAGGACGTCCTCCTGTCACCGCAGAAAATTCTTCTTTTATTTTTTATTTTTCTTGTGGTCGCGGCTGCCTTCCCCGACGCCACCGGTACCGCCGGTATTTTTTTCTCCTTTTTTCTTGTAAATTTCCTCTTTAAGGAATATTTTTTCTTCTTAGTGCCTCGTGGTTTTCTTAGGCCTGCTAGGCCTACTCACTTTCCTTCATGGAACCGCCAGTCACTATTCCCAAGAAATGTTCAAACTGCGGTGGTACAAAATTAACCTTAGACACCCCTAATTGGTGTCTGGCCGGTTTGGGTCCTGACCATTTTCCTCCGGAGTGTCCCTCCTGCAATAGTATTGTCGGAAGAAGTCTTCAGCATCGGGTTTCCCTCGATATGCGGTCCCCATCCAGCTTCAGGGCACCGACCACTTCTTCTACACGGCATCAGGTAACCCAAAAACAATCTGTTAAGACTAGCCAGTCCTCGAGTGGTAGATCTCATGCACAGCATAGAGATGCCTCTGGCCTTGCCCTCGAGAACATATTGGTTTTAAAACCCCGGTGGTAGTCTTCGGCCTCCAAAGCCTGTGTGGGGTTTCAGGTTGTTCCTGAGGTTCACCCCTCACAGAACATACCTGTGCCATGCTCGGTGGTGGCATCCGCTTCGAGCGGTACCGATACCCCGGCATCGGCAATGGTGTTGGATGAAACATTCCTCACCAAGGATCGTTGTCTGGCGTCCTCGGTACCTACGGGACCGTTGGATACGCTCCAGGCCGACCCTCCAGTATCTGTATCGATCCCGGTACCGATACTAGTACCGATGTCGGTACCCTCCAGATGAGCTTTGATAGACTCGCTTCCTTCTATGCCGAGTCTGGAATCGATCTCCAGTCTGGAGGACTGGGTACCGACTCGCCTAGGTACCGACACCAAACGGTACCGAAGGCATGGTTCCGATGATCCATGTCTGGCACTCTCAGTTTCTTCCATACCGATAGTTGTCACCGGCTGGCCTTCATCCACTGGTACCGGATACGGTGCCGGAGTCGGTACCGGTATCCACATTACCATGGCTGTCGGTGCCTTCCATGCTTCCCTCTTCAGGCTTGCTTCCCTCGATACCGAGTTTGGAATCGATCCCTAGCATGGACGATATGCTACCGACTTGCTGGTCCCGACCCCCTGCGGTACCGGCGACCATTCTCTAGGGATCTCCACCATTCAGGATCTTATATTCCTATAAGTTTAGATAGATCCTCCGGTGCCAATGCTAGTTCTTCAGCAGATCTAGCCTGTCCAAAAGAATTTCCCTCTGGGGATTTTTCTTTTCAAGCTTTTCTCATGGATATGATGAAATCACTTGCCATTTCTATGCCTGGACAGGATCCTACACAAGGCAATGCAGAATCCCTGTATATTCCTGGGACAGCAAAGGATACCATCATGCTTCCTTTGCATCATTCCTTGCAGGATCTCCTTCTACGAATGTGGGAAGCTCCTTTAACGGTGCCCCCACCTTCTAGGACAACTGATCTTCTATATCAGGTGCCTTCCTCTCCAGGTTTTCAGAAGACTCAACTTCCTCATCATTCCATTGTTGTTGAATCAGCAATGAGGCGGGTGAAGAGTACTAAAAAGCACTCTTCTTATCCGCCAGGTCGTGAGTCTAAGACTTTAGATGCCTTTGGACGCCAAACCTTCCAGGCATCCATGCTTTCAGCAAGAATTCTCTCATATATTTTCTATATGGGATTATCTCTTGATGAGGTCACAAAGAAATTACTATCTTTGACTCCTTTTCTTCAAGAGACTATAAGTGCAGACTATTCCTCTCTGATTGTCATGCTCAGAATATATCTAGGTTCCTTATTTGTGCTTCCCTGGACTCCTTTGAGTCTGTTAGCAGAACGTCTGCTATAGCTATAGGGGCACGACGTAAAGCCTGGCTCCAGGCTTCAAGCTTAGACAAATGGGCTCAAGAAAGACTTGGAAATACTCCTTGCACTGGAGAAAATCTCTTTAACAAGGAGTCTTTACTCCAGGTTGCTCATTTAACCACTGGCATTCCTGTTTCCAGAGGCTGTTCTACGCCTTCCTCTTTCCCAGTTGGTAGGAAATGTCCTACCCAACTTTCTTCCCCTAGGGGGAAAAAGTTTTATTCTTCTTCTGCCCATCATTCAGATGTTCCCAAACAGGGGAAACATCGCCCTAGTCTGAAGAAACCACAACCTCAACAGGGTCCACAAACCCAGCAGTCGCAGGGTTTTAAATAAGTCATTTTTCCCCTTGTGTTGCTGGTTACAGGGGCAGTCTACTTCTTTTTGCTGAAGTATCTGCACTAAATTTATCCTAACTTTTTCAAGATGTCTCTTCTTGAGACGTTTTTTTTCCTTTACTCTAAGAGTCTTCATGATGATCCTGCCCTCACTTGACAGGTTTCTCTTCCTTTTCGGGAAAAGAGAAATGACAACTATTAATAAGACAGTTGTTTCCCTGTACTGGCATGTATCATCTTACCTTTCAGAGACTTCCTTCATAGTCAGTCTCCTTCACCTCTGTCTTACCTCCCTCTTGCTACAGCATCTGGTTTGTAAGAGTGGCTCTTTTACACTGGTAAGCCCCTATGGTCCTCTTACCTGTTCCACAGGGGGATTCTCCATTTAAGAGTTGTCTCCCCCTTTATTTCCTTAGGGCAGCTCATCAGACACTAGATAGTCCTACTGTGTCTGTTGTCTCTTTTTTCCAATCTAAAAAAGATGGGAAAAGAAATTTTTCGCCCGCTGCCCTGGTAGTTGCTGCAGATACACTAATTCCTAGTGGTTAAGCCATTGGTTCTGTTCACCACACCACCAGGGCTTCTCCTCCACTAGCTATTCTTCTAGCCTCAGTGCTAAACCCCAAACAGGTTATCAACCTCGTTTGGGAAACCCTATTATCACAGACTGCTTGGTTAACTTCTATTCTTTGCCCCTTGTCCTTGGCAGAATAGTTCTTACCCACTGGCTTTTAGCAGCCAGTTTTTTCTTCTAACTAACCTGCAGCATGCTCTCTGCAACTCTACAGAGTAGCTTTGCACTATGGGCCCTTGCTAGAGAGCATCATATCTTGTCTAGCAGATAACCCCAGAGGGTTAGGAGGGGTTGCCCCAGTCATATTTTTCATGTCTGGTAGGTGTTCCCTACCCTTACCATCTCATCTGAAATCTCTTTTGAGACCTGAGGCTCAGGCCTTTTCTTCACGTGACAACCTAAAGAATGGCAAATTCCCTGGCTTGGTCCATATCCCCTTGGTCTTCTCGCCAGAGATTTTTTTTTTTGTTTCAGTGGCAGTTAAAGGACGCCTGATACCCATCTGCCCTTGTAGACAGGTCACTATGGTATCTTCCTCCAGTGACGTCCTCTATCCATTCTCCATACTGCGGTTCTGGAGAAATCTGGACTTGCTGCCTGCAGACTGAAGTTATCCTCTGCCTTTTTCCACGTAGGCCATCCTGGTTATTTAAGAGCTCAAATTCTGAAACGGATTTAGACTCTCTTTTGTCAGGGACACTATTCCCCTGACTTTTTCAATCATAACCAGGGAAGGAAGATTCTTGATGCATCTATTCAAGCGGGTATCACCTTCCTTGCTGTTAGATGAATCTTTTCTCTCCCCATACTCCTATGGGGATCAATTTCTATAGACATTTCTTCATCCACATACCTGGAGACATCTGTCTACATGCCTACATATTCATATACATATATGTTTATATCTATCTGTGTTTCTTCTGCCTATACAGGTCTCTCTGTATATA
This sequence comes from Ichthyophis bannanicus, assembly GCA_033557465.1. Lineage (NCBI taxonomy): Eukaryota > Metazoa > Chordata > Amphibia > Gymnophiona > Ichthyophiidae > Ichthyophis > Ichthyophis bannanicus. The sequence continues at coordinate 1,003,185,014 of CM066031.1, read as the reverse complement.
TATGCATATATACTCTATATGTGTATAACTTTAGGAATGTATGTATATCTATATCTATATCTATCTATCTATATATATATAGAGAGAGATATCTTTTAGGTAGATATGTATCCACATACTTATCTATCTGTCTGTTTACTTTCAGATATTCATACATTCCTATATGATCCTGACAGATGGGCACCACCCCTTTCAATGCTGTACCAGCATACTTAGGGTTCTACACACATAACCACTTCCTGTGGTGATCAACAAACCTTTTCTTACCATAACCTTTCAGGGTTAGGTACCCCTGAAGTTCTCCATGTACCCTTTTTCTTTCCTTAACCCATTCAGGAAAGACATTGAGGAACTTCAGTTTATCTAAAGCTTAGCACTTCCTAAGTCTGTCCTTAACTTCTTATCAGATACAGGGGTTTCCACACCCTTTCTCTCCTACATGGACTGTTTCTACTGCCAGTCCAGCTGGGTCAGACTCTTTTTTTTTATTTTGGTCCTAGGATTGGATTTTTCTTGGACCAACACAGCTTAAGCTTTCTTAATGGTACCTTCTGCGTCTTCCGCTGAAGTCCTTCCTCTCTTTCCCTACCCCAGTTTCTCCCTGGGGCTATTTCTCACCCTGAGGGGTTCTGACCTCCACTTGTTTTTCTACTTTTCTTACTTCTACTTCTCAGTGAGGTACTCCTTGAGGTTTTCCAATTGTTCTTCTAACAGATCCATATCAACCTCAGTAGACTTGCAATGCCAACAAGGGAGGCCCATATCTCAATTTTTACCACTAGATCTCCTCTCTACAGGGTTCTTCTCTGTAGAGGTCCTGTTCTAGTTCAGCTGTTCCACAGCACCTTTTCTGTGTTCAACTCCTACCCTCCATCCCCAGGATGCCTGAGGTTCTGGGGAGTAGCATGGCTCTTCTACATCTGCAACATGCTAGGACTCCCCTCTGGGCATCTCAGCTTGGGAGTCCCCATATGTGAAGACTCATTCCTGCTTGTTCCTGGAGATAGCACAGTTACTTACCTGTAACAGGTGATCTCTGGGAACAGCAGGAATAAGTCTTCACAACCCACCCACCTCCCCTAGGAGTTGTATCTCTCTATCTATCTTTCCTTTCCTCTCTCTCTCTTTGTCTCAGCTTTAAAACTTAACTGAGGAGAGGCAGTTGGGAAGGCGGGAAGGCAGCACGCAGGCGTGGTGGGATGCTTCCAAAAGCGTTTTGATTGGACGCTAGGAAGCGTTCCCGCGCAGACTCCGTCGGTACCGATGTACCCATATGTGAAGACTTATTCCTGCTGTTCCCAGAGATCACCTGTTACAGGTAAGTAACTGTGCTATACCTCCTCTGCCTGGAGTCGGTTTGCCTGTGAAATTTCGCCACGGAAAACGGCATGACAATCTGTTCGCAGATCGGCTCAGCAGAGTTCTTTAGCCTCACGAATGGCGACTCAACTCAGAGGTAGCCAACTCCATCTTTTAACGTTGGGGGACCCCAACGTTGAATCCTCTTTGCTAACTCTGAGAACATGCAGCTGCTGCGCTTCTGCTCAAGGAGGCTGGCCCCATGCTGAGTGGCGGTGGACGCCTTTCTCCTGTACCGGTCCGCCTGCTCCTCTGGTTCCCAAAACGTTGCTCAAGGTTCAGTCGGATGGGGCCTCCATAATCCTCATTGCCACTCGGTGGCCCTGACAGCCATGGTCCCCCCCCCTGCTCCTGCATCTCTCACGAGTGGCCCCGATACCTCTGGGCCAGGACCCAGACCTGCTCTCTCAGGAGAACGGGACCCTTCTCCATCCCATCCCCCGGGCTCTTGTCCTGATGGCATGGATGCTGAACGGCTAGCCATAACGCACCTCCGCCTCTTCTGAAGATGGAGGATGTTCTACTGGCATCGCGCAAGGATTCTACTCACCGCACATATGCCTTCAAGTGGCATAGATTATCCGTCTTGTGCTCAGGCAGGAATCTCAGCCTTTTCTCTTGCTTGATGCAGGACATCCTGCAATATCTTCTGCACCTCTCTCAGACTGGTCTGAAGTTCAATTCTGTCAAAATGCACCTCAGTGCCCTAGCGACGCATCATCATCCCATCGACAGTCAGCCCATCTCTGTGGACCCGTTGGTGGGTCGCTTCATGAGGGGGCTTCTCCTCTCATGGCCCCCCGTATGCCCACCACTGGTGACATGGGACCTGAACATCGTGCTTGGGAAGCTGATAGCTCCATCTTTTGAGCATCTGGCTACGTTCCATTTTAAGTACTTGTTGTGGAAAGTAGTGTTCCTGGTAGCACTTACTTCAGTCAGAAGTCAGTGAGCTGCAGGCATTGGTGGCTCAACCCCCCCCTACACCTGGTTCCACAAAAACAGGGTTATTCAGGAGGAAGTGACGTCACCGGAGCCGATGGCGGCTTGAAAGAGCCGCTCCGGCACCGACCAAGCTAAAAGCCCTATAAATAAACCCCTCGGAGGTGGCCAGTGGGCGCAGTGATTGTACAAGGTGGGCTGGAGGCGCCGGGACCGACGAAAAGCCGACAGCGCTAAACGAAACTTCGGAGGGGCGGCGAGTCATCGGCAGAGCAAGGCGGCAGCGTGCTGGGCCGGAAATGGCGCCCGGAGGCAGCGTTGAGAAGGTGACTGGGGCAGGCGGATGTTAGAGGCCTGTACCCTCGACAGTGTTGCGGCCCTCCTGCAGAGTGAAAGATCGGAGCCGGTGCCCTGGAGGTGAGCTGGATCGCGGTGTTTGGCAGAGCGGAGAGGAGCAGATCAGCTGTGCTCAGTACTGCCGGTGGAGAGCAGGGGCTGAAGAGCATAGCATAGCCTAGCAGTTTAGTGCGGGCTGCGAAGGCTGGGAGCTAACAGTGCGAAGTCAGAGCGAGCACGGGGCCTGGTAGAAGGAAACTGAGGGGAGCTGGAAGAAGCCGGCCACCAGAATCTGGGAAGCAAGCTGCGGGGATAGCCCGAAGGGCTCTGTAAATCAGGCACTCAGCAAAAGAAAAAAAAAACTAAAAAAAACGAAAGAAAAAAGAAATAAAATAAATAAAGAAGAGGGGCTAGAGAGCCCAAATACCACAAATTTGCTGTTTTCTGCTGACCCTGCAAGAGGCATCCGTTTTAACGATGACCACCAGACGAAAGGCGGCGGATCTTAAAGAATATGCCTACTCAGGGGCGCCTGGAGGAAAAGGGGATGTTGGGCAGATGGAGAACAAAAAGCTCCCAGAGGTGTCAGGAGAACCGGGGGGAGCAGGAGACATGGAGAATGTAAAAGCGCCAGGAACTGATTCTATGCAACCTATTACGAGAGCGGAGCTTAGAGACTGGTTCCTTGAAATCAAAAATGAAGTGCAGTCAGTAAAGACTGAGTTGAACGAAGTGCTGGCCCCCCTGAAAGAAGAAGTTGGAGAACTGGTCTGTAGAATGGGAGACCATGAGAACAGGTTGCAAGAGATTGAACTGCACCAAGAAGAAGAGACAACAAGAGTGGTGCAGTTGGGGTCACAATATGAGACTTTGTTATATAAATTAGAAGATTTGGAAAACCGCTCTCGCCGTAATAATCTGAGACTCCGTGGAATACCAGAGGAGAAAGAATTTCAAGATAGCGAGAAGGTAGCTCGCTCTGTCTGCATGGAGGCCCTACGCTTGGGAGGTGGGGAGGTGACTGATACAGATATACAACTTGAAAGAGCCCACAGAGCACTGGGGAAACCCGTGGGTAATAAGCCCCGCGACATAATCATTTGCCTGGCACGTTATAAAACGAAGGAAGTGATAGTTAACAAAATCAGGCGAGAAAGAGCTCTCATGTGGCAGGGCTACCCGGTGCACATCTACGAAGATCTGTCCGCAGGAACATTGCAGAGACGGAGGGCTATGCAGCCTGTAACACAACTCTTGCGTAGGAAGGACATTAAATATCGATGGCTGCACCCTTTTGGACTCTCATTTACCTACAACGGGCGGACATGGCGGGCGCAGACACCGGAGGAGGCCCAGAGAGCTCTCAAGGACGCGGGCCTGAACACCCACGGGGCGGACCTGGAGGCAGGTTCTTCCATTGGAAAGCGGCAAGAGCAGAGGGGAGGCAGCCCTGAGTGCGGACAAAATCGGAGGCCCGCGACGTGGGCAGGACCTGCAAGAGGCCCAGAGGCTGGAGGACACTTGAACAGACTTGTGGACTGATAATATGATGGTCTATGAGGTGCAAGGTGGTGGAGGAAGGTTGTGTTTAGGAATGCTAACATGAGTAATATACAGGTATTTTGCAAAGTAACTGGGGGTGAGGAGGGTGGGGGAGGAGGCGGTAGGGAGGGAAGGGTATAGGGGGATGGGAGGGAGAGGAAGGGGGGGAAGTGGAGGAGTACCGGGCGGGAGGTATAGGAGCGGGAGGAGGGAGGGGGCGGTTGGTGTGGCTGTAGGGGAATACACAGAGAAGAAAGGGGGAAGGAAGGTATGAATGGCAGAAGGGGGGAAGCGGGATGAAGGTGGGTGGGGGCAGGGGTGTGTGAGGGCGTATAGCTGGGAGGGTATGGGGCGCACTACTCCTGAGATATCCTCTGGAAGAGACGGAGGATGGGGATGGGGGCGGAGGATGGGGGGGAGGGGGGACGTGGGTTGGAGAGGGTCGAAGGGGGGCGAGTTAAGAGGGGGGGGGGAGGGGAAGGGGGTGGAAGGGAGGGAGGGGGGTATGGGAAGCGTAAAATGTTAAGTATTATGACCTTAAATGTGAAGGGGCTGCGCACTCGACAAACGCCAGTTGGTGGGGAGAGAGGGTAAGAGAATGGGGGCTGATGTTATGTGTATACAAGAAACACACCTGCGGGTGGGGCAGGAATACATGTTGGAATCCAGGCAATTTCCCAAGGTGGTTTTGGCGGGTCAGAGACTAAATTCTAGGAAGGGGGGGTGGGTATTTTGGTGGAGGGGGAGTACCACAACATGGTGAAGGAAGTTCGACGGGGGAAAGGGGGGAGATGGGTGGGGGTATTATTGCAAATTGAGGCGGAGGAGGTCTGGGTGATCAGTGTGTATGGACCTAATGAGAAGCAGGGGGAGATGTACGAGCAACTCTTGAAAGAATTGGAAGGCCTGGGGAGTACACCAATAATTATGGGGGGGATTTTAATTTAACGTGTAATCCTAGGATTGATACAAGTGGGGGGCGGGGGGGAGGAGGAAGGGGGGATAGACGAAGCCTACACGTGCTGCGAGAACGCCTGGGTTTGATGGATTTGTGGAGGAGTTGGCATCCGGGAGAACGGAAATATACTTACTACTCGCCAGTGCATAGCTCTTATAGTAGGTTGGATATGCTTTGGGGGGGAGGAATCTGGTTGGACAGGGTGCAGGAGGTGGAGCATGGTCAGATTACATGGTCGGATCATGCCCCAGTGAGTGCACGCTTTGAAAAAGGCGGGCACGACGAGAGTTTAAAATTCTGGAGACTTAATAATTCTTTGCTGGAAGAGGCAAAACATGTGGAGCAGCTTAAGGCTCAAATAAAGGACTATCTCCAGCTAAATGATACGGGGGAGGTGTCTATGGGGGTGCTCTGGGACGGCTTAAAGGCGGTAATTAGAGGACAGCTGGTTGGGTTGGGGGCGCGGGTTAAGCGTGCAAAAGGGGCCCTGGAATCTGAGTTATTGCAGCAGTTGAGACGACTAGAGGGGGTGCACCAGAGGGCGGCTGACCCCGGTACGCTTACGGAGTTACAGAGGGTGAGAGGGGAGTTGAGTAAACTGCGGGCCCAAGAAATAGCATTCCAAATGGCGGTTTTGAAGCAGGCCCATTTTGAGGGTGGGAATCGGGCGGGGAGGGTGTTAGCCAGTCGCTTGAAGGGGAGGAGGCAATCAGGGTTCATTTGGGGCATTAGGAGCACTAAAGGAGAGTGGGTCCAAACCTCCAAAGGAATTAGGGGGGTGTTTCGGGAGTATTATAAAACTCTGTATGCAAGCGAACTGGAGGCGGGAGGGAGGGACGCTACGGAATTTCTGGCGGAATGTGGGCTGACACAGGTGACGGAGGAGGAGAGGGAACATCTTGGGCGGGAGATTCAGGAAGAGGAGGTGCGGGGGGCTATAACCACACTGAAATTGGGAAAGGCGCCAGGGTTAGATGGATACACGGCAACATTTTATAAGGTAATGTCGGATCAGATTACGCCCCTATTTACCAAGGTAGTTAATAGGGTGCTTCAGGGGGAGGGTCTCCTGCGCTCAATGGCGGAAGCTGGCATAACGGTCTTGCCGAAACCAGGCAAGGACAAGGGGGTGTGTGGTTCGTATCGGCCCATATCGTTAATTAACCTGGATGCGAAGATATTGGCAAAGAGTTTGGCCAACCGTATCCAGGACATGTTGCCGCACTTGATCCACCCAGATCAGACGGGTTTTGTGAAGGGCCGACAGGGTAGCGATAATGTGCGGAAACTTTTGAATATTATGTGGCATCTCCAGCGAACTACCGAAGAGGCTGTGGTAATCACTGTAGACACGCGGAAAAAGCTTTTGATCGGGTGGAGTGGTCCTTTATGTTCCAGGTTTTGGAGAAAATGGGCTTTGGAGAGACGTATATCCGCTGGCTTAAAGCTCTCTATCAGGGGCCGAGTGCCAGGGTGCGGGTTAATGGGGGCTATTCGGAGAGTTTTGAGTTACATAGAGGTACCAGGCAGGGTTGCCCTTGTCACCCTTGCTGTTCGCCTTGGCCATAGAGCCGTTGGCAGCATACATTCGGAGGCTGGGAGACATTAGGGGCGTACAGATCGGTGGTAGAGAGGAGAAGATTGGACTGTTTGCCGATGACATTATTTTCACCCTGACGCAACCACTTACGACACTACCCGTGCTGATGTCGGCTATACAAAGGTACAGCCGCTTAGCGGGGTATAAAATCAATCAAGGGAAAACAGAAATGCTGGGATTCAATCTGGCACCTAGGGTGGAGGAGAGTCTACGACATCATTTTAAATTTAGGTGGGTGGAGGGGAGGTTCAGGTATCTGGGGATCCAGTTGGGGGTCCCTCTCACTAAGATTAAGCAATGGAACTATCAGGGACTGGTTGAAAATATAAGACAGGACTTATCACGGTGGAGGGGCTTTATTTGTCTTGGATGGGACGTATTGCAGTAGTAAAAATGAATGTTCTACCACGGTTGCTGTTCGTTTATATGTCATTGCCGTATCGGTTGGTCCGAAAGGAAATAGCTAGGATGCAAAATTTGTTGCTGCAATTTATTTGGGATGGAAAGCGACCAAAAGTAGCCAGGGCGACCATGTATAGGCTCAAAACGGAGGGGGGGTTAGGGGTTCCATCGTTACTCCGATACTATGAAGCGGCGCAACTTAGGGCACTCTTTGCCTGGAAGGAGGGGGTGGAGAGGCCTGGGTGGGTGGGGATGGAGGGAGAGGTGGGGACTGAGGGGGGAGCTTGGATCTGGGACCCTGGGGGGGGTGGGAGGAGGAAGGAAGATGAGAATCCCTACAAAGATCTTACTAGACAGGTTTGGACGAAATGGAAGGGGTGCTTGCTAGGGGGGAAGAAATACTCCCGAGAAACTCCAATCCAGATAGCAATGAAGGGTAGGATGGGGGAGGAGGCAGGGATCTTTAGGAGATGGGGGACGGTAGGGTTACGGACGCTGGGACAATTGGTGGGGGAAGGGGGGAGGATTAGAGGCTTTGAGGAATTGCTGCAGAAATATAGTTTGGAGAAGCATGATAGGTATGCGTATGCTAGTCTGTGGTACTGGCTTCAGAGGAAGGAGGTGAAGCAAGATGTGCTGGCGAAATCCACGCCTTTTGAGGAGATGATGGGGGGGGCTGGGATGCCAACTAGGATTATATCGAAGCTCTACAAAATCCTGGGGGAACCCGAGCAAAGGGCCGTACGGGGTCAGAAGCAGTGGGAGGAAGACCTGGGGGGGCACTGGGAAGATGACAGGTGGGACAGAATCTATATCAGAACCCATCAATTAGCACCGGGTACTGCAATGCTGGAAAACAGCTATAAGCTAAGGCTGAGAATGTATTGGACCCCGGTGTGGCTACACGCTCTATACCCGGCTAGTTCGGATCGATGCTGGAAGGGGTGTGGGGCTAGAGGGGACTTGCTGCATATGGTGTGGGGCTGCCCAGTTGTTCAGGAATATTGGAGTGGGGTGGAAAGGCTCACGGCGGACATTACAGGGGTGCAGACAGGCTTTACTCCTAGTATGGTAATATTGAATGAGGGGGGGACGGGGGGAAGGTGGGAAAGACAGGGGGAAACTACAGGGATATTGCGTAATTGCAGGGCGGATGAGTCTTCTCCGCTGGTGGAAGAAGCCGGATGTTCCCCCATTAGCGGAGGTGGTGGGGGGAATGGAGCAGCTTTGGGAATACTGTGCGATAGAAGCCCATCAAAAACATATTGTTTCACGATATAATAAGGTGTGGGAAAGATATGAACAATGGAGGGTGGAGAGGAGGGGGAGGTCTCGAGGTGAGATGGGGTAGGGGGGGAGAGGGGGGGAAGGGGGAGATTGGTGGCATTATGCTGGCGTGGGGGGTTTTATAATGAAAAACTTTGGCAGGTGGGAGGGTGGGGGGTTAGTAGAATGAGGATGGATGGGTGGCGGGTGGGGAGAATTTTGGCTTGGGATATTGTAAAGTGGTAAAAGTAGGGTTATATTGTATATCATTGGACACCTACGTATACGGGGGGGGGGGGTCTGGGGGAAATGACGGATACAGGGGACGGCATTAGGCACCGGGGCCTCCCCAAGGATCACTGGCTAAGGGGATTGATGTATAGAATGTATATTGGTTCTAGGAGGGGGGGTTCACGGCTTCTGTTGTGTAATGTATGCTGTGTTGGTTGTTAATAAAATAAAAAATTATAAATTTAAAAAAAAAAAAACAGGGTTATTCTCCAGACATACCCTAAATTCCTGCCTAAGGTGGTGTCCGCTTTTCATATGAACCAGGAGTTGGTCTTTCCCACCATTTTTCCCAGGCCTCAAGCCTCCTGAGCAGAAGCCTCGTTGCACATCCTGGATTGCAAGAGGGCTCTGTCCTTCTGCCTTCAGGACACAGCCCGATCGCTGCTTGTCGCAGCTGTTCGTCTCACGTGATGCTAACAGATTCTGGGTTAGGTCTCCAAATGTACCCTGTTCACCTGGATGGCAGACTGCATCTCCTTCACCTACGAGCAGGTTGGACTCTCCCTGGAGTATTATATTGCTGCACCCAATGTGCGCGCCACGGCAGTCTCAGTGGCCCACCTGAGCTCTGTCCCTTTGCTGGACATTTGCCGGGCTGCCACCTGGTCTTTGGTCTATACTTTCACAGCGCATTACTACTTGGAATGATAGTGCCTTCAGCCAGTTCTTGCATTGCAGCTTCTGAGGCCTCCCTGGAAGTACTTCCTCACCTCTTTGGGGAATAGTGCAACTCCTTCCCTCTGGCCTGTTGTGTTCAGGCTACCGGTGAAGTAATTCCATGGTCACTGCTGCAGCTGTGTCTCTGGACTTCAAGCCATTTAGCACTCCTTGCTGCCCTGCACGGTTTGCTTTTTTGCATCATCCATGGCTCTTATAGGTTTTTTGGATAGCCTGTAGCTTGGGAGTCCCATATGTGAGGACTGACTTCCTGCTTGTTCCTGGAGAAAGCATAGTTATTCACTTGTAACAGGTGTTCTCCGGAGACAGCAGGAATCAGTCCTCACAACCCTCCCTCCTCCCCATGGAGCTGTTTCTTTTTTTCTGCTTGATTGAGCTATGCCATCATATCGAGGTAAGATGACACCCTTGGGCGGGATGTTGACCGTGCATGCGCGGTCTAACTCCCAAAGGCTTTCTTTGAAAGCTGGGGAGTGAATCCATGCGGGATGTGTCGGTGCCAATGTCACCCATATGTAATGACTAATTCCTGCTGTCCCCGGAAAACACCTTTTACAGGTGTAACTGCGCTTAATTCTCTGTCTTCTTCCAGGAAACGTTGTTTGGCTTGGGGCAAGCAATATGCCTCATCTCCAGATTCTGCTCTTCTTGCATGGCAGATTCTGAGTCATCTCGGGAGAGCCTGCTTCCCCTGTCTCAGCCAGGGGATGCAGTTAGTCTGGCCTTGCCTGCCGCAGGGCAGGAGGTGACAGACGGCAATATGGGACGCATATCCAGCTGGCCAGAGAGTCCGTTGACTATGCTGTGAGCCACTCCTCATCCTGTAGGGGGTATGCAGCGGCTATGTCCCATGGGGGGGTTATTTCTGAGAGGAGAGCTTCCGGACTCCGGATTGTCCTCCCCAGAATTCTTTTCCTTTTGTAGCAGCAGGCCTGGCCCCTCTGGCATGGAAATTCAGACCCTGCGGCCTCTGGGTGCCCCCGGGCAGTTTCATGAGGGGCAGGCTGAGAGTGGAAGCTCTGGTCGATTGCTCCCTGGAGATGGGGAACAGCTGGGAGCTGTCCAAGATTTGGACTGTGACTTGGATTCAGATGTCTCGGTACTGGCTCTGAGGTGGATGAAGAAGTACTCTCACCTTTCGGTTCCCTTAGCCTTGGGTGGTACTTGCTGACCTCTCCACAGGTCATATACCATGGAGGTGGTTCACCCTGGGTTGGTTGCAACATTGGTGAAGGCCACGGTGAACATTCCTTTGCATTTGGAGTAGGGGACCCAGTCTAGTAGCCGAATCTGGGTTTTTATTCCAGGTTCCTGGGCTCTTATGGCTTGGCCTTGTCAGCCGTTGCCTGAGCTAGAGTGAGTATTATGGTTTGTGGAAGGTATTGCCTGATTTGGAGGAGGTATGCTATAAGGGGTCTTTTCCTCCTGTTTGTGGGTCAGGTGCAGATTCCTTTCCTGAAGTAGGCCCAGGTCTCGCATCTGATCAGGGCAGAAGGTTCACTTTCAGGAGGTTTGGCCTTGGAGGGCCAAGTCAGGGGACTAGAGAGGGTGAGGGATGGTAATCAGTTGTTTCAGGCCAAAACCTGCTGCACTTTGATGGACATGTGTGATGGGGCATTGTCATGGTGGATCATCTAGTTCCCAGTGGCCCACAACTCAGGACGTTTGTGCCTCACACAGTCCCGTAGACGCTACAGCATACCAATGTAGTCTGCATTGACTATCCTTGAGGAACAAATTCCTGCAGAAGAATTCCTTTGTGGTCGACAAAAACAATCAACATCGACTTCCTATTTCTCCTCACTTGCCACGCGAGAAAGTCGTGAAACATGTGGTAAACAAAAAAGTGCAGCGCAGTCCCACATGTACTCGGCACCGTGCCACTTAGCACACTGACTCACAAGGCTGCTGCGTAGTGCCAAATGGTGACATACTGCTATACTGTGTTCCATTCCCGTGCAGTGGTGCAAGTTTGGGAACTTTTAGATTGCACCTCGTATTGTGCGCATGGTGTTCACATGGTCCTAGCGCACATTGTGCCCAAGCGGCTCCAACGCGCATTCCTTCCCTAGCACCTGTAATATGCATGGCAATAAAAACACATTTAATGTGTATCTTTTGGGCCGCTGCTGTTGTGATACTTGCCTTAACTCTCTGTCTTCTTCCAGGAAACGTTTGACCTGTGCAAAGTGAGGTGCCATCTCTGGATTCTGGACTCTGTTCTTGCATGGCAGCTTCTGAGGCCTCCCTGGAAGGCCTGCTTTCCCTGTCTCAGCCGGAGATGCGGGGATGCAGTTAGTCCAGCCTTGCCTGTCTCAGGGCAGGAGGTGACAGACGGCACTATGGATAAGGATATTCAGCCGGCTGGAGGTTCTGGCGACCATGCTGTGAGAACTGCTCTTCATCCTCTAGGGGTTCTGTGGCGGTTGTGCCTCCTGGTGTTGTGGGGGTCATTCCCAAGGAGAGAGCTTCTGGACTCTGGAATTTCCTCTCCGTTATTTTCTTTTTTTGCAGCAGGTCTGGTCCTTGTGGCATGGAAATTCAGACCCTGCGGTCTCTGGGTGCCTCCAGGTGCAGTCTCGTGAGGGGCAGGCTGAGAGTGGAAGCCCTGGTCGATTATCTTTGGCTAAGTACCACTAATGAGGGGTACCCCTGGAGATGGGAACAGCTGGGAGCTATCTGAGATTTTTACTATGACTTTGATTCAGATGGCTCAGTACTGGGCTCTGATGTGGATGAAGAAGTACTCTCACCTTCAGAAGATTGTGAAGAGGCTGGAGTGATCTGTCTATTCTGGAAGGAGGAGTTGGTGGCATTGGTTTCCAGGGTCTCATCCGCCTTGAACTTGATGGATGTTTTCATATTATTCCTCCAGTCCAGTCCAGACGTGTGGGTTATCTCCCCTCACCAGGAGCTGGAGACTGATCATGTCAGGTTTTGTTGATGTCATGCTAGAAGGGCCCTGTGCACCAATCCCAAGACCAGTATTCTCAGTCTCTAGCAGCTGGTGAAGGAACTTCTGTTCACTCTGGACTTTACTGGAAAAGAAAAGAGATATAGAATAAGGGTGATTGTGGAGGAGAGAGCATACACGGGAGGAGCAAGGTTGAGAACAATAAAGAAAAAAAAAAAAAAAAGAAGAATCTGACAGCAAAACGGACAGGAGTGGTTTAGCTTCCCTGTCAGGGTTGGGATGGTTGACTCTGTCCGGTATCATTGGTGGTGCAGTACCTGGTGGTCCAGGTCCCTCCCTCTACTTCCCTCACTGTTCTACTTCTTCTTCTCCTCTTCTGTTGCCAGGGCTCACAGTCTGTTAAGTCAAAGGCAGCCTGTCAGCTGCTGTGCAGGTTAGTACTGCTTTTTTTTCTTGCTTCACAAAGGGAAAAGAAAAGAACATTAAGGTGGCGTTGTAGTGGGATAACAGGCTAGGAGGGGGGTGCCAGTGTATTGGGTCTTGCCCAGTGGTTTCACTTTTGTTTTGTGGGCTTTTGTTCTGACAGCCACTCTGCTTTTACAATGACCTCCAGCAAGCCTGTCTGCGCTGCATGTGGCAGCCATTGAGGCTCCTTCTCAACCGGCGGTTTTTGCCATGGCTGTGAGCAGGAGGGATACATGGCTGAGGAGGTGATTTCTAATAGCAGGGCTATAGCGAGGGAAAATGGTCCTTGCATCAGTAGACACGGTAACGAAAGCTGCAAGGTCATGAGACACATGATGGACTTCACCAGCATCTTGGCTGGGTAGTCAGTTTTGCAAAGAGCAACTTGGATCTGGCTGTGGACCTATTATATCTGGGAGCAAGGTTCCAGACCGGCAAGGGCCTGGTGTTGCTGCCCGCAGATTGAGCCCAGAAATTGCAGGACCAAGTATATCTGTGTCTTCGAATGGCGGCACCCACGGCCTGGCACTATCTTCAGGTCCTCGGGTCCATGGCAGCGACGCTAGAACTGGTTCCTTGGGCCAGGGTGCACATACGGCTATTGCAGGCAGCACTGCTGTCTCATTGGTCACCACAGAGGCATCAATCCGCTGTTGAGGTGATTGTCTTCCGCGATGGAAACAAGGTTGTCCTTGCAGTGGTGGATGATTCCGGAGAACTTACTATTGGGGATGCTGCTGGAGCCTCCAGTGTGGATGGGTAGTGACCACAGATGCCAATCTCTCCAGCTGAGAAGCGCATTGCAAGTAGCCCAGGGTCAGTGATCTCCGGAGCAGTCCACTTGGTTCATAAGTCGCCTAGAGCTGTGGGCGGTATTTCTTGCTCTGTGATTCTTCTGGCCCCTCCTCCGCAGCAAGGCTGTGAGGGTCTTATCAGATAACGCCACGACCATAGCCTACATCAACTATCAAGGAGGGATAGGAAGCGTGGCTCTTGCCACTGAGGTCAGGCCTCTGCTGATCTGGGCAGAAATTAATCTTCTGGCGCTCTCTGTGGCACATGTGGCCAAGAAGGGGAATGTGCAGGCCGACTTCCTCAGCCATCATCTCCTGGATCCGGGGGAGTGAGCCCTGGACATGATGGTGTTACGCAGCATGGTGCAGCACTGGGGGTACCCATCATGGATCTGATGGCATCAGCCAGCAATGCCAAGGCGAATCGTTGCTTGAGCAGATGGAGAGAGCTGATGTCCGGACGCTCTAGTGCAACAGTGGCTGATGGAGGGCCTCTTGTACTTGTTCCCTCCTTGGGAGCTGATAGAACACCTTCTCCAATGGATAGAAGTGCACGGAGGGCTGGTGATCTTGATTGCACTGAATGTCCTCTGTGGTATATGGACCTGATGCGGCTGTCGGTAGCCACTCCGTGGCACCTTCTGACGAAACCCAACCCACTTACCCAAGCTCTGGTCATCATGCTTCAAGTGGATCAATTCTCACTTACAGCCTGGCTTTTGAGAGGGCTCGGTTGAGGAAGAAAGGATATTTGGCACAGGTCATTTCCATCTTTTTGAGGTCGCGCAAGCAGACAATGTTGCTTTCTTACATTCGTGCCTGAAGAATTTTTGAGGATTGGTGTTTTAGTCAAGGGAGCCGGGCACTGGCGGCTTCGGTGCTGGATGTGCTAGCTTTCCTACAGGCAGGACTAGAAAAGGGTTAATGTGCAGGTCACAGCGGTTACCAGACAGACCACCATTCCTGTGGAGGGTTGATGGGCATTAAAGGATTTTCTGGACCATAAGGTGGATTCATTGTTGGGGAACCAGTTCTCCTTGTTGGCTGCTATTCTGCAGCTGGCAGTATGTACCAGCCTGACATCTCACGCCCTGCTCCAGTGGATTTAGTCTCTTCCAGTGGATGATGATACCCCTCTTTTGGAGTCTGCTATGGCCTTCCTTTCTGATGCCATGTATGAACTGGTATGTTTGGTGACTAGGGATGGTGCCTTGATGATGGTGTCATGATGTTGGTTTTGGCTCCAGCACTGGGCAACGGACTCACCTTCCAAAGCCCAGTTAGCCCAACTGGCTTTTAAGGGGAAACTTCTTTATGAAGTTGATTTGGAGAAACTGATGAAGGATATGGGCGAGATGAAGTCTTACCGCCTTCCGGAAGACAGATCCAGGGGACTATAAAGCGGGCTAGTGCTCTTTTCTCGTCGGCCTCCGCCCATCCAACGAGGGCGTGCTGGCTGGATTCCCAGGGGTCTCTGGACTTCTGTCATTACTGACCTGGAAAGCCTCTCTTCCTTTCTGCTTCCGGGCTTTGAGCTCATTCTCAATTTTTTTTTTGTGGGCTCAGGGACTCAGGCCCCTTGAGAGGGGGACCCTCCCGGACTGCGCAGTGAAAGTTTTGGGGTTTATTCCCTGGTTCCTTCAGTTGGAGGCAGACTTTGCCTTTTCTTTCATGAATGGGCCCGGGTTACCAAGGATCACTTGGTGCTAGACACCATTCAGTTCAGCTATGTCCTGGAATGCAAAGAGACAATTTTGGATGCCTTCGTTATCTCCCCTTGTGGGTCTGCGATCAAAGGTGCTGCTGTGCAGACCACCTTTGACAAGTTGCTGAGCCTAAAGGCAGTGATGCATGTCCTGCCGGACAAGCAGGACAAAGGCAGATCTGTTTCATGGTGCCCAAAAAAGACTGTTCCTTCTGGCCTATTCTGGACCTCAAAGGGGTCAGTGAGCACTTGTGTGTCCTGTACTTCTGGATGGAAACCTTAAGCTCCATAATTCAAGAAGTGTGCCAAGGAGAGTTCTTGGCTTCTCTGGATCTGGTTGAGGTGTACTTTCATATCCCGATCTGGGCGGATCAGCAAATGTATCTGTGTTTTGCTGTGCTTGGCTCTCACTTTCAGTTTGTCGCCCTTCCTTTCAAGGTATCCACTGCCCCAAGGATGTTCTCCAAGTTCATGATGGCAGCTGCAGTGCCGAAGGATCTGTGTCCGTCCCTGTTTGGATGACTGGCTCATCCAGGCCAGATCCCTTTCAGAGGCATCTCAGGTGGTGTCCCGAACGATGTTCTTTTTGGAAAGACTTGGGGAAAGAGCCAGCTGTTGCCTTTCCTGGAGTTCCTTTGAGCACGTTTTGACACTTGGTGGTCAGAGTTTTCTGCCAGAGGAGAAAGTTAAAAGGCTGTTGGATTGCCTGGTGCTGTTCTGTGCACAGCAGGCTCCCAGAGTGTGGGATTATTTTCAGTTCCTCGGATTGATGGCTGACCATAGAGAGAGTGCCTTGGGCATGTGCTTACATGTGGCCTCTCCAGAGGTCCCTGTTGACTTGGTAGTCTCAGAGTTCTCAGGAGTTTGAGCGCAGGCTCCCACTCCCAATCATGGTGAAGGCCAGCCTGCGATGTTAGCAGCAGCCCTGTCATTTGATGAAGGGTATGTCGCTGGATGATTTCTCCTGGATCCTTCTGATGACAGAGGCCTGTTTCTTGGGCTGGGGAGCTTATTGCCACGACCATATGGCCCAGGGCTGGTGGAACCACAGGGAAGCGGTATGGTCCATCAACCGCCTTCTGGCACTTGATTGAGGGCTAGGACGTTTGAGTGTTTTCGGACAATGCCACAACAGGATGGCTTATGTCAATCATCAAGATAGCACGAGGAATGCTCGGGTAGCTCTGAAGATGGCTCTCCTGTTTTGCCTTGGTGGAGAAGAACCTCCTAGCCTTGTTGGCTCAGTGCATTGCTGGAGTGGACAGTGTGCAAGTGGATTTTCTTAGCTGGCACTCTCTGGATCCCAGAGAGTGGGAGTTGAGTCAGGATGCGTTTCAGTTGATTCTGCGCCGCTGGGGTTGCCCTGAAATTGATCTGATGGAGACACACTCCATTGCCAAAGTTTGACACTTCTTCAGTTGCTACATGGAGGTGGGATCAGGGGGCATCAATGCCCTGTCCTAGCCTTGGCCAAGTCGGCACCTGCTGTATGTATTTCCTCCATGGCCTCTGGTGGGGCGTGTGTTTCGATGTATAGAACGCCACCCTGGCAGGATTGTTCTGGTGGTGCCAAATTGGCCAAGGAGAGCGTGGTTCAGAGACCTAATGCGACTCTTGCAGGTACCTTCTCTCCAGTTTCCCCTGTCTCTGGGCCTATTGCAGCAGGGACCAATTATCCTGGAGGAGCTGGGTCCCTTCTCGCTGCTTGACTCTTGAAAGAAGATGGCTAGCGTGTAAGGGCTACTCTCCTGTGATGGTCTCCACTCTGCTCGGAGCCTGGAGGAGGTCTACCAAGCTAGCATATGTGTGGATCTGATGCCTCTTTGAACAATGGTGCGGTGCTCGGCAGTTGGCTCCTGAGGCAACCAAGGTGCCCTCTCTGTTGGCCTTTTCTACAGGATAACCTGTAGAAGAGCCTTTTACTTAGCTCCCTGAAAGTTCAGGTGGCAGCTTTGGCCTGTTTCTGTGGTCCGGTGACTGGTAGGTCTCTAGCCTTGCAGCTGGAGATCTTGTGCTTTCTCCAGAGGGTTTGTCATCTGTTTCCTCCCCTCTGGTCTGTGATTCCTTCCTGGGATCTGTGTCTGGTACTCAGGGCCCTGATGGTGGTGCCTTTTCAATTGTTGAAGCGTACTACTTTAAAGAATTTGACATTCTAGATGGTCTTCTTGGTTGCGATTTGTTCCGCGAGGTGGATTTCTGAGCTGCAGGCTCTGTCTTGACGAGATCCTTCTCTTTCTTTTTCAGAGGAGGCCATTTCTATTCTGCCTGTGCCTTCCTTCTTGGCTAAGGTGCTTTTTCCCTTTCACGTGAACCAGGTGGTACACTGCCCTCCTTCTCTAAGAAGCAGTGTCAGGGGAAGGATAAGGATCCTTGTCTTCTAGATGTCCGGAGGGCGCTTCTCCGGTACTTGGAGGCTAGAAATTCCTTTTGTAAGTTGGACCATCTTTTTGTGCTGTTTGCTGGCCTATGCAAAGATGATGCAGCAGCTGTGTCGCTTTTGGGGTGCTGGATTAAGGAAGCCATGGCCTCGGTGTATCTGTTGCAGAACCGTACGGTTCCAGAGGTTTTGTGTGCCTTTCTAATTGAGCACAAGCATTCTCGTGGGCAGAGCAGAGTTCGGTAGCCCCTGCAGAAATTTATCAGGCAGCAGCATGGGCATCACTTTCCACTTTTGTCGAGCATTACTGCTTGGATGTCCATGCACAGGTGGTCACGGACTTTGGCTCCAGGGTTTTGTGAGCTGCTGTGTATTCTTCCCGCCCAGTGAAGTGTAACTTTGGTATATGCCACTTGTCCAGACTGATCTAGCAGGACGATATGGAAGGTGACATTTTATATCTCTAGGAACAAGCAGGAATAAGTCATCACATATGGGTACGTCGGTACCGACGGAGCCTGCGCGGGAAAGCTCCCCAGCTTTTCAGATGAAAAGCTTTTGGGGCCTCCCACTGCACATGCGCGCTGCCTTCCCGCCTTCCTGACCAGCTCTCCTCAGTTCTTCTATTTCAGCGGAGCCAGCAGGTCGTGTTCCTGTCACCGCTGAAGAATTTGTTACTTTTGTTTGTTTCTTTAGACCGCGTACCTGCCTTCCCCATACCGAAACCGGTATCGCCGGTCTTTCTTTCTTTCTACATAAAAAAAAAAAAAAAAAGACTTTTTTATTTTCTTCAGCACAGCTTGGTACCCGGTGTTAGGCCTTAAGGCCTACACAATTTCTCCTCATGGAGAACCCAGACCCTGGTTTCAAAAATGTACCAAATGCAGTGCTGTCATTTCTGTCACAGACACCCATGAATGGTGTCTCAAATGTTTGGGACCTGAGCACTCCATACCGGACTGCCCATCCTGCACCCAGATGTCTAAACGCGGTTTGCAGAACCGGGCTAACAAGCTCCATGTGCTGTTTCCTTCAGAAGCATCACAGTCATCCAGGTCTTCCTCTCCGGATGGATCTCAGGTAACCAAAACTTCTGTGGGCAAATCCTCTAAAAGCAAATCTCTTTCTAAAGATCGAGAGGCTCTCAGTTCTGAGTTCGAGGATTCTGCCCAGGCCAAAAAACCCCGGCGGGAGGTTCCGGCCTCCAAAGCAATCATGGGGTCACAGGTTGACATCGATGGCACGGCCTCGACAGATCACCTGTTGGACTGCTCTGGGGTACTGGCCCATACCGGTACCGACATCCAGGCAGTAGTGGCGTCTATGGGCAGTACTGTCCAGACCATGCAGCAAGCCGTACTGGCCTTCATTAAGGCTGCGACGCCCTCGGTACCGATTTCATCGGTACCGACCCCGGTTCCGGTATCTACACCGGAACCGAGACCATCGACTTCCAAACGTCGATCTGTTTCGCATACCGGATTACGTCTTTCGCCAAGTACCGATCCCATGCACGATACGCCCGATGTCGATACCGATCGGTATGCGTATCGTACATTGGAAGCACAGAAGGAGTACTCAGATTCTTCTGATGAATTCAATTCCTCTGATGACTCTGCTGAGCTTACTCTTCCTGAGGAGCCCTCTTCTCCCAAGAGGAGGATGTCTCCTCCAGAGGATTTATCCTTTCAGGATTTCATTGTTGATGTAGCTAAAGCACTTTCTATTACTACATCTTCTGAAAGAGAACCCAGATCAAAAAAATTGGACATTTTAGGATACTCAAAAGCTCCTAAAGAGGCAGTCACTCTGCCTGTCCATGAAATCCTTCAAGAACACTTGATGGATTTGTGGGAGACTCCTTTAACACTGTCTCCCCATTCCCGCAGGTTGGACACCATGTATCGGGTCCCTCCTTCGCCTGGGTTCCAGAAAACTCAGCTGCCTCACCACTCTATTGTGGTGAAGTCTGCCATGAAGAAAATAAAGAGTCCTAAGAGACATTCTTCTACCCCTCCAGGGCGAGAATGTAAGAACCTAGACTCTTTTGGAAGAAAGATGTTCCAGGCTAGTATGCTTATAGCCAGGATCAACTCTTATAGCCTTTATATGGGCATGTATCTTGGGCAACTTGCCCTAAAAATACAGAATTTTGCCCCCTTTATCCCTGATGATCAAAGGGCGGACTTCTTTTCTATGGTGACACAACTTTCCGAGGTCTCCAAGTTCTCCAACAGGGCAGCCTTTGATTCCTTTGAAGTTGCAGGCAGAGCTTCGGGAATTGCTATTGCAGCCCGACGTCTCGCTTGGCTCCAGGCTTCTAACCTAGAACCCTGGGTTGTAGATGGCCTCAGGAATCTGCCCTGTACCGGTGAGAACTTATTTGGGGAAGACTGGCAGATTAAAGCTGCTCAAATGGATGCAGAAAATGCCACTCTAGATAGACTTTCCAAGTCTACTTCTACCCCTACCAAAAAGAAGCCTTTTAAAAGGCCTTACTATAAAAAGACCAGATTTCCCACAAATACTGGCCAGCAATCTGCTCAGCCTCGCCTTGCGGCTAAGCGTCAACAATCTAAGCAGGTAAAGTCAAAGCCTGCAGTGTCTGCTACATCCCAGCAGGCTCAACCCCCTCAGGGGTTTTGACTTCCCTCTAGAGAACTTGCCGTTTCTGGCTCTAGCACATCCAGAGCCCCTCACCATTCCTGGAAGGCTAGCTCACTTTGCTCCCAGATGGGAGCAAATAACATCAGAGCAATGGACCCTCTCTATTATCCGAGAGGGCTACAAACTTCATTTCTCCAGCCTTCCTCCCCATACCATGGTGAGGCAATTCAGTTCTCCCCCATCTCTTCTGACCCTGTTGGGTCAGGAAGTCTCTTCTCTTCTTGCCCAAGGGGCAATAGAGGAGGTTCCTCCTCCACAACAGGGGTTAGGTTTCTACTCCCCTTACTTTCTCATAACAAAGAAGACAGGGGGCTTCAGACCTATCCTAGATCTGAGAGAATTGAACAGGTTTCTATTCAAGGAGAAATTCAAAATGCTCTCTCTGGGCCTTCTCCTTCCATACCTTCAGAGTCAGGATTGGCTTTGTTCTCTAGATCTCAAGGATGCGTACACTCATATACTCATCCATCCATCCCACAGAAAGTATCTAAGATTTCTGTTCCAGGGAAAACATTTCCAGTACAGAGTACTACCCTTCGGTCTGGCCTCTGCTCCAAGAGTATTCACAAAATGCATGGCAGTCGTTGCCACATTTCTCAGAGGCATGGGAATCTTTGTCTTCCCATATCTGGACGACTGGCTCATCCGAGCTCCATCTCAATCAGAAGCCCAGATTTCTCTGGACCGCACAAGGCGTATTCTTCAATATCTGGGACTTGTGGTAAACGTTCCCAAGTCCCAACTCATCCCTACTCAGTCCCTGGAATTCATAGGGGCCCAATTGGACTCCACCACTGCAAGGGCCTACCTCCCTCTGGTCCGAGGCCAAAGGCTAATAAGCTTGGCCTCCCAGGCTCAGTCCAGAAGTCACTTGTCAGCCAGAGAAATGCTGCAACTTCTGGGCCACATGGCCTCCACGGTTCATGTGGTACCCTATGCTCGTCTCCATATGAGAGCAGCTCAATGGACATTGGCCACCCAGTGGTCTCAAGCATCGGGACTGCTGTCAGACCAGGTACTCACCTCAAAACATCTGTTTTGGTCTCTCCAGTGGTGGACATCCTCCAAAAATCTGTTGTTGGGGACCCCCTTCCAACCTTCGTTGCCCCAAGCAACCCTCACAACAGATGCCTCCCAAACAGGGTGGGGAGCTCATCTTCAACATCTCTCCACTCAGGGAATCTGGTCTCCCCAAGAGACCACCCTTCATATCAACCTTCTGGAACTGCGAGCAATCTTCCTTGCCCTCACAGTCTTCCATACTCTCCTTGCCAACCTGACTGTCCTAGTTCAGACAGACAATCAGGTGGCCATGTTTTATATCAACAAACAAGGAGGGACGGGCTCTCTGTCGCTTTGCAACGAAGCTCTCAGATTATGGGCCTTCGCCAGAGAGCACCAAATTCATCTTCTGGCAGTATATCTTCCAGGAGTTCAAAACTCTCGGGCAGACAGACTCAGTCGAGTTCTGCTCCCACACGAATGGTCCCTACATATGGACCAGATACGCAGAATCTTTCAGGAATGGGGGACCCCGGACATAGACCTCTTTGCAAGTCCGTGGAATGCCAAACTTCCCCGGTTCTGTTCCAGGACTCCGTGTCAGGGAGCTCAGGCCAACGATGCCTTTCTCCTGCATTGGGGTCAGGAATTCCTGTACGCTTTTCCACCCATTCCTTTGATTCCCAAGACTCTGTTCAAACTTCAGAGGGATCACGGATCCATGATCCTCATTGCTCCACGCTGGCCACGCCAAGTGTGGTTCCCTCTCCTTCTACAGCTCTCCCAGGGCTCCTCCCTGGACCTGGGAGCTGCACCAGACCTTCTGTCTCAGGAGCAGGGGACTTTGTGGCATCCAAACCCCAAGTCCCTACATCTCCGAGCTTGGTTACTGAAGGCTTAAGCCTTCAAGAGTTTAATCTTTCTCAACCAGTGAAAGATATCCTTTATGCCTCTAGGAAACCCTCTACCAGGCGTTCCTATGCTTTCAAATGGAAACGTTTTTCCATTTGGTGTGCTCAACAGGGTCTTGACCCTCTGGCACTTCCTTTGAATTCTCTACTAGACTATCTCCTGCATCTTTCCAATGCAGGCCTCAAGACGAATTCAGTACGAGTCCATTTAAGTGCTATTACAGCATCCTTAAAACCTATAAATGGACAATCTGTTTCCTCTCATCCTCTTATTGCAAGATTCATGAGAGGCCTAACCCTCACTAAGCCTCCCATCCGGCCTCCTCCGGTAGCATGGGACTTGAATTTAGTTCTGGGTCAACTTATGAAGCCACCTTTTGAACCGTTGGTATCTACCTCCCTGAAATTTCTTTCTTGGAAGGTCCTTTTCCTTATTGCAGTCACTTCGGCTCGCCGCATCAGTGAACTGCAGGCTTTGGTGGCAAATCCACCTTATACCAGATTTCATCATGATAAGGTGGTCCTTAGGACGAATCCCCACTTTATGCCTAAAGTGGTCTCGCCTTTTCATCTTAATCAAGAGGTATATCTACCTGTCTTTTTTCCGGCTCCTCATGCATCCAGTGCAGAGAGGAACCTTCATACTCTTGACTGTAAAAGAGCTCTCGCCTTTTACCTCAATAGAACTCAGCCACATCGAAAGTCTTCTCAGCTTTTCGTGGCTTTTGATCCTTCTCATTTGGGACTTCCAGTCGCCAAACGCACACTTTCCAACTGGATTGCTCAGTGTATTTCCTTTGCTTACCAGAGTAAGAACATTTCTCTGGAAGGCCATGTCACAGCTCACAATGTGAGAGCCATGGCCACTTCTATGGCTCATCTTCACTCTGTATCCATAGATCAGATCTGTCGAGCAGCCACTTGGGCCTCGGTGCATACCTTCACAGCCCATTACTGCTTGGACAAGGACTCCCGCCGGGATGCCTTGTTTGGTCAGGCTGTCCTCAAACACCTGTTCCATACTTAAACAACTCCTGCCCACCTTCCCAGAATGGATGCCTGAGATCCATCCGAAGATGGTTACCCTTGGAGGGGGATCTCCCAGGCATCTCAGCTAGGGAGTCCCCATATGTGATGACTTATTCCTGCTTGTTCCTAGAGATAGCACAGTTACTTACCTGTAACAGGTGATCTCTGGGAACAGCAGGAATTAGTCATCACAACCCACCCACCTCCCCTAGGAGTTGTCTCTCTATTCCTCTATTTTCCTGTCCTCTCTCTCTATTGTCTCAGCTTTAAACTCGAACTGAGGAGAGCTGGTCAGGAAGGTGGGAAGGCAGCGCGCATGTGCAGTGGGAGGCCCCAAAAGCTTTTCATCTGAAAAGCTGGGGAGCTTTCCCGCGCAGGCTCCGTCGGTACCGACGTACCCATATGTGATGACTAATTCCTGCTGTTCCCAGAGATCACCTGTTACAGGTAAGTAACTGTGCTTTACCAGATAACGTTCTTTCCTCGAGTCCCGCTAGACCAGTCCAGGTCCCGCCTCTTGTTCAATATTTGCTCAGTTCTTCTGCTGCAGTACCCTTGGATCCATTATGGTTTTTATGCTTGACTCTACAGGTTCAACTTCTACTGACAGCCTTCTGTTTAGGCTTTCCTGTACGTAGTTCTCTATTACTGATTGCTCCTTTTTGCCCACAATTAAGGTTGGGTGAGGTTTGCCATGTTTCTTCCATATGCTTTTTTGATGAATACTGAAGGGACCTCTGGTGGCTGAGGTGAATAGAGGCTTGGAAGTGATGTCACTGAAACCTGGGCTTTTCATTGGTTCTTTGTCTCCACCAATCTGTTGATAGGGGAACACTGTAACGTGCACCGCCTTCACTAACACAACCTACTTGTTTGGACTGGTCTAGCAGGAGTCAAGGAAAGGACATTAACTGGTTAGTAAAATGTCACCTTCGTCTATTTGTTGCGCTGTGAACTATTTTGTAGGGAGGTGGTAAGGTTCTCCACCTGATAATTTTTCGCAGGGGTTGGAGACAGTTTTTTTTTTTATAAAGGACCTGTTTGTTCTACGCACGTGGGGTAGCCATTTATTTGATTTGGAAAGACAGCTGATGAGCCAGCTTCCAGGGCTCAGAGCACATTGGTTTCAGAAGCAATTGCATGATAGTTCTTATGAACTTAGGCCAGTGTCCAGGGTTTTTAGGCAGAATCCAGGGCGCTGGCTCTCATGGTCATGGTTTTTGGGCAGAGTCCAGAGTCCAGGCTTTTATGCCCTGTTCTTCCTCTGACCAGGGCCAGCCCAAAGATTTCTGCTGCCCTAAACAGAAGCTGCTGCCCCAACCTCCCCTCCCCCGCTGCTGCCCCCCCCCCCCCCAGCCATCTTCTCATCTTTGGGTGGTGGCAGCGGCGGCATGACTCCGTTTTTTTAAAGGGGCGGCACACACACATTTGCTGCACCCTCCCTAGCGCACTGCAAGATAAGAAGATGGATTCAGATGGGGGATAGCAGTGGTGGCATGTGTGTGTGTTATCGCTTTCAAAACGGAGTCATGCCACCCATCAGGGGCGGTTGCCCTATGCGACTGCCTAGTGGATGGGGCCGGCCCTGCCTCTGACGTTTTGTTCATTTTTGCTCTTCCTTAATGCTTCTTTTACCCCATCCCAGCTTTCCTTCCCAATGCCTTCTTTCTGACTCTTGTGCCTCCACTCTGACCTGCCTCTTCTGTGCTTGCCTTATTCTCTTTTCCATCATTGTTCTTATGTGGTGGTGTTCTTCATTTGTCACTAGCATGGAAGATGGAAAGAAACAGAAGGATCCTCCATGGATTTCGTTAGTCCAATCAGAGCCAAAGAAGAAACTGGCTCCTCTACCCCCACGCAGCAGTGGAGGGACCCCTGGGAGGACTGTTGGGGAGGAAGGAAAAGATGGGAAGTCCCCTCTCCCAGCAAAGGCACAAGAAGGCAGACCTTCTGATGAGGAGCTTGTGACAGAGCCCAAGCCATACAATCCTTTTGAGGATGACGAAGAGGATGAAGAGATGATGAAAAACAAGAATCCTGGGAAGCTCAGTCACCCCTGGTATGGCATCACACCAACCAGCAGCCCCAAGTCCAAGAAGCGCCTAGCTCCCAAGGCCCCCAATGCCTCACCGCTAGGTGAGTCTATATTTTACTCACTGTATGACGGAAATGCTGTCTGTGTTTTGATTGGCAGTGTGTGTGTACATATCCCAAGAAGGCGTGCATGCTAATCAACAGCTCCACAGGGTCTCTGGCAAGGTCTAGCCCTGCATATATGCTAGTGTCTATGCTTAAGAATTATGCTGTCTTTGGGCACCATGGCAAATGACACAGGCTGAAAAGAAAAGCCTTCAAAGCCACTCATTCCAGATCAGCCTGCTAGAGCAGCACGGACAAGTGGGTTTTCTCCCCCAAACAACAGATGATGAGACAGAGAAAAAAACAGAAGTACTGTGACGACATCACTAGCATCATACCCAGTACAGCTAGGGGCACTCTCCAATATTTTCTCTGTCTCAGCAGATGGTGGTTGATCTCAAGTACAGCTAAGGAATTGCAGCTGCTGCTGAACGTCTGGAGGACACGAGGCAGTCCAGCTGGTCTATAGTCCTCGGGGAGTATACGAGATACCCTGCTTGGTGGATTGGTTTTCTGGGATGAGGCAACTTCTGGCCACGAGGGCCAGTTGAATTGCTGAAGGATCCTTCTGAGGGATGCCTGGCCTGTGTCCCTTAGTTTTCATTTTTGCTTTACCTTATATATACAAAAAAGAAAAGCCTTTCTGATATAAGCCCATTCAAGACTGATCCACTGTTACAGCAGGCTCTTGGGCAGCTCAGGTGGTGATCCGCTTCTTTCCCCACTTCTCCCACTGTCTCTTCTATCTTGAGAGAGGAGATTGATAGTGTGGAGCCCAGGCCCAAAGCCAAAGCCATATATTCTATTATCTATACTTAAGAATTATGCTGTCATCAGGCAGCATAGGAAATGAACACAGGCTGAAATGAAAAGCCTTCAAAGCCACTCGTACTCTTCAACTACAGTGCTGCTCAGCATGATGTGAAAGGCTTTACTTCAGAATGACTGTTCTTTGTTCTGGCTTGGCTAGAGTATCCTCTTCTGGACAGCCAAATGTATGTGATAGCTGTAGAGGGAGTTGCTTCATCTCCCCCATTTTTCCCAAGTGTACAACACATTGATGAAAGTTAGGGAGGGCAGGGATCAGACCAGAAAATAGAAAGATGATGCCAGGATCACGCATGGGTAAATGCCTACTTCTATACCACTCTTCTAGGCCAAGAAAGTGCACTCCATACTAAATTATGCTCTTAGTCACGTATTTGCAGGCCAAGGGGATTTTGAAGGCATAGACCCCACCGCCATTTGTCTAACCCAGATTTTCAATAATGGGGGACATATATGGCCCCGGCATTAAAAATCCATTTATCGCCGCACAACGTGGAAGCTGCAGGAGCTAGCCAGGTAGCACCAATTTTCGATGCTACACGGTTAGCTCCATCGTCTTAAAGATCGGGCTTGCCTCTGCCTCCGCCCCTGCTCTGCCTTGGAATGCCTCTAACACACACCAGTGCTAAGCAGATAGTATCTGGGCACATTAGGGACTTAACCGGGATTTTCCAAAGGCACTACCCATTTAGGTGTCTTTGGAAAATCCGGTCTCCACCCGAGGACACATCATTCCTCAGATTTGTCTGAGATATGGCGAAAGCCTTGTCTCTCACCACTGAGAAGTTGGAAATCCTCCAGTACGAGGCTCCACCTAAGGAGGCCCTGACTGTTCCCTTCCCTGCCATCTTTGGGCAACTCTTCCTTCGGATGTGGGAGACACCGGCGTCATTGCCAATAGTTAGCTGACGCCTCAACACCATGTACCGGGTCCAGCGGGGCCCCAGCTTTCGGAAGGCACAACTTCCTCACACCTCTATGGTGGTGGAGTTGACCATGTACCGACAGAAAAGCCCGAAGATTCACTCTTCCATGCCCCCAGTCAGGGAGTCCCATGCCCTTGGATGCAAATGCTACCAGGCCTCGGTTGCCAAATCCAAGCCTACTACCTGTACATCGGCATGTATCTCTGAGACCTAGCAAAAGAACTTGCAGGTTTCTCGGCAGGTCTCACTGGAGATCACCTCCAGCGATTCCAAAACCTCACAAAGTGTGTCGGGGAGTGTTCGAAGTACATGTCTCGAGCCGCCTATGACGTTTGAGTCTAATGTGAAGGTGGCTGCCACAAGTATCTATTCCCAACGCCAGGCTGACTCCAGTCATTGGACCCCTGAGCAGTGCATACAAGAGAAACTCCTTGACATCCCCCAATGGAGGACAAGGTGGCTGAGATCGAGACAGAGTACATCATGCAAACTCTGTTCTCCAGGAAGACTTCCACTCTTCCCAGAAAGAAACAGTCGGAGAAGAGGCCCCCTTCTAACAGAAAAAGCCAGCCTTACTGGGCCTATCCCCAATATCAGACCCCCCAGACCCCACAGCAGGGTTAACAGGGCAAAGGACCGGGTCAAGGCCAACGTAAACCTAAGGGCTTTAAGCCCCAAACACCGGCTCCTGCCAGACTGGGTTAGGATTTTGACTCCCTGAGCATGGCCTCTCATCCCAGAGGGGAGCAGCTGCCAACAGGGGGGCATCTGATCCACTTTGCCCATTGGTGGCCGGCCATAGCCACTGACTCTTGTGCTCTCCATGTGGTCAGAGAAGGCTACCTCTTTCATTTGGACCGGATGCCTTCCCCATTCTTTCCAGGAGAGCCCCCTCAGACTCTACTGCACCAGGCCCTGTTAATGCAGGAACTTGCAGGCCCCATCAGGGACAGAGCTGTGGAACCTGTACCCCTCCACCTCAGGGCTAAGGGGTTCTACTCCTGTTACTTTCTGGTCTCAAAAAGAACAGGCGGCCTAAGGCCCATCTTGGACTTGTGCAACCGGAACAAGTTCCTGGTGCGGGAAAAATTCAAGATGCTCTCCCTTGGAACATTCCTGCCCTATCTCCAGCAGGGAGATTGGCTATGCTACTTGGACCTAAAGGATGCTTACACCCACATCCTTACTCATCCTAGTCACAAGCAGTACGTAAGGTTCATGGTCAGGGGTGACCACTACCAGTACAAGTTACTACCCTTCGGCCTAGCCTTCGCACCAAGAGTCTTCTCCAGGCCACTTAACCCTCTGTTGCCTCAGGTACACATAGATTGTAAGCCCTTTGGGGACAAGGGAATGTATCCAGTACCTGCTTGTAGTGACAGTAAACCGCTCTGATGCCCTTCAGCCTAGGTGGTACATCAAGAAATTGCATAAACAAACATAAATGACTGGCAGTGGTGGCCGCTACCTCTGTCTCCAAAGGACTTTCTTCTTCCCATACCTGGACGACTGGCTCGTGAAAGGGGACATGGCCACCGAGGTGCAAGAGGCCACAGCCCACACCATCAAGGTCCTGCAGTATTTGGGGTGCGTGATAAACCACCCCAAATCTCACTTCACTCCAACTCAGGATCTGAAGTTCATAGGGGCTCATCTGGACAACTCGAATCTGGTGCAAGAGATAAGGGTGTTGGGGCCACTTGGCAATAGTGATCATAGCATGATCGCGTTTGATTTAATTAGTGGAGGAGGGATGGTAAGGAAATCCACAGTACTACCTTCGAAAGGGAAACTATGATAAAATGAGGAAAATAGTTAAGAAAAAACTAAAAGGAGCAGTTGTAAAGGTTAAAGACTTACATCAAGCTTGGGTGTTGTTGAAAAATACTATCTTGGAAACCCAGACCAGCTGTATTCCACACTTTAAGAAAAGTGGAAGGAAGTCCAAAAAACTGCCAGCATGGTTTAAAGGTGAGGTCAGAGAGGCTGTTGTTGCCAAAAAAGCATCTTTCAGGAAATGGAAAAAAGAGCTAAACGACGAAAACTGTAAACAGCACAAGCACTGGCAAGTTAAATGCAAGACATTGATAAGGCAGGCAAAGGGAGACTTTGAGAAGAAGCTTGCTGCAGAAGCAAAAACGTGTAATAAAGACTTTTTCAAGTACATTCATAGCAAAAAAACTGTGAGAGAGTCAGTTGGTTCATTAGATGATAGAGGGGTTAAAGGGGCACTAAGAGGTGACAAGGTAATAGTGGAGAGACTGAATGAATTCTTTGCTTCGGTCTTTATTGAGGAAAATGTAGGGATGTTACCCATGACTGAAGTGGTATTTAAAGGTGTGGAAGAATTGAATGAAATATCGA
The DNA here is from genome assembly GCA_033557465.1 of Ichthyophis bannanicus. Taxonomy (NCBI): domain Eukaryota; kingdom Metazoa; phylum Chordata; class Amphibia; order Gymnophiona; family Ichthyophiidae; genus Ichthyophis; species Ichthyophis bannanicus. Next base: position 1,003,155,519 of record CM066031.1, on the reverse strand, counting down.
TACATCGGGAAGATGTATTACAACTAATAGATAAACTGAAGAGTAGCAAATCACCTGGACTGGATGATATACATCCAAGGGTGTTGAAAGAACTGAAATATGAGATTGCAGACCTGCTATTAGTAATCTGTGAACCATCATTAAAATCATCTGTAATACCTGAAGATTGGAGGATGGTGAACGTAACGCCAATTTTTAAAAAGGGTTCCAGGGGTGATCCAGGAAACTACAGACCGGTGAGCCTGACATCATTACCAGGAAAAATGGTAGAAACCATCATAAAGAACAAAATTGCTGAACATGTAGATAGTCATGGCTTAATGGGAGACAGCCAACATGGCTTTAGACAAGGAAGATCTTGTCTTACTAATCTGTTATGTTTTTTTGAAGGTGTGAATAAACAGGTAGACAAAGGTGAGTCGGTTGATATAGTGTATTTGGACTTTCAGAAAGCTTTTGACAAGGTCCCTCATCAGAGACTTTTGGCAAAACTAAAGAGTCATGGGATAGGAGGCAGTATACTATTGTGGATCTGGAACTGGTTAAAAGATAGAAAGCAGAGGGTAGGGCTCAATGGCCAATTTTCCCAATGGAGAAAGGTGAATAGTGGTGTACCCCAGGGATTTGTGCTGGGTCTGCCGCTTTTTGACATATTCATAAATGACCTGGAAAAGGGAATAACAAGTGAGGTTATCAAATTTGCAGATGACACAAAACTATTTAAAGTTGTTAAAACCCATGAGGATTGTGGAAATTTGCAAGAGGATCTTGATAAATTGGAAGACTAGGCATCAAAATGGCAGATGAAGTTTAATGTGGACAAATGCAAAGTTTTGCACCTAGGGAAGAACAACCCAAACTATGGTTACACAATGCAAGGTTCCACATTAGGAACCACCACCCAGGAAAAAGATTTAGGTGTCATTGTGGATAACATTTTAAAACCCTCTGACCAGTGTGCAGCTGCGACCAAGAGAGCAAATAGAATGCTAGGTATCATAAGGAAAGGAATGGAAAATAAAACAAAGGATATTATAATGCCTCTATATTGTTCCATGGTGAGACCGCACCTTGAATATTGTGTGCAATTCTGGTCGCCATATCTTAAAAAGGATATAGCGTTATTAGAAAATGGTCAGAGAAGAGCCACCAATATGGTAAAGGGGATGGAAGGGTACCCCTTTGAAGAAAGGCTAAAAAGGTTAGGGCTCTTTAACCTGGAAAAGAGACGGCTGAGGGGAGATATGATAGAAGTCTATAAATTAATGAACCGTGTGAAATGGGTAAACGTAGATAGATTGTTTACGTTATTAGAATATAGGAAGACTAGGGGACATGCAATGAATCTACAGGGTAAACTATTTAAGACTAATAAGAGAAAATATTTTTTCACTCAATGTGTAATCAAACTCTGGAATTTGTTACCTGAGAATGTAATAAGAGCTGTTAGTGTAGCTGGGTATAAAAAAGGTTTGGACAATTCCTGGAGGAAAGGTCCATAAACCATTATTAAAAAGGGACCCAGGATATCAATGCTTGACCCAGTAAAAGCATTGTGGAACCTTTGTCTTTTGGGGAAACTGCTAGGTACGTATGACCTAGATTGGCCACTGTTGGAAACAGGATACTGGGCTTGATGGACCTTGGTCTGACCCATTGTGGCATATCTTATGTTCTTATGTTCACTCTCCAGGCCATGGCCTTCCTCCCTCTGAATAGTGCAGATCGCCTCAAGGCCTTGGCCACCTAGGTTCATCATCATCATCACTCTGTGTCGGTGCAGTCCATACTCCACCTACTAGGCCACATGGCATCCGCAGTTCATGTGGTCCCCAAAGCTCGCCTCCACATGCGGGCAGCTCAGAGGTGTCTCTGCTTGCAGTGTACACAAGCCACTGGCAGGCTCTGGGACAGGGTCTCAGTATCCCGTCAACTAGCAGAGTTGCTAAGCTGGTGGCAGGGCGCACAGCACCTGCAGGAGGGCATGCCCTTCCAGTCCCCAAATCCCCAGAGGGTTCTCGCCAAGGTCGCATCCCTACTGGGCTGGGGTGCGCACTGCGAGGAACTCAGCATGCAGGGCAACTGGTCCCTGGCAGAGAGCCAGCAACAGATGAACCTGCTGGAGCTCAAGGCCATTTTCTCCAGGAACAAGCAGGAAGTCAGTCCTCACACATGGGTGACATCGGCACCGACAGAGCCCGTGCGGAGCATTTCCCCAGGTTTTAAGGAAAGTCTTTGGGAAGACTACCATGCATCGTGGTCCCCTTCCTGCCCAAGGGTGCCATCTTGCTCGGTCTCCTTTTTTCCGCATAGCCCAACGGACGCTTGTCCTGTGTCCCCTTAAAAATCCTTTAAAAATGATCTCAAAACTTCTTTTTTTTTCCCAGTTTGTGTACTGGTTCCTCTTCCTTCCTCGAGCCGGCGCCGTCCCTGGCTGTCCCTCTTTTTTGTCACGACTTGCCTCGAATGGCATTCGCGCCCTTTTTCACCCGGGGGTCATCAACCCCGCCCGGGTGCATCCCACCATGTCTCCTGGTGGCTTAAAAAAAATGTGACCGCTGCAGTCAGATGATGTCTGTTATGGACATCCATGACTGCTGCTTGCACTGCCTCTGTCTGGACCACGACGTACCACCTGTGACCTGTGTCAGGCCATGACTCCCGAGAACCAACAAGAAAAGGTTGGAGCTGCAGGAGATGTTCCTGTGGTCTGGCTCAGCCCTGGCTTCCCCGACACTGAGGCCCAAGCCCGAGCACCTCTCACGAGACCCGGGCGTCTTCAGAGTCCCATGGCAGTAGCTCCTCCGTAAAGATGTCGGACCCTAGAAAGAAAAAAAAAATCCTCGAAGCCAGTCGAGGTTCCCCCGGGGAAACCCAGTAAGGTCCTGTGGCGGGACTCGGATGACTCCGAGCAGCGCCCCCCCTAAGGTCTCTCGGAAGGAGTCCTCGGCCGGCGGTGACCGTGCAAGGCTCTTCGAGGCCGTACTCGCCAGTGTGCTGGTGTCAGGCCTGAGATCTTCGGAGCCCGTGCTGAAAACTGCGGCACCTTGATTCCAGAATGGTGGCCCTGGAGCAGAATATCTCTGCCATCCTGGCCATGCAGCAGGCAGTGATGTCAGGTTCATCCACATTATCCCCGATGACTGGGCCCCCTATTGCAGTGGTATCTCCGGGCATCAAGTCGGAATCCGAGCACCACCGGCCTTGGGCGAGCTCTCGGCACCGGTCGAGGTCCTGGTCCCGATCCTCAGGTGTCCAGTCCTCCTCGCTAGTTTCCAGGAGTCTGACCTGAGACTAGCCGGGTGACCTTGCTTCCTCGGAACAGGCCTCGAAGCATGGGGTCTGAGTCTCGGACTCCTTGACGCCCTCTGGCTCTGATTGGGAGACCGACCTCTCGGCACTGAGATGTCCCCTGGAGCCTCGGTGCCATTCCCCACCTGAGGATGTGGCCTTGCATGACTTCGTCTGTGACATGGCCCATGTCCTCTTGGTCCACACCGAGTCAGAGGAGAACCCGCACACCGAAGAACTGGAGATCCTCCAGTGTGAGTCTCTGCCAAAGGAGGCTCTGTCGATGCTGGTGCAACCCAGCCTCAAGTGGCTTCTCCTACAGATGTGGGAAACCCCAGTCTCTGTACCGGTGGTCAGCCGGCACCTCGACGCAATCTACTGCGTCAAGAAGAGACCGGGCTCCCAGAAGTCCCAACTTCCACACAATTCTATGGAGGCGGAGTCCTCGATGCAGAGGCTAAAGAGCCAGAAGAATTATTCTTCTGTCCTCCCAGGTAGAGAGGTCAGGGCTCTCAATGCCCTAGGGTGCAAGTGCTTCCAGGGATCCATGCTGAGCTGCTGGATACAGGCATATGAGCTTTACATTGGCATGTACCTAAAGGGCCTCATTCAAGAGCTTGCAGGGTTCTCAGTGGAGCTTGCTGGGGTACCCATTCAGCGGTTCCAGACTCTGGTCGCCGCCATCCAGGACTGCTCCAAGTTCTTGTCCCATGTTGCCTACGATGGGTTTGAGTCTGCAGCCCAGACTACAGCTACAGGCACCTGTGCCCGATGCCAGGCCTGGCTGCAGACCTCTGACCTCGAGCAATGGGTCCAGGAAAAGCTGCTGGACGTCCCCTGCACCAGGGAGAATCTATTTGGCAAGTCTGTCTGACAAGGCGGCTGAGATAGAGGCCGAGGTAGTGACCCAGCAGAGGCTCTCAAAAAGACCTCTGCCCTTCCCTGAAAGAAAACATCGGGGAAAAAGGCCAATTTTCTCAAGGAATAAAAGGCCTTTTCACCAGAGCCACCACTACCAAGCGTACTCGGGCCAGCAGCAGCATTAGAGTTCCCAGCCAAAAGGCCAGAGACACGGACCCTGGAAGCCTAAAGCCCTGGCACCGGCTCAGCCTGGAGGGAGCTTTTGACTCCCAGGGCAGGGTTCCCCCCCCCCCCCCGGGAGACCCTTTCCAGCCCATAGGGGGCCGCCTGGCACTCCGCGCACAAGTGGGCTGAGGTCATCGTAGACCAGTGGGCACTTCAGGTGGTGAGGGAGGCTTATCACCTGCACTTCCAGCAGACACCACCAAAATATTTTCCAGGAGAGTTAATGCAGCCTCTCCTTCACCATACCCTCTTGCTCTCAGAGCTCATAGGCCTACTCAGGGACAAGGCAGTGGAGCCTGTATTCCAACATTTGTGGGGAAAGGGCTTCTACTCCAGATATTTCCTTGTTCCCAAAAGAACTGGGGGCCTCAGGCCTATTCTAGACCTACAAAACTTAAACAAGTTTCTGGTGAGGGAGAAGTTCAAGATGCTCTTCCTTAGAATTTTGCTGCCCTACCTCCACCAGGGAGATTGGCTGTGCTCCTTGGATCTAAAGGATGCATACACTCACATCCTGGTTCATCCCTCTCACAGGCAGTTCCTAAGATTCATGGTCTGAGTGAGCCACTATCAGTACAGGGTATTCCCCTTTGGTCTGCGTCCTCACCAAGAGTCTTTACAAAATGCCTAGCAGTAGCCACACATCTGTGCCTACAAGGGGTGTTTATCTTCCTCTATCTGGATGACTGGCTTATCAGAGGCTCACAGTCTCAGAGGCCAGCCGAGCCACAGAGCGTACTATCCTCCTCCTCCAGCACCTGGGGCTCGTCATCTCTCTCCATCCCAAAACCTGGAGTTCATAGGTGCTCAGCTGGACATGGTGCAGGCCAGGACCTTCTTTCCTGAGGACAGGGCCAAATTCCTCAAACAGCTGTCAGGAGAGATCCAACACCGCAGAACGGTGACAGCTCATCACCTCCTCCGTCAGCTGGGCCACCTGGCCTCTACCGTCCATGGTACACCCCTAGCCTGCCTGCATATGCGCACGGCCCAATGGTGCCTGCACGCACAATGGACCCAGGCAATGGGCAGGCTCCAAGACAGGATCAGGATCATCCTCCGGCTGGCAATACGGCACCACCTCCAGGTGGGGATGCCCTTCCGGGCTCCCTCGCCACAGAGAACCCTGTTCACGGATGCTTCTCTTCAGGGTGGGGAGCTCACTGTAAAACTCAACTCATGCAGGGCTGCTGGTCCAGTTTCAGATCAACCTCCTGGAGCTCTGGGCAGTCTTTCTAGCCCTACGAGTGTTCCGCAGCCAACTACAATACTGACGTGTATTGATCCAAATGGAAAGCCAGGTTTCGATTTTCTATATCAACAAGCAGGGAGGCACGGGCTCGTACTCCCTCTTTCAAGAGGCGGTGGCCCTCCTCTTCTTTGCAACGAGCAATGGCATGCTCCTGCATGCAGTCTATCTCCCGGGCCAGGACAACTGCCTGGCAGACAGACTCAGTAGAGTTCTGCGGCCACACGAGTGGTGCCTCGACCCCATGGTGGCAGAGAGGCTCTTCCGCCTCTGGGGCTGGCTCAATATAGACCTGTTCGCCTCTCCAGACAATGTGTAGTGACCCACTTCTGATCCCATCAAACATACCCGGAGAGGGTAGCAGCAGATGCCTTCCTGATCTCATGGTCCAAGGGATTGCTCTGTGCATTCCTGCCGATCCCTCTGGTGGCCAAGACTCTGTTCAAAGTCCAGAGCGAGAGGGCATCAGTGATAATGATCATTCCCAGGTGGCCCAGGCAGCCCTGGTTCCCCCTGTTACTCTCACTATTGGTGGCACGCCTCCTGAGGGCTCCCTCCTGTACCCCAATGTGGGGTTGCTGACATTAACAGCAGGCTACTGAGAAGGTAGCCTTGGGCCCCCCTCAACCTGCCAAAGGAAGTTGAAGACATCCTACTGCCTCTAGAAAGCCCTCCACTAGGAGGGCCTACACCTTTAAGTGGCGGAGGTTCGCTGTCTGGTGCGCGGAGAGGAAGGAGAATTCTTCCTCCTGACACGTACAGCTGGTGCTTCAGTACTTGGTGCATCTATCACGCACTCGACTGAATTCTAATTCTGTCAGGGTGCGCTATAGCTGCTCACCATCACCCAATTGAGGGTAAGCCCCTCTCCAGCCAGCCCCTGGTCTCACAGTTCCTATGAGGCTTCCTGCTATCCAAGCCCCCTCTCTGCCTCCCGGCGGTGGAGTGGGACCTCAATGTGGTGCTCTCCCAGCTTACCAGACCGCCGTTTGAGCTCCTGGCCACATGCTACCAGTGATACCTCTCCTGAAAGGTGGCCTTCTTAGTGGCCCTCAATTCAGCTCGCAGAGTGAGCGAGCTTAAAGCCCTGGTGGCAGACCCTCCATACACCAAGTTCTTCAAAAACAGAGTAATGCCCCGCACTCACCCGAAGTTCCTTCCGAAGGTTGTATCCCCATTCCACCTCAACCAAGAAGTGGTACTCCCCACCTTCTACCTGCGGCCCCACGCCGACAAAGAGGAGCTCATACTCCACACACTGGACTGCAGATGGACCCTGTCCTTCTATTTACAGTGGACCCAGGGCCACTGCAAAGCACCTCAGCTTTTCGTGTCTTATGACCCCAACAGACTTGGGCTTTCTGTGATCAAGCGTACCTTGTCCTCTTGGGTGGCGGACTGTATTGTGCTCGCCTACGAGCAAGCGGGCCTCTCCCTTGAGCACCAGATCACAGTGCATCGCGTGAGGGCAATGGCCAAGTCAGTGGCCAACCTCCGCACTGTGCCAGTGACACAGATCTGCAGAGCCACCACTTGGTCTTCAGTTTAAACATTTGCAGCATACTACTGCCTGGAGAGCAAGTCCTGCGGGGATAATGCCTTCGGCCAGGCAGTACTCCGTAACATTCTCGGGGTATAGGCAATTCCTGTCCTCCGACCCTCTGTGTTCAGGCTACTGGAGTGAAAGTGTCGCTGGACGCTAGGGTCTTGCAGTTTCTCATAAGAACATAAGATATGCCATACTGGGTCAGACCAAGGTCCATCAAGCCCAGTATCCTGTTTCCAACAGTGGCCAATCTAGGTCATACGTACCTAGCAGTTTTCCCAAAAGACACAGGTTCCACAATGCTTGTACTGGGTCAAGCATGGATATCCTGGGTCCCTTCTTAATAATGGTTTATGGACCGTTCCTCCAGGAACTTGTCCAAACCTTTTTTAAACCCAGCTACACTAACAGCCTTTACTACATCCTCCGGTAACAAATTCCAGAGTTTGATTACACGTTGAGTGAAAAAATATTTTCTTTTATTAGTCTTAAATAGTTTACCCTTTAGCTTCATTGCATGTCCCCTAGTCTTTCTATATTCTGATAACATAAACAATTGATCTACATTTACCCGTTCCACGCCGTTCATTAATTTATAGACTTCTATCATATCACCCCTCAGCCGTCTCTTTTCCAGGTTAAAGAGCCCTAACCTTTTTAGCCTTTCTTCATAGGAGTATCCTTCCATCCCCTTTACCATTTTGGTGGCTCTTCTCGGAACCTTTTCTGATAACGCTATATCCTTTTTAAGATACGGCAACCAGAATTGCACACAATATTCAAGGTGCAGTCTCACCATGGAACGATATAGAGACATTATAATATCTTTTGTTTTATTTTCCGTTCCTTTCCTTATGATACCTAGCATTCTATTTGCTCTCTTGGCCACCGCTGCACACTGGGCCGAGGGTTTTAACATGTTACCCACAATGGCGCCTAAATCTTTTTCCTGGGTGGTGGTTCCTAATGCGGAACCTTACATCGTGTAACCATAGTTATTCCACTTTCCAGGTCATTTATGAATATGTCAAAAAGCAGCGGACCCAGCACAGATCCCTGGGGTACACCACTATTCACCTATCTCCAGGAACAAGCAGGAATGAGTCTTCACATATGGGTACGTTGGTACCGACGGAGCCTGCACGGGAATGCTCCCCAGCATCCAATCAGAAAGCTTTTGGGAGCATCCCTCGCGCCTGCGCAGTGACTTCCCGCCTTTCCCACTGCCTCTCCTCAGTTTTCATTTTTCCGCGGAGCCAACAGGACGTCCTCCTGTCACCGCATAAACTTTTTTCTTTAAAATCCTTATTTTCTTGTTTTCTTGTGGTCGCGGCTGTCTTTCCCGCCGATAACGGTACCGCCGGTGCTTTATTCTTTTCTTTTTCAAACTTAGAGAAATATTTTCTCCTCAGTTTTTTGTTTTAACTTTTTGGGGCCTACCAGGCCTTTTCCAACATGGAGCCTTCTTCCCCTAAGAAGTGCCTTCACTGTGGAAACTTAGTTTTCTTTTTAGACTCCAATGCTTGGTGTCTAACCTGTTTGGGTCCTGACCCTTTTTCCCCTGATACCTCAGGCTATATTATTGGGAGAAGACCTTCCCTTTTTCGAGTTTCCCTCGATGCCGTTTTTCCTCCTGAGCTGAGGACACCGGTTTATTCTTCTCTCCAGGATCAGGTAACCCACAAACAGTCTGTTAAGACTAGCCAATTCTTGAAGGGTAAGTCTCATGCACAGCATGATGACGGCTCCGGCCTTACCCTCAAGATCCCATTGGCAATAAAACCCCGGCGGGAGTCTTCGGGCTCCAAAGCATTCACGGGGTTTCAGGTTGTTCCTGGGGCTCACCCCTCACAGAACATACCTGAGCCGTGCCAGGGGGTGGTATCCGCTTCGAGCGGTACCGATAACCCGGCATCGGCATCGGTGTCGAGTGCTGCACTCTTCACCAGGGATCGTCATCTGGTGTCCTCGGTACCTTCGGGGTCGATCGATACAACCCAGATTGGCTTTCCTGTATCCCAGCCATGCTCGGGGTTGGTACCGGCTTCGAGCGGTACCGATACCCCGGTATTGGCATCGGTATCGAGTGTTCCACTCTTTACCTGGGATCGTCATCTGGAATCCTCGGTACCTTTGGGACCGATCGATGTCGAGTGGTGCTCTCTTCACCGGATATCGTCTTCGACCGTCCTCGGTACCTTCGGTGCCGTTCGATGAGGTTCCAATTGACTTTCATGTATCGGCATCACTGATACCACCTCCAACGTCGGTACCTTCTCGACATGCATCGATAGACTCGCTCGCTTCGATGCCGAGTCTAGAATCGATATCCAGTCTGGATGACTTGGTACCGACGCGTTTCGGAACCGATCCATATCGTTTCCGGCTACGCAGTACCGAGGATATTCGCCAAGGCTCTCTGGTTACCTCGGTACCGCTTCAGCAGCCCCCGATTGCTGCTTCGATGACATTATCGTCTCCGATACCGGTACCGGTGTCGGGGTCGATTCCTGCAGTTCCATCGGTGCCATCGATCCTTTCTATGCCTAGTTTGGAATCGATACCAGGCACTGACGATGCAGTACTAACTGCCTCAAATCAGAACTGTCAGTATCACTGTCCATCGAGCAGGATTCTTTTTCTGCACCAGTCCAGTATATCTTCTGATGCTCAAGCTGCTCCTTCAACCTCAGCTTGACCAGGATTAGTTCCTATTGGAAATCCTTCTTTTCAGAAGTTTCTCCTTGACATGGCAACCTTTCTTGCCATTCCTATTCCTGGTTTTTCTTTTGACCAAGATCCTGCAGAAAAGGAAAATATAATGCTTCCTTTACATCATTCTTTACAGGATCTTCTTCTGAGGATATGGGAATCACCCTTAAAGGTTCCTTTGCCTTCTACAGCCATTAATGTTCTGTATCAGGTACCTCCCTCTCCAGGGTTTCAGAAAAACCAACTTCCACATCATTCCATTGTAGTGGAATCAGCATTGAGGAAGGTAAGAAGCAAGAAGAAGCATTCTTCTTATCCGCCAGGTCGTGCATCTAAAGCACTTGATGCCTTTGGACGTCAAACCTTCCAAACTTCTATGCTGGCTTAAAGAATTATTTCATATATTTTTTATATGAGTCTGACACTTCAGGAGGTCACAGAGAAATTATCTCTTTTGTCTCCTTTTTTGTCAGAACCTAAGGCCTCTGACTATTCCTTGCATCTTAATCATAGCAGGAATATCTCTTGGTTCCTTTCTCGTGCTTCTCTAGACTCTTTTGAGTCTGTTAGCAGATCCTCTGCTATTGCCATTGGAGCACGTCGTTCAGCCTGGCTGCAGGCTTCAGACTTGAACAGATGGGCACAACATATACTGGGTAATTCTCCTTGTACTGGAGAAAATCTCTTCAATAGAGAGGCTTTACGTCAGGTTGCTCATTGCTCCACTGACTTTCCTAGTTCTGGAAACCGTCCTAAGCCTTCTTTTTCCCCAGGACGTAGGAAATGTCCTATCAAACCTTCTTTCCCTAAGAAAAGAAAGTTTCACCCTTCTTCTGCCCATCCTCCAGATGTACCCAAGCAAGGGACATCTCATCCTCGTCTGACGTCTCCAGCAATCATAGGTTCCTGTATGTTACAATCTACAGTTAACTTCTTCTTACCAGAGGTTATTCTTCAAACTCTACACTGGGTTTTCTTTTCAGTATGCTAAGCTGTTAGAATATTTTTGTCCATGGGTTACATAATTCTCCCTTTCTTTTTATCATAAAGGGAGATTATAATTATCCCATGATACTTTCTGTCCCCACATGGACATTTTTTCCTTCAACTGACTTACCATATGGTACACCACCTTCCAACTCTCTCTCTTCCAGGGGTTCCCCTGCTTGAGTTGGTACCATACTGAAACACTTCTCTTTCTTTCCAGTGTAGATTTTTTGTTAACCTTCAATGCATGCTCTGAACAACTCATCAGACAGGGATGGGAATATCTCCGCTCCCTTTATCTGTTTTCTCTCTGTTTTCATACAGGAGAATCCCCTCTGTTCTTTTGTTCAGTTGCTGTGCATGCAGAAGTTCCAGTGCTTACTTTAATGCTTCTTGCAAGCTACTTTCAACTATCTTGCATGATACTATTCACTACACGTTATCTTCTTCTAGCCATATCCTTACCTAGGATGTGGCAACACATCTGACTACTGTCAGTTTTATCTCATGATTCTCCTGCACAATGCTCTCTGCAATCTTCAGAGAAGCTTTCTACTATGGGCCCTTGCTATAGAGTATTGAACTTTGTCTCTGAGGGTTTTCCATATAATAGAAAAAGCTTATATAGTCATTCCATGGCTATATAGGTTCTTTATACCCTCTTGTCTCCTATTGTGATGCAGAAGACAAGCTTTTTCTGCGTGAATGTCCAAGGAGTTCCCAATCTGGCAGGAATCTACCCCTTTTTTCCTTACAGCTTGGCATTACTTTTTTCTACTCCACTTGGACAACGCATACTCTTTTACTGTACATGATACCCCTGAGTCCCTTGACTGGGTCATCCAGGAGTCTTAGTCTATGCGTTTTCTTGTCCTTTGGACATGTCAGAGTCCTCCAGTACTCCTGACGTGCTCTTACCAGACTGCTATTATCCTCTGTTTTTCACGCAACCATACTGGTTATCCACTGAAATACATTCCTGCACCACGGAAATAGATTCTCTATATATCTTCAGGTGGTTTTCACCCCCTTATTATTAGATGAATCTTTTCCCATCACATTCCCCATGTGAATGTTTTTGTGGGGCTCAGTTGCAGGCATGTATCCTCAGACTTCTAGTCATGTCTGTATATGTCCTATACATGCATATTTTTGTAATCTGTATGGCAATAAGCCATGCCCATCTATATCTATATCTATATCTATATATATTGTCAGACGGCTGCCTGGGTGAGAATTTTTCACAGTCTTGTCAAGTGCATATATCTATATGATTTGCAAGGTATTGTGGGCAATGTAGTTCATTCACACCAGACACAGCTGCTGACAATAATTTAGTTGTGCTCTTGGGTAAAGCCAATAAGATATTTATTTATGGGGTTATTTCTCCCAACACAGATATGCTTGGTAGCACATAAATTAGGTTACTTGCTTTCAGTGTTAACTTGGAAAAACAAAGTCAAAATCAGGAAAACAACAAATGAAAAGCCACAAAGCAAGAAACAAACTGTTCTTTTCAGGTTAACTTCTGATTACTTCCCACATAGATACAGAAGTGATTCTCTCCTAGCTCACAAGCAATTAGGTAAGGCTTAATTGCTAGCAGTCACCAGCTGAAACCCCTCAGCTGGCTTGCCTTCCACTGTGTGGGTCAAATCCTGCTTCAGGAGCTTTTCTGAGTAGATTAAAGAACAAATTTATATTTCTTTGTGATGGTTGCTGTACTTTATAACAGAAAGTTACCAACGGAGTTTAGATAGAGAGCAGTCCATATAAACAGGATCCTCATCTGCTATTATTCCCCCTTGTTCAACAAGCATGGGTTCAATATCATGGATTGGCACAGATGAATCTCTCAATGGAGCATTTTCAGGAGAATACTTGTTTCCCTGCTGTCTTTCAAGGTTATAGCTAGGGCATAGATCAGTGTTCATACCTGAGCTTCCATTGCTGCTAGAGTTCCTCTCTATATAGCCTGGCCAGTATGTAGTCCAGTTCTTATGTCCAGCCTTCCAATCCAGATCCCTGGACACTGGATCTCTCTTCACATACCTTCTGGCACAGGTCTTAGGGTCCCTTCCACGTGCAGCCGTCTCCCTCACAGGTAGCCTCTGGTGATTCCTAGCTCTGCAGCACCATTCCTCTGGCTTTCCCCAGTCCAATGGTGTATGCTGGCCCTTGGAATACCTCCCAGTATACGTACTGCTTTGGACTCTTCTAGACCTCTCAAAGGGTCTCTTTCCCTCTCTGTCCGTCCGGTTTGGCTTCTGCTTCTGATGATCCTTCAGATGAAACTGATGATCAAACTCAAGCTGATTCTCAGGATACTGAGGACAATTCTCTGGATATCCAAGGTGATCATGACGATGGTCATCTGTAGAATAAACTCTACTCTTATTCTGCTTAGATGAGTGTTCCTCCCTAACACAGCGCAGCTGTGCTGAATCAGGCCTTGCCCTTTGAGATGAGTGTTCCATCCTAGCACAGCGCAGCTGTGCTGAATCAAGCCCTGCCCTTTGCAATGAGTGCTTGGGGATTACCTCATAGCCCTTTTGATTGAACACACGTTTTTCTCACTTCAGCTCCTCTCATGGCTGTTGGAAACCTGGTGCATTCTGGGACTGGTAGTCTTTTTTGGCAAAATTCTGTTTTCTCATTTCTACCAGCACTGACAGGTTGCTTGTTCAGAGACACTTCACCTTTTCTATAGCCCCTTCCTGAGCTATGATAAGCTTCCTTATCACAATATGTATATGTATATGTATGTATATGTATATATATGTATATGTGTATCTATACCTCTATATATATCACACATATCTGGACATCTATGCACATATATCTAGATATCTATATATCTCCATATATCTATATATCTATATAGATATATATGTGCCCATTGGGAGATGTCCTTAGGACACTAGGTATTACCTACTATCTCCCTAACTGTCTGTGCTATAAAGCTTTTACCTCCTTAAGGGGTCCAGACAGTTAACTTGCCTATTCTCATACGGCTTAGTAAGTGGGAGCAGTTATACACACAATTACTGCTGTGACGTCAACAGCTTCTATTTTTGTTATAGACCTCCCTATCCATGAAGTATCAAACTTCAATGTCTTCCTATCTCTTACCAGCTAGGAATGACAGTGTACATCTTCACTTTTTCTGAGTACACTTCTGTTCTCCTTGGGAATAGGGGCTTTTTTCCATACCCCCTCTTCCCTTCCGGACTGGGCTAATCCTCCAGATCGGTCAGTCTTCTTCTTTTAGTCCTTAATGTTAATAACTCTGTACCTAAAAGAGTTTTCAGCTTTTTCCTATAAAGCTTTCCATTGAAGACCTGACGTTCTTCTCCTGCCCCAGTTGACACCTGGGTCACCTGCCCATTCCAGATTTGGAACTTCATCCTCATTGCTGTGAGGTTACCTTGAAGATTCTGCTACTGCATCTACAGTACACTCCATCACAGTTCTACTTCCTACAATCCAGTAGGTAAGCTCTATATTGTACTAGTTCATTAAATATTTTAATGATACTTGGCATACATTCTAAAGACTCCTCTCTCCTGTAGTCTTTAGATTTGCTGTTCCTTGCAGCTCTTCTCTATTCAACTCCTACCCCCCATCCCTCAGGGGTTGCCGGGGATCCTGGTTTGGAAAATGCCGTCCTGTCCAGGAATGCGCATTTTATGGGATCTCCCCTGGCACCCACAGCTAGGGAGTCCCCATATGTGAAGACTCATTCCTGCTTGTTCCTGGAGATAGCACAGTTACTTACCTGTAACAGGTGATCTCTGGGAACAGCAGGAATTAGTCTTCACAACCCACCCACCTCCCCTAGGAGTTGTATCTATCTATCTCCTTTCCTCTTTCTCTCCTTCCGTCTCAGCTAGGAAACTCAACTGAGGAGAGGCAGTGGGAAAGGCGGGAAGTCACCGCGCAGGCGCGAGGGATGCTCCCAAAAGCTTTCTGATTGGATGCTGGGGAGCATTCCTGTGCAGGCTCCGTCGGTACCGACGTACCCATATGTGAAGACTAATTCCTGCTGTTCCCAGAGATCACCTGTTACAGGTAAGTAACTGTGCTTTCTCCATTGGGAAAATTGGCCATTTAGCCCTACCCTCTGCTTTCTATCTTTTAACCAGTTCCTGATCCACAATAGTACACTGCCTCCTATCCCATGACTCTTTAGTTTTGCCAAAAGTCTCTGATGAGGGACCTTGTCAAAGGCTTTCTGAAAGTCCAGATACACTATATCAACTGACTCACCTTTGTCCACCTGTTTATTCACACCTTCAAAAAACATAACAGATCTTTCTTGTCTAAAGCCATGTTGGCTGTCTCCCATTAGGCCATGACTATCTACATGCTGAGTAATTTTATTCTTTATGATGGTTTCTACCATTTTTCCCGGTACTGACGTCAGGCTCACCGGTCTGTAGTTTCCCGGATCACCCCTGGGGCCCTTTTTAAAAATTGGTGTTACATTGGTGATCCTCCAATCTTCAGGTATTAGAGATGATTTTAATGATAGTTCACAGATTACTAATAGCAGGTCTGCAATCTCATATTTCAGTTCTTTCAACACCCTTGGATGTATACCATCCGGCCCAGGTGATTTGCTACTCTTAATTTTATCAAATAGTTGTAATACATCTTCCCGATGTATCAATATTTCCTTCAATTCTTCCGCACCTTTAAATACCACTTCAGTCATGGGTAACATCCCTACATCTTCCTCAGTAAAGACTGAAGCAAAGAATTCATTCAATCTCTCCGCTATTGCCTTGTCGCCTCTTAGTGCCCCTTTAACCCCTCTAACCCCTCTATCATCTAATGGACCAACTGACTCACAGATTTTTTGCTGCGAATGTACTTGAAAAAGTCTTTATTTGGCGTTTTTGCTTCCGTAGCAAGCTTTTTCTCAAATTCTCCCTTTACCTGCCTTATCAATGCCTTGCATTTGACTTGCCAGTGCTTGTGCTGTTTCCAGGTTTCGTCGTTTGGCTCTTTTTTCCATTTCCTGAAAGATGCTTTTTTGGTAACAGCAGCCTCTCTGACCTCACTTTTAAACCATGCTGGCAGTTCTTTGAACTTACTTCCGCTTTTCTTAAAGCGTGGATTCAGTAGGGATTCACCTCCTGCAACTCACGAATACCCAACTGGTCGCTGCTGGTGCTGTCGTGGTTCGGTCCTTGGCAGCCTGGAGCTAGAGAGTCCCATATGTGAGGACTGACTTCCTGCTTGTTCCTGGAGGAAGCGTAGTTACGTACCTGTATGTATGTGTAGCGGACATATTCATAAATGACCTGGAAAAGGGAATAACTAGTGAGGTAATCAAATTTGCAGATGACACAAAACTGTTTAAAGTTGTTAAAACCCAAGAGGATTGTGGAAAACTGCAGGAGGATCTGGATAAATTGGAAGACTGGGCATCCAAATGGCAGATGAAATTTAATGTGGACAAGTGCAAAGTTATGCACCTAGGAAAGAACAACCCACACTATAGTTACAAGATGCAAGGCTCCACATTAGAAACCACCACCCAGGAAAAAGATTTAGGAGTCATCGTGGATAACATGTTAAAACCCTCCGCCCAGTGTGCACTGTCTAGTGCTTATTTTCAGGGTAGGGCTTATATTACGGTAAGCACAGGAAAACGTCCTAGGGCTTATTTTCAGGGTAGGGCTTACTTTCGGGGAAACACGGTGTATGTATATATATGTATATATATATATATGTCATTTTCAAAGTTTTATTCAGGAAACAATATATGTGTCAATATTTGATAGGGTGTCCATGATTTTTCAGCACAGCCTGGATTCTTGTAGGCATACTGTTAACTAGCGTTTTACAGTATGCCGGAGCGATTTCGTTGACCCATACATGCTTGAGTATGTCCTTTAAATCTGCTTCTGAAGTTGGATGGTGTGCTGCCACCTTTTTCTTCATAAGATTCCAACAGTTTTCAATTACATTGAGATCCGGAGAGTTTAATGGCAAACTTGGTAGCAGTTTGATCTTGTTGTCCACGAACCATTTCTTGACTGTTTTTGCAGTGTGGCATGGTGCCGAGTCCTGCTGAAATATAGTTGTGCTAGAAACATTCATGTGTATTTTAACTTTACTATTCAGCACGGATATGTATTTTGCAGCATTTACTCTTTCACCTTTCTCAAAAATGTGCAGGCCACATCGTCCATTCGCTGAGATACCACCCCATACCATGACCAATGGTGGGTGTTTAACAGTCTTGATCGTGTACTTTGGATTTAGTCTCTTGCCTGCTGGTCAGTGGACGTAGTTGTAACCACTCCCATGCACTTGTTGAAATGTACTTTCATCTGTGAACATTACCTCCTCCCACCATTCAGCAGATTTGTCTTTAATCTTTCTACAAAACTGTATGCGGGCAGCAATTTGTTTCCTGGTCATCATAGGCTTCTTGGCAGGTCTTCTGGCCCCAATTGTGAATTCATCCACAAGCCGTTGTCGGACAGATCTGCCACTTATCTTTATTCCTCGATCATTAGCTAACTGAGCTACACATTGAGATGAAGTATGTGGACTAGATGTAATAATGCTTTTGAGGAATTGGTCATCTCTTCCAGTAGTTATCCGTCTGCGCCCACATTTCGAACGACGTGTATGGCCACCTGATTTCAGAACATTCTGAACTGCACATCTTGATATATGCAAATGTTTTGCAATAGCACATTGCGAATATCCTTCAGCATGGAGTGGGATAACTTGTCCCTTTACAAAGTCATTAATATCGCACTTTCTACCCATCTTGATTGTATATTTTACATGTAACTTTCAATCTTTTCCTAGTTGTAAAAATTCAAAACTTCATCCAAGAAACCTACTACAGAGTGTAAGTAAACTAAAATGGACGCCAGAGGCATGGTGTGACTAATCGCCATGCTGACTAAATAAGTAAGCACGTGTGACGTCTCCACAGTACATTATTTAACAATAATTTGTAGAAAAAGATACCTGCCTTAATTTTTTGCCCACTACTGTAGGCTGAGCAGGGCCTTCCAGCCACATGAATGGCGACTAGACTCCAGGATGGCGCAGCGACTATTCCAATTCTGGGGAACCCCAAATCTGGACCTCTTTGCCAGTCTGACCAATGCTCTGCTGTCCCCAACGGCATTTGACCCGGATAGCGGCAGATGCCTTCCTCATCTCGTGGTCAGGGGGCCTTCTGTACACCTTCCCTCCACACAACTGATTGCCTGGACCCTCTTCAAGGTCCTCTGAGACAAGGCCTCCATGATCCTGGTTGCTGCATAGTGGCCCAGCCAGCCTTTGTTTCTCCTGTTACCCTGTCCTGTGCTTCTGAGGTAAGCTGTGACCAACTTCCTGGGTGATTAACAGTCCTTGCTTGGATAGAAGGAGTCTTTCAAAATGGCCTTTTGACCTGCCACCTGGCTTTAACACCTATTTAAAAAGTTTCACAGGTCTCTTGCCCCCTAGGTAGAAGGCCTCTTTGTAAAGGTCTCTAGAAGACTTTATTTGTTGCTCAAAGAATACTGACCCTGTTTTGCCTTTTATGCTAAGTTATATTCTGATTCGATTTAAATTAAAGCTCTTTGCTGCTGATAGGCTCTGACTTATTATGAAATTTAAACTAGAAGCTCTCTGCTGTGTTCTAAATGTAACCAGAAAGCTCTCTTCTGTGTTTTAAACTTAAACTGCTGCTACTAGGCACTGACTGATTTAACAAATACACTGGGTTCACAGATTAATCTGTTTTAATCCAAAGAAGTCCCTTCAGAAAAATTCCCAGAAGTATATACTCACAATTGCAGATCTCTCTCCAGAAGTAGCAGTCCCCTTTTCTAGTCTGTCAAGACTGAGGATCATAGAACTCTAGTTGAACTATTTATGCCTGTGCTGAGTCAAGCTGTGACCAACTTTCTGGGTGATTAACAGTCCTTGCTTGGATAGGAGTCTCTCAAAATGGTCTTTTGACCTGCCACCTGGCTTTAACACCTATTTAAAAAGTTTCACAGGTCTCTTGCCCCCTAGGTAGAAGGCCTCTTTGTAAAGGTCTCTAGAAGACTTTATTTGTTGCTATCCTTATGGTACCGGTGCCCTCGATCCTTGACCGCCTACTCCTCCGGATTGCCAGTACGCTCCTCAAAGCCATGTACCGGGTACGCCGAAGCCCTGGGTTCCAAAAGACCCAACTCCCCCACAACTCGACGATTGTGGAGTTGACCATGTACTGGGTCAAAAGCCAAAAAAGTCATTCTTTGGTGCCACCCGGCAGGGAGGCCTGAAACCTTGATGCCCTTGACTGGAAGGCCTTTCAGGGCTCGATGCTAACTTGCTGGATCTAGTCCTGTCAAGTATATATAGGCATGTACCTGAAGAATCTGTTGAAGGAGCTTGTGGGATTTTCGGCAGGCCTTGACGGGGAACCCCTACAGAGATTTAAGACCCTTGGTTTCCCCTGTTACTCTGCCTCTCGACGGAGCTCCAAGTCCCTCTGGGGAACACACCAGAGTTACTGACCCAGGAGGAGGGCGCCCTCCTTCACCCCAACCTGGGGTCCCTGTCGTTGGCAGCATGGCTGCTGAACAGGTAGCCTTAGCACCCTTTAACCTCCCAAGGAAAGTGGAGGAAATCTTCCTGGGCTCTCGTAAGAGCTCCATGAGATGAGTCTACGCCTTCAAAGCGGTAAAAGAATGCTCAAAGTTTTTGTCTTGAGCAGCCTACGATGGCTTCAAGTCTTCAGCCAGGGTGGCTGCTTAAGGCATCTGGACACGATACCAAGCATTGCTGCAGTGTCTGACCTAGAGCAATGTGAGCAGGGCAAACTGATTGATGTCCCCTGTATAGGAGAGAACCTATTTGGGAAGCCCATGGCAGACAAGGCTGCCAAGATAGAAACAGAGTTCCTGACTAGAACCAGACTCTCGAAGAAGCCCTCTGTACAGCCCTGGAAGAAGCCCTGGGGAAGATGCGGGGCTTTGGCAGGACACCACATTTCCAGGCCGCCTCGGTCCCTCAACAGGGCCAGTAACAGAAAGACCAGGGACATGGCCCCAAAAGCAAAAGGGCCTGAGGTCCCAGGTGCCGGCCCCAGCCCAGCCTAGGGGGAGCTTTTGACTGCTTGGGCTTGACCTCCCCCCCCCCCCCCAGGGGGTCCTCTGCAGCCCACAGTGGGGCGCCTAGCTCTGTTTGCCCACAGGTAGACAGCTATCACCACCAATGCCCTCAGTGTTACAAGTGGTCAGGAAGGGCTACCTCCTCCATCTGCAGTGCACGCCACCTTCGTACTTCCCAGGAGGGCTCACCAAATTTCTCCTTCAGCAGACCCTGCTTCTCACCGAGCTAGCAGGCCTAATCTAGGACAAGGCAGTGGAACCAGTGCCGAAACATCTCTGGGGCACAGGCTTCTACTCCAGGTATTTCCTTGTCCCCAAGAGGACAGAGGGCCTCGGGCCCATCCTGGACCTGGAAGAGCTCAACAGGTTTCTGGTCAGGGAGAAGTTCAAGAGGCTCTTCCTTGGGACACTGCTGCTATTCCTCCAGCAAGGAGACTGGCTATGTTCCTTAGACCTAATGGATGCCTACACACATACCCTAATCCATCACAACCACAGAAAATACTTTTGGTTCGTGGTGGGGGGACAGCACTACCAATACTGAGTGCTGCCCTTTTCTCTCGCCTCGTCACCAAGGGTCTTTACAAAGTGCCTTGCGGTGGTTGCAGCCCACCTCCGGCTTCAAGGGGCCTTTGTCTTTCCCTTTCTGGATGACTAGCTCATAAAGGGAGACACACTACAGAGGCACAATATGCCACCGGGCGTACCATAAACGCCCTGCAGCACCTGGGGTTCATCATAAAATACCCCAAGTCCCACCTCAATCCAGTCCAGTGCCTAGAGTTCATAGGAGTGCAGCTAGATTCACTCTAGGCGAAAACCTTCCTCCCTCAGGAGAGGTCAGAATCCCTCAGGGAGCTAGCTGCAGAGGTGCACCGACGCCAGATGCTACCTGCCCGGCTCCTACTCCTCCTTTTGGACACATGGCCTCCATGGTCCATGTGACCCCATATGCTTGCCTGCACATAAGGGCAGCCTAGTGGTGCCTCTGCTCTCAGAGGACACAAGCCTCTGTGTTCAGGAGAAAGACCTTGGTGTGATTATCTCTGATGATCTCAAGGTGGCAAAGCAGTGCGACAAGGCAGTGGCAAAAGCCAGGAGGCTGTTGGGCTGCATACAAAGAGGGATTACTAGCAGAAAGGAAGAGGTACTTATGCCACTGTACAAGTCACTGGTGAGGCCTCACTTGGAATGCTGTGTTCAGTTTTGGAGACCATATCTTGCAAAAGATGTGAAAAGACTGGAAACTGTTCAGAAGAAGGCGACCAAAATGATTTGGAACCTGCGTCAGAAGCCTTATGAGAAGAGACTTGAAGTCCTAAATATGTACACTTTGGAGCAAAGGAGGGACAGGGGAGATATGATTCAGACCTTTAAATACTTAAAGAGAAATGATGAACAAACAAACCTCTTCCAAAGACGGGGAAGCTGTAAAACTAGAGGGCATAACATGAAGCTGCAAGGTGGTAAATTGAAAGGCAATGTCAGGAAATATTTTTTCACTGAAAGGGTGGTAGATGCTTGGAATGCCCTCCCGATGAAAGTGGTTGGGGCAAACACAGTGACGGAATTCAAAACGGCATGGGACAAACACAGTGGATCCCTTTACAGCAACAGGATAAAAACAAAATAAACTGAAACACATAATTTCTGAACCATCTAACGTCTCAACAAATAGGGGTGTCCTACATGGAGAGGTGGGTTCACCCCCAAACAAAGACATGGAGAGGTGTGGCCTGCACCTACTCTTGCCATCTTGCTGGGCAGACTAGATGGACCATGCTGGTCTTTATCTGCCGTCATCTACTATGTTACTATGTTACTATGTAAGCCACAGGCAGGCTCAGGGACAGAGTGAAGGTGACCCGTCAGCTGGCAGACTCCCTTGGATGGTGGCTGAGTCTGCATCACCTTCAGGCCAGGATGCCCTTCCAAACACCCACCCCCCAGAAGGTCCTCACCACAGAAACCTCTCTAGTGGGCTGGGGAGCGCATTGCGAAGTCCTCCAAACGCAAGGCAGCTGGTGCCAGGAGGATTCTCGGTTGCAAATCAACCTGCTAGAGCTCTAGGTGATATTCCTGGCTCTCCGAGCCTGCCACCTCCAGCTGCAGCACCACCCAGTGCTGATCCAGACCGTCAACCAGTTTGCAATGTTCTACATGAACAAACAAGGGGGAACAGGGCCATACCCCCTTTGCCAGGAGGCGGTAGCCCTCTGCACCTATGTGACAGGCAGTGGGATGCTCCTAAGAGTGGTTTACTACCCGGGTCAGGACAATGCCCTATGGGACAAACTGAGCAGAGTCCTTCATCCTGTGGACGGAAAGCCTTCTGTATGTCTTCCACCGACACCACTGGTCAATAAGACCGTATTCAAGTTCCAGTGTGACAGAGCATCACTAATGCTGATAGCTCTTCGGTAGCCCAGGCAGCCCTGGTTCCCACTGCTCCTCTCCCTATTGGCAGCATCGCTGATTCCCCTGGGCCGAGCCACAGGGCTTCTCTCACAGGAGCAGGGCTCTCTCCTACACCCCAACCATGGGTCCCTGTCACTCACGGCTTGGCTGCTGAAAGGGTAGTGTTAGCTCCCTTCAATCTCCCATGGGATGTGGAAGAGGTCCTTCTTGCCTACCTTTAAGGCCTCCACAAGAAGGGCGTTCACCTTCAAGTGGCACTGATTCTCGGTGTAGTGCGCAGAGATGAGCAAACCCGTTCTCCTGCTTGGTACAAGCGGTACTCCAGTATCTGTTTCACCTGTCACAGATGGGACTAAAGTCCAATTCGATCAGAGTACACATGAGTACCATTGCAGCACATCACCATCCTATTGAGAGATTCTCTCTTGGTGCAGTCCCTTGTGTCTTGATTCCTGCAGGGTCTCATGTTATACAAATCCCCTGTCCGCCCTCCAGCGGTAGAGTGGGACCAAAATGTGGTGCCCTCACAGCTCATTAAGCTTCCGTTTGAGCCTCTGGCTACCTGCCACTTGCAGTTCCTCTCCTGGAAGGTCGCCTTCCTGGTTGCACTAATATCAGCTCTCAGTGTTGGCGAGCTCCAGGCTCTGATGGCAGAGCCCCCCTACACGAAGTTCTACAGGAGCAGGGTGGTGCTCCTCACACACCCCAAGTTTCTGCCGAAGGTGGTGTCCCCATTCCACCTCAATCAGGAGGTGGTGCTCCCCACCTTCTTTCCGAAGCCTCACGCCGGTAGGGCGGAGACCGTTCTCCATGCCCTGGATTGTAAAAGAGCCCTCAGCTTTTTGTATCCTATGACCCCAGCCGTCTGGGGCTCCCAGTGACTAAGCAAACTCTGCCCACGTGGGTGGCAGAATGCATTACCCTTGAATATGAGCAGGTGGGGATCTCACTGGACCAGGTCACTGTGCACTGCGTCAGGGCCATGACTACTTCTGTGGGAAATCTGCCGGGCTGCCACCTGGTCTTCGGTCCATACATTCACACCTCATTACTGCCTGGAGAGGGAGTCCTGATGGGACAGAGCCTTTGGCCAGGCCATACTCTGTAATCTCTTCGGGGTGTAGGCAACTCCTGCCTTCTGACCCTTCTGTATTCAGGCTGCTGGAGTGTTGGTTCTCTGCCGGACACTTAGGTCTTGTGAGAGCCTCTCAGTAGGGAATCAACTGCTGCTGATCACGGCTCACCCTTTGCAGGTCGCTGTGGCGTTTTTACAGGTTCTCGGTAGTCTGTAGCTGGAGAGTCCTATATGTGAGGACTGACTTCCTGCTTGTTCCCGGAGAAAGTGTAGATACTCACCTGTAACAGGTGTTCTCCAGGGACAGCAGGAATCAGTCCTCACAACCTTCCCTTCGGAGTTGCTTCTTTACTGTATTTTATTTTTTTTCTTGGCTGTCTTAGCTATGTCATTTGGCTGAGGCAAGATGACACCCTTGGGCGGGAAGGGGACCACGCATGCATGGTGCTACTCCCAAAGGCTTTCTTTAAAAGCTGGGGAGATGCTTCTGTGCGGGCTCCGTTGGCGCTGACGTCACCCATATATGAGGACTGATTCCTGCTGTCCCTGGAGAAAGCATAGTTACTCACTTGTAGCAAGTGTTCTCCAGGGACAGCAGGAATCGGTCCTCACAACCCTCTCTCCTCCCCTTGGAGTTGCATCTTTACTGTATTTTACTTTTTGCCATCTTAGCTATTTCACTAGACTGAGGCAAGATGGCACCCTTGGGTGGGAAGGGGACCACACATGCGTGGTGCATCTCCCAAAGGCTTTCTTTGAAAGCTGGGGAGATGCTTCCGTGCAGGCTCTGTCAGTGCCAACGTCACCCATATGTGAGAACTGATTCCTAAATACAGATATGTGCTCTTAACCCATTTAAGGGGGAACCTGTCCTGTATTCTCCTTTCCAAGTCTTTGTGGATGTTAAATCCCAATATCTTTGGTTTTTGTTTAGGTGTAGTTTGCTAATTTCTTTCATTAATATTGGTAATGTAGTAATTGGGTCTCGTAGCATAAAAAACACATCATCTGCAAATAGTGCAATTTTGGATTCTATTGTCTGCATCTGAATCCCTTTGATGTCTGGGTTATCTCCTTATCCTTTCTGCCAGTGGTTCTATCACAAAAGCAAAGAGCAATGGTGATAAAGGGCTGCCTTGTCTTGTACCTCTCCCTAAGCTAAAAGCTGCTGAATAACTGCCATTCTGTCATATATGAGCTTTAAGGTTGGCATACAGTGCCCATATCCATCCAATAAAATTACTTCCTAACCCTGTACGGTTTAATATCTGCAGCATGAAGGGCCACTCTACCCTTTCAAAAACCTTTTCGGCATCTATCATGATAAATACTGCTTGTTTTCCAGTCTTTTGTAACCACCATGTTAAATTCCCAGTATTCCTAATGTTATCTCCTCCTTCCCTACCCTTGACAAATCCTGGTTCCTTATCGTCCCTGCAGTCCAGTCCCGCACCTCTGGGTAGTGTACCTCTTCCAGCAGCTTGGAGACTGAGCATGTCATCTTTTGATGACACCAGTGTACTTATGCAGCTGGTACCGCCTACCAGCCCTAGTATACTCAGTCTCTAAGCAGCTGGAGGAGGTAGTGAGCCAGAGTGCTGGACTCACTGAAGGGTTAACTAAGGAGCATAGTTTTGGTGTAGTGCTTGCTTTAATTTATTTAAATTTAATTTCCTCTATTTTACTTTACTTTAATTTTGGGATATTTAAGGAGCGTTGGTCATTTTCGAAGGAGAAAAGTTTTAGCCAGAGCATCTGGGGGAGGAGCCCCCCTGGTTGTGTTTTTGTGAAGGGAATTCAGTGTCCAGGTGATTCAGGGGGCCCCCAAACCTGTTATTGGGTGAGGAGCCGCCGCGGCAGAAACGCAGAGCGGACTGGCAGCTGCCCGGACAGCTTTTCACCGCCGAAGCCGGAGACCAACGGCTGAGCATGTGGGGGAGTGGATACACAGGTTCACTGCTCTCAAGCCAGGACAAACGAGCAGGTTTGGAGGGGCAGCTCAAATTCTGTCTAATTTAAGCTGCAGGTGTTGGGATAGATGCACTTAGGATTGGGGGAAGCACGCGGCATCGGCGTGCGGCCTAAAACCACATGGAGGAGTTTCGCAGCTGCGCGGAAAGGAGAGAGGAGGCGTTTGTCTTCCCGCCAGTAGCTCTGCACGATTTTCATTTTTTGACCGTGGCACTGCATTTTCTGTTTTTTTTTTCTCTGCTCATCCCGAGGATTGTGAGGGAGAAATTACTAGGCAGCTGTTTATACAGTAGATATATTCCCCCAGCTACTTACTATAATAGGGGACGCTAACTCCTGGCCTTTACTACACTTGTATTTGAGTCTTTTGACTGAAGTTCTTTATTTAGTTTTTTTAAAATTTAGTTTAATTTGGTGTCATTTTCATTTTCTTTCATTTCAGCGCATTCAAGGGCTGCTGTTTGAAGTACCTGTGGTATTTGGGGGCCTTAGGTCAGCGCCTTCCCATCATGCCGGCTAGGCCCCAGTGCTTGGTGTGTGGCACCCGCCATGGTGCAATCTCTGAAGCTGGCATTTGCTGGTGCTGCACACAAGAAGCCACGTCTTTGGAGCAGGATATCGAGGATTAGCCCAGGCAGAAGAATCCCTTTCTGTCGCAGGAGCCACAGGACAAAGGGGGGGCCCGTGATAGGCACTCTGGAGTCGGTCTCCGATCCCCCAGCCATTCCCGGGTCCTCTACCTCACAGAGGTAGATGGTGGGGCTCCCGGATTATTTTTCTCTGGAGTTTGTCCTCCTCCTGCACCATGCATTTTGCATGCGCCTGTAGAGGTCGGCGGATTGCACCTTGGCACCTGAACGAGTGGCTAAGAGGGCAGTGGACATGAAGGAAAGCGAGACACAGGTAGCAGTGAATAAAAGACCATGCTTTTCGGAGGAGGGCCAGGAGAATGCTCTATTCTCTGAGGGGCTGGACAAAGACTTTAAAGATGGAGCTGGATTGGCAAGGTGAAGAAATGGAAGAAGGAGAGATCCCGAGCAAGAGGAGCAATCACAGATTGTACGGTTTGACGGGAGGAGTTGCCGGCGCTCATTGTGGAGTCCTTGAAGGCCCTTAATATGCCTACTAGTCTCCCGGCAGCAGATGAAACACTAGAGGGATCCTCTGTTCCAGGCAGTGCGGAAGATGCAAAAGGTGTTCCCTGTGCATAGAGTAATCCGACAGACGATCCAGGATGAGTGGGATCTGCCGGAGGCTGGTCTCTGGGGAGTTCGGGCCTTTTCGTGCCTGTACCTGCTACTAGAGCAGGATCACGAGCTGCTTCGGTCCCCTAAGGTGGATGTGGTGGTGTTGGCAGTTACAAAGAAGATGACGATCCCAGTAGAAAGGAGTATGGCACTCAGGGATGCCCAAGATAGGAAGTTGGACACACTGTTGAAGCAGGCGTTTGATATCAATGCCCTCTCTCTGCAGGCCTCCATTTGTGGGGCCTTCAGGTTCAATATCCGGATGACCCGGGGAAGGACATGCCTGGAGAGGGAGCCAAATTGGAGTTGTGGGTGGCCTATCTAGTGGACACCCACTACAATCTCATTAAAGGGCTTTCTAAGAGTATGGCCTCATTGGCGGCTCGCCGGTACCTGTGGCTGCGAAACTGGGCAGCGGACGGGTCCTCCAAATCCCGCCTCAGTAAGTTCCCCTTTAAGGAGAAGCTTCTCTTCAGGGAGGAGCTAGATAAGTTGGCCAAGGATTTGGGAGAGTCCAAGGGGGGACGTCTGCCTGAAGATAAGCAAAAGCAGGGCCGCACCCCAACTTTGACTCAAGGTCATACACGAGACTTCAAGCGTTTTTGTAATTCCTGCTTTATCCCTTACCAGAGGGGCAGATTTCCCTCCAGGGGGCAATGGTTTCGAGGTTTTCAAGGAGCGAGCCAAGGTTTTGGTGCCACTCGAACTCTGGTCCCAAGAAATCACAATGAAGCAAAGGGGGCCTAGATGGGGGTGCAACCCATGAGAGATCAGCTGTGGGATTTCTACCTCACCTAGGTCCCGATCACTTCCGACCAGTGGGTTCTGTAGGTCATCTGGGAGGGCTATGTCCTCGAGTGGACTTGTCCTGTGGGCCACACTTTCGTTCAGTCTCTATGCAAGGCGCAGTGCAAAGAGGTGGCTGTAAGGGACACCTTAGCACGGCTCCTGCAACTGAGGGCCATGGTACTGGTCCCCAGAGAGCAATACAGTTGTGGTCGCTACTCCATTTATTTCATGGTGCCCAAAAAGGAAGGTTCCTTTCACCCGATTCCCGATCTCAAGGCCGTGAACTGTTGCCTGTGGGTTCCGCATTTTCACATGGAAACTTTGCGGTCCATCATAGTAGTGGTACGAAGTGGTGAGTTTCTGACGTCTCTCGATCTCACGGAGGCATACCTGCACATTCCCATCCGACAGGAACATCCACAGTTTCTCTGCTTCGGGGTACCGATGAGGCATTTCCAGTTTCGGGCATTGCTGTTCGGTCTGGCAACGGCTGTGCGAACCTTCACACAGGTCATGGTGGTGGTAGCGGCGGCGCTATACAAGAAAGGCATTCTCGTTCATCTGTATCTCGATGACTGGCTGATCCAGGCGAAATCCAGAGACGAGAGCAAAAGCGCAACAAAGCGGGTGGTGCAGATCCTTCAAAGTCTTGGTTGGCTAGTCAATGTGACCAAGAGTCAGTTGATTTCGTCCCAGGAACTGGAGTATCTGGGAGCGCGCTTCAACACCCACGTGGGAAAGGTCTTTCTGCCGGAACAACAGGCGCAGGGGCTGCAATAGCTGGTGCATCAATTTCTGGAAATGTCGGAACTGTTGGCCTGTTAATTTTTATAAATTTGTTGCGTTCTAATATTATCTTTGAAATTGTGATGTTATATTATTTTCGTTGTCCAACTAGATCAAACTGTTTCCTTGAATCAAAGTATTAAATAGTGCTTAACTTTAGTATGTTGTTCCCTCCTAGAATCAGAGTATTAAATAGTGCTTAACTTTTAGTATATTGTTCCCTCCTTGAATCAAAGTATTAAATAGTGCTTAACTTTAGTATATTGTTCCCAACGCCATGCTTCAGCGCCTTATATGCGTTTCACTGTTGTAAAGTTTTTTCAGGGGGTTTCTTTTGAAAGCACTGATACCAAAAAAGATAGAAATCTTACTTGTTAATCACAGTCTCTTCATTTCTTAACAATTATTGTCAATCTGAATTTGTGCTCTATGACATAAACCTTTAAACGTTGTTATATTTCTTTACTTCAGTTGTATGTGTTGGTAATTCTCTGGGCCTTGTTTACAAAGCCACGGTAGTGGTTTCCGATCATTATCGGCTCCGATACCGAACGGAAACCACTACTGCGGCTTTGTAAACAAGCCCCTTTGTTTCAATCATTCTGTGAGCCTGTCGGCTTCTCAAACCAACGCCGCGCATGTGTCTTTTATATGGTGTTAATCACGTAACTCTATTCATCTGTGTTTAGTTTTATCTAACTATTTAATTGATTTCACTAGAGTTGAACTGTTGGCCTGGCATTATCTGCAGGTCCTGGGAACCATGGCAGCCACTCTCAAACTAGTCCCATGGGCGAGAGCATACATGTGACCATTGCAGAGAGCTCTGCTCCGGAGGTGGTCCCACCAGAGCCAGCTCTTATCCAAGATTCTCCCCTATTCGCTGAGGACCAAGAGAGCTCTCTGTTGGTGGCTTTGCCGGGGGGTGGAGGGGAATCTAGAAGGGGACATGCCCCTCGAGTCGTCGAGATGGATAACTGATGACCGATGCCAGTCTGTCCGGTTGGGGAGCCCATTGCGAGGGGCAAATTGCACAAGGATAATGAAGCCCGCAAGAGGCCCTTTGGTCAATCAACAAGCTGGAAATGCGAGCCGTGATCCTTGCACTACAGAGCTTCCAGATATGTTTGCAGGGGAAAACCGTCTGGCTTTTCTCGGACAGTGCAACCATGGTGGCCTACATCAACCGCCAGGGCAGCACGGGCAGCATAACCTTGGAGGAGGAGGCGGAGCGGCTAGGCAGAAAGTCATCTCCAGGCTTTATTGGTGGTACACGTAGCGGGAGTTGACAATGTGACGGACTACCTAAGCCGAGTACACGTGGACCCCAGTGAGTGGAGCCTAAACCAGGCGGTTTTAAGCAGATGGTGTACCGCTGGGGCACGCTAGTCATGGACCTAATGGCGATTTTTTCATCAGCCAAGATCAGCCGTTTTTTCAGCAGGCAAAGAGAGTATGTCAGGGGTCCTTGATGCCCTAGTGCAGAAGTGGCCCATGGAGGGGCTTATGTATATTTTTCCCCTGTGGGCATTAATAGGCTGTATCGTGCAACGGATAGAGGCTCACAGAGGGCTGGTAATTTTGATCGCTCTGGATTGGCCAAGATGCCCGTGCTATGTCGGCCTGGTGCAGATTCTAGTGGACCGCCCATGGCGGCTTCTGACTCGAAGATCTCTTGACACAGGGACCGATACTTATGCCTCAGGTGGATCGATTCTCGCTTAGGGCATGGCTCTTGAGAGGGCGGGCTGAAGAAGAAAGGTTATTCGGGTCCAGTGATGGCAGCCTTGTTGAAGGCACGGAAAAGGTTTACCTCTCTAGCATACATCTGGGTATGGTGCATCTTTGAGGCATGGTGTGGAGATAGACGTGTTCCCCCATCCATAGCATCCATTCCGGAGGGAGGAGTGGCTCAGTGGTTAGGACAGGCTACCTCAGGCTGGGGGTTCAATTCCCACATAGCGACAAGCAACCTCAGGCTACTCCTTGTGACCTTGGGCAAGCCACTTAATCCTCTATTGCCTTGGATACACTTAGATTGTGAGCCTTTTGGGGATGAGGGAATAAAAAAAGTGCCTGTTATATGCAAACCGCTCTGATGCACATAGTAAAGGGTGGTATATCAAGTGTCTAAACCATAAACCATTCTGGAGTTTTTGCAGACTGGTTTTGATAAGAGCTTAGCTGCTAGTCCCTTGAAGGTGCAATTAGTGGCAATTTCCTGTTCTCCAGGACCAAGCAGGAAGTCAGTCCTCACTTATGGGTGACGTCGGCGCCGACGGAGCCCTCGCGGAGCAATTTTCCCCAGCTTTCAAAGAAAGCCTTTGGGAATTGCAGCGCGCATGCGCGGTCCTCTTCCCGCCCAAGGGTGCCATCTTAGCCAGTCTTCTTTTTTCCGCGGAGCCCTACAGACGTCCCCGTCGTGTCCCCGCGAAAAAGTTGATATTTCTTCATAATTTTATTCTTTTTCCTTCGGTTCGACGCCGGTCTTTTTCCCGCCCGGACTCGCGACGCCGGTCACGAGTCCTCTTCTTCTTTTTCGGTTTTTCTGACTTAGCTTTCGTTTTCGATTTTTCCCTGGCAGCCCGGTCCTTTGACCTCGCCGGGGCCCTTTTTCCCCCGATGGCTGCCAGTGGTTTCAAGCGGTGTGGTCAGTGTGACCGAAATATGTCACTAACTGACACACACGACTTTTGCCTCCGCTGCCTGGGCCCGGATCATGAAGAAATGATCTGTGGGCCCTGCGGCAAAATGTCCTCCAAAGCGTTGAGAAGTCGGCGGCATCAGCGGGATAGGATCTTCGCTGACCCCAGTCGTACCCGGACCTCGTCGGAGGCCTCCGCGTCCAAAGGTTCCAGCTCGGACCGTCGCCGGAGTTCCTCCGACAGGGGTTCTCCCTCCGGGGACCATCGACGTAAGGTGAAACCCGCGAGGGCGGCGTCGGTGGACGCTCCTGGCTCCGCGAGGGCCAGGTCGCATAGCCCCGATAGCCGCCCCGGGTCCTTGGAGAAGGAGCACCTCACGAAGCGACCTCGCCTGGAGTCGGAGCTGCCTGCTCGGGTAAGTCCTGTGGTCCTCCTGGACTCACCTCCGCGACAGCCGACGTCGGGCCCGACGCCGTCGGGGCCCGAGTCGGGGGCTGCTGGGTCACCTGAGCTCGGACTCAGGTTGACGGCCTTGGAGAGCAGACTGTCTGCCTTCATGGACCAGCAGCGGGCACTGCTCGCTGGCTTCGCTGGCGCCGCTGCCCCGACCGCCGGGACGTCGACGTCCAAGTCGACCCCGGAGACCGAGCCGATCCTCGAGTCGATGCGAACTCGCGTCGATCCTCGGTCGAGGTCACCCTCGGCCTCCCGTTCGGGACCGAGGTCGCCGACGCCGACTCCCTCGGCGTCGGGGCGGCAGGCGCCGCGCCCTGCCCGGGCCGACCCCACCGAGTCCTCGTCGGAGTCGGTCTGGGAGTCTGAAGAGGAAGAGTCGCCTGATTCTTTCCGGACTCGGTGTGTCCCCTCGGACTCACCGGAGTCCGAACCTCGGAAGCAGTCCCCCCCGGAGGATGCCCGGTTCTCGGACTTCGTCAGGGATATGGCCAAGGCTTTGGCCTTCCCTGCGGACCCCGAGGAGGAGCCTCGAGCCGAAGAGCTCGACGCCCTCCAGTATGACTCTCCCGCAAGGGAACACTTTACTGTACCGGTTCCTCCTATGCTGGAACGACTACTCTTCCGCATGTGGGAGAGTCCGGCCACCTCGCCGGTCCTGAGCAAGCGGGTCGATTCTATCTATCGAGTCCGCAAGAGCCCTGGCTTTCAAAAAGCACAGCTACCACACCATTCCATGGTAGTGGAATCGGCCATGCATCGTCTTAAGAGCCAGAAGATGCACTCCTCGGTGCCTCCTGGCAGGGAGGCCCGTAACCTGGATGGCCTTGGTAAGAAGTGTTTCCAGGGCTCTATGCTTGCGTGTCGTGTCCAGACCTACCAGCTATACATGGGCATGTATCTCCGAGACCTGGCTAAAGAGCTAGCCGGATTCTCCGCTGGTTTGTCCGAGGAACCCTTGCGGAGGTTCCTGGCCTTGTCCACTGGCATTCGGGAATGCTCCAAGTTCATGTCCCGAGCAGCCTATGATGGCTTTGAAGCATCGGCTCGAGTGGCCGCAGCCGGCATCGGTGCCCGCCGACAGGCTTGGCTTCAGTCGTCTGACCTTGAGCCCTGGGTGCAGGACAAGTTGGTCGATGTCCCCTGCCGAGGCGAAAACCTCTTTGGCAAGCCCATGGCTGATAAGGCTGCACAAATTGAGACAGAGACTCTCACCAGGACCAGGCTTTCTAGGAAGACCTCCGCCCCTTCCCAGAAAAAGAAGGGCTTGGGAAAAAAGTCCTTTTACCCGAGGAAGGCGGCTGCCTACAAACAATACCCCCATTATCAGGCCCCTGCAGCTCCCCAACAGGGCCAGCAGGCCAAGGGACGGGGTAACGGGTCCCGTAGGCAGCAAGCCCCCAAGCCTGCACCACCAGCCCCTGCTCAGCAGGGTGGGGGTTTTTGACTCCTTAAGCATAGCCTCTCCCCCCCCGCTGGTTCCTCCCAGCACTGGAGGCCGGCTGGTTCACTTCGCCCACAGGTGGTCCAGCATCACCGCAGATGCCTGGGTGCTTCAAGTCGTGCGAGAAGGCTATCTTCTCCACTTCCACCAGGTCCCTCCCTCCTATTTTCCGGGAGAACCTCCACGACCCCCTCTGCACAGGGAATTACTCCTTCAGGAGTTAGCAGGTCTTCTACAGGAACAGGCGGTGGAACCGGTGCCCCACCACCTGAAAGGTCAAGGCTTTTATTCCAGGTATTTTCTAATACCAAAGAGAACAGGAGGCCTCAGACCCATCCTGGACTTGCGCAACCTCAACAAGTTCCTCGTGCGGGAGAAGTTCAAGATGCTTACCCTTGGAATCCTTCTGCCCTACCTCCAGCAGGGGGATTGGCTATGCTCCTTGGATCTAAAGGATGCCTACACGCACATCCTCATCCACCCAAGCCACCGCCAATACTTAAGATTTGTGGTGGCAGGGAATCATTACCAGTACAGGGTACTGCCCTTTGGCCTGTCCTCCGCACCGCGGGTCTTCACAAAATGTCTCGCGGTGGTGGCGGCCCATCTCAGGCTTCACGGCCTCTATGTCTTTCCGTACCTCGACGACTGGCTCATCAGAGCAGCGTCCGCGCTGGAGGTCACCAACGCCACGCGCCGCACGGTGACTCTCCTGCAGTACTTGGGCTTTGTTATAAACTTCGCAAAGTCCACTTTGCTCCCCTCACAGGATCTCGAGTTCATCGGCGCAAGGCTGCACACTCCTCAGGCGCGAGCGTACCTACCGCTCGATAGGGCTCAACGGCTCATGGACCTAGCCGACCGTTTTCGCAGCCAGCCCCTGGTCTCCGCCAGGCGCTTCCTGAGACTACTCGGCCATATGGCTTCCACCGTCCATGTGACCCCCAATGCCCGCCTGAATATGCGGCCTGCTCAATGGTGTCTCCGCCAGCAGTGGCGACAAGCCACAGGCGGCCTAGCAGACCTAGTGCGCGTCTCCGAGCCGCTGATCTCGTCTCTCCGGTGGTGGCTTCAGCAGCCGAACCTGATATTCGGAATGCCTTTCCAGTCACCTCAGCCGGCCCGGGTGCTGACAACAGATGCATCCCTCCTGGGCTGGGGAGCGCATTGCCAAGGGGCGCGTACTCAGGGCCTCTGGACCACGTGGGAGTCTGCTCAGCAGATCAACTTCCTGGAGCTCAGGGCGATCCGCCTGGCTCTCAAGGCCTTCTCCCACCTGACTTCTCACCAGTCCGTCCTTGTCCAGACGGACAATCAAGTTGCCATGTTCTACGTGAACAAGCAGGGGGGCACGGGCTCCTTCCTCCTCTGCCGGGAGGCACAGAAGCTCTGCTCTTGGGCCGTCAGTCACGGCATTCTCCTCAAGGCAGTTTATCTACCAGGCCAAGAGAATTACCTGGCGGACAAACTCAGCAGGATCCTCCAGCCGCACGAGTGGCGCCTGGATCCCTTGGTAGTTCAGAAGCTCTTTCTAAAGTGGGGCCTCCCCACGGTGGATCTCTTTGCCAGTCCTCACAACCGGCAACTTCCTCGCTTCTGCTCTCGTCAGCCACACCCCCTTCGGGTTGCGGCGGACGCTTTCCTGCTCTCATGGTCGGGGAGCCTTCTGTACGCTTTCCCTCCCATCCCGCTAGTCTCCCGGACTCTTTTCAAGGTTCTCCGAGACAAAGCCTTCATGATCCTGGTGGCCCCTCGCTGGCCCAGACAGCCGTGGTTTCCACTCCTGCTGCAATTAGCGGTGGAGGATCCATTCCCTCTGGGGTTTCAACCGGATCTCCTCACTCAGGATCAGGGGTCTCTGCTACACCCCAACCTCAGGTCTCTCAACCTTATGGCCTGGCTGCTGAGAGGGTAGTCCTTGCTCCCCTTCTCCTGCCGACAGAGGTGGAGGAGGTCGTCCTAGCTTCGCGACGACCTTCTACCCGAAAATGCTACGCCCTTAAATGGCGTCGTTTCTCCGTTTGGTGTGCCCAACAGTCTCAGGATCCCTTCTCCTGCCCGGTGTCGGTGATCTTGCAGTACTTGCTATACCTCTCTAATCTGGGACTTAAGTCCAACTCCGTCAAAGTTCACCTCAGTGCTCTTTCAGCACATCATGTGCCGGTGGACGGCAGACCTCTCTCCAACGACCCTCTCGTAGCGAGGTTTCTCCGAGGTCTCCTTCTACTTAAACCACCTCTGCGCCTGCCAGCGCCTGACTGGGACCTGAATGTGGTTTTACAGCGGATCACCTGTCCGCCTTTTGAACCTATGGCTACCTGTTCTCTCCGTTTTCTTTCTTGGAAAACACTGTTCTTGATAGCCCTTACTTCCGCTAGACGCGTAAGTGAATTGCAGGCCCTCGTGTCTGATCCCCCTTACACTCGGTTCTACAAAAATAGGGTAGTCCTACGGACTCACCCAAAATTTCTTCCAAAAGTGGTCTCCCCTTTTCACATCAATCAGGAGGTGGTACTTCCAACCTTCTTTCCCAGACCACACTCCAGCCAAGCTGAAACGGTCCTCCATACCCTGGACTGTAGAAGGGCATTGAACTTCTACCTTGACCGTACGCGGGAGCACCGTAAAGCTGCTCAGCTTTTTGTGTCTTTTGACCCCAATAAATTGGGGCTCCCGGTCTCCAAGCGTACTCTGTCCATCTGGGTTGCGGACTGTATCTCTTGGGCTTATGGGGCAGCCGGACTCTCTCCTTGGACGGTCGAGTCACGGCTCATTGCGTTCGGGCAAAGGCCACGTCAGTGGCTTACCTCCGCTCTGTTCCGCTGGCAGACATCTGCCGGGCCGCTACTTGGTCTTCGAGCCAGACTTTTGCGGTCCATTACTGTCTCGAGAGGGAGTCCCGCAGGGACAGTGCTTTCGGACAGGCAGTCCTCCGTAATCTCTTTGAGGTCTGAGCAACTCCTACCCTCCATCCCGGATGTGGGCTACCGGTGGGTAATAATTCAGCGAAGATCCTTCCTTCTGTGCTGCTGAGCTAGAGGGAGCTCATTTTTGTGCTTAGGGTCTCCGGTAGCCTTAAGCTTGGGAGTCCCATAAGTGAGGACTGACTTCCTGCTTGGTCCTGGAGAAAGCGTAGTTACTCACCTGTAACAGGTGTTCTCCAGGAGCAGCAGGAATCAGTCCTCACTACCCTCCCTCCTCCCCTTGGAGTTGCAATCGTCTGCTTTAGTTTTTTTGCAAATTTTTATGCTGTCTTTTTTAGCTATGTCATCTGACTGGCTAAGATGGCACCCTTGGGCGGGAAGAGGACCGCGCATGCGCGCTGCAATTCCCAAAGGCTTTCTTTGAAAGCTGGGGAAAATTGCTCCGTGAGGGCTCCGTCGGCGCCGACGTCACCCATAAGTGAGGACTGATTCCTGCTGCTCCTGGAGAACACCTGTTACAGGTGAGTAACTACGCTTTATCGAGGTAAGGTACAGGGGGTAAGGTACAGGTATGCACCGAGACATGCTGCACTTTCTGAGGGCCGTGACCCACCTGCGGCCTCTGAGGAAGTCTGTGGTACCACCCTGGGATCTCAGTTTGGTACTATCGTCACTCACCGATGAGCCTTTTGAACCATTGAGTCATGCTTTGCTGAAGGACTTGACCCTGAAGATGGTATTCCTTGTGGTGATTTGCTCGGCACACAGGATTTTGGAGCTCCAAGCCCCATCTTGCCAGGAGCCATTTTTGTCAATGTCGAGGGAGAAGGTGGTCCTTAGACCGGTGCCTTCCTTTTTACCCAAGGTACTTTCGGCTTTTCATTTGAATCAGGTTTCCCTGCCAGCTCTGGCGACCGCCAAAGCAGGCCCCACCAATCTGCGGTTGCGACTCTTGGATGTCAGAAGAGTCCTGCGGCGTTATTTGAAAAGAACAGGGTTTTTCTGGAAGTTGAATCGTCGGTTTGTGCTGTTTGGGGGGCCACGCTAAGGGGAGGCAGCGGCAAAAGCCTCCATTTCCAGATAGATCAGAGAAGCAATCGCATCGGCGTACATGTTGAAGGGTAAACCGGTGTCGGCGGGGTTGCATGCATATTCCACGAGGACTAAAGTGGCCTTGTGGCCAGAATATAGTTTAGTGCCACCGGTGGAAATCTATAGAGCAGCGACATGGTCCTCACTTCATACGTTTGCAAATCACTACCACTTGGATGTCCAGGTGGCGGGTGATGCTGGTTTTGGTTCAGCAGTCCTTCAGGCTGGTTTTGCAGGCGCCCCCCCCCCCTTGTTGATTGAACTGCTCTGTTACATCCCAGAAGTGCGGGACTAGACTGGGGGGACGATAAGGAAGGTAAAATTAGACTTACCTGCTAATTGTTGTTCCTTGAGGAACGCCAGTCCAGTCCCGGATCCTTCCCAGAGTGTGTGGGGTTGCATAGTACGCTGTATGGTTCTAGGCCTTAATCGGATTGCCTGATTGGCAAACTAGCCAGGAGGCTCTTGGGAGCAGAGAGAGGACTGGAAGAGCTGTCAGTCTCACACTACAGGCTAGTCTGTGTTGCCCTGATTCTCCACAGGTAAGCTGCTTCATTCTGGGGGTCTGGGGGTTCCTTCCCAGGTATTAAGGAGAATTAGGTTCTTTAGATATAGAATGGTTTACTGATGTTTAACTACTTATTTGATGCTCTTGTGAGTCTGCTTTGTCAGTAGGTTATTGGGGCTGGTAGGTGGTGCC
This sequence comes from Ichthyophis bannanicus, assembly GCA_033557465.1. NCBI lineage: Eukaryota > Metazoa > Chordata > Amphibia > Gymnophiona > Ichthyophiidae > Ichthyophis > Ichthyophis bannanicus. The sequence goes on along the minus strand of CM066031.1, from coordinate 1,003,117,979 downwards.
AACTGCATAAATATGCTAGTGTCATCAAAAGATGACGTGCTCAGTCTCCAAGCTGCTGGAAGAGGAACACTAGCCAGCTGTGCAGGACTGGACTGAAGTTCCTCAAGGAACAACAATTAGCAGGTAACTAATTTTACCTTGATCCCAATTCACCAACTTAGGTATCACCTCTTGCAATCTATTTGCTAATATTTTGGCTAGCAATTTGGCATCTAAATAAAGTAAAGATATCTGTCTAAATGAGCCACATATAGTAATGTCTTTACCTGGTTTTGGCAAGACTGTTATGCCAGCCTCTTCCATTGTGTTAGGGAGCTTCTTTTGTACTAAGATGTCATTAAAAATCTCTGTCAATAAAGGGTTAAGTTGGTGTCAAAATACTTTATAAAATTTGGATGTAAATCCATCCAATCCTGGCACTTTTCCTAATTTAAGGGACTCTATAGCTTCAGCTACTTCCAATTCATTAATAGGGCGGTCTAACTGTTCTGCCTCCTCCGGCTCCACTTTTTTTAGGGTAATATCCTTCAAATATCGGGCACTCTTTTTTCTTTCCCGTTTTTGATTTCACTGCTATATAGTTTTGCATAGAATTCATTAAACACTTGTCTAATCTCATTCTTTCCATACACCATCATCCCCTTAGGGTTCCTAATGCTTCCAATTTTACTTTGCTGCATCTGAGCTTTGAGTCTACCCGCTACTACCTTACCTGCCCTATTGCCCCCTTCAAAATAGGATTGTTTGAGTATATTCATGTTATTTGCTATGCTGCTTGCCCGTAGTCTCCCTAGTTCTGTCCTCAATGTTTGTAATTCCTACAGCACCTGAGGATTGCAATCACTCTGACTGCCTTCCAATATTTTTATTTTCTTCAGTATGTTCCCTTCATTCTCCCCTTTTGTTCTTTTCACTTGTGCTGCTAGTCCTATTAGATGTCCTCTAACCACAGTTTTTAACGCATCCCATACCGTCCTCTTGGCCATATCCCCATCCCCATTAAACTCAGTGTACTCCTGAATTATTTTATTAATGACATTCACATTTTTTGGCTCCTCCAAGAGAGATTTATTAAGTCTCCAGAATTTTATACCTTGGTCCCTATTTCCCAAATTAAAAGTAACGCTCGGTGGCACATGGTCAGTCCAGATTATTGACTGACCATGTGCCATGACCATGGTTCGGAAGAATGTATCCTTGAAGAATACTACCAAAAGCAGAGAGGTTCCAAAAAAGAGTAAAGTAGCCCAAATGCCTTTGAATATGGAGCAGACAGAGCTTAAAGATCCCAAATTACCCATGCCTACCAATAGCTAAATTAATATGAATAAAATACAGCCTCTAAAATGCTTGTATGCAAATGCTAGAAGTCTAAAAAATAAGATGGGAGAGTTAGAATATATAGCACTAAATGAGAGGTTAAATATGATTGGAATCTGAGACATGGTGGAAGGAGGACAACCAGTGGGACACTGATACCTACCTGGGTACAAACTATATCATAATGATAGAGCTGATCAAATTGGTGGAAGGGTTGCGCTCTATGTTAGAGAGGGCATTGAGTCAGAAAGGATTAAAGTTTTGCAGGAAACAAAATTTGCTGTAGAATCTCTATGGATTGAAATTCCATGTAAAAAGGGGAAGGCAATGGTAGTGGGGGTGTACTATCGACTGCCTGGCCAGAATGAACAAATGGATGATGAAATGCTCAAAGAAATCAAGGAAGCTAACAAATGTTACAGCACAGTAATAATAATGGGTGATTTCAATTACCCTGTTATCGACTGGGTCAGTGTCACGGCAGGACATGCTAGGGAGATAAAGTTCCTAGATGAAATAAATGACTGCTTCTTGGAGCAGCTGGTTCATGAACCGACCAGAGGGGAAGCCAAATTGGACCGAGTCCTTAGTGGAACACCAGATCTTGTGCAAGAGATAAGGGTGTTGGGGCCACTTGGCAATAGTGATCATAGCATGATCACGTTTGATTTAATTATTGGAGGAGGGATAGTAAGGAACTCCACAGTACTACCTTTTAACTTTTGAAAGGGAGACTATGATAACTTGAGGAAAATAGATAAGAAAAAACTAAAAGGAGCAGTTGCAAAGGTTAAAGACTTATATCAAGCTTGGGTGTTGTTGAAAAATACTATCTTGGAAGCCCAGAGCAGCTGTATTCCATGCTTTAAGAAAAGTGGAAGGAAGTCCAAAAAACAGCCGCATGGTTTAAAGGTGAGGTCAGAGAGGCTGCTATTGCCAAAAAAGCATCTTTCAGGAAATGGAAAAAAGAGCCAAACGACGAAACCTGGAAACAGCACAAGCACTGGCAAGTTAAATGCAAGGCATTGATAAGGCAGGCAAAGGGAGAATTTGAGAAGAAGCTTGCTGCGGAAGCAAAAGTGCATAATAAAGACTTTTTCAAGTACATTCGTAGCAAAAAACCTGTGAGAGAGTCAGTTGGTCCATTAGATGATAGAGGGGTTAAAGGGTCACTAAGAGGCGACAAGGCGATAGTGGAGAGACTGAATTCTTTGCTTCGGTCTTTACTAAGGAAGATGTAGGGATGTTACCCATGACTGAAGTGGTATGTAAAGGTGTGGAAGAATTTAAGGAAATATCGATACATTGGGAAGATGTATTACAACTGAAGAGTAGCAAATCACCTGGGCCGGATGATATACATCCAAGGCTTTTGAAAGAACTGAACTATGAGATTGCAGATCTGCTATTAGTAATCTGTGAACTATCATTAAAATCATCTGTAATATCTGAAGATTGGAGGATGGCGAACGTAATACCAATTTTTAAAAAGGGTTCCAGGGGTGATCCGGGAAACTACAGACCGGTGAGCCTGACGTCAGTACCGGGGAAAAATGGTAGAAGCCATCATAAAGAGCAAACAGTGCTGAACATGTAGATAGTCATGGCTTAATGGGAAACAGCCAACATGGCTTTAGACAAGGAAGATCTTGTCTTACTAATCTGTTATGTTTTTTTGAAGGTGTGAATAAACAGGTAGACAAAGGTGAGTCAGTTGATATAGTGTATTTGGACTTTAAGAAAGCCTTTGACAAGGTCCCTCATCAGAGACATTTGGCAAAACTAAAGAGTCATGGGATAGGAGGCAGTGTACTAGTGTGAATCAGGAACTGGTTAAAAGATAGAAAGCAGAGGATAGAGCTAAATGGCCAATTTTCCCAATGGAGAAAGGTGAATAGTGGAGTACCCCAGGGATCTGTGCTGGGTCCGCTGCTTTTTGATATATTCATAAATGACCTGGAAAAGGGAATAACGAGTGAGGTTATCAAATTTGCAGATGACACAAAACTATTTAAAGTTGTTAAAATCCAAGAGGATTGTGGAAAATTGCAAGAGGATCTTGATAAATTGGAAGACTGGGCATCAAAACGGCAGATGAAATTTAATGTGGACAAGTGCAAAGTTATGCACCTAGGGAAGAACAACCCAAACTATGGTTACACAATGCAAGGTTCCACATTAGGAACCACCACCCAGGAAAAAGATTTAGGCATCATTGTGGACAACATGTTAAAACCCTCGGCCCAGTGTGCAGCGGCGGCCAAGAGAGCAAAAGAATGCTAGGTATCATAAGGAAAGGAATGGAAAGTAAAACAAAGGATATTATAATGCCTCTATATCGTTCCATGGTGAGACCGCACCTTGAATATTGTGTGCAATTCTGGTCGCCGTATCTTAAAAAGGATATAGCTTTATTAGAAAAGGTTCAGAGAAGAGCCACCAAAATGGTAAAGGGGATGGAAGGATACTCCTATGAAGAAAGGCTAAAAAGGTTAGGGCTCTTTAACCTGGAAAAGAGACGGCTGAGAGAAGATAATGATAGAAGTCTATAAATTAATGAACGGAGTGGAACGGGTAAACATAGATTGATTGTTTACGTTATCAGAATATAGAATGCCTAGGGGACATGCAATGAAACTACAGAGTAAACTATTTAAGACTAATAAAAGAAAATATTTTTTCACTCAACGTGTAATCAAACTCTGGAATTTGTTACCGGAGGATGTAGTAAAGGCTGTTAGTGTAGCTGGGTTTAAAAAAGGTTTGGACAAGTTCCTGGAGGAAAGGTCCATAAACCATTATTAAGAAGGGATCCAGAATATCAATGCTTGACCCAATACAAGCATTGTGGAACCTGTGTCTTTTGGGGAAACTGCCAGGTACGTATGACCTAGATTGGCCACTATTGGAAACAGGATACGGGGCTTGGTGGACCTTGGTCTGACCTAGTATGGCATATCTTATGTTCTTAGGTTCTTAGGTTTGAGTTTATATAGCATTTACTCTTTCCACTTGCTTATGTCTGCATATTTGCCATCTCGTGTTTCTTGGGTTTTTTTTGCAATTTTTCAGTAGTCTGGTCATGCTCATTTACTCTGCATTTCAGCTCACCCATTTCCTCTTTTAAGTTTTCCTAGTATTTCTCCAACTTTGTTTTTCACCGCTGTAATTTCGCTTTTCAAATCTTTAAACCATGCCTTCAGCTCATCTCGGATGATCCGTTGTACCACCACTTCCCTTTTCTGCTCATCAGCACATTTTCTTCCTTTCTTTTCCTGCTTACCATTCTCCCCTTCTCCACAGTTCACTACCACCATTTTCTGCTCCATACCATCTGTCGTCATCTTTCCCACATATGCGAATTCTTGCAAATCTGTGGCTTTCCTTCTCATTGTCATTTGGAACCCTGATTTCTCCGGGAACAAGCAGGAAGTCAGTCCTTACATATGGGTGACAGCGGCACCGATGGAGCCCTCGTGGAAGCATCCCCCCAGCTTTCAAAAAAGCCTTTGGGAGATGCCACCACGTATGCATGGTCCCCTTCCCGCCCAAGGGTGCCATCTTGTTCGGTTTCCTTTTTTCCATGTAGCCCTTCAGACGCCTGTCTGCTCTTCCCCCAGAAAAAGTTGATATTCTCGACCTGTTTCATACTCTTCTCCGGTAGTGCACCGGTACTCTTCCCGACACCCGAGCCTGCTGCCCGGCATTGAGTCTCGGGTTACTAGTTTTTTCTTCCCTTCTTGGCACCTTCGCGCCTTTTTTCCAACTGGCAGCACTGCGTGTCGTCGGGAGATACTTTTTTCTCCCATGGCTACCAGTTGCTTTAAGAAGTGTGATCGGTGTGCCAAAATAATGTCCCTGACCGACACACACGACTACTGCCTTTGTTGCCTGGGACTGGAACACAACCCCACGGCATGCGGTCTCTGTAAAAAGATGTCCACCAAGGCCCTCAAGAGTTGCCAGCAGCAGCACGGTAAGTTTTTCCTGGAATCCCCCGGTACCTCCGAAGGCCAAGGCCTCCTCTGAAGCTGTGGAATCTCAGGGTAGCCTTACGGACCCCGATTGACACTGTGGTTCCTCGGAAAGGGGGTCTCCCTTGAGGGAACTCAAGAAGGCAGCATTGATGGACGGCTCCGAAAGTCCAGGTAAGTCCCGAGTCAAGTTCTGCAGTCCTAGATGCTCGTCTAAGGGATCGAAGAAGGAGCGGCCTGCAAAGGTCCCCCGAAAGGACTCTACCTCGGGCCAGCCTTGGTCGCCTGACACCATTCTCATCGAGGACTCCCCTTCGGGGAAATCTGGCATTGGCCCCAATTCCCTCAATACCCATGCTGATGGCTGTAGAGTCTTCTGGCCTGGTCCAGAATGGCGGCTTTGGAGTGCAACTTGTTTGCCTTCATGGACCAGCAGTGGGCGCTGTTGTCCTGTACCACCAGTTCTTCCTCCCAGACCACTGGGCCCTCGACATTGAGGACGTCCCCGGAGGCCAAGCCGATCCTCGGCTGAGGTGTCGATCCAGTTCCTGTTCTACGGGGCTGTGTTCTTCACCAGCTAGTGTACTCGGCACCAGCCATGGTGCCTCAGAGGGCTGCAGGTGGGGATCGGGCCCCGGAGTCCGCGAGCCATCCTTTCCTCACGTCCTTGATGGACTATTCTGAGTGGGAGATGGAGGATGAGGAGTCGCCGGATACCTGTTGCCACCGCAACGTCCTTTCAGACTCCCCTACTTCAGAGCCCAGGCATCAGCCCCCGCCCGAGAATGTGGTGTTATTCAATTTCATCAGGGACATGTCCAAGGCTCTAGTGTTCCTGTCAGAATCTGAGGAGGACCCTCGGACAGATGAGCTAGAAATCCTCCAATACGAGGCCCCTACAAGGGAATTGCTTACGGTGCCCATCCCACCCATCCTGGAAAAGCTAATGCTCTGTATGTGGGAGACATCGGCATCAGTGTTGGTGGTTAGCAAGTGGTTTGACTTGATGTATCAAGTCTGCCAGAGCCCGGGCTTCCAGAAATCAGAGCTGCCCCACAACTCCATGGTGGTGGAATCGGCTATGCATCATCTGAAGAGTCAGAAGATGCACTCCTTGGTGCTCCCCAGCAGGGAGGTACATACCCTGGATGGCTTGGCAGAAAGTGCTACAAGGGCTCGATGCTCATCTCCTAGATCCAGGCATACCAGCTGTACATGGGCATTACCTGAGCGATCTTGTGAAGGAACTCGCCGGGTTCTCAGCTGGTCTTTCCGAGGAACCCTTGCAACAGTTCAAGAACCTGGCCAAGGCCATCCTTGAGTGCTCCAAGTTTGTCTCTGGCAGCCTATGACGGATTCGAGTCAGCGGCTCGAGTAGCAGCAGCGGCCATCGGTGCCCGACGCCAGGCTTGGCTACAATTACCTGACCTTGAGCAATGGTTTCAGGACAAATTGGTTGACGTCCCATGCCAAGGAGAGAAACTCTTTGGCAAACCCATGACCAGTAAGGCTGCCGAGCTGGAGACAGTTAATGACAAGGACCAGGCTCTCTAAGAAGACCGCTGCCCATCCCGACGGAAGGGTTCGGGTAAAAAGCCCTTCTTCCCGAGGAAAGGGATGGCTTACAGAAACTATCCACCTTTTCAGGCCTCCCTGGCAAGGGCAGCAGATCAAGGGACATGGGCAAGGCCCTTGTAAGCAGAAGGCTCCCATGCCCCAGGTGTCGGCCCCGGCCTGGCCAAGGGGAGCTTTTGACTCCTTAGGCATAGTCTCCCCACCCCAAGGAAGTAAGTAGCCCACAGGGGACGTCTCATTCACTATGCCCAAAGGTGGCTAGCCATCACCACCGATTCCTGAGCACTCCAGGTGGTCAAGGAGGGCTACCTCCTCCCTCTAGTCCAGACACCTCCCCCTTTCTTTCCGAGAGAGCATCCCAGATCTCCCTTTCACCCTTCTACTGAAGGAACTGGCAGGTCTTCTCAAGGACAGAGCGGTAGAACCAGTTCCCCACCATCTCAGGGGCAAGGAGTTTTACTCCGAGTACTTCCTTATACCAAAAAGAACAGGGGACCTAAGGCCCATCCTCGTCCTGTGCAAGCTGAACAGTTTCCTGGTGAAGGTGAAGTTCAAGATGCTCTCCCTTGGAACATTGCTGTCTTACCTCCAGCAGGGAGATTGGCTATGCTCCATGGATCTGAAGGATGCTTACACACACATTCTCATTCACCCCAACCACAGGCAGTACCTGAGGTTCTTGGTGGGGGGCAGCCATTACCAGTACAGGGTGCAGCCCTTTGGCTTGGCTTCCGCCCCAAGAGTCGTCACCAAGTGCCTGGCAGTCGTGGCCACCTTCCTCCGCCTCCAGGGGTCTTTGTCTTCCCCTACCTGGACAATCGGCTCATAAAGGGAGGCATGGCCTCAGAACTGCAGCAGGCAACTGCATGTGCCATCTGAGGTTCGTAATAAACTACCCCAAGTCTCATCTCCTCCCGACAGAGTGTTTGGAGTTCATCGGGGCAAGACAAGACACATTCCAGGCAAAGGCCTTCCTTCCAGGGGACTGAGCCAACCACCTCAGTGCACTGGCCCTGGACATGCAACACTGTCCCTTGATGTCTGCTCGGCTCTTACTGTGCCTACTCGGATACATGGCCTCCATGGTCTGTCACCCCAGATGTCCGCCTCCACATGAGGGCTGCACAGTGGTGAATTCGGGACCTATGGACATAGGCCACAGGCTGTCTCCGGGATAGAGTCCAAGTGACCCGCCAGTTGGCAGAATCTCTGACCTGGTGATAAAACCCCCAGTACCTCGAGGTAGGGATGCCCTTCCAGATTCCATGTCTTTTAAGGGTTCTCATGACAGACGCCTCCCTGCTGGGATGGGGAGCCCACTGCGAGGAACTCCGTACCCAGAGCAGCTGGTCGCAGGACGAGAGCAACTAGCAGATTAACCTCCTTGAGCTGTGGGTGATACATCTAGCCCTCCAAGCCTTTTGCACTGCCTATGGCATCAACCGGTGTTGGTCCAAACAGACAACCAGGTGGCAGTGTTCTGTGTGAACAAGCAAGGAGGCACAGGGTCCTGTGTCCTCTGCCGCATGGCGCTCTGCTCCTATGCAGGCCAGCAGGGCATACTCTTGCGGGCAGTATACCTGCCAGGCTAGGGCAACTCACTGGCCGACAGATTAAGCAGGGTCCTCCAGCTGCACGAGTGGCAGCTGGCTCCCAGAGTGGCCAGCTGGCTCTTTCACCTCTTGGAGGAATCATGGATAGGCCTCTTTGCCAGCCCATCCCATTGGGGAGCTCCCCAGGGCTCCTATCTCAGGAGAGGGGCTCTCTCTTGCACCCCAACCTGGGGTTCCTGTCACTGACAGCATGGTTGCTGAAAGGGTGGACCCTAGCCCCTTTCCACCTCTTGGGAGAAATGGAGAAGATACTGCTGGCTTCCTGTAACACCTCTACCTGGAAAGCATACGTCTTCAAGTGAAGCAGATTTTCAGTTTGGTGCGCGGATCACAGGGTTAACCCATTCTCCTGCCCGGTGCAGCTGGTGCTGCAGTATCTTCTCCCCCTCTCGCATTCTGGGCTCAAATCGAACTCCATCAGTGTGCACCTCAGTGCCCTGGCGGTGCATCACTACCCGGTGGATGGTAAACCTCTCTCGGCCCAGCCGATGGTAACCCACTTTATGAGGGGAGTCCTTTTATCAAAGCCCCCAGTATGCCCCCCTGGCAACCGACTGGGACCTCAATGTGGTACCGGTGCGGCTTACTCGCCCGCATTTTGAGTCCCTGGCTACCTGCCATCTGCGATATCCCTAGGAAGGTGGTGTTCCTGGTTGCACTCACCTCTGCTAGCAGGGTTAGCAAGCTGCAAGTCTTAGTGGCTGAGGCGCCTTACATCAGGTTCTACAAAAATAGGGTTGTGCTCTGCACATACCCCAAATTCCTTCCAAAGTGGTATCATCCTTTCACCTCAACCAGGAGGTGGTGCTGTCCACCTTCTTCCCAAGGCCTCATGCCAGTAGGGCGGAGACTGTCCTCCATACCTTAAACTGTAAGAGGGCCCTTTCCTACATTCAATGCACCCAAGGCCACCATAAAGCTTCTCAGCTTTTTGTCTTGTATGATTCCAGTAGGCTGGGGGGGGCGGTGACCAAACATACACTGTCTACCTGGGTGGCGGACTGTATCACCCTCGCCTATGAACAGGCGGGGCTTCTGCTGGATGGCCGGGTCATGGTGCACCGTGGCAGGGCCGTGGCGGCCTCTTTGGCAAACCTGCGCTCCGTCCCGATGGTAGACATCTGCCGGGCCGTCACCTGGTCTTCAGTCCATACCTTCGCAGCTCAGTACTGCCTGGAGAGGGAGTCCTGATGGGATAGTGTCTTGGGCCAGGCCGTGCTCCGTAAACCTTTCAGGGTCTAGGCAACTCTTACCCTCCGACCCTTCTGTGTTCAGGCTACAGGAATGTCGCTGCCATTGGATACACAGGTTCTACTATAGTCTGCACCTGCAGACTCAAGTGCGGCTGCTTACGACTTCCCCTGAGGGTAACCATGTTTTTTCTCTATGGGATTTTGGTAACGTGTAGCTAGGGAATCCCATATGTGAGGACTAACTTCCTGCTTGTTCCCGGAGAAAGCGTAGTTACACACCTGTAACAGGTGTTCTCTGGGGACAGCAGGAATCTGTCCTCACAACACTCCCTCCTCCCCTTAGAATTGCTTCCTTCATTTTGCTGTCTTTAGCTATGTCATCTGACTGAGCAAGATGGCACCCTTGGGTGGGAAGGGGATCGCGCATGCGTTGTGGCACCTCCCAAAGGCTTTCTTTGAAAGCTGGGGGGATGCTTCCACGAGGGCTCCGTTGGCACCAACGTCACCCATATGTGAGGACTGATTCTTGCTGTCTCCAGAGAACATCTGTTACAGGTGAGTAACTATGCTAACTGTGGATCTTTATGGTCTCTTTGTTGGTTCTTTTAAGGCGCCTGTGTGGGGAAACACCAGCGAACACTGGGTTTGACTCTGGAGCTCCTGGCTCAGGCAGCCATTCAGAAAGGTGATGCCACTTCCTCTAGCCCTAACCTTTTAAGCCTTTTCTCATAGGGATATCCTTCCATCCGCTTTACCTTTTTGGTGGCTCTTTTCTGTACCTTTTCTTATTCCTCTGTCTTTTTTAAGATCAGAGCTGCTGCCCAATCAGAGCTCCAGCTTGCTTTTTAAATAGGAAGCGCCATCGGGCCCTCTGGCGTGGCCCTTAGGCGGGGACCGGTAGCCGGAGCCGGCACTCAATCCTTGTGATCCTGAACCAGTGAACATCAACACAGCAAACATCGTGATCCTCCAAGCAGCAATGCTGATATTCTAATAACAAGAGCCTTCCTCTTCTCAAAACTGTAAGCTGTTTCAATTAATTGTATTAATCTATATCAATTTCCTTAATTCTCCTCCACAACGTTCAATTTGTTCATAACTATGTACAACTGTGTATAACTGTATCTACTGAATAACTATATTTACTAATAAGGCACTTGCTTTATTGCTCATCCACAACTTTCAATTTGTTTAAAACTGTGTACAACTGTGTATAACTATATCCACTGTATAACTATATCTACTAATAAGCACTTTGCACCCTTACTCTTTTGTTTACTTAGAAACAACCCTTCAAACCACAAAATGACATCCTCATTATTTACTATTACCCTAATCTAAGAACATAAGAACATAAGATATGCCATACTGGGTCAGACCAAGGTCCATCAAGCCCAGTATTCTGTTTCCAACAGTGGCCAAACTAGGTCATATGTACCTAGCAGTTTCCCCAAGAGAGACAAGTTCCACAATGCTTGTACTGGGTCAAGCATTGATATCTTCGGTCACTTCTTAATAATGGTTTATGGACCTTTCCTCCAGGAACTTGTCCAAACCTTTTTTAAACCCAGCTACACTAACAGCCTTTACTACATCCTCCGGTAACAAATTCCAGAGTTTGATTACACGTTGAGTGAAAAAATATTTTCTTTTATTCTTAAATAGTTTACCCTGTAGCTTCATTGCATGTCCCCTAGTCTTTCTATATTCTGATAAGGTAGACAATCGATCTACGTTTACCCGTTCCACTCCGTTCATTAATTTATAGACTTCTATCATATCTCCCCTCAGCCGTCTCTTTTCCAGGTTAAAGAGCCCTAACCTTTTTAGCCTTTCTTAATAGGAGTATCCTTCCATCCCCTTTACCATTTTGGTGGCTCTTTTCTGTACCTTTTCTAAAATCGCTATATCCTTTTTAAGATACGGCGACCAGAATTGCACACAATATTCAAGGTGCGGTCTCACCATGGAACGATATAGAGGCATTATAATATCTTTTGTTTTATTTTCCATTCCTTTCCTTATCATATCTAGCATTCTATTTGCTCCCTTGGCCGCCGCTGCACACTGGGCCGAGGGTTTTAACATGGTATCCACAATGACGCCTAAATCTTTTTCCTGAGTGGTGGTTCCTAATGTGGAACCTTGCATCGTGTAACCATAGTTTGGGTTGTTCTTCCCTAGGTGCATAACCTTGCACTTGTCCACATTAAATTTCATCTGCCATTTTGATGCCCAGTCTTCCAATTTATCAAGATCCTCTTGCAATTTTTCACAATCCTCTTGGGTTTTAACAACTTTAAATAGTTTTGTGTCATCTGCAAATTTGATAACCTCACTCGTTATTCCACTTTTCAGGTCATTTATGAATATGTCAAAAAGCAGCGGACCCAGCACAGATCCCTGGGGTACACCACTATTCACCTTTCTCCATTGGGAAAATTGGCCATTTAGCCCTACCCTCTGCTTTCTATCTTTTAAACAGTTCCTGATCCACAATAGTACACTGCCTCCTATCCCATGACTCTTTAGTTTTGCCAAAAGTCTCTGATGAGGGACCTTGTCAAAGGCTTTCTGAAAGTCCAGATACACAATATCAACCGACTCACCTTTGTCCACCTGTCACTCCTTCAAAAAAACATAACAGATTAGTAATACAAGATCTTCCTTGTCTAAAGCCATGTTGGCTGTCTCCCATTAGGTTGTGACTATCTACATGCTGAGTAATTTTATTCTTTATGATGGTTTCTACCATTTTTCCCGGTACTGACGTCAGGCTCACCGGTCTGTAGTTTCCCGGATCACCCCTGGAACCCTTTTTAAAAATTGTTGTTACATTGGCGATCCTCCAATCTTCGGGTATTAGAGATGATTTTAATGATAGTTCACAGATTACTGATAGCAGTTCTGCAATCTCATATTTCAGTTCTTTCAACACCCTTGGATGTATACCATCCGGCTCAGATGATTTGCTACTCTTCAGTTTATCTAATAGTTGTAAGACATCTTCCCGATGTATCGATATTTCCTTCAATTCTTCCGCACCTTTATATACCACTTCAGTCATGGGTAACATCCCTACATCTTCCTCAGTAAAGACCGAAGCAAAGAATTCATTCAGTCTCTCCACTATCGCCTTGTCGCCTCTTAGTGCTCCTTTAACCCCTTTATCATCTAATGGACCAACTGACTCTCTCACAGGTTTTTTGCTACGAATGTACTTGAAAAGGTCTTTATTTCGTGTTTTTGCTTCCGCAGCAAGCTTCTTCTCAAATTCTCTCTTTGCCTGCCTTATCAATGCCTTGCATTTGACTTGCCAGTGCTGGTGCTGTTTCCAGGTTTCGTCGTTTGGCTCTTTTTTCCATTTCCTGAAAGATGCTTTTTTGGCAACAACAGCCTCTCTGACCTCACCTTTAAACCATGCTGGCAGTTTTTTGGACTTCCTTCCACTTTTCTTAAAGCGTGGAATACAGCTGGTCTGGGCTTCCAAGATAGTATTTTTCAACAACACCCAAGCTTGATGTACGTCTTTAACCTTCGCAACTGCTCCTTTTAGTTTTTTAAGTGTTTTCCTCATTTTATCATAGTCTCCCTTTCGAAAGTTAAAAGGTAGTACTGTGGATTTCCTTACTATCCCTCCTCCACTAATTAAATCAAAGGTGATCATGCTATGATCACTATTGCCAAGTGGCCCCAACACCCTTATCTCTTGCACTAGATCTGGTGTTCCACTAAGGACTAGGTCTAATATGGCTTCCCCTCTGGTCGGTTCATGAACCAGCTGCTCCAAGAAGCAGTCATTTATTTCATCTAGGAACTTTATCTCCCTAGCATGTCCTGACGTGACACTGACCCAGTCGATACCGGGGTACTTGAAATCACCCATCTACACGCTAACCTGTACTTTTCATGTCTCTGCTACTTTTACAAATCATTACAACCCGATTCATCTAATCCACAATACAAGCAGGAAACATTCTATGAATTGAAACCACATACTCCCAAACACTTATCACAAGAGACAATCACATCTTCTTTATGTATCTCTTGATCTTACAAACTCCACAAAGACAAAAACAAAAAAGCGAAACATCAACCAGACCTAAAATGTGCACTTGTTAATGCACGCTCTACACGCAATAAATGGCCTGTAATCACAGATCTAATAACCAAATACAATTTAGATATACTTTTGGTTACTGAAACTTGGCTCTCTAATACAGACAACATAATATTAAACCACCTTACTCCACCCAACTTCACAATCTACACCTGCAACAGAGAACACAGAAGAGGCGGTGGTGTCCTAATACTTGCAAAAACAGTGCTACAATATCGCATACATTTTATGTAAATAGTTCTTTCATGCTATCGAACTAATTGATTATTTATTCTATGTATATAGTTCTCCCATGTTATCCAAGTTTATACTCCTGTTATATGTAATACCGAACAGCCTGTTGTTCTGGTCTTTGTGTTCATCTGTAAACCGCGCTGATTATAAATAGTGCGGTATATAAAAAACGGAAATAAATAAATAAAAATAAATAAATAAATCAAAAGTACACAACACTTAAACACACTAACTATTACCAACAAATCCAACTCCATTAACCTCATCTACAGAGCACCAAATGCTGTCTCTGATGAACTTTCAGACATCATTGACCTAGCCTGTAACCCAGAAGACCCCTCCAAACCAAACTGTTTATTAGGCGACTTTAATCTGGCTTCTACTCAACCTACCCTAGCCAAGTCTTTCTTAGAAGCAATGTCTGACCTCAACTACAAACAAGTAGTGGCTAATCCCACCCATCAAAGTGGGAATCTCTTGGACCTAATCTTTATCCCTCAACATGACATGATTATGATGAACAAAATTGATCTCTCTCTTACCCCTGTCCCATGGTCTGACCATAACCTAATAACTTTTCAGATACCAGCATATCAATCCACAGACTACTGTCTAAACTCAACTGGATGCAAAAGATCTACAAGATTCAAGCAACTAGACAGTGATGACTTCAAAAAACCATGCTCTCCCAAAGCTTGCCAAACTATCAGATAATCTCAATGATATTGTAAATAACTGGAACAATACCCTCTCCTCATACTCGCAACTCCCAGCCTTGATCAAAAAGTCAACATCTGACAACCGAGTTACTAAAAAACAATCTGCCCCATGGTTCTCACATGAACTACGTACCTCTCTCCTCCACCTCAGAAAGCTTGAGAGAAAATGGAGAAATACACGTAATTCCTCTGACCAAACCACCTACTTAGAACATCTTAAACAACATCGTGAATCAATTTGGGCTAAGAAAAAAGAATACCATGCTGATATCCTCAGCCGCTCTCTGAATAAACCAAGAGACTTATTTAATCTAGTAAAGTCCTTTATCAATCAACCATTTCTGCCACAACAAGAAGGGATTCAGCCCCAAGCCTATGTGAACTACATCCAATCCAAATCAATAAAAACAAATACTACATCATTACATGAACCTGTCCAAACTTCCCTTCCGCAGTTTTCAATCACCAACCTCTCACCACCCTCTGTAAAAACCATAAATGAAGTTATTACCTCCATCAACACGACAACTTCACCATCTGACCCATGCCCAGCACACTGGACAAGATCTATGCACACGGAACTCAGCCCTTTTATAGCTAACATAGCGAAGCTGTCATTTGAATCTGGTGTCTTCCCAGATGCTCTCAAACATACATCCATTTGACCACTGCTGAAAAACAACCAGCTTGACCCAAAGAAGGAGGACTCATACCGTCCAATCTCTAGTATCCCATTTCTAGCCAAAATTCTTGAGAAATTAACTCTCAGGCAGATACAACAGCATATAGACTCATTTTCCCCTTTAGATTCATGTCAACATGGATTCAGGGAAGCCCACGGTGTAGAAACTCTCCTAACAACATTAATCAATACACTTATCAACGGCATTGACAATCTGAAAAATGGCTTTGCTCTAATATTTCTTGATATAGCTGCTGCGTTCGATTCTATGGATCACATACAACTACTAAAGCAACTTCATGAGAAGGGAATCAAGAACCGTGCTTGGGACTGGTGCAAATCCTACCTGGAAGGTAGATTACAACAAGTTCGTATTGGTAATGCTACTTCAAATCCCTTTCAGCAGAAATAAGGTGTACCACAAGGCTCCTCCTTGTCTGCGCTGCTGTTCAACATCTATATGCAGCCAATCTGTGACATCGCACGCTCTTTTGGTATATCCTGCCTTATGTATGCGGATGATGTGCTATTATTCTCACCGATATCTGTATCATACCCAAACTATACAGTGCTAATCAACTGTTTTAATTCAATAACTGATTGGCTTCTCTCTCAAAACCTCCGTATTAACTTTAAAAAAACAGAGGTTCTAATAATCACAAGGAATAAATCTTTCTCCCCTCCATCAATTCTAAAAGTCAGAGATGCTGATCTCCCAGTCAAATCAAATATTCGATATCTAGGAGTAATTCTGGATCAAAGGTTAGACTTCAAGGAACATATAAAACGCACCATAAAGGCCGTTTACTTCAAGATAAAAACCCTTCGTCATCTGAGACCTATGATGAAGTCTGATGACTTCCGCACCATCTTTCAAGCTCTAGTCAAGCCGCACTTTGATTATGCTAACATAATACTCCATGGCTTACCAAATATAACTATTAATCCTCTACAATTAGCCATGAACGCAGCTGCTCGTGTCCTCTGCGGATCATCAAAGTGTGAGCATATTCCCCCCATTCTAGAGAAGCTTCATTGGTTACCAATAAACTGTAGAATCCAATATAAGGCCATCCTTACCACCTTTAGGGCCTTCAATAATATTTCTCCAGATTCCATCTCTGATCTCATCATACACACAACAAATAACAGGTCCAGGAGATCTCCAGCTGTTGACACACTACTTATACCAAAAGTTTCCTTAAAAGCTAATCAATCATCCATCAATAGGGCTTTTTCGAATTATGCTCCTAGATGTTGGAACAAACTCCCTCCCAATATCAGAGTAATTAAAGACATCAAACAATTCAAAAAAGCCCTTAAACACCACCTTTTCATCGCACACTTCAAACACCTAAACACCCCTTCCCCTCCCCCATCCTTTTAACCTCATACCTACCCTAACTAACTGTATAGATTTTATATATCTCCAACATGTATTTTCTAGAAATATAAATGATTTCCCTGTTTACTTCCATGTTAATTTTCCTGTTACTTGTATTAGGTCTGTTATATCTGACCAATTGTTGTATTGTTTCAATGTAAACCGCACTGATGACAAATAGCGCGGTATATAAGAAAATTAAATAAATAAATAAATAAAAATAAATGGTAACCAGAATTGCACACAATATTCAAGGTGCAGTCGCACCATGGAATGATACAGAGGCATTATAATATCCTTGCTTTTATTGCCCATTCCTTTCCTTATAATTCTTAACATTCTGTTTGCTTTTTTGGCTGCTGCTGTATACTGGCTGGAGGGTTTTAACATATTCTCCAGGAACAAGCAGGAAGTCAGTCCTCACATATGGGTGACGTCGGCGCTGATGGAACCCTGCAGAAGCACCTCCCCAGCTTTCAAAGAAAGCCTTTGGGAGATGCCACCATGCATGTGTGGTCCCCTTCCCGCCCAAGGGTGCCATCTTACTCATTCTCCCTTTTTCTGCAGAGCCCTTCAGATGTTTGTCTCATTCCCCTGGAAAAAAGTTTATTATCTTTGTGCATTGTCCGGTTAGCACTGGTCTCTTTCCCACCTCCGAGCCCCGTTGCCTCTGCTTTGAGATTCGGAACCGTTTTAGTTAGATTTTTTTCTCCAGCGTGATTTCGTACCTTTTTCTGACCGCTGGCGCGTTAAGGATCTTCGACCTTGCTGGGGTCCTTTTTGCCCCAATGGCCAGTGAGTTCAAGAAGTGTGATTGGTGCTCGAAGAATATGTCCCTTACCGACACACATGATTGTTGCCTCCGGCGTCTTGGTGCCGACCGTGACCCAGAGATTTGTTCCCTATGCATAAAGATGTCCGTTAAGGCCATCCAGAGCCACTGGCCAGAAGCAGGATGACATCTTCCACAGGTCAGATTAGCCCCGGTATCACCGGTAGCTGCGCACCCTAAGGCCCCGCACTGATCCTCGGAGTCGCGTAAAGCCCCTGCGGTGCCTGAGTGGGGACGTGGTTACTCCGACAATGGTTCCCCAGAGTGAGAACACAAGAAAAAAAATAAATCACCGAGGACCTCTTCCTAGGAGTCGGATACACACCGCAAGTTCTGTGCAAGGTTTCACAGTCCCTGGAGGGTATCCGGAGAGTCGGAGCAGGAGCAGCCAGCGATGGATCTCAGACCCCCCGAGGCCCGTCCCTTTGAACACTCCCTCTCCTCACTGACACCGGATCCAGTAACCCTGGCGTTTGTGTTGAAGGCTGCAACTCCTGAGTGGGAAACCAGGATGATGGCGTTGGAACGCAGCATTTCTGCCTTCCTTGCCTCGCAGCAAGCGTCAATGCTCGGCCCTACCAGTGTACGTGCTGAGACCGCAGGGACCTCCATGTCGAGGACTCCCCAGGCCGCTGAAGAGATCCTCGAGAACCCCATGCCTCTAGCCGATCCTTGGCAAGGGTCTCGATCCTCCCCGGCAAGTGCCTCTGGCTCTGGCCAAGCCACAGCTGCGAGTTATTGAAGGCTGGGTTCGACGACACCCCAAGAGCCATCAGACCTCGAGTCCTCAATGGACTATTCAGACTGGGAGTCCGAGGATGAGGTTTCCCTGGAAACACGAGCACACTGTGATCTCCCTTTGGACACGTCTCCCCTGGCATCAAGGCACTGGTCCCTGCCCAAGGACTCCTCTTTCGAGTTTGTCCGGGACATGGCGAAGGCATTGTCCCTCACCATGGAGTTGGAGGAGGACCCTTGTACGGAGGAACTCGAAATCTTCCAATATGAGGTTCCACCTAAGGAGGCCTTTACAGTCCCCATCCCCACCATCCTTGGGTAACTCCTTTTCCGGATGTGAGAAACACTGCATCTGTGCCCATTGTTAGCCTGGACACCATATACTGGGTCCATTTGGGCCCCGGCTTCAGGAAGGCACAACTCCCTCACATCTCCATGGTGGTCAAGTTGACCATGTGTCAACAGAAAAGCTTGAAGACTCACTCTTCGGTCCCCCCAGGCATGGAGTCCGATACCCTCGACACCCTCGGGCGCAAATGCTCCCAGGGCTCAATGCTGGCTTGCCGAATACAAGCATATTAGCTCTATATCGGCATGTATCTCCGAGACCTCACTAAAGAACTCTGAGGTTTCTCGGTGGGTCTCAGTGGGATCACCTCCAGCGACTCCAAACCCTCACTAAGTCTGTCGGGGAGTGCTCGAAGTACTTGTCTCGAGCAGCCTACGATGGCTTTGAGTCCTACGCGAGGGTAGCCACCGCAGGCATCGGTGCTCAATGCCAGGCCTGGCTCCAGGCATCGGACCTCGAGCAATTGGTCCAGGAGAAACTTCTTGGTGTCCCCTGCCTCGTTGAAAACCTCTTCGGCAAGCCAATGGAGGATAAGGCGGCTGAGATCGAGACAGAGTATGTCACAAAGACTCGACTCTCCAAGAAGACCGCTACCCTTTCCAAAAAGAAACCACTGGGGAAAAGGCCTCCCTTCCACCGGAAAGGCCAGCCTTATCGAAGGTATCCCTAGTACTGAGCCCCCCAGACCCTGCAGTTGGGGCATCATGGCAAGGGAGCAGGCTCTGTCAGGAGGCAACAGCCCTCTGCTTGTATGCAACCAGCAGGGAATGCTCCTCAGGGCAGTATACCTTCCGGGCCAAGACAATGCCCTAGCGGACAGGCTAAGCAGGGTCCTGCAGCCGCATGAATGTCGCCTACTCAGATTATGGGGAATCCCAAGTCTTGACCTCTTCACCAGCCCAGCCATTGCTGAGCTGCCCCATTTCTGCTGTCCCCAACTGCACTCATCCCAGTTAGTAGGGACTCCTTCTCCATCCCGTGGTCGGAGGGCCTTCTGTATGCCTTCCCTCCCACACCACTAATTGCCAGGACTCTCTTCAAGGTCGTACGGGACAAGGCTTCCATGATCCTGGTTGCCCTGCGATGGCCCAGACAGCCTTTGTTTCCCCTGTTGCTCTGCCTCTCGACTGAGCTCCCGGTCCCTCTGGGGAGTGCTCCAGGGTTACTGACTCAAGAGGAGGGCTTGTTTCTCCACCCCAACCTGGGGACCCTACCACTGACAGCATGGTTGCTGAATGGGCCACCCTAGCTCCCTTTAACCTCCCCAGGGAGGTGGAAGAAGTCCTCCTGGCCTCTCGTAAAGACTCCACAAGGCGGGCTTATGCTTTCAAGTGGTGCAGATTCTCAGAATGGTGTGTGGAGCAATGGGTGGACTCCTTCTCGTGCCAGGTGCACACGGTGCTGCGGTACTTGCTCCTTCTTTTGCAGACCGGACTCAAGTCCATCTCCGTCAGGGTGCACCTGAGCGTGCTGTTAGTGCTCATCACTCCATAGAGAGCAAAACTCTTTCTGTGCAGCCCCTCATTACTCGATTTATGTGGGGTCTGCTGCTCTCTAAACCACCTCCGGTGGAATGGGATCTCAATGTGGTTCTGAAACAGCTCACCAAGCCGCCTTTCAAAACTTTGGCTACCTGCCAATTGCGTTACCTATCTTGGAAGATTGTCTTCCCGGTGTGCTCACCTCTACCCGCAGAGTCAGCAAGCTTCAGGCCTTGGTGGCTGACCCACCTTACCCCAGGTTCTACAAGAACAGAGTTATGCTTTGCACCCACCCAAAATTCCTTCCAAAGGTGGGTGTCCCACTCTCGAAAGATGCTAGTCACAACCTCACTGTCCAGCGTCCACTTGTGCAGCAGTGTACTCGACTCAGTCTGCCTGCCAGAGTGTTTTGCTTGTCTGGCTGATGCACACCCTCATCCTGCCCTCCTATGATATCAGATCTGGTGCACGGCCAAATCAGAGCGGCTCCAGACTAGAGAGCTGCAGCAGGAGGGGAAACCAAGACTATCAAGGCCAGTAGGGAGCGGCTGCACAGTAAGATCATAGAGCAGACTAGGATTGGATGCTTTCCTCCTGCATTGGGGGGAGGGTTTTCTTTACGTTTATCTTCCAATACCTCTCATTGCCAAGACCCTCCTGAAGCTCAAAACAGATGGTGGAACGATGACTTCCAGGCGATGGTGCTCCCTATCTTCTTTCCTCAGCCTCATGCTGACAAGGCACGGCCGTTCTCCATACTCTGGACTGCAAGAGGGCTCTGTCTTTTTACCTACAGCATACTCAGAGCCACCGCAAAGCCTCGCAGCTTTTCATTTCATACGACCCCAGTCGACTGGGGAGGCTGTGTCCAAGCGGATCCTGTCACCTGGGTGGCGGAATGCATCGCCTTCGCCCATAATCAGGTTGGGCTCTTGTTGGAGCGCTGGGTCACGGCGCACAACGTCAGAGTTATGGCGACCTAGGTTGCAAGCCTACACTCTGTTCCTATGGCTGGCATCTGCTGGGCCGCCATCTGGTCCTCAATTCACACCTTTGCAGCTCACTGTGGCTTGGAAAGGGAGTCCTGATGGGACAGTGCCTTTGGCCAGGCCACACTCCTTAATCTGTTCAGGGTTTAGGCAACTCCTGGCCTCTGACCCTTCTTGTTCAGGCTACTGGAGCCATGGTTCTCCCTGGACCCTGGGGTCCTCAGAATCTTTCCTCAGATCGCTTGCGGCTGCTCATGGCTTGGCTGTGTTTTCTTACAGGTTCACGGTGGCCTGTAGCTAGGGAGCCCCATATGTGAGGACTGACTTCCTGCTTCTTCCTGGAGAAAGCATAGTTGCTCACCTGTAACAGGTGTTCTCCGGGGACAGCAGGAATCATTTCTCACAACCCTCCCTCCTCCCCTTACAGTTGCTGTCCAATTTTTGCCATCTTCTTTTGTCGACTCTAGCTATGTCATCTGACTGAATAAGATGGCACCCTTGGATGGGGAGGGGACCATGCATGTGTGGTGGCATTTCCCAAAGGCTTTCTTTAAAAGCTGGGGAGATCCTTCCATGAGCTTCTGTTGGCGTCAACATCACCCATATGTGAGGACTGATTTTTGCTGTCCCCGGAGAACACCTGTTATAGATGAGTAACTACGCTTTATTCACTGTGACACCTAAATCCTTTTCCTGGGTGGTGGTTCCTAATATGGAACCTTGCATCGTGTAACCATAGTTTGGATTGTTCTGTCCTTGGTGCATACCTTTTGCACTTGTCCAGATTAAATTTCATCTGCCATTTATCAAGGTCCTATTGCAATTTTTCACAATCCTCTTGTGTTTTATCAACTTTGAATAATTTTGTATCATCTGCAGATTTGATCACCTCACTCATTATTCCTTTATGAATAAGGCCATTTATGAATATGTTAAAAAGCAGCGTGCCCAGCACAGATCCCTGGGGTACTTTCTCCATTGAGAAAATTGACCATTTAGCCCTATCCTCTGCTTTCTATCTTTTAGCCAGTTCCTGATCCACAGTAGTACAATCCCATGACTTTTTAATTTCGGCCAAAAGTCTTTCATGAGGGATCTTGTCAAAGGCTTTCTGAAAATCCAGGTACACTATATCAACTGGCTCACCTTGGTCTACCTGTTTGTTCACATCTTAAATCTTGTCTTACTAATCTGTTATATTTTTTTTCTTGGCTAAATCTATGTTGACCTTTTCCCATTAAACCATGACTATTTACACGTTCAGTAATTTTATTCTTTATAATGTTTTCTACCATTTTGCCCAGTACTGATGTCAAACTCACCAGTCTGTAGTTTCCAGGATCACCCCAGGAAACATTTTTTAAAAATTGGCGTTACATTGGCCATTCTCCTATCCTCAGGTACTAGAGGTGATTTTAATGATATTTCACAGATAAGTAGATCTGCAATCTCATATTTCAGTTCTTTCAACACCCTCTAATGTATACCATCCGGTCCAGGTGGTTTACTATTTTTCAGTTTATCAAATACTTGTAATACATCTTCCTGGTTTATCTATATTTGTTTCAATTCTTCTGATACAGTATATCACCCTTTAAATGATATTTCAGGCATAGGTAACTTCCCTACATCATCTTCAGTAAAGACTAAAGCAAAGAATATATTTAATCTCTCTGCTATGGTCTTATTTATTTATTTAACTGTATTTATATAACACCTTCTACTGGGTCAAGGCGATTTACATAGAACACGCGTGTTGATACAATAAACAGAATCATGATGACTATTTACAACCATGCAACAGCAATAGGGGGTTGAAACTATATACAGTTAAGAAGTATATACAATGGTCCTTCCTTAGTGCCCCTTTTACCCCTCTGTCATCCAGTGATCCAACTGATTCTGTCAGAGGTTTATTGCTACAAATGTACTACTACTGCTACTACTACTGAGCATTTATATAGCGCTACAAGTCATACGCAGCGCTGCACAGAGATGTAAGAGACAGTCCCTGCTCATCAGAGCTTACAATCTAGTCAAGACAAACACAGAAGGTGTAGGCGGGGATAAAGCAGGGGGAAAGAAAAAGGAGATCAGGTGGGTCAAGATCCAAAAGCAGCAGCGAAGAGGTGAGTTTTCAGCCTGGATTTGAAGAGGGTTAGAGAAACATAGAAACATAGAAACATAGAAATATGACGACAGAAAAAGACCACATGGCCTATCTAGTCTGTCCTTCCATAACAACTACAACAGTCCACTTTTTGCCTTTAGAGATCCTCTGTGTTGGTCCCATGCCTGGCGTACAGACACAGGTAGCTTGTTCCAGACGTAAGGTGCAGCAAGGTGAAAGGAGCGAAGTCTGGAGTTAGCAGTAGAAGAGAAGGGCACAGATAGAAGCAGTTTGTTAAAAGAGCGGAGTTCCCAAGGGGGGTTGTAAGGAGAGATAAGAGAAGAAAGGTAGAGAGGAGTCGCAGAGTGAATGCATTTATAGGTCAGCAGGAGAAGTTTGAACTGGATGCGGAAACAGATAGTGAGCCAATGAAGTGACTTGAGAAGAGGAGTAATATGGGCATGACGAGGCTGGCGGAAGATTAGCCGCGCAGCAGATTGTTGAACAGATTGAAGGGGAGAGAGATGATTCAGAGGGAGACCAGTAAGGAGTAGGTTACAGTAGTCAAGACGGGGGGTGATTAAGGAGTGGATAAGCGTTTTAGTAGTGTGTTCAGAAAGGAAGGGGCGGATTTTGCTGATGTTATAAAGAAAGAAACGGCAGGTCTTAGCTATCAGATGGATATGTGTGGAGAAAGAGAGAGAGAGGAGTCAAAGACAACCCCCAGATTGCGGGCTGAGGAAACAGGAAGGAGTACAGAGTTATCTACAGAGACTGAGAAAGGAGGAAGAGGAGGGGAGGTTTTAGGGGGAAAGATATGAAGTTCAGTCTTGGCCATGTTCAGTTTCAAATGGCAGTGAGACATCCAGGCAGCAATGTCAGAGAGGCAGGCAGAGCTCCGGGTCTGGATTGCCTGAGAGATTTCAGGTGTAGAGAGGTAGATCTGGGAGTCATCAACATACAGATGGTACTGAGGCCATGGGAAGAGATAAGCACACCAAGGGACTGGGTGTTGAGAGAGAAAAGGAGCGGACCCAAGACAGATCCTTGGGGTACACCAACTGGGAGCAGGGTAGCAGAGGAGGAGGAGCCACCAGAACACACACTGAAAGAGCGATGGGAGAGATAGGAGGAGAACCAGGATAGTACAGAGCCCCTAAAACCAAGCGAGGACAGGGTATCGAGGAGAAGGTTGTGGTCAACAGTGTCAAAAGCAGCAGAGAGGTCAAGAAGGATGAGGACGGAGTAAAGGCCCTTGGATTTTGCCAGGAACAAGTCACTGGAGACTTTGGCAAGAGTCGTTTCAGTAAAGTGTAAAGGACGAAAGCCAGACTGTAAGGGATCCAGTAGGGCATGAGAGTAGAAGTTGTTGAGGCAGCGGCGGTGAACCGCATGTTCAAGTAGTTTAGAAATGAAGGGAAGGAGAGAGATGGGTCGATAATTAGAAGAACAGGTGGGATCAAGTGAGGGTTTCTTGAGGAGAGGTGTGACCACAGCATGCTTGAAGTCTGCAGGGACTGTTGCAGTGGAGAGCAATAGGTTGAGAATATGAGAGATGGAAGGGACAATAGTGGAGGAGATGGGGCTTAGGAGACGGTTGGGGATAGGATCAGAGGAGCAGGTGGTGAGTTTGGAGGAAGAAAGAAGGTGTGCAGTTTCCTCTTCAGAGTCACAGGAAAGGAAGAGAGGGTAGCAGAGGTAGGGGGGGTAGAGTTGGGAGTGAAGAGGAGGAGGAGGGGAAGTAGCTGACTTTGTGGGGAATTGGAGGGTGATTTTGTGGATTTTGTCATGGAAATAGTCAGCCAGGGTTTGGGCAGAAAGGGAGGAAGGGATCAGAGGTGGAGGCACTTTGAGAAGAGAGCTGAGAGTAGTAAAGAGATGGCGGGGATCAGAGGCAACAGTGTTAGTCAGATGGACATAGTAGTCTTGTTTGGCAAGAGCTATGGCTGACTGGAAAGAGACAAGCATGAATTTGAAGTGTAGAAAGTCTTCAGGTGAGTGGGATTTGAGCCAAACACGCTCAGCGGAATGGGCACAGGAACGTAGATAGCGGGTAGTGGATGAAAGCCAGGGCTGGGGTGCAGAACGTCTCACAGGACGTGGGATGGGTGGAGCGAGAGCATCCAGAGCCGAGAGAAAAATATCAGATCTCCAGGAACAAGCAGGAATGAGTCTTCACATATGGGAATCGTCGGTACCGACGGAGCCTGCGCGGGAACGCTCCCCAGCGTCCAAAAGGAAAGCTTTTGGGAGCATCCCACAGCGCCTGCGCGCTGCCTTCCCGCCTTTCCTAACCGCCTCTCTCCAGTTCTTCTTTTCCGCGGAGCCAGCAGGTCGTGTTCCTGTCACCGCTGAAGAATTTCTTTATTTTATTTTATTTCTTTGGTCGCGCGTCTGCCTTCTCGACGCTGGACCGGTACCGCCGGTCTTTTCTTTCTTTATTCTACAAAAAAAAAAAAAAAACTACTGTTTTTTCTCACTTCAGTGTATTTTCGTCTTGGCCTTAGGACTAGCAAATTTTTCCTCATGGAAAACCCCGCCTCTGGGTTTAAATAATGCACGAAGTGCAGCGGCACTATTTCTGTCACCGACACCCATGAATGGTGTCTAAAATGTTTAGGTCCTGACCACTCCATTGCGGATTGTGAGTCCTGCTCCATGATGTCTAAAAGAGGTCTACAGAATCGAGCAGCTAAGCTCAGTACCCTGTTTCCCTTGGATGCAGCTTTGGTTGCATCGACGTCTTCCAGGGCTGCTTCTTCCTCACATGGATCTCAGGTAACCAAACTTAAATCCAGCCGGTCCTCGAAGGGTAGATCTCCCTCTAAGTATCGAGATGCCTCCGGGCTTGCCCTCGAGGAATCCACACCGGCAAAATTACCCCGGCGGGAGGCTCCGGCTTCCAAAGCTTTATCTATGGGGTCACAAGTTGACATCGATGGCTAGGCCTCGACCGATCACCTGTTGCCATGTTCTGGGGTACCGGTGGTTCCCATTGGTACCGACTTCCAGACATTGGTTGCGTCGATGGATCATAATATCCTGACCATGCAGCGTGCCATCACGGCATTCATACAAGCTGCGACGCCTTCGGTACCGCAACAAACTCCGTTGCCGGTACCGACTCCGGTACCGGTACCGACATCAGTTCAGGTGCCGGTACCGATTGCATCGACATCCGCTCCGGGGTCGACTGCAGCGGTACACTGTTTTGTGATGCCCATCAGTACCGAATCGGTACCGATCACTCCCGATGTCGATACCACCCGGTATGCGTATCGGGCTCTGCAGGAGCATCCAGACAAGCGATACTTCGATTCCTCTGAAGACTCTGATGAATCAGAGGTCTCTGTCGAAGCATCGGTGATCCATCCTCAGGAGCCCTCTTCTCCAAAAAGGAGAATGTCTCCTCCAGAAGACTTGTCTTTTCAAGACTTCATTAGGGAAGTGGCCAAGGGCCTTTCCATCTCAGTGGCACCTGAGACAAAGCCTAGAGCCAAAAAACTAGATATTTTACAATATCCTAAGGCTCCTAAAGAGGCAGCCACTTTACCAATACATGAGATTCTTTATGGTCACATGTTGGGCATATGGGAGACTCCTCTCACCACTTCCCCTCATTCTCGCAGGTTGGACACCATGTATCGTGTTCCTCCTTGTCCTGGCTTCCATAAGACTCAGCTTCCTCACCACTCCTTCGTGGTAGAGTCTGCTATGAAGAAGATAAAGAGTACAAAGAGGCACTCTTCTGCTCCTCCAGGAAGAGAATGCAGAACCTTAGATGCCTTTGGCAGGAGAATTTTCCAGGCCAGTATGCTTGTTGCCAGAATCAACTCCTATAGTCTCTATATGGGGATGTTTCTAAAAGAAGTTACAGATCACCTGCAAACTTTATCTCCTTTTATTTCAGAAGATAAAAGGGAAGAGTTCCTCACCTGGCTCAAACATGCCCAGGATATTTCCAAGTTTTCCAACCGTGCAGCCTTTGACTCTTTTGAAGGTGCCAGCAGAGCCTTGGCCATTGCCATAGGTGCACGCAGAGTTGCTTGGTTACAAGCTTCTGATTTGGAACCCTGGGTTCAAGATGGACTAGGAAACCTTCCTTGTACAGGTGAAAACCTTTTTGGCAAAGATTGGCAAGCAAAGGCCACCCAAATGGATGTTGAAAATTCTGCTTTAGATAGACTTTGAAAGTCTTCTTCTGCTCCTTTTAAGAAAAGGTTGTTCAAAAAGGTTTTTTTTCCCAAAAAAGGGAAATATTATTCTGCTTATGGTCAGCAGTCATCTTCTGCAGGTCGTTTTGCTACAAAGAGACAGCAACAACCGAAACGGGCCAAGCCTAAGGCCTCTAGGACTGCTACGGCCCAACAGCTTCAGCCTCCTCAGGGCCTTTGGCTTACAACTAGAGAGCTTAGCCTTTCTGGCTCTAGAACATCCAGAGCCTCTCACCATTCCAGGAAGGTTGGCTTACTTTGCTCCCAGGTGGGAACAAATCACAGCAGAGCAATGGACCCTCTCCATCATAAGGGAGGGGTACAAGCTTCATTTCTTAAACCTTCCTCCTCACACCATGGTGAGACAGTTCAATTCTCAGACATCTCTCCTCGACCTTCTGGGTCAGGAGATTGCTACCCTCCTTGCCCAAGGGGCAATAGAAGAGGTACCCCTTCTTCAACAGGGCTCAGGGTTCTACTCCCCCTACTTTCTTATCCCAAAGAAAACAGGGGGTTACAGACCCATATTAGATCTCAGAGAATTAAACAAGTTTCTATGCAAGGAGAAATTCAAGATGATTTCTCTCGGTACTCTCCTTCCATACTTCCAGTCAGGATTGGCTTTGCTCTCTAGACCTCAAGGATGCGTACACCCATGTCCTCATCCATCCAACACACAGAAGGTTCCTTCGGTTCCTTTATCAAGGGAAGCACTACCAATACAGAGTGTTTCCTTTCGGCCTGGCCTCTGCACCAAGGGTGTTCACAAAATGCATGACAGTAGTAGCTGCATTTCTACGCATTCTAGGGATATTCGTATTCCCATATCTGGACGACTGGCTCATCCGAGCTCCATCCCAGTCAGAGGCCCAGACTTCTCTAACCTGCACCAGGCGTATCCTTCAGTATCTGGGACTGGTAATAAACTTTCCAAAATCCCATCTCACCCCTACTCAGTCTCTAGAGTTCATAGGGGCCTTGCTGGATACCACAACTGCAAGGGCCTATCTTCCCCAGGCCCGTTGCCTACGCTTGGTGCAGTTAGCCTCACAAATTCAGTTAAAATCCCATTTAACTGCTCGAGAGATGTTACAACTGTTAGGCCACATGGCATCCACTGTGCATGTAGTTCCTTACGCTCGCCTTCACATGAGGGCAGCTCAGTGGACTCTGTCCACCCAATGGACCCAGGCATCAGGTTGCCTGTCAGACAAAATAGCAACCTCCAGTCGCCTCTTTTGGTCTCTCCAGTGGTGGAAGTCCACTCAGAATCTGTTGCTGGGGTCCCCCTTTCAACAGATGTTACCCCAAGCAACCCTTACAACAGATGCCTCTTCAAAAGGTTGGGGAGCTCATCTTCAAGATCTCTCCACTCAAGGCATCTGGTCTTTACAGGAGACATCTCTACATATCAACCTCTTAGAGCTCAGAGCAATTTTTCTAGCTCTCAGAGTCTTCCACACCCTGCTCAGCTACAAGACAGTCCTCATCCACATGGACAACCAAGTAGCCATGTTCTACGTGAACAAGCAGGGCGGGACTGGCTCTCTGTCGCTTTGCAACAAAGCTCTGAGATTGTGGGCCTTCGCCAGAGAGCATCAAATTCATCTCATGGCAGTGTATCTTCCAGGGGTTCAAAACTCTTGGGCAGACACTCAGTCGAGTTCTGCTTCCACACGAATGGTCACTCCATGGGGACCTGATAACCAGGATCTTCCGAATTTGGGGAACACCGGACATAGACCTCTTTGCAAGTCCGTGGAATGGCAAACTTCCCCGGTTCTGTTCCAGGATTCCGTGTCAGGGAGTTCAGGCCAGGGATGCCTTCCTCCTTCATTGGGGGCAAGACTTCCTCTATGCCTTTCCACCCATTCCCCTAATTCCCAAGACACTCTTCAAACTTCAGAGAGACAAGGGGTCTATGATCCTCATAGCACCACATTGGCCACGCCAAGTGTGGTACCCTCTACTTCTGCATCTCTCCCAAGCTCCCTCCCTGGACTTGGGATCTGCTCCAGACCTCCTGTCCCAGGAGGAAGGAACGTTGTGGCACCCAAATCCCTAGTCTCTTCACCTCAGAGCCTGATTGCTGAAGGCCTAGACCTTCAAGATTTGCATCTTTCTCAGCAAGTGAGGAATATCCTTTATGCTTCCAGAAAGCCTTCCACTAG
The DNA here is from genome assembly GCA_033557465.1 of Ichthyophis bannanicus. Lineage (NCBI taxonomy): Eukaryota > Metazoa > Chordata > Amphibia > Gymnophiona > Ichthyophiidae > Ichthyophis > Ichthyophis bannanicus. Next base: position 1,003,088,281 of record CM066031.1, on the reverse strand, counting down.
ACATTCCTTTGCTTTTAAATGGAAAAGGTTTACCATTTGGTGTGCAGAGAAGGGTCTTAACCCTCTTGCAATACCTCTGAATTCTTTACTAGAGTATTTGCTGCATTTATCCCATGCAGGCCTTAAAACAAATTCAGTAAGAGTCCATTTGAGTGCTATTGCAGCATCCCTTAAACCTCTCAATGGACAGCCTATTTCATCTCATTCTTTTAACTAAACCTCCCATCAGACCACCTCCAGTGACATGGGACTTGAATCTGGTTCTTGGCCAGCTTATGCAGCCACCTTTTGAACCCTTAGCCACTACCTCCTTGAAATTTCTTTCCTGGAAGGTTATTTTTCTCATTGCAGTCACTTCAGCTCGCTGCATCAGTGAGCTGCAAGCCTTGGTGGCTAATCCTCCTTATACAAGGTTCCATCATGACAAGGTAGTCCTCAGGACTAATCCACACTTTATGCCTAAAGTGGTCTCACCTTTTCATCTGAACCAGGAGGTTTATTTACCTGTCTTTTTTCCAGGACCTCATGCTTCAAGTGCAGAGAGGAATCTTCATACCCTGGATTGTAAAAGAGCTCTTGCTTTTTACTTACAAAGGACACAGCAACATAGAAAGTCCTCTCAACTCTTTGTTGCTTTTGATCCCTCTCATTTAGGACTTCCAGTCTCTAAGAGAACTCTGTCCAATTGGCTTGCTCAGTGTATTTCTTTCGCCTACCAGAGTAAGAACCTTTCTCTGGAGGTCCATGTCACAGCTCACAATGTGAGGGCCATGGCAGCCTCTATGGCTCATCTAAATTCTGTGTCCATCGACCAGATCTGTCGAGCGGCCACCTGGGCCTCGGTTCATACCTTCACAGCCCATTACTGCTTGGACAAGGACTCCCGCCGGGATGCCTTGTTTGGTCAGGCTGTTCTCAAACACCTGTTCCATACCTAACCAACTCCTACCCTCCATCCCTGGCTGGATGCCTGAGATTCATGGGTGGAGGTAGAGCCCTTCCCAGGGACTCACAACCTGGGTGATCTCCCAGGCATCTCTAGCTGGGGATTCCCCATATGTGAAGACTCATTCCTGCTTGTTCCTGGAGATAGCACAGTTACTTACCTGTAACAGGTGATCTCTGGGAACAGCAGGAATAAGACTTCACAACCCACTTACCTCCCCTAGGAGTTGTATCTCTCTATCTTTCTTTCCTTTCCTCACTCTCTCTTTGTCTCAGCTTTAAAACTCGAACTGGAGAGAGGCGGTTAGGAAAGGCGGGAAGGCAGCGCGCAGGCGCTGTGGGATGCTCCCAAAAGCTTTTCTTTTGGACGCTGGGGAGCGTTCCTGCGCAGGCTCCGTCTGTTCCGACGATACCCATATGTGAAGACTTATTCCTGCTGTTCCCAGAGATCACCTGTTACAGGTAAGTAACTGTGCTTTTGAGGCAGTGGCCATGTTGGTGAGTGGGGGCAGTGGAACAAAGTTGGAGGTCAAACGAGGAGGTAAGGGAGAGGAGCTTTAAAGCATAAGAATCAGAAGGGTTATTGACATGAATGTTAAAATCCCCAAAAATAAGAGTAGGGAAGAGGAATCCAGAAAGAAGGAAAGCCATGAGTCTGTCAGTGAGAAAGGTAGAAGCAGACTTGTCAGGAGGTCGATTAATAACAGCTACCCGGAGAGGAAGTGGAGTGAAAAGGCGGATGGAGTGTACTTCAGAAGAGAGAGAGGAGTGAGACTGAGGCAGCAGGAGGGGTTGGAATTGGCAAGAGGGAGAAAGTAGAAGCCCAACACCACCACCACGGCCAGTGGGACGAGGCGTGTGGGAGAACTGATAGCCCCCATGACAGAGAGCAGCAGTAGATGCAGTATCATCAGGGAGGATCCCGGTCTCAGTTAGAGCAAGAAGATTTTAGAGTATTAGAGATAAAGAGATCATGAGTAAAAGCAAGTTTATTAGAGATAGAGTGTGCGTTCCACAAGGCAGATGAGAAAGGGAGAGTGGAAGGGTAAAAGAGAGGGATATGGATAAGATTAGAGATGTTGCGTGAAGATCTCTTCTCAGAGTGAGACAGAAGTCTAGGGGGGCCAGGATTGGGGTTGATATCCCCAGATGAGAGAAGGAGAAGGAGTAGCAGAGTACGGGGTAGAGAGGAGACAGTGCGGCGGAAACGAGGGTGAGGTTGCCTTAGAGAGAGAGAGGAGATGGTTGAATGAGAGGGAGAAAGTGATGAAGATCAAGAGCTGATGATAGGGTAGAAGACAGAATGGAGGGGGAAGTGAGGACAGTAAAGGGGAGATAAGGAGGGGAGGAGTGAAGGTGCTGTTAAGAGGGGAAACAGGGAGTATGAAGAAGAGGAAGACAATGTGATGAGGAGCCATAGAAGAGGAATAGAGAGGAGAACAAAGACGAAAGAATATAGAAGGTAGGAGAATCAAGGGATTAGGTGCACCTGTCCAAATGTACTTGGAAAAAGATTTTATTATGCATTTTTGCTTCCACGACAAAGATGAAATTAGACTTACCTGCTAATTGTTGTTCCTTAAGGAACTCTAGTCCAGTCCCGGAACCATAGAGTTTAGAATCTCCTCCAGCAGCTTTGGAGACTGAAAGACATCATTGCTTTACTGGCGCTGGTATAAATAGGCAAGGACTGCCCCCTTCCTCCAGTACCTACTGACAAAGCAAACTCAGCAGAGCAACAAATAAGTAGATAACAGAGTAATGAAATAGGAAATAACTAAATGTAGATATGCTTTATATATATTATTGTTTTTTTTTAAATACAATATACTTCTTATAAATGCAAGAAATTATAACCAAAACACTGCTGTGGAAGGGCTCCCACTGTGGCTCCACTCTGCGCCTCCTGAGAGCCCCCTCCCAATGAAGCAACATTTTACCATTTCCCATGAACTTCAGGCTGAACAACCCCCTAAACACAGGGTGGGATCCGGGACTGGACTAGAGTTCCTTAAGGAACAACAATTAGCAGGTAAGTCTAATTTCATCTTCCTTTGCATCCCTCTAGTCCAGTCCCGGAACCATAGAGGGTGTAACAGAGCAGTGAATATCAACGGGAGGGACCTGCAAGCCCAGCCTGAAGCACCGCTGAGCCAAAACGACCATCCCCCGCCGCTTGCACATCTAGCCTATAGTGCTTTGCAAATGAATGCAACGATGACCAAGTCGCCGCCCTGCAGATATCCTCTACCAGAACCAAACTGAATTCCGCCCAAGACACCGCTTGCGCCCTAGTCGAATGAGCCCGGAGGCCCTCTGGCACCACCTTACCCTTTAAAAGGTACGCTGATGCAATCGCTTCCTTCAACCATCGAGAAATAGATGACTTCGCCGCTTCCTCCCCTTTTCGCGGTCCCCCGAATGCCACAAACAACCTGTCCGACCTCCTGAAGGGCGCCGTCCTGCGGAGGTACTTTCTAAGTATGCGACGAACATCCAGAAGATGCAGCCTACCCTCCGACTTATTCTTCTGCTCCTCGGAGAACGTGGGAAGCGACACTACCTGGTTAACATAAAATGCCGAAACCACCTTTGGCAAGAACGCTGGAACCGTACGCAATACGACCTTGTGATTGAAAAAGGACAGATACGGCTCCTTACAGGATAACGCCTGTAACTCAGAAATTCTCCTTGCGGAGCAAATCACCACCAGAAAAACTGTCTTCAACGTCAGATCTTTCAGCGAGGCCTAGGCCAACGGTTTGAATGGCGCACTGAGCAAGGCTGCCAACACCAAATTCAGATCCCACGCCGGCACTGAAGTTCGCCTCGGAGGTCGCATGAGCAACACGACCCGCAAAAAATGCTTAATGTCGCCATGAGCTCCTAGCAGCTGACCGTGAATCTTACCCCGGTAACAGGAGATGGCCGCCAACTGCACTCGCAAGGAACTAGTTGCCAGACCCTTGTCCACCCCATCTTGTAAAAAGGAAAGGATCTGAGACACCGAGGCCCTCAAGGGCCGTAGATTACGCTCTGCACACCAGGCCTCAAAAATGCGCCAAACCCGGATGTACGCCAACGAAGTGGATCGCCTTCGCGCCTTCAGCAATGTAGAAATGACCGCTGCGGAATAACGCTTGGCAGTCATCCTAGCCCTTTCAAGAGCCATGCCGTAAGCGAGAATCGATTCACCTGGGGCATGCGCAAAGGTCCCTGACATAAGAGATCCCTCCGCTGCGGCAGCCTCCCACAGCCTGTCCACCATCAGCCGCACCAAATCTGCATACCAAGGTCTTCTGGGCCAGTCGGGCGCCACCAGGACCACCAGGCCGCGATGCCTTTCTATGCGCTGCACTACCCGGCCTACGAGAGCCCAAGGCGGGAACACATAGAGAAGACCCTCTTCCAGCCACCTCTGCGCCAACGCATTGAGACCCTCCGACATCCATTCTCGCCGCTTGCTGAAGAACCGCCCTACCTTCGCTGACTCGAAGTTCGCCATTAGATCCATTAGCAGAATCCCCCAGCGCCGCACTAAAAGTGCAGACACGTCCGGGTGAAGTACCCACTCTCCCGGGTCCACTCTGCGGCGACTTAGAAAATCTGCTTCGACATTGTCCACTCCGGCCACGTGCTGTGCCGAAAGACCCTTCAGATTCTGTTCGGCCCAACTCAGTAGCTGACTCGCCTCTGCTTCCAGCGTCGCACTGCTTGTGCCGCCTTGCCGATTGATGTAGGCTACTGTCGTCGCATTGTCGGATAGAACCCGTACCGCCTCCTGACTCAAGCCCTCCTGAAACTCCAGCAGGGCCAAAAACACCGCTCTCATCTCCAACCTGTTGATGGACCATTCCTTTTCCTCCTGAGACCACTGCCCCTGGGCAAATCTTCCCTCGCAATGCGCCCCCCCCACCCCAGGAGACTTGCATCCGTCGTTAACAGTCTCCAGGATGAAGGCTCTAGAGGCACGCCCGCTTCCAAACTTTCCGCCCGCAACCACCACCGAAGTTCCTGACGCACCTCCTGAGGACAAACCAGCCGCTGAGACAACGCATCCCTCTGATGAGACCAACGCCGGAGCAGCATGCTCTGCAATGGCCGCATATGAGCCCTGGCCCACGGCACCACCTCGATCGTGGCCGCCATAGTTCCGAGTATTTAGACACCCATTGCTATAGCAATGTACTGAATAATGAAATACTAAAAGAGCTCTTAATCTGCTTCACAATATCCCTCTCCGAGTCTCATTGGCCCGGTTGGCTAAAGGTGAATTGGCCACAGGTAAAGGTGTAAATAACAGCTGGGGCTCGCTGGGATTTTCCCACAGTGGAGTAGTCACTAAAGCAGCTCCACCTGCTGAGTGGAGGTGCGAAGACGCGTCCTGTTGATTTCAACAGTCTCCCCTCCTTCTCTGCGGAGAGGTCTCTTTACTAGCTGGTACTGGTCCTGGGTGACTAGAGATATTGTGAATCGGAGTGTGACAGACAGTGAATTAAAAGCATGCACTCCAGCAACCAAGTAAATTCTGTGCACAGACCGAGGTAAGGAAAAGTGGGACTTTGGTATCTACCTTGGTGGTTTGTACATTCTATTGGGAACTGAGACTGATTGTGTGTGAGTGAGATGTATAATGTAAATTGTGGAGCAATTCGGGGAGTGGGGTGGGCTCCAAATACCCCGAGTGTCTAGTTCATTATGCAGGGCGAAGTTTCTTAAGAAAGCACTTGTAAGCTTTGATTTGTCTCTTGTTTAAATAAAAGTTTGGGGCTCCTGTTGATTTCAACAGTCTCACCTCCTTCTCTGCGGAGAGGTCTCTTTACTAGCTGGTACTGGTCCTGGGTGACTAGAGATATTGTGAATCGGAGTGTGACAGACAGTGAATTAAAAGCATGCACTCCAGCAACCAAGTAAATTCTGTGCACAGACCGAGGTAAGGAAAAGTGGGACTTTGGTATCTACCTTGGTGGTTTGTACATTCTATTGGGAACTGAGACTGATTGTGTGTGAGTGAGATGTATAATGTAAATTGTGGAGCAATTCGGGGAGTGGGGTGGGCTCCAAATACCTCGAGAGTCTAGTTCATTATGCAGGGCGAAGTTTCTTAAGCTTATGATAACACCGATTGCAGTGAAGGTGGCGGCTAAAAGATCCTGAAGCTATTGCCCTCGCTGGAAACATTCTCCATATACAGATCAGGCTTCAGGACCAGGATGAGAAGTAGCTGACGCCGGGGCAGCCAAGGCCCTAGCAACTGGAGAGGAGAGGAGAAGACGCCTGAAGAAAAGCAGCTTTCGGCCTAGAGGTACCGAACCAATATATCCCTTCATGGTTGGTGACAGGTCAGAGCACCTCACAAGCACGGTACCTTAGACCCGCTCTACGGACCTCCAAACTACAGTGATCGCCATCACATGGACAGCCATCCTGTGTGACTCCTCCCCTTCGTGGATCCATGCGTCAAGAATCAAGCGTGTATCATCTCCACTGACATCTTCGGTTCCAGCCTCCTGACCATCACGCACAAGACTGTGTTGACTCCTCCTACCACTCATGTGGTGCCTCCTTCAGCCCATTTCGGGAACTGTTAATACGGCAATACTACTTGCCCAGACTGCCTTACTTTTTGTGTGCGCAGATCGCTACAAACTGAAGCTTTTCTCTCAACATGTCTCATTACTGTACCTTCTAATCTGTGTGAAATGCAGAAGTTTACTGTACTTGATAATTTAAACTGCACCCAGCCCCATGTTTCTTTTTCTACTTTCTTGTATAACATTGGTGTTACTCGCCCCTCTTTGGGATATGACTAGGTCCCTTGCCCATTGTAAACTGTCTCTAGTTTTAATGCTACGGATTGTTTTATTGTTTCTGCTTTTTGCCTGTCTAATACTGCTCTATACTGTTCTTCAACTACAGGGAAGTTTCTCATGATTACTCTCTGATGTATCTTTCTTTGGGGTGGTCTCAAAGGGCTGCTTATTGCCCTATTGAGCGGTTTTATAATTTTTGTTCTTTTTTGTTGTATATTTTCATTTGTTCTCGGCTGTTGTTGAAAGGCCCTACAAAGCTCTACCACTTTTATGTATTCCTATACTCCTGCTTTTATGGTGGCTGATGTACCTAAGCTGCCGCATACAGATGTTCCATTAATAATGTCTGTTTAGTTATTTTGTAGTAGATTGTTAGGCTGTTCTTATAGTGGGCCTATGCAGGCCCAAAGGGGGGATTGTTAGGAAATAATAATAATGCTTAGTTTAAGTACATATACAGGAGGCCTGCACAAGAGAAATCAGAATCCTATAGAAATCAGAATCCTATGTGTGTGCCCTTTGTACATTCTGGTGTGGGTATGGAAAAAGGAATGTGCTGTGCTAAGCTAAATTGATTGTTCTACTCAGAGATGACTCGTATTTGCATTAGTTACTGATAAACTATAGTGGGCCCTCAGAAGATGGGTGGATGACGTATGAATATGTTTCTGACGATGTATAAAATACGGACAATCCCTCCACCCTTTGGAATAAACTTGCATACCTTCCCTTCTGTGTGGTCTGTGAGTTTTATTCCCCTGGATTCCAGCCAGCCGGAGCAGCACACCGCAGATGAGGGTTCGGGACTTCCCTGGCCTGGAGTGACTAACAAGAAACAGACCCTTTACACCGAGCAATTGCAGATACTGCCATGCCGTCGGCACCTGCCTTGATAGAAATCGCCTCACGATCTCCCGCAACCCTTGCGCTCGTTGGGCTGGGAGAAACACTGCAGCTTTTTGCGTCTCGAAACGCGCCCCTAAATATTCCAAGGATTGCGAGGGAACCAATCTGCTCTTTGCAAAGTTGACCATCCAGCCGAGGCTTTCCAACATCTGCACCACCCGGGCGGTGGCCGCGGTACTCTCTTCCCTGGACTTCACTCGGATCAGCCAATCGTCCAAGTACGGATGCACTAGCACGCCCTCCTTGCGGAGCGCTGCCGCCACCACCACCATGATCTTGGTGAACGTTTGAGGTGCTGTTGCCAGCCCGAAGGGCAACGCCTGAAACTGAAAATGCCCCATTGGCACTGCAAACCATAGAAACCTTTGATGCTCTTGCCGAACAGGGATATGGAGATAAGCTTCCGTGAGGTCTAACGACGTCAGGAATTCTCCCACTCTGACCGCCGCAATAACGGAACGTAGCGTCTCCATACGGAAATGGGTGACTCGGAGACACCGATTCACCCTCTTCAAATCCAGAATCGACCGAAATGTGCCTTCTTTTTTTGGAACCACAAAATAGATGGAGTATCGACCGCACCCGTACTGATCCGAAGGAATGGGCATCACTGCCTTGAGCTGCAGCAGCCACTGCAGAGTTTCCGAGACCGCTCGTACCTTGCGCGGAGCTCTGCAAACAGACAGGACAAAGGAATCTAACACGGGTCGATGGAGTTCTAGTGCATAACCCTCTCGAATGACTTCCAGGACCCACTGGTCTGACGTAATTTGGACCCAGGCAGGGTAAAAGTCCCGCAAACGTCCTCTCACGGGTACCACCTCCACCTGAGTCCGCCTTATTTCATTGTGACTTTTTAACGGCTGAGGACTGGAAGGGAGCAAACCCTCTGCCTGCTCCCTGGAAACCTCTAAATCCTTGGCCTCTCGCCGGAAACCTCCCCCGCTGAGGTTGTCCAAAGCGAGAGGACCGAAATCTACGAAACTCCCTCGGAGCCCCCCGGGACCCTGTAGCACTCCTGCCCTGTTTTGGCTTATCCTCCGGAAGTCGACCCCCCTTAGACTCTCCGAGATCCTTGACCAAATCCTCCCCAAACAAAAGCTTACCCCTAAACGGCAGCTTGCTGAGGCGAGCCTTAGACGAACCGTCCACCGACCAGTTATGTAACCAGAGATACCACCGAGCTGCTACCACAGAGGCCATACTCTTAGCCAATCCCCAGATGAGATCATAATGAATGTCCGCTAAATAAGCAGTTCCGGACTCCAGCCGCGCTACGTCCTCAAACTGCCCTTTCAAGCGATCCCCCTGCAACCTTTGGGACCACCGCAAACAGCCTCTCGCCACCCACGCCCCCGCTATCGAGGCCTGCATTTATTTATTTATTTACATTCTCTTATATACCGCGCTATTCTGCATCAGTGCGGTTTACATTGAACAAACTGAAATTACATTGAACAGGGCGTTATAACTTGGAGATAACTATTTTACAGGGAACATGGGCTATGGAGGGTTAAGTGGCTTGCCCAAGACCACAAGGAGCACCTGTGGGACTAGAAACCCCAGTCCTTCCGGCCCAAGGTTGCTGTCCTCTAGTGGGATTTGAACCCCCGACCTTCCGGCCTGAAGTACCTTGCCCCAACCACTAGGCCACTCCTCCACTGAGAGGGCGCAAACATTGAACACGTTTCAGCAGGGTATCTAATTTCCTGTCTTGTACATCCTTTAACACTGCGGCACCTTCCATCGGAATCGTAGTTTTCTTAGTAACTGCCGATACCGCCGCATCTACCTTTGGAGAGTGAAACAGTTCTCTATCCTGGTCGGAAAGCGGATAAAGGCGAGCTAAGGCCCTGGAACCCTTCAGGGCCGACTCTGGCAAGTCCCACTCTTCCTGAATCATACTCCGAAATACTCTATGCACGGGAAAAACCCATTGGGACATCCGTACTGCCTGCAGCAGCGGATCCTTCAAGGCTTCCTCCGCTGCTGCCCCCCCTGAGGGCATGTTCAGCGTCTTGAGAGTCTCGGTAATTAAGGCCGGCAGCTCTTCGCGACGAAACACCCTAACTACTCTGCTCTGCTGCTCCGAGTCAGGCAACTCTCCCTCTTCCAACTCGTCTTCCGAGATCTCCTCCAGATCCGCGTCTGCCGCTCCCAGGACCTCCCCGAGTTGAGACACCGGACTCTCATCCCCAGCCCCCTTGCTTCTCTTGGCCGGGGGAGCCTCCTCCGCCGAACGGTCCAAAGACCCCGGCTGCTTCTGCCCTTGCGACCCCTTAGAAGGAGCTGTCATCGCAGGCTGCAGCAGAGCAAACGCCTGCTGCATGAGGGAAAAGAAATTTGGTGGGATCACAGGAGCAGTCCCCACCTGATTCAGCCCCAGAGACAGAGAGGACCCTTCACCAGAGGATGACCCCACTACCGACTCCGCTGAGTCCAAGGACAGAGGCAGGGCCTCTCCCCCTTCCGGAGGAACTGCCTCCCGACCTGCCGAGGTCCCCTCTAGCGCCTTGTCCATAACCTCTGCCTCAAGAGTGCAGGCTCTACACATCCCTGAGTCCAGCACAGTGCCTCGCCTCGTGCCACAAACTAAACAACGAGGCTTCGCAGGCATACTACTGCTAATGCAGCGCTATGCAATCTCAGAAGCCCGAGCCTGAACACTCCCAATCCTGTACCTTACCGAGGGAGTACTCAATCTTTTTTTTTTTTTTCCTTAGAAACCTACACCTACAACTACCAGGCAAGGCCTGACTAGTCACATCTGAAAACGAAGCTTCAAAACCGGCAAATAACCCAATGAAGCAAGGGGAACTTAAATCGTGGCTTTTAAAATGGCTGCCGCCGCATTTCCCGCACAGCCGAACTAAACTGTCAAAAAATAAGGTCCGCTTCCCAACGTGGCCTCCAATGCTCCCCCCCCAATTGTCAACCAAATGGCGCGTTTAGCCGTCTAACTCACTCACCGCTCCTTTTGCAGGTGATGAGAGGAGGTACACCAGCGTCGGAGCTCAGCTGGACCGCGGCTTCTGCTCCGGTGCTGCCAAACACTGCGTGGTCAAGCCGGTCCTCCTGTTAGACTCCTTGGCGCCCTGATCAAGCCTGCCACCTGCTCCTCACCCTTATTCGCGGGTTCGGGAGCAGGGAGGCTAATAAACCAAATCTTCCCCCCCCTTGTGCTCGTTAACGCGATGGGGAAAGTACCGCGGGAGGGTCAGGAGGGGGAGGGGAGAGGGATGGAGCCAGAGGAAGGAGCTGAACACCCTTCAGCAGCAGTACTCCACCTACAAAACAAAAACAAATCTTAAGGAAAAATCTTAAAGAAACCCCAGTGCAAACCAAATTACTCCTTAAAATTTAAAGGGGAATCTAGAAATCTAACTCTGCTTATTTGTGCCAACCGAGCCCAGTCCCAGGCTCAGAATCTCCTCTAGCTGCTTGGAGACTGAATGTACTGGAGGAAGGGGGCAGTCCTTGCCTATTTATACCAGCGCCAGCAAAGCGATGATGTCTTTCAGTCTCCAAAGCTGCTGGAGGAGATTCTAAACTCTATGGTTCCGGGACTGGACTAGAGGGACGCAAAGGAACTTTATTTCAAATTCTCTTTTTGCCTGCCTTATCAATGCATGCATCTAGCTTGCCAGTGGTTATGATGTTTCCAGTTTTTGTCATTTGATTCCTTTTTCCATGATCTGAAAGATGCTTTTTTGGCTACAATAGCCTCTCTGATCTCAACTTTAAACCATGTTGGCAGCTTTTTGGCCCTCCGTTCACTTTTCTTAAAGCATGGAATACATCTGATCTGGGCTTCTAAGATAGTATTTCTAAGCATAGCCCATGCTTGATGTAAATCTTTAACCTTTGCAGCTGTTCCTCTTAGTTTGTTCTTAACTATTTTCCTCATTTTATCATAGTCTCCCCTTTGAAAGTTAAAAGGTAATACTGTGGATTTCCTTGCCTTCTCCTTCCATTTATTAAATCAAATATGATCATGCTATAATCACTATTGTCAAGTGGCCCCAACACTCTTATCTCTTGCACCAGATCCTATATTCCACTAAGAACTAGGTCCAGAATAGCTCTTCCTTGTTTTGGGTCATGAACCAACTGTTCCAAGAAGCAGTCTTTTTTTTTTCTCATCTAGAAACTTTATCTCCCTAGCATGTCCTACTTTGACACTGACCCAGTCGATACTGGGGTAATTGAAATCACCTATTATTATTACCGTGTTGTAACTTTTGTTAGCTTCCCTGATTTCTCTTAGCATTTCATCATCCATTTGTTCATTCTGGCCAGGCAATCAGTAGTACACCCTTACGGCCGATGCCTTCCCCTTTTTTACATGGGTTTTCTATCCATAGAGATTCTGCAATGTATTTTGTTTCATGCAGAACTTTAATCATATGTGACTCAATGCCCTCTTTAAGATAGAGCACAACCCTTTCAACAATTTGATCTACCCTATCATTGCAATATTGTGTGTATCCAGCTGTCACAGTGTCACATTGATTTGTCCTCCTTCCACCAGGTCTTTGAGATGCCAGTCATATTTAACTTTTCATTTAGTGCTATATTATCTAACTCCTCATATTTTAGACTTCTAGAATTTGCATACATTTTAGAGGTTGCATTTTATTCATATTCTGATTATGAGTTGGAGTCATTTGGAATCTTTCAGCTATATACTTAATGGCATCTGAGTTACTTTTATCTTTATTGGAACCTCTCTGTCAGAATGCCCTAACTTCTCTCTTTTGCTAGTATACTTCAAGTATATATCCTTCCGAACCATGCACTTCTGTCGGCATTCCCCTATTATCTAATTTAAAAGTTTCTCTATCTCCTGTATTTATTTATTAGTATTTGTTACCGCCTTTCGTGAATCAAAGCGGTTTACATGGAACTAAATCTATGAGAAGTTATATTGAACAGAGTTAATGGAGTTATACAATAAACATTAAAACAGTTTATCATGAATGAACAGTAAACTTGGGGTGAATTGGGGAAGGGAAAAACAGCTTATTAAGGTTAGTGCCAGCAGCCTGGTACCATCCCAGTTAAGGTGGAGCCCATCCCTTTACAAATTGCCCCTTTTGCCTGTCGCTTGGCTTTAACACTTATTTAAAACAGTTTTACAGGTCTTTTGCCCACTAATTGGGAGGCCTCTTTGTAAAGGTCTCTAGAAAGAATGCATTTTTTTCTACCCAAAGAATATTTACCCTATTCTTCTTTCTATGCTAAGCTATATTCTAATTTGATTTAAATTAAAAGCTCTTTGTGGCTACTGACTGAAGTTTAAATTTAAGCTAAATGCTCTCTGGGGCTACTGAGCCCTGAGTTAGCTAGCAATATACAGATTTATTAGCTTTAACCCAAATAATTCTCTTTTCCTCAAGATTTACAGAATTTTACAGAAGTAAATAAATACTTACAAATGCAGATTTCTTTCCAGTAGTAGTTGTCCCTTTTGGTAGTCCTTCAAGACATTGGTATCTATGTCTTTATAAAATGGACTCCCAGAAGTAGACCTAATAGCTCACAAATGTCCATGTACAAACTTACATCTGTTCCACAAATGGTATAAATGTGGGCATATACTGAACATGTATACCTGCCTCTGCTCTGACCAGACTGTGCCTCCGGTATGCCTACACATGGACTGTGTTAAAGAAGGCATGCTTCTTGCTCATGTATAGAGCCATGCAGTTTTACATGTAGAAAAAGCTTTATAAAATTACTGCTAGTTCGCACAGCAGCATCTCCTTGCCTCTCTTCTGAGCCACCCCTTTTCAGTTCTTTCAGCCTATAGTGAGGCTTCCCTAATTTTTCTTTTGGACATTTGAGTCCTCTCCAATAACCACGTTGCCTACCCCTTAGAGGATGGCGTGCCTTGGGCTTGAAAAGTTTGGGAAACACTGAAGAGGTAGTGTATTGAGCTTCTGCTGGGTTGGAGAGAGAGCCATGGACTTTTTATATGTCTTTATTTATATTTATCTTATGCCTTTCCAGTGGTAGTTTAAGGTGAATTACATTCAGGCCACAAAGAGTTGCAGTGAAATTCAAACCCTGTTTTCTTGGGATCCCAGGCTGCTGCTCCTAACTACTGGTCTCCTTCTGCACTCCAAATGTTGACATTTTAGTGGTCATCTGAAAAATGGCATCAGAACTAGCATTTTAAAGAGCTGCATCCTGTGCTCTGAACCATTGAACGTTTCTGTACTTCTTTCTCTGTTAAATGGGATGAGGATGCAGGAGAAAACAGGGATGTTGTGCTAGATAGATAAATGAGAAGGGGCACAGAAAGAGGCCTTTCAAGGTAAAGCTAAATGTAATTTTAAAAAATGGTTTGAAAATCATATTTTCATGCTAGATTTTATAGTTGTCTTATTTTGTTCAGCAGCTCAGAAAGCTGGAATGCCCTCATCTCCCAGGCACTCTCACTCGGAACCTCCTTCCTCCACCCCATCTCCAGCTCTTAGCATTGAGAGCATTTCATCGGAGAGCTCTGCCAAGACTTCAGGTGACCAGGATGAGACCGCCCCTGCAGAAGCAGTTACCAAGAGCTCCTCTGAGCCCACTGTGCACACTCTCTGCTTGCCTAGTGCGGACCTTCCTCCTAGCAACAGTGTCCCAGGAACACCCCCATATAGCAGCAGGAGCTCATCCTGTGGCAGCTTGAAGACCAGCCCAAGTCGTCCCGCACCAAAGCCGCCTTCTAGTACCAGCCCCAGCTCAACATTACCAGCTGGAGACCCCACTGTAACCAAAGCTTCCCTACCTAAGACTCCAAGCAAGGTGAGTGCAGACTCTTTACTGTCTTCTCATCTTTTGGGATAGAGGCAGAGCTAGCCCCAGACTTAGTTCAAGGTTGGCAGCCTAGGCAAACCTTAAGCCTTATGCCCTTCCTCCCTTGCTGTCAGCATCTATTGTTTAGCTTTGAATGCCCTGCTCTTTACTGCCCCCCATAAAGAAGTTGTCGCCCTAGGTGACTAGTTTGCATAATGGTTGGGCCAGCCCGAGGTAGAGGAGCCTCCTAGTTTGTGGTCATTTCAAGGACTTCAAAGATAAAGTCAGAGGAGTGTACCACATAACTGATATTCCTGTGAATTTGTATTTGCTGAAAGATTCACAACACTTGGTTCAAGTTCTGTGTGATCTCTTGTGAATGGAGCAGATCTGGAGGCAATTTTTGGTTTACAGGTAATGAGTGGTCTTTGCACAGATAGTGCGTGGGGACGTTTATTCATCTGCCATGTGCTCCTCAGACTGTTTATATATTCAGGATTACATCCAAGTAAAATGCTTGTGCATGGAGGCAAAATATGCATTGGTAAAGCAGCTAGGCCCATAGGAACTGTGTACAATAAGTCACTTTGTATAAGTAATTTTTTTTGCTTGAAATACCCCTCCCCCACAGCAAGGAGGTAGTCCTGTGTTTACACTTTTGCAAGTGGGATGGGCAGACCTCCAGGACTAGGCTTGCAAAAGCATCAAGATTTCTAAATATGAAAAGTTTCCATGTTCAGGGAGAAGGCTTAATTTGTACTGGAATTTAGCCAAAATATGCACATATCAATTAGCCACTCCTAGAAGCTAGCTAACCTAAACACAAAGGCACATGAAAAAGCCTTGCTTGTTGGAGCATGAAATACTTGCTTCCTTACCGTCCCTCCAGTCCAGTCCAGACATATGGGTTTATGCCTTAATCTCCAGGAACAAGCAGGAATGTAGTCTTCACATATGGGTATCGTCGGTAACAACGGAGCCTGCGCGGGAACGCTCACCAGAGTCCAATAGGAAAGCTTTTGGGAGCATCACACAGCGCCTGCGTGCTGCCTTTCCACCTTTCCCAACTGTCCCTCTCCAGTTCTTCGTTTTCCGCGGAGCCGACAGGTCGCATATCCTGTCACCGCAGAAAATTCCCTTCTTATACTTCTTTTTTGTGGTCGCGTCTGCCTTCCGTCGACGCTATACCGGTACCGCCAGTTCTTCTTTTCTTTTTTCTAAAAAGAAACAAAAAAACTTTGTTTCTGGAGTCTCTCTCCAGTAATTTTTCTTCTCGGGTACCACATGCCATTGTGGGCTCTAGGCCCAATTTTTTCCCTCAAAATAGAAAAACCCGCTTCGGGTTTTAAAAAGTGTTCTAAGTGTCGCGGTACCATCTCCGTCACCGACACCCATGAATAGTGCCTCAAATGTTTAGGTCCTGACCACTCTATTTCAGAGTGTGTTGCCTGTGGGATGATGTCAAAAAGAGGCCGGCAAAACTGAGCTGCTAAGCTTAGCACCCTTTTTCCCTCCGATGCAGCCTCCGTGGCATCGACGTCCTCCAGGGCTTCATCCTCCTCCAGTGGATCTCAGGTAACTAAAAATAAATCTAGCCGGTCCTCAAAGGTTAGATCTCCTTCTAAACATCAAGATGCCTCTGGCGTTGCCCTTGAGGGACTTTCACTGGCAAAATTGCCCCGGCGGGAGGCTTTGGCTTCCAAAGCAGTAGCGGGGCTCCAGGATGTTCTCGAGGCTTCAACCTCGGCAGAACTACTGGTGCCATGCTCTGGGGTTCTGGCTGCTTTAACCGGCACTGATACCCAAGCATCTGCAGCGTCGATAGACCAGAGATTCTTGGCTATTGAACGCAGTCTGTTGGCTCTTCTCACGGCCTCGATGCCCCTGAAACCGCTTCAGACAATTCAACCGGTACCAGCACCGACTGCATCGACATTGGCAGGTTTTCTACCGGGACCGAGTCATGCGTCTCTATCCGGCATCGACAAGTCGGTACCGGACCACTCTGATGCCGACTTTGATCGGTACCGGTACCGTGCCTTGCACGATCACCCGGATCGGAGATACTTCGAATCCTCGAATGAGTCTGAAGACTCTGAAGGCTCTGCCGATACCAGAGTACTTCTTCCCGAGGATTCCTCTTCTCCTCAGCGTGGGTTGTCTCCACCAGAGGATATGTCCTTCCAGGATTTTATCGGGGATGTGGCCCGAGGTCTTTCCATCACAGTGGCTCCTGAAAAAGAGCCTAGGGCAAAGGAATTAGAAATCCTACAATACCCTAAAGCTCCCAAGGAGGCAGCTACTTTACCTATTCATGAGATCTTGCATGATCTTATGTTAAGGATGTGGGAAACACCTCTAACCACATCTCCTCGCTCTTGAAGACTCGACACCATGTATCGAGTTCCTCCTTGTCCTGGGTTTCAGAAGATTCAATTACCACACTATTCCATGGTGGTGGAATCAGCCATGAGATGGATGAAGAGTGCAAAAAGGCATGCATCTAATCCTCCAGGACTGAGTGTAGAACTCTTGACGCCTTTGGACGTCGATCCTTTCAGGCTTCCATGCTTTCTGCTAGGATCAGTTCCTATATCTTGTATATGGGAATGTTCCTTAAGGAAGTCACAGGAGACTTAGAGCTTATGAGCCCTCTCCTTCCTGATAATAAAAGGCAAGATTATCTTACTCTTGTTAAACATGCTCAGGATGTTTACAAGTTTGTGAATCGTGCAGCCTTTGACTGCTTTGAATGCATAAGCAGAACCTCTGCTATTGCCATAGGTGCACGTAGAATTGCCTGGCTCCAGGCATCTGACTTAGAAATCTGGGTACAGGACAAACTGGGGAATAGAGCTTGCACAGGAGAGAATCTCTTTGGCAAGAATTGGCAGGAAAAAGCTAATGAGATAGATGCTGACAATATCACTTTGGATAGATTGTCCAAATCTACAGCTGATCCTGCGAGGAAAAGATCCTCTAAGAAACCATTCTTCAGCAAGAAGAAAAAGTTTTATCCCTCCTATACCCAGCAGGGAAATCATTCAGGTCAGTCTGCCCAAAAGGGACAGCAGCAACAACCTAGGCAACAAAGGAAGCCAAAAGCAGCTAAGCCTTAATCAGCTCAGCAGACTCAGCATCCACAGGGGCTTTGACTCCTATCTAGAGAACTTTGCCTTTCTGGCCCTGAACGGCCCAGAACCCTCCACCATCCCAGGAAGGTTATGTCATTTTGCCCCCAGATGGTGTCAGATAACAGCAGAAAATTGGACTCTGTCTATTGTACGAGAGGGGTACAAGCTTAATTTCCTCAGCATGCCCCCTCCTACAATAGTAAGACAGTTCAATTCTCAGACCTCTACCAACGACCAGTTAGGTCAAGAAGTCACAATGCTCCTTGCTCAAGGAGCAATAGAGTTGCCCATTCCCAAACGGGGTACAGGGTTTTACTCCACCTATTTCCTTATTCCAAAGAAAACAGGAGGACACAGACCCATTCTAGACCTCAGAGAATTGAACAAATTCCTGTTCAGAGAGAAGTTCAAAATGATTTCTCTAGGAACTCTGCTGCCATACCTTCGGAGTCAGGATTGGCTTTGTTCTCTAGATCTCAAGGATGTGTACACTCATGTTCTCATCCATCCAACTCACCAAAAGTTCCTTCGGTTCCTGTTTCAAGGGAAGCACTACCAATACAGGGTTCTTCCTTTTGGCCTGGCTTCTGTACGAAGAGTGTTCACAAAATGCATGGCTGTGGTAGCAGCATTTCTCCGCACCCTGGGAATATTCGTCTTCCCTTACTTAGACGACTGGCTCATTTGAGCCCCTTCAGAGCTAGAGGCCAGGGTTGCTCTGTCTCGCACAATGCGCATCCTTCAGTATTTGGGACTTGTCATAAACTTCCCAAAGTCCAACCTTGCTCCCACTCAATCCCTAGAGTTTATAGGAGCTCTTCTGGATACCAGACAGACATGGGCCGTCCTTCCACAGCCCTGCTGCCTTCGCATTGTGCAGTTAGCTTCCCAAGCAGTGCTAAAACCTCACCTCACTGCTCGGGAAATGTTACAGTTGCTAGGCCACATGGCATCCACCGTGCATGTGGTTCCTTATGCTCGCCTCCATATGAGGGCAGCCCAGTGGACCTTATCCACTCAGTGGACTCAGGCGTCAGGTTGCCTGTCAGACAAAATAGCAAACTCAGATCGCCTTAGTTTGTCCCTCCAATGGTGGCAGTCACCCACAAACCTTCTGGTGTGGTCTCCTTTTCAGAAACCCCCACCCCAGGCCACTCTAACAACATTTGCTTCACAGGTGGGTTGGGGAGCCCACCTGCATGGCCCCTCTACCCAGGGTACCTGGAATCCACAGGAGGCCTATCTTCATATCAGCCTCCTGGAACTCAGAGCAATCTTGCTTGCTCTTCGAGTATTTCACACCCAGCTCAGCTACAAGACAGCCCTAGTTCAAACGGGCAATCAGGTAGCCATGTTCTATTTGAACAAACAGGGCAGAACAAGCTCTCTGTCGCTGTGCAACGAAGCTTTGCGACTATGGGCCCTCGCCAGAGAGCATCAGATTCATCTCCTTGCTGTGTATCTTCCAGTCATTCAAAACTCTTGGGCAGACAGACTCAGTTGAGTTCTGCTTCCACACGAATGGTCTCTCCATGCAGACCAGGTGGCCCAAATTTTTAAAATTTGGAAAACCCCGGACATGGACCTCTTTTCAAGTCCGCTGAATGCCAAACTTCCCCGGTTCTGTTCCAGAATTCTGGCTCGAGGTTGTCAGACCAGAGATGCTTTCCTCCTTCATTGGGATCAGGACTTCCTGTATGCCTTTCCACCCATTCCCCTAATTCCCAAAACCCTGTTCAAGCTTCAGAGAGACAGAGGTCATATGATCTCATAGCTCCATGTTGGCCACGGCAAATGTGGTACCCTCTGCTCCTACATCTCTCTCAAGCTCCGCCTCTGGAGTTAGGATCTGCTCAAGATCTTCTTTCTCAAGAGGACAGGATGCTGTGGCATCCCAATCCCCAGTCTCTGCATCTCAGGGCCTGGTTGCTGAAAGCCTAGAACCTGTGATAAGGAAGCTTATCATAGCTCAGGAAGGAGCTATAGAAAAGGTGAAGTGACTCTGAACAAGCAACCTGTCAGTTCTGGTAGAAATAAGAAAACAGAATTTTGCCATAAAAGACTACCAGTCCCAGAATGCACCAGGTTTCCAACAGCCATTAGAGGAGCTGAAGTGGGGAAACGTGTGTTCAATCAGGAGGGCTATGAGGTAATCCCCAAGCACTCATCTCAAAGGGCAGGGCCTGATTCAGCACAGCTGCGCTGTGCTAGGGTGGAGCACTCATCAAAGCAGAATAAAGGTAGAGTTTATTCTACAGAGAATTATCCTCATCCTCAATTTCATCTGGGAGATCCTCAGAATCAGCTTGGAGATCCTCATCTTGGACAGCTTCATCATCTGGAGGATCATCAGAAGCAGAAGCCAGACCGGACGGACAGAGAGGGCAAGAACCCCTTTGGAAGAAAGAAGAGAAAAGCATTTGGGAGGTCTAGAGGAGTCCAGAGCAGTACGTATACTGGGGGACATTCAAAAGGCCAGCATACACCATTGGACTGGGGAAAGCCAGAGGAATGGTGCTGCAGAGCTAGGAATCTTCAGACGGTACCTGTGAGGGAGATGGCTGCACGTGGAAGGGACCCTAGGACCCGTGCCAGAAGGTATGTGAAGAGAGACCCAGTGTCCAGGGATCTGGATTGGAAGGCTGGACATAAGAACTGGATTACATACTGGCCAGGCTATTTAGAGAGGAACTCTAACAGCAATGGAAGCTCAGGTATGAACACTGATCTATGCCCTAGCTATAACCTTGAAAGACAGCAGGGAAACAAGTATTCTCCTGAGAGTGCTACATTGAGAAATTCCTCTGTGCCAATCCATGATATTGAACCCATGATTGTTGAAGAAGGGGGAGCGGTCTTAGATACAGGCTGTGAATATATGGATTGCTCTCTGTCTAAACTCCTTTGGTAATTTTCTGTTACAAAGTACAACAACCATCACAAAGACATACAAACTTGTTCTTTAATCTACTCAGAAAAGCTCCTGAAGTAGGATTTGAGCCACGCAGTAGAAAGCAAGCCAGCTAAGGGGTTTCAGCTGGGTAACTGCTAGCATTTGAGCCTTACCTAATTGCTTGTGAGCTCTGAGGAAATCACTTCTGAATCTATGTGTGAAGATATAAGAAGTTAACCTGAAAAGAACAGTTTTTCCCTTCTTTGTTGGTTTTGCTTGTTGTTTGAAACACTGCTAAGAAAATATTAGCTAAAGCCTACAGAAAAGACCAGTTTGTTACCAACCAGGTCTTTATTCTTTTCATTTGATTGCCTGACAAGTTCATCTGTTGTTTTCCTGATTTTGTTTTTCTAAGTTTAACACTGAAAGCAAGTATCCTGTTTTATGTGCTACCAAGCATATCTGTGTTGGGAGAAATAACCCCATAAATAAATATCTTATTGGCTTTACACTCAAGCACAACTAATTATTGTGAGCAGCTGTGTCTGGTGTGAATGGACTGCATTTCCCATAATCCCTTGCAAATCATATTGATATATGCACTTGCCAAGACTGTGAACATTCTCACCCAGGCAGCCGTCTGACAAACCTCACGGTCTTAACCTTTCCCAGCAGGTAAAGGATATCCTTCATGCTTCCAGGAAACCTTCCACAAGACGCTCTTATGCATTTAAGTGGAAAAGGTGCTCGCAGAAGGGTCTTAACCCTCTTGCGATACCTCTGGAATCATTACTGGAGTACCTCTTTCATTTATCAAATGCAGGGCTTAAGACAAATTCAGTGAGAGTCCATTTGAGTGCTATTGCAGCTTCTTTCAAGCCTCTAAATGGACAACCTATTTCCTCTCATCCTCTCTTAGCAAGATTTATGAGAGGCCTTCTTTTAACGAAGCCTCCCATTAAGCTACCACCGGTGGCATGGGACTTGAATCTGGTACTTGGGCAGCTCATGAAACCGCCCTTTGAACCATTAGCCACTACCTCTGAAATTCCTTTCCTGGAAGGTTATCTTTCTCATTGCAATCACATCAGCATGTCACATCAGTGAATTGCAAGCGTTGGTGGCTGATCCTCCTTATACAAGGTTCCATCATGATAAGGTAGTCCTTAGGACTCATCCACACTTTATGCCAAAGGTGGTTTTGCCCTTTCATTTAAACCAAGCGGTTTACCTTCCTGTATTCTTTCCAAGGCCTCACGCCTCAAATGCATAAAGGAACCTTCATACTTTGGACTGTAAAAGAGCTTTGGCCTTTTACTTGCAAAAGACGCAGCAACATAGAAAATCCTCTCAACTCTTTGTTGCTTTTGATCCTAGTCATTTGGGACTTCCAGTCTCCAAAAGGACACTGTCCATCTGGATTGCACAGTGTATATCTTTTGCCTATGAGAGTAAGAACCTTCCTCTTGAAGGCCATGTCACTGCTCACAATGTGAGAGCCATGGCAGCCTCAATGGCTCATCTTCACTCTGTGTCTATCGACGACATCTGTCGAGCAGCTACTTGGGCTTCAGTACATACCTTCACAGCCCATTACTGCTTAGACAAGAACTCCCACCGGGATGCCTTGTTTGGTCAGGCTGTTCTTCAACACCTGTTCCAGACTTAATCAACTCCTACCCACCATCCCTGGTGGGATGCCAGAGATCCATGGGGGGAAGTGGAGCCCTTTCACAAGGGCACACAACTTTCTGGGGCTATCTCCCTGGCATCTGCAGCTAGGGAGTCCCCATATGTGAAGACTACATTCCTGCTTGTTCCTGGAGATATCATAGTTTCTCTAGGACCAAGCAGGAAGTCAGTCCTCACATATGGGTAACATCGACGTCGATGGAGCCCCTGCGGAGCATTTCCCCAGCTTTCTGTGAAAGCCTTTGGGAGTGCAGGTACGCATGCGCGGTCCCCTTCCCGCCTAAAGGTGCCATCTTGCTCAGTCTCTTTTTCCGTGAAGCCCGTCGGACGTGTGTCCTTGTCCTCCCGGAAAATAGTTGGATTTTCTGCGATTCCTTCGCTATTTTTTCTCCGGTTCGATGCCGGTTCCCCTCCCGCTGGGTTTGGTACACCGGTATCGAGCCCGATCTTCTTTTTTCGGTTTTTGCCCTTTGTGGCTGGCGTTCGCGCCCTTTTTTTCTTTTTCCCTGGAAGGCCTGTCCTTTGACCTCGCGGGGACTCTTTTTTTTTTTCCCTGTTGGCTTCCAGTGGTTTCAAGAAGTGTGATCGGTGCAAGAAACCAATGTCTCTCACCGACACACATGACTGCTGTCCTCGGTGCCTGGGTCTGGACCACGATCCTAAGACCTGTGGACCATGTAGAAAAATGTCCACCAAGGCGCTTCGAAGTCGTCAGCACCAAAAGGAAAGGCTTTTCTCCGAATCGGCCTCCGGCCGTGCCCGGACATCGTCTGAGGCCTCGACATCTCGGGAATCTGATCCCGAGCACCGTCGGGGCTCCTCAGACAGGGGGTCCCCCGACCGGGAACGAAAGAGGAAGAAGCGGCTCGTGAGGGCGGCGTCGGAGGAGGTCCCTGGCTCCTCGAGAGCTAGGTCTCGGACCCCCGACTGTCGTCCTGGGCCTGTGGAACAGGAGAACTCGCCAAGAGTACCTCGTGTGGAGCCGGAGTCTCCTGGACACGTAAGTCCTGTAGTCCTCGTGGACTCTCCTCCCAGAGAGCCGACGTCGGGCCCGGCGCCACCAGGGCCCGAGTCGGTGGCTGCTGAGTCTCCTGAGCTGGGTCTCAGGCTGACAACCTTGGAGTGCAGATTGTCTGCCTTCATGGATCAGCAGCGAGCACTGATGGCCAGCCTGTCTGGCGCATCTGCCCCGACCACCGGGATATCGACGTCGAAGTCGACCCTGGAGACTGAGCCGATACTCGAGACCATGAAGGCTCGAGGTCGACCTCGGTCGTAGTCACCCTCGACCTCCCGTTCGGGACCGAGGGCGTCGATGCCGGTGCTCACAGGCCTCGCACGGTCTGACCCCGATTCCTCATCGGACGAGTCTGCCTGGGAGACGGAGGACGAGGAGTCCCCCGATACCTTCCAGACTCAGTGCGTCCCGTCGGACTCACCACAGTCCGAGCCCCGGAGTAGATCCCCTCCGGAGGATACCCGGCTCTCGGAGCTCGTTCGGGATATGGCCACTGCGTTGGCTATCCCTGCGGACCCCGAGGAGGAGCCTCGAGCCGAAGAGATCGAGGCCCTCCAGTATGTCTCTCCTCGGAAGGAGGCCTTTACTGTTCCGGTTCCTCCGATGCTGGAACGGCTCCTCTTCCGGATGTGGGAGGCACCGGCCTTGGCGCCGGTTCTAAGCAAGCGGGTCGATTCCATTTATCGACTCCGGAAGAGCCCTGGTTTTCAAAAGGCGCAGCTACCACACCATTCCATGTTGGTGGAATCGACCATGCATCGTCTAAAAAGTCAAAAGATGCACTCTGCGGTGCCCCCTGGCAGGGAGGCCCGGAACCTGGATGGTTTTGGTAGAAAGTGCTTCCATGGCTCGATGCTTGCTTACCGTGTCTAGTCTTACCAGCTGTACATGGGCATGTACTTGCGAGACCTGGCCAAGGAGCTGGCCGGGTTCTCTGCTGATCTCTCCAGAGAACCCTTGCAGAGGTTCAAGTCCTTGTCCTCGGGGATACGGGAATGCTCTAAGTTTATGTCCCGCGCTGCCTACGATGGCTTCGAGGCTTCGTCCCATGTTGCGGCAGCCGGCATCGCGGCTCGACGCCAGGCGTGGTTGCAGTCATCGGACCTCGAGCCTTGGGTTCAGGACAAGTTGGTCAATGTCCCTTGCCGAGGTGAGAACCTTTTTGGCAAGCCCATGACCGAGAAGGCCGCACAGCTCGAAACCAAGCACCTCACGAGGACAAGGCTGTCTAGAAAGACTTCTGCCCCTTCTCAGAAAAAGAAGGGCTCGGGTAAAAAGCCCTTTTACCCGAGGACGGGCACTGCCTACAAACAGTACCCACAGTACCAGGCCTCCCAAGCTCCCCCACAGTGTCAGCAGGCCAAGGGGCAAGGGAATGGGCCCCGTAGGTAGAGGACTCCCAAGCCTCCGCCTCCGGCTCCTGCTCCCACTCAGCAGGGTGGGGTTTTTTGACTCCTTAGGCATAGCCTCTCCATCCCTGCTCTCCCAACCCTGCACAGGAGGTTGACTTACTCTGTTTGCCCACTAGTGGCCACTCATCACTGGGGACAGTTGGGTGTTAAGCATCGTCCACAAGGGCTATATGCTACACTTCCAACAGCTGCCTCCTCCATACTTCCCAGGGGAGCCTCCAAGTCCTCTCCTACACACAGATCTTCTCCTTCAGGAGCTCCAAGGTCTGTTGCGAGACAAGGCAGTGGAGCCTGTGCCTCCCCACCTCCAAGGTCAAGGGTTCTACTCCAGGTACTTTCTTGTACCAAAAATGAACCGGTGGCCTCAGGCCTATTTTCGACCTCAGAAATCTCAACAAGTTCCTAGAGAGAGAAAAATTCAAGATGCCTACTCTTGTAACACTTATGCCCTACCTCCAGCAGGGAGATTGGCTATGCTCCTTAGATTTAAAGGATGCGTACACTCACATCCTCATTCATCCAGACCACAGAAAGTACCTCAGGTTCAATGTGGGAGTAAACCATTTTCAGTACAGAGTACTGCCTTTCGGCCTCACCTCCGCCCCCAGGGTCTTTACCAAATGCCTGACAGTGGTGGCGGCCTACCTGAGAAATCAGGGAATCTTTGTCTTCCCCTATCTGGACGACTGGCTCATCAGGGGTCAGACGTGCCAGGAGGCCAGACAAGCTACCCTCCGAACTATTGCTCTTCTTAAAAACTTGGGTTTTGTTATAAACTTCGCAAAGTCCACTTTGCTCCCCTCCCAGAACTTGGAGTTCATAGGAGCAAGGCTGGACTCTCTGCTGGCAAAGGCTTTCTTGCCAGAGGACAGAGCCCAAAGACTGATAAACTTGGCAAGCCAGTTTCTCAGGAGGTCACTGGTCTCCGCCAGGCTCTTTCTGAGGCTTCTTGGCCACATGGCTTCGACAGTACATGTGACCCACAATGCACGGCTCCATATGAGACCTGCACAGTGGTGCCTCAGAACTCAGTGGACACAGGCCACAGGAAGCCTCAGAGACAAAGTAAGGGTGTCCAGACCATTCCTGAACTCCCTCCGGTGGTGGCTGCACCCACCCAATCTGTTGCAAGGGGTGCCTTTTCAGATTCCTGGGTTCACAGTGGTGTTGACCACAGATGCCTCCCTGCAAGGCTGGGGGGGCTCATTGTCTGGGCAAGTGCACCCCCAGGGCCTGTGGTCTCCCTGGGAGGCCATGCAGCAGATCAATCTACTGGAACTCAGGGCTATTCGTTTAGCCCTCAAGACTTTCTCTCAAACCCTGGCTCATCAGTCTGTCTTAGTTCAAACAGATAACCAAGTAGCCATGTTTTATGTGAACAAGCAGGGCGGCACGGGGTCCAGGCTCCTTTGTCAGGTGGCACAGGACCTTTGCTTGTTTGCTCTCAGACACAACATGTTCCTCAAGGCTGTGTATCTCCCTGGCCAGGAAAACTACCTGGCCGACAGGTTGAGCAGGATTCTGCAGCCCCACGAATGGCAGCTCCATCCCTTAGTGGTTCAGAAGATTTTCCTGAAATGGGGACTTCCATCCATAGATATAAGGTTCTGCTCCAGGCAA
Organism: Ichthyophis bannanicus; assembly: GCA_033557465.1. NCBI lineage: Eukaryota > Metazoa > Chordata > Amphibia > Gymnophiona > Ichthyophiidae > Ichthyophis > Ichthyophis bannanicus. The sequence goes on along the minus strand of CM066031.1, from coordinate 1,003,062,059 downwards.
CTGCATCCTCTGCGGCTAGCAGCAGATGCTTTTCTGATTTCCTGGTCCCAGGGCCTCCTGTATGCGTTTCCTCCCGTGCCCCTGGTGGCCCGAACCCTATTCAAAATTCTACAGGACAAGGCCTCGGTCCTGCTGGTAGCTCCCAGATGGCCGAGACAGCCTTGGTTCCCACTTCTGCTTCAACTGGCAGTGGATCCCCCACTGCCTCTGGGGTTGCAGTCCGACCTTCTCTCTCAGGATCAGGGTTCCCTTCTGCACCCCAATCTCAGAGCTCTCAATTTGATGGCATGGAGGCTGCAAGGGTAGTTTTGGCTCCCTGGGGCCTACCTCAGGAAGTTGAGGAGGTTGTTCTAGCCTCTAGAAAGCAGTCCACTAGGAAAACCTATGCTCTCAAATGGAAAAGGTTTTCTGTGTGGTGTCAGCTACGTACAGAAGATCCTTTCTCCTGTGCTGTACCAGTAGTGCTTCAGTACCTGCTGCACTTATCCAATCAGGGACTTAAGTCCAATTCTGTTCGGGTCCACCTCTCAGTTCTAGCAGCTCACCACTCACTGGTGGAAGGACATTCTCTGTCGGTTCACCCCTTGGTGTCCAGGTTTCTTAGAGGCTTGCTCTTGCTAAAGCCTCCAATCCGCCCTCCTGCTCCTGAGTGGGAGTTGAATGTGGTCTTGCAGCAACTGACTCGCCCACCTTTTGAGCCGATGGCTACTTGTCCTCTCCGCTTCCTGTCCTGGAAGACACTCTTCTTGGTAGCCCTAACCTCGGCCAGGCGAGTGAGTGAGCTTCAGGCCCTGGTCTGTGACAGGCCCTACAGCCACTTCTATAGGAACAGGGTAGTCGTTAGGACTCATCCAAAGTTCCTCCCAAAGGTTGTCTCCTCTTTCCACCTCAACCAGGAGATGGTTCTTCCGACATTCTTCCCTAGGCCTCATGCAAGCCAGGCTGAAGCAGTTCTGCATACCCTGGACTGTAGGAGGGCGTTATCCTTCTACCTTGACCATACGTAGGAGTATAGAAGAGCTACTCAGCTCTTCATATCTTTTGACCCTAATAATTTGGGGTTAGCTGTGTCCAAGCGTACCTTGTCCATCTGGGTGGCTGACTGTATCACCTGGGCTTACAAGGCGGCTGACCTTCCTTTGCAGGGTCAGGTCACGGCCCATTGTGTCAGGGCAATGGCTGCCTCAGTGACTCATCTCCGCTCGGTACCGTTGGTAAACATCTGCAGGGCTGCAACTTGGTCTTCAAGCCAGATGTTTGCGGCCCATTACTGTCTGGAGAGGGAGTCCCGTAGGGACAGTGCTTTTGGCCAGGCAGTACTCCGGAATCTCTTTGAGGTTTAGGCAACTCCTTCCCTCCAGCCCTTCGTTGGGCTACCGGTGGAGGATCTTTCAGTGAAAAGCCTTTCTTTGATGCTGGGACTAGAGGGAGTTCTCTTGTTCAGCCCGGGTTCCTGGTAGCCCAGAGCTAGGGAGTCACCCATATGTGAGGACTGACTTCCTGCTTGGTCCTGGAGAAAGAGTAGTTACTCACCTGTAACAGGTGTTCTCCAGGAGCAGCAGGAATCAGTCCTCACAACCCTCCCTCCTCCCTTGGCAGTTGCAGTTGTACATGGTTTAATTTTTACATTTTTGTGTGCAGTTTTTTAGCTATGTCATTTGACTGAGCAAGATGGCACCTTTAGGCGGGAAGGGGACCGTGCATGCGTGCCTGCATTCCCAAAGGCTTTCATAGAAAGCTGGGGAAATGCTCCGCAGGGGCTCCATCGACGTCGATGTCACCCATATGTGAGGACTGATTCCTGCTGCTCCTGGAGAACACCTGTTACAGGTGAGTAACTACTCTTACTCACCTGTAACAGGTGATCTCTGGGAACAGCTTGAATTTAGTCTTCACAACCCACTCACCTCCCCTAGGAGTTGTATCTTTCTCTCTCTCTCTTTTGTCTCAGCTTTAAACTCAACTGGAGAGGGACAGTTGGGAAAGGCAGGAAGGCAGCACACAGGCGCTGTGGGATGCTCCCAAAAGCTTTCCTATTGGACGCTGGGGAGCGTTCCCGCGCAGGCTCCGTCGGTACCGACGATACCCATATGTGAAGACTAAATTCCTGCTGTTCCCGGAGATCACCTGTTAAAGGTGAGTAACTATGCTTTACCAGCAGATGGAGACTGAGAACAGTGGTTTTGATGATGTCATCCCATAAAGGATCTGTGCATCTCTGAACACTCCAATATTTTCTCAGTCTCCAGCAGATGGTAATGAGCGTCCGTGCAGTCTGGATTCCACTGTAGATGGATTAAAAAAAAAAAAAAGAATAAGGACATTGCAGAGAAGAGGAATTTTTGGCTGCACATTGGACCCAGAGCTATTCATTCAATTTAGTGTAGTCTTTGGGGTGCAGAACTTGGTCTGAGTCCCTCCCCCTCAGTCCCTCACCTTCCAGGCCAAGTTTACCCTCTTGGGATCAGAGATCCACCATTCCTCCTCCCCAACGTTTGGGAGGGAGCCTGGGGATATATGACTGTTGGAACCTGGCTCTATAAGATTTGGTCTTAAAAAAGGTAAAGGAAAGCCAAGAGACAGAAGGGAAAGAAACCAGCTGACTCTTCATTGCTTTTAGCTCTTTTCACCGAAGCGATTTAGCCTGTCAGCAATGAAGTGAGTTGAGAGGTGCGCGATTATTGGGTGGATGTGGAGACACGCTTAGAAATGGAGACTGATGTGGGAGCCTGTGGTTTTGGGGGGGGCAAACACGGCCATAAGCGCAACAGCACAAAGTGAAGTGAGAGAGCACTTGGGGGTCTTGAGGGGGATTTCAGCACCCTGAGAGAGCAGTGACTGGGGGGCGTAGTAGACTCCAGGATGAAGTCTGTGGGCTCTGGACTCCCGTTTTCATAGAATTTGTTCTCCTATTTTACCAGGTCTGCTGCATGAAGTGGGGCCTGGGGCATGATTCATCTCCAGGAACAAGCAGGAATGTAGTCATCACATATGGGTATCGTCGGTACCGACGGAGCCTGAGCGAGAACGCTCCCCAGCGTCCAATTAGAAAGATTTTGGGAGCATCCCACAGCGCCTGCGTGCTGCCTTCCCGCCTTTCCCAACTGCCTCTCTCCAGTTCTTCGTTTTCTGCGGAGCCAGCAGGTAGTGTTCTTGTCACCGCAGAAAATGTTCCTTCTTTTTTGTGGTTGCGTCTGCCTTCCTCGACGCTTTACCGGTACTGCCGTTTTTTCTTTCTTTCTTTCTTTCTTTTCTTTAAAAAAAAAAAAAAAAAAAAATTTTAGTACTTTTCCATTTTTTCCAGGTGCACGCACCATTTTGGGCCTTAGGCCCAAGATTTTTTCCATAATGGAAAAACCCTCCTCGGGTTTTAAAAAGTGCACCAAGTGTGGCGGTACCATCTCCGTCACCGACACCCATGAGTGGTGTCTGAAATGTTTAGGTCCTGACCATTCCATCTCGGAGTGTATGGCCTGTGCCATGATGTCCAAGAGAGGTCGACAGAACCGAGTCGCCAAGCTCAGTAGCCTGTTTCCCTCTGATGCAGCTTTGGTGGCATCGACGTCTTCCAGGGCTTCGTCTTCCTCCCGTGGATCTCAGGTAACTAAACATAAGTCTAGCCGGTCCTCAAAGGGTAGATCTCCTTCTAAGCATCGAGATGCTTCTGGCGTTGCCCTTGAGGATTCTGCACCGGCAGAATTGCCCCAGCGGGAGGATTCGGCTTCCAAAGCATTTTCGGGGCTCCAGGATGCTCTCGAGGCCTCGACCTCGGCAGAACTACTGGTGCCATGCTCTGGGGTACCGGCGCTCTTCTCCGGTACCGACATCCAGGCATCGGCAGCGTCGATAGACCAGAGAGTCCTGGCTATTGAGCGTAGTCTGGTGGCTCTCCTTGCGGCATCGACGCCCACGGAACCGCGTCAGACATTTCAACCGGTACCGGTAGCATCGACATCGGTGTCCGCATTGCCGGCACCCAGTCATCCGATGCCTTCCGGTACCGATACTCCGGTACCGATTACTCCTGGTACTGACTTTGGTCGGTACGGGTATCGGGCTCTTCAACAGCATCCTGACAGAAGGTACTTCGAGTCCTCAGAGGAATCTGAGGATTCTGACAGTTCTGTCGATGCGGGAATACTTCTCCCAGAGGAGCCTTCCTCCCCTAAATGTAGGACGTCTCATCCAGAGGACATTTCCTTTCAGGATTTCATCAGGGAGGTGGCTCGAGGTCTGTCCATTACTGTGGCACCTGAAATAGAGCCCAGAGCAAAGGAGTTGGAAATTTTACAATATTCTAAAACTCCTAAGGAGGCAGCTACCTTGCCCATCCATGAGATCTTGCATGATCTCATGTTAAGAATGTGGGAGACACCTCTTACTTAACATAAGAACATAAGATATGCCATACTGGGTGAGACCAAGGTCCATCAAGCCCAGTATCCTGTTTCCAGCAGTGGCCAATCTAAGTCATATGTACCTAGCAGTTTTCCAAAAAGACACAAGTTCCGCAATGTTGTACTGGGTCAAGCATTGATATCCTGGGTCCCTTCTTAATAATGGTTTATGGACCTTTCCTCCAGGAACTTGTCCAAACCTTTTTTAAACCCAGCTACACTAACAGCCTTTACTACATCCTCCGGTAACAAATTCCAGAGTTTGATTACACGTTGAGTGAAAAAATATTTTCTTTTATTAGTCTTAAATAGTTTACCCTGTAGCTTCATTGCATGTCCCCTAGTCTTTCTATATTCTGATAACGTAAACAATCGATCTACGTTTACCCGTTCCACTCCGTTCATTAATTTATAGACTTCTATCATATCTCCCCTCAGCGGTCTCTTTTCCAGGTTAAAGAGCCCTAACCTTTTTAGCCTTTCTTCATAGAAGTATCCTTCCATCCCCTTTACCATTTTGGTGGCTCTTCTCTGAACCTTTTCTAATAACGCTATGTCCTTTTTAAGATACGGCGACCAGAATTGCACACAATATTCAAGGTGCGGTCTCACCATGGAATGGTATAGAGGCATTATAATATCTTTTGTTTTATTTTCCATTCCTTTCCTTATGATACCTAGCATTCTATTTGCTCTCTTGGCTGCCGCTGCACACTGGGCCGAGGGTTTTAACATGGTATCCACAATGACGCCTAAATCTTTTTCCTGGATGGTGGTTCCTAATGTGGAACCTTGCATTGTGTAACCATAGTTTGGGTTGTTCTTCCCTAGGTGCATAACTTTGCACTTGTCCACATTAAATTTCATCTGCCATTTTGATGCCCAGTCTTCCAATTTATCAAGATCATCTTGCAATTTTCCGCAATCCTCTTGGGTTTTAACAACTTTAAATAGTTTTGTCTTCTCTGCAAATTTGATAACCTCACTCGTTATTCCCTTTTCCAGGTCATTTATGAATATGTCAAAAGCAGCGGACCCAGCACTATTCACCTTTCTCCATTGGGAAAATTGGCCATTTAGCCCAACCCTCTGCTTTCTATCTTTTAAGCAGTTCCTAATCCACAGTAGTACACTGCCTCCTATCCCATGATTCTTTAGTTCTGCCAAAAGTCTCTGATGAGGGACCTTGTCAAAGGCTTTCTGAAAGTCCAGATACACTATATCAACCGACTCACCTTTGTCCACCTGTTTATTCACACTTTCAAAAAAACATAACAGATTAGTAAGACAAGGTCTTCCTTCTCTAAAGCCATGTTGGCTGTCTCCCATTAGGCCATGACTATCTACATGCTGAGTAATTTTATTCTTTATGATGGTTTCTACCATTTTTCCCGGTACTGATGTGAGGCTCACCGGTCTGTAGTTTCCCGGATCACCCCTTGAACTCTTTTTAAAAATTGGTGTTACATTGGCAATACGCCAATCTTCAGGTATTACAGGTGATTTTAATGATAGTTCACAGATTACTAATAGCAGGTCTGCAATCTCATATTTCAGTTCTTTCAACACCCTTGGATGTATACCATCCGGCCCAGGTGATTTGCTACTCTTCAGTTTATCTAATAGTTGTAATACATCTTCCCGATGTATCGATATTTCCTTCGATTCTTCCGCACCTTTAAATACCACTTCAGTCATGGGTAACATCCCTACATCTTCCTCAGTAAAGACCGAAGCAAAGAATTCATTCAGTCTCTCCGCTATCGCCTTGTCGCCTCTTAGTGCCCCTTTTACTCCTCTATCATCTAATGGTCCAACTGACTCTCTCACAGGTTTTTTGCTATGAATGTACTTGAAAAAAAGCTTTATTTCTCGTTTTTGCTTCCGCAGCAAGCTTCTTCTCAAATTCTCCCTTTGCCTTCTTAATCAATGCCTTGCATTTGACCTACCAGTGCTTGTGCTGTTTCCAGGTTTCATCGTTCTCATTTTCGTAGACTGGACACTCTGTATCGAGTCCCTTCTTGTCCTGGTTTCCAGAAAACTCAGCTTCCTCACCACTCTATTGTAGTGGAATCAGCTATGAGAAGGATCAAGAGTGCAAAGAGGCATGCCTCTAATCTTCCAGGATGTGAGTGCAGAACTTTGGATGCTTTTGGACGTCATGTCTTCCAAGCTTCCATGCTTTCTGCCAGGATCAGTTCCTATGGTCTATATATGGGAATGTTCCTGAAGGAAGTCACAGGAGATTTAGAGGCTTTGAGTCCTCTTCTTCCGGAGGATAGAAGACAGGATTTTCTCACGTTGGTCAAACATGCCAAAGATGTTTCTAAATTTGTCAACTGTGCAGCTTTTTACTGTTTTGAGTGCATAAGCAGAACCTCTGCCATTGCCATAGGTGCACGTAGAATTGCTTGGCTCCAGGCATCTGATCTGGAGCTCTGGGTACAAGATAAACTGGGAAATATTCCTTGTACTGGTGAGAACCTGTTTGGTAAAGATTGGCAGGAAAAGGCCAATGAGTTGGATGCTGACAACTCCACCTTGGATAGATTATCCAAGTCCACAGCTGATCCTGCAAGAAAGAAATCTTTTAAGAAACCATTCTTTTCTAAAAAGAAAAAGTATTATCCTGCTTATTCTCAGCAGGGACGTTCTGCAGGTCAGCTTGTCAGGAAAGGTCAGCAACCACCCAAACAAAGAAAAGAAAAGACTGCTAAGCCTCAGCCGTCCCAGCAGTCTCAGCCTCCACAAGGCCTTTGACTTTCAGCTAGAGAACTTAGCCTTCCTGGCTCTCATTGGACCAGAGCCTTCCACTATTCCAGGAAGGTTGTGTCACTTTGCCCCCAGATGGGGGCAAATAACAGCAGAGCATTGGACACTCTCCATCATAAAAGAGGGGTATAAGCTTCATTTTTCAAGCATGCCCCCTCCCACAATGATAAGGCAGTTCAATTCTCTGACCTCTCTCATCAACCTGTTAGGTCAGGAGGTCACTATTCTTCTTGCCCAAGGGGCAATAGAAGAAGTGCCCATCCATCAGCAGGGTACAGGGTTTTACTCCCCCTATTTCCTTATCCCAAAGAAAACAGGGGGATACAGACCTATCTTGGACCTCAGAGAATTGAACAAATTCCTTGTCAAAGAGAAATTCAAGATGATTTCTCTTGGAACTCTGCTGCCATACCTTCAGAGTCAGGATTGGCTTTGTTATCTAGATCTCAAGGATGCATACACCCATGTTCTCATCCATCCAACTCACAGAAAGTTCCTTCGTTTCCTTTTTCAAGAAAAGCACTACCAATACAGGGTGCTTCCATTTGGCCTGGCCTCAACACCAAGGGTGTTCACGAAATGCATGGCTGTGGTAGCAGCATTTCTCCGCACTCTAGGGATATTCGTCTTCCCCTACTTAGACGACTGGCTCATTCGAGCCCCAACAGAGTCAGAGGCCAGGACTTTTCTATCCTGCACAATGCGTATCCTTCAGTATTTGGGTCTGGTAATAAACATCCCAAAATCCAGTCTAACTCCCACTCAGTCTTTACAGTTCATAGGAGCTTTGCTGAATACCAGAAAGGCAAGGGCCTATCTCCCTCAGGGCCGTTGCCTTCGCATGGTGCAGTTAGCTTCTCAGGCAGTGCTAAAGCCTCATCTCACTGTCCGGGAAATGCTACAACTGCTAGGCCACATGGCATCTACTGTGCATGTGGTTCCCTATGCTCGCCTCCATATGAGGGCAGCCCAGGGGACTTTATCCACTCAGTGAACCCAGGCATCAGGATGCCTGTCAGACAAAATAGCAAACACAAGTCACCTTATTTTGTCCCTCCAGTGGTGGAAATCCACTCAAAACCTGTTGCTTGGGGTCCCCTTTTCAACAACCCTTATCCCAAGCAACTCTCACAACAGATGCTTCTCCGATGGGTTGGGGAGCTCATCTGCAAGACCTCTCCACCCAAGGCACCTGGTCTCCACAGGAGACTCATCTACACATCAGTCTCCTGGAGCTCAGAGCAATCTTCCTTGCTCTTCGAGTGTTCCACACCCTGCTCAGCTACAAGACAGTCCTCATTCATACGGACAATCAAGTAGCCATGTTCTACGTGAACAAGCAGGGGGGAACAGGCTGTCTGTCGCTTTGCAACGAAGCTTTGCGACTATGGGCCCTCGCCAGAGAGCATCAGATTCATCTCCTGGCAGTGTATCTTCCAGGCATACAAAACTCTTGGGCAGACAGACTCAGTCGAGTTCTGCTTCCACACGAGTGGTCTCTGCATGCAGACCAGGTGGCCAAGATTTTTCGAAATTGGGGAACCCCGGACATAGACCTCTTTGCAAGTCCGTGGAATGCCATACTTCCCAGATTCTGTTCCAGAATTCCGGCTCAGGGGGCTCAGGCCAGGGATGCTTTCCTCCTCCTCTGGGGTCAAGACTTCCTGTATGCCTTTTCACCATTCCCCTAATTCCCAAAACCCTGTTCAAGCTTCAGAGAGACAGAGGCCGTATGATTCTCATAGCTCCACATTGGCCACGGCAAGTGTGGTACCCTCTGCTTCTACATCTCTCTCAAGCTCCCTCCCTGGAGTTAGGGTCTGCTCCAGATCGCCTATCTCAGGAAGATGGAATGTTATGGCATCCCAATCCCCAGTCTCTGCGTCTGAGGGCTTGGTTGCTGAAGGCCTAGATCTCCATGGTCTTAACCTCCCTCAGCAAATAAAGGATATCCTTTATGCTTCCAGGAAGCCTTCCACAAAACGCTCTTATGCTTTCAAGTGGTAAAGGTTTACCGTATGTTGTTCGCAGAAGGGTCTTAACCCCATTGCCATACCTCTGGAATCATTACTGGAGTATCTCAGTGAGGGTCCATTTGAGTGCTATTGCAGCTTCCTTCAAGCCCCTAAATGGACAACCCATTTCCTCCCATCCTCTTATAGTAAGATTTATGAGAGGCCTTCTGCTAACTAAGCCTCCCATTAAGCCACCTCATGTGGCTTGGGACTTAAATTTGGTTCTTGGTCAGCACATGAAACCACCTTTCGAACCCTTAGCTACTACCTCCTTGAAATTCCTTTCTTGGAAAGTTATTTTTCTCATTGCAATCACATCAGCATGTCGCATCAGTGAGTTGCAAGCACTAGTAGCTGATCCACCTTATACAAGGTTCCATCATGACAAGGTAGTCCTTAGGACTCATCCAAACTTTATGCCAAAGGTGGTCTCGCCTTTTCATCTAAACCAAGCGTTCTACCTACCTGTGTTCTTTCCAAGGCCTCATGCATCAAATGCAGAAAGGAACCTTCATACTTTGGACTGTAAAAGAGCTTTAGCTTTTTACTTACAAAGAACACAGCAACATAGAAAGTCCTTTCAACTCTTTGTTGCTTTTGATCCTTCTCATTTGGGACTTCCAGTCTCCAAGAGAACACTAACTGGATTGCTCAGTGTATTTCCTTTGCCTATCAGAGTAAGAATCTTCCTTTGGAGGGCCATGTCACAGCTCACAATGTGAGAGCCATGGCAGCTTCAATGGCTCATCTGCACTCTGTGTCTATCAACGACATCTGTCGAGCAGCCACTTGGGCCTCGGTTCATACCTTCACAGCCCATTACTGCTTGGACAAGGATTCCCGCCGGGATGCCTTGTTTGGTCAGGCTGTTCTTCAACACCTGTTCCATACCTAATCAGCTCCTACCTGCCATCCTCGTTGGATGCCAGAGATCCATGGGGGGAAGTGGAGCCCTGGTTCAGAGACACACAACCTCTGGGGTCTCTCCCTTGCATCTAAAGCTAGGGAGTCCCCATATGTGATGACATCAAATGTGATGCTTATTGTTTATATGGTTCCCTTATTTGCGCCTGCTACGTTCCTATCCCTTGCTTCTTCAGAGAGAGATACATATATAAATATATATATATTTTTTTGTTGATCCCTTTTTATACATATTTTAAATGGATGTTCCTTTATATGTATGATGTTTTGATGCATTTTTATGTTTGTTTATTGTTCATTATAGTTTTACATCAAGGTTGATTCTTATTGGTCACATCCTGGAGGTGTTCTCCATGTTATATTGAGGTATTTATTGTTTTTACATTTTATCCGTCTGTCACACTCTTATACGCATTTTATTTATTTATTATTTAAAAAAAAAAAATAATGGTTTATGATATATTTTAAGTCATATTGTTTTTATATACATAATTTGATATTATTTGTTTATATACATATATTTCTGTATATGCATAATATTGTTTTGACTTTTTAGCATCTGTTCTTAATTTGTCTTTTTATTCATTTTATTTTAAATGTATGTTTTTATGTTTGTAGTGTGTTTACCGGTTCCACCCCTGACGAAGGGTAATCGAAACACGGCCTGTGTCGGGTGGCCGATCATTGATAATAAACTTGTCTTTCCTACAACAAATAATCACGTTTTGGACTGTTTTTCCCATATGTGATGACTACATTCCTGCTTGTTCCTGGAGATAGCATAGTTACTCACCTGTAACAGATGATCTCTGGGAACAGCAGGAATTTAGTCCTCACAACCCACCCACCTCCCCTAGGAGTTGTATCTCTCTATCTCTTTCTCTTTCCCTTTCCTTCTCTCTCTCTTTGTCTCAGCTTTAAAACTCAACTGGAGAGAGTCAGTTGGGAAAGGCGGGAAGGCAGCACGCAGGCGCTGTGGGATGCTCCCAAAAGCTTTCTAATTGGACGCTGGGGAGCGTTCCCGCGCAGGGTCTGTCGGTACCGACGATACCCATATGTGAGGACTAAATTCCTGCTGTTCCCGGAGATCACCTGTTACAGGTGAGTAACTATGCTTTCTCGTGGAGTGGAGGCAAAAAAGGGGCTTGAAGGGTCGAAGGCGAATAGCAAAGAGCCTGGAGAACCGAAGTCTAAGCACTGTAGGATAGGTGACGACTCATGGGACTGTCAGGGGTCAGTGTACTCCAGAGGTTCTGAGGATCCATTAGAAAGGCCTGTCTGGACGTTGGTGCGAACCCTCGGGCAAGAAGCTAGAAGAGGGCGAAATCTCCCCTGACGAGGCCCCCTCCTTAATAAGGGTCTTTCGCCAGGAGCAGTTGCTGGTGGCATTGAATATCATACATGGTCCTCCAGAGAAGGAAAGCGTCTTGGAGGATCCCTTGTTACAAGGAATTTAGAAGCCTCAGAAATCTTTTCCACTTCACAGTCTGATAAAAGAGATGACTGAAGCAGAATGGGAGGCTCCGGAGGCAGGGCTACAGGTTAGCAGGTCTATGACACGTTTATACCCTATTCTGCCAGTTGAAAAGAATCTTCTCTGGCTCCTGAAGGTGGATGCCTTAGTTTCGGCTGTTCCCAAGAAAATGACCGTTCCAGTGAAAGGCGGGGATGAACTGAAAGATGCCCAGGACCGAAAGCTGGAAATACTGTTGAAGCAATTCTTTGAGATTACTGCCCAGGCATTGCAGGCATCTGTATATGGGGCGTTTGTTACGTGAGCTTGTTTACGTTGGTTGCAGAGTTTATGCGAGTCGGATCTGGGCCCATTGGGCTCGTTGTCGGAAGCAGCGAAGCTTGAGTGGGGGTTGGCGTATCTGGCTGATGAGCTGTATGACCTGGTGAGAGCCTCAGTGAAAAGTATGGCTGCGGTATTATCTGTTATGGCGCAGTATTATCTGTTATGGCTCTGGAATTGGGTGGTAGATGTGGCTTCCAAAATGCACCTGAGTAAGCTCTCTTTTAAGGGGAAACTCTTTGGAAGTCCTAGAAAAGTTGGTGAAAGATCTGGGAGAGTCCAAGGTTCTGAGATGGTTAGAAGACTAACCTAGGACTATAAAACTGGCTGCTTCTGCTAGGGGCCGCTTTTGGGACTTAAGAAAATTCTGGGCGGCACACTATATTCTCTTCCATCAGGCTCGCTAGCCTCCCAGGGGTCAGCCCTTTTGAAGGGGTCGGGGAGGAAGTAGGGACTATTTTGGAAGGGGCCTCAGGAGGCTCCAGAAAGTCCCAATGAAATATGGGGGGGCCCAGGCGAAGTTGAGTCCAGTAGGTGGTTAGTTACAAACCTTTTACTTTGCTTGGGTCCAAAGAATGTCCGACCAGTGGGTACTAGAGGTCTTTGAAAAGGTTACGCCTTAGAGTTCTCTGGGCCTCTCTTCGACACCTTTATGTTGTCACCCTGTAATGCTCCAGCCAAAGGAAAAGCTGTGACGGAGACCCTCGAGAGACTAATTTAACTGCAAGCCATGGTAAAAGTGCTCCCAGATGAGCTCAGGCTCGGTTGATACTCCATATATTTTGTAGTTCCTAAGAAAGAGGGTTTCTTTCACCCGGTGCTGGATCTCAAACATGTCAACCAAGCTTACGAATGCCTCATTTTCATATGGAGACATTGCGATCTGTCATAGTGGTGGTTCAAAAAGGCAAATTTTTAACTTCTTTGGACCTGTCCAAAGCATACTTGCACATTCCAATCTGTCTGGAACATTAGTGATATCTTTGCTTTGCGGTTCCCATGGAGCGTTACCATTTTAGAGCTCTGCCCTTTGGTCTAGCCACGGCACCTCAGATCTTTACAAAGGTGATGATGGTGGTGGTGGTGGCTGCGCTTCGGCGAGAGGGAGTGCTGGTGCATCCTTATCTGGATGATTGGCTCATCAGGGCAAAGTCGGTTCAAGAAAGTCGGGAGGCAGCGAACTGAATGATATCCCTTCTCCAACAATTGGGGTGGGTTATCATTTTCAACAAGAGCACCCTGGAGCCCATGCAGGATCTAACGTATCTGGAAGCTTATTTTTAGATCAAGTTAGGATTGGTATCCCTTCCTCCAGAACAAGTCAGGAAAATTCAGATTCAGGTCCGCAAATTTTGCCGAATGCGATTTCCTTTGGCATGGCACTACCTGCAGCTCCTGGAGTTCATGGTGGCGAAGGCCTTGTTGTCCCGGTGGTCTCCATAGAAGCACTCGCTGTGGAAGAAGTTATGGTGCCCGCAGGAGGTAAGGACAAGTCTGCGATGGTGGATGGACAAATGCCGCTTGAGCCACCTGAGTGGGTGGTGGTCACCACCGATGCCAGCCTTTACAGATGGGGGCACATTGTCAATTCCAGATGGCGCAAGCTATCTTTGAAAGCTGGGGAGTGGATCCACATGGGCTCCGTGGTTGCTGACATCACCCATATGTGAGGACTGATTCCTGCTGTCCCCAGAGAACACTTGTTGCATATGAGTAACTATACTTTTTTCAAACAGAGGGACCCAGTCTTCCATCTTGCAATTTCCATCTGCTTCTGCCCATCTCCTTTATAAAACACTGTGCTGATGGAAGAATGAAAGGTTAGAGGTAAGGTGCTATATCTGCTAATTTTTGAAGTTGGTACTAACAGTGCATTCCTCATCATCCCTCCAGTCCAGTCTAATCCAATCCAGATGCGTGGCTTATGCTGGCCTATCAGCAGATGGACTGAGAACCACTGGTTTGGTGATGTCACGGTATAAGGGTCTTGTGTAACCCTCCGTTCACCAATATTTCTCAGTCTCCAGCAGATGGAGGTTGTATAAACCTGTGCAGCCTATTTGGATTGAAGAAGAAATCGACTAGTTTTTTTTGGGGACATAAGTTGGCCATTGCCAGCATAGAACTTCGGGGTGCATAACCTGGTGGTATCAGGTCCCTCCCCCCCCCCCCTCTACCACCCTTCTCAGATTTTGGGGAAGCTTGTTTCGAGCAGCCCTGGTGGAGGCAGTCCCTCTTTTCCCCTTCCTTAGGGAGGGGTTCATGGGTGATCTGTGGTGTACAATGCTGTTTCTTCCTCCTCCCCAACTTATGGGAGGTGATTGGAAGAGGTGTGCTGTTTATTTTAAAAACAAAACAGCCATTCCTCCGTCGTTTAACTCTTGCCTGGAACTCACCGTTGGCAAAGTGTGAATAATGGAGCAGGGGCTGTACTTTTCACCCTTCAGGACTGCTCTGCAGCAGAGGCTCCAAGGCCAATGTCCTCTTCATTGAGGAGAAGTCTGTTGCTGCAGTGAACACGCTTTTCAGCAGTGTTTGCCACTGTGAAGAGTTGAGGCTCACAGTTTTCTCTGGTGACATGGTGGTGCCAAAAAGGTCCAGTGGTCGGCAGTGTGCAGAGGCCTCTGCTACAGGGGAGCTTGCGCTTTTTTTTTTTTAAATTTTAAATATCTTTTATTGGTAGCGAAATGCTTAACAAAACTCAGCATTATGTACAGTCATAACATCAAAGAACAATGTTTCCATTTCTCAGCGGATGGATTGGCTTAGGGGCATGTTTACTAAACAGCGATAATATCGCAACGGCGCAGTTAGTGTGCGATACAGTAACATTATCGCGCGATAGCGTTTCTGTCGGCGTTAAGGCACACAGAGGGTGGAGTAAGGCTCCCCAGAGGGCGGAGAGAAGGGGTCAGTGGGTGGGGAGTGGGCAGGGAGAGGCCCCAGGTACACTAACGCTGTGAAATGAAGGTCTGAAAACGAACACCAATGAAAACCTCGCGTTAGAGGCACATTTGCAGGAGAGAGAAACCATTTCAGTCAGCAATGTACAGCAAAGGCAGGGAGACCAAGAAAAGTGATAGTAGTGATACATGTGCAGCAACAGCATAGTGCCCAAGTACGAAAAGGCACTACGGTGAGGCTGCAAATGGGGTACAGGGGGCTGCAGGCAGGACATGCAGTGGGGCAGCTGGGGCACAGGGTGGACTAGGCAGATGTCTAGGTGGCACATAGGAATGCAGAAAATGCAAATCAGCAAGCCAGCAACTGACCAAGGTCAAACATGCCCACGAGTGTGTGTCCCACAGTGTCCCAGGGGACAGTACCCAGCAGGTACCCCAAAGGGCACATAACATTGACAGGCGGTGCTGAGGGGAAGCGCGGATGTCTGTAGGCACCCCTACCCCAGATCCCACACCATGGGCAGCCACCTACCGGCACACTGGATGGCTGGGACTGTGCACCACCGGCATAAGGGCATGTCAGCATGGTGGTGGAGAGGGCAGTGGCATCTGCCCACAGCACACCAAGGCCAAGCCCTGTTCAGGTGGGTGGCGTGCAGTGCAACAGACAAGGTCTGTCTGATGAACAGTAATGGTATCCCCAGGGAATGACCTGCCTCTGTGGCAAGAGTTTGGTGCAGTACACACAGCCAGTGTGTTCAGGGGCAGAAGGTCACAGGTTCATGTCCCAGCTGTGGCTCCTGCATACCATGTCCCTATATTTTACCCTACAGCACACATACACCATAAACATGTGCAGTCCCTAGAGCAGAGGTTCCCAACTGCAGTCCTGGAGGGCCAAACAACATTCAGGATTTCATGCTGTCCCTAATAAATATGCCTGAGATGCATTGGTATGCAGTGCCCCCATTGTATGCAAATGTATCTCATGCTTATTCATTAGGGACAGCCTGAAAACCTGAATGGTGTTTGGCCACCCAGGACCGGAGTTGGCAACCTCTGCCGTAGAGCATCGGCCAACAGGGGCACAAACACCCACACCCACACCCACAGGCTCCACTATCCAAAGCCTCATGGAGAGGCAGGCTGTTGGGCCCTGCACGGAGCAGCAGCTACCAGTACTAGCACCTGCATACCTTAGCATTGCCTGCACTGTGCCCAGGACTGGTGTGGCGGCCAGGGCTGCCAACCACCTTTATCTTTGCACAATGCTGAAATAGGTGTGGGAGTGTGTGTATGTCTATCCAGTATTTTGTGGCTGCCTACACCTTACTGAACCCCCAATGCTTGCACTGTTTCCAGTGTCAGCCTGCCAGTGTGCATAATGAGGAGCAAGGTATTGTGGGTATGACCCGGACACGGCGGTCTGGGCAGGCTGCATCTGCATAGGGCAATGGCTGGGACATTGTAGTGCCCGACCACCACCTGCATGGACAGGGTGGCCACAGCATGTCATGCTGGGAGTCACTCTCACCCTGACTGATCAGTGACCATGGCATGTCTAGGTTCCCACATAGTGCTATACAGTGTTTTTCTCAAGTGATATCTATGGGCTCCCCTTTCTGGGGCCCAATCACTGACATACTTGCTTGGTGTGTGTGCTTACATCCCACTTGTGGGTGCACACAGTTCCTCCAGGAACATGCACTATGTACTAGCTAGCAGACTGTCTGAAGTTAGCAAGTTGATTGTTGGAACACCTTGCAGGGTGCAGCGGGTGGAGATTGACTGTGCCCTCTGCTGGTGAATGTCAGATTGTGGTGGGGGGCAGCTGAGCTTTTCCAGGCCTACTGCCTGTCTTCCATTGCCCTATGTGATAAGTACAGCTCTGAATTGACTGCCCTGGGGGGTGTCTATTCCCCAGCAGGACGGGGGTTGTTGGTCCCCTTTACTGCCTCCATTGCAGAGATGTAGAATGTGGATCTGTTGGTGGGAGATCCTGTCCCCCACCCTGACCCAGAGAGGGTGGGTTGGGTGGTGCTACATAATCCACTTTTGGGTCCAAACACAACTCTTCTCTTATAACATGTGACTATGGCAACCACACGGGATATGCACTATTCTGGGTGCATCATAGTCCACAAGGGCTAGACGTGACTGGGGAATACTGGTGGACACAGGAGTATCCTAGGTGTGTCTGCAAGGACTACCTGTCACACACTGGCACTGATGGGGACCTGCAGCACAGCCTATCTCAGCCACGCCAGGTGCTGTGGATCTGGCGCTGGGCGCCCCACCTCGCCCTCAGGGTGAGCACAGGAAATGCACAATGTGACGGTCTGTAGCTACTCTGTGCCAGTAACACACACGGTCAGTTCCCCCTACCAGGCCGGGGTGCTGTGGAGGCGCATACCCCATCTTGTGATCAGATGTAGACTGCTGATCTGCATGTGCAGTGCATCATGGATACGGGTGGGTTTACCCTATCTTGGTAACCACAGTTTGTCTGGTGACCTGCAGTCTTTCTGTAGCCAGCCAGCGCTGTGCTAGAAGCTATAGAGATGTAGCCCACTGGTTACTGCATTGACTGCGGAGGCAGAGGTCATGGGTTCGATCCCACAGTGGTGTTATCTAATAAGGCTGACTGAGGCATTTCCTTTTAATTTAAATCTGTGCTGCCAGCAAAAACACCCTCAAAGTGCCGTAACCTAAGGTGCCTCATAAGGCGCCCCATAGGGCACATTATAAGGTGCCTTGGCGGACAGGGCACTTTATAATGTGCCCTATGGAGCACCTTATGAGGCACCTTAGGTTACGGCACTGTGAAGTTGTTTTTGCTGGCAGCACAGATTTAAATTAAAAGGAAATGCCTCAGGCAGCCTTATTATGAGGGTTATTTTTAAAGTAAGGTTCGATTGGCTGTAGCTTTGTAAATTTTTCCCCCTGTAGAAACAAGCATGCGTGCCGGCTCCCGGCATGCCTTGTGGAAAAGCAGATGCCATTTGCAGTCGTAGCGTCACTTTGTACGGTTTATACTGAGACGTTAAAATGTTTAAGATAATTGAGTGGCCCTCTGACTGTGAAATACGGTCTGTGATTCGGTTTTTGACAGCAAGGACCGTGTCATCAGCGGACATTCATCACCAGATATGTGAGGTGTACGACCCCAATGCGATGAGTGACAGCAAAGTGCGTAAATGGGTGAGATTGTTCAAGGATGGGCAGGACAAACTGTGCTCACGATGGGTTCCCAGGCTGCTTTCCGAGGAACACCAAAAAAGGAGAATAATTACACGTAATTGCACAGAACAATCAAATTGAACGTATCTAACAACTAAGTACTCCTGAATCCCCTGATGAAGTGAATTTGAAACACGGCCTGTGTCGGGCAATTTAGGCTTTTTGATGTCAAGTACCATTAATTCTGCCAGCCATGTATTTTGGACTGGGTGTCTTCTAACAACATGGTATAGTGCTTCCTTTGGTGGACCCTGTAGTTTTCAACTACATCCTAGACCTCTGGCACCACTCCTGACTCCAACGAGGCATTGAAAAGGTCAGTCATTGGAGCTGCTAGAATGTCTCCAAGTTCGCTCAGTATTCTCTGATGTATCCCATCCGGTCCCATTGCTTTGTCTATTTTAAGTTTAGCTAGCTTCTCATGAACACCGCCTTCTGAAAATTGTTCAAGATGCCTTCACTTCTGTTCCTGTTTGTTGGTGTTTTCTGAGGTCCTGCTCCTGGTTCTTCATCTGTGAACACAGAACAGAAATATTTGTTAAGCAATTCCACTTTATCCTCATCAACTTCTACGTATTCCTCCGGTAACAAATTCCAGAGTTTGTTTACTTTGTTAAACTCCGCTACGTTCGGAGATCGTTTCGCGCAAGGCTCTTGGAGTGCACAGGAGACCCAGTGGTCAATCAACCGACTGGAAATGAGAGCGATATGCCGGGCGTTGCAGGCGTTCGAAGCTACGGTGACAGGTTGAGCGGTGCAAGTACTGTCTGACAACTCCGCGGCGGTGGCCTACATCAATCGACAGGGCAGAACCGGAAGTGTGGCCATAGAGGCCGCGGCAAAGGGTCTGTGTATGTGGATAGAGCTTTGGCTGCCAGCATTTTTGGTGGTGCATGTTGCGGGTAAGGACATTGTGACGGCGGATTTCCTCAGCTGGGTCCGAGTAGATGCCAGAGAATGGGAGTGGCATCCGGAAGTGTTCGCACAGATCAGTCGCATATGGGGACAGCCAGTAATGGACCTCATGGTGGCGTTTCACTCTGTGTAAACGGGTCGCTTCTTCAGCAGACAACGCGAAAGGAGGTCGGAAGGCATCGGCGAACTGTTTCAACAGTGGCCGCCGTCCAGTCTTCTCTGTCTTTCCACTAGGGGCACTCAGGTTGAGTGGTTCTGCGTATTGAAGCGCTTCGGGGAAACGTGTGTTTGGGGGCCTAGGGCTGGCCGAGGCGCCCTTGGTATGCCTGCCTCATACGGTTGCTCGACGGGAGTCCATGGAGGTTTCCAACATTGGAGATTCTGTTGCTACAGAGTTCCCTTAGAATGTCTCAGGTGCATCGGTTTTTGCTTATGGGGGTGGCCATTGAAAGGGCAAGCTTAAGGAAAAAGAGTTGCTCGACAGCAGTCTTTGCCACCTTGCTGCAAAAAAATAAAATAAAATAAAATAAATAAAGTCTACGTCACTTGCATATGTGCGTATATGGCGCATCTTTGAGGACGGGTGCTCACGGAGGCACGCTCGCGCGACAACAGTGTTAGTTCCCTTGGTATTAGGTTTTCTGCAGGACGAGTTTGGTAAAGGCAGGTCCTGGAGAGTTCAGTTAGCAGCTCTGTCTTGCTATAGGGGCAAAGGACAGGGAGTGGCTGTCATGCACAGGTCGATGTGGTACGCTTTCTCAGGCGGTTGCCAGACTGTAGCCCTGTCGTAGGATATTAATTCCACCGGGGAAGCTCAAGTTGGTTTTAGGAGCGTTAGCTAGCACGCCATTGGGGCCCTTGCAACAGGCATAGGTTAAGGGTTTTGCCTTGAATACGGTATGTTTGATGGTCATCTGTTCGGCGAGGCGATTTTCGGAGTTCCAGGCGTTGACCTGTCAGGAATCGTTTTTTGTCTGTCTCCAGACAGAAGGTGGCCTGGCGGCAGGTTCCGTCGTTGTTGCCAAAGGTGGTTTCTATGTTCACCTAGCTAAAATGGTCTCTCTTCCAGCGCTAGGTGCGGCAGAGGGGAGCGTATTGAACCATAGCTTGCGCTGTTTGGACATCAAGAGAGCGCTGCGGCAGTGTTTAAAGGTTTCAGAAACTTTTGCAAGGTGGATCGTCTCTCTTCGGGGTGTTTGGAGGGCCCCGCAAAGGGAAGTGGCGACGGAGGAGTCCATTTCTGGATGGATTGGAGCGGAGAGTGCGTTGGCTTATCTTCTACGGGACCGTATAGTCCCAGGGAGCTTACGACATCACTCTACTAGAGTGCAAGCGTCTTCTTGGACGGAGCACAGTTTGGTTCCGCCTGTAGGGAGGCCTCTTGGTTGTCTCTCCATACGTTCAGTAAGCACTACCGCCTAGATATTCTGGCGGCTAAGGTGTTGAGATCCGGCTGGAAAGGTCCTTCCCAATGATTACTGCTCTGATGCATCCCAGAGGTTGAGGACTAAACTGGAGGAACGATAAGGAAATAGGAATTACACTTACCTGGTAATTGTGGTTCCTTGAGTGACTCCAGTTTAGTCCTCATTCCTGCCCGGGGATGGGGTCTTAGCAGTGGTTTTTCTGTTGGGGGAAGTGCAAGGTTAAAAGTGGATATAGGCCTTCACTGGTGTTCAGTCGTTTTGATGCTTCCATTTGTTTTGCGCTATATTGTTATTATATTATGATATTGTTATATATTGTTATATATATTGCTATATTGCTCTGGATTGTTTAGGGCTAGGCATTCGACGGAAAGGAGAGCATGCAGGAAGCAGTCCCTTTCCTTCTGGAAGGGCAGTAGTAGGTAGATAGGTTATATGTTCTGCGTGCCCTTGAATATAATAAGTTAAAAAAAAAAAAAAAAAAAAAAGATTACTGATTTTTTGCTCCTTTGAGTCTGCTTTGTCAATAGTTCACTGGGGGCTGATGGGAGAGACCAGCAGGCTATATCCAGTGATGTCATGAGTTTTTGACATGCCCAGTCTCCAAGCTGCAGGAGGAGGTTCACTACCCAGAGGTTGAGGACTAAACTGGAGTCACTCAAGGAACCACAATTACCAGGTAAGTGTAATTCCTATTTATTTTATCTTGATGTGCATTAGTTTAACACAGTGTTTCTCAAATTTTTGCCCATTGTGACACATCTAAAAGACTGCATTCATGTGCATGACACAGTGAACGCTAAAATCTGCAGCTGAACCAAAATCAAGCTCGAACATCATTTTATTATAGTTAAAATAATATTTGGGCTGGTAGCAGCAGTGATCATTGGAGTGGGAGAGCAGAACTGGGGAGCAGTTTGTAAGGATTTCAAGTACCAGGCTCTTTGCTTTGCACTTTCCCCAGCTTGCCGACCCACATGATTGATAGGTAAGGCATAGTCTTGCTGTCTGTCAGATTTTTGATGACATACCTCCCAGACCTTGGTGACACACCAGTGTGTCCCGACACACTTGTTGAGAACCACTGGTTTAACACAATGCCTGCTACATAATGAGATGCAAAGCACCTAATTATTATGCAAATAGAATAACATAGCCTTCGTTTGAGCTTCATAAGCGGTTATTTGTGGAACAATAATGCCACCTTTGAGCTGGTATGATTATTTCGCCCCCCTCCTCCTGCCCGATACTCCTGGCAGTGCTCCTGGGGGTTACTTTAAAGGGGCTTCAGGTAAATGTAACTTCTCCAGGACCAAGCAGGAAATCAGTCCTCACATATGGGTGACGTCGGCGCCGATGGAGCCCCCATGCGGAGAATTTCCCCAGCTTTCAAAGAAAGCCTTTGGGACTGCAGCACGCATGCGCGGTCCCCTTCCCGCCCAAGGGTGCCATCTTGCTCAGTCTTCTTTTTTCCGCGGAGCCCGACGGACGTGTTTCGTGTTCACCTGAGAAAAAAGTTGATTTTGCTAGTGGAACTGTTTTTTCTTCGGTACGACGCCGGTTTCCCTTTCCTGCCTGGGCCCAGTACACCGGTATCAAGCCCGGACTTCTTTTTTCGTTTTTTTTCCTTCGTGACTAGCGTTCGTGCCATTTTTCTGTTTTTCACTGGCAGCCCTGTCTTTTGACCTAGCAGGGGCCCTTTTTCCCCTGATGGCTGCCAGCGGGTTCAAAAAGTGTGATCGGTGTAAGAAACGTATATGTCTCACCGACACACATGACTGCTGCCTCCGCTGCCTCGGGCCAGATCATGACCCGATGATCTGTGGCCCGTGGGGGAAAATATCCTCGAAGACGTTAAGAAGTCGGCAGCACCAGAAGGAAAGAATCTTCTCTGACTCCGCGTCCGGCTGGGCCCGGACTTCGTCAGAGGCCTCGACGTCTTGGGATTCTGATCCCGAGCATTGCCGGGGTTCCTCTGAGAGGGGGTCTCCCTCGCAGGAGCATCGCAGGAAGAAGAAACACGCGAGGGCGGTGTCGGTGGACGCACTTGGCTCCTCGGGGGCCAGGTTGCATAGCCCCGACTGCCTTCCCGGGTCTTTGGAGTCGGAGAGGCCTGCTAAACAACCTCGTGTGGAGCCGGAGTCCCCGGGTCACGTGAATACTGTAGTCCTCTTGCACTCTCCTCCGGGGGAGCTGACGTCGGGCCCGACGCCATCGGGGCCCGAGTCGGGGGCTGCTGAGTCTCCTGAGCTCGGACTCAGGTTGACGGCCTTGGAGAGCAGCTTGGCTGCCTTCATGGAACAGCAGCGGGCACTGAAAGTCGGTCTCACCGGTGCCTCTGCCCCGACCACCGGGACATCGATGTCCAAGTCGACCCCGGAGGCCGAGCCGATCCTCGAGTCCATGCGCGCTCGAGTCGATCCTCGGCCGACGTCTCCCTTCGGAACCGAGGTCATCGACGCTGGTACCCTCGGCGTCAGGGCAGATGGCATCGGTGCCTGCCTGACCGGAGCAGCTCGATTCCTCCTCCAAGGGGTCAGGCTGCGAAACGGAGGATGAGGAGTCCCCGGACACCTTTCGGATCTGGTGTGTCCCTTCGGACTCACCGGAGTCTGAACCTCGGAGACGGTTCCCCCCGGAGGACATCCGGTTCTCGGGCTTCGTGCGGGACATGGCCAAGGCTTTGGCCTTCCCCGCGGACCCCGAGGAGGAGCCTCGAGCCGAGGAGCTCGAGGCTCTGCAGTATGACTCTCCTCCCAAGGAAGCCTTTACTGTACTGGTTCCTCCGATGCTGGGTCGATTCCATCTATCGAGTCTGCAAGAGCCCCGGGTTCCAAAAGGCACAGCTACCGCACCACTCCATGGTTGTGGAATCGGCCATGCATCGTCTGAAGAGTCAGAAGATGCACTCCTCGGTGCCTCCTGGCTGGGAGGCCCGGAACCTGGATGCCCTCGGTAGAAAGTGCTTCCAGGGCTCTATGCTTGCTTGCCGTGTCCAGACCTACCAGCTGTACATGGGCATGTACCTTCGAGACCTGGCAAAGGAGATTGCCGGGTTCTCTGCTGGTCTCTCCGAGGAACCTTTGCAGAGGTTCAAGGCCCTGTCATCGGGGATCCGAGAGTGCTCGAAGTTTATTTCTCGAGCAGTCTATGATGGCTTTGAGGCTTCAGCCCGAGTAGCCGGGTGCCGGCATCGGTGCACACCGTCAGGCCTGGCTACAATCATCGGACCTCGAGCCATGGGTGCAGGACAAATTGGTGGATGTCCCCTGCCGAGGTGAAAACCTCTTTGGCAAGCCCATGGCTGAAAAGGCTGCAGAACTCGAGTCCGAGACTCTCACCCGGACAAGGCTGTCCAGAAAAACCTCTGCCCCTTCTCAGAAGAAGGGCTCGGGGAAAAAAGACCTTTTACCCGAGGAAGTCGTCTGCCTACAAAACATGCCCTCACTTTCAGGCCTCCACAGCTCCCCAGCAGGGTCAGCAGGCCAAGGGGCAGGGACATGGACCCCATAGGCAGAAAACCCCCAAGCCACCAGCTCCGACTCCTGCACAGCAGGGAGTGGGGTTTTGACTCCAGTGGCATAGCCTGTTCTCCTCAGCTGGGCCCCCTAAGCACAGGAGGCCGGCTGACCCTGTATGCCCACAGGTGGTCAGCCGTGACAAGGTATACCTGGGTGCTCAGCATAGTCCACAGGGGCTATCTTCTCCACTTCCACCAGGTACCTCCCTCCTACTTTCCAGGGGAGCCTCCAAGACTCCCTCTACAAAGGGACTTACTCCTACAGGAGTTAGCAAGTCTTCTAAAGGAACAGGCGGTGGAACTGGTGCCCCCACCACCTGAGAGGTCAAGGTTTCTATTCCAGGTACTTTCTCGTACCAAAGAGGACAGGAGGCCTAAGGCCCATCCTAGACTTGCGGAACCTCAACAAGTTCCTGGAGAGGGAAAAGTTCAAGATGCTTACCCTTGCAATCCTGCTGCCCTACCTCCAGCAGGGAGATTGGCTATGCTCCTTAGACCTAAAGGATGCTTATACTCGCATCCTTATTCATCCAGACCACAGACAATATCTTTGATTTGTCGTGGGAGGAAACCATTACCAGTACAGGGTACTCCCTTTTGGCCTAACCTCCGCCTCCAGGGTTTTCACCAAGTGCCTGGCGGTGGCGGCGGCCTATCTCAGGGTTCAAGGACTCTTTGTGTTTCCCTACCTGGACGACTGGCTCATCAGGGGTCAGTCTCCACAGGAGATCAATCAAGCCACCCTCCGCACTGTCTCTCTTCTCCAGCATCTGGGGTTTGTCATAAACTTCGCAAAGTCCGCTTTGCGCCCCGCACAGAACATGGAGTTCATCGGAGCGAGACTAGACACCCTTCAGGCAAAGGCCTTTTTACCTGTGGATAGGGCCCACAGACTGATGGATCTGGCCAGACAGTTCCACAGCAATTCTCTGGTCTCCGCCAGACAATTCCTGAGGCTCTTAGGCCACATGGCATCCACGGTCCATGTAACTCCAAATGCCCGTCTGCACATGAGGCCAGCCCAGTGGGGCCTCAGATCTCAGTGGCTGCAGGCCACAGGAAACCTGACGGAGAAGATCAGGGTGTCCAAGCTACTAGCGTCTTCTCTGCAGTGGTGGCTTCATCTTCCGAATCTGTTGCAAGGGGTGCCTTTTCAAGCACCTCCACACTCTCAAGTGCCGACAACCGATGCTTCTCTTCAAGGTTGGGGTGCACATTGCCAAGGAGCATGCACTCAGGGCCTCTGGTCCCCTTGGGAGGCCACACAGCAGATCAATTTCCTAGAACTCGGAGCAATCCGCTTAGCCCTGCGGACTTTATCTCATGTCCTCTCTCACCAGTCCATCTTGGTTCAGACGGACAATCAAGTTGCTATGTTCTATGTGAACAAGCAGGGGGGCACAGGGTCCCGATCTCTCTGTCAGGAAGCACAGGACCTGTGCTCCTGGGCAGTCAATCATGGCATACTTCTCAGGGCGGTCTATCTCCCTGGTCAAGAGAATTACCTGGCAGACAGATTGAGCAGGATTCTACAGCCACACGAATGGCAGTTGAATCCTCTGGTAGTTCAACAGATCTTCCTAAGATGGGGTCTTCCCACCATAGATCTCTTTGCCAGTCCACTGAACCGACAACTGCCCAGGTTCTGCTCCAGACAACCGCATCCTCTCAGAGTAGCGGCGGATGCGTTTCTCATTCAATGGTCTACAGGCCTCCTATATGTGTTTCCTCCCACGCCTCTAGTGCCCAAGACACTGTTCAAGGTGATTCGGGACAAGGCCTCGGTGATTCTGGTGGCCCCCAGGTGGCCAAGGCAACCCTGGTTCCCGCTTCTTTTGCAACTGGCGGTGGACACTCCTCTTCCTCTGGGGATGCAACCCGATCTCCTGTCTCAGGAGCAGGGATCTCTCTTACACACCAACCTCCAGTCCCTCCATCTGATGGCCTGGCTGCTGAAAGGGTAGTTCTAGCACCCTTACTGCTGCCTAGGGAAGTGGAGGACGTGGTCTTGGCTCTAGGAGGCAGTCCACCCGGAAGTCTTATGCCCTCAAGTGGCGTAGGTTCTCCACCTGGTGTGCTCAACACAAGCAGGATCCTTTCTCCTGCCTGGTACCAGTGGTGCTGCAATATTTGCTTCACCTGTCCAATCTGGGCCTTAAATCCAACTCTGTTAGGGTCCATCTCAGTGCTCTCTCTGCGCACCATTCACCAGTGGAGGGTCAGTCTCTCTCAAGCCACCCCTTGGTGGCTCGCTTCCTCAGAGGCCTACTTTTGCTTAAGCTTCCAGTTCGTCCACCTGCCCCTGAGTGGGATTTGAATGTGGTCTTGCAGCGGCTTACTTGCCCACCATTTGAGCCTATGGCTACTTGTCCTTTGCGCTTTCTCTCCTGGAAAGCGTTGTTTTTGGTAGCTCTTACCTCAGCAAGGCGAGTGAGCAAGCTTCAAGCCCTGGTGTCAGAGGCACCATACACTAGGTTCTATAGGAACAGGGTAGTCTTACGGACTCACCCTAAGTTCCTTCCCAAGGTTATCTCCTCCTTCCACCTCAATCTGGAGGTGGTTCTTCCGACTTTCTTTCCCAGGCCGCATGCCAGCCGGGCTGAGATGGTCTTGCATACCCTGGACTGTAGGAGGGCGTTGTCCTTCTACCATGACCTTACGCAGGAGCATCAAAGGGCTGTCCAGCTCTTTGTCTGTTTTGACACTAATAAGTTGGGGTTACCTGTCTCCAAGCGTACCCTGTCCATCTGGGTAGCAGACTGTATCGCCTGGGCGTACGGGGCAGCCGGCCTCTCATTGTATGGCCGAGTCATGGTCACCGTGTCAGGGCGAAGGCTGCGTCAGTGGCTCATCTCCGCTCTGTTCCGTTGGCAGACATCTGCAGGGCCGCTACTTGGTCTTCAAGCCAGACTTTTGCGGCCCACTACTGCCTCGAGAGGGAGTCCCGCAGGGACAGTGCTTTCGGACAGGCGGTACTCCGTAATCTCTTTGAGGTTGTGATAAGGAAGCTTATCATAGCTCAGGAAGGAGCTATAGAAAAGGTGAAGTGACTCTGAACAAGCAACCTGTCAGTTCTGGTAGAAATATGAAAACAGAATTTTGCCATAAAAGACTACCAGTCCCAAAATGCACCAGTTTTCCAACAGCCATTAGAGGAGCTGAAGTGAGGAAACGTGTGTTCAATCAGGAGGGCTATGAGGTAATCCCTAAGCACTCATCTCAAAGGGCAGGGCCTGATTCAGCACAGCTGCGCTGTGTTAGGGAGGATCACTCATCTAAGCAGAATAAGAGTAGAGTTTATTCTACAGATGACCATCTTCATGATCACCTTGGATATCCAGAGAATTATCCTCAGTTTCATCTGAAGGATCATCAGAAGCAGAAGCCAAACCGGACGGACAGAGAGGGAAAGAGACCCTTTGGAAGAAGGAAGAGAAAAGCCTTTGAGAGGTCTAGAAGAGTCCAAAGCAGTACGTATACTGGGAGGCATTTCAAGGGCCAGCATATACACCATTGGACTGGGGAAAGCCAGAGAAATGGTGCTGCAGAGCTAGGAATCTCCAGACACTACCTGTGAGGGAGACGGCTGCACGTGGAAGGGACCCTAAGACCCGTGCCAGAAGGTATGTGAAGAGAGATACAGTGTCCAGGGATCTGGATTGGAAGGCTGGACATAAGAACTGGACTACATACTGGCCAGGCTATATAGAGAGAAACTCTAACAGCAATGGAAGCTCAGGTATGAACACTGATCTATGCCCTAGCTATAACCTTGAAAGACAGCAGGGAAACAAGTATTCTCCTGAAAATGCTCCATTGAGAGATTCATCTGTGCCAATCCATGATATTGAACCCATGCTTGTTGAACAAGGGGGAATAATAGCAGATGAGGATCCTGTTTATATGGACTGCTCTCTATCTAAACTCCGTTGGTAACTTTCTGTTATAAAGTACAGCAACCATCATAAAGAAATACAAATTTGTCCTTTAATCTACTCAGAAAAGCTCCTGAAGCAGGATTTGACCCACACAGTGGAAGGCAAGCCAGCTAAGGGGTTTCAGCTGGTGACTGCTAGCAATTAAGCCTTACCTAATTGCTTGTGAGCTAGGAGAGAATCACTTCTGTATCTATGTGGGAAGTAATCAGAAGTTAACCTGAAAAGAACAGTTTGTTTCTTGCTTTGTGGCTTTTCATTTGTTGTTTTCCTGATTTTGACTGTTTTTCCAAGTTAACACTGAAAGCAAGTAACCTAATTTATGTGCTACCAAGCATATCTGTGTTGGGAGAAATAACCCCATAAATAAATATCTTATTGGCTTTACCCAAGAGCACAACTAAATTATTGTCAGCAGCTGTGTCTGGTGTGAATGAACTACATTGCCCACAATACCTTGCAAATCATATAGAAATATGCACTTGCCAAGAGTGTGAAGATTCTCACCCAGGCAGCCGTCTGACAAGGTATAGGCAACTCCTACCCTCCGGCCCTGGTGTTGGGCTACCGTACGGGGGCGTTCTCAGAGAAGATTCTTTTTGTACATGCTGAGGCTCTAGAGGGAGCTCAATTTTTCAGCTTTGGGTCCCCGGTAGCCTTAAGCTGGGGAGTCCCATATGTGAGGACTGACTTCCTGCTTGGTCCTGGAGAAAGAGTAGTTACTCACCTGTAACAGGTGTTCTCCAGGAGCAGCAGGAATCAGTCCTCACAACCCTCCCTCCTCCCCTTGGAGTTGCAGTCATATGATTTATTTTTGTTTTTTGCTGTCTTTTAGTTATGTCATCTGACTGAGCAAGATGGCACCCTTGGGCGGGAAGGGGACCGCACATGCGTGCTGCAGTCCCAAAGGCTTTCTTTGAAAGCTGGGGAAATGCTCCGCATGGGGGCTCCGTTGGCTCCGACGTCACCCGTATGTGGGGACTGATTCCTGCTGCTCCTGGAGAACACCTGTTACAGGTGAGTAACTACTTTTGCTCTGCAGATCCCCTCCGCCAGAGCAAAGAACTCTCATCCTCCCAAAGACAGCCCCCAGGGCAAGTGGGGCTGGACCCCAGTCCCCATTCACTCTTGCACTGTTGGACTCTGGATTCAAAATGGTGCCATTTGGCCGCTAGTAGTAATGCCATGAGACTATCACTAGGGATTGATAGCATTCTACAGGCAGGAGAGACTTAGAGAGATCTGCTGGACATGAGAGATACCTCCAGTAGGTCTTGGGGAGGGTGTCTGAAGGGATTGGGATTTTTTGCTGGGAGAAGGGGGATCTGCATGGCACGTAAGTTACCTGCAACCCTTTTAAAATGACTCCCAGGAGCATTAAGCCACATGTTAATGGTCTCAAGCTCCTGGGGAGGAAAGGTAATGCAGCTTGTGAAGTTGTTATTTTACCACAGGAGTTATTAACCTGTGCTGCTGAGTTGCCACAGATTAGTGATTCCCATGATAAAATAAGTTGCAGTAAAATGCAGTATTTTACCATAGCTTATTAACTTACCCCTTAATCTCCAATGTAGGCCTATTCTTCAAAAACACTAATCGAACTCTGGAATTTGTTACCGGAGAATGTAGTAAAGGGTTTAAAAAAGTTTGGGCAAGTTCCTGGAGGAAAGATCCATAAACCATTATTAAAGGGGACCCGGGATATCCACTGCTTGCCCCAATACAAGCATTGTGGAACCTGTGTCTTTTGGGGAAACTGCTAGGTACTTATGACCTAGATTGGCCACTGGTGGAAAACGGGATACTGGGCTTGATGGATCTTGGTCTGACCCAGTATGGCATATTTTATGTTCTTATGTAATTGGCTGGGGTCAAAAAAGAGGATATTGGGAATTTTAACCTAAAGGCCACCCCATTTTAGATATGTTCTGGCATAAAACCAAAAAATATTTTTCCTCCTAGCCTGCATTTCT
This sequence comes from Ichthyophis bannanicus, assembly GCA_033557465.1. Classification (NCBI taxonomy): domain Eukaryota; kingdom Metazoa; phylum Chordata; class Amphibia; order Gymnophiona; family Ichthyophiidae; genus Ichthyophis; species Ichthyophis bannanicus. The sequence goes on along the minus strand of CM066031.1, from coordinate 1,003,032,243 downwards.
TTACTGATATTAGGCAACACAATAATCTTTTGCCCCTCTCCTTCTCCCCTCCAAAAAAGATCCTTTTTGGATAGAACCAAAACCCAGTTCAAGAATAAAAAACATCATTAAAGTGGTTGTGGTAGGCCAACTTGTCAGTTTTTGCTGAAAATATTTTTTCCATCTTTGTGTAAAATGTAGTGGTTCCTCTTCAGATAACTGATTGGTTGATAACACATTTCCTTGTAGGTTTGGCGTGTAGTGCACATAGCTCCAGTGGTTTCTGCTGTAATTAACCGAGGCAATCACTTTTCTATTGGATTTCTTATCAGTTGGCACATTAACTGCCAATTTTGCCCTGAGTATATCCGGTTTTGGATTTTGCAGTAGATTGAAATGGCTAGTGGACTCAAGTTATTTGGTTGTCCCATTTCCTCATTGCTTTTCTTGAATTATGTATTTGTGTGTCCTTTCCCCAGCTGCTGTAGTTATGCTGGGTGGTTCCATTTTCTTTTACATTCACAGATATGACAGCAATTACTGTGTAGCAAATGCAGTTTGTGATATGGAATTTCCAATTAATACTCAAATATAACTTTGAAATAGTATTTATGGTGTGTAATTTAGTTGAATTTGGGCTGATTCATCTGTTGTGCTTCATTGTTGCTGTTTTGTTTTCTCTGTTCTCAAAGATTTTTTTGTCTTTTCATTCAAATGGGAACTTTTTATTTTATTAGAGTCTCTCTCTCTCTTATTTAATAGTTTCCTGATTTAGCTGTCTTCTTTAGAATGGCATAATAGTTTGTAGCTGAACACAGGATGAGGGAAAATGGTGCTTAGAGGGAAACTCTTTTATATAATAGAGCAGGAAGTGAGTGAACAAGAAATGGTTCAATTGAAGGAAAACCAGCAATACAACCTGCAAAGGATTTATTTTTCTCCAGAACCAAATGGCTTTGAGATCTCTCTCCTCTATACCTTCCTAGAACATTGGGTTAAATATAAAACAGTTTTCTTGCTTTCCATTAATATTAAAGTGCTCCTCCCTGCTGCCATTTAAAAGCTCCAGTTCTTGGTGTCAATGCCTTTGCTAAGCGGCTGCTCAAATTTCTGTGCTTATTTTCCTCCTACCAGTTGTCATGCAAAGAGAATCCTTTCAACAGAAAACAATCACCTGCCCCCTCGCCTGTGAAGAGGAAAACTTCCAAAGGACCGAAGCCGGCACGTCCTCCTGCCCCGGGCCACGGTTTCCCTCTCATCAAGCGCAAGGTATGGGGTTTCCTCTCGCGAAGTAGTGTTCACTTTCTTAGAGATTCTACTAATGGCCAGACAGCAGGGTGACGCGATCTCCTATGGATTGGTAGGTGCAGGCAGATCAGTACATCCCAGAGGAGGACATTCACGGGGAGATGGAGGCCATCGAGCAGCACCTGGATGAACTGGAACACCGTGGGGTGGACCTGGAGGAGAAACTGCGTAGCACTGAAAATGGTAAGAAGGCAGCGGTGTCTCTATATGAGGAAGGACAGGACCGTATCCTCTGTCTGGGTGCGTGGGGGGAACTAGGGAGAAGACAGTGTCACACCATCTCTATATGGTGCTGCGGTACCTCTCCTATATAATTGACTTGTAGATAGAGAAGGAGACCTGCACTGCTTATGTCCTGCCCTGTGACTGGACTTTATCTCTTTCTCTGGGTTTATATGCAGAAAATGAAGAGGACAATCTCTTGGTTGAATGGTTTAAACTGATCCATGAGAAACATATGCTGGTGCGGCGTGAATCGGAGCTCATCTACATGTAAGTGAGGTCACAATGTTTTGCATTTAATTACATGTATGCAATGATCCCTCTAAGCTGCACTGGGTCCGCCGCCAGCATTCCTGCTGGCAGGGGGGGAGTGCAGTGCGATCGCTCCGTCCCTCCCCCCAAGGCGGGAATGCCGGCGGAGGACCCAGCGCAGCTTAGAGGGAACATTGCATGTATGGCATTTCAGTCACTCAGAAGTTGTTAAATTACTAGCAAGGATTGTTTTCTACAAAAAGAAGGGAAGTGAAATAGATGCGTAACCACCCCATATTGATGGAAAATTGGAGGCTGGCCAAATATCCGTGGGGAGTACTTCAATAGACACCCATGCGCTAGGGAATAAAATAATGTAGTTGCTAGGTTAGTCCACTTTTAATGGTTGATAAAGAAAAAGAAAGAAAAAAAAGTGTATGAGGTGCTACCTTTTTTATTGGACTAACTTAATATATTTTAGACTAGCTTTTGAAGGTTAACACCTTTTTCTTTGGAGACAAGTGACATCACACTCCAACATGACCATTCCAGCTTGAGCTCCAGTGGGCCTGGGAGTTAAATCTTCCAGCCCCAGGAGAGCCATGTATATGGGTCGCTAAGAAAAAAAACCCTGTCAATTTGAAGGACTTTGCGTTCCCAAATTTGGCATCCCCATGACTGTTGATAAAATGGCGATGGCCCCTATGCAAGGAGCTGCAAATGAGCTGAAGGAGGCTGCTGCAGGCACAATGAGAGAGGCAGATGCAGAGATCAATCCGATTCTGGTGGAGAGTAATGAACTGACATTTCAAGCCAGCTCTGGTCCTGGTTTCAGGACCTTTAAAGCTGATTTATCCAAAGTCAAAGAAAAGCTGAAAGGAGCATGGAGGTGCTGCACCATGATGTCAACGAGTTGGGCCCAGCGTGTTGAAGATGTTGCAGGCAAAGTGGAGGAGCAGGCCAAGGCAGCGGAGGTCCTGGAACAAAAGATAGCAGAAATGGAAAACTTAAGAGAGGAGCTCCAGGACAATCTTGGGGACCTTAAGAACCTCTCTCGCAGAAACCATTTATGCTTTCCCTGAAGAAACAGATTTTTGGGACTGTGCAGCAGTGGTAAAGAGAATTTCTAAAGCTATCTTGGAAGAAACGGGTGAAGAGACTGAGGGATGGGACTTAAGAATTGATCGTGTGCAGGGTCCCACTGGTCTCAACATGCCATGAGGTATTAGCACCTGCTACCATGACTTCAGGGTTAAGGAGAAAGTGGCAAGCAAATTCATCTTTTAGAATGCTCAAGTGGGAAGCCTATCAGGTGGAGGTATTTGCTGATCTGGCCCAGTCAGTCCTGTGGAGGCAAAGGGAACTGTGGGATATATTCCAGGGGCTGTGTGAGGAAGGATTACACTATAGCTGAGCCTTTCCTTTTGGCCTGAATTCTATTCTTAAAGGAAAGTGTCATAGAGTGTATGCGAGAGGAGGCAGTGTGGCTGCTGTTGGATGCAGGTCTTACAGGTCTGGAGACCAGGGCAGCCAGAGAAGGGACTCCATGGTGGAAATATCCTAAGTGGTAGCGTGTTTCATGTGGCTGAAGATGACAATAGTTGGAGGTGTGGACAGTTAACATAACAACATAAGAGATGTCATACTGGGTCAGACCAAGGTCCATCAAGCCCAGTATCCTGTTTCCAACAGTGGCCAATCTAGGTCATAAGTACCTAAAAGGTTTCCCAAAAAGACACAGGTTCCACAGTGCTTCTATTGGGGCAAGCAGTGGACATTCTGTGTCCACTTTAATTATGGACCTTTCCTCCAGGAACTTGTCCAAACCTTTTTTAAACCTGGCTACACTAACAGCTTTTACTACATCCTCTGGTAGCAAATTCCAGAGCTTGATTAGATGTTGAGTGAAAAATATATTCTCTTATTAGTCTGAAATAGGTTACCCTAGTCTTTCTATATTTTGATGGCATAAACAATCCATCTACATTTACCCGATCTCCAGGAACAAGCAGGAATGTAATCTTCAAATAAGGGTATCGTCGGTACCGACGGAGCCTGCGCGGGAACGCTTCCCAGCGTCCAATTATAAAGCTTTTGGGAGCATCCCACAGCGCCTGCGTGCTGCCTTCCTGCCTTTCCCAACTGTCTCTCTCCAGTTCTTCATTTACCGCGGAGCCGGCAGGTCGCACTTCCTGTCACCGCAGAAAATATCCCATTTATTCTTCTTTTTTGTGGTCGTGTCTGCCTTCCTTCGACGCAACACTGGTACCGCCGGTTCTTTCTTTCTTTTCCTTGGAAAAAAAAAAAAGAAACCAACAAATCTTTTCCTGGAGTCTTCCAGCTTTTTTCTCCTCTGGTGCCACGCGCCATTTTGGGCACTAGGCCCAACTTTCCTCTACAATGGAAAAACCCGCTTCGGGTTTTAAAAAGTGTTCCAAGTGTGGCGGTACCATCTCTGTCACCGACACCCATGAGTGGTGCCTCAAATGTTTAAGTCTTGACCACTCTATCTCCAAGTGTATTGCCTGTGAGATGATGTCGAAGAGGGGTCGGCAAAACCGAGCTGCTTAACTTAGCACTCTTTTTCCCTCCGATGCAGCATCTATGGCATCAACATCTTTCAGGGCTTTGTCTTCCTCCCATGGATCTCAGGTAACTAAACATAAGTCTAGCCGGTCCTCAAAGGGTAGATCTCCTTCTAAGTATCGAGATGCCTCTGGCGTTGCCCTTGAGGGACTCATACTCGCAAAATTGCCCTGGTGGGAGGCTTCGGCTTCCAAAGCATCATCAGGGCTCCAGGATGTTCTCGAGGCCCCAACCTCTGCAGAACTACTGGTGTCATGCTCTGGGGTACCGGCCGCTCTGTCCGGTACCGATACCCAGGCATCGGCGGCGTTGATAGACCAGAGATTCTTGGCTATTGAACGCAGTCTGGCAGCTCTTCTCTCGGCATCGATGCCCCTGAAACCGCTTCAGACAATTCAACCGGTACCAGTACCGACACCTACATCGGTACCGGGGGCAACTGCATCAACGTCGGCAGGTGGACTACTAGTACCGACGCATGCTGTGCCCTCCGGTACTGACAAGTCGGTATCGGACACTGTCGATACCGACTTCGATCGGTACCAGTATCGTTCGCTGCACGATTATCCGGACAGGAGATACTTTGAATCCTTCGAGTGTGAAGTCTCTGACAGCTCTGTCGATAACAGAGTACTTCTTCCTGAGGATTCTTCCTCTCCTAAACGTAGGATGTCTCCTCCAGAGGATATATCCTTCCAGGATTTTATCCGGGAGGTGGCTCGAGGTCTTTCCATCACAGTGGCTTCTGAAACAGAGCCTAGGGCAAAGGAATTGGAGATTTTACAGTATCCTAAAGCTCCCAAAGAGGTAGCTACTTTTCCTATTCATGAGATCTTGCATGATCTCATGCTAAGGATGTGGGAAACACCTCTCACCACTTCTCCTCATTCTCGTAGGCTCGATACCATGTATCGAGTTCCTCCCTGTCCTGGATTTCAAAAACCTCAGCTGCCCCACCATTCCATGGTGGTGAAATCAGCTATGAGAAGGATCAAGAGTGCAAAAAGACATGCATCTAATCCTCCAAGACGTGAATGTAGAATTCTTGATGCCTTTGGGGCGTCGAACCTTCCAGGCCTCTATGCTTTCTGCCAGGATTAGTTCCTACATTTTATATATGGGTATGTTCCTTAAGGAGGTTACAGGAGATCTAGAGCTTATGAGCCCTCTCCTTCCTGATGATAAGAGACAAGATTATCTTGCACTTAGCAAACATGCTCAGGATGTTTCCAAATTCGTAAATCGTGCAGCTTTTGATTCTTTTGAGTGCATAAGCAGAACTTCTGCTATTGCCATAGGTGCACGTAGGATTGACTGGCTCCAGGCATCTGACTTGGAACTTTGGGTACAGGACAAACTGGGGAATATTCCTTGCACAGGAGAGAATCTCTTTGGCAAAAATTGTCAAGAGAAAGCTAATGAGCTAGATGCTGATAATCTCACCTTGGCTAGATTATCAAAATCTACAGCTGATCCTGCAAGGAAAAAGTCCTACAAAAAAACATTCTTTACTAGAAAGAAGTTCTACCCCTCCTATACCCAGCAAGGGCATCGTTTAGGTCAGTCTGCCCAAAAGGGTCAGCAACAACCTAAATAAAGAAAAACAAAGGCTGCTAAGCCTCAACTGGCTCAGCAGACTCAGCCTCCACAGGTGCTTTGACTCCCATCTAGAGAACTTTGTCTTCCTGGTCCTGAACGGGCCAGAGCCTTCCACCATTCCAGGAAGATTATGTTATTTTGCCCCCAGATGGGGGCAGATAACAGCAGAAAGTTGGACTCTGGCCATTGTAAGAGAGGGATACAAGCTTCACTTCTTCAGCATGCCCCCTCCTACATTGGTAAGACAGTTCAATTCTCAGACCTCTCTCAACTCCCAGTTAGATCACGAGGTCAGTCTACTTCGTGCCCAAAGGGCAATAGAAGAAGTACCTATTCATCAACAAGGTACAGGGTTCTATTCCCCCTTTTTCCTTATTCCAAAGAAAACAGGAGGACACAGACCCATTTTGGACCTTAGAGAATTGAACAAATTCCTGTTCAAAGAGAAATTCAAAATGATTTCTCTAGGAACTCTACTGCCATACCTTCAGAGTCAGGACTGGCTTTGTTCTCTAGATCTCAGGGATGCGTACACTCATGTTCTCATCCATCCAACTCACCGAAGGTTTTTTCGCTTTCTATTTCAAGGGAAGCACTACCAATACAGAGTTCTTCCTTTTGGCCTGGCCTCGGCATCAAGGGTGTTCACAAAATGCATGGCTTTAGTGGCAGCATTTCTCCGCACCCTAAAAATATTTGTCTTCCCTTACTTGGACGATTTGCTCATTCGAGCCCTATTAGAGCCAGAGGCCAGGTTTTCTCTATCTCGCACAATGCGGATCCTTCAATATTTGGGACTTGTCATAAACTTCCCAAAATCCAACCTAGCTACCACTCAGTCTCTAGAGTTCATAGGAGCCCTGCTGGATACCAGACAGACAAGGGCCTATCTTCCACAGTCCCGCTGCCTTCACATTGTGCAGTTAGCTTCCCAAACAATGCTAAAGTCTCACCTCACTGCTTGGGAAATGTTACAATTGCTAGGCCACATGGCATCCACTGTGCATGTGGTCCCTTATGCCCGCCTCCATATGAGGGCAGCCCAGTGGACTCTATCCACTCAGTGGACTCAGGCGTCAGGTTACCTGTCAGACAAAATAGCAACCTCAGATCGTCTTATTTTGTCTCTCCAATGGTGGCAGTCGCCCCAGAATCTGTTGGTGGGTTCCCCTTTTCAGCAACCCCCACCCCAAGTAACTCTAACAACAGATGCCTCACAGGTGGGTTGGGGAGCCCATTTGCAAGGCGCCTCTACCCAGGGTTCCTGGACTCCACAGGAGACCGATTTACACATCAGTCTCCTAGAGCTCAGAGCAACCTATCTTGCTCTTCAAGTGTTTCACACCCAGCTCAGCTACAAAACTGTCCTAATTCAAACGGACAACCAGGTAGCCATGTTCTATGTAAACAAGCAGGGCGGAACAGGCTCTCTGTCGCTCTGCAACGAAGCTTTGCGACTTTGGGCCCTCGCTAGAGAGCATCAGATTCATTTCCTTGCAGTGTATCTTCCAGGCATTCAAAACTCTTGGGCAGACAGACTCAGTCGAGTTCTGCTTCCACACGAATGGTCTCTCCATGCAGACCAAGTGGCCAAATTTTCCAATTTTGGGGAACCCCGGACATAGACCTCTTTGCAAGTCCGCTGAATGCCAAACTTCCCCGGTTCTGTTCCAAAATTCCGGCTCAGGGTTGTCAGGCCAGGGATGCCTTCCTCCTCCATTAGGGTTGGGATTTTCTGTATGCCGTCCCACCCATTCCCCTAATTCCCAGAACGTTATTCAAGCTTCAGAGAGACAAAGGCCATATGATTCTCATAGCCCCACATTGGCCACGACAAGTGTGGTACCCTCTGCTCTTACATCTCTCTCAAGCTCCATCTCTGGAGTTAGGATCTGCTCCAGATCTCCTATCCCAGGAGGACGGGATGCTGTGGCATCCCAATCCCCAGTCTCTACATCTCTGGGCCTGGTTGCTGAAAGCCTAGAACTTCATGGTCTTAACCTTTCTCAGCAAGTAAAGGATATCCTTTATGCTTCCAGGAAACCATCCACAAGACGCTCTTATGCTTTCAAGTGGAAAAGGTTTACCATATGGTGTTCGCAGAAGGGTCTTAACCCTCTTGCTATACCTCTGGAATCCTTACTGGAATATCTCCTTCATTTGTCTAATGCAGGGCTTAAGACCAATTCAGTGAGAGTTCATTTGAGTGCTATTGCAGCTTCTCTCAAGCCTCTAAATGGGCAACCTATTTCCTCTTATCCTCTCATAGTGAGGTTTATGAGGCGCCTTCTTCTAACTAAGCCTCCCGTTAAGCCACCACCGGTGGCATGGGATTTAAATTTGGTTCTTGGGCAGCTTAGGAAACCGCCTTTTGAACCATTAGCTACTACCTCGTTGAAATTCCTTTCCTGCAAGGTTATTTTTCTTATTGCAATCACATCAGCACGTCGCATTAGTGAATTGCAAGCATTGGTGGCTGATTCTCCTTATACAAGGTTCCATCATGATAAGTTAGTCCTTAGGACTCATCCTCATTTTATGCCAAAGGTGGTTTCAACTTTTCATTTAAACCAAGCTGTTTACCTTCCTGTTTTTTTCCCAAGGACTCATGCCTCTAATGCAGAAAGGAATCTTCATACTTTGGACTGTAAAAGAGCTTTGGCCTTTTACTTGCAAAGGACGCAGCAACATAGAAAGTCCTCTCAACTCTTTGTTGCTTTTGATCCTAGTCATTTAGGACTTCCAGTCTCCAAAAGGACACTGTCCAACTGGATTGCACAGTGTATATCTTTTGCCTATCGGAGTAAGAACCTTTCTCTTGAAGGCCATGTCACTGTGCACAATGTGAGAGCCATGGCAGCCTCTATGGCTCATCTTCACTCTGTGTCTATCGACGACATCTGTGGAGCACCTTCCTGGGCCTCGGTTCATACCTTCACAGCCCATTACTGCTTGGACAAGGACTCCTGCCGGGATGCCTTGTTTGGTCAGGCTGTTCTTCAGCACGTTCCATACTTAATCAACTCCTACCCACCATCCCTGGTAGGATGCCAGAGATCCATGGGGGGAAGTGGAGCTCTTTCACAAGGGCACACAACTTCTGGGGTTTTCTCCCTGGCATCTGCAGCTAGGGAGTCCCCATATGTGAAGACTACATTCCTGCTTGTTCCTGGAGATAGCATAGTTACTCACCTGTAACAGGTGATCTCTGGGAACAGCAGGAATTTAGTCTTCACAACCCACCCACCTCCCCTAGGAGTTGTATCTCTCTATCTCTCTCTTTCTCTCTCTCTCTTTTGTCTCAGCTTTAAACTCAACTGGAGAGGGACAGTTGAGAAAGGCGGGAAGGCAGCATGCAGGCGCTGTGGAATGCTCCCAAAAGCTTTCCTATTGGACGCTGGGGAGCGTTCCCGTGCAGGCTGCGTCGGTACCGACGATACCCATATGTGAAGACTAAATTCCTGACCTGTTACAGGTGAGTAACTATGCTTTCCTCCAATCCTCTGGATAGGGAATCAAGAACTCTTGATGCCTTTAGGCATTGGTACTTTCAAGCCTCCATGCTTTCAGCCCGCATAAGTTCATACATACTCTACATGGGTATGTTCCTTAGGGAGGTAACTAGGGATCTGGAATCAATCTTGCCTCTTCTCCTGGATAATAAGATGGCAGACTTTCTTACATTAGTCAAACATGCCCAAAATGTTTCCAAGTTTGTTAATAGGGCAACATTTGACTGTTTTGAATGCACTAGCAGATCAACATGGAGTGGAGGAGTGGCCTAGTGGTTTGAGCAAGGTACTTCAGGCCGGAAGGTCGGGGGTTCAAATCCCACTAGAGGACAGCAACCTTGGGCCGGAAGGACTGGGGTTTCTAGTCCCACAGGTGCTCCTTGTGGTCTTGGGCAAGCCACTTAACCCTCCATAGCCCATGTTCCCTGTAAAACAGTTATCTCCAAGTTATAATGCCCTGTTCAATGTAATTTCAGTTTGTTCAATGTAAACTGCACTGATGCAGAATAGCGCGGTATATAAGAGAATGTAAATAAATAAATAAACATCTATCTGCATAGGTGCACATAGGATTGCCTGGCTTCAAGCATCCGGCCTTGAACAATGGGTTCAAGACAAGCTGTGTAATATTCCCTGTACTGGTGAGAACCTGTTTGGAAAGGATTGGCAAGATAAGGCTTTTCAGAGTCTGAGAATACCACCCTCAGTAGGCTTTCCAAAGCTTCTGCCAACCCTGACAAGAAAAAAGCAGCTGCAAAGAAGCCTTTCTATGGTAAGAAGAAATTTTACCCTTTTTACCTCCCAGCTTCTCAATACCAGCCTCAGGGTACCCAGAGGAAGCAACAGCCTCCCAAGCAACAAGAAGCCACAGGCTTCTAAACCCCAACTAGCTGCGCAGATGCAATCTGCACCTGGTTTATGACTTCTTCTTAGAGAACATAGCCACCCTGCCTCTGGAGAAACCCCACCCCCTCCACATAGCTGGCAGGCTTTGACATTATGTCCACAGGTGGCATCTGATCACCTGAGAACAGTGGATGCTAACCCATAGTACGAGAAGGATACAAGCTTCATCTACAAAGCATACCTCTAGTGGGGGAATATCATTCTCAACCCCCACTCACTGCTCTCCTGCAGCAAGAGATGGCCTCTCTTCTGTTAGAGTGGCCCATAGAAGAGGTTCCAATGTCCCAACAGGGAATGGAGTTCTATTCTCCTTACTTTTTCATACCAAAGAAAAACACAGGATACAGACCCATCCTGGATCTCAGAAACCTAAACTAGTCTGAGAGAGATTCAAGATGATCTCACTAGGAACTTTTCTACCTTATCTCCAGAGTCAGGACTGGCTCTTTTCTCTAGGTCTAAAAGAAGCATATACACATATCCTCATTCATCCAGAGCACAGGAGGTATCTACGCTTCCAGAGAAATCACTATTGATACAGAGTCCTTCCCTTTGGACTCGCCTCTGCCCCAAGTCTTAATAATAATAATGGGTAATTTCAATTACCCCGGTATCGACTGGGTCAGTGTCGCGGCAGGACATGCTAGGGAGATAAAGTTCCTAGATGACATAAATGACTACTTCTTGGAGCAGCTGGTTCATGAACCGACCAGAGGGGAAGCCATATTAGACCTAGTCCTTAGTGGAACACCAGATCTAGTGCAAGAGATAAGGGTGTTGAGGCCACTTGGCAATAGTGATCATAGCATGATCGCCTTTGATTTAATTAGTGGAGGAGGGATAGTAAGGAAATCCACAGTACTACCTTTTAACTTTCGAAAGGGAGACTATGATAAAATGAGGAAAATAGTTAAGAAAAAACTAAAAGGAGCAGTTGCAAAGGTTAAAGACTTACATCAAGCTTGGGTGGTGTTGAAAAATACTATCTTGGAAGCCCAAACCAGCTGTATTCCACGCTTTAAGAAAAGTGGAAGGACGTCCAAAAAACTGCCAACATGGTTTAAAGGTGAGGTCAGGGAGGCTGTTGTCAAAAAAGCATCTTCCAGGAAATGGAAAAAAGAGCCAAACGACGAAACCTGGAAACAGCACAAGCACTGGCAGGTCAAATGCAAGGCATTGATAAAGCAGGCAAAGGGAGAATTTGAGAAAAAGCTTGCAGCGGAAGCAAACATGCAAAATAAAAGATTTTTTCAAGTACATTCGTAGCAAAAAACCTGTGAGAGAGTCAGTTGGTCCATTAGATGATAGAGGAGTTAAAGGGGCACTAAGAGGCGACAAGGCGATAGCGGAGAGACTGAATGAATTCTTTGCTTCGGTCTTTACTGAGGAAGATGTAGGGATGTTACCCATGACTGAAGTGGTATTTAAAGGTGCAGAAGAATTGAAGGAAATATCGTTACATCGGGAAGATGTATTACAACTATTAGATAAACTGAAGGGTAGCAAATCACCTGGGCCGGATGGTATACATCCAAGGGTGTTGAAAGAACTTAAATATGAGATTGCAGACCTGCTATTAGTAATCTGTGAACTATCATTAAAATCATCTCTAATACCTGAAGATTGGAGGATCGCCAATGTAACACCAATTTTTAAAAAGGGTTCCAGGGGTGATCCGGAAAACTACAGACCGGTGAGCCTCACGTCAATACCGGGAAAAATGGTAGAAACCATCATAAAGAATAAAATTACTCAGCATGTAGATAGTCATGGCCTAATGGGAGACAGCCAACATGGGTTTAGACAAGGAAGAACTTGTCTTACTAATCTGTTATGTTTTTTTTAAAGTGTGAATAAACAGGTGGACAAAGGTGAGTCGGTTGATATAGTGTATCTGGACTTTCAGAAAGCCTTTGACAAGGTCCCTCATCAGAGACATTTGGCAAAACTAAAGAGTCATGGGATAGGAGGCAGTGTACTACTGTGGATGAGGAACTGGTTAAAAGATAGAAAGCAGAGGGTTGGGCTAAATGGCCAATTTTCCCATTGGAGAAAGGTGAATAGTGGTGTACCCCAGGGATCTGTGCTGGGTCCGCTGCTTTTTGACATATTCATAAATGACCTGGAAAGTGGAATAACGAGTGAGCTTATCAAATTTGCAGATGACACAAAACTATTTAAAGTTGTTAAAACTGAAGAGAATTGTGGAAAATTGCAAGAGGATCTTGATAAATTGGAAGACTGGGCATCAAAATGGCAGATGAAATTTAATGTGGACAAGTGCAAAGTTATGCACCTAGGGAAGAACAACCCAAACTATGTAACCAATGCATTGTGTAACCAATGCATTGGTTACACAATGGGTTACACAATGCAAGGTTCCACATTAGGAACCACCACCCAGGAAAAAGATTTAGGCATCATTGTGGATAACATGTTAAAACCCTCGGCCCAGTGTGCAGCGGTGGCCAAGAGAGCGAATAGAATGCTAGGTATCATAAGGAAAGGAATGGAAAATAAAACAAAAGATATTATAATGCCTCTATACCGTTCCATGGTGAGACCGCACCTTGAATATTGTGTGCAATTCTGGTCGCCGTATCTTAAAAAGGATATAGCGTTATTAGAAAAGGTTCAGAGAAGAGCCACCAAAATGGTAAAGGGGATGGAAGGATACTCCTATGAAGAAAGGCTAAAAAGGTTAGGGCTCTTTAACCTGGAAAAGAGACGGCTGAGGGGAGATATGATAGAAGTCTATAAATTAATGAACGGAGTGGAACGGGTTAACGTAGATCGATTGTTTACGTTATAAGAATATAGAAAGACTAGGGGACATGCAATGAAGCTACAGGGTAAACTATTTAAGACTAATTTATTTATTTATTTATTTATTTAACAGTTCTTCTATACCGCTCTATTTTAGATCAGAGCGGTTTACATTCAACATCAACCATACAACACAGGAACCCTGAGTTGTATTTACAGTAAACAGGAGATCAACTTGGAAGTAACTGGGGGGAACTATGTACATTGTATAACATATCTACATCTTATTTACACTGGGGGTCCTGATTCCATTTCAGTGGGTATCTTCTGAGCGATCAGTTGAATAAGAGATCAGTTGAATAAGAGATCAGTTGAATAAGAGATCAGTTGAATAAGAGAAAATATTTTTTCACTCAACGTGTAATCAAACTCTGGAATTTATTACCGGAGGATGTAGTAAAGGCTGTTAGTGTAGCTGGGTTTAAAAAAGGTTTGGACAAGTTTCTGGAGGAAAGGTCCATAAACCATTATTAAGAAGGGACCCAGGATATCAACGCTTGACCCAGTACAAGCATTGTGGAACCTGTGTCTTTTGGGGAAACTGCTAGGTACGTATGACCTAGATTGGCCACTGTTGGAAACAGGATACTGGGCTTGATGGACCTTGGTCTGACCCAGTATGGCATATCTTATGTTCTTCACAAAGTGCATGGTGGTCATAGCTGCACCCCACTTCCCTTACTTAGAAGACTGGCTAATAAGGGCAGCCACTTCTCAGGCGGTTCATCTATCCCTCCTTCGTACAATACAGGTACTGCAGGATCTGGAATTTGTGATAAATCTTCCAAAATCCGATTTAGTTCTCACTCAAACACTAGAATTCATAGGAGCTCTTCTAGACACTCGATGGTCAAGGGCATGTCTACCCCAGGACTGTTGTACTCGACTAGTGCAGCTAGCATTTCAAGTAAGGCTCAGAGACAATCTCTCGGCCAGGGAGATGCTGCTGCTTCTAGGCCATATGGCCTCTACAGTTCATGTAGTTCCATATGCCCGTCTGCACATGCGGACAGCTCAATGGACTCTTGCTTCCCAGTGGAAGCAAGTCTCTGGGGCCCTCAGGGACTAGATCCAGGTCACAGATATTCTCATCGACCCCTTTCTGTGGTGGTCTACCCCAGGAAATCTCCTCGAAGGGTCACCTTTTCAGATGCCTGCACATCAATGTATCCTGACGACGGATGCCTCCAAACTGAGCTGGGAAGCCCACTTGGACGCTCTCTCCACTCAGGCCCTCTGGACGGAGCAGGTGTCACAGCTCCAGATAAATTTACTGGAGCTTCGTGCTATCTTCAAAGTCTTCAAAGTGTTTCAACAACAACTACAAGTCCACAGAGTTCTTGTCCAGACGGTCAATCAGGTAGCTGTGTTCTACGTGAACAAGCAAGGGGGAATGGGCTCTTGGGCCCTTTGTAAGGAGGCTCTCTATCTTTGGTCCTTTGCCATTGCTCATCAAATATACCTCCAAGCAGTGTATCTGCCAGGACAGCAAAATGTCTTAGCAGACAGGTTGAGTCAGATCTGCACGAATGGTCCCTCAATCAGGAGAGAAACTCCTACATCTTTCAGACCTGGGGAGTTCTGGAGATAGACCTTTTTGCCACTCTGCAAAATGCCAAACTACCTCATTTTTGCACCAGAACCCTGATGTCCAACCCTCCAACAAGTCGATTCTTTCCACCTTCACTGGGGGCAGGATTTCCTGTATGCCTTTCCTCCCATACCCCTGATTCCCAAAACACTTTTCAAGATTCAAACAGACAGGGGCTACATGATCCTCATAGCCCCACGCTGGCAACATCAGCTGTGGTTTCCTCTCCTGTTACATCTATCACAAACTCACCCCCTGAGTCTTGGGTCGGCTCCCAATCTCCTCTCACAGGAGGAAGGGATGCTACTTCATCCCATCCCGCAGTCTCTCCATCTTATGGCTTGGCTGCTGAAAGCATAGTGTTGCAAGTTCTTAATCTTCCTCAGGAAGTAAAGCAGATCCTGCTAGCCTCCAGGAAACTGTCCACCAGACGTTCCTATGACTTCAAGTAGTATAGATTCTCCACTTGGTGTTCCCAAAAGGATCTTAATCCCTTCTCAGCTCCTGTGGAGGCTCTCCTTCAAAATCTCTTTCATCCTCTGGTCTCAAGAGAAACTCGGTAAGGGTTCACCTCGGTGCAATTGCTGCTTCTCACCATGCCTTGGATGGGCAGACTATCTCCTCACAACTGCTTGTGACGTGTTTCATGAGAGGGCTCTTATTGACCAAGCCTCCCATCAGGCCACCACCGGTGGCATGGGATCTTAATGTCGTGTTAGGGCAGCTCCTTAAGTCGCCCTTTGAATCGTTAGCCACAATCTCACTAAAGTTTCTCTCTTGGAAAGTCATCTTCCTTGTTGCACTCACTTCAGCTAGACGCATCAGTGAGCTTCAAGCGTTGCTAGCAGACCCGCCTTATACCAGGTTCCACCATGATATGGTGGTCCATAGGACTCGCCCCCATTTCATGACCAAGGTGGTGTCTCCTTTCCATTTAAATCAGTCAGTCTACCTCCCTGTCTTTTTCCCTAGACCACATTCCTCTAGGGCAGTGGCAACCCTTCATACCCTTGACTACAAATGGGCCTTGACATTCTATCTTCAAAGGACAGCTGAGCGTGCTAAAGGCTCTCAGTTATTCATTTCCTTAGATCTCAGTCACTTGGGGTTTCCAATATCCAAGTGTACCCTTTCTAAATGGATAGCAGATTGCATTTCGTTTGCTTATGATAAAGCAGGACTATCCCTTGAAGGTCATGTAACTGCCCATAAATGTTAATGCTATGGCTGCCTCGACGGCAAACCTATGTTCTTTAGCCATTGACGAAATCTGCAAAACAGCCACCTGGTCTTCGGTTCATACCTTTGCTTCTCATTACTGTCTTGACAAGGACTCCCGCTGGGATGCCATGCTTGATCAGGCTGTACTCCAGTACCTCTTTCAGACTTACGGCAATTCCTACCCTCTGACCCGTAACTTTGATGCCAGACATCCATGAAGGATCCATGCCCTCTTGACGCCTGCTCTGAGACAAATCTAACAATTCTGGGGTCATCTCTCTGTCATCTGGGAGCTAGGGAGTCCCATACGCGAAGACTACAATCTCCAGGAACAAGCAGGAATGAGTCTTCACATATGGGTACGTCGGTACCCACGGAGCCTGCGCGGGAACGCTCCCCAGCGTCCAATCAGAAAGCCTTTGGGAGCATCCCACAGCGCCTGCGTGCTGCCTTCCTGCCTTTCCCAACTGTCTCTCCTCAGTTCTTCTTTTTTCGCGGAGCCAGCAGGTCGTGTTCCTGTCACCGCAGAATTATTTCCTTATTTTTTCTTTATTTCTTTTGTGTCGCGTCTGCCTTCTTCGATGCTGTACCGGTACCGCCGGTCTTTGTTCTTTTCTTCTTGTGAAAAAAACCTTTTTTCCGTTGTTTTTCTTCAGGTGCACTTGAGTTTTGGGCCTTAGGCCCAAAACTTTTTTCCCTTAAATATGGAAAAGCCTGCCTCAGGATTTAAAAAGTGCACAAAATGTGGCGGTACTATTTCCGTCACCGACACCCATGACTGGTGTCTAAAATGTTTAGGTCCTGACCATTCCATAACAGATTGTGTGTCCTGTTCCATGATGTCTAAAAGAGGTCAGCAGAACCGAGCTGCCAAGCTCAGTACCCTGTTTCCCTCTGATGCGGCTTCGGTGGCATCAACGTCTTCCAGGGCTGCTTCTTCCTCACATGGATCTCAGGTAACTAAACATAAATCCAGCCGGTCCTCGAAGGGTAGATCTCCATCTAAGCATCGAGATGCCTCTGGCCTTGCCCTCGTGGATTCTGCACGGGCAAAATTACCCCGGCGGGAGGCTTCAGCCTCAAAAGCATCATCATCGGGGTTCCAGGATGATCTCGATGGCGTGGCTTCGACAGATCTCATGGTGCCATGCTCTGGGGTACCGGTGGCTTCCACCGGTACCGACTTCCAGGCTTTGGCGGCGTCGATGGATCAGGGGATTCTGTCCATGGAACGCAGTCTGGCGGCTTTCCTTGTGGCATCGACACCCGTGGTACCGCAACAGACTACTCCGCCGGTACCGGCACTAGCATCGCCATCGGTACCGATCCCGGTACCGGTGGCATCGACATCGGCATCGGTGTCCGCTATGCCGGTACTCTGTCCTCTAAAGCCCTCCAGTACCGATACCCCGGTACCGGTGATTCCCGATACCGATCCCGGTCGGTACGGGTATCGGGCTTTGCAAGAGCATCCGGACAGACGATACTTCGATTCCTCTGAGGACTCTGAGGATTCTGAAGAGTCGGTCGATGCAGTGATGCTTCTTCCACAGGAGGAGTCCTCTCCTAAACGAAGGATGTTTCCTCCAGAGGATTTGTCTTTTCAAGACTTTATCAGAGATGTGGCTCGGGGTCTCTCTATTACAGTGGCACCTGAGACAGAGCCCGGAGCCAAGGAGTTAGATATTTTACAATATCCTAAGACTCCTAAGGAGGCAGCTACCTTACCTATTCATGAGATTCTGTACGATCTCATGTTGAGGATGTGGGAAGCACCTCTAACCACCTCTCCTCATTCTCGCAGGTTGGATACCATGTATCGTGTCCCTCCTTGTCCTTGTTTCCATAAAACTCAACTTCCTCACCACTCTATTGTGGTTGAGTCTGCAATGAGAAAGATTAGAAGTGCCAAAAGACATGCCTCTAATCCTCCAGGACGTGAATGTAGAACCCTGGATGCTTTTGGATGAAGAGTCTTCCAAGCTTCCATGCTTGCTGCGAGAATTAATTCTTATAGTCTCTACATGGGAATGTTCTTAAAAGAAGTCACTGACCATTTGCAGACTTTAAGTCCTTTTATGTCTGAAGATAAAAGGCAAGAATTTCTCACTGGGCTCAGACATGCCCAGGATATCTCCAAATTCTCCAACCGTGCAGCTTTCGACTCCTTTGAATGCGTAAGCAGAGCCTCAGCTATTGCCATAGGTGCATGTAGGATTGCTTGGCTTCAAGCATCTGATTTGGAGATCTGGGTTCAAGATGAATTGGGAAATATCCCTTGTACAGGTGAGAACCTGTTTGGTAAGGATTGGCAAGCAAAAGCCAGTCAGATGGATGCTGAAAATTCTGCTTTGGATAGACTATCCAAATCCACAGCTGCTCCTGCTAAGAAAAGGTTGTTCAAGAAAACACCTTTTCTAAAAAGGGAAGATTCTATCCTGCTTATGGTCAGTGGGCATCTTCTGCAGCTCATTTCCTTTCCAAACGTCAGCAATCCTCCAAACAGAGCAAAGCAAAGGCTGCGAGGCCTGCTCCAGCCCAGCAACCTCAGCCCCCTCAGGGCCTTTGACTTTCTGCTAGAGAACTTAGCCTTCCTGGCTCTAGAAGGACCAGAGCCCTCCACCATTCCAGGAAGGTTATGTCACTTTGCTCCCAGGTGGGGACAAATTACAGCAGAGCATTGGACACTCTCCATCATAAGAGAGGGGTACAAACCATTTTTCACGCTTGCCCCCTCTCACAAGAGTGCACCAGTTCAATTCTCCAACCTCCCTCCTCAGCCTGTTGGAGCAGGAGGTTGCCACTCTTCTCGCCCAGGGGGCAATAGAGGAAGTGCCTTTTCAACAACAGGGCACAGGGTTCTACTCCCCCTATTATCTTATTCCAAAGAAAACAGGGGGCTTCAGACCCATCTTAGATCTCAGAGAGTTGAACAGATTCCTAGTCAAAGAAAAATTCAAGATGGTTTCCCTAGGAACTCTGCTACCATACCTTCAGAGTCAGGATTGGCTTTGTTCTCTAGATCTCAAGGATGCATACACTCATGTTCTCATCCATCCATCTCACAGAAGGTTCCTTCGGTTCCTTTTTCAGGAAAAGCACTATCAATACAGAGTGCTCCCTTTTGGTCTGGCCTCTGCACCAAGGGTGTTCACGAAATGCATGGCAGTGGTTGCTGCTTATCTCCAGGAACAAGCAGGAATGAGTCTTCACATATGGGTACGTCGGTACCGACGGAGCCTGCGCGGGAACGCTCCCCAGCTTCCCAAAAAGGAAAGCTTTTGGGAGCATCCCACAGCGCCTGCACGCTGCCTTCCCGCCTTTCCTAACCGCCTCTCCTCAGTTCTTCTTTGCCGCGGAGCCAGCAGGTCGTGTTCCTGTCACCGCTGAAGAAGTTCTTTGTTTTATTTTATTTCTTTGGTCGCGCGTCTGCCTCCCCCGACTTCGGACCGGTACCGCCGGTCTTTTCTTTCTTTCTTATATAAAAAAAATATATATATATAGTTTTTCCCTCACTTAGTGTGTTTTTCTTCTTTGGGCCTTAGGCCTCACAAAGAATTTTTTCCTCATGGAAAAACAAGCCTCCGGGTTTAAAAAATGCAATAAGTGCAGCGGTACTATTTCTGTTACTGACACCCATGAATGGTGTCTTAAATGTTTGGGTCCTGAACACTCCATTCCGGATTGTCCGTCCTGTTCTTTGATGTCTAAACGAGGTTTACAGAACCAAGCAGCCAAGCTGCATATGCTGTTTCCCTCTGATGCAGCTTCAGTAGCATCGACGTCTTCCATGGCTGCTTCTTCCTCCCATGGATCTCAGGTAACCAAACATAAATCCAGCCGGTCCTCGAAGGGTAGATCTCCTTCCAAGCATCGAGATGCCTCCGGGCTTGCCCTCGAGGATCCTGCACCGGCAAAACAACCCCGGCAGGAAGCTCCGGCTTCCAAAGCTCCACCTATGGGGTTACAGGTTGACATCGATGGCACGGCCTCGACCGATCACCTGTTAGAATGCTCTGGGGTACCGGCGCAACCTTCCGGTACCGAATTCCAGGCATTCATGGTGTCGATGGATCACAATGTTCTATCCATGCAGCAGGCTATCACGGCCTTCATTCAAGCTGCGACGCCGCTGATACCACAACGAACTCCGTTGTTGGTATCGGCTCCGTTACTGGCACCAGCGCCGGTACCGGTACCGACTGCATCGACATCGACCAGGATGCCGACTGCAGCGGTTCCCTATCCAGGGATGCTCGTCGGTACCGAACCGGTACCGACGACGCCCGGTGTCGATACTGCTCGATACGCGTACCGAGCTTTAGAAGACCACCCTGACAGGCGATATTTTGATTCCTCTGATGATTCTGATACATCAGAGGAGTCTGCTGAAATATCCATAGCCCTTCCTGAAGAGCCTTCTTCTCCAAAAAGAAGAATGTCTCCTCCAGAGGACTTATCCTTTCAAGACTTCATAAGAGAAGTGGCTAAAGGACTTTCTATTTCAGTAACCTCTGAATCAGAGCCTAGAGCTAAAAAGTTGGATATTTTAGGTTATTCTAAGGCTCCTAAGGAGGCAGTCACCTTGCCAATTCATGAGATTCTTTATGAGCACATGATTGACTTATGGGAGACTCCTCTCACTATCTCTCCTCATTCTCGAAGATTGGACACTATGTACTGTGTCCCTCCTTGTCCTGGTTTTCATAAAACACAGCTTCCCCACCATTCTATTGTGGTGCAATCAGCTATGAAAAGGATAAAGAGTGCAAAAAGACACTCTTCTGCCCCTCCAGGAAGAGAATGCAGGACCTTGGATGCTTTTGGTAGGAAAATCTTCTAAGCCAGTATGCTCATTGCCAGAATCAACTCCTATAGTCTTTACATGGGTATGTTTCTTAAAGAAGTTGCAGATAAGCTGCACACTTTCCTCCCTTTTCTTCCAGAGGATAAAAGGGAAGAATTCCTTCTTTGGCTCAAGCATACTCAAGACATTTCAAAGTTTTCCAACCGTGCAGCTTTTGACTCCTTTGAAGGTGCCAGCAGAGCTTCGGCCATTGCCATAGCTGCTCGCAGAATTGCTTGGCTCCAAGCTTCTGATTTAGAACCTTGGGACCAGGATGGTTTAGGAAATCTCCCCTGTACAGGTGAAAATCTGTTTGGCAAAGAGTGGCAAATAAAGGCCACTCAAATGGATGCAGAAAATTCTGCTCTGGATAGACTTTCAAAGTCAACCTCCATTCCTGCCAAGAAAAAAACCTTTCAAGAAGTCTTTTTTCAAAAAGGGCAGATTCCCTTCTACTTCTGGCCAACAATCATCTACAGGTCGCTTTGCTACTAAGCGTCAGCAACCTAAACAGGCCAGGCCTAAGTCTACAGGGGCTGCTGCAACTCAGCAGTCCCAACCTCCTCAGGGTTTTTGACTTGATGCTAGAGAACTTAGCCTTTCTGGCTCTAAAACAGCCAGAGCCTCTCAACATTCCAGGAAGGTTAGCTCATTTTGTTCCCAGATGGGAGCAAATTACAACAGAGCAGTGGACCCTCTCCATCATAAGGGAGGGCTACAAGCTTCATTTCTCAAACCTTCCTCCTCACACCATGGTGAGACACTTCAATTCTCCAACATCTCTTCTCGACCTTCTAGGTCAGGAGGTGGCTACCCTTCTTGTCCAAGGGGCAATAGAAGAAGTACCTCTTCTTCAACAAGGGTCAGGGTTTTACTCCCCCTATTTTCTCATCCCAAAGAAAGCAGGGGGCTACAGACCCATATTAGATCTCAGAGAATTGAACAAATTTCTATGCAAGGAGAAATTCAAGATGCTTTCTCTGGGCACTCTCCTTCCATACCTTCAGAGTCAGGATTGGCTTTGTTCTCTAGATCTCAAGGATGCGTACACACATGTCCTCATCCATCCTTCTCACAGAAGGTTTCTCTGTTTCCTTTTCCAAGGAAAGCATTACCAATACAGGGTACTTCCTTTTGGTCTGGCCTCTGCTCCAAGAGTGTTCACCAAATGCATGGCAGTAGTAGCTGCATTTCTACGCACTCTGGGAATTTTTGTATTCCCATACCTGGACGACTGGCTCATCCAAGCTCCATCCCAGTCAGAGGCCCAGACTGCCCTAGACTGCACAAGGCGCATTCTGCAGTATCTGGGACTTGTGGTAAATCTCCCAAAGTCCCAGCTCACCCCTACTCAATCCCTAGAGTTCATAGGGGCCTGGCTAGATACTACCACTGCAAGGGCCTATCTTCCTCAGGCCCGTTGCCTACACCTGGTGCAGTTAGCCTCCCAAATTCAGTCAAAGAGCCATTTAACTGCCCGGGAGATGCTGCAACTGCTAGGCCACATGGCATCCACAGTGCATGTGGTCCCCTATGCTCGCCTTCACATGAGAGCAGCTCAATGGAATTTGTCCACCCAGTGGACTCAAGCATCAGGTGCTCTGTCAGAAAAAATAGCAACCTCCAGGCGCCTCTTTTGGTCTCTCCAGTGGTGGACGTCCACCCAAAATCTGTTGCTGAGGTCCCCCTTCCAACAATTGTTACCGCAGGCAACCCTCACAACAGATGCCTCCCAAACAGGTTGGGGAGCTCATCTGCAAGACCTCTCCACTCAAGGCACTTGGTCTCCACAGGAGACCTATCTCCATATCAACCACTTGGAGCTCCGAGCAGTTTTTCTAGCTCTCAAGGTCTTCCATACCCTGCTCAGCTACAAGACAGTCCTCATTCATACGGACAATCAAGTAGCAATGTTTTACATAAACAAGCAAGGAGGAACTGGCTCTCTATCGCTTTGCAACGAAGCTTTAAGATTGTGGGCCTTCGCCAGAGAGCATCAAATCCATCTCCTGGCCGTATACTTTCCAGGAATCCAAAACTCTTGGGCAGACAGACTCAGTCGAGTTCTGCTTCCACACGAATGGTCCCTGCACATGGACAAAGTACTCAGAATCTTTCAAGAGTGGGGAACCCCGGACATAGACCTCTTTGCAAGTCCGTGGAATGCCAAACTTCCCCGGTTCCGTTCCAGAATTCCGTGTCAGGGAGTTCAGGCCAAGGATGCCTTCCTCCTTCACTGGGGTCAAGACTTCCTGTATGCCTTTCCACCCATTCCTTTAATTCCCAAGACTCTGTTCAAGCTCCCGAGGGATCAAGGATCTATGATCCTCATAGATCCACGCTGGCCACGCCAGGTGTGGTACCCTCTACTTCTACATCTCTCTCAAGCTCCCTCCCTAGACTTGGGAGCTGCTGCAGACCTACTGTCTCAGGACTGGGGGACTTTGTGGCACCCAAACCCCAAATCCCTTCACCTCAGAGCTTGGTTGCTGAAGGCCTAGACCTTCAGGATTAGAATCTTTCTCAGCAGGTGAAGGATATCCTTCATGCTTCCAGGAAACCTTCTACTAGACGTTCCTATGCTTTTAAATGGAAAAGGTTTTCCATTTGGTGTACTAAGAAGGGTCTTGACCCTCTAGCACTACCTTTGAATTCTCTATTGGAATATCTCCTGCATCTTTCCAATGCAGGCCTTAAGACGAATTCAGTAAGGGTCCATTTGAGTGCTATTGCAGCATCCCTTAAGCCTATCAATGGACACCCAATTTCCTCTCATCCTCTTATTGCAAGATTCATGAGAGGCCTAACTTTAACTAAACCTCCCATTAGACCTCCTCCGGTGGCATGGGACTTAAATCTGGTTCTTGGTCAGCTTATGAAGCCACCTTTTGAACCCTTAGCCGCTACCTCCCTGAAATTTCTTTCCTGGAAGGTTATTTTCCTCATTGCAGTCACCTCAGCTCGCCGCATCAGTGAACTGCAGGCCTTAGTGGCTAATCCACCTTATACAAGATTCCATCATGATAAGATAGTCCTTAGGACCAATCCACACTTTATGCCTAAAGTGGTCTCACCTTTTCATCTTAATCAAGATGTATATTTACCTGTCTTTTTTTTCCAGCTCCTCATGCATCAAGTGCAGAGAGGAATCTTCATACTCTGGATTGTAAGAGAGCTCTTGCCTTTTACTTACAAAGGACACAGCAACATAGAAAGTCTTCTCAACTCTTTGTTGCTTTTGATCCCTCTCATTTGGGACTTCCAGTCTCTAAGAGAACACTGTCCAATTGGATTGCTCAGTGTATTTCTTTCGCCTACCAGAGTAAGAACCTTTCTCTGGAGGGCCATGTCACAGCTCATAATGTGAGGGCCATGGCCACCTCTATGGCTCATCTAAATTCTGTGTCCATCGACCAAATCTGTCGAGCTACCACCTGGGCCTCGGTTCATACCTTCACAGCCCATTACTGCTTGGACAAGGACTCCCGCCGGGATGCCTTGTTTGATTAGGCTGTTCTCAAACACCTGTTCCATTCTTAATCAACTCCTGCCCTCCTTCCCAGAATGGATGCCTGAGGTTCATAGGAGGAGGTAGAGCCCTTCCCAGGGTCTCATAACCTCAGGGATCTCCCAGGCATCTCTAGCTAGGGAGTCCCCCATATGTGAAGACTCATTCCTGCTTGTTCCTGGAGATAGCACAGTTACTTACCTGTAACAGGTGATCTCTGGGAACAGCAGGAATAAGACTTCACAACCCACCCACCTCCCCTAGGAGTTGTATCTCTCTATCTGTCTTTCCTTTTCTCTCTCTCTCTTTGTCTCAGCTTTAAAACCGAACTGAGGAGAGGCGGTTAGGAAAGGCGGGAAGGCAGCGCGCAGGCGCTGTGGGATGCTCCCAAAAGCTTTTCCGCGCAGGATCCGTTGGTACCGATGTACCCATATGTGAAGACTTATTCCTGCTGTTCCCAGAGATCACCTGTTACAGGTAAGTAACTGTGCTTTCTGCGCACCCTGGGAATATTTGTCTTCCCTTACCTGGACGACTGGCTCATTTGAGCTCCCACTCAATCAGAGGCCAAGACTTCTCTAACCTGCACAATGCGTATCCTTCAGTATTTAGGGCTGGTAATAAACATCCCAAAATCCAATTTGATCCCTACTCAGTCCCTGGAGTTTATAGGGGCGTTGCTGGATACCACAAAGGCAAGGGCCTCTCTTCCCCAGGCCCATTGTCTTCGCTTGGTGCAGCTAGCTTCTCAAGCAGAGTTGAAACCCCTGCTAACTGTTACAGTTGCTGGGCCACATGGCATCCACCGTACATGTGGCACCATATGCTCGCCTTCACATGAGAGCAGCTCGGTGGACTTTATCCACCCAATGGACCCAGGCATTAGGCTGCCTGTCAGACAAAATAGCAAACACAAGTCGCCTCATTTTGTCCCTCCAGTGGTGGAAGTCCCCTCAAAACCTGTTGCTGGGGTCCCCCTTTCAACAGCCTCTACCCCAAGCAACTCTTACAACAGATGCTTCTCCAATGTGCTTGGGAGCTCATCTTCAAGACCTCTCCACCCAGGGCATCTGGTCCCCACAGGAGACTTGTCTACATATCAATCTCTTGGAACTCAGAGCAGTCTTCCTTGCTCTGCGAGTTTTCCACACCCTGCTCAGCCACAAGACAGTCCTTATCCACACGGACAATCAGGTAGCCATGTTCTATGTAAACAAGCAGGGAGGAACTGGCTCTCTGTCGCTTTGCAACGAAGCTCTGCGACTGTGGGCCTTCGCCCGAGAGAATCACATTCATCTTCTGGCAGTTTATCTTCCAGGTGTTCAAAACTCTTGGGCGGACAGACTCAGTCGAGTTCTGCTTCCACACGAGTGGTCCCTACATATGGACCAGGTATCCCAAGATTTTTCGAATTTGGGGAACCCTGGACATAGACCTCTTTGCAAGTCCGTGGAATGCCAAACTTCCCCGGTTCTGTTCCATAACTCCGGCTCAGGGGGCTCAGGCAAGGGATGCTTTCCTCCTTCACTGGGGTCAAGACTTCCTGTATGCCTTTCCACCCATTCCCCTAATTCCCCAAACCATGTTCAAGCTTTCAGAGAGACAGAGGCCACATGATTCTCATAGCTCCACATTGGCCATGGCAAGTGTGGTACCCTCTGCTTCTACATCTCTCTCAAGCTCCCTCCCTAGAGTTAGGGTCTGCTCCAGACCTCCTCTCTCAAGAGGACGGAAGGTTATGGCATCCCAATCCCCAGTCTCTGCATCTCAGGGCTTGGTTGCTGAAGGCCTAGATCTCCAGGATCTTCATCTTTCTCAACAAGTGAAAGATGTTCTTTATGCTTCCAGAAAACCTTCCACTAGACGTTCTTACGCTTTCAAGTGGAAGAGGTTTACCATTTGGTGTTCTGAGAAGGGTCTTAACCCCCTTGCCATACCTCTGGAATCATTGCTGGAGTATCTCCTTCATCTGTCTAATGAAGGCCTTAAGACAAATTCAGTAACAACCTATTCCTCTCATCCTCTTATAGCAAGATTCATGAGAGGCCCCCTTTTAACAAAGCCTCCCATCAGACCACCCCCGGTGGCATGGGACTTAAACTTGGTTCTTGGTCAGCTTATGAAGCCGCCTTTTGAACCTTTAGCCACCACCTCCTTGAAATACCTTTCTTGGAAGGTTATCTTTCTCATTGCAATCACATCAGCAAGTCGCATTAGTGAATTGCAAGCACTCGTAGCTAATCCACCTTATACAAGGTTCCATCATGACAAGGTGGTCCTTAGGAGAAATCCACACTTTATGCCTAAGGTGGTCTCGCCTTTCCACCTCAACCAGGAGGTCTACCTACCTGTCTTTTTTCCAGGGCCTCATGCATCAAGTGCAGAGAGGAATCTTCATACCCTGGACTGTAAAAGAGCTCTCGCTTTTTACTTACAAAGGACACAGCAACATAGAAAGTCTTCCCAACTCTTTGTTGCCTTTGATCCTTCTCATCTCGGAGAACCAGTCTCCAAGAGGACACTTTCTGACTGGATTGCCCAGTGCATTTCTTTCGCCTATCAGAGCAAGAACCTTTCTCTGGAGGGCCATGTCACAGCTCACAATGTGAGAGCCATGGCAGCCTCAATGGCTCATCGGATCTCTGTGTCTATCGACGACATCTGTCGAGCAGCCACTTGGGCCCCGGTTCATACCTTCACAGCCCATTACTGCTTGGACAAGGACTCCCACCGGGATGCCTTGTTCGGTCAGGCTGTTCTTAAACACCTGTTCCATACTTAATCAACTCCTACCCACCATCCCTCATGGGATGCCAGAGATCCATGTGGGGAAGTGCAGCCCTGTTCCAGGGACACACAACTTCTGGGTCTCTCCCTGGCATCTAAAGCTAGGGAGTCCCCATATGTGAAGTCTCATTTCTGCTTGTTCCTGGAGATAGGACAGTTACCTGTAACAGGTGATCTCTGGGAACAGCAGGAATAAGTCTTCACAACCCACCCACCTCCCCTAGGAGTTGTATCTCTCTTTCTATCTTCCTTTCCCTCTCTCTCTCTGTTTGTCTCAGCTTAAAACTCAACTGAGGAGAGACAGTTGGGAAAGGCGGGAAGGCAGCACCCAGGTGCTGTGGGATGCTCCCAAAGGCTTTCTGATTGGACGCTGGGGAGCGTTCCTGCGCAGGCTCCGTCGGTACCGACGTACCCATATGTGAAGACTTATTCCTGCTGTTCCCAGAGATCACCTGTTACAGGTAAGTAACTGTGCTTTCCTGCTTGTTCCTGGAGATAGCGTAGTTACTCACCTGTAACAGGTGATCTCCGGGAACAGCAGGAATTTAGTCTTCACAACTCACTCTCTTCCTTTAGGAGTTGTCGAATTTTTCTCTCTCTGTTCTCTCCTTTTATCTCAGCTGCAAACTCAACTGAGGAGTGAGAGTCGCAAAGGTGGGAAGGCAGCAACGCAGGTGCAGTGGCATGCTTCCAAAGGCTTTCCTATTGGATGCTGGGGAGCGTTCCTGCGCAGGCTCCATCGGTACCAATGCACCCATATGTGAAAACTAAATTCCTGTTGTTCCCAGAGATCACCTGTTGCAGGTGAGTAACTACGCTTTCTATAGAAAGTGTGGTCTGGATTGGAGTTTTATACATATATGGTGGGAGTGTGCAGTGGTTAAGAGACACTGCGAGAGGGTGCAATGGTTGAGAGACACTGCGAGAGGGTAGTATAATGGAGGACATATTGGGAGTTCCTTTGCAGTGACATCTGTACATATTTTTGTTGCATAAACAAGATTAGGATTGCCCTCCCCCATTGAAGAGACTTTTGAAGCACTTAATTGTGGCTGCAAAGTTTGAAATAGCAGATAACTGGAATAAGGTGGTTTGGCCATGGATGGAGGGTTATATAAGGAGAGTAAATGATATGTATGAGATGCACAAGCTTACAGCTATTAGGAGGGAACACCAGGAAACTATGGAGAGGCAGTGGGTGGGAGATCTTTTAGAAATGGATCGGCGAGAAAGGGAAGTTCTCCAGGAACAAGCAGAAAGTCAGTCCTAACTTATGGGTGACATCGGCACTGACGGAGCCCGCGCAGAGCAATTCCCCAGCTTTCAAAGAACACCTTTGGGATTGCTGCCATGCATGTGTGGTTCTCTTCCCGCCCAAGGGTGCCATCTTGCTCAGTCTCCCTTTTTCCACAGAGCCCATCGGACGTAGATCCTCGTCCCTCGGAAAAAGTGTTTTGTTTTTCGGCCTCTGGCCTACTATTTCTTTCCAGTTGCACGGGTCCTCTACCCGTCCTTCCCCTGCTCCCATTCCTTTTGAGCAAAGGGGACAATTTTCCTAACATTTTTTGCTGTTAACGGGCTTCGCGCCCTTTTTTCTCCCAACCGCTGGCCATGTGGGTCTTCAACCTCACAGGGGCCCTTTTTGCCCCGATGGCTACCAGCTTCAAAAAATGTGATAGATTCTCCAAGAACATGTCACTTAGGGACACCCATGACCGCTGTCTGCGGTGTCTCAGGGCCGACCATGATCTAGAGCTCTGTTCGCTTTGTAAGAAAATGTCCTCCAAAGTCCTGCTCAGTTGTAAGCAGAAGTCTGAGTACATTTTCTGTAAGGCTGCCTCAGTCTCCCCGGTGTCACCCTCGGTCGTCTCTCTGCAGTTGGGATCCCCCACCTGGGCTCCGCGCTCAAGACGGCACTCCGATAAGGGGTCCCCTGAAGTGGAGCAGCGTAAGAAGAAGGCCTCGAAGTCACTGTTGGGGGCTCCTGACAAGTGTGAGCGCACCCATGCTCGGTCGCTTAGCCCCCCTCGGCATTCCCAAAAGCTGGACAAGGAGCGGCCTCGTAATGTACCCCGTTCAGACTCGGAGGCCCCCGGCGATGGCGATGGCGCCAGGTCTCCTGAGGGCCGTCCCGGCAAGAACTGCCTCTCTTCCTCGATGCCCGATCCAATGACCCTAGTGTCTGCATCGCAGGGCCCCACACCCGCGTGGGAGTCCTGTATGCTGGCACTAGAACATAGTGTTTCTGCATTCATAGCTTCCCAGCAGGCGCTTGTATTCAGCTTCGCTGTCCCACGCCTAGAGATTAGAGGTTCCTTCGAGAGGGATACCAAAATCTGCCCTGGAAACCCCGAGAGCCATGGGCCTTGTGAGGGTCCTCGGCGTCGGTCTCGCTCGCCTTCCTGTTCCTCGGGGGCGAGATCCTCCAGGGCCTCTGGCTCCAAGCGGGCCTCGGCTTCCAGGTGAGGTGACAGCCCATTCAGGTTCCTCCTCCGATTTCTGGGACTGGGAGTCAGACGGGGATACCTCCCCAGTGCCCATTGGGACCTCCCGTCATACCCGTCCCTGCCCGCCTTTCAGAGGCATTCACCACCCGAGGACACCTCCTTCGTGGTGTTTGTATGAGATATGGAGAAACCTTGAGCTGAAGAGCTCGATATCTTGCAGTACGAGTTCCTGTCTCGGGAATCTCTTACTGTTCCAGTTCCCCCCCATTGTGTTCCGGCTGCTACTCCGCATGTGGGAGACCCCTGCTTTGGTCCCCATCGTGAGTAAGCCCTAGGTTCAGGAAAACCCGACTTCCCCACACCTCCATGGTGGTGGAATCGGCTATGAGGAAACAAAAGAGCCCGAAGTCCCACTCTTCGGTTCCGCTGGGCAGGGAGTCTAGAGCCCTCGACGCCCTAGACTGCAAGGCCTATCAAGAGTCCATGCTCTCATGCCGAATTCAGGCATACCAATTGTACATGGGCATGTTTTTGCGTGACCTAGCCAAGGAACTCGGGGGTTTCTCTGCGGTCCTCGTGAATGAACTCTTCAGTAGATTCCGGACCCTTCTGAAGTCTGTCGTAGAGTGCTTGAATACCTCTCCCGTGACGCCTACGACGGATATGAGTCCTCGGCTCAAGTGGCGGCCGCTGGCATTGGGGCCCGACGCCAGGCATGGCTCCAGTCTTTGGACTTGGAGCAGTGGGTCCAGGAAAAGCTCCTAGATGTACCCTGCCTGGTTGAGCAGCTCTTCGGTAAACCGATGAAGGATAAGGCACCGAGATAGAGACAGAGTTCATCACCTGACTCCGCCTCTCGCACAAGACCTCCCTCCCTCCCTCAGAAGAAACAGCAAACTAAGAAGCCATTCTTCCCGCTGAAGGGCCTATCCTACTGAGGTTATCCACCATACCCATCCACTTCTGCGCCGACCACCGCAATGCATGGAAAGTCCGGACCCCATGTCATCACAAACCGAAAGGGCCCAAATCCCGGTACCGCCTCAGCCCGCCCAGGGGTTTTGACGCCAGCAGCATAGCCTTTTGCACCCTGGCAGTGCCGGAACCGGTGGGGGGATGCCTGTCCTCCTTCGCCCTTCAGTGGACATCCATCACGTCAGATACTTGTGTCCTCCGAGTAGTCCAAGACAGCTACCGTCTCCATTTGGACAGGCTTCTCCCTCCCTTCTCCCCAGCGGAGCCTTCTCGACTCCCCGCGCACCAATCTCCTCGCCCAGCGAGTGGTCGAGAGGGTACCGACGCACCTCCTAGGTTGGGGCTTCTATTCCTGGTACTTCCTCGCCCCAAAGAAGACTGGGGGCCTACGGGCCATCTGAGACCTCCGAAAACTAAACAAGTTTCTGATGCAGGAGAAGTTCAAAATGCTCTCTTTTGGCGTCCTGCTGCCCTTCCTCCAGCAGGTCGACTGGCTATGCTCCTTGGATCTCAGGGACACTTATGCGCACATTTTGATTCACCCCCAGCACAGGCAGTTCCTGCGCTTCAGGGTGCACGGGGAGCATTACAAATACAGGGTGCTCTCCGGACTCGCATCTGCTCTGTGAGTCTTCACAAAGTGCCTCTCCACGGCCGCCGCCTCCCTAAGTCGGCAGGGCGTGTACCGGTCTTCCCTTACCTCGATGACTGGCTCGTCATGGGACCCTCAGCTGGAAAAGCCTGCCTGGCAGCATCACGCACATTCCTCCTCCTCGAGTGCCTCGGATTCTTGGTCAACTACCCCAAGTCCCACAAACTGGCACAAGCCTTGGAGTTTATTGGTGCACGCCTCGACACTCAGTGGGTGATTGCCTTTCTACTGGAAGACCGTGCGGCTTGCCTCCGAGCATTGGCGGCCCAGGTCCAGAGCAACACTCGGGTCACAGCGCGGACTATGCTGCGCCTCCTGGTGCACATGGCCTCCATGGTCCATGTGGTTCCACATGCCCATATGCACATGCGGACGGCCCAGTGGTGCCTCAGCACTCAGTGGAGCCCAGCCTCCGGTCACCTCAGAGACCCCATTCAGGTCTCCCACAAACTGTGAAGGTCCTTAGACTGGTGGCAGGACCCCCGTAACCTTCTCCTGGGGTTGCCATTCCAGACCCCGCAGCACGAAATGGTGCTAACAATAGACGTTTCCCTGCTGGAGTGGGGAGCCCACTGTGGTGCACTGTGCACCCAGGGGTGATGGTCACTCAAAGAGTCTCATCAGCAGATCAACTTGCTCGAGCTTTGGGCAGTCCAATGGGCCCTGAGGGTGCTCGAAGTCCATCTCCAAGGGAAGTTGGTGCTCGTGCAGACCGATAATCAAGTGGCAATGTTCTACATCAACAAGGAGAGGGGCACAGGATCACACCTCCTCTGCCAGGAAGCAGTCCTCCTCTGCTCCTTTGCCTTCCGTCGAGGGATGACCCTGCAAGCAGTCTATCTCCCGGGCCACAAGAACGTACTTGTGGACAAACTCAGCAGGATCCTCTGCCCTCATGAATGGCGGCTGGACCCAGAGGTGATCAATTGGCTGTTCAATTGGTGGGGGATCCTGACCATGGACCTGTTCGCCAACCCAGCGAACACTCAGCTCCCCCGCTTTTGTCACCCAGTCCTGCACCCGAGCAGGGAGACGCGGGATGTATTCCTCTTGACCTGGACCTCCGGGCTTCTCTATGCGTTCCCTCTCACTCCTCTCATTGCGAGGACCCTCCACAAAGCTCAGCGGGAATGAGCGTTGATGATACTCGTCACTCCCTCGTGGTCTCGGCAACTGTGGTTCCCACTCCTGCTCCAGCTTGTGTCCGAGCCTCCGAATCTCCTGGGCTGTGCCCCAGGCCTGCTAATGCAGGAGGAGGGATGGGTGCTACACCCGAACCTGGCAGCGTTGTCCCTCACAGCCTGGCAGCTGAAGGGGTCACCGTAGCCATGCTAGACCTCCCGGAGGAGGTCGAGGAGATTCTCCTCGTGTCGAGGAAGGACTTGACGAGACAAGCTTACGCCTTCAAGTGGCGACACTTCTCGGTCTGGTGCTCCGAGCTCCAGATCAACCCTTTCTCATGTCCCACTCGATGGGTCCTCCAGTACCTTCTCCATCTCTCAAAGGAGAGGCTGAAGTCTAACTTTGTCAGGGTACACCTGAGCGTCATCTCGGCGAATCAGTTCCCTGTAGAGGGCAAACCCCTCTCGGAGCAGCCCTTGGTCTCCTGCTTCATGCAGGGCCTCTTGCTGTCCAAACCTCCCATCTGGCTTCCTCAAGCAGAATGGGACCCGAACGTAGTGCTCATGCAGCTTACGCATTCACCTTTCGAGCCAATTTTGACGTGCTTGCTTCGGCACCTATCCTGGAAGGTGGAATTCCTGTTAGCTTTGACCTCGGCCCACCAAGTCAGTGAGCTCCAGGCTCTCATGGTTGAAGCCCCTTACACCAGATTCTATAGGAACAGGGTGGTCCTCCATACCCACCCCAAGTTCCTGCCGAAGATTGTCTCGGATTTTCATCTCAATTAGGAGATAGTCTTGCTGACCTTCTTCCCTAGAACCCATGCTGACCAGGCATCTGCAGTTTTGCATACACTCGACTGCAAGAGGGCCGGCTTTTCATGACCTATGATCCCAATCACCTGGGGCAGGCAGTCACAAAACACACCCTCTCCATCTGGCGGACTGTATTGCCTTCGTTCACGTGGTGTCCGAGCCAAGGCGGCTTTGGTGGCTTTGCTGCGCTCAGTGCCGCTATCAGACATCTGCTGGGCTGTGACGAACACTTTTGCCGTGCACTACTGCCTGAAGAGAGAGTCCCGCTGGGACAGAGCTTTTGGCCAGGCTGTATTCCGTAATCTGTTTGGGGTATAAGCAGCTCCTGCCCTCCAACCCTTCTCGGCGGCTACCGAGGGTTTCGCCCCGGGGACCTGAGGACTCGGGCTCTTTCGGTCATCGTCTTCTGCTCATGCCTTCGCGGAGGTGTGTTTTTGGTTACAGGTTCAGTAGCCTGTAGCTAGGGAGTCCCATAAGTGACTTCCTGCTTGTTCCTGAAGAAAGCGTAGTTACTCACCTGTAACAGGTGTTCTCCAGGGACAGCAGGAATCAGTCCTCACTACCCATAACAGGTGTTCTCCAGGTACAGCAGGAATCAGTCCTCACTACCCTCCCACCTTCCCTGATGAGTTGCTGGATTTTTATCCTTCCCTTGCCATTTGCTTGGTAGGGCTCGAGCTAAGGGACCTGACTGAGCAAGATGGCATCCTTGGGCGGGTGGAGGACCACGCATGCATGGCAGCAATCCCAAAGGCTTTCTTTGAAAGCTGGGGAATTGCTCCGTGTGGGCTCCGTCAGTGCCAACGTCACCCATAAGTGAGGACTGATTTTTTGCTGTCCCTAGAGAACACCTGTTACAGGTGAGTAACTACACTGACTTGTTCAAAGATTGAATGTTGGGGGATATGGGGAGGTGCTGCACTGAAGGTGGGGGGTTGGGATGAGATTGAGGGTAGAAGGGAGGATGGGGGGCTATAGCTTTGTTTTCTGGAAAATTATGTAGAACATTTTGTTAATGGTTGAAAAATTCAATAAAAAATTAAAATGGAAAAAGACCCATACCCTTCTTCCTCAGGTCAGAGCATTTTGAGCAAGTGATGACAATACCAAAATATATAAGTGAATCACAAAAGTGTTCCATTGATAGTCTTAGGGGAAGAGGGTGGGGGAGGGGGAAACGGCGAGTGAGATGGATGGGTGATCAGAAAGTGACCAGGCTGTGAAAATTTGTGGTTTATAATGTCATAGAAAGTCCAGATATTTGAGTTCTGTCTGATCCATTTGGAAGTGTTTTGTTTTGATTTTGAAGGTCTTAAGTTCTTGGATTGTTTTGAAATTTCCTCTTAGAATTCTCACCATAAAATCCTTAATGCAGTGTCCTCGTCCTGTGAAATACTCATTGACGACAGAAGTGTGACGCTCTAGTCTGCTTTGTGTCATGTGAGCTTGTCTTGTGAATTGATTCTTGTCTTTAACATTTGATCTGTATCTCCAGCGTTGCATCTTTTTTTTACATTTTCTGCTTTGAGTTATATGTACCATATTAGAGGAAGAGCATGAGTAGTATCCCCTTATACTGAATGTTTTTCCCATGTGGGAAGAGGAAGGTTCAAAACAATCCAAGAATGTAAAACTTTTGAAATTAATATAAGATACTTCCAAAACTATCAGACACTGGAATTCCTTTGTGACTCACTTATATATTCTGATATTGTCATCTTTTACTCATATTGTTCTGACCTGAGGAAGAAGGTTTTTAACCTTTGAAAGCTAGTCTAAAAATATATTAAGTTAGTTCTATAAAAAGTTATCACAACCTTCTTTTTGTTTCTCTCTTTATTTAGTAACTCTGAGGAGAAGGAAGTTACCAGTGGTGTGCCACAGGGATCTTTACTTGTTCTGATTCTCTTTAATATTTCTGTTAGTGATATTGCAGAAGGGCTGTTGGGTAAGGTTTGCCTCTTTGCAGATGATACCAAAATCTGCAATAGATTAGACACCTAGGAAGGAGTAGATAACATGAGGAAGGATCTAGCTAAGCTTGAAGAATGTTTGGTTGAGAATTTGGCAGCTGAAATTTAATGCTAAAAGATGCAGGGTCATGCATGTGGGCTGCAAAAATCCAAGGTAGCGGTACAGTGTAGGGGGCGAAGTACTTCCGTCCACAAAAGAACAGGACCTGGACGTGATTGTTTCTGATGATCTTAAGTTGACTAAACAGATAGAAAAGGTGATGGCAAAAGTCAGAAGGATGCTTGGGTACATAGGGAGAGGAATGGCCAGCAGGGAGAAGGGGATGATAGTGCTTCTGTATAAGTTTTTGATAAGACCACATTTGGAGTATTGTGTGCATTTCTGGAGACCGCACCTTCAAAAGGATAAACAGGATGGAGTCTGTACAGAGGGTGGCTACCAAAATAGTCAGTGGGCTTTATCATAAGGCATATGGGGACAGACTTAAAGATCTTGATAAGTGTACTTTGGAGGAAAGGTGGGCTAGAGGAGATATAATGGAGACATTTAAATACCTCCATGGTATAAATGCACAGGAGGAGAGCCTCTTTTAATTGAAAGAAAGCTGTGCAACGAGGGGGCATAGGTTGATGGTGACAGGGGATAGACTCGGGAGTAATTTGCAGAATTATTTCTTTATGGAAAGAGTGGTAGATGCATGGAATAGTCTTCCCATGGAGATAGTAGAGACAAGGACAGTATCTGAATTCAAGAAAGCATGG
The DNA here is from genome assembly GCA_033557465.1 of Ichthyophis bannanicus. NCBI lineage: Eukaryota > Metazoa > Chordata > Amphibia > Gymnophiona > Ichthyophiidae > Ichthyophis > Ichthyophis bannanicus. The sequence goes on along the minus strand of CM066031.1, from coordinate 1,002,996,354 downwards.
GACGAATACAGAAGATCTCTAAAGGAAAAAAGGGACTATAGCAGTTGGTATGGAAGGGCAAACTGGATAGGTTTGTATGGTCTTTTCTGCCATCATGTTTCTATGTCTGTTTCTATGTATTTTAAACAGTGTGTTGATTTGGCTCATCCCGGTTATTGTTCTGGTCCTATGCCACATCCCTCTGCAGAGACATCCTTTTCCCTTCACTGGCCTTTAGGGAGAGTACTTTCAGACTTGATTTACCACCTAAAATGCCAGTCTTAAGGAAATGAACAATTAATAAAATGCATCATAATATACAGTTAATGCACAAATCATATTTTTATATGCCACACTCCCCTGTATAATTCTGTACACTGTCGAGCAAATAGCCAAGTTTCAGTCTTTGTCTAAAAGTCTGATATAAACCCTGAATTCATATATCCTGCGGCACTTAATTCCAGCATTTCAATGCTTTCCTTCAAGCCACACATCTGCTGGCAATGGAACTTTCAACAAGCTTAATTGCGACATCTGTAAAGGTTGCGCTGGAACATAGTCTAACAAGTTAGACCAGTGGTTCCCAAACTTGGGGTCACATCGTCAGTGGATGGGGTCACAGAAACATGACTATTTCCCCGTCTCTCTGGACTTTCACTGTGACCTAGGCCAATGGGTAAGTTTCCTTTTAGACTGGAAACCCATGCTGAGTACTGGGGTCTATAAGCACACATTGCACACTGACACAAGGGACCCTATGCGGACTGCTGCTGCTATTGCCACTACTGTTTCTGCTGCCTTCCTGCTGTTGATGAGTGGAAGGTGGGGAAGGAGGCTCGAGATTTGCCAGTTTGATTTCATCATCTGGGATCACGTGAATTTTCAGTTGTTAAATTGGGATCATACGGGATAAAAGTTTGAAAAACACTGAGCTAGACAAATTATTTGGACTCAGTTGATTCAAACACTTAAATACAATACATAAAAACTGGAATTACGTCCACTTTAGTAATGGTAATATTGACAATCATACAGTATATTATTGGTGTTACAGAATCCCAAATTCCCTTTCACATAACTATTCTGTCCATATTCTTTATCAACTGTAGGCACTGCACCCTGTGGCGTACCAGGGGTGGAGCTGTGGATGTGGCCCGCCGTGGGGGAGGGGTGGGGTATCCCTGCTGGGCCCACAATACCAAGGCAGTGTGGCAAGCTTACCTTAAAGCTGGGTGGCAAGCGGCACTGCCTCCAATGCAGATCTGTTGGCTCTTCTCTCCCAGCTGAAATCTCACGATTGTGGGACTTTGGCCTGGAAGAAAAGAGCCAAGAGTGTGGCAAGCCACCCAGCTTTAAGGTAAGATTGCCATGCTGCCTTGAAAGTGTGGGCCCGATGGGGGTGGGAGCAGAGGATGTATCGTGCCACAGAGTGGCACCTATCCTGAGGGCCAAGGGAGCTGGAAACGCCACTGGCTGCACCTGCTAGAAAGACAATCCCTGGTTCAACATATTGCAATAGTCCAGTTTATCCATAACCAAAGTATATATTAAAGAAATCAAATTAGAATGTAATTGCCTCAGCTGACAAAGGTCATAAAAAGTCAAGTGAACCCTCGCTGATATTTGAGGCCACGCCCTAAATCTCTATCACTTGCTTAGGCATCAGTCTGTCGACCCATCAATTGAACTGGATAGCGCAGCTCCCGCCACTTACTTGAAATCCTAACAACTTTGTTTTCCCAAGATTCAACAATAGTTTATGATCGCATAACCAAATGCCCAACTTTTCCAAACACAAGGTATCTTTCCCTTTGCTGTGTGTACTGTATGTGGGATTGTGGCATGCAGAAGCCTGTCCTTGACATACACCTGCAGTTTTCTGAGATTTTGGCTTGAGCCATAGTTTCTATTTATTTATTTATTTAACTAAATTTATATAATGCAAATCTAAACGTCTTAAGTGCTTTACAAAAACAACAAGGCCAATGAGGCTTTACAAAGAACAAGGACTTAGAAAAGAAAATGTTACATAAAACTATCATAGACAAAGTATGTGAGCTGGTAATTAAATTATGTTGCTTGAAAAATGTTCTGTATACAGGTGTGTTTTAAGTTTCCTTTTGAAGTCCAATAGATAATTGATGGCACGAAGTTCACATGGCAACATGTTCCAAAGAGTTGGAGCAAAGAAAGAGAAAGCTCTCCTTGATGTTGCAAAACTAACCATGGGGTAAGCTGGAGGCACATGGAGTGAGTTGAGGGAATATGTCCTTTTGCTCCTACAGTCTGGTGTTTTCAGAATCAGAGTTTGAAGATGGGAAGCAGACAAACCATGACAGACTTTGAATGTGGTTAATAGAGATTTAAATTTGATTCGCTGGGAGACAGGTAACCAGTGTAGCTATTTAAAAAGTGGTGTAATGTGCTCTGATCTGGAGGATTACAGAGGAGACGAGTAGCTGTATTTATTGCAAGTTGGAGAGGATGAATAGCATAGTTAGGCAGGTCCTGAAACATGAGATTGCAGAAGTCGAGGTGTGGGAATATGAAAGCCTGCAAAACAGAGTGAAAGTCATGCGGCTCAAGGAGCTGCCTTAGGTGTTGGATACTCTTGAGCTTATAGTAAATGTTTCTTACTGTGCGACTTAGGTGTGAAGAGAGGGTGAATCGTTAATCTATAATAACACCAAGATAACATATCTCTGACTTGTATTTGAATACCAACCATGGTAATATAGGGTGGTGGAGTGAAGTTAATATCCCTAGAAAAGTAGAGGACTTCAGTCTTTTTGTAGTTAATAGTGAAGATCTCCAGGAACAAGCAGGAATGTAGTCTTCACATATGGGTATCGTCGGTACTGACGGAGCCTGCGCGGGAACGCTCCCCAGCGTCCAATAGGAAAGCTTTTGGGAGCATCCCACAGCGCCTGCATGCTGCCTTCCCACCTTTGCAACTGTTCCTCTCCAGTTCTTTGTTTTCTGCAGAGCCGACAGGTCACATACCCTGTCACCGCAGAAAAATTTTGTCTTTAATCTTCGTTTTTGTGGTCGCGTCTGCCTTCCTTCGACGCCATGCTGGTACTGACGGTTCTTTCTTCTTTCTTTAAAAAACAAAACAAAAAAAAAAACTATTATAGTTTCTGAGGTGTTTTACTTTAGAAACTCTTTTTCCTTGGTGTTAGGCGCCATTTTGGGCACTAGGCCCAATTTTTTCCTTAAAAATGGAAAAACCTGCTTCAGGTTTTAAGAAATGTTCTAAATGTGGCGGTACTATTTCCGTCACCGACACCCGTGATTGGTGTCTCAAATGTTTAGGTCCTGACCACTCTATTTCAGAGTGCCACTCCTGTGGAATGATGTCAAAAATGGGCCGGCAGAACCGAGCTGCTAAACTTAGCACCCTTTTTCCCTCAGACGTGGCATCTGTTGCATCGACGTCCTCCAGGGCCTCGTCTTCCTCCATGGATCTCAGGTAACTAAACATAAATCTAGCAGGTCCTCAAAGGGTAGATCTCCTTCTAAGTATCGAGATGCCCCTGGCGTTGCCCTTGAGGAATTTTCACCGGCAAAACTGCCCCAGCAGGAGGCTTCGGCTTCCAAAGCACTAACGGGGCTCCAGGATGTTCTCGAGGCCTCAACCTTGGCAGAACTACTGGTGCTATGCTCTGGGGTTCTGGCTGCTTCTACCGGTACCGACACCCAAGCATCGGCAGCGTCGATAGATCAGAGATTCCTTGCTATCGAACGCAATCTAGTGGCTCTTCTCACGGCTTTGGTACCGTTGAAACCGCTTCAGACACCTCAACCGATACCGGAACTGGTACCGACTGCATTAGCATTGGCGGGTATGCCACCCATACCGAGTCATGCGTATGTCTCCAGCATCGACAGATCGGTACCAGAACAACCTGATACCGACTTCGATCGATACCAGTACCGTGCTTTGCACGGTCACCGGGATCAGAGATATTTTGAATCCTCTGATGAGTCTGAAGACTCCGAAGACTCTGCCGATACAAGAGTACGTCTCCCCAAGGATTCCTCTTCTCCACAGCGCAGAATATCTCTGCCAGAGGATATGTCCTTTCAGGACTTTATCCGTGATGTGGCCTGAGGCCTTTCCATCACAGTAGCTCCTGAAAAAGAGCCTAGGGCAAAGGAATTGGAAATTCTCCAATACCCTAAGGCTCCCAAAGAGGCAGCTACTCTGCCTGTTCATGAGATTTTACATGATCTTATGCTAAGGATGTGAGAAACACCTTTAACCACATCTCCTCATTCTCGAAAACTCGATACCAGGTATTGAGTTCCACCTTGTCCTGGTTTTCAAAAAACTCAATTACCACCACCATTCAATGGTGGTGGAATCAGCCATGAGAAGGATGAAAAGTGCAAAGAGACATGCATCCAATCCTCCAGGTCGTGAATGTAGGACTCTCAATGCCTTCAAGCTTACATGCTCTCAGCTAGGATCAGTTCCTATATCTTGTATATGGGAATGTTCCTTAAAGAGGTCACAGGAGACTTGGAGCTTATGAGCCCCCTCCTTCCTGATGACAAAAGGCAAGACTATCTTACTCTAGTCAAACATGCTCAGGATGTTTCCAAGTTTGTAAATCGTACAGCCTTTGACTGTTTTTAGTGCATAAGCAGAACCTCAGCTATTGCCATTGGTGCACGTCGGATAGCCTGGCTTCAGGCATCTGACTTGGAAATTTGGGTACAGGATAAATTAGGAAACATTCCTTGCACAGGAGAAAATCTCTTTGGCAAGAATTGGCAGGAGAAGGCTAATGAGATAGATGCTGACAATATCACCTTGGATAGATTGTCCAAATCTACAGCTGATCCTGCAAGGAAAAAAATCCTCTAAGAAACCATTTTTCAATAAGAAAAAGAAGTTTTATCCTTCCTATACCCAACAGGGACACCGTCCAGGTCAGACTGCCCAAAAGGGACAACAGCAACAACCTAGACAACAAAAGAAGCCAAAAGCTGCAAACCCTCAGCCACCTCAGCAGGCTCAGCCTCCTCAGGGGCTTTGACTCCTCCCTAGAGAACTTTGCCTTCCTGACTCTGAACGGTCCAGAACCCTCGACCATCCCAGGCAGGTTATGTCATTTTGCCCACAGATGGTACCAAATAACAGCAGAAAATTGGACTCTGTCCATTTTACGAGAGGGGTACAAGCTTCATTTTCACAGCATGCCCCCTCCTACAATTGTAAGACAGCTCAATTCTCAGACCTCTCTCGACAGTCTCTTAGGTCAAGAAGTCACAATGCTCCTTGCTCAAGGAGCAACAGAGGAAGTACCCATTCCACATCAGTGTACAGGGTTCTACTCCCCCCCCCCTATTTCCTTATTCCAAAGAAAACAGGGGGACACAGACCCATTTTAGACCTCAGAGAATTGAACAAATATTTGTTCCGAGAGAAGTTCAAAATGGTCTTTCTAGGAACTCTGCTGCCATACCTTCAAAGTCAGGATTGGCTTTATTCTCTAGATCTCAAGGATGCGTATACTCATATTCTCATCCATCCAAATCACAGGAGATTCCTCTGATTCCTGTTTCAAGGAAAGCACTACCAATACAAGGTTCTTCCCTTTCGCCTGGCTTCTGCACCAAGAGTGTTCACAAAATGCATGGCTGTGGTAGCAGCATTTCTCCGTACTCTGGGAATATTCGTCTTCCCTTACTTAGACGACTGGCTCATTCGAGCCCCTACAGTGCCAGAAGCCAGTTCTGCTCTGTTTCGCACAATGCGAATCCTTCAGTATTTGGACTGCTCATAAACCTCCCAAAATTCAATCTTGCTCCCACTCAGTCCCTAGAGTTCATAGGAGCTCATCTGGATACCAGACAGACAAAGGCTTTCCTTCCGCAGCCCCGCTGTCTTCGCATAGTACAACTAGCTTCCCAAGCAGTGCTCAAACCTTATCTCACTGCTCAGGAAATGCTACAATTGCTAGGCCACATGGCATCCACCGTGCATGTGGTTCCTTATGCTCGCCTCCATATGCGAGCAGCCCAGTGGACTTTATCCACTCAGTGGACACAGGCCTCAGGCTGCCTGTCAGACAAAATAACAAACTCAAATCGTCTTATTTCATCCCTCCAATAGTGGCAATCACCCAGAAACCTCCTGGTGGGGTCTCCTTTCCAGCAACCCCTTCCCAAGCCACCCTAACAACAGATGCATCACAGGTGGGACGGGGAGCCCACCTGCACGATCTCTCTACCCAGGGTACCTGGACTCCACAGGAGGCCTGTCTTCACATCAACCTCCTGGAGCTCAGAGCAATCTTCTTTGCTTTTCGAGTATTTCAAGCCCTGCTCAGCTACAAGACAGTCCTAGTTCAAACGGACAATCAGGTAGCTATATTCTATGTGAACAAGCAGGGCGGAACAGACTCTCTGTCGCTATGCAACAAAGCTTCGCGACTATGGGCCCTCGCCAGAGAGCATCAGATTCATTTTCTTGCGGTGTATCTTCCAGGCATCCAAAACTCTTGGGCAGACAAACTCAGTCGAGTTCGGCTTCCACATGAATGGTCTCTCCACCCAGACCAGGTTGCCCAAATATTTCAGATTTGGGGAACCCCGAACATAGACCTCTTTGCAAGTCCGCTGAATGCCAAATTTCCCTGGTTCTGTTCCAGAATTCCAGCTACATGTTGTCAGGCAAGGGACGCCTTCCTCCTCCACTGGGGTCAGGACTTCCTATATGCCTTCCCACCCATTCTCCTCATCCCCAAAACCCTTTTCAAGCTTCAGAGAGACAGAGGTCATATGATCCTCATAGCTCCAAGTTGGCCACGGCAAACGTGGTACCCTCTGCTCTTACATCTCTCTCAAGCTCCGCCTCTGGAGTTGGGATCCGCTCCAGATCTTCTCTCCCAAGAAGACAGGATGCTCTGGCATCCGAATCCCCAGTCTCTGCATCTCAGGGCCTGGTTGCTGAAAGCCTAGAACTTCAGGATCTTAATCTTTCCCAACAGGTAAAGGATATCTTTCATGCTTCTAGGAAGCCCTCCACAAGACGCTCGTATGCCTTTAAGTGGAAAAGGTTTACCATATGGTGCTTGCAGAAGGGTCTTAACCCTCTTGCGATACCTCTAGAATCGATACTGGAGTATCTCCTTCATTTGTCAATTGCGGGTCTCAAGACAAATTCAGTAAGAGTCCATCTTAGTGCTATTGCAGCTTCTTTACAAGCCTCTAAGTGGACAACCTATTTCCTCTCATCCTCTCATAGCGAGATTTATGAGCGGCCTTCTTTTAACAAAGCCTCCCATTAAGCCACCACCGGTGGCATGGGACTTAAATCAGATTTAAGTCCGCCCTTTGAACCATTAGCCACTACATCTCTGAAATTCCTTTCTTGGAAAGTCATCTTCCTCATTGCAATCACATCAGCACATCGCATCAGTGAATTGCAAGCGTTAGCGGCTGATCCTCCTTATACAAGGTTCCACCATGATAAGGTAGTTCTTAGGACTCATCCACACTTTTTGCCAAAGGTGGTTTCGCCTTTTCATTTAAACCAAGCGGTTTACCTTCCTGCATTCTTTCTGAGGCCTCATGCCTCCAGTGCAGAAAGGAACTTTCATATCTTGGACTGTAAAAGAGCTTTGGCCTTATATTTGCAAAGAACACAGCAATATAGAAAATCTTCTCAACTCTTTGTTGCTTTTGATCCTAGTCATTTGGGACTTCCAGTTTCCAAAAGAACTCTATCTAACTGGATTGTTCATTGCATATCCTTTGCCTATGAGAGTAGGAACCTTTCTCTTGAAGACCATGTCACAGCTCACAATGTGAGAGCCATGGCAGCCTCAATGGCTCATCTTCACTCTGTGTCTATCGACGACATCTTTCGAGCAGCTACTTGGGCTTCGGTACATACCTTCAAAGCCTACTACTGCTTAGACAAGGATTCCCGCTGGGATGCCTTGTTTGGCCAGGCTGTTCTTCAACGCCTTTTTCAGACTTAATCAACTCCTACCCACCGTCCCTGGTAGGATGCCAGAGATCCATGGGGGGAAGTATGGTCCTTTCACAAGGCCTAACAACTTCCTGGGGCCATCTCCCTGGCATCTGCAACTAGGGAGTCCCCATATGTGAAGACTACATTCCTGCTTGTTCCTGGAGATAGCGTAGTTACTCACCTGTAACAGGTGATCTCCGGGAACAGCAGGAATTTAGTCTTCACAACTCGCCCACCTCCCCTAGGAGTTGTATCTCTCTCTCTCTCTCTCTCTCTTTTGTCTCAGCTATAAACTCAACTGGAGAGGGACAGTTGGAAAGGCGGGAAGGCAGCATGCAGGTGCTGTGGGAATCTTCCAAAAGCTTTCCTATTGGACGCTGGGGAGTGTTCCTGCGCAGGCTCCGTCGGTACCGACGATACCCATATGTGAAGACTAAACTCCTGCTGTTCCCGGAGATCACCTGTTACAGGTGAGTAACTACACTTTTTGCCCCATAAGCCAGTATGTGATGGAGCTGTTAGTGTCAATAGGAGTTTACAACATAACGTTGTCAGCATATAGATGGTAAAGGATGTTTTGCTCCAGTATGACTGAGCATATTGGCTGAAGGAAAATGTTGAATAGTAAAGAGGATAAGGCAGAACCTTGTGGGACACCTTGTAATAGTAGGTAAGTGGATGACTTTTCGGGGCCGATTTTGACCTGTAACTGTCGGTTTGCAAGGTAAGAACATAAGATATGCCATACTGGGTCAGACCAAGGTCCATCAAGCCCAGTATCCTGTTTCCAACAGTGGCCAATCTAGGTCATACATACCTAGCAGTTTCCCCAAAAGACACAGATTCCACAATGCTTGTACTGGGTCAAGCATTGATATCCTGGGTGCCTTCTTAATAATAGTTTATGGATCTTTCCTCCAGGAACTTGTCCAAACCTTTTTTAAACCCAGCTACGCTAACAGCCTTTACTACATCCTCCGGTAACAAATTCCAGATTTTGATTATACGTTGAGTGAAAAAATATTTTCTTTTATTAGTCTTAAATAGTTTACCCTGTAGCTTCATTGCATGTCCCCTAGTCATTCTATATTCTGATAATGTAAACAATCAATCTACGTTTACCCGTTCAACTCCGTTCATTAATTTATAGACTTCTATCATATCTCCCCTCAGCCATCTTTTTTCCAGGTTAAAAAGCCCTAACCTTTTTAGCCTTTTTTCATAGGGGTATCCTTCCATCCCCTTTACCATTTTGGTGGCTCTTCTCTGAACCTTTTCTAATAACGCTATATCCTTTTTAAGATACGGCGACCAGAATTGCACACAATATTCAAGGTGCGGTCTCACCATGGAACAATATAGAGTCATTATAATATCTTTTGTTTTATTTTCCATTCCTTTCCTTATGATACCTAGCATTCTATTTGCTCTCTTGGCCGCCGCTGCACACTGGGCCGAGGGTTTTAACATGTTATCCACAATGATGCCTAAATCGTTTTCCTGGGTGGTGGTTCCTAATGTGGAACCTTGCATCGTGTAACCATAGTTTGGGTTGTTCTCCACTAGGTGCATAACTTTGCACTTGTCCACATTAAATTTCATCTGCCATTTTGATGCCCAGTCTTCCAATTTATCAAGATCCTCTTGCAATTTTCCACAATCCTCTTGGGTTTTAACAACTTTAAGTAGTTTTGGGTCATCTGCAAATTTGATAACCACACTCGTTATTCCCTTTTCCAGGTCATTTATGAATATGTCAAAAAGCAGCGGACCCAGCACAGATCCCTGGAGTACACCACTATTCACCTTTCTCCATTTGGAAAATTGGCCATTTAGCCCTACCCTCTGCTTTCTATCTTTTAACCAGTTCCTGATCCACAATAGTACACTGCCTCCTATCCCATGACTCTTTAGTTTTGCCAAAAGTCTCTGATGGACCTTGTCAAAGGCTTTCTGAAAGTCCAGATACACTATATCAACCGACTCACCTTTGTCCACCTGTTTGTTCACACCTTCAAAAAAACATAACAGATTAGTAAGACAAGATCTTCCTTGTCTAAAGCCATGTTGGCTGTCTCCCATTAGGCCATGACTATCTACATTCTGAGTAATTTTGTTCTGTATGATGGTTTCTACCATTTTTCCCGGTACTGACGTCAGGCTCACCGGTCTGTAGTTTCCCGGATCACCCCTTGAACCCTTTTTAAATATTGGTGTTACATTGGCGATCCTCCAATCTTCAGGTATTACAGGTGATTTTAATGAAAATTCACAGATTACTAATAGCAGGTCTGCAATCTCATATTTCAGTTCTTTCAACACCCTTGGATGTATACCATCCAGCCCAGGTGATTTGCTACTCTTCAGTTTATCTAATAGTTGTAATACATCTTTCCGATGTATTGATATTTCTCCAGGACCAAGCAGGAAGTCAGTCCTCACATATGGGTGACATCGACGTCGATGGAGCCCTTGCGGAGCATTTCCCCAGCTTTCCATGAAAGCCTTTGGGAATGCAGGCACGCATGCGCGGTTCCCTTCCCGCCATCTTGCTTCAGTCTCTCTTTTTCCGTGAAGCCCATCGGACGTGTCCCCTAGTCCTCCTGGAAAAGTGTTTTATTTTTTTGGCGATCCTTCGCTATTTTTCTTTCTCCGGTTCGACGCCGGTTCCCCTCCCGCCGGGTTCGGTACACCGGTATCGAGCCCGATCTTCTTTTTTCGGTTTTTGCCCTTCGTTGCTGGCGTTCGCGCCCTTTTTTGTGTTTTTCCATGGAATACCGGTCCTTTGACCTCGCGGGGACTCTTTTTTCCCCGATGGCTTCCAGTGGGTTTAAAAAGTGTGATCGGTGCCAGAAGCTAATGTCTCTCACCGACACACACGACTGCTGCCTTCGGTGCCTCGGTCCTGACCACAATCCTAAGACGTGTGGACCATGTGGGAAAATGTCTCCCAAGGCACTGCGAAGTCGTCAACACCAAAAGGAAAGACTTTTCTCCGACTCGGCCTCCGGCCGGGCCCGGACCTCGTCTGAGGCCTCGACATCTCGGGAATCGGATCCCGAGCACCGTCAGGGCTCCTCGGACAGGGGGTCCCCTGACTGGGAACGAAAGAGGAAGAAGTGGCTCACGAAGGTGTCGTCGGAGGAGGTCCCTGGCTCCTCGAGAGCTAGGTCTCAGACCCCCGACCGTCGCCCCGGGCCCGTGGAACAGGAGAAGACTCCAAAAGTACCTTGTGTGGAGCCGGAGTCTGCTGGACACATAAGTCCTGTAGTCCTTGTGGACTCGCCTCCCAGAGAGTTGACGTCGGGCCCGGCGCCGCCGGGGCCCGAGTTGGGGGCTGCTGAGTCTCCTGAGCTGAGTCTCAGGCTGACAGCCTTGGAGAGCAGACTGTCTGCCTTCATGGAACAGCAGCGGGCACTGATGGCCAGCCTGTCTGGTGCATCTGCCCCGACCACCGGGACATCGACATTGAAGTCGACCCGTGTTGCGGCAGCCGGCATCGTGGCTCGATGCCAGGCATGGCTGCAGTCATCAGATCTCGAGCCTTGGGTTCAGGACAAGTTGGTCGATGTCCCTTGCCAAGGTGAGAACCTTTTTGGCAAGCCCATGGCCGAGAAGGCCGCACAGCTCGAAACCGAGCACCTCACGAGGACAAGGCTGTCTAGGAAGACTTCTGCCCCTTCTCACAAAAAGAAGGGCTCGGGTAAAAAGCCCTTTTACCCGAGGAAGGGCACTGCCTACAAACAGTACCCACAGTACCATTCTGCCCAAGCTGCCCCTCAGGGTCAGCAAGCCAAGAGGTAGGGTAATGGGCCCCGTAGGCAGAGGACCCCCAAGCTTCCGGCCCCTGCTCCCACTCAGCAGGGTGGGGGGTTTTGACTCCTTAGGCATAGCCTCTCCGTCCCTGCTCTCCCCACCCTGCACAGGATGTCGCCTCGCCCTGTTTGCCCACCAGTGGCCACTCATCACTGGAGACAGTTGGGTGTTAAGCATAGTCCACAAGGGCTATCTCCTACACTTCCAACAACTGCCTCCTCCATACTTTCCAGGGGAGCCTCCAAGGCCTCCCCTGCACACAGATCTTCTCCTTCAGGAGCTCCAAGGTCTGTTGGTGTACAGGGCGGTGGAGCCTGTGCCTCCTCACTTGCAAGGTCAAGGGTTCTACTCCAGGTATTTCCTGGTACCCAAAAGTTCTCCAGGACCAAGCAGGAAGTCAGTCCTCACATATGAGTGACGTCGGTGCCGACGGAGCCCTCGTGCGGAGCATTTCCCCAGCTTTCAAAGAAAGCCTTTGGGAATTGCAGTGCGCATGCGCGGTCCCCTTCCCGCCCAAGGGTGCCATCTTGCTCAGTCTTCTTTTTTCCGCGGAGCCCGACGGACGTAGTTCGTTTTTCCCCGAGGAAAAAGTTGATTTCCCTGTTTTTTCTTTTTCTACTTTGGTTCGACGCCGGATCCTTTTCCCGCCTTGGCCCGATACGGCGGTATCGGGTCATCTCTCTCTTTTTCGGTTTTTGTCCTTTGTGACTAGTGTTCGCACCATTTTTCTTTTTCCACTGGCAGCCCGGTCTTTTGCCTCGCAGGGGCCCTTTTTCCCCCGATGGCTACCAGTGGGTTTAAAAAGTGTGATCGGTGTAAAAAACTTATGTCTCTTACCGACACACATGACTGCTGCCTCCGCTGCCTCGGACCCGATCATGACCCGATGATCTGTGGTCCGTGTGGCAAAATGTCCTCGAAGGCGTTGAGTCGGCAGCACTAGAAGGATAGGATCTTCTCTGACTCCGCGTCCGGACGGGCCCGGACCTCGTCAGAGGCCTCGACGTCTCGGGACTCCGGCCCCGAGCAGCATTGGGGTACCTCTGAGCGGGGGTCTCCTTCGCGGGAACATCGCAGGAAGAAGAAACCCACAAGGGCGGCATCGATGGACGCTCCTGGTTCCTCGAGGGCCAGGTCGCATAGCCCCGATAGCCGTCCCGGGTCTTTGGAGTCGGAGAGGCCTGCCAAGCATCCTCGTATCGAGATGGAGTCTCCTGGACACGTGAGTGCTGTAGTCCTCGTGGACTCTCCTCCAGGGGAGCCGACGTCGGGCCCGAGTCGGGGGCTGCTGGGTCTCCTGAGCTCGGATTCAGGTTGACGGCCTTGGAGAGCAGCCTCGCTGCCTTCATGGAACAGCAGCGGGCATTGATCGCCGGTCTCACCGGTTCATCTGCCCCGACCACCGGGACCTCGACGTCCAAGTCGACCCCGGAGGCCGAGCCGATCCCGGAGGCCGAGCCGATCCTCGAGTCCATGGGGGCTTGAGTTGATCCTCGTCCACGGTCTCCCTCGGCCTCCCGTTCGGGACTGAGGTCGTCGACGCCGGTACCCTCGGCGTCGGGGCGGATGGCATCGGTGTCCGCCCAACCGGAGCCGCTCGATTCCTCCTCCGAGGAGTCGGGCTGGGAGAAGGAGGATGAAGAGTCACCCGACACTCATCAGACTCGGTGTGTCCCATTGGACTCGCCCGAGTCCGAACCTCGGAGACGATCCCCACCGGAGGATACCCGGTTCTCGGACTTCGTGCGGGATATGGTCAAGGCCTTGGCCTTCCCCGCGGATCCCGTGGAGGAGCCTCGAGTCGAGGAGCTCGAGGCCCTCCAGTATGACTCTCCCCCAAAGGAGGCCTTTACTGTACCGGTTCCTCCGATGCTGGAGGCCTTTACTGTACCGGTTCCTCCGCATGTGGGAGACCCCAGCCTCGACGCCGGTGTTAAGCAAGCGGGTCGATTCCATCTATCGAGTCCGCAAGAGCCCCAGGTTCCAAAAGGCACAATTACCGCACCACTCCATGGTTGTGGAATCGGCCATGCATCGACTGAAAAGTCAGAAGATGCACTCCTCGGTGCCTCCCGGCCGGGAGGCTCGGAACCTGGATGCCCTCAGTAAGAAGTGCTTCCAGGGCTCTATGCTTGCTTGCTTGCCGTGTCCAGACATACCAGCCCTACATGGGTATGTATCTCCGAGACCTGGCAAAGGAGATTGCCGGGTTCTCTGCTGGTCTCTCCGAGGAACCTTTGCAGAGGTTCCAGGCCTTGTCCACCGGTATTCGAGAGTGCTCGAAGTTTATCTCTCGAGCAGCCTACGATGGCTTCGAGGCTTCGGCCCGAGTAGCCGGGGCCGGCATCAGTGCCCGCCGACAGGCTTGGCTACAGTCATCAGACCTCGAGCCATGGGTACAGGACAAGTTGGTCGATGTCCCCTGCCGAGGTGAAAACCTCTTTGGCAAGCCCATGGCTGAAAAGGCTGCAGAACTTGAGACCGAGACTCTGACCAGGACTAGGCTGTCCAGAAAGACCTCTGCCCCTTCTCAGATAAAGAAGGGCTCGGGAAAAAAGACCTTTTACCCGAGGAAGTCATCTGCCTATAAACAATACCCTCATTATCAGGCCTCTGCAGCTCCCCAACAGGGTCAGCAGGCCAAGGGGCAGGGTCATGGGCCCTGTAGGCAGAAGGCCCCCAAGCCACCAACACCGGCCCCTGCTCAGCAGGGTGGGGGTTTTTGACTCAGAAACCATAGCCTCTTCTCCTCAGCTGGCTTCTCTCAGCACAGGAGGCCGGCTGGCCCACTTTGCCCACAGGTGGTCAGCCGTCACATCAGATACCTGGGTTCTTCATATAGTCCAAAAGGGCTATCTTCTCCATTTTCACCAGGTGCCTCCCTCCTATTTTCCAGGGGAGCCTCACAGACTCCCTCTGCACAGGGACCTACTCCTTCAGGAGTTGGCAAGTCTACTAAAGGAACAGGCTGTGGAACCGGTGCCCCACCACCTGAGAGGTCACGGCTTTTATTCCAGGTACTTTCTGGTACCAAAAAGAACAGGAGGCCTCAGACCCATCCTCGACTTGCGCAACCTCAACAAGTTCCTGGAGAGGGAAAAGTTCAAGATGCTTACCCTTGGAATCCTGCTGCCCTACCTCCAGCAGGGAGATTGGCTATGCTCCTTGGATCTAAAGGATGCTTATACTCACATCCTTATTCATCCAGACCACAGACAATATCTCATATTTTTTGTGGGAGGAAACCACTATCAGTACAGAGTACTACCCTTTGGCCTGACCTCCGCTCCCAGGGTGTTCACCAAGTGCCTGGCAGTGGTGGCGGCCAACCTAAGGCTTCAAGGTCTTTTTGTGTTTCTGTACCTGGACAACTGGCTCATAAGGGGCCAGTCTTCCCAGGAGGCCAATCAAGCCACCCTTCGCACTGTGGCTCTGCTTCAGCACTTGGGGTTTGTCATAAACTTCGAAAAGTCCACTTTGCTCCCGTCCCAGAACTTAGAATTCATAGGAGCAAGGCTGGACACTCTTCAAGCGAAGGCTTTTCTGCCAATGGACAGGGCCCACAGGCTGATGGATCTGGCCAGGCAGTTTCACAGCAATTCCCTGGTCTCTGCCAGGCAATTCCTGAGACTACTCGGCCATATGGCTTCCACGGTTCATGTCACCCCCAATGCCCGCCTGCACATGCGGCCTGCTCAGTGGAGCCTTCGCACTCAGTGGCATCAGGCCACAGGGAGCCTAGCGGACTCAGTAAGAGTATCCGACCTGCTGGTCTCCTCTCTCCAATGGTGGCTTCATCTTCCGCATCTGGTACTTGGAGTGGTTTTTCAATCCCCTCCTCATTCGCAAGTGCTGACGACAGATGCTTCTCTTCTAGGTTGGGGAGCACATTGCCAAGGGACATGTACTCAGGGTCTCTGGACCCTTTGGGAGGCTGCTCAACAGATAAACTTCCTGGAGCTACGGGCGATACGACTAGCTCTGAGAGCCTTCTCCCATCTCGTCTCTCACCAGTCTGTACTGGTCCAGACGGACAATCAAGTTGCCATGTTCTACGTGAACAAACAAGGAGGCACAGGCTCCTTCCTTCTATGTCAGGAGGCACAACAGCTGTGCTCTTGGGCCGTCAATCACGGAATCCTCCTCAAAGCTGTCTACCTCCCAGGTCAGGAAAATTACCTGGCGGACAGACTGAGCAGGATCCTGCAACCACATGAGTGGAGATTGAACCAGTTGGTGGTTCAGCAGATCTTTCTCAGGTGGGGCCTCCCCACCATGGATCTTTTCGCCAGTCCTCTGAACCGGCAACTCCCGAGATTCTGCTCCAGACAACCGCATCCTCTCAGAGTAGCAGCGGATGCGTTTCTGATCTCGTGGTCCACAGGCCTGCTGTATGCGTTTCCTCCCACGCCACTAGTGTCCCGAACACTGTTCAAAGTCCTCCAGGACGGGGCCTCAATGATTCTGATAGCCCCCAGGTGGCTGAGGCAACCGTGGTTCCCGCTTCTGCTGCAACTGGTGGTGGCCACCCCTCTTCCTCTGGGGTTTCAGCACGATCTCCTATCTCAAGATCAGGGGACTCTCTTGCACCCCAACCTCCAGTCCCTTCATCTGATGGCCTGGCTGCTGAAAGGGTAGTCCTGGCTCCCCTCCTACTGCCCCATGAGGTGGAAGATGTAGTCTTAGCCTCTAGGCGGCAATCCACCAGGAAATCCTACGCTCTTAAGTGGCGTAGATTCTCCACATGGTGTGCTCAGCACAGCGAGAATCCCTTCTCGTGCTTGGTAGCGGTAGTGTTGCAATATTTGCTTTACCTCTCCAATCTAGGCCTTAAGTCCAACTCTGTCAGGGTTCACCTCAGTGCTCTCTCAGCGCACCACTCGCCGGTGGATGGGAGGCCTCTTTCCAGCCACCCTTTGGTGGCTCGTTTTCTCAGAGGCCTCCTCCTACTTAAGCCTCCTTTGCGTCCACCAGCCCCTGAGTGGGATCTGAATGTGGTCTTACAGCGGATTACTTGTCCGCCATTTGAACCTACGGCTACCTGCCCTCTCCGTTTTCTCTCCTGGAAAACCTTGTTTCTGGTAGCTCTTACCTCTGCTAGGCGAGTAAGTGAACTTCAGGCACTAGTGTCTGATCCCCCTTACACTAGGTTCTACAGGAATAGGGTAGTGTCTTACGGACTCACCCGAAGTTTCTTCCTAAGGTTGTCTCCCCTTTTCACCTCAATCAGGAGGTGGTTCTTCCGACCTTCTTTCCCAGGCCGCATGCCAACCGGGCTGAGATGGTCCTGCATACCCTGGACTGTAGGAGGGCGTTATCCTTCTACCTCGACCGTACGCGGGAGCACCGGAGGGCTGTTCAGCTCTTCGTTTCTTTTGACCCCAATAAGTTGGGGCTACCTGTCTCCAAGCGTACTTTGTCCATATGGGTCGCTGACTGTATCGCCTGGGCTTATGAGGCAGCAGGCCTCTCGTTGGAGGGTCGAGTCACGGCTCATCATGTCAGGGCGAAGGCTGCGTCAGTGACTCATCTCCGCTCTGTTCCGTTGGCAGACATCTGCCAGGCCGCTACTTGGTCTTCAAGCCAGACTTTTGGGGCCCATTACTGCCTTGAGAGGGAGTCCTGCAGGGACAGTGCTTTCGGACAGGCAATACTCCATAATCTCTTTGGGGTTTAGGCAACTCCTACCCTCCGGTCCTGGTGTTGGGCTACCGGTCGGGGGCGTTCTCAGAGAAGATTCCTTCCTTACGTACTGACGAGCTAGAGGGAGCTCATTTTTCCGCTTGAGGTCTCCGGTAGCCTTAAGCTGGGGAGTCCCATATGTGAGGACTGACTTCCTGCTTGGTCCTAGAGAAAGAGTAGTTACTCACCTGAAACAGGTGTTCTCCAGGAGCAGCAGGAATCAGTCCTCATAATCCTCCTTCCTCCCCTTGGAGTTGCAGTCTTCTGATTTATTTTTGCTAATTTTTTGTGCTGTCTTTTAGCTATGTAATCAGACTGAGCAAGATGGCACCTTTGGGCGGGAAGGGGACCGCGCATGCGCGCTGCAATTCCCAAAGGCTTTCTTTGAAAGCTGGGGAAATGCTCCGCACGAGGGCTCCGTCGGTGCCGACGTCACCCATATGTGAGGACTGATTCCTGCTGCTCCTGGAGAACACCTGTTACAGGTGAGTAACTACTCTAACCGGTGTCCTTTGACCTATTCTAGACCTCAGAAACCTCAACAAGTTCCTAGAGAAGGAAAAGTTCAAGATGCTTACTCTTGGAACACTTCTGCCCTACCTCCAGCAGGGAGATTGGCTATGCTCATTAGATCTAAAGGATGCGTACACTCACATCCTCATTCATCCAAATCACAGAAAGTACCTGAGGTTCATTGTGGGAGGAAACCATTATCAGTACAGAGTACTGCCTTTTGGCCTCGCCTCCGCTCCCAGGGTCTTTACCAAATGCCTGGCAGTGGTAGCGGCCTACCTAAGAAATCAGGGAGTCTTTGTCTTCCCCTATCTGGACGACTGGCTCATAAGAGGTCAGACGTGCCAGGAGGCCCGACAGGCCACCCTCAGAACTATTGCTCTTCTTCAAAGATTGGGGTTTGTAATAAACTTCGCAAAGTCCACTTTGCTCCCCTCCCAGAACTTGGAGTTCATAGGGGCGAGGCGAGGCTGGGCTCTCTGCTGGCAAAGGCATTCTTGCCAGAAGACAGAGCCCAAAGACTGATAAACTTAGCAAACCAGTTTCTCAGCAGGTCACTGGTCTCTGCCAGACTCTGCCTGAGGCTTCTTGGCCAGATGGCCTCGACAGTACATGTGACTCCCAATGCCAGGCTCCATATGAGGCTGCCTGTGGTCACAGGCCACAGGCAGCCTCAAAGACAGGATAAGGGTATCCAGGCAATTTCTGAACGCCCTCAGCTGGTGGCTGCACCCACTCAGTCTGCTGCAAGGGGTACCTTTTCAGATTCCTGGGTTCACAGTGGTGTTGACCACGGATGCCTCCCTGCAGGGTTGGGGAGCTCATTGTCTAGGCAAGTGCACCCAGGGCCTGTGGTCTCCCTGGGAAGCCGCACAGCAAATCAATCTACTGGAACTCAGGGCTATTCGGTTAGCCCTCAAGACTTTCTCTCCAGCCCTGGCTCATCAGTCTGTCCTAGTTCAAACAGACAACCAGGTAGGCATGTTTTATGTGAACAAGCAGGGCAGAACTGGGTCCAGGCTCCTTTGTCAGGAAGCACAGGACCTTTGCTTGTTTGCCCTCAAGCACAACATGCTCCTCAGGGCTGTGTACCTCCCTGGCCAGGAAAACTACCTGGCCGACAGGTTGAGCAGGATTTTGCAGCCCCACGAGTGGCTGCTCCATCCTTCGGTGGTTCAGAAGATTTTCATGAAATGGGGACTTCCATCCATAGATCTGTTTGCCAGTCCACTGAACAAACAGCTGCCATAGTTCTGCTCCAGACAACTGCATCCTCTGCGGCTGGCGGCAGATGCTTTTCTGATCCCATGGTCTCAGGGCCTCCTGTATGCGTTTCCTCCCACGCCCTTGGTGGCCCGAACCCTGTTCAAGATTCTTCAGGACAAGGCCTCGGTCCTGCTGGTAGCTCCCAGGTGGCCGAGACAGCCTTGGTTTCCGCTTCTGCTTCAGCTGGCTGTGGATCCCCCACTGCCTCTGGGGTTGCAACCCGACCTTCTCTCTCAGGATCAGGGTTCCCTTCTGCACCCCAATCTCAAAGCTCTCAATTTGATGGCCTGGAGGCTGCAAGGGTAGTTTTAGCTCCCTGGAGCCTACCTCAGGAAGTTGAGGAGGTTGTCCTAGCCTCTAGGAAACAGTCCACTAGGAAAACCTGTGCTCTTAAATGGAAAAGGTTTTCTGTGTGGTGTCAGCTACGTACGGAGGATCCCTTCTCCTGTACTGTACCAGTAGTGCTTCAGTACTTGCTACACTTATCAAATCAGGGACTTAAGTCCAATTCTGTTTGGGTCCACCTCTCTGCCCTAGCAGCTCACCACTCACTGGTGGAAGGCCGTTCTCTGTCGGTCCACCCCTTGGTGTCTCGCTTTCTCAGAGGCTTGCTTTTGCTCAAGCCTCCAATCCGTCCTCCTGCTTCTGAGTGGGAGTTGAATGTGGTCTTGCAGCAACTGACTCGCCCACCTTTTGAGCCGATGGCTACTTGCCCTCTACGCTTCCTGTCCTGGAAAATGCTCTTCTTGATAGCCCTAACCTCGGCCAGGCGAGTGAGTGAGCTTCAGGCCCTGGTCTGTGACAGGCCTTACACTCGCTTCTATAGGAACAGGGTAGTCCTTAGGACTCATCCAAAGTTCCTCCCAAAGGTTGTCTCCTCCTTCCACCTTAACCAAGAGGTGGTTCTTCCAACATTCTTCCCTAGGCCTCATGCAAGCCAGGCTGAAGCAGTTCTGCATACCCTGGACTGTAGGAGGGCCTTATCCTTCTACCTTGACCGTATGCAGGGGCATAGAATGGCTACTCAGCTCTTCATATCTTTTGACCCTGATAATTTGGGGTTAGCTGTGTCCAAGCCTACCTTGTCCACCTGGGTAGCTGACTGTATCACCTGGGCTTACAGGGTGGCTGACCTTCCTTTGCAGGGTTGGGTCACGGCCCATCGTGTCAGGGCAATGGCTGCCTCAGTGGCTCACCTCCGCTCTGTACCATTGCTGGACATCTGCAGGGCTGCAACTTGGTCTTCAAGCCAGACCTTTGCAGCCCATTACTGTCTGGAGAGGGAGTCCCGTAGGGACAGTGCTTTTGGCCAGGCAGTACTCCGGAATCTCTTTGAGGTTTAGGCAACTCCTGCCCTCCGTTGGGCTACCGGTGGAGGTTCTGTCAGTGAAAAGCCTTTCTTTGATGCTGGAACTAGAGGGAGTTCTCTTGTTCAGCCTGGGTTCCTTGGTAGCCCAGAGCTAGGGAGTCACCCATATATGAGGACTGACTTCCTGCTTGGTCCTGGAGAAAGAGTGGTTACTCACCTGTAACAGGTGTTCTCCAGGAGCAGCAGGAATCAGTCCTCACAACCCTCCCTCCTCCCCTGGGAGTTGCAGTTGTACATAGTTCATTTTTTCATTTTTGTGTGCTGTTTTAGCTATGTCATTTGACTGAAGCAAGATGGCACCTTTAGGCGGGAAGGGAACCGCGCATGCGTGCCTGCATTCCCAAAGGCTTTCATGGAAAGCTGGGGAAATGCTCCGCAAGGGCTCCATCGACGTCGATGTCACCCATATGTGAGGATTGATTCCTCCTGCTCCTGGAGAACACCTGTTACAGGTGAGTAACTACTCTTTCCTTCAATTCTTCCGCACCTTTAAATACCACTTCAGTCATGGGTAACATCCACATCTTCCTTAGTAAAGACCGAAGCAAAGAATTCATTCAGTCTCTCCCCTATCGCCTTGTCGCCTCTTAGTGCCCCTTTAACCCCTCTATCATCTAATGGACCAACTGACTCTCTCACAGGTTTTTCTACGAATGTTCTTGAAAAAGTCTTTATTTTGCGTTTTTGCTTCCACAGCAAACTTCTTCTCAAATTCTCCCTTTGCCTGCCTTATCAATGCCTTGCATTTGAGTTGCCAGGTATGACGTAAATCATCCAAAAGTGGCATCTCTTAAGCCTAGAGCATGAAGGCGTTGAATGAGTAAGTTGTGAGGGACAGAGTCGAAGGCTGCTCTGATGTCTAAGAAGATAAGGAAAAACCTTGAATTAGATTTGTCTAAGCCTGTCATAATATCAGTTAGGGCTGCTAGTATGTTTTCAACTCCTTGCTGCGGTCTGAAGCCATATTGCTGTGATTTGAGTGGAAATGGGTATCAATGTAGTCTTGGAGCTGGAATAAGACGGCCTTTTTTATTATCTTTGCCAAGAAGGGTAAAACAATGAAGGAGATTATACGATGGTGCGCAATTAACGGGATAGTATTGGTTTCATATATGAGGTTTTCTATCCTTTGTGGATTCAAATTCTATATAAGAAGGGTAAGCTGACCAGATGAGCTAGTGTGCTGGGTCCAATGCTGCGCCTTTCTTGACTGGGCGAATAGATGCCATTTTTAGATCAAGAGGCATGTATTCATGCAACAACGAGAGGTTGGTGATTTTAAGCAGTGTTTTAATGAATTCCTTATGAGCAGCTTTAATCTGGCTGACCGGGCATGGATCCAAAAGGGAGGTAGTAGTATTGATTCCTAAAATTATTCTTTCGAGGTGTTCTTCAGAAATAGGTGTGAAAGAATTCCAAGCTACCTGAGTACTAGTGACAGCAAGATTCTGCTGGGGCATAGAGGATTGCATTTGTTGAACTTGTGGACATACTAGAGTTTTAAAGTGGTCAGCTAATATTTGTGGAGTTATATCTAGTTGGTCTCTGTGTTGGAGGGGGTCTTTTACTAAAGTTTAACTAGGTTAAAGAGTTCTCTGGGGCAATTTAAGGAAGATTGGATGAGCTTGGCATTGTAGTCCCTTTGTGCTCTACTTGTAGCCAATTGGTATGCACGAAGATCAAACATATAAGTTTTTTTTCCCTTTATTGTTTTTAATGCTCGACAACAAGTACAAAAAACAAACGTTACATCCATGTCATATTATTTCCCCCTCCTCATCCCATCAGTCCCCCTTCTCCCCCCCCCCACTCAACACATTACAAATTCCAAAGGCGTATAGCATCCCACCTTCCCTGACATTACTACCCTTACAAACTTCTAAACGTTTATTTTAACTCCTCCATTTGACACATACCATTTGGCCTATTCATTGTTTAACAACATATGCAGTGTTATATCAGTCAATATTCGATCCTTCCCTGTCTTAACATGCAATCTCCGAAGCCCCTTCACCCCCCCATGGGCCCCCTTCCCCTATATTCATGTGTCAAACCCACCGCCCCCCCTAAGGTCCCTCCACTTAAGGTACTGTCCTCATGTGTTCAGGTAACGCGTCATACTATGTAGATGCACAGCTGTAAAGCGATACATTAAGCAGAAATGCTCCACACGCTCCTGGACCTTCGCCAGCGTCAGCACCAAGGCCGACTTCCACCTTCTCGCTATCAATAGCCGGGTGGCCGTGCACACCAGGCCTCGCCAACCCTGGCCCTCCTTTCTCCGTCTCCCAGTCTCAATATTAAGCAACGCTAAGCAGGGCCCCATTCCAGCCTCTGCCCACAAACCTCCACCCCGCCACCGCTTGCCACAGGGGGTCTAAACTTGGGCACTCCCACCAAATGTGGAGGAAGGTTCCCACCCCCCCACAACCTCGCCAACAGTTTGCATTTCCCCCCTCCCGCTTCTGCAGCCGTTGCGGGGTCAGATACCACCGATACAGCATCTTGTAATTGTGTTCTATAATATTGCTCGAGATTACCCTTTTAAACAACCCCTGACTTATCTATTCCCATTGTGAATTATCCCATCTTTTATTCAAGTCGCGTTCCCACGCTTTCCGATGTGCCCACGCCCTCCCAGGCTCTTCCTCCATTGCTTTGTATAGGTGGGAAATAAGTCCCTTAACTACCCCACTCCCAAAACGTCCATCTGTCACCTCACCCTTGGGCCCATTTCAACCTTTGCACTATCTCTCTGCAATAATGCAAGGCTTGAATATATTTAAATCGATCCTTAGGCGCTAATTGGAACTCCTCCTGTAACGTCTCAAATGTTACCCAATCTCCACTCTCTCTAAACTGACCCACTACCCACAGGCCATTCTCCGAAACATAGGATCCGTCATTCCTAATGGGAACTCTGAATTTCCCACAAGAGGTATACATCGGGATCCCCCATGGCCGCATACCACCGCCTTTGCCACTTCCGTCAATACCCCAGTGTTGACGTAACATAGGGATTCCCCTGTCCCCTTTTGAGAGGAACTCCCTCCTTAGTCCAGATATTCCCTTGAAACGCTCCCTCCGTGTCCAAGCTCCCTTTCTCCATCTGAACCCATTCCGCCGTACCCCTCATTTCCCATTCAAAGACTGCCCTTACTCGTGCTGCCTCATAGTACCGAGCCAACATAGGAACCCCCATGCCCTCGGCTTCCTTACCTGCACACATAATCCTCTGGGCCACTCACGGTCTCCTCCCCTGCCAAATAAATTTCATAATGCGATCCTGCATCTGCTTGAGGAACCCCCTCGGTACCTCCAGCGGGAGATTCATAAACAAATACAGCAACCGAGGAAGTAAGATCATCTTTACCAGATCTCTCCATCCTAAACATGATACCTCATATTTCCCCCACTCTTCTAGATGCTGGAACATTCTTTTCCGCGCCACTACATAGTTTTCCCTAAACAACCTCTCCCGCCTTAGTGGAATTTGCACTCCCAAATAGCAGATGCTAGTACTCGCCCAACGAAAGGGAAATTCCCTTCGCAAAATAGCCTCGTCGCTTTTGCTTATTGTGAGATTCAAAATCTCTGATTTTGTGGCATTCATCCGAAACCCCGACACCTCCCCATACTCGCTAAGTTCCCCTACTATGGCCCCCAGATTCTTCTGCGGTTCTGCGCCAAAAAAACAGTACATCATCCGCGAATAAAGAAATCTTATGAGTTACCCGCCCCACGGTCACTCCCACCACGTCCCCCCCCATCGCGTATCCTTTGTGCCATGGGCTCCATTGCCAGTACAAATAGTAGAGGCGACAATGGGCACCTCTGACGGGTACCTCTAAACAATTCAAACCCCCTAGAGACCAAGCCATTCACCTTCAAACATGCCATTGGCATCCGGTAAAGGGTCTGTATCCATTTCAAGAAATTCCCCTTTATACCCATTTTCTCCAATACCTTAAATAGATAGGTCCAATTGACCCTATCAAAGGCTTTTTCAGCATCTACTGCCAGGAGAGCTATCGCATCCCCCCTCTCTTCCCACATTATATTCAGAGCCCGTTTGATATTATCTGAAGTATATCTCCCCCTAACAAACCCAGACTGTTTAAGATGTACTAGCTTCCCCATGAACGGCCCCAGTCTATTTGCCAGTACCCTGGTGAAGATTTTTAAATCCCCCCCCCAACAGGGATATGGGCCTATATGAACCGCATTCTGCCGGATCCTTTCCCTCTTTATGTAAGATGCTAATTCCCGCCATCCGCAAAGAGGCCGGCATCTTGCCCTCTGCATTAAATGAATTATACATTTGCGTAAGAGGCCCCAACACCACCCCCGCGAAGACCTTATAAAACTTGTTGGAAAACCCATCCAAGCCTGGGGCCTTATGCCCAGGCAATCCTTTTATCACCGCTAGGACCTCCTGCTCCCGGATCGGGTCTTACAGCTCCTCTCCCTCCTCTTCGGTCAAGGTGGGCAACTTAGCACCTGCCAGATATTCCTGTATTTTATTTTCCTCCACTACCTTCTCCGGCGTATATAGTTGCTGATAAAACTGGATAAATCGTTCCTCAATATCCCTTCCCTCACAGATGTCTTCCCCCCTAGTATCTTTAATGCGAACTATAGCATTCCTAGCTCTTAATTTTTGGACTTTGCGAGCAAGCATCCTCCCAGCTTTATTGTTAAAGGCAAAGTTCCGCTGTTGCATCATTGTAAGTTGATATCTAATATCCCGCATATGCAGCTCACTTAACTTCCCTCTCAACCCTCTAAGCTCATTCTTGACCCCAACATCCTTCGGGTCCCTCTTTAATTGCTTCTCCACCCTCCCAATCTCTGCTAGCAGTTCTTGCTGTTGCAATTTCATCTTTTTTTGATAAGTTCCAGCAATTAACTTTCCCCTAACTACCGCTTTCAAACAGTCCCAAACCGTCCCCGGAGAACATTCACCTGTGTCATTTAACAATATATATTCTGCTATTCCCTCCGTGATCTGTTTGACCACCTCTACATCTTCCAGAAGGGATTCGTTCAACTTCCACCACCCTCTATTCAACCTCAACCCTCCCATTTGAATCACACATGTCACAGGGGAGTGGTCCGACCATGTCCGCTCGCAAATATCACATCCCGTCACAGCTGGCATCAGAACCTTGTCTATAAATATATCAATTCGGGAGTACACCTCATGCACCCCTGAGTAGTAAGAATAATCCCACTGGTCCCCATTTGTTTCCCTCCAGACATCCACCACTCCGAGACCGGTGAGTTACCTCTTCAGCCCCACCCTGTGCTGTCGTGGCGCAGACACCACCCCTTTGGAGGCATCTATACCCGGGTCCAGCACCACATTAAAATCTCCCCCCATTAGCATGCATCCCTCCACCACCCCGACGAGCTTGTTGTGTAACTCCCAGAAAAACTGAGCATCTCCAGGAACAAGCAGGAATGAGTCTTCACATATGGGGTACGTCGGTACCGACGGAGCCTGCACGGGAATACTCCCCAGCATCCAATCAGAAAGCTTTTGGGAGCATTCCTCGCGCCTGCGCGCTGACTTCCCGCCTTTCCCACTGCCTCTCCTCAGTTTTCGTTTTTCCACGGAGCCGACAGGACGTCCTCCTGTCACTGCAGAAACTTTGTCCTTTAAAATTCTTATTTTTCTTGTTTTCTTGTGGTCGTGGCTGTCTTTCCCGCCGATACCGGTACCGCCGGTGCTGTATTCTTTCTTTTCCAAACTTAAAGAGAAATTTTTTCTCCTCAGTTTTTATTTTAACTTTTGGGGCCTACCAGGCCTCTCCAACATGGAGCCTTCTTCCCCTAAGAAGTGCCTTCACTGTGGAAACTTAGTTTTCTTTTTAGACTCCAATGCTTGGTGTCTAACCTGTTTGGGTCCTGACACTTTTTCTCCTGATCCATCAGACTGTATTATTGGGAGAAGACCTTCCCTTTTTCGAGTTTCCCTCGATGCCGTTTTTCCTCCTGAGGTGAGGACACCGGTTTATTCTTCTCTCCAGGATCAGGTAACCCACAAACAGTCTGTTAAGACTAGCCAATTCTTGAAGGGTAAGTCTCATGCCCAGCATGATGACGGCTCCAGCCTTGCCCTCAAGACCCCATTGGCAATAAAACCCCGGCGGGAGTCTTCGGTCTCCAAAGCATTTACGGGGTTTCAGGTTGTTCCTGGGGCTCACCCCTCACAGAACATACCTGAGCCATGCTCGGGGGTGGTATCGGCTTCGAGCGATACCGATCCCCTGCATCGGCACCGGTGTCGAGTGTTACACTCTTCACCAGGGATCATCATCTGGTGTCCTCGGTACCTTCGGGGCCGATCGATACGACCCAGATTGGCTTTCCTGTATCCCAGCCATGCTCGGGGTTGGTACCGGCTTTGAGCGGTACCGATACCCCGGCATCGGCATTGGTGTCGAGTGCTCCTCTCTTCACCGGGCATCGTCTTCGGACATCCTCGGTACCTTCGGAACCGATCGATGCGACTCCGATTGACTTTCCTGTATCGGCATCACCGATACCACCACCAACGTCGGTACCTTCTAGACATGCATCGATGGACTCGCTCGCTTCGTTGCCGAGTCTAGAATCGATATCCAGTCTAGATGACTTGGTACCGACGCGTTTCGGAACCAATCCATATCGTTTCCGACTACGCAGTACCGAGGATATTCACCAAGGCTCTCTGGTTACCTCGGTACCGCTACAGCAGCCCCCGATTACTGCTTCGATGACATTATCGTCTCCGATACCGGTACCGGTATCGATGTCGATTCCTGCAGTTCCATCGGTGCCATCGATCCTTTCTATGCCTAGTTTGGAATCAATACCGGGCACTGACGATGCAGTACTAACTGCCTCAAATCAGAACTGTCAGTATCACTGTCCATCTAGCAGGATTCTTTTTCTGCACCAGTCCAGTATGTCTTCTGGTGCTCAAGCTGCTCCTTCAACCTCAGCTTACCCAGGAAGAGTTCCTATTGGAGATCCTTCTTTTCAGAAATTTCTCCTTGACATGGCAACCTTTCTTGCCATTCCTATTCCTGGCTTTACTCTTGACCAAGATCCTGCAGAAAAGGAAAATATAATGCTTCCTTTACATCATTCTTTGCAGGATCTTCTTCTGAGGATGTGGGAATCACCTTTAAAGGTTCCTTCGCCTTCTACAGCCACTAATGTTCTGTATCAGGTGCCTCCCTCTCCGGGGTTTCAAAAAAAACAACTTCCACATCATTCCATTGTAGTGGCATCAGCAATGAGGAAGGTAAGAAGCAAGAAGAAGCATTCTTCTTATCCGCCAGGTCGTGCATCTAAAGCACTTGATGCCTTTGGACGTCAAATCTTCCAAACTTCTATGCTGGCTTCAAGAATTATTTCATATATTTTTTATATGAGTCGGACACTTCAGGAGGTCACAGAGAAATTATCTCTTTTGTCCCCTTTTTTGTCAGAACCTAAGGCCACTGACTATTCCTTGCTTCTTAATCATAGCAGGAATATCTCTTGGTTTCTTTCTCGTGCTTCTCTAGACTCTTTTGAGTCTGTTAGCAGATCCTCTGCTATTGCCATTGGAGCACGTCGTACAGCCTGGCTGCAAGCTTCAGACTTGAGCAGATGGGCACAACATACACTGGGTAATTCTCCTTGTACTGGAGAAAATCTCTTCAATAGAGAGGCTTTACGTCAGGTTGCTCATTGCTCCACTGACTTCCCTGGTTCTGGAAACCATCCTAAGCCTTCTTTTTCCCCAGGACGTAGGAAATGTCCTTCCAAACCCTCTTTCCCTAAGAAAAGAAGGTTTCACCCTTCTCCTGCCCATCCTCCAGATGTACCCAGGCAAAGGACATCTCATCCTAGTCTGAAGTCTCCAGACTCTAACCAGTCTACTCATAACCAGCAACCATAGGTTCCTGTAGGTTGCAATCTACAGTTAACTTCTTCTTAGCAGAAGTTTATTCTTCAGACTCTACACTGTTTTTTTCTTTTCAGTATGCTAAGCTGTTAGGATACTTTTGTCCATGGCTTACAGAATTCTCCCCTTCTTACTACTATGAAGGGAGGTTACAACTATCCCATGATAGTTTCTGTCTCCACATGGACATTCTTTCCTTCAGCTGACTTACCATATGGTAAGTCACCTTCCAACCCCCTCTCTTCCAGGGTTTCCCCTGCTTGAGTTGGTACCATACTGAAACACTTCTCTTTCTTTCCAGTGTAGACTTTTTGTTATCCTTCAATGCATGCTCTGAACACCTCATCAGACAGGGACGGGAATATCTCCGCTCCCTTTGTCTGTTTTCTCTCTGTTTTTATACAGGAGAATCCCCTCTGCTGTTTTGTTCAGTTGCTGTGCATACAGGAGTTCCAGTGATTACTTTAATGCTCATTGCAAGCTACTTTCAACTATCTTGCATAGTACTACTCACTGCAGGTTATCTTCTTCTAGCCATATCCTTACCTAGGATGTGGCAACACATCTGACTTCTGTCAGTTTTATCTCATAATTCTTCTGCACAATGCTCTCTGCAATCTTCAGAGAAGCTTTCTACTATGGGCCCTTGCTACAGAGCATTGAACTTTGTCTCTGAGGGTTTTCCATATAATAGAAAAAGCTTATATAGTCATTCCATGGCTATATAGGTTCTTTATACCCTCTTGTCTCCTGTTGTGATACAGAAGACAAGCTTTTTCTGCGTGAATGTCCAAGGAGTTCCCAATCTGGCAGGAATCTACCCCTTTTTTCCTTACAGCTTGGCATTATGTTTTTCTGCTCCACTTGGACAACGCATACTCTTTTACTGTACCTGATACCCTTGAGTCCCTTGGCTGGGTCATCCTGGTGTCTTAGTCTATGCGTTTTCTTGTCCTTTGGACATGTCAGAGTCCTAAAGTACTCCTGACGTGCTCTTACCAGACTGCTATTATCCTCTGTTTTTCACGCAACCATACTGGTTATTCCACTGAACTACATTCCTGCACCGCAGAAATAGATTCTCTATATATCTTCAGGTGGTTTTCACCCCCTTATTATTAGATGAATCTTTTCCCATCACATTCCCCATGTGAATGTTTTTCTGGGGCTCAGTTGCAGGCATGTATTCTCAGAATTATATTCATGTATATATATGTCCTATACATACATGTTTTTGTACTCTAGGTGGGCATAAGCCATGCCCATCTATATCTATCTATATATATATATCACACATATCTAGACATATATGCACATATGCATAAATATGTATCTATTTTCATATATAGATATGTATGTGCCCATTGGGAGATGTCCATAGGACCCTAGGTATTACCTACTATCTCCCTAACTGTCTGTGCTATAAAGCTTTTACCTTCTTAAAGGGTCCAGACAGTCAACTTGCCTATTTTCATACGGTTCAGTAAGTGGGAGCAGTTATACATACAATTACTGCTGTGACGTCAACAGCTTCTATTTTTGTTGTACATCTCCCTGTCTATGAAGTATTACACTTCAATGTCTTCCTATCTCTTACCAGCTAGGAAAGACAGTGTACATCTTCAGTATTTCTGAGTACACTTCTGTTCTCCTCGGGAATAGGGGCTTTTTTCCATACCCCCTCTTCCCTTCAGGACTGGGCTAATTCTCCAGATCGGTCAGTCTTCTTCTTTTAGTCCTCAATGTTAATAACTCTGTACCTAAAAGAGTTTTCAGCTTTTTCCCATAAAGCTTCCATTGAAGACCTGCCGTTCTCCTCCTACCCCAGTTGACACCTGGGTCACCTGCCCATTCCAGGTTTGGAACTTCATCCTCACTGCTGTGTAGTTACCTTGAAGATTCCGCTACTGCATCTACCGTACACTCCATCACAGTTCTACTTCCTACAATCCAGTAGGTAAACTTTATATTGTACTAGTTCATTAAATATTTTAATGATACTTGACATACCTTCTAAAGACTCATTTTTCCTGTAGTCTTTAGATTCGCTGTTCCTCTACAGATCTTTTCTGTTCAACTCCTACCCCCCATCCCTCAGGGGATGCCGGGGATCCAGGTTTGGGAAATGCCGTCCTGTCCAGGGATATGCATTTTATGGGATCTCCCCTGGCACCCACAGCTAGGGAGTCCCCATATGTGAAGACTCATTCCTGCTTGTTCCTGGAGATAGCACAGTTACTTACCTGTAACAGGTGATCTCTGGGAACAGCAGGAATTAGTCTTCACAACCCACCCACCTCCCCTAGGAGTTGTATCTATCTATCTCCTTTCCTCTTTCTCTCCTTCTGTCTCAGCTATGAAACTCAACTGAGGAGAGGCAGTGGGAAAGGCCGGAAGTCAGCGCGCAGGCGCGAGGGATGCTCCCAAAAGCTTTCTGATTGGATGCTGGGGAGCATTCCCGTGCAGGCTCCGTCGGTACCGATGTACCCCATATGTGAAGACTAATTCCTGCTGTTCCCAGAGATCACCTGTTACAGGTAAGTAACTGTGCTTTGCTGGACATTCAGGGCATGCACATTAACCTACGTATACACCTGCTGGTCCCATTTCAGCTTTACAACAATAAACCTCCCCAATTTGTCCCGAATTATTTCTCCCACCTGCCCCAACACCCGGGTCGATAGCAAAACCCCTACCCCGCCCCTCTTTTTTTTCTAATCTGTTAGAAACAAAAAATTGCTGAGGATACCGAGGGTGACCCACCCTGCACTCATCCCTAGACAAGAGGTGTGTCTCTTGTATAAAGACAATATCCCCTTTCAACCTATTACATTCTTTTATTAACATCTGCCTCTTAGCGTATGAATTGAGGCCTCTAACATTCATGCTCATTATCTTAATGTCAGGTATTATACCTTACCCTCTCTTCTCTTTGCTATCTCCCCTGCCCCACTCCCACCTCTCAACTTGCCCCTCCCCCACCTCCCTCTCCCCTTACTCACCCCACACCACCCCTTCCCCCCTCCCCCCCTCCCCCTTACTCCTTACTCACCCCACCCCACCCTCCACCTACCCTCCCCTCCCCCCTACTCCTACCCCCTCCCCCCTTCCCTTATTGCAATTGGTTCCAACCTCGGAACCCTTCTGATGACTCCCCGCTGACCGCCCATCCTATCGCCCTATCTACCCCGCCCCCCTTAATAGCCTAATCCTCCCCCCCCATCCCCCATTTCCTTGCACCCTCTTTCTCCTCCCTACTTAACAACCTCAAGGAGAGGCATGCACCTCGCCCCCGCGCCTCCCACTCCAACCTCACTCCCCCCGTGACATTTACCCCCTTAATTACAATGTGACATTATACATCCACCCAAATTACATTCATGTTAACAGTCTCTGACTCTGTAGTCGTTTTTCCTTGCCCGGCACTCTGCTCCACTGGTTCCTCTGCTCCGTCTCTGTTCCAATCTCTGCATCCTTCCGCTGACCCTGCTCCGTCCTGAGCACCCCTGGGAGACCAGTCCAGCCGGCTTGCTGCGTACTCCTAATCGCCGCTTCCACAGAATGAACCGTCATGGTTTTTGCATTGATAGTAAATTGTAGTCCCACCGGGAGCAGCCATCTGAAGCGCACATTCTCCTCCTTAAGCCTCTTCGTTACTGCTAGATATTCTCTGCGCTTTTTCATAGTTAGACTTGATATGTCCGCATACACCTCCACTTCGGACCCTTGCCACTTGACTTTCCCAAGTTTACGTGCTGCTTTCATCACCAACTCCCTTGATCGGAATTCATAGAGGCAGACAACATCCCTCACTTTATTCTCCCTTCGCGGCCCCAGTACCCTATGTGCTCTGTCCACCGTCAGGCATACTCCTTCCACCTCCATATCCGCCGCTTGGAGTACCGCTCTGCAAAATTCCTCTGCTAAGGAAATATAGTTCACTGTTCCATCACTCTCAGGCAGCCCCCTTAGCCTGATGTTTGATCTTCTTGACCTGTTTTCCAGGTCCTTAACCTTTTGCCACAGTTCATCCTGCGCAGTACACAGGGTGTCCATCCGCTGATCCTTGGTCGCCATTTGCCCTCTTGCTCCTCCATCTGGTTTTCCACTTCATCTAGGCAACTCCCTATGCTGTCCACATCCAATTTTATCTCCTGAAGCCAGCCATGTACCTCTTTCTTTAGTGCTCCCAGCTCTGATCTCATAGACTCAAACCACTCTTTCAAATCATTCTTTAGGGCTTGTATTTCATTGGGTGCACCCCCCCCCCGTCACACCAGCCTCGTCTATGTCTTTTGGTTCACCATTGCCCCCGGTTGACTTTGCCGTGGTTTTTTTGGCACCCCCTGTGCTTTTAAAAGCAAAGGATTTGAGGTCTACTGCTGACTTCCGCGCCGCCATCTGCTGTTCACTCTCTTCTCACTCCAGCACCTCTGCCAAAACCCGCTTTCTCTTTTCCCACTCAACGTGCAGTTCGTTGCTCTTGGAGCAGGATACTGGGCTTGCTGGGCCTTGCTGCAATCAAGATGTTTTCTCTTGTGCTGTACCCCGTCACAGGGCCCCGGTCTCAAGCACCAAAGTTCTCTTTCCCTTGCCTGCTCCAGCTTCCAGAGGCCCCTTATGAGCACCCTCTCCCTTCTCCACACTTACAGCGTGCTCCGATTCTCCTCCAGGGGTCCAGTGTCTTGTCCACGTGTCTCTGTGTCTCTGGCTCTGCACTTTACCCAGGCCGCCCCGCCTCGTGCGCTTAGCCTCGTCTCCTTCTGCAGTTTCTCCCCTCTCTAGCCGCCTCTCAACTGAGTCTCGGGTATCAGCGCCGGGGTTACAGAGTCTCTCCGCACTGCTCACAAAGCCCACGCTGTTCTCCCTTACTTCTCCGTTATGCGGCTGCCCGGGGTCTCTCTGCACCGTGCGCCCGCGCGATCCGCAGCCTGTGGGTGGTCACGCTCCACTCCCCGGGCTTTTACGGCCCCTGCACTTACATCGAGGGTTGACTTCCCGGTTGCTCCCCTCTCTCCTCCACTTCGCTTTTTTCACGGGGGTGTTATTTTGCTTAATGCGGGGGCTATTTTTTCACATTTGATGGGCCTCACAGCAGAGCCCGTTCAGCACCCCGCCATCCGTTCAGCCGACGTCACCAAACATATAAGTTTTATGATCATTCAGGAATTTAGAGTGCCTCCTTCTTCTTTCTTTGATTCTAAGGGCGCACTTTGTGACTTTTAGTTGTTTGTTGTACCATTGAGATGTTTTCTGTTTTTTGTGAATAGTGGGTGACTGTGGTAAAGTGGCTAAGTGGCTGATGGTATTGTATGAGGTCTGAGTGAGTATATCAAGGTCATCTGAAGTGTGGTGAAAATGTGGTAAAACATTGTTCAAAAATTGCTCTTTGTCTAAATGATAGAATCTGTGGGTAGTAGGCTTTGGACGTGGTTGATATTGAACAAGCGATTCAAGTAAAAGGTTGAAACTAATAATTTTTTTGTCTGACCAAGGGATGGTTAGGAATGTGGGCACTGGGAGGGTATTGTAGGAAAGGAGGCATTTAGATATAAAAATTAGGTCTAGTATGTTTCCTCTATTGTGAGTGGGTTGCTTGACGATTTGTGCAAATCCTAGAGCTTCCATTGCATTTATAAAGGCCATTGACGTTCTGGATGGAAGTACAGTGAGATTGCAGTCATTTAGGGGTAAAAGAGGGTTAGTGGAAGAGTTGTGACTGTATATTAGCTCTAACAGGAGGTTTAAATTTTCCGGATTAGCACTGGGAGATCTGTATACAAGGAGGATGGTTGTGGAGTCAGTGGCCACTGCTATTGTATCTAAGCCCTTATTTGAGGCATATGGATGCTGTGGGAGAATTTTCATTCTAGTCTTCTGTGTGATTATACACACATGAGTTTTCAGTTTTCAGCCAGTAAATGGATAGAAACGAAACTGTAGAAAGGTATTATAAAAACAAGTTCAATCTAGCTACTCAAACACTGTTATCTCTACGGCAGTCTACGCTATGCAAAGAAAGCATCTATCTAACCACTCTAATACCCTCTGGTGCATTGCAGCAGTCATATTATGTTATTCCCTACTCTTGTATCTGCTTCCATCTGCATGCCTTTCTCACAGAGTTCTTTCTCTTTCAGCTTTAAACAGCAGAACCTGGAGCAGCAGCAGGCAGATGTGGAGTACGAACTTCGGTGCCTTCTGAACAAACCAGGTGAGTGCTTCCAGGTGTATCGTATTCTTGAATGTCTTATCTTTCATTGTTAGTGTTTTGGGTTTTTTTTTTAATATCACCCACCACAAATCTGTCCTGTAACACTGTACATTTGGTGGGGAAAGAATATCTAGAAGTCCTCTGTTGGTTGTGTGTGTGTGTATGGGGGGGCAACCCAGCCCCTGAGTTTTCTTGGCAAGATGTGACCAGAAATAGATTGCCAGACCTTTCTTCCGTGCAGTAAGTCTACAGCGTCTGCTATTCCAGAGTGGTCACCCATCCAGGTACTAGTTGCTAAAACTAATATGTTTGAATTTTATATATAGTATTTCATTTGAAAAATATGTACCCCATGGTCACACTCGATGAGTTCCTAAGCTGTGTGCAGAAGAGCGATAAACAATGACCAATCCAGAAAACAGCTGTAGACCAAACAATTCAGTGGGATGCGGCTAATGCAGCCATTCTCTGATTACTTTTGTGCTCACTGACAGCTCAAAAGTAGCGGATGGAACAAGAAAAAACAAAGTAAAACTTAATTTTATTTCTGAAATTCACCTAAGATTTAATTTTTAAAAATACTATGAAGATAATTTTATGTTAGTCAACTAGATAGGTTTGTATGAACCATCTACATCCATTTTCCAATCATATTAGAAGACGACATTTTATAAGAGAGTGGCACGCTAGAGGGTGGGGTTTGGAATGTTTACATCACAATTTCACAACAGACACATGTAAGGGGTGGATTTCACAAACCTGCAAGTCCAAGAGAAACTGATTTAGGGCACTTGTCCTCTCAAACTCTAACTTTTCAACACCAGAGGGATAAGTCAAATGAGCTGTTCAAGCACATCTCTAAACACCAGGCTAAAATGAAGTGTTAGACGAGAGTTGTGCATAGAAACATAGAAACATGATGACAGAAAAAGACCATATGGCCTATCTAGTCTGTGAAGACCCTAGATCTCCTAGGGGTTACCTCGGGGGGACTTCCATACCTCCTTGTAATCTCCTTGGTTCTTCATATGGCTGGACAGAAGGAATGGTTGTTGAGCACAAAGAAAAGACACAGACGCTTCTACACAATATTACATCATCTCAGGCTAAAGAGGAAGTTAGAAGGGTACTATTAACCACACATCTTTCCCTGTCTGCTTCAAATTCAATACCTTTGTTGGCCCTGCATAGTTTAACACAAACAAGTAAAATTTTGGAAGGAAAACAGTCTGCTCACAAATCAAGCATCCTTGGTCCTATGTCAGTCCTGATCTTTCTCAGGCCAGTAATACATTTACATAAATTCCACAGCAACAGTTCCTAGACTTTCTAGCACCTATCCTGAGCTCATCTGCAGCAGATGGCCCCATATTCCTATTTAAGATAACATACTTACCCCCCTCCTAGGGGTGGCCATCTGCTCCTAATCAGGTACACGGCCTACACTCAGCTGTGAGCATAATTCATAATATTGCTAGTACAGGCTCATATTAGTCCTTCCACCTATAACTACAGACATAATTCATAAAATTCCAGTAAGCAATTGGGGGTGACTTTATGCTTTTATCTTTTCAGTCTACCCTTCCATATCTACTATAGTCCCTTTTTTTCAATTAGAGATCTTCTGTGTTTGTCTCATGCTTTCTTGAATTCAGGTACTGTCCTTGTCTCTACTACCTCCACTGGGAGACTATTCCATGCATCAGCCACTCTTTTTGTAAAGAAATATTTCCGCACATTACTCCTGAGTTCATCCCCTTTCACCCTCATCCTATGTCCCCTTGTTGCAGAGCTTGCTTTCAATTGAAATAGGCTTTCGTCCTATGCATTTACGCTATGGAGGTATTTAAATGTCCCTGTCCAGAAGATCTTGCTAGACCATAAGAACATAAGATATGCCATACTGGGTCAGACCAAGGTCCATCAAGCCCAGTATTCTGTTTCCAACAGTGGCCAATCTAGGTCATATGTACCTAGCAGTTTCCCCAAGGGACACAGGTTCCACAATGTTTGTATTGGTTCAAGCATTGATATCCTGGGTCCCTTCTTAATAATGGTTTATGGACCTTTCCTAGCACCTACCCTGACCAGTCCAGACCAATGGGCTATCGCCCCCTACCAGCAGATGCTGAGACAGAGAAAGAAACTAGAGCTGTGACATCACCCCTAGTATAATATCCAGTACAGCTAGGGGCACTCTCCGGTAATTTCTCTGTCTCAGCAGATGTTGTTTCATCTCCAGTACGTCTCTGGACACAGCGACTGCTCACGGCCAAGAGGATTGGGAGCAGCTTAGCTTCACTTCGAGTCCCCGGGGTATATGAGTTTCTAGGAACAAGCAGGAAGTGAGTCCTCATATATGGGTGACGTCTGTGCCGACAGATCCTGCACAGAAGCATTTCCCCAGCTTTCAAAGAAAGCCTTTGGGATATGCTACCATGCATGTGTGGTCCCCCACCCACCCACCCAGGGGTGCCATCTTGCTCAGTCTCCTTTTATCCACGGAGCCCAATGGACGCATGTCCTGTTTCCACTGAAAAATTCCTGCTAATTATCCTTGAAGTAGTTTTTCCTGGTTAGCATACCAGTTTCTCTTCCTGCCTTAAGCCGGCACCGTTCTTGGCTCCCTTTTTTATCAAGGTCTTCCTTGATTAGCATTCATTCCTTTTTATGCCCAGAGTCGTCGACCCCATCCGGGTGCTCCCCATCATATCTCCTGGTGGGTTCAAAAAATGTGATCGTTGCAGTCAAGCCATGTCAGTTCTCCAGGACCAAGCAGGAAGTCAGTCCTCACATATGGGTGACATCGGCGCCGACGGAGCCCTCGCGGAGCAATTTTCCCCAGCTTTCAAAGAAAGCCTTTGGGAATTGCAGCGCGCATGCGCGGTCCTCTTCCCGCCCAAGGGTGCCATCTTGCTCAGTCTTCTTTTTTTCCGCGGAGCCCTACAGACGTTGCCTGTGAATCCCCGCAGAAAAGTTGATTTTCCTCTATTTTTATCTATTTTTTCTTCGGTTCGACGCCGGTTCTTTTCCCGCCCGGACTCGCGACGCCAGTTAGGAGTCCGTCCTTTATTTTTCGGTTTTTTGTCCTTCGTGACAGATTTCGTGCTTTTTTCCTTTTTTCCCTGGCTGCCCGGTCGTTCGACCTCGCAGGGGCCCTTTTTCTCCCGATGGCGGCCAGTGGTTTCAAAAAGTGTGAGCTCTGTAAGAAACTTATGTCTCTTACAGACACTCATGACTTCTGCCTCCGCTGCCTCGGCCCAGATCATGACCCCATGATCTGCACGCCATGCGGCAAAATGTCCTCAAAAGCATTGAGGAGTCGGCAGCACCAGCGGGAACGTATCTTCTCTGACTCCGGCTGGGCTCGGACCTCGTCAGAGGCTTCGACGTCTCGGGACTCTGGTCCTGAGCATTGTCGGAGTTCCTCTGAAAGGGGGTCTCCTACCCGGGAGCATCATCGGAAGAAGAAACCCGCGAGGGCGGGATCGGTGGACGCTCCTGGTTCCTCGAGGGCCAGGTCGCATAGCCCCGATTCCCGTCCCGGGTCCTTGGAGTCGGAAAGGCCGTCATAACATCCTCGACTCGAGATGGACTTGCCCGCTCACGTAAGTACGGTTGTCCTCGTGGACTCGCCTCCGAAGGACCCGATGTCGGGCCCGACGCCGTCGGGGCCCGAGTCGGGGGCTGCTGGGTCTCCTGAGCTCGGACTCAGGTTGACGGCCTTGGAGAGCAGTTTGTCTGCCTTCTTGGACCAGCAGCGGGCATTGATCGCTGGCCTCGCTGGCGCTTCTGCCCTGACCGCCGGGACGTCGACCTCCAAGTTGACCCCGGAGACCGAGCCGATCCTCGAGTCCATAAGGGTTCGAGTCGATCCTCGGTCGAGGTCTCCTTCGGCCTCCCGTTCGGGACCGAGGTCGTCGACGCCGACTCCCTCGGCGTCGGGGCGGATGGCATCAGTGCCCGCCCGACCGGAGCCGGTCGACTCCTCCTCCGAGGAGTCGGCCTGGGAATCTGAGGACGAAGAGTCACCTGGTTCCTTTCGGACTCGGTATGTCCCTTCGGACTCCCCCGAGTCCGAACCTCGGAGACGGTCCCCCCCGGAGGATACCCGGTTCTCGGACTTCGTGAGGGATATGGCCAAAGCCTTGGCCTTCCCTGCGGATCCCGAGGAGGAGCCTCGAGTCGAAGAACTCGATGCCCTCCAATATGACTCTCCCCCGAAGGAGGCCTTTATTGTACCGGTTCCTCCAATGCTGGAACGGCTTCTCTTCCGCATGTGGGAGAGCCCGGCGGCGTCGCCGGTGTTAAGCAAGCGGGTCGATTCCATTTATCGAGTCCGCAAGAGCCCCGGGTTCCAAAAGGCACAACTACCGCACTATTCCATGGTGGTGGAATCGGCCATGCATAGACTGAAGAGTCAAAAAATGCACTCCTCGGTGCCCCCTGGTAGGGAAGCCCGAAGCCTGGATGCCCTCGGTAGGAAGTGTTTCCAGGGCTCTATGCTTGCTTGTCGAGTCCAGACATACCAGCTCTACATGGGCATGTATCTCCGAGACCTGGCTAAAGAAATAGCCGGATTCTCTGCTGGTCTCTCCGACGAACCTTTGCAGAGGTTCCAATCCTTGTCTACTGGCATTCGGGAGTGCTCCAAGTTTATCTCTCGAGCAGCCTATGATGGTTTTGAGGCTTCGGCTCGAGTAGCCGCGGCCGGCATCGGTGGACGCCGCCAGGCTTGGCTTCAGACCTCCGACCTCGAGCCCTGGGTGCAGGACAAGTTGGTCGATGTCCCCTGCCGAGGTGATAACCTCTTTGGCAAGCCCATGGATGAGAAGGCTGCACAAATCGAGACGGAGACTCTCACCAGGACTCATCTCTCAAGGAAGACCTCTGCTCCTTCTCAAAAGAAGAAGGCCTCGGGGAAAAAGCCCTTTTACCCGAGGAAGGGTGCTGCCTATAAATACTACCCTCAGTATTAGGTCTCCCCAGCTCCCCCACAGGGAAAGCAGGCCAAGGGTCGAGGTAATGGGCCCCGTAGGCAGCCAGCCCCCAAGCCTGCACCACCGGCCCCTGCTCAGCAGGGTGGGGTTTTTTGACTTTCTCAGCATAGCCTCTCCCCCTCAGCTGGTTCCTCTCAGCACAGGAGGCCGGCTGGTCCATTTTGCCCACAGATGATCCAACATCACCACAGATACCTGGGTGCTTCAGATAGTTCAAAAGGGCTATCTTCTTCATTTTCACCAGGTACCTCCCTCCTACTTTCCAGGGGAGCCTTCCAGACTCCCTCTGCACAGGGACTTACTCCTTCAGGAGTTAGCAAGTCTTGTTCAGGAACAAGCCGTGGAACCGGTGCCCCACCACCTGAAGGGTCAAGGGTTTTATTCCAGATACTTCCTGATTCTGAAAAGAACAGGAGGCCTCAGACCCATCCTAGACTTGCGCAACCTCAACAAGTTCCTTGCAAAGGAAAAGTTCAAAATGCTTACCCTTGGAATCCTGCTGCCCTACCTCCAGCAGGGAGACTGGCTATGCTCCTTAGATCTGAAGGATGTGTATACTCATATCCTTATTCATCCAGACCACAGACAATACCTCAGGTTTGTGGTGGACGGACGCCATTACCAGTACAGAGTACTGCCTTTCGGCCTATCCTCCGCCCCCAGAGTGTTCACCAAATGCCTAGCAGTGGTGGTGGCCTATCTGAGACTTCAGGGTCTCTTTGTGTTCCCATACCTGGACGACTGGCTCATCAGAGCCCAGTCTGCCCAAGAAGCCACTCAGGCTACTCATCGCACGGTGGCTCTGCTCCAGCACTTGGGATTTGTCATAAACTTCGCAAAGTCCACTTTGCTCCCCTCTCAGGATCTAGAATTCATCGGCGCCAGGTTGGACACTCTTCAGGTGCGGGCCTTCCTGCCTCTGGACAGGGCCCAAAGGCTCATGGATCTCGCCAGCCATTTTCACAGCAATTCCCTGGTCTCGGCCAGGCAATTTCTGAGACTGCTCGGCCATATGGCTTCCACGGTCCATGTAACCCCCTATGCCCGCCTGAACATGCGACCTGCTCAATGGTGCCTTCGCAAACAATGGCATCAGGCCACTGGGAGCCTAGCGGACTCCGTACAGATCTCCGACCAGCTGGTCTCCTCTCTGCGATGGTGGCTTCACCTGCCAAACCTAGTGCTCGGGGTGGCTTTTCAGCCCCCTGCACATTCTCAGGTCCTGACGACCGATGCTTCTCTCCAGGGCTGGGGAGCACATTGCCAAGGGACTTGTACTCAGGGTCTCTGGACTCCTTGGGAGTCCGCTCAGCAGATCAACTTCCTGGAGCTCAGAGCCATCCGCCTAGCGCTCAAAGCCTTCTCTCACCTGATTTCTCAACAGTCAGTAGTTGTCCAGACAGACAATCAGGTTGCCATGTTCTACGTGAACAAGCAAGGCGGAACCGGCTCCTTCCTTCTCTGT
Source organism: Ichthyophis bannanicus (assembly GCA_033557465.1). NCBI lineage: Eukaryota > Metazoa > Chordata > Amphibia > Gymnophiona > Ichthyophiidae > Ichthyophis > Ichthyophis bannanicus. The sequence continues at coordinate 1,002,955,118 of CM066031.1, read as the reverse complement.
CAGGAAGCACAGAAGCTCTGCTCTTGGGCCGTCCATCGCAACATCGTCCTCAAAGCTGTCTATCTCCCAGGTCAAGAAAACTATCTGGCAGACAAACTGAGCAGGATCCTCCAACCGCACGAGTGGAGATTGGATCCGCTTGTGGTTCAGCGGATCTTTCTATGGTGGGGCCTCCCCACCATGGATCTGTTCGCCAGTCCTCTGAACTGGCAGCTTCCCAGATTCTGCTCTCGACAGCCGCATCCTCTCCGGGTAGCGGCGGATGCTTTTCTGATTCCATGGTCCACAGGCCTCTTATATGCCTTTCCACCCATGCCTCTGGTGTCTCGGACGCTCTTCAAAGTTCTCAGAGACAAGGCATCAATGATCCTAGTGGCTCCCCGGTGGCCGAGGCAACCTTGGTTCCCGCTTCTGATGCAGCTGGCGGTGGACACCCCTCTTCCTCTGGGGTTTCAGCCCGACCTCCTCTCGCAGGATCAGGGGACGCTCCTGCACCCCAACCTCCGGTCCCTTCATCTGATGGCCTGGCTGCTGAAAGGGTAGTCCTTGCTCCTCTCCAGCTGCCTCCAGATGTGGAAGAGGTCGTCTTGGCCTCCAGGAGGCCTTCCACCCGGAAGTCCTACGCTCTTAAGTGGCATCGATTCTCCGTCTGGTGTACTCAGCAGTCTCAAGACCCCTTCTCCTGTTCGGCATCAGTGGTCTTGCAGTACTTACTTTCTCTTTCCAATCTTGGCCTTAAGTCCAACTCGGTCAAGGTCCACCTCAGTGCTCTTTCTGCGCATCACGTGCCGGTGGATGGTAGACCTCTTTCCAGCCACCCCCTGGTGGCTCGTTTTCTCAGAGGCCTCCTTCTCCTTAAACCACCTTTGCGCCCGCCAGCCCCGAACTGGGATCTCAATGTGGTTTTACAGCGGCTTACCTGTCCGCCTTTTGAGCCTATGGCTACCTGTCCTCTTCGTTTTCTTTCCTGGAAAACCTTGTTCTTGGTGGCCCTCACTTCTGCTAGACGCGTTAGTGAGCTGCAGGCCCTGGTATCTGATCCTCCTTACACTAGGTTCTACAAGAACCGGGTAGTCCTACGGACTCACCCTAAGTTTCTTCCTAAAGTGGTTTCCCCTTTTCACATCAACCAGGAGGTGGTACTTCCGACCTACTTTCCCAGGCCACACTCCAGCCGAGCTGAAGTGGTCCTGCATACCCTGGACTGTAGAAGGGCACTGAACTTCTACCTGGACCGTACGCGGGAGCACCGAAGGGCGGTTCAGCTCTTCGTGTCTTATGACCCCAACAAGTTGGGGCTCCCTGTCTCCAAGCGTACTCTGTCCATCTGGATTGCGGACTGAATCGCTTGGGCTTACGAGGCTGCGGGCCTCGTGCTGGAAGGTAGAGTCACCGCTCATCGTGTTCGGGCGAAGGCTACGTCAGTGGCTTACCTCCGCTCTGTTCCGTTGGCAGACATCTGCCGGGCCGCTACTTGGTCTTCAAGCCAGACTTTTGCAGCCCATTACTGCCTGGAGAGGGAGTCCCGCAGGGACAGTGCTTTCGGACAGGCAGTCCTCCGTAACCTCTTCGAGGTATAGGCAACTCCTACCCTCCATCCCGGATGTTGGGCTACCGGTTGGAGACGTATTCAGAGAAGATTCCTTCCTTCTGTGCTGCTGAGCTAGAGGGAGCTCATTTTTGTGCTTAGGGTCTCCGGTAGCCTTAAGCTTGGGAGTCCCATATGTGAGGACTGACTTCCTGCTTGGTCCTGGAGAAAGCGTAGTTACTCACCTGTAACAGGTGTTCTCCAGGAGCAGCAGGAATCAGTCCTCACAACCCTCCCTCCTCCTCTTGGAGTTGCAGTTATATGCTTTCGTTTTTGCTAATTTTTGCTGTCTTTTAGCTATGTCATCTGACTGAGCAAGATGGCACCCTTGGGCGGGAAGAGGACCGCGCATGCGCGCTGCAATTCCCAAAGGCTTTCTTTGAAAGCTGGGGAAAATTGCTCCGCGAGGGCTCCGTCGGCGCCGACGTCACCCATATGTGAGGACTGATTCCTGCTGCTCCTGGAGAACACTTGTTACAGGTGAGTAACTACGCTTAACTGACACCCATGACTGCTGCTTGTGCTGCCTGGGGTTGGACCATGACAGCACCTCCTGTGACCTATGCCAGGCCATGACGCCCAAAACCAAAAGGAAAAAATCGGAGTTGCAGGAGAAATTGTTCCCCAGGTCCAACTCGACCCCAGCCTCCCCAGTGCCGAACTCCAAACCCAGTACATCCCGTGAGGCCCGAGCGCCCTTGGAGTCCCACAGCAGCAGCTCCTCCAAGAAGACCTCGGACCCAGAAAAAAAGAAGTCCATTGAGGTTGCACCGGAGAAACCCAGTAAAACCCACAGAGGGTCTTGAACGACTTCGAGAAGTGCCCTACTAAGGTCCCGAAGAAAGATTCCTCGACCGGCGGAGACCGTGCAAGTTTCCTTGAGACCTTAGTCCTCATCGAGAGTGCACTCGCTAGAGTGCCAGCGCCTGGCTCGAGATCCTCTGTACCTGCTCCGAAGGCTGAAGAGCTTTCTGGCTTGAAAACCAGAACGGCGGCCCTGGAACAGAACATCACTGCTATCCTGTCCCTGCAGCAGGTAATGATGGCCGGTTCATCCGCCGCCTTTGCCCCCATGACCAGGCCCTTGCGAGAAAGTCCCCGATTGTCAAACCACGCTCCAGGCACCACTAGCCTCGGGTAAGCTCTCTGTGCCAGTCGAGATCCTGGTCCTCGCTGGCTAGTGTCTGCGATTCCGACCACAGGTCCTCTGCAGATTGCTGACCCTTTGACGCTGGCCTTGAGACGAGGAGTCACAGGGCCTTGGATTTGTTGTCTTCGCTCGACTCCGAGTGGGAGATGGATGACGAGGCCTCTCCGGACACCAAGCGGCACCAGGATATCCTCTCTGACCCTTTGCCCCCCATGCCCTGGCGCCACTCTCCTCCTGAGGATGTGGCTTTCCATGTCTTCGTCAGAGACATGGCCAGTGTCCTTTTGATGCAAACAGAGGCGGAGGAAGACCCACGCACCAAGGAGTTGGAGATTCTCCAGTTTGAGGCTCCACCCATTGAAACCTTTGCGGTGCCTGTACAGCCGATCCTTGAGAGGCTACTACTACGGATGTGAGAAACACCAGCATCTGTACTGGTAGTGAGCTGGAGCCTTGACACCATGTACCGCGTCTGAAAGGGCCCAGGGTTCCACAAACCCCAGCTCCCATATAACTCCATGGTCGTCAAGTTGACCATGCAGAAACTCAAGAGGCAGAAGACCCACTCCTCTATTCCCCTCGGGAGGGAGGCCAGAGCCCTCGGGCCCGAGTGCTACCAGGACTCGATGCTGGGGTGCTGGATCCAGACCTAAGAAATTTACATAGGTATGTACCTGAAGGCTCTGGCCCAAGAGCTGTCGGGGTTTGCGGCAGGCTTTGTCAGGGAACCCCTCCAACAGTTCCAGACCGTGGCTCAGCACTGGGGGGGGAATGAGTGGCATGGCACGCAGGGTGGGGGCGGCAAGGCATTTGTACCGAAACACATGGCCTGCCACCCACAAAGATCTGTTGCCCTAGGCAGCTGCCTAGTGGACAGGCCGGCCCTGCACATTGGATTAAACAGGCTATAGAAATGGCTTATATCCTGCAGGGGAAGCCAGTCCGTTGGGGCTCTGTGCCCATTACTCATGAGTGCAGGTGGCCTTGTGGGTGGAAAGGTCCAGAGTGTCTTCTCTGGATATCTGCCATGCGGCGACATTGTACTCTCTGTCAGCCTTTGCCCGGCACTACTGCTTGGATCTCCAAGCTAGGGAAGCAGCTTGCTTCAGGGCCTCAGTTAGCTGCAGCTGTCTCTTCCCGCCCAATGGTGGAGTAGCTTGGGTACTTCCCACTAGTCTGGACTGGTCTAGCAGGGTGATCTGGAAGGGGAAATTTCACTTACTGTTAATTTCCTGGGGGCCTGCTAGACCAGTGCAGGACTCTCCCTCTTCTGCCTAAGAACGAGCCTGGCCAACGCACAGATGACATCTTATGTGTTGGCCTCCCTTGGGCTGTTCTTTGTTGTACATAGTTGGCCCGCAGGCAGCCGTGAGCACAGTTCTGTTTCTTATTGAGTGTGGTCTGGCGGGTAGTGTTCCTCGTTAGGCTGGATTTGAAGTATATATTCTTCGGAGTGACATATGAAGCTGACCCCTAAGGGTCTTATGTTAACTACCAACTGTGTTGTCAGGCTTCTAGAATTTTATCTTTCTCCATCACCTGCTGGCAGGGGGTGTTTACCCACTAGTCTGGACTGGTCTAGCAGGCCTCCAGGAAAGGAAATTAACAGTAAGTGAAATTTCCCCTTGAGGTATTTTCCCATCTTGGCAAAGTTAGTTTTTCTAAAGTCCAAGACCCTCGTTTTTGTATGGAGTTTATCAGCCCTAGTCCTAATACTGAACCACACCATTTGGTGATAAATGGATGGGAGATGATCTCCCACTATAACATCAGAAACACTTTCCCCATTGGTAAGCACCATGTCCAGTATGGCCCCTTCACATATGGATTCTGTTACCAGTTATTGGAATAGTTCTCCTCCTAGAAAATCTAGGATCTCCTTACTTCTAGATGACACTGCAGCAGGGATGTGCCAATCAGCATCCAGCATATTGAAATTACCTATCAGTAGCACTTTGCCTTTCATGGCAATACTGCATATGTCTTCTATTAAATTTCTGTCTTTCTCACTGTGAAGGAGATCTGTATATTACACCAGTGCAAATGGATTTCCCATTCTCTCTTTCTAGTTTAATCCACAGTGCCTCCTTGCTCTCTTTTTAAGCCCTGTAATTCGATAACTTTAATACTATTTTTTACCCCGTCCTTCCTGAATAAAGTACAGCCCGGTATAATTACGCCCCAGTCATGGTTGTCCGTGAAGCATGACTCAAAGCAAGAGTAAATGCCGACATGTACATTTTCCAAACTATACTCAAATCGCCATTCTATAATATGGAGTGTGTGAAGCTTTGAAGGACCACCCAGAACACATCCCTTTAAGTTTGTTCATGCCACTGTAACACCTTTTCTAAGATCATTACTTATACATATAGCCCAGTTTACAACTGTAAATCTGTCATTTACACATATAAAGAGTATGTAAGCCTTTTAAAAATGCTTTGTTTTATGTACCTCGGTGATGCTAGCTGAAAGGATTGGTCTCTGGCAGATTCACGACACTTCAACTGAGCCTCTTGCCATTTACCTTTCGGTTTGGTTTCCTCTTCCTCGGGGAGGTCGGAGTGGGGAAGTTTTCTGAAAGTTACAGTCCCTAAGGCGAGAAGGTTCAAAATGGTATTGGGAAGGGGTGATGTTGGGGGCTGGCTGCCATTATAAGTACAATCTCCAGGAACAAGCAGGAATGTAGTCATCACATATGGGTATCGTCAGTACCGACGGAGCCTGCGTGGGAACGCTCCCCAGCATCCAATTAGAACGCTTTTGGGAGCATCCCACAGCGCCTGCGTGCTACCTTCCCACCTTTCCCAACTGCCTCTCTCCAGTTCTTCTTTTTCCGCGGAGCCAGCAGGTCGTGTTCCTGTCACCGCAGAAGAATTTCTTTATTTCTTTTTGTGGTCGCGTCTGCCTTCTTCGACGCTTCACCGGTACCGCCGGTCTTTCTTTTCCTATTTCTAAAAAAAATATATATATATATTTCTTTTTCTACTTTCTTCAGGTGCACCCGCCTTTTTGGGCCTTAGGCCCAAAAACTTCCTTAACATGGAAAAACCTGCCTCAGGTTTTAAAAAGTGCACCAAGTGTGGCGGTGTTTAAAATGTTTAGGTCCTGACCACTCCATCACGGATTGTGTGTCCTGTGCCATGATGTCTAAAAGAGGTCGGCAGAACCGAGCTGCCAAGCTCAGTACCCTGTTTCCCTCTGATGCAGCTTCTGTGGCATCGACGTCTTCCAGGGCTGCTTCTTCCTCCTGTGGATCTCAGGTAACTAAATATAAATCCAGCCGGTCCTCAAAGGGTAGATCTCCTTCTAAGCATCGAGATGCCTCTGGCGTTGCCCTCGAGGATTCTGCACCGGCAAAATTACCCCGGTGGGAGGCTTCAGCTTCCAAAGCATTATCGGGGTTCCAGGATGTTCTAGATGGCTCGGCCTCAACAGATCTCCTGGTGCCATGCTCTGGGGTACCGGTGGCTTCCACCGGTATCGACTTCCAGGCATTGGCAGCGTCCATGGACCAGAGAATTCTGAACATGGAACGCAGTCTGGCGGCTTTCCTTGCGGCATTGACGCCCTTGGTACTCCGCCAGACAACTCCGCCGGTACCGGCACTAGCATCGGTATCGGCACCGGTACCGATAGCATCGACATCGGTGTCTACTATGCCGGTACTCTGTCCTATGATGCCCTCTGGTACTGATTCCCCGATACCGGTTATTCCCGGTACCGACCTTGGTCGGTATGGGTATCGGGCTCTGCAGGAGCATCCGGACAGACGATACTTCGAGTCCTCAGAAGAATCTGAGGATTCTGAAAGTTCTGTCGATGCAGAGATACTTCTTTCAGAGGAGTCCTCCTCCCCTAAACGCAGGATGTCTCCTCCAGAGGACATGTCTTTCCAAGACTTTATCAGAGAGGTGGCTCGGGGCCTGTCCATCACTGTGGCCTCTGAAACAGAGCCAAGGACCAAGGAGTTGGAAATTTTACAATATCCCAAAACTCCTAAGGAGGCAGCTACCTTACCCATTCATGAGATTCTATATGATCTCATGTTGAGAATGTGGGAAACACCTCTTACCACTTCTCATTCTCGTAGGTTAGATACTATGTATCGTGTCCCTCCTTGTCCTGGGTTCCATAAAAGTCAGCTTCCTCACCACTTTATTGTGGTGGAGTCAGCTATGAGAAGGATTAGAAGTGCAAAAAGACATGCCTTTAATCCTCCAGGATGTGAATGCAGAACCCTGGATGCTTTTGGACGTAGAGTCTTTCAAGCTTCCATGCTTGCTGTAAGAATCCGTTCCTATAGTCTCTACATGGGAATGTTCCTAAAGGAGGTCACAGATAATTTACAGACTTTCATTTCTGAGGAGAAAAGACAGGACTTTCTCACTTGGGTCAAACATGCCCAAGATGTCTCTAAATTCTCTAATCGTGCAGCCTTTGACTGCTTTGAGTGTATAATTGAACCTCGGCTATTGCCATAGGTGCACGTAGAATTGCTTGGCTCCAGGCATCTGATTTAGAGCTCTGTATACAAGATAAATTGGGAAATATCCCTTGTACTGGTGAGAACCTGTTTGGGAAAGATTGGCAGGAAAAAGCCAATGAAATGGATGCTGAAAATTCCACCTTGGATAGACTATCCAAGTCCTCTGCTGATCCTGTTAGAAAAACGTTGTTCAAGAAAACACCTTTTTCTAAAAAGAAAAGATTTTATCCTGCTTATACTAAGCAGGCATCTTCTGCAGATCAGTTTTCAACCAAATGTCAGCAACCACCCAAACAGAAGAAAGCAAAGGCTGCTAGGCCTCCACCGGCTCAGCAGCCTCAGCCTCCTCAGGGCCTTTGACTTTCAGCTAGAGAACTTAGCCTTTCTGGTTCTGGAAGGACCAGAAACGTCCACCATTCCAGGAAGATTGTCATTTTGCCCCCAGATGGGGTCAAATAACAGCAGAGCATAGGATAATCTCCATCATAAAGGAGGGGGTACAAACTTCATTTTTCAAGCATGCCCCCTCACACAATAGTGAAGCAGTTCAATTCTCCGACACCTCTCATCAACCTCTTAAGTCAAGAGGTTGCCATTCTTCTTGCCCAAGGGGCAGTAGAAGAAGTGCCTCTTCATCAACAGGGCACAGGGTTCTATTCCCCTTATTTTCTTATCCCAAAGAGGGGGATACAGACCTTTTCTCTCGGTGCTCTGCTTCCATTCCTTCAGAGTCAGAATTGGCTTTGTTCTCTAGATCTCAAGGATGCCTACACCCATGTACTCATCCATCCAACCCACAGAAGGTTCCTTCGGTTCCTTTTCCAGGGAAAGCACTACCAATACAGGGTGCTTCCTTTTGGTCTGGCCTCTGCTCCAAGGGTGTTCACGAAATGCATGGCTGTGGTAGCAGCATTTCTCCGTACTCTGGGAATATTCGTCTTCCCTTACTTGGACGACTGGCTCATTCGAGCTCCAACACAGTCAGAGGCCAAGACTTCTTTATCCTGCACAATGCGTATCCTCCAGTATTTGGGGCTGGTAATAAACATCCCAAAATCCAGTCTGACTCCCACTCAATCTTTAGAGTTCATAGGAGCTCTTCTGGATACCACAAAAGCAAGGGCCTATCTCCCTCAGGCCCGTTGCCTTCGCTTAGTGCAGTTAGCTTCTCAAGCAGTGTAAAGCCTCATCTAACTGCTCGAGAAATGTTGCAATTGCTGGGCCAAATGGCATCCACCGTGCATGTGGTTCCATATGCTCGCCTCCATATGAGGGCAGCTCAGTGGACTTTATCCACCCAATGGACCCAGGCATCAGGGTGCCTGTCAGACAAAATAGCAAACACAAGTCGCCTCATTTTGTCCCTCCAATGGTGGAGGTCCACTCAAAATCTGTTGCTGGGGTGCCCCTTCCAACAACCCTTACCCCAAGCAACTCTCCTAACAGATGCGTCTTCAAAGGGTTGGGGAGCCCAACTGCAAGACTTCTCCACCCAGGGCACCTGGTCTCCACAAGAGAGTTGTCTACATATCAATCTCTTGGAACTCAGAGCAAATTTCCTAGCTCTGCGAGTGTTCCACACCCTGCTCAGCTACAAGACAGTCCTCATTCACACGGACAATCAAGTAGCCATGTTCTATGTGAACAAGCAGGGGGGAACGGGCTCTCTGTCGCTTTGCAACGAAGCTTTGCAACTATGGGCCCTCACCAGAGAGCATCAGATTCATCTGCTGGCAGTATATCTTCCAGGCATTCAAAACTCTTGGGCGGACAGACTCAGTCGAGTTCTCCTTCCACACGAGTGGTCTCTGCATGCAGACCAGGTGACCAGGATATTTCAACTTTGGGGAACCCCGGACATAGACCTCTTTGCAAGTCCGTGGAATGCCAAACTTCCCTGGTTCTGTTCCAGAATTCCGGCTCAGGGAGCTCAGGCCAGGGATGCTTTCCTCCTTTACTGGGGTCAAGACTTCCTGTATGCCTTTCCACCCATTCCCCTAATTCCCAAAACCCTCTTCAAGCTTCAGAGAGACAGAGGCCACATGATCCTCTGGAATCTTTACTGGAGTATCTGTTCCATTTGTCTAATGCAGGCCTTAAGACAAATTCAGTAAGAGTCCATTTGAGTGCTATTGCAGCTTCTCTTAAACCTCTAAATGGACAACCTATCTCCTCTCATCCTCTTATAGCAAGATTCATGAGGGGCCTCCTTCTAAATAAGCCTCCCATTAGACCACCTCCGGTGGCATGGGACTTGAACCTGGTTCTTGGGCAGCTCATGAAGCCACCTTTCGAACCCTTAGCTACCACCTCCTTGAAATTCCTTTCTTGGAAGGTTATCTTTCTCATTTCAATCACATCAGCACGCCGCATTAGTGAATTTCAAGCACTAGTAGCTAATCCACCTTATACAAGGTTCCATCATGACAAGATAGTCCTTAGGACTCATCCACACTTTATGCCTAAGGTGGTCTCGCCTTTTCATCTCATCCAAGAGGTCTACCTACCTGTTTTTTTTCCAGGACCTCATGCATCAAATGCAGAGAGGAATCTTCATACCTTGGACTGTAAAAGAGCTCTAGCTTTTTACTTACAAAGGACACAGCAACACAGAAAGTCCTCTCAACTCTTTGTTGCTTTTGATCCTTCTCTTTTGGGACTTCCAGTCTCCAAGAGAACACTATCTAACTGGATTGCTCAGTGTATTTCTTTCGCCTATTAGAGTAAGAACCTTTCTCTGGAGGGCCATGTCACAGCTCACAATGTGAGAGCCATGGCAGCCTCAATGGCTCATCTGAACTCTGTGTCTATTGACGACATCTGTCGAGCAGCCACTTGGGCCTCGGTTCATACCTTCACAGCCCATTACTGCTTGGACAAGGACTCCTGCCGGGATGCCTTGTTTGGTCAGGCTGTTCTCAAACACCTGTTCCATACCTAATCAACTCCTACCCACCATCCCTGGTAGGATGCCAGAGATCCATGGGGGGAAGTGGAGCCCTTTTCAGGGACACACAACTTCTGGGGTCTCTCCCTGGCACCTAAAGCTAGGGAGTCCCCATATGTGATGACTACATTCCTGCTTGTTCCTGGAGATAGCATAGTTACTCACCTGTAACAGGTGATCTCCGGGAACAGCAGGAATTTAGTCCTCACAACCCACCCACCTCCCCTAGGAGTTGTATCTCTCTATCTCTCTCTTTTCCTTTCCCTCGCTCTCTCTCTTTGTCTCAGCTCTAAAACTTTGGGAAAGGCGGGAAGGCAGCACGCAGGCGCTGTGGGATGCTCCCAAAAGTGTTCTAATTGGACACTGGGGAGCGTTCCCGCGCAGGCTCCATCGGTACCGACGATACCCATATGTGAGGACTAAATTCCTGCTGTTCCCGGAGATCACCTGTTACAGGTGAGTAACTATGCTATCTCTGCTGGCACAGAGTAATATTGGAAACATCTGCAGCCTGCTGTCAGTATGGTAAAACCTGCTAGCAATCAGACACAAATGAAAGACAAAATGGAAAAAAGATCCTAGGTTCTTGTCCATGTTAAATTTTATTCATTTAGATCAGTTTATAAATGCCTTTTTATCATTTTGATTTTGAGGTGCTGTACAGGCCATCCATGGCTGATTTCTCACAGACCTTTAGTTAGATTGCTTGCACGTGGCTTTCTTTTGAGCAGGAGTAAGGAACGGTCATTGTGACAAAGGTTCAAATAAAGTTCCCAAGGTCCCTGGGTAGGGTACGCTGCATATCCCGAGTGGCACTCTCTGGTTTTGTGTGTTACAGCTGAATCCAGATCACACACTGTAGTCTGTAATGACCTGTTTCAGCGAATTGTAGTCCAGTAGTGATCTTCTCTGGCAGGTTTCATGTCTTTGATTTCTGCCCACATTTCCCGTTTTTGATTTTGTCTGTCATTTCCACCAGAGCAGCGTGGTGTGGTGGGGAGGGAGGCAACAGGAACCCAGGCCTCACTGGGGACTTTGTATTTCTAGATAAAGACTGGAGCGAAGATGATCGGGAGCGGGAGCAAGTGCTGATGCAGGACCTGGTGACCATCATTGAGCAGCGGAATGCCATTGTGAACTGCTTAGATGAGGATCGGCAGAGGTAATGCTGGGATATGGGATGGAGGAGTGTCAGCACTTCACCTATCTGCTTCTCAGTACCATTCCTTAGATACCATTTGGGGTCAGCAAATATAATACCGAGGGGCCAATGTAATGCGCTGTTTATTAGAACAGTGAGCTGAGTTTCAGCACACAGCATTCTAACCTTTACTCCTGATGCAGTAAACTAATGGCATGCCGATTACTGTGGTGTATAAAAATGTGTGCCGACAGAAAACACAGCAACCACGGCTCTGGTAATCTGCTGTGGTTTCATGCATGGGATGTTTTTGTCTCCCTGTCACTGCTCACACATTGGAAGGGAATCAAAAACACAAAACAGTTAAAAAAAAAAATAAAAAAAAATCCCCCCGTACCCACACCCCCAGGGCCATGTGTTCCAGGGCACTGCTGACTCGGGCACCTGGCACAGGGAGACCCTTGAATGGAGACCTTTGGTGCTGTGGAACCTGCCCCCTGTGAACCAATAAAATCTGGTTCAGGAAGATTTCAGTAGCATTCTTCTTGTCCCACCACTATCTTCCAAAATGGTGACTCCTGACTCCCATTGATATGTCAAGATGCATTGCTGGGGTCAGTGTCCGTTTTCAAAATAAGAAGGGGGGGGGGTCATGTACCATCATTTTGGAAGCTGGCGGTGAGACAAGAAGGATGCCACTGGATGCCTCCCAAGGACTAGTTAAGGGGGCAGGTGCCTCAGCAATGGAGGCTCATTTGTTGACTGCCTCCCTGTCCTGAATGCCCAGGCCAAGGGTGCTTTGGGACAAATAGCCCAGGAGTGGGGGAGTCTTCCCCTCCCCCCCATCTTCCACTTGGGTCCCTGATCTGGAGTAAAGATTCAGTGCTACAATGAAAGTAACAAACTATATCAAAATTTGGCCCAGTTTTTTTGTTAAACATTGATAGTAATTACAGATTTGGCATTTTTCATGACATTTTGCATGCCTGCCATAGTGCCTCACTATCCTTTAGTATGGTGGTTTTACTTTTGATTTTTGCACACTAAAAAAAAAAAAATCTTACATTGGGAGTAAGATTAGCACCGTAAAATTGGAAGTAAACTGCTGCACTGCAGCTCGATGTTAAGTGTCGTCAAGTCGGTGTGAACTCATATACAATTATGCTTAGGGGTCTGTCTACTAAAGAACGATAGCCTTTTATAGCTAAAATGGGCCGCAAAAGGCCTGGAGTATCTGCAAGGGGTATTCTCATAGTTTCCCCTGCAGAAAGTGCGGAGGGCATGCTGGCTTCACAGGGGGCCGATTACCCATTCAGGTGGCAGTAGCTGCATCCACGAAGCCTGCAGATCGGAACAGCTACATTTGCCCGCAGTAGCTGCACCCAGCAGGCTCGCTTACTCTCTGTCCTAATCCCACCTTTGCCAGCAGATAGCGTGAAAAGTGCAGACATTACAGAAATTCTCCAGTGTCTGCACTTTCTCCACATTAGCTGCTACTGTTGTTTGGTATTTTCACATTAGCCCCATGGTAGCAGCTAACACAGTTTAGTAGATAGACCCTTTAACAAAGCGCCAGTCTTTAGCTCAACAGTTCAAACATGCTTTCACAGTTCCTTGCCCCTGGCCCCCCAATAGCTCTCCCTTCCCTCTCCCCTTCCCCCCCTCTGCCCCCCTAGGAAGGTTAAAATTTATCTAAATAATCTATCAGTGGCTTCCATTTCCCCTCAAACAAACCCATTTTCTTACTCTGTATGGCTGTCTCTCAGGAGCAAGCAGGAAGTCAGTCCTCATATATGGGTGACGTCGGCGCCGATGGAGCCCACGTGGAGCATTTCCCCAGCTTTCAAAGAAAGCCTTTGGGACATGCTCCCACGCATGTGTGGTCCCTTTCCCGCCCAAGGGTGCCATCTTGCTCAGTTTCCTTTTTTCCACAGAGCCCAACGGATGCCTGTCCTGTTTCCCCGACAAAAATCCTTGCTAATATTCTTAAAAGTTAGCTTTCCCAGGTTGCGTACTGGTTCTTCTTCACGCCTCGAGCTGGCATTGGACCCGGTGCTGTTCTCTGCTCCTTCCCCTATTTATGATTGAGGCTTGCCTTGAACAGAGTTTGTGCCTTTTTTCGCCCGGGGGTCGTTGATCCCGGCTGGGTGCTCCCCACCATGTCTCCTGGTGGGTTAAAAAAATGTGACCGCGGAGATCACGTGATGTGGTGAGAGCGGGCGGGTGCAGGTTGCTCGAGCTCCAGGTGCCCCCTCTTCCACACCGAGAAATAGAGCCGATTCTGAGCTGAAACGCCGCATTTAAATAACCGGCGGTGTAACAGGAGAAGCCAGTGGGCAGAGCTTGCAGAGAGCGGCACATGGCAGCGGTGGCAAAAGCAGGGAGAAGGGACAAAGACCACGTGGCGGGACAAAACAAGATGGCGGACTCCCCCCCCCCCCCCCCAGCGCCTACCTCACCTGCTTCACCGGCATTCATCGAGGAGGTTTCAGCGGCGGTGGCTTGTTCGCTGTCCACACAATTCGAAGCACTGCATGGTAAGATGGATATGCTGCAAAGCTCACTAGGCGCTCTGGGAGGCCAGCTACAGGACGCAGAGGCCCGCATTTTGCAGAACGAGGAGGGGGTTGAAGCGCTCACACAGGAAGTGGGCCGAATGCAGGCAGTGCTGAAAGCTCAAGAGGCCAAATTGGATGACTTGGAAAATAGATGCAGACGCAATAACCTTTTGGTTTATGGGAATCCTGGACAATATATCAGACAAGGAGCTGAAGGGCTACCTAGAAACCCTGATACCACATTTATTGGAAGTGGGAGAGGAGAATGGCAAGATCCTGATTGAAAGAGCGCACAGGGTGGGGCCTAAACAGTTGAAGGATCGCAGGCCCAGAGTTGTATTGTTTACATTTTTACAGTTCCCACAAAAAGAGGCTGTGCTGAGGAGTGCAGTGAGGAAAAAGGGCTTCATTACAAAGGACAATATGCGGCTGAGAGTTGCGCAGGATTACTCAGCGGCCCTGAGCCAGCGCAGGAGAGCGTATGCACCAGTTTGTCAGAAGCTGGCAGAGGCTAACATCAACTTCATGGTGCAATACCCTGCCAGACTGCACATCACCCATGAAGGAGCACACTGGACATTTGAAGCAGCAGCAGCAGCAGAGGCAATCCATTATGTGGAGGAGATTGTGCGAAGTGAATCAGCCCCTACATCGGTGCAGGTCGGAGTGCCGTGAATGTCTATCAAGGGAGATCATTCACCATTGAAAAGCTAGGTGCTGGCAATGCTCACTGAGGCTGACAACAAAATATTGGACGATTTGAGAATGGACAGCATGGGGCAGGCTTAGGTGCCTTAGCTGGTTAGGATTTTTTGCCTGGCCTCCACAAGAGCGAATAATAAAGAGGAGAGAGTTGGGATACTATCATCAGATTCCTCAGAGAGGTGCCAGGCTGTGTGTTTGAAAGCCTAATCTATGCAAGATGGTGCATATATCTGTGTTAATGCATATGATTGTTTGTTTTGTTTTGGTTTTCTCTCTTCTTTTCTTTGGAATTTTACTTTTCCTCTCTGGGATAATGATGCTTTGTGGTGGGGCCGTTTACCATGGTTTGTTCCAAAGTTGGTGTTAAGGGTTGGGAGGGAGTTAATAGATAGGGAGGAGAAAAAGTGATGTTGATAATATGCAAGGGGGATGAAGGCCACTGGGCAGGCAGAATAGGGAGAACTGTGTGTATATAGTAGATATAGGTGGGGGGAGGGGGTACCCGTTCACATCTAGCGTGACTCAGGTAGAGAAAGAGGGATAGTGTTAAGGGTTAGGATGAGAGTGTCCTGGGAGGGGAGTAGGGATAGGGAGGGAGAGGAGGGGAGGATAGGGTTAGGGGAGGTAAGGGGGTAGGGCTTGGGGATAAGAGGGGGGGGGGAATCGCAGCATAGGGTGGAGAGTCTGGTCTCTAGTTGGAAATAGGAGTGGTAAAAAGGGAGGGGGGTCTCAGGCTTGGGGGCCCCTCCCTGTGTAATATCAGAAAACAAGTGCTATGAGCCTGAACTTGACTCACCAACCTGAAGATACATTCATGGAATGTGTGTGGTTTGGGGAGCCCAATAAAGAGAGAGAAAATATTGTGGGCCTTAGCCCGACAAAAATGTGATATTGCCATGCTACAAGAAACCCACCAGACTGCTGAAGAACACCTTAAATTGCGTAGGGACTGGGGATGGGGGGGCCCCTGCGAAGGGGAAAAAGAGGGGGTGGTCATTTTGATACATAAGCGGGTGAGATTTGTGCTGGAGCGGGAATACATTGATCCGGCTGGAAGATTTTTGCTGTTGCAAAGGGCATTGGAGGGGAGGCCCATAGTTTTGGGCAACTTATACAGTCCAAGTACTTTGGACCGCGAGCTGTATGCACGTTTAGCCTCAAGGGTGGAACAACTGCCAGATGTCCCTCTGATATTAGGAGGGGACTTTAATGGGGTTTTTGATGCTGAACTCAACACGACCCGGGGGGGGGGGGGAGGTGATCGATCACGGTCACAGACCGCTCGAGTATTGCAGGGTTTTCAACGAAGAATAGGAGTAGTAGACCCTTGGCGTCTGTTGCATCCGCTGGGAAGGGTCTATATGCATCAGTCCCGGGCGCATGGTTCGACTGCTAGGATTGAATTATATCTTGGTATCGGAAGGGCTATTCGCCAAGGTAGCAGATGCACAAATTGGTCCCACAGAGATCTCAGATCATGCTTTGATCTGAGTGGAATTGGCATGGTATGATGCAGCCTTGCAGACTAGAATTTGGCGGTTTTCGCTGTACTTATATAGGGATACCGAGTTCCATCTCTATATTTGACAGTGGTGGCAAGATTTTGCGGTATATAATGAGCGTCATCAAGAAGATCCGGAGCTTTTCTGGGAGACCGCTAAGGTAGTGTTGCGAGGGGACATTATTGGGTATGTGGCAAGGAAACGTAGATTGTTAACGGAGCAGATAATTCGACTTGAAAAGCAAGTGATCAAGGAGAGGTGGAAATGTGCGAGCTGCCCAAGTGCAACGAACAAGCGGGGGTTGTGGGAGGTTCAGGTAGCCCTAAATGCATTACTCCATAAGCGAGCAAAGAAATCATTTTTATATTATCAATATCAGCTATACCGTTTTGGGGACAAGCCTGGGAAACTTCTGGCGTGGTGCCTTCAAGGCAGTAGGGGCGCCAGATCAGTTGCAGCGGTGCGAGATGGCCAGGGTAAACTACATAAGGAGGCGAGGGCAATTGCCCAAGTGTTTCAAACCTTTTATCAAACGTTATACTCAGAGGAGAGAGGGTCCCCAACTAGGATGGAGGAATACCTGCGAGGCCTTAACCTACCCCGCCTTGGGGAGGGACAACGGGCCCAGTTGGATAAACCAGTAACAGAGCAGGAAGTACAACAGGTTGTCCAGAAGGCTAGTTGTTATAAGGCACCTGGTCCGGATGGATATGGGGCAGAGTTCTATAAGTTGTTGATAAATTTGGTGACTCCATCCTTGGAGGTGGTTTATCATAAAAGAGCAGAACAAGGTACCTTTAAATGGGGTACCAATCATGCACATGTTATTTTAATACCTAAGCCGGGAAAAGACCATACCCAGGCTGCCTCTTATAGGCCAATTTCTTTGCTAAACTTTAATCTGAAGGTGTTGTCCAAGATCCTAGCGGATCTTTTGGCTTGGTGTTGAACGATCTGGTACATGAATCATAAGTAGGGTTTGTGAAGGGGCGATATGCTGTGCGTAACTTATGAAAGATTCTCACGTCATTGGAATGGGTGCAGGAACGAGAAATGCAGTCACTATTGGTTAGTTTTGATGCTGAAAAGGCATTCGACCAGGTGAACTGGCAGTATCTGAGACTTCTTTTGCCTTATTATGGTTTGGGACATCCTTTTTGCAGTATGGTGGAAATTCTTTATACAAAGCCTACTGCGGGGGTGATATGTAACGGAGTGTTGTCGGAGGAATTTCCTCTGGAGAGGGGTACGCGACAGGGATGCCCACTCTCCCCTCTGTTGTTTGTGATGTCACTTGACCCCCTGGTACGGAGGATAGAGGCTTCCAAGGACATACTGTACAGGGGGGTGAGGATTGGAACGCAAGGGTTTAAGATGTCAGCCTTTGCTGATGATATGTTGGTGCACCTGCTTTATCCGCAACATTCGCTGCCTAGGGTATTAGAGGAATTTTCTTATTTTGGAAATATTGCGGGGCTTCGTATTAACATGGATAAATCAGAGGCATTGGATGTGTCTGGAAAACTTAGAGCGATATGGGGATCTAACCTTCCCACTTAAATGGGCAGATGATTACTTTATCTATTTAGGTATTCTTTTGACTAGAGAGCCAGAGGAGTTGTAAAGGCGGAATTTTGAAAGGGTTTTACTCCGACTTAGGACTCAGCTGCAGGCATGGAACCCTCTTCCCCTGTCATTGTTGGGCAGGGCAGCAACGTTGGGGATGGTGGTATTACCCCAGGTGTTATATTGGATGCAAACCCTCCCGGTGTGGTTGTTGCGACGGGATCTAAACCGGTTGGAACGAGAGATCTGTGGGTTTTTATGGAAGGGGGCAAGAGTGCGTACTCCGTTGAATCGCTTGAGAGGGGGGTGGAGACAGGGGTCCCTGATTTACGGTTATATGCATTAGCATGTCAAGCGCGTCATATAGGGGATTGGTTAGGGGACACAGAAGTGTATACCCCTAGGGCTTTGGAAGAAGCTTTTGTGGCCCCCCAGGCATTATTGGCAGTGTTGCATCTAGAGGGCTCGTCTCTACCGGGGAGGCTGAATAGGAGTGTGTTGCTGACATCAGCACGACGAACTTGGTGGCAATTATGTGTTTATTGGCACAGATCTCTGAGGGTTTTGAGTTGGTTGCCTCTGCAGGGTAATGCCAGGTTCACACCTGGATCGGAAACAGCCGTATTTCAGAGGTGGAGAGACAGCAGGATCCGGAATATAGGGCATTTGGTAATATGCCCAAGTTTCCCATTATGTGGCTTCCCTTCCGGAGGCAGAGTTAAAGGTCAAAAGTTCAGCACAAAGTTTAGAATTCTTTGCATTAGGGGAAGATCACCCCCCAACAATATCAGTGCTGAAGGGAGGGTTGGCTCGCTACATTGTTCCGCCGGACTATTCGGGGGTAGAGGCCTCCTGGGCGAAGGAGATGGGACATGAGGTGGCCCCAGGAACAGTTAGGAAAGCCTTGGGGCGTATTACAGAACTGGTGGAGGCAGCGAGATGGAGAGAGGTGCAGTTCAAATGTGTGTTACGGGCACATTTTTCCCCGAGAAGGGCAATGCAAAGTCATCTAATATTGGACGGGGGATGTCCGAAATGTTCAAGTCCTCTTGCAAATCTAAGTCATATGTGGTGGGGATGCCAGAGAATTTGTCTCTATTGGACACAGATCAGCAATTATTTGAGTGGTTTACTTCAACAGCAGGTTAAATGGACTGGGTCCTTAATTGTCTTGGATCAACTTGGACCACTCCATCCGAAGGGGAGGTGGGAGCGTTTACTGGTGTGCAAGGCATGTCTGGTGGGTAAAGGTCCGATACTCCGCAGCTGGTGAGAGAAAACACCCCCTACCTTTTGGGAGTGGCATAACAACTTTCATCAGCTGATGCTCTTTGAGCGGTGGGGGGCACGTGGAGACGTCTCGCGTTGGTCTTTTTTTTTGTTGGTGTGGGAACCATATATCCAAAAGTTGAGACCACATACCCGTAATGAAATAATAAATGTGGGATGAGGCCTTGTTCAGGTGGACTGGCAATGAGAGGGCACCATGGATGTGGTTAAGTAGGTTGGTAGTGGTAAGGAGGAGTGTTACCATTGATTTGTTTGACAGATTAGGCTGCGATTGGGGGGGGAGAGGGGTGTTGGTGGGGGGGGGGGGAGATATTGGGGTGAAAAGTGTTATAACCCACAACTGATTGGTGTTTTGCTTCCTGGGAGATGGATGAGAAACAAACCCTACCCGGAGGCCTTATGTACATATGTATTGTTATATGCCTTGTTTGTGTGGCTTAATAAACAGAGTTTATAAAAAAAAAAAATGTGACCGCTGCAGTCAGACCATGTCAGTCACCGACACCCATGACTGCCTCCTTTGTTGCTAGGTACCGAACCATGATAGCACCTCCTGTGATCTGTGCCAAGCCATGACACCTAAGACCACTAAAAAGCGGTAGGAGTTGCAGGAGAAACTGTTCCCAAGGTCCAACTTGGCACCGGCTTCCCAAATGCCAATCTCGGAGCTCAGCACTTCCCGTGAGGCCCGGGCATCCCAGAGTCCCACGGTGGTGGTTCCTCCAAGAAGACCCAGAACCCCGAGAGAAAGAAGAAAAAAAATCCTCTGTCCATCGAGGTTCCATCAGAGAAACCCAGTAAAACAGCTTGGAGGGACTTGGGCGGCTCTGAGAACCACCCCTACCAAGGTTCTCAAGATGGATTCCTCGGCCAGCAGAGACCGTGCAAGGTTCCTTGAGACTGTAGTTCTCATGGAGGATACACTCGTGAGAGTACCGGCACCGGCCCCGGCCCCCGAGATCCTGGTGCCTGCGCCGAAAGCTGTGGAGCCTTCTGGCTTGGAAACCAGAATGGCAGCCCTGGAGCAGAACATCACTACTATCCTGGCCCTGCAGCAGGCAGTGATGGCTAGTTCGTCCACATCATCTGCCCTGACGACCGGGCCCCCGACTATGGGGAAGTCCCCGGTCGTTGAGCCAAGTTCTGAGTGCCGCTGGCCTCGGGTAAGCCCTCGGCCCCAGTCGAGGTCTTGGTCTCTTTCCTTGGGCATCCAATCCTCCCTGGTGAGTTTCCGCGATTCGGAACCCAGGTCCTCCGGAAGTCCACAGCACCTCTGTGCTGGCCTCAAGGCAAGGAGTCGCAGGGCCTCGAATTCAGCATCACCCCTCGAATCCGAGTGGGAGACCGATGATGAGGTGTCCCTGGAAACTAGATGGCACCGAGACATCCTCTCGGACCTGTCTCCACTGACTCTTCTGGCGCCCTTCCCCTCTGGAGGATGTGGCCTTCCATGACTTTGTTAGGGATATGACCAGAGCCCTCTCGGTGTAAATCAAGGCGGAGGAAGATCCATTGACCAAAGAACTGGAGATTCTCCAGAATGAGTCTCCACCCAAGGAAACTCTCATGGTGCTGGTGAAGCTGATCCTCGAGCAGCTACTGCTTAGAACAGTGTCGGTGGTCAGCTGGTGCCTCGATGCTATGTACCGTGTCCAGAAGGGCCTACAGTTCAACAAACCCCAGTTCCCACATAACTCCATGGTTGTTGAGTCAACCATGCAAAAACATAAGAGCCAGAAGACACACTCTTCTGTCCCCCCCCCCCCCCAGAAGGGGTGCTAGAGCGCTCGACGCCCTCAGACGCAAGTGTTACCAGGGCTCGATGCTGGGGTGTCAGATCCAGGCCTATGAGTTTATACATACAGTAGGCATGTATCTGAAGGCTCTAACCCAGGAGTTGTCTGGGTTTTCAGCAGGATTGGCCAGGGAACCCCTCCAATGGTTCTAGTCTCTAACTTCCGGGATCAAGAACTGCTCTAAGTTCCTTTCCTGGGCGGCCTACGACTGCTTCGAATCAGCAGCCTGGGTAGCAGCAGCCGGCATCTATTCCCGGCGCCAAGCCTGGCTACAGTCTTCCGACCTCGAGCAATAGGTCCAAGACAAGCTGCTCAATGTCTTCCGCACCAGGGAGACCTTTTCAACAAGCCTATTGCCGACAAGGCGGCTGAGATTGAAGCCGTTGTGGTGACCCAACAGAGGCTCTCAAAAAAAGTCTTCCTCCTTTCCCTGTAAGAAACCATCGGAGAAAAGACCCTTTTCCCAAGGGAAAAGGGGCAATTCCAACAGAGTCACCACTACCAGCCCTTCTTGGGCCAGTAACAGAGTTCTCACCCCAAAAGACAAGGCCATGGAGCCCAGAAACCAAAGGCTCAAAAGCCCCAGGCCCTGACTCCCGCCCAACTCGGGGGGAGCTTTTGACTCCCAGGGCAGGGCCTCCCCTCCCCTCCCCTGGGAGACCTTTACCAACCCACAGGGGGGCCGCCTGTCACTCTTTGCCCTCAGGTGGGCCAGAGTTACCTCAGACCAGTGGATACTCCAAGTGGTAAGGGAGGGATACCTCCTCCACGTACAGCAGGTACCACCCAGGTTTTTTCCAGGAGAGCCGATGCGACCTCTCCTTCACCAGACCCTTCTGCTGTCAGAGCTCACAGTTCTGCTCAGGGACAACGCAGTACAGCCTGTACCCAAGCACCTATGGGGAAAAGGCTTCTACTCCAGATACTTCCTTGTCCCAAAGAAAACTGGGGGCCTCAGGCCCATACTAGACCTGAGAAACTTTAACAAGTTTCTGGTGAGGGGAGAAGTTTAGGATGCTCTCCCTTGAAACACTGTTGCCTTACTTCCTGCAGGGAGACTGTGCTCCTTGGATCTAAAGGATGCATACACACACATCCTAATCCACCTCTCCCACAGGCAGTACCTACGGTTCCTGGTAGGGGGAGGACACTACCAGTACAGGGTGCTATCCTTCGGCCTGACCTACTCACTAAGAGTCTTTACCAAATGCTTGGTGGTGGTAGCCACCCATCTGCGTCTACAAGGGGCTTTTGTCTTCCCCTACTTAGACGACTGGCTAATCAGGGGTGATACGGCCTCAGGGGTCTGTCAGGCCGCAGACCTTGCAACAGTCCTTCTGCAGCACGTATGGGGTTCGTCATCAACTACCCCAAATCCCGTCTCTCTCCAGCCCAATGCCTGGAGTTCATAGGTGCTCAACTGGACATGTTACAAGTCAAGACCATCCTCCCAAGAGAGAGGGCAGAATGCCTCAGGCAACTGGCAGGAGAGGTACAACACTGTCATTCGGTATCGGCTCGTCTCTTCCTCCGCTTGCTTGGCCATATGGCCTCGATGGTCCACTTGAAGATGCGCACAGCCCAGTTGTGCCTCCACTCACAGTTGACTCAAGCCATGGGCAGACTACGGGACAGGGTCAGGGTTACCTGCCCTTTGGCAAAGTCCCTCAACTGGTGGCAAAACTTGCGCCACCACCAGGCGGGAATGCCTTTCCAGGCACTGGTGCCTCAGAGGACCCTGACCACAGATGCCTCCCTCCTGGGTTGGGAGGGCGCATTGTGGGAACCGCTGCACACAAGGCAGCTGATCTCAGGAGGAGTCACTCTTACAGGTCAATCTCCTGGAACTCAGGGTGATCTTCCTAGCCTTATGAGCGTTCAGCCACTGCCTGTGACACCGGTCTGTACTGATCCAGATGGACAATCAAGTCACCATGTTCTGTATCAACAAGCAGGGGGGCATGGACTCGTACTCTTACTCCCTCTGCCAGGAGGCGGTCGCCCTCCTTTACGGCTCGCAACAGCATGTTCTTGCAAGTAGTCTACCTCCCGGGCCAGGACAACTACTTTGCGGACAGGTTGAGCAGAGTCCTTCAGCCACACGGGTGGCACTTGAACCCCAGGGTGGCCAAGAAACTCTTCCACCTCTGGGGCAGGGCCGTGATGGATCTATTTGCATCTCCGGACAACATGCAGCTGCCTCGCTTCTGCTCTTGCCAAACACACCCGGACAGAGTGGCGGCAGATGCCTTCATGATCTCATGGTATGAGGGCCTTCTTTACGTGTTTCCACTGACCCCCCTTGGTCACCAGGACCCTCTTCAAGGCCCATAGCGAGAGGGCATCAGTCATACTAATTGCCCCCAGGTGGCTGAGACACCCCTGGTTTCCACTGCTGCTCTCCCTGTCAGTGGCATTCCTGCGTTCTTTGTCGGTGGCACTCCTAGTCCTGCTGGGCCGAGCTCTGGATCTCCTGTCCCAGGAGAGGGGCTCACTCCTGCACCCCAACTTGGGATCCCTAATGCTAACAGAGTGGCTGCTGAAAGGGTAACACTGGCCCCTTTCAACCTTCCGAGAGAGGTCGAGGAGATCCTACTGACGTCCCAAAAACCCTCCACCAGACAAGTCTACGCCTTTAAGTGGAAGAGGTTCTCCACCTGTTGTGCGGAAATAGGGGAAAACCCCTTCTCCTGCCATGTGCACGTAGTGTTCCAATACCTACTGCACCTGTCCCACGCCGGGCTGAAGTCTAATTCAGTGAGGGTGCATCTGAGCGCCATAACCGCTCACCATCACCCTATTAAGGGGAAACCCCTCTCGGGCCAACCCCTGGTCGCCAGGTTCCTCCTGGGCCTCCTATTATCTAAATCCCCTCTCCATCCTCCGGCGGCAGAGTGGGACCTCAGCGTAGTGCTCTCCCAGCTTACCAAACCGCCATTCGAGTCCCTAGCCACTTGCCACCTGAAGTACCTGTCGTGGGAAGTGGCCTTTCTGGTGGCCCTCACGTCCGCTCAAAGAATGAGTGAACTCCAGGCCCTGGTGGCAGATCCACCATATTCAAGGTTTTATAAGAACAGGGTAGTGCTCCGCACACATCCCAAATTCCTCCTGAAGGTGGTATCTCCCTTCCACCTCAACCAGAAGGTGGTCCTCCCCTTCTTTCTGTGGCCTCACGCCAGCAGGGAGGAACTAGTGCTTCATACTCTGGATTGCAAGCAAGGCATGACCTTCTACCTACAGCGGACCACAGACCCACCACAAAGCTTCTCAGCTTTTTGTCTCTTATGACCCAGCAGACTGGGGCTTCCTATGAACTAAGTAAACTGTCCACTTGGGTGGCAGACTGTATTGCCCTCACCTGTGAGTGAGCAAGCTCTCCCTTGAACACCGGATCACAGCACATCGTGTGAGGGCGATGGCCGTGTCTGTAGCCAACCTCCGCTCAGTGCCAGTGACGGAGATATGTAAGGCTGCCACATGGTCTTCAATTCATACGTTCGCAGCTCAATACTGCCTGGAGAGCGAGTCCTGCAGGCCAGGCAGTACTTTGTAATAATCTTGGGGTGTAGGCAACTCCTTCCCTCCAACCCTTCTGTGCTCAGGCTACCGGAGTAGTAGTGTCGCTGGACGCTAGGATCTTGCAGAGTCTCTCAGGGTGGACTCACCTTTTGCAACTCACGGCTACCCGAATGGTCGCTGCTGGTGCTGTCATGGTTCGGTCCTCGGCATCTTGGAGCTAGGGAGTCCCATATGTGAGGACTGACTTCCTGCTTGTTCCTGGAGAAAGCAAAGTTACTCACCTGTTAACAGGTGTTCTCCAAAGACAGCAGGAATCAGTCTTCACTACCCTTTTTCCTCCCCTGGGAGTTGCCTTCCTACCTTGTTTTATTTTTTTATTACCGTCCTAGCTATGTCATCTGACTGAGCAAGATGGAACACTTGGGGGGGAAGAGGACCACACATGCGTGGTAGCATGTCTCAAAGGCTTTCTTTGAAAGCTGGGAAAATGCTCTGCATGGGCTTTATCAACGCCAATGTCACCCATATGTGAGTACTGATTCCTGCTGTCCCTGGAGAACACCTGTTACAGGTGAGTAACTACACTTTCTCCATCAATAACATGCTCCTTACTTGCTGACGCCACTCCACTACAGTAGGTGGCAACATTCTTTTCCAAGCATTGCATCTTGCAGCAAACACTTGGGCCAGTATAGGAGATCTCCATTTTTCCCCCTCCCCTTCGCGGCCACCTCCCCAACTGTGCCAGCGTGGAATCCATGCTTATCTCCACTTCAAAAATCCCTCTGTCTCTTTCATAATTTGTCCCCAATAATCAATCATTAATGAGTGGAGGAGTAGCCTAGTGGTTAGAGCAACTGCCTAATAACCAGAAGATCAAGGGTTCGATTCCCACTGGCACTCCTTGTGACTTTGGGCAAGTCGCTTTACCCTCCGTTGCCGCGGAAGAAAAGGCTGGCAATCTACTTCCGGTGATACATTGCCAAGAAAACCCAGAGGTAGCTGGGTCGCTATGAGTCAACACTGACTCGATGGCACTAAAAAAAAAATGACAAGTCCACCATATATGAAATAGAGAACCCACGTCCTCACTAGCACCTATCCAAAGCAGATGGATATCTCTAATGCAGCCGTTCCAGCTTATAAGACCATCTCAATAAAACCTTATAGGCATTTTCCTTGATTATAAGAGAGAGATCACTTCACCAGCCCCAACAAGATTTTTCCCCACTCCTTATCTTCCATCTGGATACCCTTTCCCATACCTGCACAAATTGGAAGCCTAATTTATAAAAAAGATTAATAAGTCCCCAAGTCTAATGATATCCCAGCCATAGTAACTCTACCCCATTATAATTATTTTCATAAGAACTCCATTTTAATTTATCTTTCAAATAATGGGACACCTGTAAGTAAGCGAAGAAATCTCTGGTAGCCAGAGGATAGTCCTCCTTCAGGTCCTCAAAGGTCTTGACTTTTCTGCAGTCAATTAGTTTGTCAAACATTTTATGTAAATGAAGTTCTGTTCTATGTAAACCGCCTTGAGATTCTGAAAGGCGGTATATAAAAAATGTTAAATAAATAAAATAAATAAAATAAGGTGTCTAAGCTGTTACTAAGATGGAAGATCAGTTGCGGGTACTGCAGCAGACCAGTGTTTCAGCAATTAAGGATTCTCTTATACATTATAAGTTATAAACTATGGAGAATTTATTCAGAGCTAATAACTTGCGTTTTCTCAGTTTTCCTATAACGCACCTGTTGTCTGCTGAAATTCTTTTAGCAAAGTACTTTAAGGAGGTGCTGCTAATTACTGATGGGATTCCTGTTCAAAAGTGTTTTTATTTACCATCTAGACAGTGGAAAGAGGTTCTTGGGGGAGATGGCTTGGCTGTTTTAACCCCAAATGTTAGTCAGGATCTGACTAATCTTTTGGAGGATTCCTTAGATGTTATTGATAAAAGGGTTCCATTGTTAGTATCCTTTTAATCTGTAGCTGATAAAATCAAGGTCTTAAAGTTATTTTTTTAAGTACAAAGATCATGTCTTTTGTGGCCAGAAGTTGAATGTGTTCCCGAATGTTTCGAGGAACACTTAACTTTGCAGTAAAGCTAGGGTTATTAGAATTGGTACGACTTTATTTTTATATTTCCCATGTAAGTCTGTGATCACATGGCATGGAAATACATATTCTTTTTTGGTTCAATTTGAATAATGTTTGGCTGATAAGTCAGAGGTAGGGTCTAAGTAAATGATTATAGCCTGTGATGTTACGGGGAGTCTTTCCCCATTGACGTCCTTGCTATTGTCTGTAATGTGATTTTTTGAAATATGTCTTCTTTCTTTCCATGATGTGGACTACTGCTGAGTTGTATATTTTTTTTACCTTTTTTTTTTTGTTTGGGATGTGGTACCATAACAGCATGTCTTGTACATTTATTGTGTTTTGTATATTGCAAAAAGCCTAATTTAAAAAAATAAAAAGGTGCCAATGCCTGTCTTTTCCCCTCTTTTTAAATATCCCTTCCTTCCCCGTTCCAAAGTCTGGGATACCCCTTATGGGTGACAGGACTGAGAAACGCAACCTCCCCCTTCCATTCACCCTCTCCAACTTCCGCTGCCATATCTCTCAGATGTCTTGTTTGGAGATTCTCAACTTGCTAACCCTGCAACTGCTGCTTCCTTAGCCAAGTCAAATTAGCCAACCTCCAGCGAAGTAGACAGTTCTGCTCTAACTAGAGAAATCTTTTAGCCATTTACAGCTCTCTCTCCAATCCATCACTTGCTGCATTTGGGTTGCCAAAGAATAACTTTTAAGAATAGGAATCCCCAATCATCCTTGTTCTCGAGGAACAAGCAGGAAGTCAGTCCTCACATATGGGTGACGTCGGCGCCGATGGAACCCTGTGGAAGCATCTCCCCAGCTTTTGGAGATGCCACCATGCATGTGTGGTCCCCTTCCCACCCAAGGGTGCCATCTTACACAATCTCCCTTTTTCTGTGGAGCCCTACAGATGTTCGTTTTCTTACACCGGAAAAAAGGACAGACTAGATATGTCGTGTGGTCTTTTTCTGTTGTCATATTTCTATGTTTCTATCTTTCTCATCAATTAAACTACATTTGCT
The DNA here is from genome assembly GCA_033557465.1 of Ichthyophis bannanicus. Classification (NCBI taxonomy): domain Eukaryota; kingdom Metazoa; phylum Chordata; class Amphibia; order Gymnophiona; family Ichthyophiidae; genus Ichthyophis; species Ichthyophis bannanicus. The sequence goes on along the minus strand of CM066031.1, from coordinate 1,002,927,741 downwards.
TCTCCGGTTAGCATCGGTCCCTTTCCCACCTCTGAGCTCAGTCACCTTGACTTCGAAGCTCGGAACCATTTTAGCTTTAGGGTTTTTTTCTCTCCAGCGCAGTTTTGCACCTTTTCTAATTGCTGGCTGCGTCGAGGGTCTTCAACCTCACTGGGGTCCTTTTTGCCCCAATTGCTAGTGCGTTCAAAAAGTGTGATCAGTGCTCGAAGAACATGTCCCTTACTGATACACATGACTGTTGCCTCTGGTGACCGACTATGACCCAGAGGTGTGCTCTCTGTGTAAAAAGATTCTGCTAAGACCATCCAGAGTCGCCGGCAGAAGCAGGATGACATCTTCTACAGGTCAGATTCAGCCCCTGTATCCCCAGTAGCCCCAGTATCCGAGCGCTCTGAGGCCTTGCACGGATCCTCGGAGTCGCATAAAGCCTCAGCAGTGCCCGAGCGAGCACACGGACACTCTGACAAGGGTTCGCCAGAGCAAGAGCGCAAAAAGAAGAAGAGATCCTCGAGAACCTCATCCTAGGAATTGAACACACACAGCAAGTCCTGTGTGAGGTCCCACAGCCCCCGGATGGTATAGGAGGAGTCGGAGCAGGAGCAGCTGGTGAATGTACCCAGAACAGACACCAAGGCCTCTAGCGATGCATCTTGCACTCCCAAGGCCCATCCCGTTAAAGATTCCTTCTCCTCACTGAAACCCGACCCGGTCACCCCAGTGTCCATGTCGAAAGCTACAACTCCTGAGTGGGAGGCCAGGATGATGGCATTGGAATGCAGCGTTACTGCCTTCCTTGCCTCACAGCAAGCGTTGATGCCAGGCTCTGCTGGAGCATGTACTGAGACCGCAGGGACCTCAATGTTGAGGACTCCCCGGGCTGCCAAAGAGATCCTTGAGAGCCTCAAGCCAATCCTCAGCGAGGGTCTGGATCCTGTTCCCAGTCTTCGGGAGCGAAATCCTCCCCGGCAAACGCTTTTGGCTCGGGACAAGCAAGAGCTGTGGGTCACCGAAGACCGGATCCGACAATGCCCCAAGAGCAATCAGGTCTCGAGTCCTTGACGGACTACTCTGACTGGGAGTCCGAGGACGAGGCTTCCCCGGAGACGCGCACATCGTGATCACCCCTCAGATCAGTCTCCTCTGGCATCAAGGTGCCAGTCCCCTCCCGAGAACACCTTGTTCCTCGAGTTTGTCCGGGACATGGCAAAGGCATTGTCCCTTACCACGTTGTCAGAGAAGGACCCTCACACGGATCAATTCGAAATCCTCCAATACGAGGCTTCACTTAAGGAGGTCCTTACGGTCCCCGGCCCCACCATCCTTGGGCAGCTCTTTCTCTGGATGTGGGAGACACCGACATCGGTTCCGATAGTTAGCCGATGCCTGGACACCATGTATCTGGTCCAGCTGGGCCCTTGTTTCAGGAAGACACAACTCCCTCACACCTCCATGGTGGTCGAGTTGACCATGTGCTGACAGAAAAGCCCAAAGACTCACTCTTCAGTGCCTCCGGGCAGGGAGTCTCGCACTATTGATGACCTCGGGCGAAAATGCTACCAGGGCTCGATGTGGGGTGGCCGAATACAAGCATATCAGCTGTGTATCGGCATGTATCTCTGAGACCTGATTAAGGAACTCGCGGGTTTCTCGGCAGGTCTCAGCAGAGATCACCTCCAGTGATTCCAAACCCTCACAAAGTCCGTCGGGGAATACTCAATGTACTTGTCTCAAGCAGCCTATGACTGCTTCAAGTCCAACACGAGGGTGGCCACAGCAGGCATTGGTGCCTGACGCTAGGCCTGGATCCAGGCATCAATTCTTAAGCAATGGGTCTAGGAGAAACTCCTCGACGTCCCCTGCCTAGGTGAAAACCTCTTCGGCAAGCCAATGGAGGACAAGGTGGCAGAGATCAAGACAGAGTATTTCACCAGGATTCGACTCTCCAGGAAGACCTCCACTCTTCTCAAGAATCCGCCACCGAGGAAAAGGCCTCCCTTCCACCGGAAAGGCCAGCCTTATCAAGCTCCCCAGATCCAGCAGTAGGGTCATCAGGGCAAGGGAGCAGGCCAGGGCCCACGCAAACCTAAGGGCCCCAAACCCCAGACACCATCTCAAGCCCAGACTGAGTCGGGGTTTTGACTCCCAGAGCATAGCCTCTCTCTACCCATGTGAGACCAGCTACCAACCGGGGGGGTGGGGACGGCGGCGGCATCTTTATTTATTTAAACAGATTTGTATACCACCTTATCCTTCAATCAAAGTGGTCACATCACTATAGGAGGGTTACATTTAACATAGGGGTACCTAATACCATAGAGGTACTTAACATCTAGACAGTACAATTGGAGGGTTGCATTTATCATAGGGGTAACATATAGACCGTACGAGGTAATTAAAACATTATATTATGTTTGTATAGAATGAGTGTTTGGGGTGAGTGGGTACTGAGTTGATGTTATGTCATTAACTTATATGCCTATTTGGGATGAGTGAATATCGAATTATTGGCAGTAGATGTATTACTGTTTGGGTGGGGAGTGTTTTCCGTCTGCTGATAAGTTTCAATAAAGAGATAAGTTTTGAGGTCCTTTCAGAATTCCATTAGGTCATCTAATACTCTCAGGCTTGTTGGGAGGGAATTCCAGAGTGTGGGCGTTAGTAAGGAGGGAGCTCTTTTTGAAGTTGATTGTTTAGTCTTATGGAATCCTGCAGGTGTGCCGATCATGTTGTCTTTATTGGTTCTTCTCGGTCTGTTACAGCTATCTTTCGTTATGATGTATTGGAGTGCCTCTGCTGAAAGCTGGTGGATGATTTTAAAGGTGATTAGGATTATTTTGTATTTTGCTCTGGCCATCATGGGTAGCCAGTGTAGTTGCTGTAAGACTGGGGTGATGTGCTCAGATCTTGGAGTGTCTGTAATGATGCGTGCCGCAGTATTTTGCACCATTTGCAGTGGGTGTAGGGTTTGTTGAGGGAGGCCTTGATATAAGGAGTTTCCGTAGTCAAGCAGAGGTGTAATGAGTGCTTGGCATACTGTGCGGAAGTGATCCTGGCGGAATAATGGCTTGATTTTTCTGATGATCCTTAAGCGTTGATAGGCCTTGTTTGCAGTTTTTGTGATGTGGGATTTCAGGTTCAGCGCTCTGTTCATTGTGATGCCCAGGTATTTAACCTCATCTTTAACTACTATAAGCTTATCTAAAATGCTGATGGTTTGTGGTGGAGTGAAGGTAGTGTTGAACATAGCCTCAGTTTTATTGTAGTTGAACATCATATTATTGGCTGCAAACCAGGTGTTCATATCTTCAAGGCATTTGGTTATAGTTGTGATGTTGAGTGCTAGCAGGTTGACTGGTGCATACACCATGATGTCGTCAGCGTAAATGTGATAATGGAGCTTGTGACTTTTGATGATGTTACATATGGGCATTAAAGAGCATTGATGATAGGTCTGAGCCCTGTGGTATTCTCTGCATAACAGGGAAATGTGACAATTTCTTTTGTGCGCGTTTGACTTGTTGCGTTCTATTTTCCAAGTATGAAGTAAACCATTTTAGCGTATTTTTGCATAGTCCTATTCGCTGCATGCGTTGCAGTAGTCTGGCATGTGACACGGTGTCGAAGGCTGCAGAGATGTCCCTGAATACAAGCAGGAATCCATTTTTTATGTTGTCTATGCCTTTTAAGAGATTGTCGAAGAGGGAGGTAAGTAGTGTTTCAACTCCGTGATGGGGTTTAAAACCGTGCTGATGGATGTCCAAAGGAGCATTGCAGTCAGTATGGTCTTGTAGTTGGTGTTGTACTGTTTTTTTCAATGATTTTTGTAAGGAAAGGTAGACTGGAGATAGGACGGTATGATTTTGGTTCAGAGAGGCAGAGGTTGTTGCCTTTAAGTATCGGTCTTATCATGGCGTGTTTCAGAGTTTGTGGCATGTATCCTTGTTGGAGTGAATCTTTGATGATTTTGTGAATGTGGTGGGAAAGCTGGGTTTTAGTGGCTTTGATCCAAGCTACTGGGCATGGGTCTGATGGTGAGGTTGTTGTGTTGAGGCCACTAATTATGTCCTCAATTTGTTGTTTTGATGGTATGCTGAAGTCTTCCCAGGTTTGGTGCTCCTCTATCGTTTCTTGGTCATCTGTTTGCGGTGCGATGGAGCATGTCAGGGTGTTTTTCGATTTTATGTAGTTTGCATATTTCTGTGGGTTAAGATGGTGGGTATCGTGCTTTGTAGTGTCCTTAGTGTTTGTACAATTCTAAATAGTTCTCTTGGTTTGTTGACAGATTTAATGATTAGGTTGGTATGGTGTTGCTGTTTACGTTCATTTATTAGATTGTTGTATTCCATTTGCTTGTCTCTGTATTGAATCAGGGAGTCTTGTGACTTGTTTCACCTCCATTTTCTCTCCAGTCTTTGTAGGATGCGTTTTGCGTCTCTAACATCAGTTGAGTACCAGGGGGCATTGGGTCTCCTGCGTGTTTGTACTTTTGTATTTGTAGGGGTTGATGCAGCATTTGATATTATAGAGTTCCATTTCTCTATGCCTAGGTCAAGGGTTTCATAGTCCTGCTGAAGTTGTGGTTCGATTTTGTCTAAGAATGCTTCTTTTTTGAAGGCTCTAAATCTCCTGGTTGTGGTCTCATTTTCCTTGTGTTGGATGATGTCATTTAGTGTCAATGTGAATTCAATTAGGTGGTGATCTGACCAAGGAACCTGTGTGATTGTTGGTGTTGTGATCTTGCCTTGATCCACCAGGTTCTTTGGGATGAAAACCATATCCGGAGTTGTACCGTGTTGGGGTGTTGATAGCTTGGTGGTATTTTAGCGATTCCATGGCTTTTAGGAATGATGTAGCTTCCTTGGTGGATGTGGAGGTAAGGTTGTAGTCTCCTAGTGCAATGAGGGGTTTGAGCTTTTTGCTGTGTGCACATATTGTTTCAAGTACCGTAGAGAGATATTCCGTTGTGGTTCCAGGGGGTCTGTAGGTGAGGGAGATGCTGAGGTGTTTGTTGGCTATGATGATTGTGTTGGATTCTGTTGTGTTTGCGGTAGAGATTGTTTTGAATCTGTATTCTTTTCTGGTCAGTATTAGCACTCCTCCACCTCTCTTTTGGGTCCTGATGCAATTAAATGCTGTGTAACCTTCTGGAATGATTTGATTTAATATTACCTGGTCCGAGTCATCTAGCCAGGTTTCTGTGATGCATATTACATCTAGTCTTTTGTCTTGTATGAGGTTGAGGATAGTATTTGGTTTGTTCCTGATTGATCTGGCGTTTAGTAGGGCCCATTTGATGTTGGTTGTTGTGATTGGGTTAGTGTGTACCCTATTTGTGAGGTGGGTATGTGTAGTACGTGTGGTATTATGTGCTTTGTGGACTGAAGGCTTATAATGTTGGTGTTCTTTAGAGAGGGGTGTGTTTGGTATCCATTCTCAGGTTGGGTGGTATGTAGGTGTATTAAGGGGATTTGTTCGTTTGGTCTTATGCCCTGTGTGTATGGTATGAAAGTGTATAGGAGTGTAAGGTCTGCAATGAGGTAGTGGTGAGAGGATTGCATTTTACTCTTTACTGACCTGGGGTTGACTTGAATTGTATTCCAGTGGTGGTAGGTGTTTGATCCTTCTCTTGTGGTTCTATATATCTCCAGGAACAAGCAGGAATGAGTCTTCACATATGGGTACGTCGGTACCGACGGAGCTTGCGCGGGAACGCTCCCCAGTGTCCAAGAAGAAAGCCTTTGGGAGCATCCCACACGCATGCGCGCTGCCTTCCCACCTAAACACTTCCCTCTCATCAGTTTTCCGCGGAGCCGGCAGGACATACTCCTGTCACCGCAGAAAATTCTTCTTTTTATTCTTATTTTTTTGTGGTCACGTCTGCCTTCCCTCGACGCCACCGGTACCACCGGTGCTTTTCTTTTGTTTTTTTCTAAATAATTTCTTCTTTTCGACAGAAATTTTTTCCTGTTAGTGTTTGACAGTTTCTAGGCCACTAGGCCTCCATTTTTCCACTATGGAAAAGCCAGCTACTACCCTTAAGAAATGCTCTAAGTGTGGCGTTACAAATTTTCTTTTAGACACCCATACTTGGTGTCTAAAATGTTTGGGTCCTGACCATTGCTCACGGGAGTGTCTTTCCTGCTGGACTTCAAACAGAAGAAATCTTCAGAATCGAGCACAGCTCGATACCTAGTTCACATCGCACTCGATGTCACCAGCTAGAAATCTCCATAGAATCAGGTAACCAAACAAAAGTCTCTAAAGACTAGCCAGTCCTCGAGTGGTAGATCTCCTTTCCAGTATCGAGATTGCTCCGGCTTTGCCCTCGAGGAAATTTTGGCAATAAAGCCCCGGCGGGAGTCTTTGGGCTACAAAGCATTAACGGGGCTTCAGGTCGTTCCTGGGGTTCTCACCTCGGTGAACATACCTGGGCCATGCTCGGTGGTTGTGGCCGCTTCGAGCGGTACCGACACCCCGGCATTGGCTACGGTGATGGATGAAACACTTCTCACCGATGAACGTAGTCTAGCGCTCTCGGTTACTTCGGTACCGTTAGAGTGGCTGCAGACTGTTCCTCCAGTATCGGTATCGCCTTCGGTACAGGTACCGGTATCGACATTGGCATCGGTGCCGGTACCGTCCATGCTTTCTTCGACAGATTTGATTCCTTCGATGCCGAGCCTGGAATCGATTCCTAGCATGGATGATTCGGTACTGACTTCGGGTGGTACCGAAGACATCGGTTTAGGGAGAATCCGATGCTTCATCCTTTCAAGTCTTCCGATACCGATGACTGGGATGAGCCCATCTGTACCAAGGCTGAATCTTCAACAAGTCTAGCCTTTACCCCTCATTTTAGAGGGTCCTCCTCAAGGGAGATTTCTTTTCAAGCTTTTCTGCTTGATATGGCGAGGTTACTTGCCATTTCTATACCCGGTGAAGAGTCCTTACCAGGGGATTCAGAGACCCTGCAATCCCCCTGGTTGCCAAAGGAGCTGAGCTAATCATGCTTCCTTTGCATCAGATCTTACAAGATCTACTTTTAAAGATGTGGGAAACTTCTTTAACGGTATCACCACATTCTGAGACACTTGAAACTAGGTACAAAGTGCCACCTTCTCCAGGTTTTCAAAAGACTCAACTTCCTCATCATTCTATTGTTGTAGAATCAGCAATGAGGCGTATTAAGAGTGCAAAGAAGCACTCCTCTTATCCGCCAGGTCGTGAGTCTAGGACTTTAGATGCCTTTGGACGTCGATGCTTCCAGGCATCCATGCTTTCAGCAAGAATTATCTCATCTATTTTCTATATGGGATTGTCTCTTGAAGAGGTCTCAAAGAGCTTAAAGCTTTTGAACCCTTTCCTTTAAGAGCATAAGAGAGCAGACTATTTCTTACTAGTCAATCATGCTCAAAATATCTCTAGGTTCCTTAATCGTGCTTCCCTAGACTGTTTTGAGTCTATTAGCAGAACTTCTGCTATAGCCATAGGAGCACGACGCCTGGCCTGGCTCCAAGCTTCAGACTTGGACAGATGGGTACAAGAAAGGCTGGGAAATACTCCTTGTACTGGTGAAAATCTCTTTAACAAGGATGCTTGCTTTATTTCAAGCTACTCAGTTAAACACTGATGCTCTTACTGTCGGAGGATTGTCAAAACTTTCCTCTATCCCAGCCCATAAAAACTCTCCTAAAAAGCTTTATCCCCCTAGGGGAAAAAAGTTTTATCCATGTCCTACCCATCATGCAGATGTTTCCAAAGACAGGCAACATCAAACCAGGCTAAGAAAATCAAGACCTCAACAGCCTCAGCAAGCCCAGCAGTCGCAGGGTTTCTGATATTTCTATTCTCTGTTTTTTCTGTCTGAGGTTTAGAACCTCTGAGCCTACTTCTTTTTAACAGAAGCATCTAAGGTTCATCTCATCCATGCTGAGATACCAGTCATACATTGACTCAATCCTCGACTCTGGGCATGAATCTCTTACTACAAGGGAAATCCATCTTTTTAGCTCCAAGAGCTATTAAGGACCATCATACCCTAGAGATAACAGATTTCTCCTTTTAAAAGAAAGGGAGAACTAACAACAAGTTGAGCTATACCCTTCACCTTGACAGTTTTTTCTGTACGAGGATATCTTATACTTTTAACCGCAAGGGGACCCTATCTCTTCAAAGACTTACCAAATTGTAAGTCCTCTCAACTCTGTATTACTTTCTATCTCTCTTAGTCCAGACTTTCAGTCTCTAAGAGTACTACTAATCAACTGGAGGGCTTATTCTCTAAGCCCATAGGATTTTTCTTCAATACCTACTCCAGTGGGTAATTTCCATACAGAGTTTTCTTCCCCTTTGTGGTCCATCTTATTATTATTATTATTATTATTTATTACAATTTCTTATATACCGCACTATTGTCAGCGCGGTTTACATACAACAAAATGACCATAACAAACTGTCTTCTTCTCTATGTATCTCAGATACTTCTTTAAGGCAGCTTATCAGACAGAAATTGAGTATTACCACTCCAAATTATGTCTGTCGGTCCTTTCCAACCTATAGGAACTACTTTTTCTGCTGCTTTAATAACAGTTAACTCCAAGAGAGGTTACACTTTATTGTTGCAGGCATCAGGCCTGTCTATTATTCTTAGCTCTTTTTGGCTCCAACAGAATAGATTAGGTTGCACACTGGCAATTAAACAGCCAGATCTAACCAACCTACAACATGCTCTCTGCCCTTATATAAGGAAGCTCTGCAACTATGGGCCTTGCCAGAGAGCCTAAGAGCTACTCCTAGCAGGTAGCTTCCAGATGGTTAAAAGGGCTTCAGCTGGTAGACTCTGCCCAGTCATGCTCCTACATGACTGGTTTGTTCCTACTCTTACCATCTTCCTTAAAAATTTTCTTTTAAGGAAAACTAACCAGGGCTTAGACCACGCGAAGGCGTAAAAAATTACACAATTCCCTGGGTTGTTCCACATTTCACTGGAACTCCTACAACAGGGATGCATTCTTTTCACTGCAATCGGTCCTTAATTACTACTTTCCTTCTAATTCCCTATACTTCATTGTAGCTTATAATGAATAAAAAAGATGCATGATACTCATATTGCCCTCATGGAGGGGCAAACATGGTATCCCCTTATATTGCGTCTTTTTCTCCAGCTACTACCTGAAGTTATAGAAGGATCCAGACTTGCTGTCTTAAGACTAAGGATCTCCTCTGCACTCCTTCACGTAGGTCTCCAGATCTGGTTATTCAGGACCTAGATCTTTTAAAGAAATCTAGTCCTCTCCTTGTAAGTGAAGAACATAATACCAGTTTCGACGAAACTTTCCCTATAGTTCTTCCATTTTTAACCAAGCAGAGATTCTCCATCAATATTCTCAAGTAGGTCTTAATCCTTCTTGTTGTTGAGTTAGAAAGAATTGTTATTGTCCATATTAATGCTGTCCCAGCATAGCATAAAACTTAATGGACAACCAATTTCTCTGGTAAATTGGGAAATACCTTCTTACCGTAACCTTTTTCGGTTACGTCACATCTGAAGCTCTTCATGTAAAGTCATTATCATAAGTGACATCACTTATGAAAGATTTTTACTGATCTTCAAGAAGTTGGAGGCCCAACGCCTAATACAAATAACTCTTTTTCTTTTGGATAAAAGGGGTCTTAAAGACCTACCCCTTTTTCCTGTAAGGGGTATTTCTACCTTTTCATCCAAACCAGTCAGATTTATCTCCACTCTTGCCTAGGGCCTTATTCTGCTCCAAGGACAAAGAGTTCAAACTTGGACTTTACAGAAGCTTTACCTAGTTCTCTAAAGTCCAACCCCATTAAACTTCCCCACTTCTTATTCTGGGGTTAGTTCTAGCCATCAAGAATTCTTATCTCTTCCTGTATTGCAAAATTTATTTTTCCTCTACATCACAGTGAGGGAATTTCTTTGAGGATAATATACTGGCTCTCAATTACAGACCCATATTGGCCTCAACAAATGCTTTTGCAATATTTTGAGTAAGATCCACATTAGAAAATTGGGATTCAAATTTTTCTGACAGTTATGATCTACACAAGGGCCCCCCTCTGGATACCTTGTTTAGTCAAGCTGTTCCACAGCACCCTTTTTTCTTTTCTAATTCAACTCCTACCCTCCATCCCTTTGATGCCTGGGGTTCTAAAGGATAAGCATTGCCCATCCATCGGATTTGCAACATGCTGGGGCCTCTTCCAGGCATCTTAGATTGGGAGTCCCCATATGTGAAGACTCATTCCTGCTTGTTCCTGGAGATAGCACAGTTACTTACCTGTAACAGGTGATCTCTGGGAACAGCAGGAATAAGTCTTCACAACCCACCCACCTCCCCTAGGAGTTGCTCTCTTTTTCTCTCTCTCTCTCTCTCTCTTTCTGATTTGTCTACTTCCCTCCTTCGGTCTCAGCTACAAACCCAACTGATGAGAGGGAAGTGTTTAGGTGAGAAGGCAGCGCGCATGTGTGTGGGATGCTCCCAAAGGCTTTCTTTTTGGACGCTGGGGAGCGTTCCCGCGCAGGCTCCGTTGGTACCGACGTACCCATATGTGAAGACTTATTCCTGCTGTTCCCAGAGATCACCTGTTACAGGTAAGTAACTGTGCTTTACCTGTCCTTTCGGTGTATTTCCTCTCCTCTTCTTACTTAGTTCTACTATAGTAGTATAGTCTGTGATGTATGTAGTTTGTTGTTTCGCAGCCTCCAGAGACGTACACAAGGTGTAGGTTAGTAATGGGGTAATTTGTTATGTGGTTAGTGTTTTCCTAGAGTAATGAGATTAGTGGTGAGGTAGCAATGCACAAGTAGTGGGAACTATAGATTATGTATTATATATTATCTATTATCTATATAATATTAATTAGCACGTTTTGTTTACGGTACATGCTAACTTTTACATTCAATGAGGTAGCAACAGACAGTGTAGTAGTAAACAGACAATGAGGTAGTAGTAGATCTATTTGATATACAGCATTTGTAGTGTCATGCAATGCTTTGCAAACTAGTCAGCACATGTGTTTTCAGTCAATGAGGTAGTAAAAGAGTTAGCAGTTTGATTTTGGGTTTTGTTTTGTTTTACTTAGCGTGATCTGCTTCGGCATTCTTCTGTGCCGTGGGGGATGATTCTCGGTCCGCGCCTAAGGGCCACGCCAAAGGGCCCTCTGGCGAGGCCCTTGGGCGCGGGCCCGTCGATGGCGCGCTCCTTTGAAGAAGTTGTCTGGCGGGAATCCTGCCACTGCCTCCGCTCCACCCTGATCGCTCAGGGGAGCTGGAGGGAGGTGCTCCTCGTGCCCGATGGCGCTCTCCTTTGAAGAAGTTGTCTGGCGGGAATCCTGCCGCTGCCTCCGCTCCACCCCGATCGCTCAGGGGAGCTGGAGGGAGGTGCCGGGAGGTGCTCCTCACGCCCGATGGCATCTGATTCATTTTGCCCATCTGTGGCCTGCCATCACCACCGACTGCTGGGCTCTTCAAGTGGTCAGGGAAGGTTACCTCTTTCACCTGGACCAGACGCTGCCTCCTTTCATTACAGGAGAGCCCCCTCGAACCACCCTTCACCAGGCTCTGCTATTGCAGCAACTTGCAGGCCTCCTCAGGGACAGGGCCATGGAGCCAGTACCCCACCACCTAAAAGGGAATGGGTTCTACTCGGGTACTTTCTGGTCCCAAAAAGAACAGGAGGTCTAAGGCCCATTCTGGACTTGAGAAAGCTGAACAAATTCCTGGTGCGGGAGAAGTTCAAAATGCTCCCCCTTGGAATATTGCTGCCCTACCTCCAGCAGGGAGATTGGCTATGCTCCTTGGACTTAAAGGATGCTTATACCCACATCCTTATCCATCCGAACCACAGGCAGTACCTAAGGTTCATGGTCGGGGACGACCACTACCACTACAGGGTACTACCCTTTGGTCTTGCCTCCGCACCAAGAGTCTTCACCAAATGCCTGGCAGTGATGGCAACCTACAAGGGGCCTTCGTCTTACCATACTTGATCAACTGGCTAGTGTAAGGAGGCATGGCCTCAGAGGAGCAATAGGCTACGGCCTGCACCAACTAGATCCTACAACATCTGGGGTTTGTAATAAACCACCCCAAATCCCACCTCACTCCAACACAGGATCTGGAGATTTTAGGAGCTCCCCCTGGACAGGGAAGATTGCCTCAGGGCCCTGACGACCAAGGTGCAGCACCATCACACAGTGTTGGTGTGGTCCATGCTCCGCCTACTAGGCCACATGGCATCCACAGTCCATGTGGTCCCCATTGCCTACTCCACATGCAGGCAGCTCAGTAGTGCCTCCGCTCACAGTGGACTCAAGCCATGGGCAGGCTCCGGGACAGGGTCTCAGTATCCCGTCAACTAGAAGAGTCCCTCAGTTGGTGGCAGGATGCACTGCACCTGCAGAAGGGCATACCCTTCCAGCATCGGAACCCCCAGAGGGTGCTCACCATGGATGCCTCCCTATTGGGCTGGGGTGCCCACTGCAAGGAACTGTGCATGCAGGGCAACTGGTCTCTGGAGGAGAGCCAGCAGCAGATCAATCTGATGGAGCTCAGGGCCATTTTTCTAGAGATCAAAGCCTTCCACCATCACCTGCGGAACCAGTTGGTGCTGGTCCAAACAGATAACCAGGTCACGATGTTATATCTGAACAAGCAGGGGGGCACAGGGTCTCTGCGTCTCTGCCAGGAGGCAGTAGCCCTCTACTCGTACGCGACCAGCCAGGGAATGCTTCTCAGGGCAGTATACCTTCCAGGGCAAGAAGTTGCCCTAGTGGACAGGCTAAGCAGGGTACTCCAGCCGCACGAATGGTGCCTAGACGCCAGGGTGGCACAGCGGCTATTCAGACTATGGGGAACCACAAGTCTAGATCTCTTTGCCAGCCCAACCAATGCTCAGCTGCCCCCACTTCTGCTGTCCCGAACTGCATCCGTCCTGGATAGCGGTGGATGCCTTCATCTCGTGGTTGGAGGGCTTTCTGTATGCCTTCTCTCTCACACCACTAATCGCCCAGACCCTGTTCAAGGTCCTGAGGGACAAGGCTTCCATGATCCTGGTGGCCTCGCAGTGGCCCACACAGCCTTGGTTTCCCCTGTTGCTCTGCCTCTCGACAGAGCTCCTGGTCCCTCTGGAGAGTGTCCCAGGGCTACTGACCCAGAAGGAGGGCTCGTTTCTCCACCCCAACCTGTGGACCTGTCACTAATAGCAAGACTGCTGAATGGATCACCCTTCGACCTCCCCAGGGAGGTGGAACAAGTCCTTTTGGCCTCTCGTAAGAACTCCATGAGACGAGCCTATGCCTTCAAATGGTGCAGATTCTCGGTATGGTGTGTGGAGCAATGAGTGGATCCATTCTCATGCCAGATTCACACGATGCTGCAGTACTTGCACCACCTTTCGCAGGCCGGACTCAAGTTCAACTTTGCCAGGGTACATTTGGGCATGCTCTCTGTGCACCATCACTATAGAGAACAAACCTCTTTTTGAGCAGCCCCTCATTACCCGATTCATGCGGGGCTTGCTGCTCTCTAAGCCTCCCATCCAGCCACCCCCGGCGAAATGGGATGTCAATGTGGTTCTGACGATGCTCACCAAGCCGTCTTTCGAACTTTGGCTATCTGTCATCTGCATTAACCTATCATGGAAGGTCGTCTTCCTGGTGGCACTCACCTCTGCCCACAGAGTCAGCGACCTTCAGGCCTTGGTAGCCAAGCCACCTTACATCAGGTTCTACAAGAACAGGGTCGTACTTTGCACCCACCCAAAATTCCTTCCGAAGGTGGTATCCGCCTTCCACCTCAACCAGGAGATGGTGCTCCCTACCTTCTTTCCAAGGCTCCATGCCGACAAGGCAGTTCTCCATAATCTGGACTGCAAGAGGGCCCTGTCCTTTTACCTACAATGTACTCGGGGCCATCACAAAGCCTCGCAGCTTTTCGTTTCATACAACCCAAGTTGACTGGGGAAGGCTGTGACCAAACGGACCTTGTCCACCTGGGTGGCGGACTGCATCGCCTTCGCCCACTATCAGGCTTGGTTCTCGGTGGAGCGCCAGGTTATGGCACACATCAGGGCTATGGCAATCTCTTTTGCAAGCCTAAGCTCTGTCCCTGTGGCAGACATCGGCCAGGCTGCCATCTGGTCCTTAGTTCACACCTTTGCAACTCACTATTTATTTATTTATTTATAGTTCTTTTATACCGCACTCTTTTTCATCAGCGCGGTTTACATTAAAACAGGAATACTCATTGCAATCAACAGACTGTTGAGTTTACATATAACAGGATAATACAACTGGGATTATAACTTTGGGGAACTTTGTACATATTTGTAACTTGAGAAGAACCTATATACACAGTATAGAAATTCTTATTATCATCTTAAGGCATTTACACTTTTACTGTAAGTGTTGGAGGGTTGATGATGTGCTTTGGAAATGTAGAATGAAGAGATGGTGCTTTATGGCTTTTCTGAATTGCTTGAGGTCGGTAATAGCTCTAATGTTGGGAGGTAGGTTGTTCCAACATCTGGGTGCGTAATACGCGAAAGCCCTGTCTGTTGTTGAACGTTTGTATTTTGTGGCCTCAGGTGGTGTAGCTAGGGTATTTGCCGCTGCTGATCTCCTAGATCTGATGTTGGGAGTATGATGGAGGAGTTTTGAAACTGATGAAGGAGCGATAGTATTTATCGCTTTAAAGGTCATGAGAAGGACTTTATATGTTATTCTGCAGTATATAGGGAGCCAGTGAAGCTCCATTAGGATGGGTGTTATATGTTCGTTCTTTGAGGCACCGTATAGTACTCGGGCTGCGGCATTCATGGCTAGTTGTAATGTATTTAGGGAGTTTTTTGGGAGACCATGGAGTATTATATTCGCATAGTCGAAGTGGGGTGTGACTATGGCTTGGAATATAGTTCTGAAGCTGTCTGGGTCAAGCATATTTTTCAGATGACATAGGGTCCTTATCTTGAAGTAAATTGTTTTAACGGTACGGTTGATATGTTCTTTAAAGTCCAGTCTATGGTCCAGTATTACTCCAAGGTATTTTATGTAGGGCTTGATTGGGAGTTCTGCGTCACGTACTCTTAGGGTCTCGGGGGGTGAGAATTCTCTGTTCTTCGTGACGATCAGTACCTCGGTTTTTTTGTAGTTTATTCGCATATTCTGCGTGAGGAGCCAGTCTGCTATTGCGTTAAAGCAATCTACTAATGTTGTGTAATCTGGGAGCTTGACATTGAATGGTGTGAATATTAGCACATCATCTGCATAGATCAGCGAGGATATGCCAAAGGAGCGAGTGATATCGCATATAGGCTGCATGTAAATGTTAAATAGTAGCGCAGAGAGGGATGAGCCCTGTGGTACTCCTTGTTTTAACTGGAAAGGTTCTGAGGTACCTGTAACAGTCCTGACATGTTGCAAGCGATCTTCCAGGTATGATCTGCACCATTCCCGTGCCAGCCCATGGATTCCCTTGTCATATAGACGGGTTAGTAGTATTTCATGGTCCACAGAGTCAAATGCTGCAGATATGTCGAGGAATATTAGTGCAAAGCCCTTTTTGATGTCCTCCAGTCCACTGATGAGTGTATTGGTTAATGTGGTCAACAGTGTCTCTACTCCATGGGCTTCCCTGAATCCGTGCTGACTGGGGTCAAGGGGGGAGGAGGTGTCTATGTGTTGTTGTATCTGATTGTTGGTTACTTTCTCAATTATTTTGGATAGTAGCGGTATACTAGCTATCGGGCGGTATGATTCTTCTTTTGTTGGATCTAGTTGATTGTTCTTTAGTAGCGGTCTTATGGAGGTCTGCTTTAGTGCCGATGGGAAGGTGCCTGTTGAGAAGGACATCTTTATTATTTCTGCTATGACAGGGCTAAAGTCGGATCGCATCGCTCTTATCCAGTGTGCTGGGCAAGGGTCGTTAGGTGCTGTGGTAGTATTCATTTTGACGATCAGTGTGGGTGCCTTGGTGTGGACCTGCTGGATGGCGGGATCTTTTGTAGCTTTTTGGGCTCAGCCTCCCACAGCCCAGATTGGGCTGGAGGCTCCTGAGAGGGGAAGATGGCTGCGTCCCGCTCAGGTGTACTCTACCCCGATCGGGGAGTAGGGAGCCGGAGCTTGGTTGGATGGTTGGTATCACCTGGTTAAAGGAGACTTGCATGTGGATTTATGTATCTCCTGTCGTGCCCCTCCTAAGGGCCACGCCAAAGGGCCCTCTGGCGAGGCCCTCAGGCGCGGGCCCGCCCGATGGCGCGAAGCTTTTTAAAGATGGTGAAGATCTGCCCCGATTGGGCAGCGCTGCTCCGGAGGCCCCTCCCGCTGCTTGTAGCTCGATCCCCTGGAAGGGGAGAGTTGCTGGTAGTGGCGGGGGCTTAAGGGGCCTGCGCCCGATGGCGCGAAGCTTTTTAAAGATGGTGAAGATCTGCCCCGATTGGGCAGTGCTGCTCCGGAGGTCCCTCCCGCTGCTTGTAGCTCGATCCCCTGGAAGGGGAGAGTTGCTGGTAGTGGCGGGGGCTTAAGGGGCCTGCGCCCGATGACGCGAAGCTTTTTAAAGATGGTGAAGATCTGCCCCAATTGGGCAGCGCTGCTCCGGAGGCCCCTCCCGCTGCTTGTAGCTCGATCCCCTGGAAGGGGAGAGTTGCTGGTAGTGGCGGGGGCTTAAGGGGCCTGCGCCCGATGGCGCGAAGCTTTTTAAAGATGGTGAAGATCTGCCCCGATTGGGCAGTGCTGCTCCGGAGGTCCCTCCCGCTGCTTGTAGCTCGATCCCCTGGAAGGGGAGAGTTGCTGGTAGTGGCGGGGGCTTAAGGGGCCTGCGCCCGATGGCGCGAAGCTTTTTAAAGATGGTGAAGATCTGCCCCGATTGGGCAGCGCTGCTCCGGAGGGAGGGAGGGAGGGAGGGAGTCCCAATGGGACAGTGGCTTCGGCCAAGCTGTACTCCGTAATCTGTTTGTGGTTTAGGCAACTCCTGCCCTCCGACCTTCTTGTTCAGGCTATTGGAGCCATGGTTCTCCCTGAACACTGAGGTCCTCAGAATCTTTCCTCAGATTTGCTTATGGCTACTCATGGCTGGGCCGTGTGTTCCTACAGGTTCTTGGTAGCCTGTAGCTAGGAAGTCCCATATGTGAGGACTGACTTTCTGCTTGTTCCTGGAGAAAGCGTGGCTACTCACCTGTAACAGGTGTTCTCCAGGGACACTAGGAATCGGTCCTCAACTCTCCTCCCCTTGGAGTTGCTGTACAATTTTCGCCATCTTCTTTTGTTGGCTCTGTCTATATGATCTGACTGAGTAAGATGGCACCCTTGGGTGGGAAGGGGGCCACGCATGCATGGTGTCATCTCCCAAAGGCTTTCTTTGAAAGCTGGGGAGATGCTTCCGCGGGACTCCATCAGCGCCGATGTCACCCATATGTGAGGACTGATTCCTACTGTCCCTGGAGAACACCTGTTACAGGTGACTAAACACGCTTTTTCTTGGTTGCATACATAACTTTATAAGAAACCCTAGGAGGCCTCTTTCTCCAAATAAACATAAAAAGCTTCTTCTGGAGACTCCTCAGCACCGATTGTGGGACCGAATCAGGCAATGAGTGAAACTAATATAGCAACCTGGGCAGCACATTCATTTTCAAGACCCCTGCCGTTCTCAACCATGACACCTCTCCTTTACCCCACCTTTCCAAATCTTTCTCAAGTTGTGTGATCAATGGGGAATAATTCACCCATATAGACGTCCAGACTCCCTGGTTATATTGACTCCCAAATATTTTAGATAATGTTGTGCCCTCTTAAAAGAGTATTGTTTTCAAAGCCTGTTGCTACTTCCCCCTCTACAAAGCGCAGCTTATTTATTTGGCCCCTGAGTTGGAGAGGAGGTAATGTATTGTAGAAGTTTGCTTTTCTCTGATCAGGGAAGAGCAGTGCTTTCACAGTGCTCTGCTAGAGAAGTGGATATTTGCCTCCTGTGACACCTTGCTGTGAGTTCTATCTGTTTATTTAATTATTTATTGTTTGTCTAACTGTTTATTTAATTATTTATTGTTTGTCTTCGTGGTGTGCTAGTTCAGCCTTCTCAGCTGTAACTTACCTTGCCTCTCTCAACTAACTGGGCTTTGTGTGGTACCCCCTCCCCCCTGCTGAGGGTTCAGGACAGGGTATCTTGTAACTGCCCTCTTTAATAGGACTTATCTCCTCCCTCCCTCCCTCCCCAGCACCCACCCACCCCTGGGGTAATTGTAGTTTTATAGGTACTTGCACATCTTAGAGAAAAGGGACTGCTCTCAGGTGCAGCTCTTTATCCAAATCAGTCATACACGGAGGACCTGAGATTAATTAATTAAGCTTCAGGTACACAAGGTGTATTAGGGGTATTAGATACACTTTTATTAGTATAAGCATCTACACCAATCCTTATTATATACAGAATTTAAAAGACCTAAACACAAGCTTTAAACTAAGATGCAGACAGAAGTCCAGCAACGAGATGGGGGTCTTTTGCAACGAGATGGGGGTCTTTTGCATTGAGTGTCACATGTATGATTTTCTCCCAGTTGGTGAGAGGTCTTACGTATGCACTAAGTGCAAGGAGCTCTTTGCTCTCAGGGAACGAGTCCGTTCTCTAGAGGCTAGAGTAGCAGACCTGGAAGACATAAGAAAGACAGAGAAGTACATGGACGAGACCTACAGGGATATAGTCCTGAAGTCCCACCTCCAGTCTGGCAGCATCCCTGTTGCCATGGAGGAGAGAGGTCACGTGACAGGAGAGCATCACCCTGGTGTGGCAGGAAGTGATCCTGTAACTAGGACCTGTCCTCCAGGTGATGTAAAACCCTCTCGCACCGAGGACGTTTCTCCAGGGCCATGTCCCCATGAGGGGAGGGTCAGGACAGCTGTTATAGTTGGTGATTCAATCATTAGGAATGTAGATAGCTGGGTGGCTGGTGGACGTGAGGATCGCCTGGTAACATGCCTGCCTGGTGCGAAGGTAGCAGACCTCACGCACCGCCTAGATAGGATCATAGATAGTGCTGGGGAGGAGGAGTCTGCTGTCTTGGTACATGTTGGTACCAATGACATAGGAAAATGTGGTAGGGAAGTTCTGGAGGCTAAATTTAAGCTTTTAGGTAGGAAGTTGAAATCCAGAACTTCCAGGATAGCATTCTCCGAAATGCTTCCTGTTCCACGTGCAGGACCCAAAAGACAGGCAGAGCTCCGGAGTCTCAATGCGTGGATGAGACAATGGTGCAAGGATGAGTGTTTTGGAATTGTTAGGAACTGGGGAACATTCTGGGGAAAGGGGGGGCTCTTCCGAAGGGATGGGCTTCACCTTAATCAGGATGGGACCAGACTGCTGGCATTAACCTTGAAAAAAGAGATAGAGAAGCTTTTAAACTAGAAAATAGGGGAAAGCCGACAGTCACCCAGGAGCGCATGGTTCAGACGAAGGTATCCTTGAAGGATACTACCAAAAGCAGTGAGGTTCCAAAAGGGAGTATAGTAGCCCAAATGCCCTTGAGTAAGGAGCAGACAGAGCATAAAGATTCCAAATTACCCATGCCTACCAATAGCCAGATTAATATTAATAAAATACAGTCTCTAAAATGCTTGTATGCCAATGCTAGAAGTCTAAACAATAAGATGGGAGAGTTAGAATATATAGCACTAAAAGAGAGGTTAGATATGATTGCACTCTCAGAGACATGGTGGAAGGAGGATAACCAGTGGGACACTGTGATACCTGGATACAAACTATATCGTAATGATAGAGCTGATCAAATTGGTGGAGGGGTTGCGCTCTATGTTAGTGAGGGCATTGAGTCAGAAAGGATTAAAGTTTTGCAGGGAACAAAATTTGCTGTAGAATCTCTATGGATTGAAATTCCATGTAGGAAGGGGAAGGTGATGGCAGTGGGAGTATACTATCGACCGCCTTTCCAGAATGAACAAATGGATGATGAAATGCTCAAAGAAATCAAGGAAGCTAACAAAAGTCACAACAGAATAGTAATAATGGGTGATTTCAATTACCCCCGGTATCGACTGGGTCAGTGTCACAGCAGGACAAGCTAAGGAGATAATGTTTCTAGATGAAATCATTGACTGCTTCTTGGAGCAGCTGGTTCATGAACCGACCAGAGGGGAAGCCATACTGGACCTAGTCCTTAGTGGAACGCCAGATCTGGTGCAAGAAATAAGGGTGTTGGGACCACTTGGCAATAGTGATCATAGTATGATCATTTTTGATTTAATTAGCGGATGGTATACATCCCAGAGTGTTGAAAGAACTGAAATATGAGATTGCAGACCTGCTATTGGTAATCTGTGAACTTTCATTAAAATCATCTGTAATGCCTGAAGATTGGAGGGTCGCCAACGTAACACCAATTTTTAAAAAGGGTTCCAGGGGTGACCCGGGAAATTACAGACCGGTGAGCCTGACGTCAGTACCAGGGAAAATGGTAGAAACCATCATAAAGAACAAAATTACACAGCATGTAGATAGTCATGGCCTAATGGGAGACAGCCAACATGGCTTTAGACAAGGAAGATCTTGTCTTACTAATCTGATATGTTTTTTTGAAGGTGTGCATAAACAGGTAGACAAAGGTGAGTCGGTTGATATAGTGTATCTGGACTTTCAGAAAGCTTTTGACAAGGTCCCCCATCAGAGACTTTTGGCGAAGCTAAAAAGTCATGGGAGAGGAGGCGGTGTACTATTGTGGATCGGGAACTGGTTAAAAGATAGAAAGCAGAGGGTAGGGCTAAATGGCCAATATTCCCAATGGAAAAAGGTGAATAGTGGAGTACCCCAGGGATCTGTACTGGGTCCGCTACTTTTTGACATATTCATAAATGACCTGGAAAAGGGAATAACTAGTGAGGTTATCAAATTTGCAGATGACACAAAACTGTTTAAAGTTGTTAAAACCCAAGAGGATTGTGGAAAACTGCAGGAGGATCTGGATAAATTGGAAGACTGGGCATCCAAATGGCAGATGAAATTTAATGTGGACAAGTGCAAAGTTATGCACCTAGGAAAGAACAACCCACACTATAGTTACACGATGCAAGGCTCCACATTAGAAACCACCATCCAGAAAAAAGATTTAGGAGTCATTGTGGATAACATGTTAAAACCCTCCGCCCAGTGTGCAGCGGCGGCCAAGAAAGCAAATAGAATGCTAGGTATCATAAGGAAAGGGATGGAGAATAAAACAAAGGATATTATAATGCCTCTGTATCGCTCCATGGTACGACCGCACCTTGAATATTGTGTGCAATTCTGGTCATCGTATCTTAAAAAGGACATAGCGTTATTAGAAAAAGTACAGAGAAGAGCCACCAAATTGGTGAAGGGGATGGAAGGCTACTCCTATGAAGAGAGGCTAAAAAGGTTAGGGCTCTTTAACCTGGAAAAGAAACGGCTGAGGGGAGATATGATAGAGGTCTATAAATTAATGAATGGAGTGGAACGGATAAACGTGGATCAATTGTTTACGCTATCAGAATATAGAAAGACTAGGGGACATGTAATGAAGCTACAGGGTAAACTATTTAAGACAAATAAGAGAAAATATTTTTTCACTCAACGTGTAATCAAACTCTGGAATCTGTTACCGGAGGATGTAGTAAGGGCTGTTAGTATAGCTGGGTTTAAAAAAGGTTTGGACAAGTTCCTGGAGGAAAGGTCCATAAGCCACTATTAAAAAGGGACCCAGGATATCAATGCTTGACCCAGTACAAGCATTGTGGAACCTGTGTCTTTTGGGGATATTGCTAGGTACGTATAACCTAGATTGGCCACTGTTGGAAACAGGATACTGGGCTTGATGGACCTCGGTCTGACCCAGTATGGCATGTCTTATGTTCTTAAGGCAGCAGATCTTACTTTTCCCAATATGTTTTTATTCTAGTGAAAGAGGATAACCTGTGACAGTGTGAGTCGAGAGGATGGGGTCATGATATGAATAGATGTCACCCAGAAAGTTTGTCTAAGTACCCCCTATTATAGTGAAGTACAACCAGAAAGCATGCTCCTCTGGCCCTTTAAGCAAGTTTTTGCCCTTGATAGCAAGGTAAAATCTATTAGGAAAAATTATAGAAAAATTGTCATCTCTTACCTAAGGGAGTTCAAAATCATACCAAGGTGTGAGGTTTGTGGCCTTGTGCCGTCTTGACCATATTTTCCTATAGTACATAAGAACATGTCTTACTGGGTCAGACCAAGATCCATCAAGCCCAGTATCCTGTTTCCAACAGTGGCCAATCCAGGCCACAAGTACTTGGCAGGTTCCCAAAGAGGCACACAGGTTCCACAATGCTTGTCCTGGCGGGGCAAGCAGTGGATTTCCCGGGTCCTCTTTAGTAATGGTTTATGGAACTTTTTGAAATACAGCTACACTAACCGCTTTTATTACATCCTCCGGTAACGTATTCCAGAGTTTGATGACACATTGAATAAAATCATATTTTCTCTTATTAGTTTTAAATGGGTTGCATTGTAGCTTCATGGTGTGTCCTCTAGTCTTTCTACTTTTTGATGACATAAACAACCGATCTGCATTTACCCGTTCCACTCCATTAATTTATAGACCTCTATTATATCACCCCCCAGCCATCTCTTTTCCAAGTTGAAGAGCCCCAACTTTTTAAACCTCTCCTCATAGGGCTATCCTTCCATTCCCTTTATCATTTTTGTCGCTCTTCTTTGTACCTTTTCTAATTTAACTATATCGTTTTTAAGATATGGCAACCAGAATTGCACACAGTATTCAAGTTATGGACCGCACCATGGAACGATATAGAGGAATTATAATATCCTTTGTTTTATTCTCCATTCCTTTCCTTATGATTCTTAGCATTCCATTTGCTTTCTTGGCTGCCGCTGCACACTGGGCAGAGGGTTTCAACGTATTATCCACAATGATGCCTATATCTTTTTCCTGGGTGATGGTTTCTAATGTGGAATCTGGCACCATGCAACCATAGTTTGGGTTGTTATTTCCTAGATTCATAACTTTGCACTTGTCCACATTAAATTTCATCTGCCATTTGGATGTCCAGTCTTGCTATTTTTCAAGGTCCTCTTGCAATTTTTCACAATTCTCTTGTGTTTTAACAACTTTGAATAATTTTGTGTCATCTGCAAATTTGATCACCTAGCTCGTATTTCCTATTTCCAGGTCATTTATGACTATTTTTAAAAGCAGTGGACCCAGCACAGATCTCTGCAGTACTCCACTATTCACCTATCTCCATTGAGAAAATTGGCCATTTAACCCTATTATCTGCTTTCTATCCCTTAACCAGTTCCTGATCCATAATGCTTCCAATCCCATGACTTTTTAATTTCACCAAGAGTCTCTCATGAAGGATCTTGTCAAAGGCTTTCTGAAAATCCAGATGCACTACATCAACCGGCTCACCTTTGTCTATTCACACCTACAAAAAAATATAACAGATTAGTAAGAAAAGACTTTCCTTGGCTAAATCCATTTTGGCTTTCTCCCATTAAATCATAGCTATCTACATGTTCAGTAATTTTATTCCTTATAACTGTTTCTACCATTTTACCCAGTACTGATGAAAGGCTCACCGGTCTGTAGTTTCCAGGATCACCCCTGGAACCCTTTTTAAAAATTGGAGTTACATTGTCCACTCTCCAGTCCTCAGGTACTACAGATGATTTTAATGATAGCTTATAGATTATTAATAGTAAGTTTGCAATCTCGTATTTCAATTTTTTCAGCATTCTTGGATGTATACCATTCAGTCCAGGTGATTTGCTACTCTAAAGTTTATCAAACAGTTGAAATACAACCTCCCAGTTTATCAATATTTCTTTCAATTCTTCTGCTACATCACCTTTATATACCATTTCCCTAAATCTTCTTCAGTAAAGACCGAAGCAAAGAATTCATTCAGTCTTTCCGCTATGGCCTTTTCCTCCCTTAGCACCCCTTTTACCCCTCTATCATCCAGTGGTCCAACTGACTCTCACAGGTTTTTTGCTACAGATGTACTTGAAAAAGTTTTAATTATATGTTTTTCCTTCCACAGTAAGTTTCTTTTCAAATTCTCTCTTTTCCTGCCTTATCAATACCTTGCATGTAACTTGCCAATGCTTACGTTGTATCTGGTGTTCGTTGTTAGGCTCTTTTTTCCATTTTGTGAAAGATGTTTTTTTGGCAACAGCCTCTCTGACCTCGCCTTTAAACCATGCTGGCAGTTTTTGGCCTTCCTTCCGCTTTTCTTAACGCATGGAATATTTCTGGTCTGGGCTTCTAAGATAGTACTTGTAAACAACGCCCATGCGTGATGTAATTCTTTAACCTTTGTGCTGCTCCTTTTAGTTATTTCTTAACTATTTTCCTAATTTATCATAGTCTCCATTTTGAAAGTTAAAAGGTAGTACTGTGGATTTCCTTGCCTTTCTTCCACTTACTAAATCAAATGCGATGATGCTATGATCACTATTGCCAAGTGGCCCCAACACCCTTATCTCTTGCACCAGATCCTGTGTTCCATTAAGGTCTGGGTCCAAAATAGCTTCCCCTCTTGTCAGATCATGAACCAGCTGTTCCAAGAAGCAGTCATTGGTTTTATCTAGAAATTTTATCTCTCTAGCATGTCCTGCTGTGACATTGACCCAGTCGATACCGGAGTAATTGACATCACCCATCATTACTGCGTTGTAACTTTTGTTAGCTTCCCTGATTTCTTTTAGCATTTCATCATCCATCTGTTCATTCTAGGCAGGTGGTTGGTAGTACACCCCCACTGCCATCACCTTCGTCTTTTTACATGGAATTTCTATCCATAGAGATTCTACAGTGTATTATGTTTCCTGCAGATCTTTAATCCTATGTGACTCAATGCCATCTCTAACATAGAGCGCAACCCCTCCACCAATTTGATCTATTTTATCACTGCGATATAGCTTGTACCTAGGTATCACAGTGTCCCATTGGTTGTCTTCCTTCCACCAGGTCTCTGAGATGCCAATCATATCTAACCTTTCATTTAGTGCTATATATTCTAACTCTCCCATCTTATTTTTTAGATTTCTAGTGTTTGCATATAGGCATTTTAGAGGCTGTATTTTATTCTTGTTAATCTGGTTATCAGTTGATAGGTGTAATCTGGAATCTTTTGGCTCTGTACCGAAGGACATCTGGGCTACTTTTGTCTTTATTGGAACCTCTCTATTGGGATGCCCTAACTTCCCTCTTTTGTTAGTATCCTTCTGAGCCATGCACTCCTGGGCGACTGTCTAATTTCCCCTACTATCTAGTTTAAAAGCTACTTTATCTTCTTTTTAATGGTTAATGCCAGCAGCCTGGTTCCATACCAGTTAAGGTGGAGCCCATCTCTTCGGAAGAGCCCCTCTCTTCCTCAGAATGTTGCCCAATTCCTAACAAATCCCAAACCCTCTTCTTTGAACCATCGTCTCATCCACGCATTGAGACTCCGGAGTTCTGCCTGCCTTTTGGGTCCTGCATGTGGAACAGGAAGCATTTCAGAGAATGCTACCCTGGAGGTTCTGGGTCTCAACTTCCTATCTATAAGTCTAATTTTGACCTCCAGAACCTTTCCTAATCGTCTCTCTGGGCCAGGCCAGGACATTTGGGTGATCAATCCGCTCCAGCAGCTGGGGACTGAATACTGACAGCTTTTCCTGACAGCCTACCCAGCTCCCCCTGGTGTCATAAAGTCAGTCTTTCAGTCCTTAGCAGCTGGAGAGGACGTCGGATTGACCAGCTCCCCAGGGAATTTAATAGAGTGTTCTTAGTTATTTGAAAGGCAAACGCAAAACGGAAAAAAGAAAAGAAGAAAAACTAGTCAGAAGGCTATCCTACGGGTGCGATCAGGGTTGTGAGGTTTATACCTTGAGGCCATTTGCTGTCCTAGCAGGGCAGTGTGTAAAAAAAAAAAAAAGGATAAGAATAACGGGACGGCAGAAGTGCACATAATTGAAGAGAGCTCATAGAGCTGTGCAGCACCGCTTCGCCTGCCGTCAAGCGGATTTTCGAGGCAGAGCCTGCCTCTCTGAGAAGTGTATTTCCGCCGGGTAGGAATTAGGCCTGGGAGCCCCAGAGTCCTCTTCCTTACCCTTGCCTGCTCTGTTCCGTCAGCTCCGCTAGCTGCGGCAACGCGCTTGATGGTGAGTTGCTCCAAGGGGGCTAAGCCTTGGTCAGGGTTTTTTTTTGTGTCGGGAAGCCCGCTGGCTATTACAGTAATAGCTTCGCTGCCGCGGGGTAGGTCTCTTCGGCACGGCGGGGAGCAGCAGCAGAGCTCGCTTCCAGGTCTCCAGGTCCCGATTTCCTCGGGGTGAGTGCATTTTTAGAGGTTTTTTAAGCTCCTGGCTTAGCGTTCAGGTGTGTTGCTGCGAGGGGAGGCATAGGTATGGAAGAAAACGTTTCTGAAGACTTTTTAGCCCACTCGCAAAACTCATTGGAAAGGGCGGGAACGGTGGCCATTTTGTGTGAGCCAACCATTTCTCCCGCGCTGCAGGGCACAGGGCAAAAGAAAAGGTCTAAATCAAGAAAGCCTCCTCGGGAGCTGGAAAAGCCTAAGGAGTCAAAGCAGCAGTCCTTGCCTTCCTTACCTCAAGCTGTTAGCCCCTTCTTCTCACCAGATTTCATTTTGACCATGCATAAGGCTTATCTTTTGAAAAGCTCTCAGGTGGCACACGATTCTGTGGCAGGCAGTCCTTTGGAGGCCCAGGGGGTGATTCCCACAAGTGTCTGATCCCGGCGAAGGCCCTTCCTCAGGGGAGAAGGGATTGGCAGCCGGAGTAGAGGCTTCGGTAGCACATAGTGTTCTCTCCCAGGTCGTGGAGGAAGGAGAGATTCTCTTAGACACCGGCTTTGAGGCCTGGCCGGGAGAGTTGGAAGACGGAGAGTTGGGACCGGGGGAGGATCCCAATGTCTTCCGAGTGTTTAGAAAAGAAGAGCTAGGAGCGTTGATTGCTCAGTCGTTAGGGGCTCTAAATTTGGTGCCTCTGGCGGTGCAGCAGGAGCCCTTGGAGGATCCTTTGTTACAAGGCTTTCGCTCTGAGCAACAATGTTTTCCGGTTCATAGGATTATTAAGCAGATGATAGAGTCCGAATGGGAATTCCCGGAGGCGTCCTTATGGGGCGGTCGCGCTATTGCTAAGCTTTACCCCATGCCCCAGGATGAGAGAGATTTGTTGCGTATGCCCAAAGTGGATGCGTTGGTTTCAGCGGTCACTAAGAAGACCACTATTCCCGTAGAAGGGGGTGCAGTGCTTAAAGACTTACAAGACCGTAAGTTGGAGGCGCTTCTGAAGCAAGCTTTTGAGTCTAGTGCCTTAGCGCTGCAGGCCTCCGTTTGCGGGTCCTATGTGTCCAGAGCCTCTATTCGCTGGCTCCAGGGAGAGCAATCCCTGGATAGAGAGCAGAGCGACTCAGCGTAAGGGGCTAAGCTGGAGTCCACGGCGGCTTACCTAGCGGATCTCTGCTATGATTTAGTGCGCATTTCAGCGAAATCTATGGCGTCGTTGGTAGCGGCTCGACGTTTCCTCTGGCTACGGAATTGGGCGGCGGATGCGTCGTCTAAGGCGCGTCTCAGTAAGCTTCCTTACAAGGGCAAGTTGCTGTTTGGGGAAGCGTTAGAGAAGATAGTAAAGGATTTAGGGGACTCCAAAGGGAGTCGTCTTCCCGAAGACCGTCCAAGAGTGGCAAAGATGGGTTCTTTGCAGAGAGGTCACGGCAGGGATTTTCGCAGATTCCGAGGTTCTCGTTTCTCTCCTTATCAGAGGGGCCGTTTTGTATCCGGAGGGCAGTCCTTTCGTGGCGCCAGAGCGTTCAGTAGAGGTTTTTTTCACGCCCAGTAAAGCGCAGGAAAAAAGCCGCAATGAAGGAATGCTGGTCCAGGTGGAGATTCCTGTAGGGGGTCGCTTACAACAGTTTCTCTCCGCCTGGACCAGCATAACTACGGACCAGTGGGTGCTGGAAATTATCCGGGACGGGTATGCGCTGGAGTTCACGCAACCCTTGCCGGACACTTTTGTTCTGTCGCCGTGCGGTCCGGAGGCCAAGCAGGCGGCGGTCTCCGACACGCTGTTGTGATTGTTGCATCTTCAGACGGTAGTGCCGGTGCCGTCAGACCAGTACGGCTTAGGTCGGTACTCGATTTATTTTGTGGTTCCCAAGAAAGAAGGTTCCTTTCAGCCTATTCTGGATCTCAAGCACGTGAATCAGGCTTTGCGAGTTCCGCATTTCCGGATGGAGACCTTAAGGTCTGTTATCCGTTCAGTAAGGCAGGGCGAGGTGCTTACGTCTATAGATCTAACGGAGGCGTATTTGCACATCCTGATTCGGCGAGAGCATCAAAAGTTCCTGCGGTTTGCAGTTCCCATGGGACATTTTCAATTCCGAGTGTTGCCTTTTGGTCTAGCTACAGCTCCGCGGACGTTTACCAAAGTCATGGTGGTTACGGCGGCGGCCCTGCAGAAGGAAGGGATTCAGGTCCATCCCTACCTGGACGACTGGCTAATTCGGGCGGCGTCTCGAGAGGAGTCGGTTGCGGCCACTGCTCGTGTAGTGGAGTTCCTCGAGCAGTTGGGCTTGGTTATCAACCGGGTGAAGAGTCATCTGGACCCAGCCATGCAGTTGACCTATCTCGGGGCTTTCTTCGACACAGAGATAGGTTCAGTTTTTCTTCCATGAGAGAGAGTGAACAAGCTTTTGGCCCAGGTGTCGGCGTTCCTGCGCATAAAGGCTCCAATGGCCTGGAGATACCTACAGGTGTTAGGGTCGATGGCGGCGGCTTTGGATCTGGTTCCGTGGACCAGGGCTCACATGCGTCCTCTGCAGCAGGCGTTGTTGTCCCGTTGGTCGCCGCAATGTCATCCGCTTTCACGGAGATTGGCGTGTCCGGAGGAGGTACAGGGCAGCCTGCGGTGGTGGTTGGTTCCAGCCCACCTGTACGCCGGAGTTCCGCTGAAGGAGCCAGATTGGATCTTGCTCACGACAGATGCGAGTCTCTCCGGTTGGGGGGCTCATTGTCTGGAGCGAATAGCGCAAGGAACATGGACGGCGGAGCAGAGCGTTTGGTCGATCAATCGCCTGGAGCTCAGAGCGGTGCGCTTGGCGCTCTTGGCGTTTGTCGAAGTGCTCGAGGGGAAAGCGGTGCGCATATTCTCCGACAATCAGGTGACGGTGTCTTACATCAACAGACAGAGGGGTACCGGCAGCGCGGTGTTGCTGGAGGAGAGTCAAATCTTATTTCGCTGGGCAGAACTCCATCTCCTAGCGCTGTCAGCGGTGCATGTGGCAGGAAAGGACAACGTTCAAACTGATTATCTCAGTCGCCATTTCCTAGACCCCGGAGAATGGGAGTTGAACGCGGAGATCTTTCAGGAGATTTCGCGTTGGTGGGGTCAACCAGTCATAGACTCATGGCGACCCAGTCCAATGCTAAGGCAGCGCGGTTTTTCAGCAGGCGCAGAGAGCACATGTCGGAAGGTCTTGACAGCCTGGTGCAGCCTTGGCCGGAGGGTCAGCTTCTTTACGTGTTTCCTCCGTGGCTGCTCTTGGGGCAGATCATTCAAAGGATTGCGAGACACAGGGGTACGGTAATTCTAGTGACTCCGGATTGGGCCAGGCGACCGTGGTATGCCGATCTGGTGAGACTTCTAGTGGCTCCTCCCTGGCGGCTACCCGTTCGGTTCGACCTGTTGCGGCAGGGGCCGGTAGTCATGCCACACGTGGATCGGTTCTTGCTTACGGCTTGGCTCTTGAAAGAGAGCGGTTGCGCCGGAAGGGCTACTGCGTTTTTTACGGGCGGCCAAGAACATTAGGCCTCCTGTGAGACACGTGGTGCCTCCTTGGGATTTGAATTTGTTTTTTCTCTAGGACCAAGCAGGAAGTCAGTCCTCACATATGGGTGTCATCGGCGCTGATGAAGCCCCAGCGGAGCATTTCCCCAGCTTTCCATGAAAGCCTTTGGGAATGCAGGCACGCATGCGCGGTTCCCTTCCCGCCTAAAGGTGCCATCTTAACTCGGTCTCTTTTTTTCTGAGAAGCCCACCGGACGTGTGTCCTGTCATCCCGGATAAAAGTTGATTTTTTTTGGCGATTCTCGCTGTTTTTTTCTCCCGGTACGACGCCGGTTCCCCTCCCGCCGGGTTCGGTACACCGGTATCGAGCCCGATTCGTCTTTTTTCGGTTTTTGCCCTTCGTGGCTGGCGTTCGCGCCCTTTTTTGCTTTTTCCCTGGAAGGCCGGTCCTTTGACCTCGCGGGGACTCTTTTTTCCCCGATGGCTTCCAGCGGCTTCAAGAAGTGTGATCGGTGTAAGAAATTAATGTCTCTCACCGACACACACGCCTGCTGCCTTCGGTGCCTCGGTCCTGATCACGACCCTAAGTCGTGTGGACCATGTGGGAAGATGTCTTCCAAGGCACTCCGAAGTCGCCAGCAGCAGAAAGAAAGGCTTTTCTCGGACTCAGCCTCCGGCCGGGCCCGGACCTCGTCTGAGGCCTCGACATCTCGGGATTCGGATCCCGAGCGCCATCGGAGCTCCTCGGACAGGGGGTCCCCTGACCGGGAACGCAAGAGGAAGAAGCGGCTCACGAGGGCGTCATCGGAGGAGGTCCCTGGCTCCTCGAGGGCCAGGTCTAAGACCCCCGACCGTCGCCCCGGGCCCGTGGAACAAGAGAAGCCTGCCAAAGTTCCTTATGTGGAGCCGGAATCTGCTGGACACGTAAGCCCCGTAGTCCTCGAGGACTCTCCTCCCAGAGAGCCAACATCGGGCCCGGCGCCTGAGTCGGTGGCTGCTGCGTCTCCCGAGCTGAGTCTCAGGATGACAGCCTTGGAGAGCAGATTGTCTGCCTTCATGGAGCAGCAGCGGGCTCTGATGGCCAGCCTGTCTGGCGCATATGCCCCGACCACCGGAACATTGACTTTGAAGTCGACCCCGGAGACCGAGCTGATACTCGAATCCATCATGGCTCGAAGTCGACCTCGGTCACGGTCTCCCTCGACCTCCCGCTCGGGACCGAGGGCGTCGACGTCGACGCCGGTGCCTTCGGCATCGGGGTGGGTGCTCCAGGTCCACGCGGGGTCGGACCCTGACTCCTCGTCGGATGAGTCCGCCTGGGAGATGGAGGATGAGGAGTCCCCCGATACGTTCAAGACACGGTGCGTCCCGTCGGACTCACCGCAGTCTGAGCCCCAGAGTAGATCCCCTCCAGAGGATACTCGGTTCTCGGAGTTCGTCCGGGATATGGTCACTGCCTTGGCTATTCCGGCGGATCCTGAGGAAGAGCCTCGAGCTGAGGAGCTTGAGGCCCTGCAGTATGACTCTCCTCCGAAAGAGGCCTTTACTGTCCCGGTTCCTCCGATGCTGGAACGGCTCCTCTTCCAGATGTGGGAGGCACCGACCTCGGCACCGGTTTTAAGCAAGCGAGTCGACTCGATCTATCGACTCCGGAAGAGCCCTGGCTTTCAGAAGGCACAGCTACCACACCATTCCATGGTTGTGGAATCGGCCATGCATCGTTTGAAGAGCCAGAAGATGCACTCTGTGGTGCCCCCCGGC
This sequence comes from Ichthyophis bannanicus, assembly GCA_033557465.1. Lineage (NCBI taxonomy): Eukaryota > Metazoa > Chordata > Amphibia > Gymnophiona > Ichthyophiidae > Ichthyophis > Ichthyophis bannanicus. Next base: position 1,002,896,147 of record CM066031.1, on the reverse strand, counting down.
AGGGAGGCCCGGAACATCGATGGCGTCGGTAGAAAGTGCTTCCAGGGCTTGATGCTTGCTTGCTGTGTCCAGTCTTACCAGTTGTACATGGGCATGTACTTGCGGGACCTGGCCAAGGAGTTGGCCGGGTTCTCTGGTGGACTCTCCGGGGAACCCTTGCAGAGATTCAAGACCTTGTCCTCGGGGATTCGGGACTGCTCGAAGTTCATGTCCCGCGCCGCCTACGTTGGCTTCGAGGCTTCAGCCCGAGTTGCGGCAGTCGGCATCGCAGTTCGACGCCAGGCATGGCTGCAGTCATCGGACCTCGAGCCATGGGTTCAGGACAAGTTGGTCGATGTCCCTTGCCGAGGTGAAAACCTTTTTGGCAAGCCCATGACTGAGAAGGCCGCCCAGCTCGAAACAGAGCACCTTACACGGACAAAGCTGTCTAGGAAGACCTCTGCCCCCTTCTCATAAAAAGAAGGGCTCAGGTAAAAAGCCCTTTTACCCGAGGAAGGGCACTGCCTACAAATAGTACCCTCAATATCAGGCTGCCCAAGCTGCACCCCAGGGTTAGCAAGCCAAGGGGCAGGATAATGGGCCCCGTAGGCAGAGGACCCCCAAGCCTCCGGTCCCTGCTCTCCCAACCCTGCACAGGAGGTCGCCTCGCCCTCTTTGCCCACCAGTGGCCCCTCATCACCGGGGACAGTTGGGTGTTGGACATAGTCCACAGGGGCTATGCACTGCATTTTCACCAACTGCCTCCTCCTTACTTTCCAGGGGAGCCTCCAAGGCCTCCCCTGCACACAGACCTTCTCCTTCAAGAGCTTCAAGGTCTGTTGGTGGACAGGGCGGTGGAGCCTGTGCCTCCCCACTTGCAAGGTCACGGATTCTACTCTAGGTATTTCCTGGTGCCCAAAAGAACCGGTGGCCTTCGACCCATTCTGGACCTCAGGAACCTCAACAAGTTCCTAGAGAAAGAAAAGTTCAAGATGCTTACTCTTGGAACACTTCTGCCCTACCTCCAGCAGGGAGATTGGCTATGCTCCTTAGATCTAAAGGATGCGTACACTCACATCCTCATTCATCCAGACCACAGAAAGTACCTCAGGTTCCTTGTGGGAGGAAACCATTATCAGTACAGAGTGCTGCCTTTTGGCCTCACCTCCTCTCCCAGGGTCTTTACCAAATGCCTGGCAGTGGTGGCGACCTACCTGAGAAATCAGGGAATCCTTGTCTTCCCCTATCTGGACGACTGGCTCATCAGAGGTCAGACCTGCCAGGAGGCCAGACAAGTCACCCTCAGAACTATTGCTCTTCTTCAAAGTCTGGGGTTTGTAATAAACTTCGCAAAGTCCACTTTGCTCCCCTCCCAGAACTTGGAGTTCTTAGGAGCAAGGCTGGACTCTCTGCTGGCAAAGGCTTTCTTGCCAGAGGACAGGGCCCAAAGATTGGTAGCCTTGGCAAATCAGTTTCTCAGCAGGTCACTGGTCTCCGCCAGACTCTGCCTGGGGCTTCTAGGCCACATGGCTTCGACAGTACATGTGACCCCCAATGCCAGGCTCCATATGAGGCCTGCACCGTGGTGCCTTCGGACTCAGTGGTCACAGGCCACAGGCAGCCTCAGGGACAGGATAAGGGTGTCCAGACCATTTCTGAACTCCCTCAACTGGTGGCTGCACCCACCCAGTCTTCTCAAGGGGGTGCCCTTTCAGATTCCTGGGTACACGGTGATGCTGACCACCGACGCCTCCCTGCAGGGCTGGGAAGCTCATTGTCCAGGCAAGTGCACCCAGGGCCTATGGTCTCCTTGGGAAGCTGCACAGCAAATCAATCTCCTCGAACTCGGAGCTATTCGTTTAGCACTCAAAGCTTTCTCTCCTACCCTGGCTCATCAATCTGTCCTGGTTCAGACGGACAACCAAGTAGCCATGTTTTATGTGAACAAACAGGGCGGGACTGGGTCCAAAATCCTTTGTCGAGAGGCTCAGGACATTTGTTCATTTGCCCTCAAGCACAACATGCTCCTCAAGGCTGTGTACCTTCCAGGCCAGGACAACTACCTGGCCGACAGGTTAAGCAGAATTCTGCAGCCCCCCGAGTGGCAGCTGCATCCTTCAGTAATTCAGAAGATCTTCCTAAAATGGGGTCTCCCTTTGGTAGATCTCTTTGCCAGTCCAATGAACAAGCAACTGCCAAAATTCTGCTCCAGACAACCGCATTCTCTGAGAATAGCAGCAGATGCTTTTCTGATTCCATGGTCTCAGGGCCTCCTGTATGCGTTTCCTCCCACGCCCTTGGTGGCCCGAACTCTCTTCAGAATTCTTCAGGACAAGGCCTCGGTCCTGCTGGTGGCTCCCAGGTGGCCGAGACAGCCTTGGTTTCCACTTCTGCTTCAACTGGCGGTGGATCCCCCACTGCATCTGGGGTTGCAACCTGATCTTCTCTCACAGGAGCAGGGTTCCCTTCTGCACCCCAATCTCAAAGCTCTCAATTTGATGGCCTGGAGGCTGCAAGGGTAGTTTTGGCTCCCTGGGGCCTACCTCAGGAAGATGAGGAGGTTGTCCTCGCCTCTAGGAAACCGTCCACTAGGAAAACCTATGCTCTCAAATGGAAAAGGTTTTCTGTGTGGTGTCAGCTACGTACAGAGGATCCTTTCTCCTGTACTGTGCCGGTAGTGCTTCAGTACTTACTGCACTTATCAAATCAGGGGCTTAAGTCCAATTCTGTTCGGGTCCACCTCTCAGCTCTAGCAGCTCACCACTCACTGGTGGAGGGACATTCTCTGTTGGGTCACCCCTTGGTGTCCCGCTTTCTCAGGGGCTTGCTTTTACTCAAGCCTCCAATCCGTCGTCCTGCCCCTGAGTGGGAGTTGAATGTGGTCTTGCAGCAACTGACTCGCCCACGTTTTGAGCCTATGGCTACTCGCCCACTACGCTTCCTCTCCTGGAAGACACTCTTCCTGATAGCCCTTACTTCGGCTAGGCGAGTGAATGAGCTTCAGGCCCTGGTCTGTGATAGGCCTTACACCAGGATTTATAGGAATAGGGTGGTCCTCAGGACTCATCCAAAGTTCCTCCCAAAGGTTGTCTCCTCTTTCCACCTCAATCAGGAGGTGGTTCTTCCTACATTCTTCCCTAGGCCTCATGCAAGCCAGGCTGAAGCAGTCCTGCATACCCTGGACTGAAGGAGGGCCTTATCCTTCTACCTTGACCGTACGCAGGGGCATAGAAGGGTTACTCAGCTCTTCGTTTCCTTTGACCCTAATAAGTTGGGGTTGGCTGTGTCCAAGCGTACCTTGTCCATCTGGGTGGCTGACTGTATCACCTGGGCTTACAAGGCGGCTGACCTTCCTTTGCAGGGTTGGGTTACGGCCCACCGTGTCAGGGCAATGGCTGTCTCAGTGGCTCATCTCCGCTCTGTGCCCTTGGTAGACATCGGCAGGGCTGCAACTTGGTCTTCAAGCCAGACTTTTGCGGCCCATTACTGTCTGGAGAGGGAGTCCCGAAGGGACAGTGCTTTTTTTTAGCCAAGCAGTACTCCGGAATCTCTTTGAGGTTTAGGCAACTCCTGCCCTTTGTTTTTTTATTTATTTATTTTATTTATTTAACATTTCTTATATACCGCCTTTCATGATATCAAGGCGGTTTACATTGAACAAACTGAAATTACATTGAACAGGGCATTATAACTTGGAGATAACTATTTTACAGGGAACATGGGCTATGGAGGGTTAAGTGGCTTGCCCAAGACCACAAGGAGCACCTGTGGGACTAGAAACCCCAGTCCTTCCGGCCCAAGGTTGCTGTCCTCTAGTGGGATTTGAACCCCCGACCTTCCGGCCTGAAGTACCTTGCCCCAACCACTAGGCCACACCTCCACTCCACTTTGTTGGGCTACCTGTGGAGGTTGTGTCCTTGAAAAGCCTTTCTTTGCTGCTGAGACTAGAGGAAGTACTCTTTTTCAGCCTGGGTTCCTCGGTAGCCCAGAGCTGGAGAGTCACCCATATGTGAGGACTGACTTCCTGCTTGGTCCTGGAGAAAGAGTAGTTACTCACCTGTAACAGGTGTTCTCCAGGAGCAGCAGGAATCAGTCCTCACATACCCTCCCTCCTCCCCTTGGAGTTGCAGTTGTACATAGTTTATTTTTCATTTTTGTGTGCTGTTCTTAGTTATGTCATTTGACTGAGGTAAGATGGCACCTTTAGGCGGGAAGGGAACCGCGCATGCGTGCCTGCATTCCCAAAGGCTTTCATGGAAAGCTGGGGAAATGCTCCGCTGGGGCTTCATCGGCGCCGATGACACCCATATGTGAGGACTGATTCCTGCTGCTCCTGGAGAACACCTGTTACAGGTGAGTAACTACTCTTACAAGCGTTGACGAAACCTCGGTTTGTGGCAAGGGGGGGTCGGTGCGTCTTCGAGAGTTGTCCTGGAAAACAGCTTTTTTGGTGGCGTTGTGCTCGGCGCGACGGATTTCAGACCTGCAAGCTCTCTCGTGCAAGGAGCCGTACCTTCATTTTTCGGCGGAAAAAGTCATGCTACGTCCGGTGCCATCGTTCCTGCCGAAGGTGGTTTCTAGTTTTCACATGAACCAGGTTGTGTCGCTTCCCACCTTTTTAGAGCCGGCTGGCGGAGAGTTGGATCGTTCGCTTCGGAGGCTCGATTTAGGTCGCGTATTGCGTAGCTATTTGAAAGAGACAGAATCTTTTCAAAGATCGGACAGATTGTTCGTACTCTTCGGAGGCTCAGCTAAAGGTAAGGCAGCTACGAAGGCTTCTATTGCTCGCTGGGTAAAGCATGCAATACGAGCAGCCTATGAATCCAGGGGCCAGCCTGTTCCAGTGGGGTTCTGAGCCCATTCGACTAGGGGGTAAGCTGCCTCTTGGGCAGAATATGCGTTGGTTCCTCCGGTGGATATTTGTCGGGCAGCGACGTGGTCGTCGCTGCATATGTTCGCAAAGCATTATCGGTTGGATGTTCAGGCGAGGGAGGATGCTAGAGTGGGGGCCTCGGCGATTGTTGCGGGACTTGCAGGGCCCTCCCGGATTTAGGTACTGCTTTGGTACGGCCCAAATGTCCTGGCCTGGCCCGGAGAGACGATTAGGAAGAAGAAATTAGGCCTTACCTGCTAATTGTCTTTCCTTGAGTCTTCTCCGGGCCAGGCCAGGACCCGCCCTAGCTTTCTGCGAGCCTTAGGCATGGCGGTGATTTCGTTCGGGTGTTGGCACACTGGGTGAGTTCTTTTTTTCGAGCTACTCGTTCGAACTGCTCTGCGGTAGAGCATATTGGAAGGAGATTCTGGGGCTTCCTCCGGGAGACCGCAGGGGTTCCTCAGACGAAGAAAGGTTAAAAAAAAAAAAGATAAAAAAAGAAAATAATAAAAATAAAAATGGCCAGCTTTAAGAGTATGAAGCATTTAAGAGTGGAACAGTGCTACTTAGGATATGCTTCAGTGTTTGGTCTTGTTTCGTCACCGGTGTAGTCTCGGAGTTTAGATTTGTTGTTGTTTTTTTTTTTTTAGTTCCAGTACTAGTTTGAGTGTCACAGCTTTGTTACGGTAAGACTGACTTTCTGACACCAGGAGGAGCTGGGTAGGCTGTCAGGAAAAGCTGTCAGTATTCATTCCCCAGCTGCTGGTGCGGATTGATCAACCAAATGTCCTGGCCTGGCCCGGAGAAGACTCGAGGAAAGACAATTAGCAGGTAAGGCCTAATTCCTGATCGTGTCCCCCGTCTAGTCCCGGAACCTCTGGGTTGTCCATCTTATCCAGCAGCTTGGAGACTGAGAAACTCCCACTTTTGTGACCTCATGAGTATATCTCTCCGGTGTCCGCCTCCAATCGCCAGTTACCTCAGTCTCCAAGCAGCTGGATACATGGGAGCCCGGGGGTCCGGGCTCACAAGAGAAACAATTTGACAGTTGGTTTTGAGGAATTGACTTTAATTTTTGGTGTAGTGAGGGTGGTTCAGTCCCGGGGTCTCCCTCTACCTCAGGTCTGTGGCTTTTGTCCCAGCACAGGTCAGCGTCTTTATTTCTAGCTTTGTCTGCTCCTCCCTCCCTGTCCTTCTCCTCCTCTCTGTCTCCCTGCTCATTGCTTTGGGGAGTGGGGTCCCTTCAGTCACCAGCGGTAAGAGGACACCGTCTCCCTGCAGCAGCTGCATAGGCGCTGCTTCACAGACTGCTCGCACGGAGTAGAGCCGACGCCACGCAGAAGTCTTGCCTGCTCGTGCGTCTAGCGGCTCCCTCCGGTGCACGCGGCCGGCGGCTTGAATTTTTCTACAGCATCGGGAGTGCCTCTCGGGCCTGCGGCGTCTCGAGCGCTCCCGGGGTCGGCGGCCGCAGCCCTGCTTCCTGCACGCTCTTTCCCCGAGTTCTCAGGCCGGAGGTGAGTGTTGCGACGGGCTTCTTTCCCCTCAGCGCGTTTTCGCGCGCTTTTGCTCCGCTCGGCCCTGCCGCGTGGCGTCGGCGTGCCGGCTCTTCTGGCCTGCCGCACAGGAGTTTCGGGGCCTGCAGCAGGCGGTTGAGTGCCTCAGTGTTTCTTTAAGAACATAAAAAAAATAAAATAAAATAAAATAAATTAACTATACATTTTACCAACGGCGCTGTGAAGGGGGCATAACTTTACAGGGGGGGCTTTGGGCCTCTTATCTGCTGCAGGAGTAAGGCAGTTTTTTGTGGTGGTTTTTTCTCTTTTGACACTTAGTTTGCAAGATCTTTGCCTGCCTGCCTTGAAGTTTTCTGCCCTAGGCAAGCCCGGGGTCGGTGTACTATATATCATGCCTTCCAAGTCCCTGTGTTTGGTGTGTGGGATGAGGAAGACGTCTACCGGAGTCTGCAAGTCTTGTGTGGGTGACTCCGGGGAGGCGTCTTCGGAACAGGTGCAGCAGGAGGCCGTCCCGGCTTCCACGGCTGACCTTGCCGTGCCAGGGGGGCAGGACGCTTCCCCATTGGAGTCCGTTGCGGGTCCTTCCTCCGGCTCGGTCGTTTCCTCCGCTTTACCGGCGTTGCCATTAGACCTGTCCTCTATTTTTTCCCAACAGTTCGTTGCTCTCCTGCAACAGTCCGTCTTTGGAGGCCCTCCACAGCAGCAGCCTCCAAGGGGCGGTATCCGTAAGCGCCCGGCTTCTCCTCGTGCGGACTGCGCCCCGTTGGAGGGTAAGAAACCTCGGGGAGCAGGTGACCTCGGTGCGCAGTCGGAGGCTTCCGAGGATCCTCTTTCGGATGAGGAGTCGCACAGCCTTCAGTTGGATGAGGAGCTGGAGGAAGGAGAGATCTCAGAGAGAGAGGACCAGTCACGGATTGTGAGAGTCTTTCGAAGGGAGGAACTTCCAGCCCTCATCGTTGAGACGCTTAAGGAGCTCAATATGCCGGTCCCAGGGACGTCTGCTGATGAATCCTTGGAGGATCCGTTGTTGCAGGTGTTTCGGAAGACTCAACGAGCGTTCCCAGTTCATAGGGTTTTTCAGGAGATGATTCAGGAGGAATGGAATCTGCCCGAGGCTCCGCTGAAAGGCTCCCGGGTTATGGGGCGTTTGTATCCCTTGTTAGATCAAAATAGAGAGGTGTTTAAGTTGCCTAAGGTGGATGCGGCCGTCTCGGCGGTTACTAAAAAGACGACCATTCCCGTGGAGGGCAGTGCGGCCCTTAAAGATGGGCAAGACAGGAAATTGGACTCCTTGTTGTGACAGGTTTTCGAAGTCAATGCCATTTCGCTCCAGGCAGCGATCTGTGGTGCGTGGGTGGCTAGAGCCTGCCTGCGGTGGTCCCAGCGGGTGCAGGAGGGGCAGCCCAGTGCGTTGGCGGAAGAAGCTGCCCGTCTGGAGTCTGGGACGGCTTACTTGGCGGATGTTCAGTATGATCTTATGCGCGGGCTTTCCAAAAGTATGGCCTCCTCTGTCGCAGCGCGTCGATATTTGTGGCTCCGCAATTGGTCGGCTGATAACTCCTCTAAGGCACGATTGAGTAAACTTCCCTTTAAGGGTCGTCTTCTGTTTGGTGAGGACTTGGAGAAGCTGGTTAAAGATCTCGGTGAATCCAAAGGCGGGCGGTTACCGGAGGATAAGCCCAAGGTGTCCCGTGGAGCACCGGGGGGTAGGGGGCTCTTGCGCGATTCTCGGCGTTTTCGCTCCCAACGATTTTTTCTGAGCCAGCGCGGCCGTTTCTCCAACAGGTCGCAGGGCTTTCGTGGGTTTCGGGGAGCAGGCAAGGGGTTCGGTGCCTCGTCCTCCTCCTCGACTACCTTCAAGAAGCAGCAATGAAGCGAGGAGGGCCCAGACTCCCCTCATCCCTGTGGGGGGGTGTTTGCAGGACTTTCTTCCTGCCTGGGCCCAAATCACCTCGGATCAGTGGGTCCTAGAGGTCATTCGAGAGGGTTATGCCCTGGAGTTCCTCCGTCCGGTGCAGGACACTTTTGTTCGGTCTCCCGGTCGGTCCGTGGTGAAACGAGCGGCACTCCGGGAGACGGTGCAAAGGTTACTCGACCTCAAGGCCATCGTCCCCGTGCCTCCAGACCAATGCGGGTGCGGTCGTTACTCCATTTATTTCGTGGTGTCAAAGAAGGACGGGGGAGTGCGTCCCATTTTGGATCTCAAGCGTGTCAACCGCTGTCTTCGAGTGTCTCATTTTCACATGGAAACTCTGTGGTCCGTCATTGTGGCAGTTCAGCGCGGGGAATTCCTTACGTCGCTGGACCTCTCGGAGGCTTATCTGCATATTCCCATCCGACCGGACCATTACCGATTCCTCAGGTTTGCAGTTCCGTTCGGTCACTATCAATTTCAAGCGTTGCCCTTTGGGCTTGCCACGGCCCCGCGGGTCTTCACCAAAGTCATGGTGGTGGTAGCGGCGGCTCTGCCCGAGGAGGGCATCCTCGTCCACCCGTATCTGGACGACTGGCTGATCCGAGCGAAATCCCACGCCGAGAGCGTGAAAGCGACGGCCAGAGTAGTCTCGTTCCTGGAAAGTCTGGGGTGGGTGGTCAATGTGGCGAAGAGTCGCTTGCTCCCTTCTCAGAACCTAGAATATCTCGGTGCGCGTTTCGACACCCAGTTGGGCAGAGTGTTCCTCACGGCACAAAGTGCCCAGCACCTCCACCACCTGGTGGAGCGGTTCCGGCAGCGAAGGGCTCCTTCAGCTTGGCATTATCTGCAAGTGCTGGGCACCATGGCGGCGCCGTGGGCACGGGCTCATATGAGGCCGTTGCAGCACACATTGTTAAGTCGGTGGTCGCATCAGCGGGACCCTCTGTCACGGAGACTAGTTTGTCCGGCGGAGGTCCTGCAGGATCTGCTCTGGTGGCTGATTCCCGAGTCGTTAGAGTGGGGAAGGTCACTGGTGGCCCCAGACTGGGTGGCAGTAACGACGGATGCCAGTCTCCTGGGCTGGGGCGCTCATTGTCAGGGCCGCTTCGTTCAAGGCCGGTGGACTCCCCAGGAGGCGACGTGGCCGATCAACCGCCTCGAGCTGAGGGCGGCGAGTCTGGCCCTGCAAGGGTTTCGCCCCTTGCTGGTCGGCAAGGCGGTCCGGGTGCTGTCCGACAACGCGACAGCGGTGGCCTATATCAACAAGCAGGGCGGCACCAGCAGTGTCGCCTTGGAGGCCGAGGCCGCAGCTCTGTGTGTCTGGGCAGAGTTGACTCTCTCCGACTTGTCGGCCGCTCATATTTCAGGAGTGGACAATGTGGAAGCCGACTTCCTCAGTCGGGTGCGCGTGGATCCGGGGGAATGGGTCCTTCATCCCGACGTCTTCGAAATGGTAGCTCGCCGGTGGGGCTTCCCGGTCATGGATCTCATGGCGACCTTCGCGTCCGCGAAGGCAAGTCGCTTTTTCAGCAGGCGCCGCGAACGGATGTCGGAGGGTCTGGATGCTCTGATTCAAGTTTGGCCGGCGGGTCAACTGCTGTATGTCTTCCCCCCTTGGGTCTTGATCGGCAGGGTGCTCCAAAGGATAGAAAAATTCCAGGGGTCCGTGATTTTGATAGCGCCGGATTGGCCCCGACGTCCTTGGTACGGGGACCTGATGAGGCTGGTGACGGCGAAGCCTTGGCGTCTTCCATGTCGGGAGGACCTTCTTTCTCAGGGACCTCTTCTCATGCCGTACGTGGATCGATTCTCGCTTACGGCTTAGCTCTTGAAAGGGCTCGGTTGACATCCAAGGGGTATTCCGCGGCGGTTGTTTCTACCTTATTGAAGTCCAGGAAGCGCTCTACGTCCCTGGCGTACATTCGCGTCTGGCGCATTTTCGAGGCGTGGTGCGGGGACAGAAAGTGCAGACCCCTGCAGGCTTCTGTTCCTCAGATTCTGGCATTTTTGCAAGATGGCTTTGACAAGGTGCTGGCGGCGGCTTCATTGCGAGTTCAGGCGGCGGCTTTGTCCTGTTTCAGGGGCCGAGTCCAAGGTCAGTCCGTTATGTCGCATCGGGATGTGAAGCGTTTTTTCCGAGCGGTTGCTCTAATTCGGCCGCCTTCTCAGAATGTTTTTCCTAGGTGGCATCTGCCTTTCGTCCTGGATGCTTTAGAGCAGGTTCCTTTCGAGCCCGTAGCGAATGCCTCTCTTAAAGATCTCACGCTGAAGACGGTGTTTTTAGTGGCCATATGTTCGGCGCGTCGGGTGTCCGAGCTTCAGGCGCTCTCCTGTAGGGAGCCCTACCTTTCCTTTTTTTCGGGTAAGGTGGTCTTGCGGCCGGTACCAGCGTTCCTCCCGAAAGTCGTGTCGGCGTTTCATCTGCACCAGGAAATCGTTTTGCCTGTTTTTTCTACGGCTGGCTCTGCCTCTTCCTCACGGAACCTACATCTCTTGGATGTTCGCAGAATCTTGAAGAAGTATCTGAGGCGCACAGCGTCTTTTCGGAAGTCCGACAGGCTTTTTGTGGTGTTTGGGGGCCCGAGGATGGGCGACGCGGCTTCCAAGGCCACCATTTCCCGCTGGATCAAGGAGGCGATTGCCTCCGCATATGTGCTGAAAGGTCGAGTTGTGCCGGAAGGGCTTCGGGCGCACTCCACTAGAGCGCAAGCAACTTCCTGGGCCGAACATCTCTTAGTGTCGCCGGGCGACATTTGTAAGGCGGCTACGTGGTCCTCTTTGAATACTTTTGTTCAACACTATCGTCTGGATGTGCAGAGGATGGAGGAGTCCTCCTTTGGAAGGGCTGTTCTTCAGGCTGGTTTGCCGGGTCCCTCCCGTGCTTGATTAATTTCTACTGCTCTGGTATTAACCCAGAGGTTCCGGGACTAGACGGGGGACACGATCAGTAAGATGAAATTAGACTTACCTGCTAATTATGGTTCCTGGAGTGGAACCCGTCTAGTCCCATGTCCCGCCCCGGCTGTGCATTCGCACTGCTGCCTGAAGTGTCTCCCAGGATTACTGGTAAGATTTATCTTTTTCTTCCTTCAGTTTTGTACAAAAAAAAAAAAAAAGTCAGATTGAACGCCATGCAGAGACGTACACAAGATTGCTTAATGCATGAGTACCCGAGGGTGGGGGTCAGAGGCCTTCCTTTCGGGGGGGTTTCTTTCTCTCCGTTCCTTCTTTTCTGCTAAGATCCTGATCTGTTCGAGGGTCTGTCGTCACAGTGAGGACGGGGATGTTTCTTCGTTCCTGTTATTTTCCCTTGGGCCATTAGCTGTAGTAGGTATATTTACTTGTTTCTCTGGTGAGTCTGCTTTGTCAATAGGTTACTGACGATTGGAGGCGGACACCGGAGAGATATACTCATGAGGTCACAAAAGTGGGAGTTTCTCAGTCTCCAAGCTGCTGGATAAGATGGACAACCCAGAGGTTCCGGGACTAGACGGGTTCCACTCCAGGAATCATAATTAGCAGGTAAGTCTAATTTCATCTTTCTTCTTCTCCCACACTTTCCTATGTACCAGGACAGCAGACTCCTCCCCAGCACTATCTAGTGGGTACGTAAGGTCCGCTACCTTCGCACCAGGCAGGCATGTTATCAGGTGGTCCTTACCAACCACCCAGCTAGCTACATGCCTAATGATCGAATTGCCAACTATAACAGCTGTTCTAACTCTTCCCTCATGGGCACATGGCCTTGAAGAAACCTCCTCAGTGCAAGAGGGTTTTGCATCTCCTGGCAGATGGGTCCTAGGCCACACCAAGGTGACACACTCTTTCCATGTGACCTCTCTCCTCCATGTCAATTGAGAGGCTGCCAGATTGGAGGTGCGACTTCAGTACTATGTCCCTTGTAGGTCTTGTCTATGTACCCCTCTGCCTTCCTTATGTCCTCCAAGTTTGCTACTCTAGCCTCTAGAGATTGGACTCGTTCACTGAGGGCAAAGAGCTCCTTGCACTTAGTGTACACATAAGACACCTCTCCAACTGGGAGAAAATCGTACATGCAAAGGTTAAAGACGTACATCAAGCTTGGATGTTGTTGAAAATTACTATCTTGGAAGCCCAGACCAGCTGTATTCCACGCTTTATGAAAAGTGGAAGGAAGTCCAAAAAACTGCCAGCATGGTTTAAAGGTGAGGTCAGAGAGGCTGTTGTTGCCAAAAAAGCATCTTTCAGGAAATGGAAAAAAGAGCCACATGACGAAACCTGGAAACAGCACAAGCACTGGCAAGTCAAATGCAAGGCATTGATAAGGCAGGCAAAGAGAGAATTTGAGAAGAAGCTTGCTGCGGAAGCAAAAACACGAAATAAAGACCTTTTCAAGTACATTCGTAGCAAAAAACCTGTGAGAGTCAGTTGGTCCATTAGATGATAAAGGGGTTAAAGGAGCACTAAGAGGCGACAAGGCGATAGCGGAGAGACTGAACGAATTCTTTGCTTCAGTCTTTACTGAGGAAGATGTAGGGATGTTACCCATGACTGAAGTGGTATTTAAAGGTGCAGAAGAATTGAAGGAAATATCGATACATCGGGAAGATGTCTTACAACTATTAGATAAACTGAAGAGTAGCAAATCACCTGGGCCGGATGGTATACATCCAAGGGTGTTGAAAGAACTGAAATATGAGATTGCAGACCTGCTATTAGTAATCTGTGAACTATCATTAAAATCATCTCTAATACCTGAAGATTGGAGGATCGCCAATGTAACACTGATTTTTAAAAAGGGTTCCAGGGGTGATCCGGGAAACTACAGACCGGTGAGCCTGACGTCAGTACCAGGAAAAATGGTAGAAACCATCATAAAGAATAAAATTACTCAGCATGTAGATAGTCACGACCTAATGGGAGACAGCCAACATAGCTTTAGACAAGGAAGATCTTGTCTTACTAATCTGTTATGTTTTTTTGAATGAGTGAATAAACAGGTGGACAAAGGTGAGTCGGTTGATATTGTGTATCTGGACTTTCAGAAAGCCTTTGACAAGGTCCCTCATGAGAGACTTTTGGCAAAACTAAAGAGTCATGGGATAGGAGGCAGTGTACTATTGTGGATCAGGAACTGGTTAAAAGATAGAAAGCAGAGGGTAGGGCTAAATGGCCAATTTTCCCAATGGAGAAAGGTGAATAGTGGTGTACCCCAGGGATCTGTGCTGGGTCCGCTGCTTTTTGACATATTCATAAATGACCTGGAAAGTGGAATAACGAGTGAGGTTATCAAATTTGCAGATGACACAAAACTATTTAAAGTTGTTAAAACCCAAGAGGATTGTGAAAAATTGCAAGAGGATCTTGATAAATTGGAAGACTAGGCATCAAAATGGCAGATGAAATTTAATGTGGACAAGTGCAAGGTTATGCACCTAGGGAAGAACAACCCAAACTATGGTTACACGATGCAAGGTTCCACATTAGGAACCACCACCCAGGAAAAAGATTTAGGCGTCATTGTGGATACCATGTTAAAACCCTCGGCCCAGTGTGCAGCGGCAGCCAAGAGAGCAAATAGAATGCTAGGTATGATAAGGAAAGGAATGGAAAATAAAACAAAAGATATTATAATGCCTCTATATCGTTCCATGGTGAGATCGCACCTTGAATATTGTGTGCAATTCTGGTCGCCGTATCTTAAAAAGGATATAGCGATTTTAGAAAAGGTTCAGAGAAGAGCCACCAAAATGGTAAGGGGGATGGAAGGATACTCCTATGAGGAAAGGCTAAAAAGGTTAGTGCTCTTTAACCTGGAAAAGAGACGGCTGAGGGGAGATATGATAGAAGTCTATAAATTAATGAACGGAGTGGAACGGGTAAACGTAGATCGATTGTTTACGTTATCAGAATATAGAAAGACTAGGGGACATGCAATGAAGCTACAGGGTAAACTATTTAAGACTAATAAAAGAAAATATTTTTTCACTCAACGTGTAATCAAACTCTGGAATTTGTTACCGGAGGATGTAGTAAAGGCTGTTAGTGTAGCTGGGTTTAAAAAAGGTTTGGACAAGTTCCTGGAGGAAAGGTTCATAAACCATTATTAAGAAGTGACCGAAGATATCAATGCTTGACCCAGTACAAGCATTGTGGAACTTGTGTCTCTTGGGGAAACTGCTAGGTACATATGACCTAGATTGGCCACTGTTGGAAACAGAATACTGGGCTTGATGGACCTTGGTCTGACCCAGTATGGCATATCTTATGTTCTTATGTGAACTCGGTGCAAAAGATTGAATAGCCCCCATCTCGCTACTGGACTGCTAGGTCTGCATTTTAATTTTTAGGATTTGTTTTGCTATTTAAGTTGTTTACTTAAAATTGCTAGGGATATTAGTACTGATACAACTATAGCAATTACCAATTTTCAGGGCCTTAATCTATTCCTGATGATAACTAGCTGAACCTGAAAGTGATTTTGACCACCCTTCCCTCTTTAATAGGTCTAAGAGCCTATAAATCTAAGATTATGCCTGGGGTGGGCGGAAACGAACACTTAGTAAAACGTGGCTTGCTAGACAGGTCTCAGACTTGTGCTTCTAAGGTAATCTGTAAATTTCCTGGGTGATTTACACAGCCCTTGGTTTGATAGAGAGAGCCTTTCAAATTGCCCCTTTGACTTTTCACTTGTCTTTAACACCTATTTTAAAGAAATTTCCAGATCACTTGCCTCCTAAGCAGAAGGTCTCTTTGTAAAGATATATAGAAACAATTTATTTCTTTCAATTCTAAGCATATTGTACCTTCTCTGCTAAGCCATACTTTGATTTGATTTAAATTAAAAGCTCTCTGTTGATACTAGGCCTTGACAGATTTAAATGTAAACTAAAAGTTCTTTGCTGGTTGCAAAAGTAAACAAAAAGCTTAAACTTAAACCTCACTGCTGGGTTTTAAATTTAAACTAAAAGCTCTCTGCTGATACTAGGCCCTGACTGAGTTAACAAATACACTGGATTCTAAAATACACAGATTTATTAGTTTTAACCTAAATAATTCCTTTTTCCATAAGATTTAGAGAATCTCCCAGAAGTGCAGATTTCTTTCCAGCAGTAGCAGTCCTTTTTGGTAGTCCTTCAAGACTGACAAGTCATGAAGCAGTCTCTTTTTCCAATCTTTCTCTGTGAACAAGCAGGAAAAAAGCCCTCTCATATGGGTGACATCATCAGACAGAGCCACGCACGTGAATATTCCCAGCTCTTCTATAAGTTTTTGAAAGCTCCACTATACATGTGTGTGTCTTCCTGCTTGCTGCTGTGGCGCCATTTTATTCTTTCTGGTTTTTTCCATGGAGGCCTACAGACATATTTTTTCATGTCATGTGAGTATACTCATTTCATGGTTTAAAAACACATTTTCTCTTCATTCATGCCCTGCTGTCAGGGTTTTGTCAGGTTTCCCTCTTTGTTTTTCCCTAATTTAGAGTTTTTGAGTGGTTTGAAGTTTCCTTTCTATTCTGCGTCGCCTCAGCCACCTTAGGCATTGGTGTTCCTGCCGCGCTTCTGTTATCTCTTTTTGTAAAAATCAAGCCATTTGATTTCACTGCAGCTATTTATCTCCAGGAACAAGCAGGAATGAGTCTTCACATATGGGTACGTCGGTACCGACGGAGTCTGCGTGGGAACGCTTCCCAGCGTCAAATCAGAAAGCTTTTGGAAGCATCCCAACACGCCTGCGTGCTGCCTTCCCGCCTTCCCAACTGCCTCTCCTCACTTTTCGTTTTTCTGCGGAGCCGGCAGGACGTCTTCCTGTCACCGCAGAAAATTATTCTTTTATTTTTCAGTTTTCTTGTGGTCGTGGCTGCCCTTCCCCGACGCCACCGGTACCGCCGGTGTTTCTTTTTTCTTTTCTTGTAAAATGTTTCCCTTTTAGGGAATAGTTTTTCTTCCTTAGTGTCTCACGGTTTCTCAGGCCTTCTAGGCCTCTCCATCTTCCTTCATGGAACCGCCAGCCAATTTCCCCAAGAAATGTACAAACTGTGTCGGTACAACTTTATTTTTAGACACTCACAACTGGTGTCTAACCTGCTTGGGTCCTGACCATTTTCCTCCGGAGCCCTCGGGCAATAGTATTGTGAGAAGAAGTTTTCAATGTAGAGTTCCCCTCGACACGCGGTCCCCATCCAGTTTCTGGGCACCGACCATATCTTCTTCTACACAGGATCAGGTAACCCAAAAACAGTCTGTTAAGACTAGCCAGTCCTCGAGCGGCAGTTCTCATGCACAGCATAGAGATGCCTATGGCCTTGTCCTCGAGAGTCCACTGGCTTCAAAACCCCGGTGGGAGTCTTCGGCTTCCAAAGCCTGTGTGGGGTTTCAGGTTGTTCCTGAGGTTCACCCCTCACAGAACATACCTGAGCCATGCCCGGTGGTGGTATCCGCTTCGAGCGGTACCGATACCCCGACATCGGCACTGGTGTTGGATGAAACATTCCTCACCAAGGATCGTCGTCTGGCGTCCTCGGTACCTGCGGGGCCGGTGGATACGCTCCAGACCGACCTTCCAGTATCGGTATCGGCACAGATGCTAGTACCGACGTCGATACCCTCCAGACCTGCATCGATAGACTCGCTTCCTTCGATGCCGAGTCTGGAATCGATCTCCAGTCTGGAGGACTGGGTACCGACTCGCCTTGGTACCAACTCCCGTCGGTTCCAATAATTCGGATCCGCAACTCTCGGTTCTTTCGATACCGTTAGAGTTGCCACCGGCTGGCCTTCATCCACCGGTATCAGATACGGTACCGAAGCCGGTACCGATATCCACATTACTATTGCTGTCGGTGCCTCCTATGCTTCTCTCGTCAGGTTCGCTTCCCTCGATGCCGAGTTTGGAATCGATCCCTAGCATGGAAGATGTGTTACCGACTGTCGCTGGTCCTGACCTGCAGTACCAGCGACCACCCTATAAGGATCCCATACTGCACCATTCAGGATCTTCTATTCCTATATACTTGGATAGATCGCTTGGTGCCAACGCTAGTTCTTCATCAGATCTAGCCTATCCAAGGGAAGTTCCCTCTGGGGATCCTTCTTTTCGGACTTTCCTCCTGGATATGGCAAAATCACTTGCCATTTCTATTCCTGGACAGGATCCTACACAAGGGAATACAGAATCCCTCTCTTTTCCTAGCAAAGCAAAGGAGAACATCATGCTTCCTTTGCATCATTCTTTGCAGGATCTCCTTCTACGAATGTGGGAAGCTCCTATAAATGTACCCCCACCTTCCAGAGCAACTGATCTTCTATATCAGGTGCCCCCCTCTCCAGGGTTTCAAAAGACTCAACTTCCTCATCATTCCATGGTGGTGGAATCAGCAATGAGGCGAGTGAAGAGTAATAAAAAGCACTCTTCTTGTCCACCAGGTCGTGAGTCTAAGACACTAGATGCCTTTGGACGTCAAACCTTCCAGACATCCATGCTTTCAGCAAGAATTCTCTTATATATTTTTTATATGGGTCTATCTCTTGAGGAGGTCACAAAGAAATTACATCTTTTGACTCCTTTTCTTCAAGAGCCCAGGAGTGCAGACTATTCCTCATTGGTTAATCATACTCAAAATATTTCTAGGTTTCATACTCGTGCTTCCCTAGACTCCTTTGAGTCTGTTAGCAGGACTTCTGCTATAGCTATAGGGGCACGACGTAGAGCCTGGCTCCAAGCTTCAGACTTGGACAAATGGGCACAATAAAGACTGGGAAATACTCCTTGCACTGGAGAAAATCTCTTCAACAAGGAGTCTTTACTCCAGGTTACTCAGTT
Source organism: Ichthyophis bannanicus (assembly GCA_033557465.1). Lineage (NCBI taxonomy): Eukaryota > Metazoa > Chordata > Amphibia > Gymnophiona > Ichthyophiidae > Ichthyophis > Ichthyophis bannanicus. Next base: position 1,002,878,065 of record CM066031.1, on the reverse strand, counting down.
ATCCACTGACTTTCCTGTTTCCAGAGGCTATTCTACGCCTTCTTCTTTCCCAGTAGGTAGGAAATGTCCTACCAAACTTTCTTCCCCTAAGGGGAGAAGGTTTTACCCATCATCTGCCCATCATACAGATGTTCCCAAACAGGGGAAACATCGCCCTGGTCTGAAGAATCCACAAACTCAACAGGGTCAACAAACCCAGCAGTCGCAGGGTTTCAAATAGATCATTGTCCCTTCTGGTTGATGGTTAGGGTGGCAGTCTGCTTTTTTCACTAGCCGTTTCTGCACAAAATTTATCCTAACCTACCTAGATATCTCTTCATGAGACATCTCTTCTCTTAGAGTCTTTATGATGATTATGCCCATACTTAACAGTTTTTCCTCTTCCTCTGGAGGAAAGAAAGCTAACAACTCTCAATTGACAGTTGTTTCCCTTTATTGGTATGTATCATCTCGACTGTCACAGACTTCCTTCAGTCGGTCTCTTGGTTTGTAAGGTGGCTCTTTTACACCGGTAAGCCCCTATAGTCCTCTACCTGTGCTACCGGGGGATTCTCTCTTCTGGAGTTGTTTTTCCCCCTTGTTACCTTAGGGCAGCTCATCAGACAATAGGAACTCCTACCATGTCTGTTGTTTCTTTTTCCCAATCTAAAAAAGGAAGAGGGAAAAGAAATTTTCTATGCTGCCCTGGTAGTTGCTGCAGATACGGCAATTCCTAGTGGTTAAGCCACTGGTTTTGTTCTCTACACAACCAGGGCTTCCCCTCCACTAGCAATCCTCCTAGCCTCAGTGCTAAGTCCCAAACAGGTTATCAACCTTGTTTGGGAAACCCTATTATCACAGCCTGGTTGGTTAACTTCTATTCTTCGCCCCCTTGTCCTGGGCAGAATAGCTGGTCACCTGATGGCTTTCCACTGCCAGTTTTTTCTTCTAACCAACCTGCAGCATGCTCTCTGCATCTCTACAGAGTAGCTTTGCACTATGGGCCCTTGCTAGAGAGCATTAGGATTTTGCCTAGCAGACATTTGGGGCATAAGCCTCAGGCCTTTCCTTGCGTGAAAGCCTAAAGGAAGGCCAATTTCCCTGGCTTGGCCCATAGCTCCTTGGGTCTTCTCGTCAGAGATAAGTTTCTTCAATGGCAGCTAGAGGATGCCTAATACCCATCTTGCCCTCATAGGCGGCTCACTAGGATATCTTCCTCCAGAGGCTTCCTCTATCCATTCTCCATACTGCAATTCTGGAGATATCTGGACTTCCTGTCTGCAGACTGAAGTTATCCTCTGCTATTTTCACGTAAGCCATTCTGGTTATTCAAGAGCTCGAATTCTGCAAAGAATTCAGCCTTTTTCTTGTCAGGGAGACCTCTCCTCTGACTCTGCCAGTCATAACCAGGAAAAGAGGATTCTCTATTCATCTATTCAAGCAGGTATCAACCTTCTTGCTGTCAGATGAATCTTCCTCTCTCCCTATATCCCTAGGGGGGATGGGGTTCTATGGACATCTCTCCATCCATATACCTGGAGACATGTGTCTATATGACTGCCTATTCATATAGGTACATATAGATATATATATATATAGATACAGATATATACTTATCTATATCTATCTGTGTGTGTGTATTCTGCCCATACATATCTCTTTATAGATATATCCATATATACCCTGTATGTGTATATATTTAAATATATATATATATACATTATAGATATAATGAGATATATTTTTAGATAGATCTGTATCCATCTACTTATCTATCTGTCTGTTAGGTTCAGATATCCTTACATTCCTTATGATCCTGACAGATGGGCACTACCCCTATCAATGCTGTGCCAGCATACTTAGGGGGCTACACCTATAACCACTTCCTGTGGTAATTAACCTTTTCAGTTTAGCTACTCCTGAAGCTCTCCATGTACCTTTTTCTTTCCTAATTGACCCCATTTAGGAAAGACATTGTGGAGCTTCAGTTGCTCTAAAGCTTAGCGCTCCTGAGTCTGTCCTTACTTTTTTTTATCAGATACAAGGGTCTCCATACCCTTTCTCCCCTACATGGACTGATCCAACCCCAGTCCAGTTGGGTCAGACTCATTTTTTCTCTTGGTCCTAGATTTGTACTGTCTTTGGACCAAAACAGCTTAAGCTTTCTTTCATAGTACCTTCTGCGTCTCCGCTGAAGCTCTACCTCTTATACACCCCAGTTTTCCCCTGGGGCCATTTCTCACCCTAAAGGGTTCTGACCTCCACTTGTTTTTGTTCTACTTTATTACCTCTACTTCTCAGTGAGGTACCCCTTGAGCACATTCACTGGCTCTTCTATCAGATCCATATGTAGCTCCGTGCACTTGTGCAATGCCAACAAGGGAGGCCCAGATTACAATATTTTACTATTAAATTTACTCTATACAGGGTCTTCCACTGAAGCCCTGTTCTAGCCAGCTGTTCCACAGCTCCTGTTCTGTATTCAACTCCTACCCTCCATCCCCAGGATAGGACTCCCTCTGGGCATCTGAGCTTGGGAGTCCCCATATGTGAAGACTCATTCCTGCTTGTTTCTGGAGATAGCACAGTTACTTACCTGTAACAGGTGATCTCTGGGAACAGCAGGAATACGTCTTCACAACCCACCCACCTCCCCTAGGAGTTGCATTTCTCTATCTCTATTTTTCCCTCCTTGCTCTCTCTCTCTCTGTGTCTCAGCTTTAAAACTTAACTGAGGAGAGGCAGTTGGGAAGGCAGCATGCAGGCGTGTTGGGATGCTTCCAAAAGCTTTCTGATTGGACGCTGGGAAGCGTTCCCGCGCAGACTCCGTCGGTACCGACGTACCCATATGTGAAGACTTATTCCTGCTGTTCCCAGAGATCACCTGTTACAGGTAAGTAACTGTGCTTTCCAGGTGATATGTCACAAAAATGAGTCAGCGGGTTTAAAAAGGGTTCCATGTTCTCAAGGACCATATCCATAACTGATACTTGTAATTGATGCCTTCAGTGCTTGGGACGCGATCATAAGCCCTCTTCTTATAATTTGTGTTCTCAGATGAGGAAAAGAAGGCTCAAGGGTTGTGGGAAACAGCATGGACTTAGACATGACAAAAAGAATTTCATGCTATCGACCAACATTGGTGACACGAGTCTCTAGGACATCATCAGCTGCATCGGCATTGTGGAGCCCTCTCGGAGCTGATCAGCCATCTATCAATGTTCACCCAAAGATGAAGCAGGATTCGACTTCATCAACACAAAAGGGAAGAGATGTCGAGCATCGGGTGGAGGCTTTGGTGCATTAGTGTCTAAGCCTTCTGAGGCTTGGTGTCGAGCACCCCTCTAAGCAACCCTGCAGAGAGGAGAGCTCATCCTCTAGAACATTGGAGGGATATTGGCGGCCTAATGAGAGCCAAGACCAGTCAGCCGATACACCTGCTCAGACTTCAAGACCATTGGTTAATGCTGCTGTATCCCCACTACCTTCAGAGATGGCAAACTTGGAGAAATGCCTTTGGCAGGCTGTCAAGGAAAGAGTAACAATGTTGTTAACTATGCAGCAAGTTAGTGCCTCAGTGACAGCTGCATGGTACCTATCCTCGAGAGGCATCTGCATTGAGGCATCGAAGGGCCAATAAACCCTATCAAATGCCTTTTTGGCATCTACTGATATGCTTTGCCTTCTTTTATTAATGAGAACTCTCGCTGGGGAAGAAGGGACAAGCAAAATTTACTGAGCCCAATTTAAACATTATGGTTAAGTCCATTAATGGGAGTCATTATGCAGAAAAGCTTGGATTGCATCATCTGATTGACTAGTACATTTTTATTTCCGATCTGTAAATCCCCTCTATACACCTTTCACCTTGCTGCTCCTTATGCCTGGAATAAACTACCTGTATCGCTACATCAGGTTTCATCTCTCCTTTTTCAAATCCATGCTAAAGGCCAGCCACTTTCAGGCCGCTTTTGAATCTTAATCCTTTGTTCTCCTTCTATCTCATTACCCTTGCCTACTGTACCTTTGTTCTCATCTATTGTATTGTCTCTCTTGATTAGATTATAAGCTGTGATGAGCAGAGACCCTCTTTTATATGTGTCTGTACAGTGCTGCATACGCCCTGTTGCCATCCGGACTGAATTAGGGTCCCGGCCTGCAGAGGCCCAGTCGCGATTCTGATCCCGCAGAGTTAGATGTGCCCCGCAGGATCAGAATCGCAGCTCCCTCTGTGTGCCTGGATCTGATCGGGCACACAGAGGGTCGACACATTGATGTCGGAATCACGCCCTAACTGAATAACATAAATGCATAAAATTAGAACAGCCATTGAATATCGCTAACTGGATAGCTACTGGAACCACCCCAGCTCCTCCAACAGACTGCCCCATACTGTACCGTTTACAACACACAATATAACAATCACAAACAATACCAGTTTATACAGCATTCAACAAACATTTCCAGTTTTTTTCCCCTGCCCCCCCCTTCCTCTACCTCCCCCCCCCAAATCATTCACTTCCATGATCATATGGATGTAAGTCACAGCTCTATCATAATAAACCAGAACATCATTACCAACTTATCAACCCCCTACTCCTTGTTAAAAAGTACAAACATGTATGTCCAATTACTATATTGTGCCCCCTGACCTCCCTCCCCCCTCCCCCAACCCTTCCCTTCCCATAAACCACAACTAAGGAGCCCGAGAAACCACCAACATGCCTGAGATGAAGCTTCCCTGTATCCCACCATCCACACTTAGAACCTATAAACTGGTGCATATATATGTGCGCCCAGCATCCCCTTTTCAATCAATATTACCTGGATATCTTTCATAGGGTGAGAGTATCATTCCGGGCCCTCAGCGTGTTTGTAGATAAGGTTCCCAGATAGCTAAAAGATATCCCATTTCTTCTCCCCTTTCTTAGAGGCTAGCCCTTCCCATACTATAAATTGGTGAAGCATATTTCGCCATTCCCAGTACTCTGGCCCTTCAAAATCCCGTCAGTGTTTTAATATACAGAGTTTAGCCAAAAGGCATGTCTTCCGGACTAGTAAGGGTTCCCATTCTGCTTTTCATCTCTAATGGTTCCATTGCATCCAGGATTGCCAAGCCAGGAGAAAGGATTATCCGCTGCCCCAATAACTGACCTATATAGGTCTGGATTTTCCCCCAGAATATCTGTATACGCAGGCACTTCCGAAACATGTGACCCAGTCCTGCCAATTCCTGATCACACCAAGGGCATTTCATGGTTTCAGCGATACTTGCCCTCCATGCACATTGTGGAGAGATGTATGCCCTTGTCACAATTTTAAATTGCATCGCTCTAAGCCGCGCTCCCTGGACAAGCTAGGGTATACGTGCTACCGCTGGCACCCAAGCAAATCCCTCCAATGTGCAGGCTAGTTCTGCCGCCCACCTATCCACTTCACAGTCCCCCATACTTATTCGCGGACAATCCCTTATTTTTTGGCAATATTGAGCCACAGAGACCCTTGTGTGATCATCAAATTCAAACCATGATTCTAACTTGTCTGTGGCTACTTTCTCCAAACCCTGCCTGTTTAAAGAGGCTATTTATTTATTTTATTTTATTTTATTTAGGCAGATTTGTATACCACCTTATCCTTCAATCAAAGTGGTCACAACACAATTGGAGGGATACATTTAACAGGAGGAGAAATGACTCAATACGTAAATACTGTGCTTGTAGGTCAAGATGGGAGTGGGTAGTAGGGCCAGGCGGTGTACGGAGCTGTTGGGTCAATTGGATGGTATCTAGTGGTGGGTACTTAAAGTGGCTGCTCATAGGCCTCGGTAAAGAGAAGAGTCTTAAGTGCCTTGCGGAAGTCTTTGGTATCGTTTAGAGTCCTTAAGTTCATAGGGAGGGAGTTCCATAGTGCAGGTGCCAGTAGCGAGAGAGCTCTCTTAGATGTTTTCTGTGTAGTCTTGTGATAGCCTGCGGGTGTGGTGATCCTGTTGCTGTTGTTGGTTCTTCTAGGTCTGTGTTGACATCCCTGGTTATTATTTCCTGGAGAGCATTTGCTGAGCGGTGGTGGTAGATTTTGAAGATGTTCAGGATTGTTTTGAATTTTGTCCTTGCAATTATTGGTAGCCAGTGTAGCTGTTGTAAGATGGAGTGATGTGTTCAGATCTTGCGGTGCCCGTGATGATTCGTGCTATATATTCGGGCTATATAATGTGGGAGTTGAATATACAAAAACATGGGTTACCCAGTAGACGGAACCAGCTCCAGAGCTCACCTAGTGGTAAAATACCTCCCTGTTCATCAACCACGTGCTTCAGCTGCGTAAGGCCAAGTGAAGCCCAGTCCCGAAAGGCCTTTGAATCAGTTCCTGAGGGAAAGGCCCCATTACCTTGTATTGGCAGATACCTTGTGGAATCCGCAGGTGTCCCCAACAACTTACAAAGGGATTTCCACCCATCACAAACACCCATTATTAATAAACTCTTTCAAGCCTGCGGAGGAAGTTGGGATCTTGGAGTTTCTCCAGGACCAAGCAGGAAGTCAGTCCTCACATATGGGTGACGTCGGCGCCGACGGAGCCCTCGCAGATCAATTTCCCCAGCTTTCAAAGAAAGCCTTTGGGAATTGCAGCGCGCATGCGCGGTCCCCTTCCCGCCCAAGGGTGCCATTTTGCTCAGTCTTCTTTTTTCCGCGGAGCCCTACAGACGCTGTTTGTGATCACCGCTGAAAAAGTTGATTTTCTCTCTTATTTTTTATTCTTTTTCGGTTCGACGCCGGATCCTTTTTCCCGCCCGGACCCGCTACGCCGGTATCGGGTACGTTTCTTTATTTTTCGTTTTTTTGTCCTTCGTGACAAGCGTTCGCGCCATTTTTTTCCTTTTCACTGGCAGCCCTGTCTTTTGACCTCGCAGGGGCCCTTTTTCCCTTGATGGCTGACAGTGGGTTTAAGAAGTGTGATCGCTGTAAGAAACTCATGTCTCTTACCTACACACACGACTGCTGCCTCCGCTGCCTCGGACCCGATCATGACCCGATGGTCTGTGGTCCGTGTGCCAAGATGTCCTCAAAAGCGTTGAGGAGTTGGCAGCATCAACGAGAACGAATCTTCTCTGACTCCGTGTCCGGCCGGGCCCGGACCTCGTCAGAGGCTTCGACGTCCCGGGACTCCGGTCCTGAGCATCGTCGGAGTTCCTCTGAGCGGGGATCTCCTACCCGGGAACATCATCGGAAGAAAAAACCCGCGAGGGTGTCGTCGGTGGACGCTCCTGGTTCCTCGAGGGCCAGGTCGCATAGCCCCGATAGCCGTCCTGGGTCCTCGGAGTCGGAGAGGCCTTCGAAACATCCTCGTCTCGAAATGGAGTCGCCTGGACACGTGAGTACTGTGGTCCTCGTGGACTCTCCTCCGAAGGAGCTGACGTCGGGCCCGACGCCATCGGGGCCCGAGTCAGGGGCTGCTGGGTCTCCTGAGCTTGGACTCAGGTTGACGGCCTTGGAGAGCAGTTTTGCTGCCTTCATGGACCAGCAGCGGGCATTGATCGCTGGCCTTGCCAATGCGTCTGCCCCGGCCACCGGGACGTCGACGTCCAAGTCGACCCCAGAGACCGAGCCGATCCTCGAGTCTATCCGAGCTCGAGTCGATCCTCGGTCGCGGTCTCCCTCGGCCTCCCGTTCGGGACCGAGGTCGTCGACGCCGACACCTTCGGTGTCGGGGCGGAGGCCATCGGTGCCCGCCCGACCGGAGCCACTCGACGACTCCTCCGAGGAGTCCGACTGGGAATCGGAGGCGAAGAGTCCCCTGGTAGTTTTCGGACTCGGTGTGTCCCATCGGACTCGCCCGAGTCCGAACCTCGGAGACGGTCCCCCCCGGAGGACACCCGGTTCTCGGACTTCGTGCGGGATATGGCCAAGGCCTTGGCATTCCCCGCGGATCCCGAGGAGGAGCCTCGAGCCGAGGAGCTCGATACCCTCCAGTATGACTCTCCCCCGAAGGAGACCTTTACTGTACCGGTTCCTCCGATGCTGGAACGACTTCTCTTCCGCATGTGGGAGAACCCGGCGTCGGCGCCAGTGTTAAGCAAGCGGGTCGATTCCATTTATCGAGTCCGCAAGAGCCCCGGGTTCCAAAAGGCACAGCTACCGCACCATTCCATGTTGATGGAATCGGCCATGCATAGACTCAAGAGTCAAAAGATACACTCCTCGGTGCCTCCCGGCCGGGAGGCCCGGAGCCTGGATGCCCTCGGTAGAAAGTGTTTCCAGGGCTCTATGCTTGCTTGTCGAGTCCAGACCTACCAGCTCTATATGGGCATGTATCTCCGAGATCTGGCAAAAGAAATTGCCGGGTTCTCTGCTGGTCTCTCCGAGGAACCTTTGCAGAGGTTCCAAGCCTTGTCCACTGGTATTCGAGAGTGCTCGAAGTTTATCTCTCGAGCAGCCTACGATGGCTTCGAAGCATCGGCTTGAGTAGCCGGGGCCGGCATCAGTGCCCGCCGACAGGCTTGGCTTCAGTCATCCGACCTCGAGCCATGGGTCCAGGACAAGTTGGTCGATGTCCCCTGCAGAGGTGAAAACCTCTTTGACAAACCCATGGCTGAAAAGGCTGCACAAATCGAGACCGAGACTCTGACCAGAACTAGGCTGTCCAGAAAAACCTCTGCCCCTTCTCAGTAGAAGAAGGGCTCGGGGAAAAAGCCCTTTTACCCGAGGAAGGCGGCTGCCTATAAATACTACCCTCAGTATCAGGCCTCAGCAGCTCCCCAAAAGGGTCAGCAGGCCAAGGGACGGGGTAATGGGTCCCGTAGGCAGCAGGCCCCCAAGCCCACTACGCCGGCCCCTGCCCAGCAGGGTGGGGGTTTTTGACTCCATCAGCATAGCCTCTCCCCCTCAGCTGGTTTCTCTCAGCACAGGAGGCCGGCTGGTCCACTTTGCCCACAGGTGGTCAGCCATCACATCAGATACCTGGGTGCTTCATATAGTTCAGAAAGGCTATCTTCTACACTTTCACCAGGTACCTCCCTCCTACTTTCCAGGGGAGCCTCCAAGACTCCCTCTGCACAGGGACTTACTCCTTCAGGAGTTGGCAAGTCTTCTTCAGGAACAGGCTGTGGAACCGGTGCCCCACCACCTGAGAGGTCACGGCTTTTATTCCAGGTACTTTCTGATACCAAAAAGAACTGGAGGCCTCAGACCCATCCTGGACTTGCGAAACCTCAACAGGTTCCTGGCAAGGGAAAGGTTCAAGATGCTTTCCCTTGGAATCCTGCTGCCCTACCTCCATCAGGGAGACTGGCTATGCTCCTTAGATCTAAAGGATGCCTATACTCACATCCTTATCCAGACCACAGACAATATCTCAGATTTGTTGTGGGAGGAAATCATTACCAGTACAGGGTCCTGCCCTTTGGCCTATCCTCCGCCCACAGGGTTTTCACCAAGTGCCTGGCAGTGGTGGCGGCCTATCTCAGACTTCAAGGCCTTTTTGTGTTTCCATACCTGGACGACTGGCTCATCCGGGCCCAGTCCTCCCAAGAAGCCACTCAAGCCACTCATCGCACTGTGTCTCTGCTCCAGCACTTGGGCTTTGTCATAAACTTCGCAAAGTCCACTTTGCTCCCCTCTCAAGATCTCGAATTCATCGGCGCAAGGTTAAGCACACCAGGCGCGGGCCTTCCTGCCTCTGGACAGGGCCCACAGGCTCATGAATCTCGCCAGCCACTTTCGCAGCAATTCCCTGGTCTCTGCCAGGCAATTTCTGAGACTGCTCGGCCATATGGCTTCCACGGTCCATGTGACCCCCAATGCCCGCCTGAACATGCGACCTGCCCAGTGGTGCCTTCGCACGCAATGGCATCAGGCCACGGGGAACCTGACGGACTCAGTACAAGTCTCGGACCTGCTGGTCTCTTCTCTGCGGTGGTGGCTTCATCTGCCAAACCTAGTACTGGGAGTGGATTTTCAATCTCCACCTCCTTCTCAGGTACTAACAACCGATGCTTCTCTCCTGGGATGGGGAGCACATTGCCAAGGGACATGTACTCAAGGCCTCTGGACTCCTTGGGAGTCTGCGCAGCAGATAAACTTCCTGGAGCTCAGAGCCATCTGCCTAGCTCTGAGAGCCTTCTCCCACCTCACTTCTCACCAGTCTGTACTGGTCCAGATGGACAATCAAGTAGCAATGTTCTACGTGAACAAACAAGGAGGCACGGGCTCCTTCCTTCTCTGTCAGGAGGCACGACGGCTGTGCTCTTGGGCAGTAGGCCACGGCATACTCCTCAAAGCGGTCTATCTCCCAGGTCAGGAAAATTACCTGGCAGACAAACTAAGCAGGATCCTCCAACCACACGAGTGGAGATTGGATCCATTAGTGCTTCAGCAGATCTTTCTCAAGTGGGGACTCCCCACCATGGATCTCTTTGCCAGACCTCTGAACCGGCAACTACCCAGATTCTGCTCTCGACAACCGCATCCTCTCAGAGTAGCGCCGGATGCTTTTCTGATTCCATGGTCCACAGGCCTCTTGTATGCCTTTCCTCCCATGCCGCTGGTGTCTCGAACGCTCTTCAAAGTTCTCCGAGACAAAGCCTCGCTGATCAGAGTGGCTCCCCGGTGGCCGAGGCAACCTTGGTTCCCGCTTCTAATGCAGCTGGCGGTGGACACTCCTCTTCCTCTGGGGTTTCAACCCGATCTCCTGACACAGGACAACGGGTCTCTCCTACACCCCAACCTCCGGTCCCTTCATCTGATGGCCTGGCTGCTGAAAGGGTAGTCCTTGCTCCCCTCCTACTACTTCGGGAGGTGGAAGAGGTCGTCTTGGCCTCCAGGCGGCCCTCCACCCGGAAGTCCTACGCTCTTAAGTGGCGTTGCTTCTCCGTGTGGTGTGCTCAGCAGTCTGAGAATCCCTTCTCCTGCTTGGTGGCAGTGGTCTTGCAATATTTGCTTTACCTCTCCAATCTGGGCCTTAAGTCCAACTCTGTCAGAGTCCACCTCAGTGCTCTCTCTGCACATCACGCGCCGGTAGATGGCAGGCCTCTTTCCAACCACCCTTTGGTGGCTCGTTTTCTCCGAGGCCTCCTTCTGCTTAAGCCTCCTTTGCGTCCACCAGCCCCTGAATGGGATCTTAATGTGGTCTTGCAGCGGGATTACCTGTCCGCCCTTTGAACCTATGGCTACCTGCCCTCTTCGTTTTCTTTCTTGGAAAACCTTGTTCTTGGTAGCCCTTACCTCTGCTAGGCGTGTTAGTGAACTGCAGGCCCTAGTGTCTGATCCTCCTTACACTAGGTTCTACAGGACCCTAAGTTTCTTCCAAAAGTGGTTTCTCCTTTTCATCTCAACCAGGAGGTGGTTCTTCCGACCTTCTTTCCCAGGCCGCACTCCAGCCGGGCTGAAATGGTCCTGCATACCCTGGACTGTAGGAGGGCCTTGTCCTTCTACCTTGACCATACGCGGGAGCATAGGAGGGCTGTTCAGCTCTTCGTTTCTTTTGACCCCAATAAATTGGGGCTACCTGTCTCCAAGCGTACTTTGTCCATTTGGGTAGCTGACTGTATCACCTGGGCTTATGGGGCAGCCGGCCTCTCGTTGGAGGGTCGAGTCACGGCTCATCGTGTCAGGGCGAAGGCTGCGTCAGTGGCTCACCTCCGCTCTGTTCCGTTGGCAGACATCTGCTGGGCCGCTACTTGGTCTTCAAGCCAGACTTTTGCGGCCCATTACTGCCTGGAGAGGGAGTCCCGCAGGGACAGTGCTTTCGGTCAGGCAGTCCTCCATAATCTCTTTGAGGTTTAGGCAACTCCTACCCTCCGGCCCTGGTGTTGGGCTACCGGTCAGGGGCGTTTTCAGAGAAGATTCCTTCCTTCTATGCTGCTGAGCTAGAGGGAGCTCATTTTTGTGCTTGAGGTCTCCGGTAGCCTTAAGCTTGGGAGCCCCATATGTGAGGACTGACTTCCTGCTTGGTCCTGGAGAAAGAGTAGTTACTCACCTGTAACAGGTGTTCTCCAGGAGCAGCAGGAATCAGTCCTCACAACCCTCCCTCCTCCCCTTGGAGTTGCAGTCCTATCATTTCGTTTTTGCTAATTTTTTGCTGTCTTTTAGCTATGTCATCAGACTGAGCAAGATGGCACCCTTGGGCGGGAAGGGGACCGCGCATGCGCGCTGCAATTCCCAAAGGCTTTCTTTGAAAGCTGGGGAAATTGCTCCGCGAGGGCTCCGTCGGCGCCGACGTCACCCATATGTGAGGACTGATTCCTGCTGCTCCTGGAGAACACCTGTTACAGGTGAGTAACTACTCTATGCAGGGTGGCTTCTGGTGTCAAAGGGGACACCATTGTAGCCTCTATCTCTCAAGGTGTATAGACTGAATTTTCCCCTAACCAATCTCTAACATGCCTTAAGACACAAGCAAGATTATACTGTGACAAATCTGGGAGACCCATGCCTCCCCTATTCCAAAGCACCCGAAGCCTGGCGATGGCCATTCGAGGCCTCTTCCCTTTCCAAAGAAAATTCTGCACATATTTCTCGATTTCTCTTAGGTCTCGACGCCACAGTTGGAGGGGTAATAACTACAGTGTTTAAAGGATCCGGGGGAAGACTACCATTTTATACGCTGCAATCCACCCTGCTAATGACAACTGCAAGGGGTTCCAATCCCTCAACTTATCCCACATCCAACCAATCAAGAGAGGGACATTGGCGCCTTAAAGGCGCTGTGGATCGGCCGGTAACCAGATACCTAAATATTTTAATTCCTCTCCCACCCATTTGAGAGGAAACTGCACTGGCCAGTTGCCCTGAAGGGTCCCGAACATGTCTAGGGCCACTGATTTAGTTTTGTTTAAACATAGGCCTGCCACGGCCCCAAATTCATCTATCTCTGACAACAGCTTGGACAGAGACTGTTGCGGGTATGTTAGCAGCACCAACAAATCATCCGCAAAAGCGGAAATTTTAAAGGATTCCCTACAATTGGTAACCCCAGAAATCTCCGCATTAGCATTCACCATTCTCAAAAGTGGATCTAGTGAGAGGACAAACAGCAAGGGCAATAAGGGGCACCCCTGTCTCGTTCCCCTCTCCAAGTTTATACAAGGTGTTAAACCACCGTTTACTCCTATTTGCACAGTGAGACGATAATAAAGGGCACGCACTCCCTTAATAAAGCTCTCCCCCAATAAAGCTCTCCCCCAATCCATAGACACCCAGGACCCAAAATAGATAGGACCAATTGACCCTATCGAATGCTTTCTCTGCGTCGAAACTGACCAGGAAAGCCGAGGCACGCATCCGATGGATCTTTTCTAAAGCGGCAGTTATTCGCCGCAAATTACTGACAGGATACCTCCCTTTAACAAACCCCATTTGGCTTAAATGTAGCAAATACGATTATGCCGCTTTTACATCTTTACCCGGTTTGAGTAATAGTATTATATGGGCCGAATTAACATCATACCTCAGCTCCCCCAGGTCATCCAGCAGTTAAAAACATCCGTCAGCGGTTCCAGGATATCTGGTGTCAAAATTTTGTAGTGTTCTATTCTAAATCCATCAGGTCCTGGGGCTCTACAGAGAGCTGCCCACGCTATGGCAAGCTGAACTTCCTCAGTCGATATTGGCGCCTCCAGTCGCTCACGTTGACTAGACGTGATCCTTGGTACTGTCACTCGCCTCAAGTAGGTCTGTTTCTCCAGGAACAAGCAGGAAGTCAGTCCTCACATATGGGTGACGTCAGCGCCTACGGAGCCCTTGTGCAGAGCAATTCCCCAGCTTTCAAAGAAAGCCTTTGGGATTGCATCGCGCATGCGCTGTCCCCTTCCTGCTCAAGGGTGCCATCTTGCTCAGTCTCCCTTTTTCCGCGGAGCCCAACGGACGTTGTCCCTAATTCCTCGCGGAAAAAGTGCATCAAAACTTGAAAGAATTTTTGGATCTTCGACCGGTTCGATGCTGGTTCCCCTTCCCGCCTTCGGCTCGGTACACCTGTATCGAGTCCAGTCAAATTTTTGCATTTTTCTCCTTACTGACTAGTGTTTGCACTCTTTTTTTTATTTTCACTGGCAACCCGGTCCTTCGACCTTTCAGGGGCCCTTTTTCCCCCGATGGCTGCCAGCAGGTTTAAAAAGTGTGATCGGTGTAAGAAGTTAATGTCCCTCACCGACACACACGACTGCTGTCTCCGATGCCTCGTGCCCGACCATGACCCGAAGGTCTGTGGCCCGTGTGGGAAGATGTTCTCTAAGGCACTTCGAAGTAGGCAGCAGCAGCATGAAAGAATTTTCTTGGAGTCCGCATCCCCCCCGGATCCGGACCTCAACAGAAGCTTCGGGAGCTGTCTGAACCCGAGCAGCGTCGGGGGTCTTCTGAATGGGTGAGGATGCCTCCGATCGCTCTGGGCCCTTGAAAGCCAGGTCGCGGAGTCCTGACTGCTGCCCTGGGTCCTCGGAGTTGGAGCTGCCTACAAAGGTACTTCACACAGAGCCGGAGACGCCGAGGCGGGTAAGTGCTGTTGTCCTTGTGGACTCCCCTCCGGGGGAGCTGGTGCGAGCCAGAGGCTGCGGAGTCTTCTGAGCTCGGTTTCAGGATGACGGCCCTGGAGCACAGCATGTCTGGTCCATCCGCCCCGACCACCGGGACCTCGACATCCAAGTTGACCCCGGAGGCCGAGCCGATCCTCGAGACTCTTCGGACTCGAGTCGATCCTCAACCAAGGTCTCCCTCGACCTCCCGCTCGGGACCATGGTTGTCGATGCCGGTGCTCTCGGCGTTGGGGTGGTCGGGGCCGAAGCCCTCGCGTCCGGAGCCCCTCGATTCCTCTTCAGAGGGATCGGTATGGGAGACAGAAAATGAGGAGTCCCCGGACACCCATCGGACCCGGTATGTCCCATCGGACTCACCGGGTTTGGAACCTCGGAGAAGGTTCCCTCCGGAGGATACCCGGTTCTCGGACTTCGTCAGGGACATGGCCAAGGCTTTGGCATTCCCGGCGGATACCGAGGAGGAGCCTCGAGTTGAAGAGCTCGATGCCCTCCAGTATGACTTTCCCCTGAGGGAAGCACTTACTGTGCCGGTTCCCCCGATGCTGGAATGGCTGATCCGCATGTGGGAGTCACCGGTCTCGATGCCGGTTCTCAGCAAGCAGGTCGATTCCATCTGTCGAGTCCACAAGAGCCCTGGGTTCCCAAAGGCACAGCTGCCGCACAACTCCATGGTTGTGGAATCGGCCATGCATAGGCTCAAGAGCCAGAAAACGCACTCCTTGGTGCCTCCTGGCCGGGAGGCCCGGAACCTGGATGCCCTCGGCAGAAAATCCTTCCAGGGCTCGATGCTTTCATGCCGTGTCCAAACCTAACAGCTGTACATGGCATGTACTTGAGGGACCTGGTAAAGGAGTTTGCCGGGTTCTCAGCTGGCCTCTCCGAGGCACCCTTGCAGCGCTTCAATGCCTTGTCCACCGGGATTTGGGAGTGCTCGAAGTTCATATCTCAAGCGGCCTATGATGGCTTCGAGGCTTCAGCTTGAGTAGCCACAGCCCGCATCGGTGCACGCCACCAGGCCTGGCTAATGTCATCGGATCTGGAGCCATGGGTTCAGGACAAGTTGGTCGATGTCCCTTGCCGAGGTGACAACCTCTTTGGCAAACCCATGACTGAGAAGGCTGCTGAGCTCGAGTCTGAGTACTTGACCCGGACAAGACTCTCCAAAAAGACTTCTGCCTCTTCTAAGAAGAAGGGTTTGGGTAAAAAGCCCTTTTTCCCCGAGGAAGGGTACTGCTTACTGCAACTACCCCACTTACGAGGCCACCCCAGCTCCCCAACATGGGCAGCAGGCCAAGGGACAGGGGCATGGCCCGCGTAAGCAGAAGGCCCCCAAACCCCAGGCCCTGGCTCCTTCCCAGCCGGGTGGGGGGTTTTGACTCCCAATGCATAGTCTCTCTTCCGCCAGAGGTAAGGTCATGTACAGGGGGCAGGTTAACCCTGTACGCTTACAGGTGGCCAGCCATCACCTCGGATATCTGGGTCCTGCAAATAGTCCAGAGGGGCTATTTGCTTCACTTCAGCCAGTTACCACCCTCCTTCTTTCCAGGGGAGCCTCTCATATCCCCTCTTCACGGGGACCTCCTCTTGCAGGAGCTGGCAGGTCTTCTACAGGATCAGGCGGTGGAACCGGTGCCCCACCACCTGCAGGGCAAGGGCTTCTACTCCAGGTATTTTCTCATGCCAAAGAGAACAGGAGGCCTCAGACCCATCCTCGACCTAAGAAACTTAAACAAATTCCTGGTGAGGGAAAAGTTCAAGATGCTTTCCCTTGGAATGTTGCCTTACCTCCACCAGGGAGATTGGCTATGGTCCTTAGACCTGAAGAATGCCTATACACACATTCTCATACATCCAGACCACAGACAATATGTGAGATTTGTAGTGGGAGGAAAACATTTCCAATACAGGGTTCTACCCTTTGGCCTAGCCTCTGCCACCAGAGTGTTTACAAAATGCCTGGCTGTAGTGTGGCCTTCCTCAGAAGTCAGGGAATTTTTGTCTTCCCTTACCTGGACGATTGGCTCATCAGAGGCCAGTCGCCTCAGGAGGCCCAACAGGCCACTTCTCGCTCTGTCAACCTGTTGCAACATCTAGGCTTTGTCATAAACCATGCAAAGTCTACTTTGCTCCCCACTCAAAACTTAGAGTTCATAGGAGCAAGATTGGATACCCTTCAGGCGAAGGCTTACCTGCTGGAGGACAGGGCAGAGAGGCTGCTGGCACTGACACATCAGTTCAGGCACAGGTCTTGGGTCTCAGCGAGACGCTTCTTACGCCTCCTGGGCCACTTGGCCTCCACGGTGCATGTGACACCAAATGCCCGTCTCCACATGAGAACAGCGCAGTGGTGCCTCAGGGATCAGTGGACACAAGTCACCGGCAGCCTCAGAGACAGGATAACAGTATCCAGACGACTGGTGAAGTCATTGCAGTGGTGGAGTCAACCACCCAATCTGCTCGAGGGTGTGTCTTTTCAGATTCCCTTGCACACAAGAGTGCTAATGACAGATGCCTCCTTTCTGGGCTGGGGAGCCCATTGCCAAGGATCTTGCACTCAAGGGTTATGATCTCCTCAGGAGTCTGCACACCAAATCAACCTCTTAGAGCTGTGGGCGATTCGCCTAGCTCTTCAAACCTTTTGTCATGTCCTCTCACATCAGTCTGTATTAATACAGACGGACAACCAGGTAGCAGTGTTCTATGTGAACAAGCAGGAAGGGACGGGGTCTCGTATCCTATGTCAGGAGACACTGGATCTCTGCTCCTTTGCCATCAGGCAGGGTATGTCTCTCAAAGCAGTGTACCTGCCTGGTCAGGAGAACTGCCTAGCAGACAAACTAAGCAGGATTCTCCAACCTCACGAATGGCAACTGGATCCGGGGGTGGCCCAGCAGATTTTCGACCGCTGTGGACATCCGTCCATAGATCTGTTTGCCAGTCCGCAAAATCAACCAGCTGCCCAGATTTTGCTCCAGACAGCCTCATCCCCTGAGGGTGGCTGCAGATGCTTTACTGTTCTCCTGTTCAGGGGGCCTCATGTATGTGTTTCCTCCCACGCCTCTGGTGGCCCGGACTCTGTTCAAAGTACTTCAGGACGAGGCCTCGGTCATCCTGGTAGCCCCCAGATGGCCAAGGCAGCCTTGGTTTCCGCTTCTCCTCCAGCTGGCAGTGGAAACCCCACATCTCCAGGAACAAGCAGGAATGTAGTCTTCACATATGGGTATCGTCGGTACCGATGGAGCCTGCGCGGGAACGCCCCCCAGCATCCAATTAGAAAGCTTCTGGGAGCATCCCACAGCGCCTGCGTGCTGCCTTCCCGCCTTTCCCAACTGCCTCTCTCAACTCTTCGTTTTCTGAAGAGCCAGCAGGTTGTCGTTCCTGTCACCGCAGAAAATTTTTCCATTCTCCTTCTTTTTTGTGGTCGCGCCTGCCTTCCTTCGACGCTATACCGGTACCGCCAGTTCTTCTTTCTTTAAAAAAAAAAAAAAAAAAAAAAATATATATATATATATATATATATATATATATTGTCACCAGCTCTCCTTAAACCCCCTTATATAAGTGTGTAGAGGTTAAGTGAGTGGGTCTTCCCCACTGAAGCAGCTACTTTACAAATCCTGAAGCTGGGCTTTTTGGGAAATGTAGTCCCTTCACCGAATCAATGAGGAGCAGTTGTGGAAAAGTGGTTTTAAGCAACCAAAGGATTTTATTTCCCCTCCCGGGGTGGATTTCACCATGAACAAAGTAACACAAACCAGGTATTTACTGGCATAAGGACAAATCAAAGGTTCTTTAACAGAAAAGGCTTACTTCAGCAATAAACAGGTTGATATCTAGCATTCCAACGTAACAATGCTGTTTCTTCACAGCTCTCTGCTTCCCAATGCTAGTAGTGCTGTACTTTCTCTTTCAAAACATGCCTTCAGGGTAATGAGATTATTTCATTAGCAAGCGATATCGTACAGTCCATGATATCTTCATCAATATTCACACACTCAGGTTCAAAGTCCATTAACTCTTCCTGGCTAGAAGGAAATGTTTGCAACGGCACTCCTGATGCCACGCCCTTTCTAACTGCTTCAGGTTTCACCTGATATTCCTGAGTTAAATACTGGCTTTCACAAATGTTATCAGCACAGGTATTCTCTTCCCAGCTCCAACCCTCTGGGTAAATACAGTCACGGTAAGTATTTTTATACCAGCCTTTTGGCTTACCTTTTTGCCTAGCTGGTGGAGGTTTTCTTTGTGGCTTTGGACTGGCTGTAAGTTCCCAACCTAAGCCTTGCACAGAAGATTTCACTTGCCTTCTTGGCTTCCTTTCACTTCTGTGTTCCCCTGGATACTGCAGGTAATCCACTCTGCCCTTATTATATCTTTCCCTTGGGGTTTCTTTTCTTTTCCTGAAGAAAGACTCTGTCTCACCCTTCCACAGAGACTCTGGCTTTTTCCTGGCACTGCTATCTTCACCGTAGCTCTCATTAGCTTCCTTATCCAGCACACATGCCTCATCCACTTCTCCTTCTTCTTCTCCTAACCCTTCTTCTCCTTCTAACTCCATAAGCTCAACTGAACTCTCTTTATCAGGGTGAATTCTAGGGCAGTGCTCAACTCCACCCCCTAGCAGGTGTCCTGCATTAGCTCGTGACTCATTCCCTGAATGGTAGCGTTTCTCTTGCCTCTGTGTTTGGGTTCTAAGGTAACCAGGAGCCATGTGCTTTTGTTTACAACTCAGCCCTACTCCTGTTCCTGGCTTTTTAGCCTCATCTAACGGGCTGGAAGTACCCACTATGTCACAATATATATTCTTCAGGTGCACGCGCCATTTTGGGACTTAGGCCCAAAGTTTTCCCTTACCATGGAAAAACCTGCCTCGGGTTTCAAGAAGTGCACCAAGTGTGGCGGTACCATCTCCGTCACCGACACCCATGAGTGGTGTCTTAAATGTTTAGGTCCTGACCACTCCATCTCGGAGTGTGTGGCCTGTGCCATGATGTCCAAGAGGGGTTGACAAAACCGGGCTGCTAAACTCAGCACCCTTTTTCCCTCCGATGCAGCCTCTGTGGCATCGACGTCTTCCAGGGCTTCGTCTTCCTCCCATGGATCTCAGGTAACTAAACATAAGTCTGGCTGGTCCTCAAAGGGTAGATCTCCTTCCAAGCATCGAGATGCCTCTGGTGTTGCCCTTGAGGGTTCTGTACCGGCAAAATTGCCCGGCGGGAGACTTCAGCTTCCAAAGCATTATCGGGGCTCCAGGATGTTCTCGAGGCCTCAACCTTGGCAGAACTACTGGTGCCGTGCCCTGGGGTACCGGCTGCTTTCTCTGGTACCGACACCCAGGCATCGGCAGCGTCGATAGACCAGAGGTTCCTGGCTATTCAACGCAGTCTGGCGGCTCTCCTTGCCGCATCAACACCCTCGGAACCGCATCAGACATTACAACCAGTACTGGTATCGGCACCAGTACCAATAGCATCGGCATCGGTGTCAGCATTCCCGGCACCCAGTCAAGCCATGCCTTCCGGTACTGATATACCGGTACCGATTCACCCGGCACCGACTTTGATCGGTACGGGTATCGTGCTCTACAAGAGCATCCGGACAGAAAGTACTTTGAATCCTCAGAGGAGTCTGAGGATTCTGACAGTTCTGTCTGTACCGGCGAACTTCTCCCCGAGGAGCCTTCCTCTCCCAAACGTAGGATGTCTCCTCCAAAAGATATCTCCTTTCAGGATTTTATCAGGGAGGTGGCTCGAGGTCTTTCTAATCTCCAGGAACAAGCAGGAATGAGTCTTCACATATGGGTATCGTCGGTACCGATGGAGCCTGCGCGGGAACGCTCCCCAGCGTCCAGTACGAAAGCTTTTGGGAGCATCCCACAGCGCCTGCGCGCTGCCTTTCCCGCCTTTCCTAACCGCCTCTCTTCAGTTCTTTTCCGCGGAGCCAGCAGGTCGTCTTCCTGTCACCGCTGAAGAAGTTCTTTATTTTCTTTATTTCTTTGATTGCGCGTCTGCCTTCTTCGAGGTCGTGTTCCTGTCACCGTAGCAGAATTCTTTATTTTTTTCTTTATTTTTCTGTGTCGCGTCTGCCTTCTTCGACGTCAGACCGGTACCGCCGGTCTTTTCTTTCTTAAAAAAAAAACAACTTCTTCAACTGTGCATTTTCAGTTTGGGCCTTAGGCCTGAACATATTTTCTCCTCATGGAGAAGCCCGCTTCCTGGTTCAAAAAGTGCACGAAATGTGGCGGTACTATTTCTGTCACCGACACCCATAATTGGTGTCTGAAATGTTTGGGTCCTGACCATTCCATCACGGATTGTGTGTCCTGTACCATGATGTCTAAAAGAGGTCGGCAGAACCGAGCAGCCAAGCTCAGTACCCTGTTTCCCTCTGATGCAGCCTCGGTGGCATCGACGTCTTCCAGGGCTGCTTCTTCCTCCCATGGATCTCAGGTAACCAAACATAAATCTAGCCGGTCCTCGAAGGGCAAATCTCCCTCTAAGCATCGAGATGCCTCCGGGCTTGTCCTCGAGGATTCCGCACCGGCAAAATTACCCCGGCGGGAAGTTCCGGCTTCCAAAGCATTGTCTATGGGTCACAGGTTGACATCGATGGCTCGGCCTCGACCGATCACCTGTTGCCGTGTTCTGGGGTACCGGTGGCCTCCACTGGTACCGACATCCAAACTCTGGTGGCGTCAATGGATCAGAAGATTCTGTCCATGCAGCACACCCTAACGGCGTTTATGCAGGCTTCGATGCCTCCGGTACCGCAACAGTCTCCGTTGCCGGTACCGACATCGGCATCGTTCCCGGTGCCGGTACCAATTGCATCGACATTGGCTTCGGTGTCGACTGCAACGATACCGTCCTATGATGCCCATCGGTACCGAACCGGTACCGCTTACTCCCGATGTCGATCCCACTCGGTACGCGTATCGGGCTTTACAGGAGCATCCAGACAGGCGATACTTCGATTCCTCCGAAGACTCTGATGAGTCGGAGGCTTCTTTCGATGCACCGGTGCTTCTTCCTCAGGAGTCTGATTCTCCAAAACGAAGAATGTCTCCTCCAGAAGACTTGTCTTTTCAGGACTTCATTAGGGAAGTGGCTAGGGGCCTCTCCATTACAGAGTCAGAGCCTAGAGCCAAGCAAGTAAATATTTTGCAATATCCTAAGGCTCCTAAAGAAGCAGCTACTTTACCTATTCATGAGATTCTCTATGATCTCATGTTGAGCATGTGGGAGACTCCTCTTACCACCTCTCCTCATTCTCGTAGATTAGACACCATGTACCGTGTCCCTCCTTGTCCTGGCTTTCATAAGTCTCAGCTTCCTCACCACTCTATTGTGGTAGAGTCTGCCATGAGGAAAATAAAGAGTGCAAAGAGACACTCATCTAATCCTCCAGGACGTGAATGCAGGACCCTTGATGCTTTTGGCCGAAGGGTTTTCCAAGGTAATATGCTTGCTGCCAGAATCAACTCCTATAGTCTCTATATGGGGATGTTTCTAAAAGAAGTCACAGATCATCTGCAGACTTTAGTCCCTGTTATTTCAGAAGATAAAGGAATTTCTCACTTGCTGACTGTATCGCTTGGGCGTACGAGCAGCCGGCCTCGTGTTGGAAGGTAGAGTCACAGCTCATCGTGTTCGGGCGAAGGCTACGTCGGTGGCTTACCTCCGCTCTGTTCCATTGGCAGACATCTGCCGGGCCGCTACTTGGTCTTCAAGCCAGACTTTTGCAGCCCATTACTGCCTGGAGAGGGAGTCCCGCAGGGACAGTGCTTTCGGACAGGCAGTCCTCCGTAACCTCTTTGAGGTATAGGCAACTCCTACCCTCCATCCCGGATGTTGGGCTACCGGTTAGAGACATATTCAGAGAAGATTCCTTCCTTCTGTGCTACTGAGCTTGAGGGAGCTCATTTTTGTGCTTAGGGTCTCCCGTAGCCTTAAGCTTGGGAGTCCCATATGTGAGGACTGACTTCCTGCTTGGTCCTGGAGAAAGCGTAGTTACTCACCTGTAACAGGTGTTCTCCAGGAGCAGCAGGAATCAGTCCTCACAACCCTCCCTCCTCCCCTTGGAGTTGCAGTTCTATGCTTTCGTTTTTTGCTAATTTTTTGCTGTCTTTTAGCTATGTCATCTGACTGAGCAAGATGGCACCCTTGGGCGGGAAGAGGACCGCGCATGCGCGCTGCAATTCCCAAAGGCTTTCTTTGAAAGCTGGGGAAAATTGCTCCGCGAGGGCTCCGTCGGCGCCGACGTCACCCATATGTGAGGACTGATTCCTGCTGCTCCTGGAGAACACCTGTTACAGGTGAGTAACTACGCTTTATCTCCAGGAACAAGCAGGAATGAGTCTTCACATATGGGTACATCAGTACCGATGGAGCCTGGGCGGGAACGCTCCCCAGCGTCCTAAAAAAAGTTTTTGGGAGCATCCCACACGCATGCGCGCTGCCTTCCCGCCCATTCACTTCCCTCTCATCAGTTTTCCACGGAGCCCGCAGGACGTATTCCTGTCACCGCAGAAAATTCTTCTTTTTATTCTTAGTTTTTTGTGGTCGCGTCTGCCTTCCCTCGACGCCACCGGCATTGCCGGTGCTTTTCTTTCTTTTTACTACAGAATTTCTTCTTTTCTTTAGAAATATTTTCCTGTTTAGTGCCTGACTAAAGCCAGCCACTATCCTTAAGAAATGCTCAAAGTGTGGCAGTACAGATATATTTTCAGACACTCATACTTGGTGTCTAAAATGTTTAGGTCCTGACCATTGTCCACTGGAGTGTCTCTCCTGCTGGAGCTCAAACAGAAGTCTTCAGGATCGAGCACAACTCTATATTCGGTTCACATCGCACTCAATGTCACCAGCTAGAATATTTCTTTTTCACAGGATCAGGTAACCAAACAAAAGTCTGTAAAGACTAGCCAGTCCTCGAGTGGTAGATCTCCTTCTCAGCATTGAGATGCCTCTGGCCTTGCCCTCGAGGACATTTTGGCAATAAAGCCCCGGTGGGAGTCTTCGGGCTCCAAAGCATTAACGGGGCTTCAATTTGTTCCCGGGGTTCTTACCTCGATGAACATACCTGGGCCATGCTCGGTGGTTGTGGCCGCTTTGATCGGTACCGACACCCTGGCATCGGCTATGGTGATGGATGAAACACTCCTCACCGATGAAGTAGTCTAGCGCTCTCGGCTACTTCAGTACCGCTGGAATTGCTACAGACCGTTCCTCGAATATCGGTATCGGCTTCGGTACCGGTATCGACGTCGGTGTCGGTACCGGTATCGACGTCGGTGTCGGTACCGGTATCGACGTCGGTGTCGGTACCGGTATCGACGTCGGTGTCGGTACCGGTATCGACGTCGGTGTCGGTACCGGTATCGACGTCGGTGTCGGTACCGGTATCGACGTCGGTGTCGGTACCGTCCATACTTGCTTCCTTCGATGCCGAGCCTGGAATCGATCTCTAGCAAGGAGGATTCGGTTCCGACTCGTCTCGGTACCAACCTCGGGCGGTACCGAAGACATCGCTTTAAGGAAAATCCGATGCTTCATCCTTTCAAGTCTTCCGATCCTGATGACTGGGATGAATCCATCGGTACCAAGGCTGAATTTTCAACAAGTCTAGCCTTTACCCCTCATTTTAGAGGCTCCTCCTCAGGGGAGATTTATTTTCAAGCTTTTCTGCTTGATATGGCAAAGTTACTTGCCATTTCTATACCTGGTAAAGAATCCCTACCAGGGGATTCAGAGACCCTGCAATTCCCCTGGATTCCAAAGGAGGTGATCATGCTTCCTTTGCATCAGATCTTACAAGATCTACTATTAAGAATGTGGGAAATTCCTTTAACGGTATCCCCACATTCTAAGACACTTGACACTATGTACTGCTTTGGCATCACCAGAATCGGATTGGACCTGAAGCAGGGTTGAAAAATTGTTACTGCAACCCGAAACGTGACATGCTGTCGAGCTCTGTATTCTGGATGAGTTGTTTCAAGCTAGTAGTATGGCTTGTTCTCTAAACTACAAAAAAGCTAAGTGAAGTTTTACTTTCAGTTGTATAAAATTAAAAAGGAGAGGTCACAGTGGCACATGAATTGCTTCTGTTTGTTTGGCTGACCAGCTCCGACAAAAACGAAAGAATTGGATGGGGGATTTATATCAGGATCTTAATGGTGAAGGGTTGTATATTTTTGGTTCTGATAGGTTTATGATTTTTCATTCGTAAAACTATGTACAAGGTGCCACCTTCTCCAGGTTTTCAAAAGTCTCAACTTCCTCATCATTCAGCCTCAATGGCTCATCTAAACTCGGTGTCCATCGACCAGATCTGTCGAGCGGCCACCTGGGCCTCGGTTCACACCTTCACAGCCCATTACTGTTTGGACAAGGACTCCCGCTGGGATGCCTCGTTTGGTCAGGCTGTCCTCAACACCTGTTCCATTCCTAATCAACTCCTACCCACCTACCCTGGTTGGATGCCAGAGATCCATGGGGGGGAAGTGGAGCCCTCTGCAAGGGCACACAACCATGGGGTCTCTCCCTGGCATCTGCAGCTAGGGAGTCCCCATATGTGAAGACTCATTCCTGCTTGTTCCTGGAGATAGCACAGTTACTTACCTGTAACAGGTGATCTCTGGGAACAGCAGGAATAAGTCTTCACAACCCACCCACCTCACCTAGGAGTTGTATCTCTCTATCTATCTTTCCTTTCCTCTCTCTCTCTTTGTCTCAGCTTTAAAACTCGAACTGGAGAGAGGCGGTTAGGAAAGGCGGGAAGGCAGTGCGCAGGCGCTGTGGGATGCTCCCAAAAGCTTTCTTACTGGACGCTGGGGAGCGTTCCCGCGCAGGCTCCATCGGTACCGACGATACCCATATGTGAAGACTTATTCCTGCTGTTCCCAGAGATCACCTGTTACAGGTAAGTAATTGTGCTTTACTGTAACCTCTCCGGTTACGTTACATCTGAAGCTCTTCATGTAAAGTCATCATCCTAAGTGACATCGCTTAGGGAAGACATTACTGATCTTCAAGAAATTGGAGGCTACACCGACTACTACAAGTGTTTCTTTCTTTCATTTAGATAGAGGGGTCTTAAAGACTTATCCTTTTTCTGCAAACCAGTCAGATTTATCTCCTCTCTTTCCTAGAGCTTTTTTCTGCTCCAAGGACAAAGAGCTTCAAACTTTGGCCTACAAAAGCTTTAGCTTCTCATCCAAAGTCCAACCCCATTAAACTCCCCCAGTTTTTTCTTCTGGAATTAGTTCTAGCCATTTAGGCTTCTGACCTCTGCCTGTATTGCAAAATTTATTTCCTCTACTTCACAGTAAGGTAATCTGATCCACCTGCGTACCCTTCAACCTATTGAGGTCCTCCACCGATTGGTGAGTTTCTTGCAGCATAATGATCTCTCCTTTGTCTCTGAATAGCCCCCAGGATTTTCCTTCTCTTAATAGGGCTTGCTAGTCCACATACATTCCAGCTAATTAGTGTCACCCCCATTCACCGGATGCAAAATTAAGTTGGTCTGACCAGATAACCACTAAAAATCCGGAGATCCCCCCCCCCCAGCCTGGGACCCTCGTTCTACACCCAACCTATCAACAATCATTCCCTGCACCAGCCATAGGCACACTCCTCCTCCTCTGCCTTCTCGGGTCTCCTTAATGTTCATATGTACTAGGCCTTTGTCTAACTTCCCCCTCCCCCACCTCCACTTCCTCTATCCCTACCAACCATCTCACTTGAGTCATTACAGATGTTAGAATCCCCAGCCACCCATTCACACTCCACTTAGTATCCATTTACTAAACCCCTGTACCTTACCCCGAAACTCCCCCAGTGACTAGTTATCCCCCCCCCCAAATAACCATAAACACCCCCCCATTCGCCGCTAGTCTATATCCATTAACCCAAAACCCTCCAGCTCGCAGATTCATGGGTCTTAAGCAGGTAATTACAAAAGCAACCATGATTCCTGAATAGCTCTCTCGGAGCATACCCTTAAACATAACGAGGGAGGTCCATCCGCTCCGACTGAACAGAAACTGCACACCAGTGATCCGCACAGCACAAAAGAAAAAAATATAAACACAACAGGATAGGAACTCCCGGGTTATACAGCCCACTCGGGCCTCCCATCAACTAAGCCCCAGTCAGTGACCGATAGGTCTACAGGCTCCCTTGCATTTCAACACAGATGCAGTACTGTTGGGCCCCAGTCCGGCACATGAGTCTACCCGGAGGGCTCTCAAAATTACTCGACCCGGTCATGCAGCTCCTCCACACTGCTGAGTCCAAAGACCAATTCTTCCACACATCGTGTCACACCATCACTTCGTGCCTTTTGCTCATAAAATCCTCAACGGATTTCTGCCATTTTTAACAGTTCCAGCCGGGTTAGACACCCCCCAGAGGCAGGGAGATGCGAGGAGTCCAGGTATTGTTGCGCTGATTTGGGACTCTCAAAGGTCCGCGGCCCCTTAGTGAAAAAAATCTTTAGTCTGGCGGGGTATAGGACTGCAAATTTCAATTGCATTACTACCAGTCTCTGGCATACTGTGGCATATGCCCTTCTCTTGGCACTTAGTTCCATCGAGTAATCCTGGAAAGCCATGATTTTTATATTCCCACTTATCATAGGGCCTTGAGCTCTCATCAGTTTCAGCACTTTTTCTTTTTGCAGGAAATTCATGAACCTAGCTATTACCACTCTAGGTCCCTTGCGCATAGGCCCAATCCAATGGATACGTTCAATAAGCAGTGGTTTACAGTCCTCACCCAAGGCCAAAGATGAAATCAGCAAGGTTTCCACATAGCCCCGCAGCTCACTTTCTTTCACTGATTCTGGAACTCCAACAAAGCGAATATTTTTCCTTCTCCTGCGATTCTCAAGGTCATCCAATTTCAATACTTGTTTTACCAGCAGTGTTTTTAGGTGTTTGAGCTCAGTGTCCATTTTACTTTGCACATCTTCTACCTGTGATATCCGTCCCTCCGCTTCATTCAACCATGAGCCCACCATCTCAAATGATTGGGCTAGGGAATCTAGGCGACCCATGATGGCATCAAAATGCCCAACCAGGGCTCCCACCATCGCCACCGTTACCTCCTCAACCAACGCGGCCTGCCCTGGCGAGTTTGGCAGGGAAGAAGGGGAGTTGGCCATCTTGGTAGGTTGTGCCATCACCTTTTCTGGATCTCATCGGGCTGATTTCATGTCACCCACATTGCATTTTCACTCCGCAGGTTCACCAGGGGTATCCAGGTCAGTTCTTCATCTTTTGTAGGCCAAAACTGTAAAACTTGTTATGTCCAGGGCATTAATAGTGGCTGGGAATTCAGGAGTGAGCACAGAACCCATCTATGCTCCCTCAGCACAACACGTGAACCCCCTCTCCATCAATCTTAACATTCACAAAAATCCACCTTTCTCTCACATCCTTTTTTACTTCCAGTATTTCTGCATAAACCCCTCTCTGAAAGTTATTGTCACACACATCCTGGTATATCAGAGGCTGGTTCCACTTCCATATTGTTTTTCTGCAACAGCCATTTATGGTACTCCTTATGGAGGTGAGCTATCTGCAAAAACAACATATCTGCTTTTGGTGAGATTGCCCCTCTAAATAGCAAGGTACACTTTTTCAGACATTTAATCCCTGAACATTCCCTTCACAGGCCCTGCCAGAGGTGTTGTGTGTGCTCAGATTTGAGGAGAGTGGAGATAAAGGGAAAAAGGACCGCTCCGGCAATGACGACTAGAAGAAAGGCAGCAGACTTAAAGGAGTTTGCCTACACAGGCAGACAGCAGGAAGGTTGGGGAGAGGTGAAAATGGCAGCAGAGGAGGCCGTAGGCTCTGGACAGCCAGCGCGGGCAGCTGCAGATGAAGAGCTGGAAACGGTGGCACACCTCATAAAAGCTGAACTATGTGAGTGGCTTAAAGAATTAAAAATTGAACTTGCTGTGATAAAGGTGGAGCTGGGTAACTTCATGCAAGAACTCAGATGAAATGGCTGATTTTGGTCACTGAGTGGACAACCATGAGGACAGATTGGAGCAGATGGAACAGAAGCTAAACACCACAGAAGACTGGAGGGAACAGCTGATCTTGAAAATAGGACTCTGAGGAACAATTTAAGAATTCAGGGGGGTTCTGGAAGACGGTGAATTTGCTGACAGTAGGAAACTGGCAATAGCAGTCTTCAAGAGAGCTCTGAGGAGTGAAGGTGACGAGCACATACCAGATTCTATAGTGCTTGATAGAGCATACAGGGCGCTGGGATCCCCAAGGAAAAATGTCCTCAGGGACATTGTGGTATGTTTTCAGTATTATCAGCTCAAAGAGTGCATGGCAGCTAAAATGAAGGGAGTGAAAAGCTTTAACTGGCAAGGATATCAAGTGGTTATTGTTGCAGACCTGGAGAGTGGCACCTTGCAGCGACGAAAGGACATGGCACATATCACCAAGGCCTTGCAGTCTGCACAGTTAAAATACAGATGGCTTTAACCTTTCGGACTGACCTTCTCCACAAATGGGTGCACATGGTGAGTAAGTACGGTGGGAGAGGCGGAGAAAGACGCTGTGGGATGCTGATATTCCTGTGGAAAAGGTACGACTAGTGGAGTGCAAGCGACGTGAAGGCCACAAAGGAACGTTGGAACGTTGTGGCAGGAGAGCTCAATAAGAAGCAGAAGAAAGATCTCACCCAAAAGACATTGACTAAAGAGAGTGGAGTGGACATTGATACTTGACTTTGCATTGTGTGTAAATTGACTGTATGGGGGCAGGAAAGGTCTAGGACTGAAGGAATGAGTTGAGTGTGCATAGTAGGTACGGAAGTGAAGGAAGGGGTGGGGCGGGAAGAAGGTAGAAGGAGGGGAGGTTCAATCGGAGGCTGCTCGAGAAAGAAGGGGAGTGTCTCCAAGTGGATAGGGGTAAAGGGATGGAGGAGGGGTGGAGGAGGAGAGAATAGAGGATTTCAGGGGGGTAGGAGGAGGGAAGGGAACGGGAGGGAGGAGGGATTAAGAGTAAAGATGGCTACACTCAGTGTCAAAGGCCTGGGTTCAATCGGAGGCTGCTCAAAAAAGAAGGGGAGTGTCTCCAAGTGGATATACTTTGCTTACAAGAAATGCCTATACCCACATCCTCATTCACCTCCTGCACCGACAGTACCTCCGCTTCGTCATTGGTGAACATCACTATCAATATAGGGTTCTACCTTTCAGCCTAGCACCCGCCCCAAGGACTTTCACAAAATATTTGGCGGTTCTAGCCACTTTTCTTCAAGTGCAAGGCATCTTTGTCTTCCCTTATCTGGATGACTGGTTGATCAGAGGTAGAATGCCAGACGACCATCTGTCCTCGCAATGCACCATCCAGGTGCTGGAGCAGCTGGGTTTTGTCATCTACTACCCAAAGTACCACCTGCAGTGCCTAGAGTTCATTGGAGCTCTCTTCGATACTATGGTGGTTAGAGTCTTCCTTCCCTCGGACTGGGTTCAGTGCCTTGTCGTTCTGGACCAAGATGTCCAAAGTTGCTCAACTGTCTCAGCTCGCCAAATGCTTCACCTCCTAGACTACATGGCTTCCATAGTCAACGTAACCCTGCTGGCTCAGGCAACCATGGTACTCCCTGTTGATTCACTTCTCCCAGGTGCCTCCTCTTCATCTCGGCCATGCCCCGGATCTGCTTTCTCAGGAGGAGGGGACCCTCCTCCTCCTCCTCCACCTCCACCTCACTCTCAAGTCCCTAGCCCTCACGGCTTGGGTGCTGAGAGGGTAGCTCTTGCTCAGTTTCACCTGCCTAGGGACATGGAGAATATTCTCCTCACATCCCGTAAGGATTCCACCAGATGGGCCTATGCCTTCAGATTCTCTGTCTGGTGTGCAGGCAAAGCCCTTAACCGTTTCTCCTGCTTGGTGGAGTACGACTGGTTCATCTACCCTGACCACTGGGTCCTCGACGTCAGAGTCTTAATATTGTTGGCCTTGGTTTTCCAGTGTTTCCAGAGGTTATATCTGCTCTTTGAGCCTTGTCTTTGACTCCTCCATGAAGGTGCTGTTCCTTAAGGTCGCCCTGTGTGTCCTCAGTCTTCGCTATGATGTTGATGTGTTTATTATTTTTTTATATACCACCTTTTTTGTAAAGGCAGGGTGGTTTACATCAATTAAAATAAATAGAAACCAGGAAAGGAACTCCATAAAACAGCAAAAAAGGAAAGAAAAGTAGTAAAAATAGGAAAAATAGCATAGAGATATACTAGACAGAGGAAAAGATGAAAAGTTATGATGCTGCATAATCTAAGTCCCAAAGGCCTGCTGGAATAGATAAGTTTTAAGTTGAATGAATAGAAAAAAGATTATAGATGGATGTGTCATGGCAAAGAGTTCCAAAGAATAGGCACACACAAAAAAAAGGTTGAATGTCTGGTAGACTCCAGCCTTGCTAGGGATGTTGGGGGGGATATGAAGACTGTTGTCATGTAGGGATTGTAGAGCTCGAAGGTGGGTATATCTCTGAATTCCCTGGCCAGGTCCACAAAGCACCAGCAAAACTCCTGCTTAGGCTTAGCAGTCCCATCAAAATGCTTTTCAGTTTCACTGGTGGCCTCACTGTCAGAATCAGCTGATGCCATATTTAGCAGGGATGCTGCTTGTGCCCAACCCTTTGCATGCAACCATGACACTTGCAGCTTTTCTTAATTTCTGAAACTTTTGCTTTACCAGTCATTTCTGATCCAGTTAAACACTCCGAAGCTTCCAAACCGCTGACCAAATTTGCTCCAGGAGAGTTGTTAAACACTAATTTCAGCTCTGGAAGGTGCAGAGCTTCCAGACTAAGCATTCGTCAGGTTGGCTGATGTTACTTCCTCCTGAACTCTTGTCTCTGAGTCACTGGCTTTGAAGAGGAGACCTTTTGTCTCCTTCTCCCAAGCACCATCACTGACTGAGGACACCACTAGCACACCCAAGGCTTTCCTTTAGCCATCTAGCAACTTTAACCCTCTAACTGACCCGATCCCCCATGAGGCCTACATGCCCCATCAGTGTCCCATAACACTTTAGAAGAAAGTAGTCCAGTGCAGTATTTCAGACATGCACACAGCACAAAGGAATAAGCATCCTACAGCCATCATAAATGTCAGTTTCATGTCCTCTGAAATTCCTTTGCCTCCCTATGTGCTCTGTATTTTGAAGATGAATAAATGCATGATGTGTTTATGTGAAAACATGAAAAGGTCTCCAAATTTTCTGTTTGTGGGAGAGGGGAGACACACATGAACATGTGTCTGATTTATTCTCAATATATTTCTTGTAGAGAGGAGGAGGAGGATAAGATGCTAGAAGCCATGATCAAAAAGAAAGGTAAGAAAGAAACTGAATGTTTGAAAATATGAAAGGATTCTTAGCTCACAGCCCCCACATGCCAGGCACACAAAGAGGTGCAGTAATAAAGATTTGCAATGCATAACCAGTGGTTTTTTTTTCCACAGGTGTTCTGTTATATATTGGTCTATCCAGAAATAGTCTTTAGTTCTAAAATTACTTATTCAGTTTTAAATTGTTTTGCAAGGCTGTTAGCTTCTCCTAGGTGTGAGATCAGGCAGCACTTACTATTTTTCTCAGTGTTGGAAAGAACTCTGCTGTTAACTCATGTCACATATCATGCCTGTCAAACTAGAGAAAAAGCTCTGTATCAAAACCTATGAAAGTAAACTGTGTCAAAAAATAAAAAACTAGTATGCATTCACTGAAGAAGCAGAATTCAAGCAAAGATATTGAAAGCAACAGAAAGGTCTCAGACTTTAACGGGCAAACTGTATACCCAAGGCAATGTTCACCAACAGAGCACAGTAAAAGCCCTTACTTGCATCAACGACCTTAGATATTATGTTGCTTCAACTGAATAGCTATCACACTCCTTAAACATAAATTAGAACAGCATTTCGCTCAAAAAATCAGTATAGGAGTGTGAATAGTATAACTTAGCTGCAAAACGTCTTGCTTGAATTACTGCACAGCCTTCGTTTCGACCCCGCTCATACCCCAACGCTCTCAATCGCGCTGTTATAGCGTTTCACCCGAGCAGGTTTCTTCAGGGGGTGGCAGGCAGAGGATATCGAGAACACTAAATGATGAAAAATAGGAATGCATTAGTTTTGTAAACGGCACAGTATGTTTTGTAAACGGTAAAGTATGTGCCGTTTACAAAACTAATGCATTCCTATTTTTCATCATTTAGTGTTCTCGACATCCTCTGCCTGCCACCCCCTGAAGAAACCTGCTCGGGTGAAACGCTATAACAGCGCGATTGAGAGCGTTGGGGTATGAGCGGGGTCGAGACGAAGGCTGTACAGTAATTCAAGCAAGACGTTTTGCAGCTAAGTTATACTATTCACCCTCCTATACTGATTTTTTGAGCGAAATGCTGTTCTAATTTATGTTTAAGGAGTGTGATAGCTATTCAGTTGAAGCAACATAATATCTAAGGTCGTTGATGCAAGTAAGGGCTTTTACTGTGCTCTGTTGGTGAACATTGCCTTGGGTATACAGTTTGCCCGTTAAAGTCTGAGACCTTTCTGTTGCTTTCAATATCTTTGCTTGAATTCTGCTTCTTCAGTGAATGCATAATAGTTTTTTATTTTTTGACACAGTTTACTTTCATAGGTTTTGATACAGAGCTTTTTCTCTAGTTTGACATATCATGCCTGGGCATGTGATAAGACTTGTGTCTCATGCTTCTTGCTTGCACTGGTAGATTATTCAGGGGCTGTACTTACATCTTCAGGATGAAAGAATGTCAAAATGCATCTGACATTGCACCTGAAGAGAAGGCTACAGTCTGGCTATAAAACAGGGATCCCCAAACTTTTCACAGGAAGGGTTATGGAGGACATTTCAAATTGAGCAGGTCAAGTGATTTTAAATGTTTGGGGAGGGAGGTAGGAGGCAAGTTTCTAAAGTGTGTGATAGACAGCCTTAATCTCTGCTTCCTTATCTGTCCAGTCCAGACTCCTGGGGTAGTCCCTCTTCCTGCAGATGGAGATTGAGAATTCTAGGATAGAATGATGTCACTGTATAAGGGCAGCATGCCCCTCCCATCAAACCAGTATTCTCAGTCTCCAGCAGATAGAGAATGAGCCCTTTTGGGTCTGGGCTCTACTGAAGGTATTAATCCTAGGAGTGCAAGCAGTCTTCTGGCTACTTATCAGGCTCTCCAGGAGCAGACAGATATAATTTAAAAAAAAAAAAAAAGGTTAGGTGATAGCAGCTGGACAGGCTGTAGGTAGCAGGCCCAGGATCCTTTCTGGTGCTTTCTTCCTTTCCCCAGTATCTGCCTCTTAGGAGAGGTATCTGGAGGCTGGGATTTGTGGATAGTGGGGTGAGCACATGTGTGGTGCATTTTCTCTTATTCATATCCCACTTAAGAACATAAGAAATGCCATACTGACTCAGACCAATGTCATTCAAGCCCAGTATCCTGTCTCCAACAGTGGCTAATCCAGGTCACAAGTACCTGGCAGGTTCCTAAAAAGATACACAGGTTCCACAATACTTGGGTAAGCAGTGGTTTTCCTGGGTCCTTTTTAATAATGGTTTATGGACCTTTCCTCCAGGAACTTGTCCAAACCTTTTTTAAACCCAGCTATATTAACAGCCTTTACTACATCCTCCGGTAACAAATTCCAGAGTTTGATTACACGTTGAGTGAAAAAATATTTTCTCTTATTAGTCATATGGGTTACACTGTAGCTTCATTTCATGTCTCCTAGTCTTTCTACATATTGATGGTGTAAACAATCAATCTATGTTTACCCGATCCACTCCATTCATTAATTTATAGACCTCTATCATATCACCCCTCAGGCGTTTCTTTTCCAGGTTGAAGATCCCTAACCCTTTAAGCCTTTCCTCACAGGGGTATCCTTCCATCCTCTTTACCATTTTGGTGGCCCTTTTCTGTACCTTTTGTGATTCTGCTATATCCTTTTTTAAGATATGGCAACCAGAAGTGCACACAATATTCAAGGTGCAGTCGCACCATGGAACGATATAGAGGCATTATAATATCCTTGGTTTTATTCTCCATTCCTTTCCTTATGATTCCTAACAGTCTCTTTGCTTTCTTGGCTACCACTGTACACTAGGCGAACATATTATCCATAATGATGCCTAAAACTTTTTCCTGAGGGGTGGTTCCTAACGTCAAACCTTGCATCATGTAATCATAGTTGGGGTTGTTCTTTCCTAGGTGCATAACCTTGCACTTGTCCAGATTAAATTTTATCTGCCATTTGGACATCCAGCCTTCTTATTTATCAAGGTCCTCTTGCAATTTTTCACAATCCTCTTGGGTTTTAAGAACTGAATAATTTTGTGGCATCTGCAAATTTGATCACCTCACTCATTATTCCTATTTCCATGTCATTTATGGATATATTAAAA
This sequence comes from Ichthyophis bannanicus, assembly GCA_033557465.1. Lineage (NCBI taxonomy): Eukaryota > Metazoa > Chordata > Amphibia > Gymnophiona > Ichthyophiidae > Ichthyophis > Ichthyophis bannanicus. The sequence goes on along the minus strand of CM066031.1, from coordinate 1,002,843,113 downwards.
AGCAGCGGGCCCAGCACAGATCCCTGGGGTACTCCACTATTCACCTTTCTCCATTGAGAAAATCAGCCATTGAGCTCTACTCTCTGCTTTCTATCTCTTATTCCCTTGTCCTCTCATTTCTTTTCCCTCCACTCCCTCATTTCCTTCGGTCTCCTCTAAGTCTGCTCTATCATCCTTATTGTCCTCTTCCCTCTTTCCCCTACAGCCCCCCTCCCCCAGGCCTGTACCCATGAAGCAGGGCACACTTGTATATACCTATCTCCAGGAACAAGCAGGAATGTAGTCCTCACATATGGGTGCCGTCGACACCGACAGAGCCTGTGCGGGAATGCTCCCCAGCGTCCCAAAAAGAAAGCTTTTGGGAGCATCCACCACGCATGCATGCTGCCTTCCCGCCCAACTACCTCTCTCACTTCAGTTCTTTGTTTTCCGCGGAGCCGACAGGACGTGTCCCCTGTCACCGCAGAAAATCTTCTTTTATTTTATATTTTTTTGTGGTCGCGTCTGCCTACCGTCGACACCTGCTCTGGTGCTTGGTGCCATTTTGGGCATTAGGCCCTCTTTTTCCTTACCATGGAAAAACCAGCCACTGGATTTAAAAAATGTTCAAAATGTGTTGGTACAATTTCTATTACCGACACCCATGACTGGTGTCTTAAATATTTAGGTCCTGACCATTGCCCAGCAGAGTGTCTCTCCTGCAGGAAGTTGACTAAAAGAAGTCTTCAGAATCGAGCAAATCAACTCGGTGCCCTATTTGCTTCAGACACAGCGTCTGTAACGTCGATGTCTTCCAGGGCTTCGACTTCTTCCCAGGGATCTCAGGTAACTAAACACAAGTCTTCTAAGACTAGCCGGTCCTCGAAGGGTAGATCTCCCTCTAAGCATCAAGATGCCATTGGCATTGCCCTTGAGGACAATTTACTGGCAAAACAGCCCCGATGGGACTCTTCGGGCTCCAAAGCTTTATCGGGGCTCCAGGATGTTCCAGAGGCCTCAACCTCGATGGAACTACTGGTGCCATGCTCGGGGGTTGTGGCCGCTCACACCGGTACCGACACCCCGGCATCGGCAGTAGCGGTGGACAAAAGACCCCTCGCTATCGAACGCAGTCTAGCGACTCTTTTAGCTACTTCGGCACTGCTAAGGTCGCTGCAGACGGTTCCGCAGGCACCGGTACCAATGCCGGTACCAGTGCCAGTGCCTTCGGTACCTGTTTCAACAGGCATGCTTCCCCCGATGCTGAGCTTGGAATCTCTCTCTAGCATGGGGGATCAGGTACCGACTCATGTTGGTACCGACGCCATCTGCTTCGGGAGACCTCGGTGCTTCCTCCTTTCGAATCTTCCGATTCCGATGACTCGGATGATTCCACCGGTATCAGAGCTGAACTTTTGCAAGATTCAACTCTTTCTCCTCAACGCAGAATGTCCCCTCCTGAGGACATGTCTTTTCATGATTTTGTACGTGATATGGCAAAGGGTCTTGCAATTACAGTAGTACCTGAAAAGGAAGCTAGGGCAGAAGAATTGAGAATTCTTCAATATCCTTTGGCTCCAAAGGAGGCAGCTATGCTTCCTATACATCAGATCTTATGTTAAGGATGTGGGAAGCTCCTTTAACAGTATCTCCACATTCTAGACGTCTTGACACTATGTATCGAGTACCACCTTGTCCAGGGTTTCAAAAGACTCAGTTACCACATCATTCTATGGTGGTAGAGTCCGCCATGAGACGGATTAAGAGTGCTAAGAGACATTCTTCCAATCCACCAGGTCGTGAGTCTAGAACACTGGATGCCTTTGGTCGTCGATGCTTTCAGTCCTCCATGCTGTCAGCAAGAATCAGTTCCTATATATTATACATGGGAATGTTTCTTGAAGAGGTTACAAAAGACTTAGAACTCTTGAACCCTTTTCTTCAGGAGGATAAACGGACAGATCATTTGACTTTGGTCAAACATGCTCAGAATGTCTCTAAATTTATGAATCGTGCTACCTTTGACTGTTTTGAATGTATTAGCAGAACCTCTGCTATATCCATAGGAGCACGTCGTATTGCCTGGCTCCAGGTTTCAGACTTGGAGGAATGGGTGCAAGATAAGCTGGGTAACATTCCTTGCACAGGAGAAAATCTCTTTGGCAAGGATTGGCAACTCAAGGCTAACAAAATTGACACTGATAATACAACTTTAGACAGATTGTCAAAATCTACAGCTAACCCAGCCAAGAAAAAGTTTTTTAAAAAACCTTTTTTCTCTAAGAAGAAATTCTATCCATCTTCCACCCAGCAAACACATGTTCCCCAGAAGGGGCAACAACAAACTAGACAAAGAAAGACACAACCTCAGAAGGCCCAGCAAGCTCAGCCTCCTCAGGGTCTTTGACTGTTGTCTAGAGAACTTAGCCATTCTTCCTGTTCTAAGCCCAGAACCTTTAAATATTCCAGGCCGTATCTGCCATTTTGCCAAAAGATGGCAACAAATCACATCAGAAAATTGGACTCTATCTATCGTGAGTCTGGGATACAAGCTTCATTTCCTCAGCTTGCCCCCATCCACGTTAATAAAGCAGTTCAGACCTCAACCACTGGTCTCAGACCTGTTGTGGCAAGAGGTCACCACTCTTCTGGCTCAAGGAGCTATAGAAGAGGTTCCAATGTCCCAGCAGGGCACAGGATTCTATTCACTCTATTTTCTCATTCCAAAGAAATCAGGGGGACTAAGACCAATCCTGGACCTCAGAGAACTGAACAAATATCTAGTCCGAGAAAGGTTCAAGATGATCTCCCTCAGCACACTTCTTCCATACCTCCACGAGCAAGATTGGCTATGTTCTCTAGATTTAAGGGACGCTTACATGCATATCCTTATTCATACAGATCACAGAAAATTCCTTCGATTCCTAGTCAAGGGAAGACATTTTCAATACAGAGTCCTTCCTTTCGGACTGGCCTCTGCTCCAAGGGTCTTCACAAAATGCATGGCAGTAGTAGCAGCAATTATGAGGACTCTAGGAATTTTTGTCTTCCCTTACTTGGATGATTGGCTCATTCGAGCACCGTCAGCTCTAGAGGCAAGTCATGCTCTTTCCCGAGCAGTGCAAATTTTGCACTACTTGGGATGGGTCATAAACCTTCCAAAGTCCCAGCTCACCCCATCTCAATCCCTCGAGTTTATAGGGGCTCGCTTGGACACGCAGCAGTCAAAGGCTTTCCTGCCTCAGCCTCGATGTCTCCGCATCATCGAACTGGCATCTCAAGCAGTGCTACAAACCTTCCTCACTGCTCGACAGATGCTTCGGCTTCTAGGACACATGGCATCTACAGTCCATGTGATTCCTTATGCACGCCTTCACATGCGAGCAACCCAGTGGACCTTAGCATCCCAATGGTCCCAGGCCTCAGGATGCATGTCAGACAAGATCAGGGTTACCACACGCCTGATTGCATCTCTGCATTGGTGGCAATCTCTGGAAAACCTCACAGTAGGCTCTCCTTTTCAGCAACCCCTACCTCAGGCTATCCTAACGACAGATGCATCCATGTTGGGTTGGGGGGCCCACTTGGGCGATCTGTCTACCCAGGGTCTCTGGACCCCACAGGAGGCTTCTCTACAAATAAACCTCCTAGAACTAAGGGCCATTTCCAATGCTATTCGAGCCTTTTGCTTCCATCTCATAAACAAAACAGTTCTGGTGCAAACCGACAATCAAATGGCCATGTTTTACCTAAACAAACAAGGCGGAACAGGCTCTCTGCAATTATGCAACGAAGCTTTGCAACTGTGGGCCTTTGCCAGAAAGCATCACATTCATTTGTTGGCAGTATACATTCCAGGCATTCAAAACGCTTGGGTGGACAGGCTCAGCCGAGTCCTGTTACAAAACGAGTGGTCTCTTCACTCATATCAACTTGCTTGAGTTTTTCAAGTCTGGGGAACTCCAGACATAGACCTCTTTGCAAGTCCACAGAATGCCAAACTTCCCCGGTTCTGTTCCAGACTTCCAGCTCGAAATTGTCAGGCGAGGGATGCATTCCTGCTCCATTGTGGCCAGGATTTTCTCTATGCCTTCCCTCCAATTCCCCTAATCCCCAAAACCCTATTCAAACTCCAGAGAGACAGAGGTCGCATGATACTCATAGCTCCTGGTTGGCCAAGGCAAACATGGTATCCTCTTCTCTTAGGTCTCTCTCGAGCCACTCCTCTGGAGTTGGGGAGTGCTCCGGATCTTCTGTCCCAGGACAACGGATCTCTTCTGCACCCCAATCCTCGGTCCCTTCATCTCAAGGCCTGGCTTCTCAAGGCATAGAGTTTCAAGAGCTAGGCCTTTCACAACAAGTGAAGGATATTCTTCTAGCTTCCAGAAAACCTTCCACAAGGCATTCTTACGCTTTTAAGTGGAAGAGGTTCTCAGTCTGGTGTTCCCAGAGGGGACTTAGTCCGCTCTTGGTACCAGTAGAGTCCCTTCTGTACTATCTCCTTCACTTATCAGCTTCTGGTCTCAAGACCAATTCTGTTAGAGTCCATCTTAGTGCTATTGCTGCATCTCATAAACCCTTTGATGGACAACCAATTTCCTCTCATCCTCTTGTTTCAAGATTTATGAGGGGTCTCCTTTTAACAAAACCTTCCATCAAACCACCTCCGGTGGCATGGGATCTTAATCTTGTTCTGGGTCAACTCATGAAGCCTTTGAACCTTTTGCTACTTCGGAGCTAAAGTTTCTTTCATGGAAAGTCATTTTCCTAATTGCTATCACTTCTGCAAGACGCATTAGTGAACTGCAGGCTTTAGTGGCTGATCCGCCTTATACGAGGTTTCATCATGACAAAGTAGTCTTGAGGACTCATCCTCATTTTATGCCAAAGGTGGTATCACCTTTTCATTTAAACCAATCGGTTTATCTCCAGGAACAAGTAGGAATGTAGTCCTCACATATGGATATCGCCGGTACCGACGGAGCCTGCGCGGGAACGCTCCCCAGCGTCCAATAGAAAGCTTTTGGGAGCATCCCACAGCACTTGCGTGCTACCTTCCCGCCTTTCCCAACTGCCTCTCTCCAGTTCTTCGTTTTCCGCGGAGCCAGCAAGTCGTGTTCCTGTCACCGCAGAAAATATTTTTCCCTTATTCTTCTTTTTGTGGTCACGTCTGCCTTCCTCGACGCTACACCGGTACTGCCGGTTATTCTTTCTTTCTTTTTAAAGAAAGAAAAATATATATAATAATCTTTTTTTCCTAACTTTTCTTTTCCAGGTGCATGCGCCATTTTGGACCTTAGGCCCAAAATTTCCTCCATCATGGAGAAACCCGCCTTGGGGTTTAAAAAGTGCACCAAGTGTGGCGGTACCATCTCCGTCACCGACACCCACGAGTGGTGTCTTAAATGTTTAGGTCCTGACCACTCCATCTCTGAGTGTATGGCTTGTGCCATGATGTCCAAGAGGGGTCGACAAAACTGAGCTGCCAAGCTCAGCGCTCTTTTTTCCGCCAATGCAGCCTCGGTGGCATCGACGTCTTCCAGGGCTTCGTCGTCTTCCCATGGATCTCAGGTAACTAAACATAAGTCCAGCCAGTCCTCAAAGGGTAGATCTCCTTCTAAGCCTCGAGATGCCTCTGGCGTTGCCCTTGAGGGTTCTGTACCGGCAAAATTGCCCCGGTGGGAGGCTTCGGCTTCCAAAGCATTATCGGGGCTCCAGGACGTTCTTGAGGCCTCGACCTCGGCAGAACTACTGGTGCCATGCTCTGGGGTACCGGCTGCTTCCGGTACCGATACCCAGGCATCGGCAGCGTCGATAGACCAGAGGTTCCTGGCTACTGAACGCAGTCTGGCGGCTCTCCTTGCGGCATCGATACCCTCGGAACCGCGTCAGACAGTTCAACCGGTACCGGTACCGACAGCATCGGCATCGACATCGGTGTCTGCTTTGCCGGCACCCAGTCATGCGATGCCGTCCGGTACCGATACACCGGTACCGATTCTCCCCGGTACCGACTTTGATCGGTACGGGTATCGGTCCCTTCAGGAGCATCTGGACAGAAGGTACTTCGAATCCTCGGAGGAGTCCGAGGATTCTGACAGCTCTGTCGGTACTGGAATACTTCTCCCGGAGGGAGCCTTCCTCTCCTAAACATAGGATGTCTCCTCCAGAAGATATCTCCTTTCAGGATTTTATCAGGGAGGTGGCTCGAGGTCTGTCCATTACTGTGACTCCTGAAACAGAGCCCAGGGCAAATGAGTTGGAGATTTTACAATATCCCAAAGCTCCTAAGGAGGCAGCTACCCTGCCTATCCATGAGATCTTACATGATCTCATGTTGAGAATGTGGGAGACACCTCTTACCACCTCTCCTCACTCTCGCAGACTGGATACCATATATCGAGTCCCTCCTTGTCCTGGCTTCCAGAAAACTCAGTTTCCTCACCACTCTATTGTAGTAGAGTCAGCTATGAGAAGGATCAAGAGTGCAAAGAGGCATGCCTCTAATCCTCCAGGACGTGAGTGTAGAACTTTGGATGCCTTTGGACGTCGTACTTTCCAGGCTTCCATGCTTTCTGCCAGGATCAGTTCCTATATTTTATATATGGGTATGTTCCTTAAAGAAGTCACAGGAGATCTAGAGGTTTTCAGCCCTCTCATTCCTGAGGACAAAAGGCAGGATTTTCTCACACTGGTCAAACATGCCCAGGATGTTTCTAAGTTTGTCAACCGTGCAGCTTTTGACTGTTTTGAGTGCATTAGCAGAACCTCTGCCATTGCCATAGGTGCACGTAGAATTGCCTGGCTCCAGGCATCCGATTTGGAGCTCTGGGTGCAGGACAAACTGGGCAATATCCCTTGTACAGGTGAGAATCTGTTTGGCAAAAATTGGCAAGAAAAAGCCAATGAATTAGATGCTGACAGCTCCACTTTGGATAGACTATCAAAAGCCACAGCTGATCCTGCGAGAAAGGCTTCTTGAAAGATTTCTTTCTAATCAAAAAAGAAGAGGTTTTATCCCTCTTGTTCCCAGCAGGGACGTTCTGCAGGTCAGCCTGCCTGGAAAGGTCAGCAACCACCTAAACAAAGGAAAGCAAAGACTGCTAAGCCTCAACCATCTCAGCAGTCTCAGCCTCCTCAAGGCCTTTGACTCTCATCTAGAGAACTTAGCCTTCCTGGCCCTCAATGGACCAGAGCCTTCCACCATTCCAGGAAGGTTATGTCACTTTGCCCCCAGATGGGAGCAGATAACAGCAGAGCGTTGGACACTGGCCATTATAAGAGAGAGGTGCAAGCTGCACTTTCTGTGCATGCCCCCTCCCACAATGGTAAGACAGTTCAATTCTCAAGACCTCTCTCATCAACCTGTTAGATCAAGAGGTCACTATGCTTCTTGCCCAAGGGGCAATAGAAGAAGTACCCATTCATCAACAGGGTACAGGGTTTTACTCCCCCTATTTCCTTATCCCAAAGAAAACAGGGGGATACAGACCTATCTTGGACCTCAGAGAATTGAACAAATTCCTGTTCAAAGAGAAATTCAAGATGATTTCTCTAGGAACTCTGCTGCCGTACCTTCAGAGTCAGGATTGGCGTTGTTCTCTAGATCTCAAGGATGCGTACAGCACAGTTACTTACCTGTAACAGGTGATCTCTGGGAACAGCAGGAATAAGTCTTCACATATGGGTATCGTCGGTACCGACGGAGCCTGCGCGGGATCGCTCCCCAGCGTCCAGTACGAAAGCTTTTGGGAGCATCCCACAGCGCCTGCGCGCTGCCTTCCCGCATTTCCTAACCGCCTCTCTCCAGTTCGAGTTTTAAAGCTGAGACAAAGAGAGAGAGAGGAAAGGAAAGATAGATAAAGAGATACATCTCCTAGGGGAGGTGGGGGGGTTGTGAAGACTTATTCCTGCTGTTCCCAGAGATCACCTGTTACAGGTAAGTAACTGTGCTATCTCCAGGAACAAGCAGGAATGAGTCTTCACATATGGGGACTCCCCAGCTAGAGATGCCAGGGAGGTCTCCAAAGTTGTGAGTCCCTGAGAAGGGCTCTACCTCACCCCATGGATCTCGGGCATCCAACCAGGGATGGGGGGAAGGAGTTGATTAGGTATGGAGCAGATGTTTGAGAACAGCCTGACCAAACAAGGCATCGCGGCGGGAGTCCTTGTCCAAGCAGTAATGGGCTGTAAAGGTATGAACCGAGGCCCAGGTGGCCGCTCGACAGATTTGGTCGATGGACACAGAGTTTAGATGAGCCATAGAGGTTGCCATGGCCCTCACATTGTGAGCTGTGACATGGCCCTCCTGAGAAAGGTTCTTACTCTGGTAGGCAAAAGAAATACACTGAGCAATCCAATTGGACAGAGTTCTCTTAGAGACTGGAAGTCCTAAATGAGAGGGATCAAAAGCAACAAAGAGTTGAGAGGACTTTCTATGTTGCTGTGTCCTTTGTAAGTAAAAAGCAAGTGCTCTCTTACAATCCAGGGTATGAAGATTCCTCTCTGCACTTGATGCATGAGGTCCTGGAAAAAAGACAGGTAAATACACCTCCTGGTTCAGATGAAAAGATGAGACCACTTTAGGCATAAAGTGTGGATTAGTTCTGAGGACTACCTTGTCATGATGGAACCTTGTATAAGGAGGATTAGCCACCAAGGCTTGCAGCTCACTGATACGGCGAGCTGAGGTGACTGCAATGAGAAAAATAACCTTCCAGGAAAGGAATTTCAAGGAAATAGTAGCTAAGGGTTCAAAGGGTGGCTTCATGAGCTGGCCAAGAACCAAATTCAAATCCCATGCCACTGGAGGTGGTCTAATGGGAGGTTTAGTTAAAAGAAGGCCTCTCATGAATCTTGCAATAAGAGGATGAGAGGAAATAGGCTGTCCATTGAGAGGCTTAAGGGATGCTGCAATAGCACTCAAATGGACTCTTACTGAATTTGTTTTAAGGCCTGCATGGGATAAATGCAGCAAATACTCTAGTAAAGAATTCAGAGGTATTGCAAGAGGGTTAAGACCCTTCTCTGCACACCAAATGGTAAACTTTTCCATTTAAAAGCATAGGAACGTCTAGTGGAAGGCTTTCTGGAAGCATGAAGGATATCCTTCACATGCTGAGAAAGATGCAAATCTTGAAGGTCTAGGCCTTCAGCAACCAGGCCCTGAGATGAAGAGACTGGGGATTTGGGTGCCACAACGTTCCCTCCTCCTGGGACAGGAGGTCTGGAGCAGATCCCAAGTCCAGGGAGGGAGCTTGAGAGAGATGCAGAAGTAGAGGGTACCACACTTGCCGTGGCCAACGTGGTGCTATGAGGGTCATAGACCCCTTGTCTCTCTGAAGTTTGAACAGTGTCTTGGAAATTATGGGAATGGGTGGAAAGGTATAGAGGAAGTCTTGCCCCCAATGGAGGAGGAAGGCATCCCTGGCCTGAACTCCCTGACACAGAATCCTGGAACAGAACTGGGGAAGTTTGGCATTCCACGGACTTGCAAAGAGGTCTATGTCCGGGGTTCCCCAAATTCGAAAGATCCTGGCTATCTGGTCCCCATGGAGGGACCATTCGTGTGGAAGCAGAACTCGACTGAGTCTGTCTGCCCAAGAGTTTTGAACCCCTGGAAGATACACTGCCATGAGATGAATTTGATGCTCTCTGGCGAAGGCCCACAATCTCAAAGCTTCGTTGCAAAGTGACAGAGAGCCAGTCCCGCCTTGCTGTTCACGTAGAACATGGCTACTTGGTTGTCTGTGTGGATGAGGACTGTCTTGTAGCTGAGCAGGGTGTGGAAGACTCTGAGAGCTAAAAAAATTGTTCTGAGCTCCAAGAAGTTGATATGTAGAGATGTCTCCTATTGAGACCAGATGCCCTGGGTGGAGAGATCTTGTAGATGAGCTCCCCAACCCTTTGGAGAGGCATCTGTTGTGAGGGTTGCTTGGGGTAGCAACTGTTGAAAGGGGGACCCCAGCAACTGATTCTGAGTGGACTTCCACCACTGGAGAGACCAAAAGAGGCGACTGGAGGTTGCTATTTTGTCTGACAGGCACCCTGATGCCTGGGTCCATTGGGTGGACAGAGTCCATTGAGCTGCCCACATGTGAAGGCGAGCGTAAGGAACCACATGCACGGTGGATGCCATGTGGCCTAACAGTTGTAACATCTCTTGAGCAGTTAAATGGGACTTTAACTGAACTTGTGAGGCTAACTGCACCAATCGTAGGCAATGGGCTTGGGGAAGATAGGCCCTTGCAGTTGTGGTATCCAGCAAGGCCCCTATGAACTCTAATGACTGAGTAGGGGTGAGATGTGATTTTGGGATGTTTATTACCAGTCCCAGATACTGAAGAACACGCCTTGTGCAGGCTAGGGAAGCCTGGGCCTCTGTCTGGGATGGAGCTCGGATGAGCCAGTCGTCCAGATATGGGAATACAAATATTCCTAGAGTGCGTAGAAATGCAGCTACTTCTGCCATGCATTTTGTGAACACTCTTGGAGCAGAGGCCAGACCGAAAGGAAGCACTCTGTATTGGTAGTGCTTTCCTTGATAAAGGAACTGAAGGAACCTTCTGTGTGTTGGATGGATGAGGACATGGGTGTACGCATCCTTGAGATCTAGAGAACAAAGCCAATCCTGACTCTGAAGGTATGGAAGGAGAGCACCGAGAGAAATCATCTTGAATTTCTCCTTGCATAGAAACTTGTTCAATTCTCTGAGATCTAATATGGGTCTGTAGACCCCTGTTTTCTTTGGGATAAGAAAATAGGGGGAGTAGAAACCTGAACCCTGTTGAAGAAGGGGTACTTCTTCTATTGCCCTTTGGGCAAGAAGGGTAGCAGTCAGCTGACCCAGAAGGTCAAGGAGAGATGTTGGAGAATTGAACTGTCTCACCATGGTGTGAGGAGGAAGGTTTAAGAAATGAAGCTTGTACCCCTCCCTTATGATGGAGAGGGTCCATTCTCTACTGTGATTTGTTCCCATCTGGGAGCAAAGTGAGCTAACCTTCCTGGAATGGTGAGAGGCTCTGGTTCTTCTAGAGCCAGAAAGGCTAAGTTCTCTAGTTGTAAGTCAAAGGCCCTGAGGAGGTTGAGGCTGTTGGGTCGTAGCAGTCCTTGCAGCCTTAGGCTTGGCTTGTTTAGGTTGTTGCTGACACTTTGCAGCAAAACGACCTGCAGAAGATGCCTGGTGACCATAACCAGGATAATATTTCCCTTTTTTGGGAAAGAAAGCCTTTTTGAATAACCTTTTTCTAGCAGGAGCAGTAGACTTTGAAAGTCAGTCTAAGGCAGAATTCTCAGCATCCATCTGAGTGGCCTTTGCTTGCCAATCCTTGCCAAAAAGGTTTTCACCTGTACAAGGAAGATTCCCTAATCCATCCTGGACCCAGGTTTCCAAATTAGAATCTTTTAACCAAGCAAGTCTGCGTGCACCTATGGCAATAGCCGAGGCTCTGCTGGCACACTCAAAAGAGTCAAAGGCTGCACGGTTGGGAAATTTGGAAACATCCTGGGCATGTTTAAGCCAGGTGAGAAACTCCTCCCTTTTATCTTCTGAGATAAAAGGAGATAAAGTTTGCAGATGATCTGTAACTTCCTTTAGAAACATCCCCATATAGAGACTATAGGAGTTGATTCTGGCAGTAAGCATATTGGCCTGGAAAATTCTCCGGCCAAAAGCATCCAAGGTTCTGCATTCTCTTCCTGGAGGATTAGATGAGTGTCTTTTTGCACTCTTTATCTTTTTCATAGCAGACTCCACCACAATAGAGTGGTGAGGAAGCTGAGTCTTATGAAAGCCAGGAGAAGGAGGAACACGGTACATGGTGTCCAACCTGCGAGAATGAGGGGAGGTAGTAAGAGGTGTCTCCCATATGCCCAACATGTGATCATAAAGGATCTCATGAATTGGTAAAGTAGCTGCCTCTTTAGGAGCCTTAGGATATTGTAAAATATCTAATGTCTTGGCTCTAGGCTCTAGTTCAGGGGCCACTGAAATAGAGAGGCCCCTGGCCACTTCCCTAATGAAGTCTTGAAAAGACAAGTCTTCTGGAGGAGACATTCTTCTTTTTGGAGAAGAGGGCTCCTGAGGAAGGAGTACCGTTGCTTCGAGAGAAGCCTCTGATTCATCAGAGTCTTCGGAGGAATCGAAGTATCGCCTGTCTGGATGCTCTTGCAGAGCCCGATACGTGTTCCGAGTGGTATCGACATCGGGAGTGATCGGTACCGATTCGGTACCGATGGGCATCACAGGACAGGGTACCGCTGTAGTCGACACCGAAGCCGATGTCGATGCAATCGGCACCGGAACCGATATCGGTGCCGGAACCGGTACTGACAACGGAGTTTGTTGCGGTACCGGAGGCGTCGCAGCTTGTATGAATGCCGTGATGGCACGCTGCATGGTCAGAATATTCTGATCCATTGACGCAACCAATGTCTGGATGTCGGTACGAGTGGAAACCACCGGTACCCCAGAACATGCCAACAGGTGATCGGTCGAGGCCACGCCATCGATGTCAACCTGTGACCCCATAGATGAAGCTTTGGAAGCCGGAGCTTCCCGCCGGGGTAATTTTGCCGGTGCAGGATCCTCGAGAGCAAGCCCGGAGGCATCTCGATACTTAAAGGGAGATCTACCCTTCGAGGACCGGCTGGACTTATGTTTGGTTACCTGAGATCCATGGGAGGACGAAGAAGCCCTGGAAGATGTCAATGCCACCGAAGCTGCATCAGAGGGAAACAGGGTACTGAGCTTTGCCGCTCGATTCTGTCAACCTCTTTTAGACATCATGGAACAGGACTCACAATCGGTGATGGAGTGGTCAGGACCCAAACATTTTAGACACCAGACATGGGTGTCGGTGATAGAAAGAGTACCGCTGCACTTTGTGCACTTTTTAAACCCGGAAGCGGGCTTTTCCATGAGGAAAATTTTTCTAGGCCGAAGGCCCTAAAGGAAAAATTGCACAGAAGTGGGAAACGGTAGGGTTTTTTTTGTTTTTTGTTTTTTAAAGAAGAAAAGACCGGCGGTACCGGTCCGACGTCGAAGAAGGCAGACGCGCAACCAAAGAAATAAAGAAAAATAAAGAACTTCTTCAGCGGTGACAGGAAGACGACCTGCTGGCTCCGCGGAAAAGAAGAACTGGAGAGAGGCGGTTAGGAAAGGCGGGAAGGCAGCGTGCAGGCGCTGTTGGATGCTCCCAAAAGCTTTCGTACTGGACGCTGGGGAGCGTTCCCGCGCAGGCTCCTTCGGTACCGACGATACCCATATGTGAAGACTCATTCCTGCTTGTTCCTGGAGATACCCATGTTCTCATCCATCCAACTCACAGAAGGTTCCTTTGATTCCTTTTTTAAGGAAAGCACTACCAATACAGGGTGCTTCCTTTTGGCCTGGCCTCAGCACCAAGAGTGTTCACGAAATGCATGGCTGTGGTAGCAGCATTTCTCCGCACTCTAGGGATATTCGTCTTCCCCTACATAGACGACTGGCTCATTTGAGCTCCATCAGAGTCAGAGGCCAGGACTTCTCTATCTTGCACAATGCGTATCTTTCAGTATTTAGGTCTGGTCATAAACATCTCAAAATCCAGTCTAACTCCCACTCAGTCTCTAGAGTTCATAGGAGCTTTGCTGGTTACCAGAAAGGCAAGGGCCTATCTTCCCCAGGCCCGTTGCCTTCGCATGGTGCAGTTAGCTTCTCAAGCAGTGCTAAAGCCCCTCATTCCACTACCCGAGAAATGCTACAACTACTAGGCCACATGGCATCTACCGTGCATGTGGTTCCTTATGCTCACCTCCATATGAGAGCAGCCCAGTGGACTTTATCCACTCAAGGGACCCAGGCATCAGGGTGCCTGACAGACAAAATAGCAAACACAAATCGCCTTATTTTGTCCCTCCAATGGTGGCAGTCCACTCAGAACCTGTTGTTGGGGTCCCCATTTCAACAACCCTTACCCCAGACAACTCTCACAACAGATGCTTCTCCAATGGGTTGGGGAGCTCATCTGCAAGACCTCTCCACCCAAGGCACCTGGATTCCACAGGAGACTCGTCTACATATCAATCTCTTAGTGCTCAGAGCAGTCTTCCTTGCTCTTCGAGTGTTCCACACCCTGCTCAGCTTCAAGACAGTCCTCATTCAGACAGACAATCAAGTAGCCATGTTCTTCGTGAACAAGCAGGGGGGAACAGACTCTCTGTCGCTTTGCAACAAAGCTTTGCGACTATGGGCCCTCACCAGAGAGCATCAGATTCATCTCCTGGCAGTGTATCTTCCAGGCATACAAAACTCTTGGGCAGACAGACTCAGTCGAGTTCTTCTTCCACACGAATGGTCTGTACATGCAGACCAGGTGGCCAAGATTTTTCAAATTTGGGGAACCCCGGACATAGACCTATTTGCAAGTCCGTTCAATGCCAAACCTCCCCGGTTCTGTTCCAGAATTCCGGCTCAGGGCTCTCAGGCCAGGGGTGCTTTCCTCCTTTACTGGGGTCAAGACTTCCTGTATGCCTTTCCACCCATTCCCCTAATTCACAAAACCCTGTTCAAGCTTCAGAGAGACAGAGGCCACATGATTCTCATAGCTCCACATTGGCTGCGGCAATTGTGGTACCCTCTGCTTGTACATCTCTCTCAAGCTCCCTCCCTGGAGTTAGGGTCTGCTCCAGATCTCCTGTCTCAGGAGGACGGAATGTTATGGCATCCCAATCCCCAGTCTCTGCATCTCAGGGCTTGGTTGCTGAAGGCCTAGATCTTCATGATCTTAACCTCCCTCAGCAAGTAAAGGATATCCTTTATGCTTCCAGGAAGCCTTCCACAAGACGCTCTTATGTTTTCAAGTGGAAAAGGTTTACCTTATGGTGTTCGCAGAAGGGTCTCAACCCCCTTGCGATACCACTGGAATCATTACTGGAGTATCTCCTTCATTTATCCAATGCAGGACTTAAAACTAACTCAGTAAGAGTCTATTTGAGTGCTATTGCAGCTTCTTTCAAGCCTCTAAATGGACAACCTATCTCCTCCCATCCTCTTATAGCAAGATTTATGAGAGGCCTTCTTCTAACTAAGCCTCCCATTAGGCCACCACCGGTGGCATGGGACTTAAACCTGGTTCTTGGTCAGCTCATAAAGCCGCCTTTCGAACCCTTAGCTACTACCTCATTGAAATTCCTTTCTTGGAAAGTTATCTTTCTCATTGCAATCACATCAGCACGCCGCATCAGTGAATTGCAGGCACTAGTAGCTGATACACCTTATACAAGGTTCCATCATGACAAGGTAGTCCTTAGGACTCATCCACACTTTATGCCAAAGGTGGTTTCGCCTTTTCATCTAAACCAGACGGTCTACCTGCCTGTGTTTTTTCCAAGGCCTCATGCATCTAATGCAGAAAGGAATCTTCATACTTTGGACTGTAAAAGAGCCTTAGCTTTTTACTTACAAAGAACACAGCAACATAGAAAGTCCTCTCAACTTTTTGTTGCTTTTGATCCTTCTCATTTGGGACTTTCAGTCTCCAAGAGAACACTGTCCATTTGGATTGCTCAGTGTATTTCCTTTGCCTATCAGAGTAAGAATCTTCCTCTGGAGGACTATGTCACAGCTCACAATGTGAGAGCCATGGCAGCCTCTATGGCTCATCTGCACTCTGTGTCTATCGATGACATCTGTCGAGCAGCCACCTGGGCCTCGGTTCATACCTTCACAGCCCATTACTGCTTGGACAAGGACTTCCGCTGGGATTCCTTGTTTGATCAGGCTGTTCTTCAACACCTGTTCCATACCTAATCAACTCCTACCCATCATCCCTGGTTGGATGCCAGAGATTCATGGGGAGAAGTGGAGCCCTTTCACAGGGGCACACAACGTCTGGGGTCTCTCCTTGGCATCTAAAACTAGGGAGTCCCCATATGTGAGGACTACATTCCTGCTTGTTCCTGGAGATAGCATAGTTACTCACCTGTAACAGGTGATCTCCGGGAACAGCAGGAATTTAGCCCTCACAACCCACCCAGCTCCCCTATCTATCTCTTTCTCTTTCCCTCTCTCTCTTTTTTTGTCTCAGCTTTAAACTCAGCTGGAGCGAGGCAGTTGGGAAAGGTGGGAAGGCAGCACGCAGGCTGTGTGGGATGCTCCCGAAAGCTTTCTATTGGACGCTGTGGAGCGTTTCCGCGCAGGCTCCGTCAGTACCGACGATACCCATATGTGTAGACTAAATTCCTGCTATTCCTGGAGATCACCTGTTACAGGTGAGTAACTATGCTATCTCCCAGTCTTCTTTCCTAGGCCTCATGCCTCCAGCGCGGAAAGAAATCATCATACCTTAGATCAGGGGTCTCAAACTCAAATTGCTTTGAGGGCCAAATGAGGACTTGTAGAGTAACCCGGGGGCCGCACAAGACGCAGGCCTCATTTGCATAAGGGCATCATTTGCATAAATATTTGCATAATGTTACCATACACTAACTTTTAGTAAACATGCCTCTTAATGAGTGTATGGATAAAGAAAGACTAAAAGATTTCTACATTACTATAAACCAGTGCCAGCCGCCAGGCACATTAGGAACTACTAGAAACACTGCTCATTTAGAACCCATAGCAAACCTGCCGTGTCCTAACAGCACTACCAGGACTCACAATCCCCACTTACTCTCCCAATACCCGGCCAATTGTAGATTTTTCTTCCCTCCCACACAAAATATATTTCCCCTCCCCATTTCACTCTCCCAGCCCCATCCCATTCTAATCGTCCCCCAACATCAACTCCCTTCTAGCTCCTGCCCCACCCAGCATCCACTCCCTTCTAGTCCCCGCATCATCAGCCCATTTCCAGTCCTAGCTCCCTCCCCTCACAGCCCATTTCCTTTCCAAGCCCCCCTCCCCATCAGCCCATTTCCATTCCAAGCCCCCTTCCACTCAGCCCATTACCATTCCAAGACCCTGTCCCCATCAGCTATTTGCAGTTCAAGCTCCCCCTTCTTCTCGGCCCATTTCCAGTCATAGCACCCCCCCAGTCCATTACCAGTTCTAGCCCCCCCCCTAGCCCATTATCGGTCCTAAGCCCCCCAACAGCCCACTTCCAGGCCTAACCCTTCCATCGCCCTATCTTCATTCTTAGCCCCCCCATAACCCCATTTCAGTCTTAGCCCCCCAATCAGACCACCTCCAGTCCTAACCCCCATCTGTCCATTACCAGTCCTAACCCCCATCACCCCATTTTCAGTACTACCCCTCCCAGCCACACATCAAGTCCTGCTCCCCCCCCCCACATCAAGTCCTGCTCCCCCCCCCCATCAAGTCCTGCTCCCCCCCCGTCCTGCTCCCCCCATCAAGTCCTGCTCCCTCCCTCCCTCCCCCCCCCGGGAAAATTAAACTTTAAAAAAACCCAGCTTCTGCTGCTGCTGCCGCCGCTGCCGTGGCCGGCAATAGCAGCAATATCGCAAGTCCCGCGGGCTCCGTTCCCCCCCCCTTCCTTCCTTCCTTCCTTCCTGCTTGCCTGCCAGTTCTCCGCTTCGGCTTTGGCTTTCAGAGCCGCGAAGGGAGAGCTTCTCCCTCGTGACTCTGTTCAGCCCGCTGGGGCAGATGGGAAACTGGCAGGAAGGAAGGGGGGGAGCGGAGCCCGCGGGACTTGCGATATTGCTGCTATTGCCGGCCACGGCAGCGGCGGCAGCAGCAGCAGAAGCCGGGGTGTTTTTTTTTTCCCCCTATGCATCGCGGGCCGCACAAAGGTCTCTCGCGGGCCGCATGCGGCCCGCGGGCCGCGTGTTTGAGACCCCTGCCTTAGATTGTAAACAGGCTCTGGCTTTTTATCTTCACAGAACTCAGCCATTGAGAAAGTCTTCTCAGCTTTTTCTGGCTTTTGACTCTAGTCATTTAGGACTTCCAGTCACTAAGAGAACTCTCTCTAAGTGGATTTCAGACTGTATTTCCTTTACCTCTCAGAGTAAAGGAATCCCTCTGGAAGGCCATGTCCTGGCTCTTAATGTTAGAGCCATGGCAGCCTCAGCAGCTAATCTTCGTTTAGTTGCTATTGATGAGATCTGCAAAGCAGCAACTTGGGCCTCTGTACATACTTTCACTGCCCACTATTGTTTAGACAAGGACTCCCGTCGGGATGCCTTGTTCGGTCAGGCTGTTCTACAGCATCTCTTCCATTCCTAGATCAACTCCTTCCCACCATCCACTCTTGGATGCCTGAGGTCCCTGGGAGGAAGCATGGCCCATCTTACATAGATCCGCAACATGCTGGGGTCATTCCTAGGCATTTTAGCTCGGGAGTCCCCATATGTGAAGATTACATTCCTGCTTGTTCCTGGAGATAGCGTAGTTACTTACCTGTAACAGGTGATCTCCGGGAACAGCAGGAATAAGTCTTCACAACCAACCCACCCACCTCCCCTAGGAGTTGTCTTTCTCTATCCTCTATTTTTCTTCTGCTTCTCTCCTTTGGTCTCAGCTTTCAACTCAACTGAAGTGAGAGAGGTAGTTGGGCGGGAAGGCAGCACGCATGCGTGGTGGATGCTCCCAAAAACTTTCTTTTGGGACGCTGGGGAGCGTTCCCGCGCAGGCTCTGTCGGTGTCAACGGTACCTATATGTGAAGACTTATTCCTGCTGTTCCCGGAGGTCACCTGTTACAGGTGAGTAACTACGCTTTCTGGTCCTGTATCACTGAGAGCAGAGAGTACCAAAATAAAGCCTAATCCTGGAGTGGGGTTCATCTGCCGACACACACACACCTCCCAGTCCTGCTGCCCCACAGCATGGAATACCAAGGCACGTACACCCCAGTTGTGCAGCCCTGGAGCAGGGAGATAACTCTATCACTCCCCCCCCCATCTGTATTACCAAGAGCAGGAAACACCCCCTCCCATACTCATCATCATGAGCAGGCTGGTACAAGCTGGGTCTGAGCTGTGGTCATGAAGAATGGAGGCCGTCGAGCAGATTTGATTTTAGCAGGTTCAGCAGTCATGCTCTCACCTTACCCTGGAGTCAGTGTCAACAGAGAAGGAGGAGGAGGGGGATCATTGTAGTGGGACAGTTAATTGGGGAGGGGTAAAGAGAGAAGAAATTGAGGCTGACTGAATTGCTTGCAAATATGCTGGTTGAAATCTTGGAGCTATAGGAGGATGGGAGAGAGAGGCAGGATGGAGCACATGGGCAAAAGAAAAACCTTGCTCTGTAGGCTGGATCTGATCTAGGACAGGAAAAACATGGAGAGATAGAAAAACGTTTCCCAAGGGCCATATGCTGCCATAAAAGGTTCTTTGCAGAGTGTAAGATAAATGGGAGGAATTGCAGTTAACAGGAGAAGAGACTGTAACTGTGCAGGGAAACACTAGCTCTGCGAATCAGTTTGCTGTGGGGAAACAAGCTGTGGGGTTGGGTGTGCCTCTTGGCATGTACACATTTTGCATTTTAACCTCTTACCTTCATGCACTGTTCCTACCCCCTGTGCCTCCAGCACCAATCCTGTTCCCCTTTGCCCTTGTACTCTATCCCCCCCACTCTTTGTTCCCCTTCCTAGACTCTCTCCCCTTCTCTCACTACCCTTAACCTCCATTCCTCTGAATTATCTCCCCCTTTATTCTTCCTTTTCCTTCCCCACCTCCCCTTTAAATGTCTCCTGCCTTTTTTTCATCTTCCTCCCCCCCCCCCCACCCCTTCCAATGTCTAACATTTCTCCTGGCTTGCAGGTAGGACCTATCTCCAGGAACAAGCAGGAATGAGTCTTCACATATGGGTACGTCGGTACTGACGGAGCCTGCGCGAGAACGCTCCCCAGCGTCCAAAAAGAAAGCTTTTGGGAGCATCCCACGCGCATGCGCGCTGCCTTCCCGCCCATTCACTTCCCTCTCATCAGTTTTCCGTTTTCCGCGGAGCCGGCAGGACGTATTCCTGTCACCGCAGAAAATTCTCTTTTTATTCTTAGTTTTTTTGTGGTCGCGTCTGCCTTCCCTTGACGCCACCGGTACCGCCGGTGCTTTTCTTTCTTTTTTTCTAAAGAATTTCTTCTTTTCTTCAGAAATTTTTCCTGTTTAGTGTTTGACGATTCCTAGGCCACTAGGCCTCTGTCTTTCCATTATGGAAAAGCCAGCCACTACCCTTAAGAAATACTCAAAGTGTGGCGGTACAGTTATATTTCCAGACACCCATACTTGGTGTCTAAAATGTTTGGGTCCTGACCATTGCCCACTGGAGTGTCTTTCCTGCTGGAGCTCAAACAGAAGAAGTCTTCAGAATCGAGCACAACTCGATACCCGGTTCACATCGCACTCGATGTCACCAGCTAAAATATCTCCACAGGATCAGGTAACCAAACAAAAGTCTGTAAAGACTAGCCAGTCCTCGAGTGGTAGATCTCCTTCCCAGTATCGAGATGGCTCTGGCTTTGCCCTCGAGGACAATTTGGCAATAAAGCCCCGGCGGGAGTCTTCGGGCTCCAAAGCATTAACGGGGCTTCGGGTTGTTCCCGGGGTTCTCACCTCGATGAACATACCTGGGCCATGCTCGGTGGTTGTGGCCGCTTTGAGCGGTACCGATACCCCGGCATCGGCTATGGTGATGGATGAAACACTCCTCACTGATGAACGCAGTCTAGCGCTCTCGGCTACTTCGGTACCGCTAGAGTTGATGCAGACCGTTCCTCTAGTATCGGTATCGGCTTCGGTACCAGTACCGGTATCGACATGGGCATCGGTGTCGGTACCGTCCATGCTTGCTTCGACAGGCTCACTTCCTTCGATGCCGAGCCTGGAATCGATCTCTAGCATGGATGATTCGGTACCGACTCGTCTCGGTACCGACCTCGGGCGGTACCGAAGACATCGCTTTAGGGAAAATCCGATGCTTCATCCTTTCAGGTCTTCCGATCCCGATGACTGGGATGAATCCATCGGTACCAAGGCTGAATCTTCAACAAGTCTAGCCTTTACCCCTCATTTTAGAGGGTCGTCCTCAGGGGAGTTTTCTTTTCAAGCTTTTCTGCTTGATATGGCAAAGTTACTTGCCATTTCTATACCTGGTAAAGAATCCTTGCCAGGGGATTCAGAGACCCTGCAATCCCCCTGGATTCCAAAGGAGGTGATCATGCTTCCTTTGCATCAGATCTTACAAGATCTACTTTTAAGGATGTGGGGAAACTCCTTTAACGGTATCACCACATTCTAAGACACTTGACTCCATGTACAAGGTGCCACCTTCTCCATGTTTTCAAAAGACTCAACTTCCTCGTCATTCTATTGTTGTAGAATCAGCAATGAGGCGTATTAAGAGTGCAAAGAAGCACTCTTCTTATCCGCCAGGTCGTGAGTCTAGAACTTTAGATGCCTTTGGACATTGATGCTTCCAGGCATCCATGCTTTCAGCAAGAATTATCTCATATATTTTCTATATGGGATTATCTCTTGAAGAGGTCACAAAGAACTTAAAGCTTTTGAACCCTTTTCTTCAAGAACATAAAAGAGCAGACTTTTTCATATTAGTCAGTCATGCTCAAAATGTCTCTAAATTCCTTAATCATGCTTCCCTGGACTGTTTTGAGTCTATAAGCAGAACTTCTGCTATAGCCATAGGAGCATGACGCATGGCCTGGCTCCAAGCTTCAGACTTGGACAAATGGGTACAAGAAAAGCTGGGAAATACTCCTTGTACTGGTGAAAATCTCTTTAACAAGGATGCTTTATTTCAAACTAATCAGTTAAACACTGATATTGTTGCTTTCAGAGGATTGTCAAAACTTTCCTCTACCCCAGCTAGTAAAAAATCTCCTAACAAACTTTATTCCCCTAAGGGGAAAAAGTTTTATTCATCTTCTACCCATCATGCAGATGTTTCCAAAGGGCGACATCATACCAGGCTAAAAAAACCAAAGTCTCAACAGGCTCAGCAAACTCAGCAGTCGCAGGGTTTTTGATATTTTATTTCATTAAATCTTTTTTCCTGTTGAGCTTCAGAACCGCTACTTCTTAACTACAGAAGCATTTACAGTTCTTCTCATCCTTATTGAGAGGTCAGTGATACACTGCCTCAATCTTCCGCTTTAGGCATGAATCTCTTGCCAAGAGCAATACATCCTTTCAGCTCTCAGAGCTATTGAGGATAATCATGCCCTACAGGTAACAGGTTTCTCCTCTCCTTTTAAAGTAAACAGAGGAGTTACAACTACTTACAAGGTATGCTATGCCCTTCACCTTGGCAGTTGTCCTGTATGAGGATATCTCATACTTTTGACTGCAGGGGAGCTTTACCCTTTTCAGAGACTTACCAAATTGTAAGTCTTCCCAACTCTGTATTACTTTCTATCCCTCTTAGTTGAGATTTTCACTCTAAGAGTGATACTAGTTGACTGGAGGGCTTACCTTTTAAGCCATAGGATTGTCCTCAATACCTACTCCAGTAAGTGATTTCCATACAGAGTTTCTCCCCTCTGCAATCTTTCAAATATTTCTTTTAAGACAGCTTATCGGACCATAATTGAGGGTTTATCACTTCTAATTAGGTCTGTCGGTCCTTTTCCAATCTATAGGACCTAACCTCTTCTGCTGCCTTAATAACACATAATTCCAAGAGAGGTTCCAAAACCTACTTGGACAATTTATTGTTGCAGGCAACCAGCCTGTCTGCTATTCTTAGCCATCTTCAATTCTTTGGCTCCCACAGAATAGATTAGGTAGCTTACTGGTAATTAAACAACCAGATCTCACCTGGGCAACCTACAACATGCTCTCTGCAATTCTACAAAAAGCTCTGCAACTATGGGCCTTGCCAGAGAGCGTCAGAGCCATTCCTGGTAGGTAACTTCCAGATGGTTGAAAGGCTTGCCCAGACATGCTCCCACATGACCGTTTTTTTCCTACTTTTACCATCTTCCTTAAAATTGCCTTTTTAGGGAAAATGAACCAGGGTTTAGATCACGTGAAAGCATAAAGAATTGCTTAATTCCCTGAGTTGTTCCACATCTCCAGTGGAACTTCTCCAACAGGGATGCATTTTCTTTTCACTGCAGTCTGTCCTTGTCTACGGCATTCCTTCTAATTCCCAATACTTCATTGGAGCTTATGCTGAACAAAGAGCGCATTATACTCATATTGCCCTCATAGATGGGCAAATATGGTATTCCCTTTTATTGCATTTTTTTCTCCACACTGAAATTATAGAAGGATCCAGACTTGTTGTCTTAAGACTAAGGCCCCTTCACGTAGATCTCCATTTTTGGTTATTCAAAGTCTAGAATTTTAAAGAGATCTAGACCTATCCTTCTGACTAGGAACATTCCACGTTTTCATGTAACCTTCTTCATGGTTCTTCCACGTGTAACCAGTAAGGGGTTCTCTATCCATATTCTCAAGCAGGTCTTACCCCTTCTTGTTGTTAAGTAAGTCTCCTTTATATATATATATATATATATATATATATATATATATATATATACACACACATATCTCACTCTGAAAGATTTGTTACTGTCCATATTAATGCTGTTCTAGATTGCCATAGGGTTTCAAATGGACAACCAATTTCTATGGTAATCACAAGCTACCTTTCTTTCACTGTAACCTCTCCGGTTACGTTACATCTGAAGCTCTCCATGTAAAGTCATCCTAAGTGACATCACTTAGGGAAGACATAGCTGATCTTCAAGAAATTGGAGGCTATACTGCCTACTACAAATGTTTCTTTCTTTCATTTGGATAGAGGGGTCTTAAAGACCCATCCTTTGTCTGCAAACCAGTCAGATTTATCTCCTCTCTTTCCCAGAGCCTTTCTCTGCTCCATGGACAAAGAGCTTCAAACTTTGGCCTACAGAAGCTTTAGCTTCTCATCCAAAGTCCAACCCCATTAAACTCTTCTGAGATTAGTTCTAGCCATTTAGGCTTCTGACCTCTAACTGTATTGCAAAATTTATTTCCTCTACTTCACAGTAAGGTATTTTCTTTGAGGATAATGTACTGGTTTCTAGCACCAGACCATATTAGCCTCAACAAATACTTTCGCAATACTTTTGACTAAGGTCCACATTAAAAAATTGGAATCCAATTTTTAGTAACATTTCTGATCTACACAAGGACTCATCTCTAGACGCCTTGTTTAGTCGAGCTGTTCCACAGCACACCCTTTTTACTTCAACTCCTACCCTCCATCCCTTGGATGCCTCAGGTTCTGGGAAATAGCATGGCCCATCGACTAGATTTGCAACATGCTGGGACCTCCTCCAGGCATCTCTAGCTTGGGAGTCCCCATATGTGAAGACTCATTCCTGCTTGTTCCTGGAGTTAGCACAGTTACTTACCTATAACAGGTGATCTCTGGGAACAGCAGGAATAAGTCTTCACAACCCACCTACCTCCCCTAGGAGTTGTTTCTCTCTCTCTCTCTCTAATTTGTCTACTTCCCTCCTTCGGTCTCAGCTACAAACCCAACTGATGAGAGGGAAGTGAATGGGCGGGAAGGCAGCGCGCATGCGCGTGGGATGCTCCCAAAAGCTTTCTTTTTGGACGCTGGGGAGCTTTCCCGCGCAGGCTCCGTCGGTACCGACGTACCCATATGTGAAGACTTATTCCTGCTATTCCCAGAGATCACCTGTTACAGGTAAGTAACTGTGCTTTACTGCAGAGGGTTTTCTTTCTTTCTCTGCTGGCAAGAGATGGGGTTTCCGCTGGCAGACTGTACCACTCTTCGCTGTGATCATGGCCTTGTCCTCATCTTGCCTTCAAACTGGCACTTTCTTGGATCTGCAAGCCGTAGCCTGCTGCCTGCCACGCTGCCTCAGGTCTGATTGCTTCTTTCTTCTCAGCAGGTGGGGTCTGGTTGCCAGCAGGTGGGATCCAGGCTTCCTGCCTGCCACGATGCCACTGGTCTCTTCACTTCTTCAGCAGGCAATGTCGATGCTTTCCGCATGCTGTGATTCCACCAGTCTCTGCACTTGTATTTGTATTTAGCTCACGCCTTTCCCATAGCAGTTCTAGGTTACCCTGTCCCCTGTCATTTCTTCAGCAGGCGGTGCCTGGACTTGCTGTGATGCCACTATTCTCTTCACGTCTTCAGCAAGCATAGGCACATCTGTGCTTTTTATAAGATAAGCTCCCAGAGCTGTGAAAAGCATATCTGGACGACTGGCTCATCCGAGCTCCAACCCAGTCGGAGGCTCAGATCTCCCTGAACCGCACCAGGCGCATTCTGCAATACCTGGGACTTGTGGTAAACCTCCCAAAGTCCCAGCTCACCCCTACTCAGTCCCTGGAATTCATAGGGGCCTGGTTGGACACCACTTCTGCAAGGGCCTACCTCCCTCAGGCCCGTTGTCAACGTCTAGTGCAGTTAGCCTCCCAGATTCAGTCAAAGAGCCACTTAACTGCCAGGGAAATGCTACAGCTGCTAGGCCATATGGCTTCCACAGTACATGTGGTACCCTATGCTCGCCTACACATGAGAGCAGCTCAATGGACTTTGTCCACCCAGTGGACTCAAGCTTCCGGAGCCCTCTCAGACCAAATAGCAACCTCCAAACGTCTCTTTTGGTCTCTTCAATGGTGGATGTCCACTCAAAATCTGTTGCTGGGGTCCCCCTTCCAACCTTTGTTGCCCCAAGCAACCCTCACAACAGATGCCTCCCAAACAGGTTGGGGAGCTCATCTACAAGACCTCTCCACCCAAGGCACTTGGTCCCCACAGGAGACCTCTCTTCTTATCAACCACTTGGAACTTCGAGCAGTGTTCCTAGCTCTCAAGGTCTTTCATACCACCCTCAGCTACAAGACAGTCCTCATTCATACGGACAATCAAGTAGCCATGTTTTACATAAACAAGCAAGGAGGAACTGGCTCTCTGTCACTTTGCAACGAAGCTCTAAGATTATGGGCCTTCGCCAGAGAGCATCAAATCCATCTCCTGGCAGTATACCTCCCAGGAATCCAAAACTCTTGGGCAGACAGACTCAGTCGAGTTCTGCTTCCACACGAATGGTCCCTGCACATGGATCAGGTACTCAGAATCTTCCAAGAATGGGGAACCCCGGACATAGACCTCTTTGCAAGTCCATGGAATGCCAAACTTCCCCGGTTCTTTTCCAGAATTCCGTGTCAGGGAGTTCAGGCCAAGGATGCCTTCCTCCTTCATTGGGGTCAGGGCTTCCTGTATGCTTTTCCACCCATTCCTTTGATTCCCAAGACTCTGTTCAAACTCCAGAGGAATCAAGGATCTATGATCCTCATAGCTCCATGCTGGCCACGCCAAGTGTGGTACCCTCTACTTCTGCATCTCTCCCAAGCCCCCTCCCTGGACTTGGGAGCTGCTCCAGATCTTCTGTCCCAGGAAGAAGGGACTTTGTGGCATCCAAACCCCAAGTCCCTTCACCTCAGAGCTTGGTTACTGAAGGCCTAGACCTTCAAGACTTCAATCTTTCTCAGCAAGTGAAGGATATCCTCCATGCTTCCAGAAAACCTTCCACTAGGCGTTCCTATGCTTTTAAGTGGAAAAGATTTTCCATTTGGTGTGCTCAAAAGGGTCTTGAACCTCTGGCACTTCCTCTGAATTCTCTATTGGAATATCTCCTGCATCTCTCCAATGCAGGCCTTAAAACGAATTCAGTAAGGGTCCATTTGAGTGCTATTGCAGCATCCCTTAAGCCTCTCAATGGACAACCTATTTCCTCTCATCCTCGTATTGCAAGATTCATGAGAGGCCTAACTTTAACTAAACCTCCCATTCGACCTCCTCCGGTGGCATGGGACTTAAACTTGGTTCTTGGTCAGCTTATGAAGCCACCTTTTGAACCCTTAGCCACTACCTCCTTGAAATTTCTTTCCTGGAAGGTTATTTTCCTTATTGCAATCACTTCTGCTCGCCGCATCAGTGAACTGCAGGCATTAGTGGCTAATCCACCTTATGCAAGGTTCCATCATGATAAGGTAGTCCTTAGGACAAATCCTCACTTTATGCCTAAAGTGGTCTCACCTTTTCATCTTAATCAAGAGGTATATTTACCTGTCTTTTTTCCAGCTCCTCATGCATCCAGTGCAGAGAGGAACCTTCATACTCTAGATTGTAAAAGAGCTCTTGCTTTTTACTTACATAGGACACAGCAACATAGAAAGTCTTCCCAGCTTTTTGTTGCTTTTGATCCGTCTCATTTGGGACTTCCAGTCTCTAAAAGAACACTGTCCATTTGGATTGCTCAGTGTATTTCTTTTGCTTACCAGAGTAAGAACCTTTCTCTGGAGGGCCATGTCACAGCTCACAATGTGAGGGCCATGGCCACCTCTATGGCTCATCTTCATTCTGTGTCCATCGACTAGATCTGTCGAGCAGCCACCTGGGCCTCGGTTCATACCTTCACAGCCCATTACTGTTTGGACAAGGACTCCCGCCGGGATGCCTTGTTTGGTCAGGCTGTCCTCGGACACCTCTTCCATTCTTGAGCAACTCCTGCCCTCCTTCCCTGAATGGATGCCTGAGATCCATAGGAAGACGAGGAACCCTTCAGGGTCTCATACCCTTGGGGATCTCCCAGGCATCTTAGCTAGGGAGTCCCCATGTGTGAGGACTCATTCCTGCTTGTTCCTGGAGATAGCACAGTTACTTACCTGTAACAGGTGATCTCTGGGAACAGCAGGAATTAGTCCTCACAACCCTCCCACCTCCCCTAGGAGTTGTATCTCTCTCTGTCTTTCCTTTCCTCTCTCTCTCTATTGTCTCAGCTTTAAAGTCGAACTGAGGAGAGTTGGTTAGGAAAGGCGGGAAGGCAGCGCGCAGGCGCTGTGGGATGCTCCCAAAAGCTTTCCTTTTTGGGAAGCTGGGGAGCGTTCCCGCGCAGGCTCCGTCGGTACCGACGTACCCATATGTGAGGACTAATTCCTGCTGTTCCCAGAGATCACCTGTTACAGGTAAGTAACTGTGCTATCCTACTAAGCAGCACTTACATGATTTACACGTCTGTAAACTGTGTAAATGCCTTTGAATATTGGGCCTTTGGGAATACCTTGGGCGCTAATGAAAGGCTGAAGGAAAGAACTCTATGTTGAAAGTGTTGGTGGTGTTATGTGACGCACAGAAATTTCCAGTGGTTTGGGTGAATGGGTATGTGGGTATAAGCATCCTTCAGGCCAGTCACCTTGTTCTAGAAGAGGCAATATCGTGGCTAGGATTCATCTTAAACCTTTCCTCCTTTATGTATAAGTTGAAGTTATGTAGGTCCAGAATTGGTCAGAGACCTCCAGATTTTTGGGAGATGAGAAAAATGTGGAATAGTAACCTTGACCTATCTCAGACAGTGGAACTTCTTTGATAGCTCTGTTGAGGGGAGCAATGCGATCTCTTCCTTCAGAATTGCCATATGTTCCTATGCGATGTTGGAGAATTTGGTGGGTTCCCTTCTTGGATGTATGCTTACAAAGTTTAATATGTTGCTATGACTGAATATCAAAAGAACTCACTAGTCAGTCATGATTTCTTGTCATGTCTCCCTGAATTGAAGAAGTCTTTCCCCATCAAAGGGTAGTCGAACTTGGAATTTGACTTCTCGGAGTAAGTTGAAGTGGCCGTCAGTTGTTTGTGTTCTCGCAGTCTCTAACACTGGCCATAATCCTGAGTTACTGGACATTGCGCTGGAAGTCTGGTATATGGTTGGTATCTTTTCTTTGGATAGAACGTCTCAAAATATTGGTAATGGTAAGATCTCCTATAGGAGTGTTGACAATGTTTCTGGTATTGGGTTGTGGATTGGGAGTGGTGGAAAACGTAATCTTCAGGAACAAGCAGGAATGTAGTCTTCACATATGGGTATCATCAGTACCGACGGAGTCTGCACAGGAACGCTCCCCAGCGTCCAATAGGAAAGCTTTTTGGAGCATCCCACAGCACCTGCGTGCTGCCTTCCCGCCTTTCCCAACTGTCCCTCTCCAGTTCTTCGTTTTCCGCGGAGCCGACAGGTCGCATATCCTGTCACCGCAGAAAATTCCCTCCTTATACTTATTTTTTGTGGTCACGTCTGCCTTCCCTCGACGCTATACTGGTACCGCCGGTGGTTCTTTTCTTTTTTCTAAAAAAACCCAAAAAACAACTTTGTTTCTGGAGTCTCTCTCCAGTAATTTTCTTCTCGGGTGCCACGCGCCATTTTGGGCACTAGGCCCAATTTTTTCCCTCAAAATGGAAAAACCTGCTTCAGGTTTTAAAAAGTGTTCTAAGTGTGGCGGTACCATGTCCGTCACTGACACCCATGAGTGGTGCCTCAAATGTTTAGGTCCTGACCACTCTATTTCAGAGTGTGTTGCCTGTGGGATGATGTCAAAAAGGGGCCGGCAAAACCGAGCTGCTAAGCTTAGCACCCTTTTTCCCTCCGATGCAGCCTCCGTGGCATCGACGTCTTCCAGGGCTTCATCTTCCTCCCATGGATCTCAGGTAACTAAACATAAATCTAGTCGGTCCTCAAAGGGTAGACCTCCTTCTAAACATCGAGATATCTCTGGCATTGCCCTTGAGGGACTTTCACCGGCAAAATTGCCCCAGCGGGAGGCTTCGGCTTCCAAAGCACTAACGGGGCTCCAGGATGTTCTCGAGGCTTCAACCTCAGCAGAACTACTGATGCCATGCTCTGGGCTTCTGGACGCTTTATCCGGCACTGATACCCAAGCATCGGCAGTGACATAGACCAGAGATTCTTGGCTATTGAATGCAGTCTGGCGGCTCTTCTCACGGCCTCGATGCCCTTGAAACCGCTTCAGACAGTTCAACCGGTACCGGCACTGACTACATCGATATCGGCAGGTATTCTACTGGGACCGAGTCATGTGTCTCTATCCGGCATCGACAAGTCGGTACCGGACCACTCCAATGCCGACTTCGATCGGTACTGGTACCGTGCCTTGCACGATCACCCGGATCGGAGATACTTCGAATCCTCGGATGAGTCTGAAGACTCTGAAAGCTCTGCCGATACCAGAGTACTTTCTTCCTGAGGATTCCTCTTCTCCTCAGCGTACGATGTCTCCACCAGAGGATATGTTCTTTCAGGATTTTATCCGAGATGTGGCCCGAGGTCTTTCCATCACAGTGGCTCCTGAAAAAGAGTCTAGGGCAAAGGAATTAGAAATCCTACAATACCCTAAAGCTTCCAAGGAGCTTACCTATTCATGAGATCTTGCATGATCTTATATTAAGGATTTGGAAAACACCTCTGACCACATCTCCTCATTCTCGAAGACTCGACACCATGTATCGAGTTCCTCCTTGTCCTGGGTTTCAGAAGACTCAATTACCACACCATTCCATGGTGGTGGAATCAACCATGAGACGGATAAAGAGTGCAAAAAGGCATGCATCTAATTCTACAGGATGTGAGTGTAGGACTCTTGACACCTTTGGACGTCAATCCTTCCAGGCTTCCATGCTTTCTGCTAGGATCAGTTCCTATATCTTGTATATGGGAATGTTCCTTAAGGAAGTCACAGGAGACTTAAAGCTTATGTACCCTCTCCTTCCTGATGATAAAAGGCAAGATTATCTTTCTCTTGTTAAACATGCTCAGGATGTTTCCAAGTTTGTGAATCGTGCAGCCTTTGACTGCTTTGAATGCATAAGCAGAATCTCTGCTATTGCCATAAGAGCACGTAGAATTGCCTGGCTTCAGGCATCTGACTTGGAAAACTGGGTACAGGACAAACTGGAGAATATACCTTGCACAGGAGAGAATCTCTTTGGCAAGAATTGGCAGGAAAAAGCTAATGAGATAGATGCTGACAATATCACTTTGGATAGATTGTCCAAATCTACAGCTGATCCTGCAAGGAAAAGATCCTTTAAGAAACAATTCTTCAGCAAGAAGAAAAGGTTTTATCCCTCCTATACCCAGCAGGAACATCATTCAGATCAGTCTGCCCAAAAGGGACAGCAGCAACAACCTAGGCAACAAAGAAAGCCAAAAGCAGCTAAGCCTCCACCGGGGCTTTGACTCCTGTCTAAAGAACTTTGCCTTCCTGGCCCTAAACGGCCAAGAACCCTCCACCATCCTGGGAAGGTTATGTCATTTTGCCCCCAGATGGTGTCAGATAACAGCAGAAAATTTGACTCTGTTTATTGCACGAGAGGGGTACAAGCTTCATTTCCTCAGCATGCCCTCTCCTACAATCGTAAGACAGTTCAATTCTCAGACCTCTCTCAATGACCAGTTAGGTCAAAAGGTCACTGTGCTCCTTGCTCAAGGGGCAATAGAAGAGGTACCCATTCCCCAACGGGGTACACGGTTTTACTCCCCCTATTTCCTTATTCCAAAGAAAACAGGAGGACAAAGACCCATTTTAGACCTCAGAGAATTGAACAAATTCCTGTTCAAAGAGAAGTTCAAAATGATTTTATTTTATTTATTTATTTATTTATTACAGTTTCTTATATACCGCGCTATTTAGAATCAGCGCGGTTTACATCATAACAAAACGACCATTACGACAAACTGTCAGGTTTTACATTGAACAGGAGTACAAACTTGGATAACTGGGTTAACTATATACATAATCTATCTACACTGCAGTGTGCGGGCATTTCTAGATTGGGTTATTTCTTGGAGGGGATATCTGGTTCAGTTGCTGTCTGGGAAATATTGGCGGAAAAGGTATGTTTTCTCTCATGGTATATTTTCTCTCATCTTATGTTTCTCTAGGAACTCTGCTGCCATACCTTCAGAGTCAGGATTGGCTTTGTTCTCTAGATCTCAAGGATGCGTACACTCATGTTCTTATCCATCCAACTCACCGAAAGGTTCCTTCACTTTCTGTTTCAAGGGAAGCACTACCAATACAGGGTTCTTCCTTTTGGCCTGGCCTCTGCACCAAGGGTGTTCATAAAATACATGGCTGTGGTGGCAGCATTTCTCCGCACCCTGGGAATATTCGACAGCCCCGCTGCCTTCGCATTGTGCTGTTAGCTTCCCAAGCAGTACTAAAACCTCATCTCACTGCTCGGAAATGTTACAGTTGCTAGGCCACATGGCATCCACCGTGCATGTGGTTCCTTATGCTTGCCTCCATATGAGGGCAGCCCAGTGGACTTTATCCACTCAGTGGACTCAGGCGTCAGTTTGCCTGTCAGACAAAATAGAAAACTCAGATCGCCTTATTTTGTCCCTCCAATGGTGGCAGTCACCCCAAAACCTTTTGGTGGGGTCTCCTTTTCAGCAACCTCCACCCCAAGCCGCTCTAACAACAGATGCTTCACAGGTGGGTTGAGGAGCCCACCTGCAAGGCCTCTCTACCCAGGGTATCTGGACTCCACAGGAGGCCTATCTTCATATCAACTTCCTGGAGCTCAGAGCAATCTTCCTTGCTCTTTGAGTATTCCACACCCAGCTCAGCTACAAGACAGCCCTTGTTCTATGTGAACAAGCAGGGCGGAACAGGCTCTCTGTCACTCTGCAATGAAGCTTTGCGACTATGGGCCCTTGCCAGAGAGCATCAGACTCATCTCCTTGCGGTGTTTCTTCCAGGCATTCAAAACTCTTGGGCAGACAGACTCAGTCGAGTTCTGCTTCCACACAAATGGTCTCTCCATGCAGACCAGGTGTCCAAAGGTTTTCAAATTTGGGGAACCCCAGACATAGACCTCTTTGCAAGTCCGCTGAATGCCAAACCTCCCTGGTTCTGTTCCAGAATTCCGGCTCAGGGTTGTCAGGCCAGGGATGCTTTCCTCCTCCATTGGGGTCAGGACTTCCTCTATGCCTTTCCACCCATTTCCCTAATTCCCAAAACCCTGTTCAAGCTTCAGAGAGACAGAGGTCATATGATTCTCATAGCTCCACGTCGGCCATGGCAAATGTGGTACCCTCTGCTCCTACATCTCTCTCAAGCTCCGCCTCTGGAGTTAGGATCTGCTCCAGATCTCCTTTCTCAAGAGGACGGGATGCTGTGGCATCCCAATACCTAGTCTCTGCATCTCAGGGCCTGGTTGCTGAAAGCCTAGAACGTCACGGTCTTAACCTTTCCCAGCAGGTAAAGGATATGCTTTATGTTTCCAGGAAGCCTTCCACAAGACAGTATTATGCATTTAAGTGGAAAAGGTTTACTATATGGTGCTCGCAGAACCCTCTTGCGATACCTCTGGAATCATTGCTGGAGTATCTCCTTCATTTATCAAATGCAGGGCTTAAGACCAATTCAGTGAGAGTTCATTTGAGTGCTATTGCAGCTTCTTTCAAGCCTCTAAATGGACAACCTATTTCCTCTCATCTTCTCATAGCGAGATTTATGAGAGGCCTTCTTTTAACTAAGCCTCCCATTTAAGCCACCACCGGTGGCATGGGACTTAAATCTGGTTGTTGGGCAGCTCATGAAACCACCCTTTGAACCATTAGCCACTACCTCTTTGAAACTCCTTTCCTGGAAGATCATCTTTCTTATTGCAATCACATCAGCACGTCGTATCAGTGAATTGCAAGCATTGGTGGCTGATCCTCCTTATACAAGGTTCCATCATGATAAGGTAGTCCTTAGGACTCATCCACACTTTATGCCAAAGGTGGTGTCACCTTTTCATTTAAACCTAGCGGTTTACCTTCCTGTATTATTTCCAAGGCCTCACGCCTCAAATGCAGAAAAGAATCTTCATACTTTGGACTGTAAAAGAGCTTTGCCCTTTTACTTGCAAAGGACACAGCAACATAGAAAGTCCTCTCAACTCTTTGTTGCTTTTGATCCTAGTCATTTGGGACTTCCAGTCTCCAAAAGAACACTGTCCAACTGGATTGCACAGTGTATATCAGGGGTCTCAAACACGCGGCCCGCGGGCCGCATGCGGCCCGCGAGAGAACGTTGTGCGGCCCGCGATGGCTTCTGCTGCTGCTGCCGTTGCCGCCGTGGCAACGGCAGAATCGACGGTCAATTTAAAAAAAAAAAAAACTGGCTTCTGCTGCTCAAGCAGCAAAATCAGCTGTCCTGCGGCCCCTTCCTCTCTGCCCGGAGATCCCCGAGAGTGCTCCATCAGCGGGTGCTTTTCAAGCCGCGAAGAGAGTATTTCCCTCTCGCGAGGCTTGAAAAGTGACTAGGTTTAAGCCGCGCGAGAGGGAAATACTCTCTTCGCGGCTTAAAAAGCACGCCGCAGATGAAGCACACTCAGGACTCTCCGCGCAGAGGGGAAGGGGCCGCGGGACAGCTGATTTTCTGCTGCAGCAGCAGAAGCCAGGGTTTTTTTAAATTTACCTGGGGGGGGGGGTGTAGGACTGGAAATGGGCTATTGGCAGGGGGGGGGGTATGACTGGAAATGGGCTATTGGCAGGGGGGTGTATGACTGGAAATGGGCTATTGGCAGGGGGGGGGGTATGACTGGAAATGGGCTATTGGCAGGGGGGGGTTATGACTGGAGATGGGCTATTGGCAGGGGGGGGGTTATGACTGGAGATGGGCTATTGGCAGGGGGGTTATGACTGGAAATGGGCTATTGGCAGGGGGGGTATGACTGGAAATGGGCTATTGGCAGGGGGGGGTATGACTGGAAATGGGCTATTGGCAGGGGGGGGGGTTATGACTGGAGATGGGCGATTGGCAGGGGGGGTTATGACTGGAGATGGGCTATTGGCAGGGGGGTTATTACTGGTGATGGGCTATGGTGGGGGCTAGGACTGGAAATGGGCAGGTGGGGGTTAGGAAGGACTGGAGGGGGGCTGAGGGGGGGAGTTAGGACTGGTAATGAGCTATGGAGGGGCTGACTGAAATGGGGTAATGGGGGTTAGGGCTGGAAGTGGGCTATTGGCAGGGGGGTTATGACTGGTAATGGGCTATGGGGGGGTAAGACTGAAAATGGGGTGATGGGGGGTAAAACTGGAAGTGCGCTATGGGGAGGTTAGGACTGGTAATGGGCTATGGGGGGTCTAGGACTGGTAATGGGCTGGGGGGGTTGCTAGGACTGGAAATGGGCTGAGTGGAAGGGGGGCTTGAACTGCAAATGGCTGATGGGGAGGGGGGCTTGGAATGGAAATGGGCTGTGAGGGGAGGGAGCTAGGATTGGAAATGGGCTGATGGGGGGCTAGGATTGGAAATGGGCTGATGGTGAGGCTAGGATAGGACTGGAAATGGACTAATGGGGGGACTAGAAGGGAGCGGATGCTGGGTGGGGCTGGAACTAGAAGGGAGCTGATGTTGGGGGAGGATTAGAATGGGATGGAGCTGGGAAAGTGAAATGGAGAGGGGAAAAATATTTTGTCTGGGAGAGAAGACAAATCTACAATTGGCCAGGTATTGGGAGAGTAAGTGGGGATTGAGGATGGAGGGGTAAAATTTTAGTGGATGAAATAGGAATGAGGAAAGAGAAAAAGGAGAAAGATTAGTATGTTAAAGCAGATGTAGAGAGAGAATGGAAAAAAAACTAGGAGAGAAGAAAGGGCAAATGGACAGCAGACGATGGAGAGTTAGCAGAAGACATGAAGAAACCAGAAGAAAGTGGCTGGAACAATTGCAACTGAAAAAAATGCACAAAAGGTAGAAAATATCTCTTTATTTTGAATTTATTAACTGGAATATGTCAGCTCTGGGAAATGTGCATCATTAATGTTTGCGCTTTGTTTAGTACAAGAGGAAATTAATTTATAGTTTTATTTCTACAGTGTTGTTGTACATTCCAAGTTTGGCTTTTGGGGTTCCCAGTTTAATTATTGTCTTCTTGTTTCTAAATCTTTTAGTCTTTCTTTATCCATACTCATTAAAGAGGCATGTTTACTAAAAGTTAGTGTATGGTAACATTATGCAAATATTTATGCAAATGAGGCCCCTTATGCAAATGAGGCCCCGCGTCTTATGCGGCCCCCGGGTTACTTTACAAGTCCTCATTTGGCCCTCAAAGCAATTTGAGTTTGAGACCCCTGGTGTATATCTTTTGCCTATGAGAGTAAAAACCTTCCTCTTGAAGGCCATGTCATAGCTCACAATGTGAGAGCCATGGCAGCCTCTATGGCTCATCTTCACTCTGTGTCTATTGACGACATCTGTCGAGCAGCTACTTGGGCGTCGGTTCATACCTTCACAGTCCATTACTGCTTAGACAAGGACTCCCGCCGGGATGCCTTGTTTGGTCAGGCTGCTCTTCAGCACCTGTTCCATACTTAATCAACTCCTACCCACCATCAGAGGGAAGTGGAGCCCTTTCACAAGGGCACACAACGTCTGGGGCCTTCTTCCTGGCATCTGCAGCTAGGGAGTCCCCATATGTGAAGACTACATTCCTGCTTGTTGCTGGAGATAGCATAGTTACTCACCTGTAACAGGTGATCTCCGGGAACAGCAGGAATTTAGTCTTCACAACCCACCGACCTCCCCTAGGAGATGTATCTCTTTATCTCTCTCTCTCTCTTTTGTCTCAGCTTTAAACTCAACTGGAGAGGGACAGTTGGGAAAGGCGGGAAGGCAGCACGCAGGCGCTGTGGGATGCTCCCAAAAGCTTTCCTATTGGACGCTGGGGAGCGTTCCCGCGCAGGCTGTCGGTACCGACGATACCCATATGTGAAGACTAAATTCCTGCTGTTCCCGGAGATCACCTGTTACAGGTGAGTAACTATGCTTTCACTGTGGAACTATCATCCTTGGTTTGGGACACCGACTCTTAACCTTGCTTCCAAAGAGGTTGTCTCCAAAGCTGGAAGCATTTGCCAATTTGTCGTGAAGGTCTTCGTGAAGTCTGAACTCTTAAGTCTGGCTGTTCTTCGTGCTGTGATTGTAGCCACTGCTGAATGGGTTGTTGTGTCATAAGCTTAGTGCATGGAATGAATGAAATGGTTGTGGACTCACGGAGGTTAAAGTGCAGTGGTCCTGCTGGTTTTCAAGTTGGTTTAGTAGAGCATGAGAGTGCAAAATCTAAAGTTGATGAACCACTATTTTCAGAGTGAGCGTGGCGCTCTGGTATACTTCTTTTCCCTGTTCCGTTCAAGATTCCTGTGGTCCTTGCCAGGGGTGCATGGGACTGGTGCTTAGATGCTTTGTTGCACTTTGCACTTTGTCTGCTTCTGTTATCATTGATTGGTGAGGAATCTGAGGGAGATCATGTCTTGGCACAGAGTATGTGTTTTTACTCAAGGTGCCTGGAAATTGGAGGGATGGAAACTGGGCTTTTCAGATCGACAGCTGGAGGTCCTGGAGAATCTGATAGTGTGGTAGTGCTGTCACTTCCTTTGGAGTTCCACAAGCCTGAAAGATGGATTGAAAATCCTTTCTTTAACTGGCATTTGAGCTGTTCCAATGGAAAGTGCCTTGGTTATCTTTTGCAGCACTGATTCCAGTGCGTAAATTCAGGGACTACAAATATCATGCTGCATTGCAATGAAAATTTAAAACCAGAACTGGCAAAAAATCTGACTCCTGGAACTTTGCAGCTCTGGACATCCTCAAGCTGAGTCTTCTTGGTCTGAGGACACAGCATTGGCACAGGCTGATTGAAAGTATTTGGAGTCTGCAGTATAAGAGTTCTCTTTTATAGAATTGCCTTCTTTGTCCCTGTGGGCATTCCTAATCTGAGAGCTGTGTGAAGAGGGGTTTGAACTCCTCCTCTTATGCTTTTGAAAGCCTCCTTCGTTTTCAGCCTGGGGCTTGGCAGATTTTGATGGAGCGGTCTTCCTTTTTGGAACAAGTTTTTCTCCGGGAACAAGCAGGAAGTCTGTCCTCACATACGGGTGACGGCATCGACAGAGCCCTTGCGGAAGCATCCTCCCAGCTTTCAAAGAAAGCCTTTGGGAGATGCCACCATGCATGCATGGTCTCCTTCCCGCTCAAGGGTGCCATCTTGCTCAGTCTCCTTTTTTCCATGGAGCCCTTCAGATGTCCATCTGGCTTGGCCCCAGAAAAAGTTGATTTTTTTTCTCTGAGTTTCATACTCGCCTCCGGTATCGCACAAGTACTCTTCCCGCCACCCGACCTCGTTGCCTAGGCATCGAGTTCGGGTCCTTTTTTGTAGTTTAATTCTTTCTTTTCCTGGTGCCTTTGCGCCTTTTTTTCCAACTGGCAGCCTGGAGAATCTTCAACCTCGCAGGGGTAGTTTTTTCCCACATGGCTTTAAGAAGTGTGATTGGTGCTCTAAAATAATGTCTTTGACCGACACACATGACTGTTGTCTCTGCTGCCTTGGGATGCAAATAATAGCAGTTTCTGTGATTCTTCTGTAGAAGCTTTTCTTATATCAAGTTGAACTCTTGGCTAATGAGGTCTCAGATACCATAAGTTGCCACTGTTTCATGAAACTCCAGTGGACTAATACCTAGAAATACATCAATGACCTCTGTCTTAAACATCTAGCCATGTGAGTCCCCTTCTAATACAGTACTCGTTGATGTGAATTTTTTCTATACTGATTTAAACAGATGTAATGCTTAATAGTAAATAGTAAACCAGTGCTTAGCTTTACGATGGATTTCCCGACGCTGATTCATGCGCTATGAGGTGCGTTTCTCCTATTGGTTTCATCAGGGGAAAACTTTCACATCGTCACTACAAGGAGAAATAAGTTCTTGCTTCTGGTATTAACATTTTTATAAACCGTTTTATTAAAATGTTCGCCGGTCCTCCTACCTATTGCTGCACCAGCCTGGTTCAATGGAGCTTTGTCAACGGTGTGCTCTACTAACAAAAACGCCGCGCATGCGGACAAGTAAAATAGTCTTTCGTAATGAGTAGCACTTAAAACAGGTGTTATCCCTTAGGTGAAAAAATAAGCTATAGATTTAATTTTATCATATACACAATTCCCATTCAATTCGGGAATTAAGCCCCTGAGGTATTACTGAATCAAGAGTGTGAATCCAACGTTGTTCACGGTATAGTAGCGTGTGATCTATTGATTTTCCCCGGATTGGAAAAAGAACTTGTTCAATAACGAAACATCTTAGTTCAGAAAAGGCATGTTGTAAATTCAAACAGTGATCAACAATCGGGGCTTCCCATCTTAACCTACTTCTATGCTCATTGATTCTCACCTGTAGGGAACGAGTGGTTTTCCCGACATAGAGAAGGTCACAAGGACAACGAAGTGCATAAATGACTTGTATAGATTTACAATTAGTGGTGCTTCGTAATCGATAACAGGTATTATGATAATAAAAATCCTGTAGTTCCAAAGTAATTGAACAGATATTACAGGTTCCACAGCGTGTGTGGCCTTCGATCGTCGAGGGCGTAGAGACTGGAAGAGGACGTAAGACCGCAGGACTAAGCAGCTCTTTAAATTTTTTTTGCCTCTGCCAGACGCATCTCACTGTATAGTCTGCTAATTCTGGAATGCCTTGTAAGACATTAGCATGCCGTTTTATACTACGTTGTAGAGAATAACTGAACGATGAAAATGCTGTAACGAAATTGATGTGTAGCTGGGGAGTGACGCTTCTTGTGCTTGGAGGATTAATGAGTAAATCTCGATTGAGGTACCTCGCTCTCTTATAGGCTTGGTGTATTACTTTAGGGGGATATCCCCGTTGCAAAAAATTGTTACGTAAAGTAGATGACTGTCTCTTGAACTCACATAGATTGGTACAATTTCTACGGTATCTAATGAATTGGGAAACTGGTAGGCTATTCTTTAACTGTGCAGGATGTGCACTTCCATAATGCAAAAGAGTATTGCGGTCGGTCGATTTTCGATGTGTGGAGGTGTTCCATCCAGTTGAAGTCCTACTCACCACTACATCCAAAAAAGTTATATGCTCCAAATGGTAATTTGGAGCATATATGCGCCAAATGGTTATATGCTCCAAATGGTTATATGCTCCAAATGGTAGCGTCACTCCCCAGCTACACATCAATTTCGTTACAGCATTTTCACCGTTCAGTTATTACAAGGCATTCCAGAATTAGCAGACTATACAGTGAGATGCATCTGGCAGAGGCAAAAAATTTTTAAAGAGCTGCTTAGTCCTGCGGTCTTACGTCCTCTTCCAGTCTCTACGCCCTCGACGATCGAAGGCCACACACGTTGTAGAACCTGTAATATCTGTTCAATTACTTTGGAACTACAGGATTTTTATTATCATAATACCTGTTATCGATTACGAAGCACCACTAATTGTAAATCTATACAAGTCATTTATGCACTTCGTTGTCCTTGTGACCTTCTCTATGTCGGGAAAACCACTTGTTCCCTACAGGTGAGAATCAATGAGCATAGAAGTAGGTTAAGATGCCAAAGACGGGAAGCCCCGATTGTTGATCACTGTTTGAATTTACAACATGCCTTTTCTGAACTAAGATGTTTCGTTATTGAACAAGTTCTTTTTCCAATTCGGGGAAAATCAATAGATCACACGCTACTATACCGTGAACAACGTTGGATTCACACTCTTGATTCAGTAATACCTCAGGGGCTTAATTCCCGAATTGAATGGGAATTGTGTATATGATAAAATTAAATCTATAGCTTATTTTTTCACCTAAGGGATAACACCTGTTTTAAGTGCTACTCATTACGAAAGACTATTTTACTTGTCCGCATGCGCGGCGTTTTTGTTAGTAGAGCACACCGTTGACAAAGCTCCATTGAACCAGGCTGGTGCAGCAATAGGTAGAGGACCGGCGAACATGTTAATAAAACGGTTTATAAAAATGTTAATACCAGAAGCATGTAACTGAAGAACTTATTTCTCCTTGTAGTGACGATGTGAAAGTTTTCCCCTGATGAAACCAATAGGAAAAACGCACCTCATAGCGCATGAATCAGCGTCGGGAAATCCATCGTAAAGCTAAGCACTGGTTTACTATTTACTATTAAGCATTACATCTGTTTAAATCAGTATAGAAAAAATTCACATCAACGAGTACTGTATTAGAAGGGGACTCACATGGCTAGATGTTTAAGACAGAGGTCATTGATGTATTTCTAGGTATTAGTCCACTGGAGTTTCATGAAACAGTGGCAACCTATGGTATCTGAGACCTCATTAGCCAAGAGTTCAACTTGATACAAGAAAAGCTTCTACAGAAGAATCACAGAAACTGCTATTATTTGCATCTTTTGACTCTGTGATAGATAACCACACCAACAATTGTTATCTGCTGCCTTGGGCCAGACCACGACCTGGCAACCTGCAGTCTCTGCAAAAAGATGTCCAATAAGGCCCTTAAGAGCCGCAAGCAGCAGCATGATAAGTTTTTTCCTGAGTCCCCAGCGCCTCTGAAGGCCAAGACCTTGTCTGAAGCCTCGACGCATTGGGCGTAACTCCCCGAACCTGAACCCCGTTGTGGGTCTTCAGAAAGGGGGTCTCCCTCAAAGGAACCCAGGAAAATGAAGAAACCCTCGAAGGCGGCGTCATTGGACTGTTCCAACCGGCCGGGTGCCCTTCGGGCCCCGTCCCACAGTCCAAGACGCTCGTCCGAGGCTTCGGAGAAGGAGCAGCCTGCAAAGGTCCCATGGAATGATTCGACCGCAGACTGGCCTCTGTCCCCAGACACTATCCTCGTCGAGGATTCTCCTTTGGGGGAGCCGGCCTGGAGTCCAGAATGGCGGTTCTGGAGCACAGTTTGTCTGCCTTCATGGACCAGAAGAGGGCGCTGTTGTCCGGCACGACTGGTTCATCCACCCTGTCCCTGGAGGCCAAGTTGATTCTCGGCCGAGGTCGCGATCCAAGTCCCGCTCGACGAGACCGTGGTCATCCCAGGCAAGTATGCCGGGCACCAGCCACGGAGCTTCGGATATCCTGGAGGCCCTCAGAGCAGCTCTCCTACGAGTCATTGATGGACTACTCCAAGTGGGAGATGGAGGATGAGGAGTTCCCCGATACCCATCGCCACCGTGTCATCACGTCCGATTCTCCCATCTCGGAACCTCAACAGCGGCCCCGCTGGAGGATATGGGCTTCCTTGATTTTGTGAAGGATATGTCGAAGGCCCTGGCGTTCCCTACGGAGTTGGAGGAGGACCCTTGGACGGATGAGTTGGAAATCCTCCAGTACGAGGCTCCTCCGTGGAAATCGCTAACAGTGCCCATCCTTCCCATCCTGGAACAGCTGATGCTCCAAATGTGGGAGACACTGGCTTCGGTACCGGTGGTGAGCAAACGGCTCAACTCGATGTATTGGGTCTGCCAGAGCCCAGGCTTCCAAAAGTCACAGCTGCCGCATAACTCCACGGTGGTGGAGTCGGCCATGCATAGACTGAAAAGCCTGAAGATGCACTCCTCGGTGCCCCCCAGCAGGGAGGCCCACGCCCTGGACGCCCTCGGCAGAAAGTGCTACCAGGGCTCAATGCTCATCGGCCGCATCCAAGCGTACTAGCTGTACATGGGCATGTACCTGAGAGACCTGGCAAAAGAACTCGCCAGGTTCTCAGCTGGTCTCTCCGAGGAACACTTGCAACGGCTCAAGAAACTGGCCAAGGCAGTCCGTGAATGCTCCAAATTTATGTCTCAAGTGGCCTATGACAGGTTCGAGTCGGCGGCTCGAGTAGTGGCGGCTGGCATTGGTGCATGCCGCCAGGCTTGGCTACAGTAGTCCGACCTCAAGCAGTGGGTTCAGGACAAGTTGGTCGATGTCCCCTGCCAAGGAGAGAACCTCTTTGGCAAACCCATGACCGACAAGGCTGCCGAGTTGGAGATTGAGTTCATGACGAGGACCAGGCTCTTCAAAAGGACTGCTGCCCCTCCCTGATGGAAGGACGTGGGTAAAAAGTCCTTTTACCCACCTTTTCAGACCTCCCCAGCACCCCAACAGGGTCAGCAGGCCAAGGGACACGGGCATGGCCCTCGTAAGCAGAAGGCTCCTAAACCCCAGGCACCAGCTCCGGCCCAGCCAAGGGGGAGTTTTTGACTCCTTAAGAATAGCCTATCTACCCCAAGGAGATCAGTAGCCCACAGGGGGACGTCTGGCCCACTATGCCCAAAGGTGGCTGACCATCACCACCAATTCCTGGGCACTTTGAGTGGTCAAGGAGGGTTACCTCCTCCACCTGACTCAGACATTTCCCCCTTATTTCCTGGGAGAGCCCCTCAAGTCTCCCCTCCACCAGGACCTTCTACTGAAGGAGTTGGCAGGTCTTCTCGAGGACAAAGCAATGGAACCAGTGCCCCACCATCTCAAGGGCAAGGGGTTCTATTCCAGGTACTTCCTCGTGCCAAAAAGGACAGGGGGCCTCAACTTGTGCAACCTCAACAAATTCCTGGTGAGGGAGACGTTCAAGATGTTCTCCCTTGGAACATTGCTGCCATACCTTCAGCAGGGAGACTGGCTATGCCCCTTAGATGTCAAGGATGCTTATACCCACATCCTCATTCACCCCAGCCACAAGCAGTACCAATGGTTCATAGTGGGGGGCAGGCATTTTCAGTACAGGGTGTTCCCTTTTGGCTTGGCCTCTGCCCCAAGAGTCTTCACAAAATGCCTGGCAGTCGTGGCCGCCTTCCTCCGTCTCCAGGGGCTCTTCTTCTTTCCCTACTTAGA
The DNA here is from genome assembly GCA_033557465.1 of Ichthyophis bannanicus. NCBI lineage: Eukaryota > Metazoa > Chordata > Amphibia > Gymnophiona > Ichthyophiidae > Ichthyophis > Ichthyophis bannanicus. Next base: position 1,002,799,754 of record CM066031.1, on the reverse strand, counting down.
CGACTGGCTCATAAAGGGAGGTACGACCTCAGAGGTGCAGCAGGCCACTGCATGCACCATCCAGGTCCTGCAACACTTGGGGTTTGTTATAAACTACCCCAAGACTCACCTCCTTCCGACAGTGTCTGGAGTTCATCAGGGCAAAGATCAGCACCCTCCAGTCAAAGGTATTCTAGCACAGGGACCAGGCTGACCATCTCAGGACTCTGGCTCGGGACGTACAGTACCATCCCTTGGTGCCCACTTGGCGGCTTCTGCGCCTCCTTGGGTACATGGCCTCCACAGTCCACGTCACCCTCGACGCTCACCTCCACATGAGGGCGGCACAGTGGTGTCTCCGGGACCAGTGGTCTCAGGCCACGGGTTGCCTCTGAGACAGAGTCCCTGTGACCCGCCAACTGGCAGACTCCCTGATCTGATGGCAGTCCCTTCAGCATCTCGAGGCGGGCATGCCTTTTCAGGCCCCAAGCCCCTGAAGGGTCCTCATCACGGACGCCTCTGCTTGGCTGGGAAGCCCACTACGAAGATTTCCGCACCCAGGGCAACTGGTCACCAGACAAGAGCACCCAGCAAATCAACCTCCTGGAGCTCTGGGCCATACACTTAGCCCTGCAAGTCTTATTTCACCACCTGCGTCACCAGCCGGTGCTGTTCCAGATGGACAACCAGGTGGCGATGTTCTACGTGAACAAATAGGGGGGCATAGGGTCTCGTACCCTTTGTCAGGAGGCACTGGTCTTCTGCTCCTATGCAATCCAGCAGGGTGTATCCTCCTGTGGGCAATGTACCTGCCAGGCCAGAACAACCTTCTGGCCAGCAGGCTGAGCAGAGTCCTCCAGTTGCACGAGTGGCAGCTGGACCCCAGGGTAGCCAGTTGGCTTTTCCAGCTCTGGGAGGAACTTGTGATGGACCTGTTCGCCAACCCAGACAACTTTGTTATCCCGCTTCTGTTCCCGGAAGGTCCACCCCTCCAGGATGGCAGCGGACGCGTTCCTTGTCTCATGGTTGGAAGGCCTCATGTACGCCTTCCCTCCTATGCCACTGATCGCCAAGACCTTGTTCAGGACCCTCCATGACAGGGCCTCGCTCATCCTGATAACTCCTCGGTGGCCCAGGCAACCATGGTTCTCGCTGCTCCTCCAATTGACGGTGGAGACCCCCATTCCCTTGCGGACTGCCTCGGGACTCCTGTCTCAGGAGGGGGGCTCTCTTCTGCACCCAATCCTGGGGTCCCTGCCACTGACAGTGTGACTGCTGAGAGGGTGACTCTGGTCCCTTTCAGCCTTCCAGTTGCAGTGGAAGACATTCTGCTGGCCTCTCACAAGGCCTCTACTAGAAAGGCTTACGCCCTCAAATGGCACAGGTTCTTGGTTTGGTGTGCCGAACACGGTGCTGACCCTTTCTCCTGTCCGGTGGCACTGGTGTTACAGTACCTTCTCCACCTCTCTCAATCCAGACTCAAATCTAGCTCTGTCCGAGTGCACTTTACTGTCCTGGCGGTGGTAAGCCCCCTCTCTGTCCAACCTTTGGAGACCTGTTTTCTTCGGGGCCTGCTCTTATCGAATCCCCCGATTCGCCCTCTGGTGACCAAATGGGACCTCAACGTAGTGTTGGGGCAGCTCATTCACCCGCCCTTTGAGCCTCTGGCTACCTGCCACCTTCGCTACTTCTCTTGAAAGGTGGTTTTCCTGGTTGCGCTTACTTCCGCTCGCAGAGTTAGCGAGCTTCAGGCCCTTGTGGCGGAGGCACCTTATACCAGATTCTACAAGAACAGAGTGGTGCTTCACACGCACCCTAAATTCCTGCCGAAGGTAGTATTGCCCTTCCATCTCAACCAGGAAGTGGTGCTCCCTGCCTTCTTTCCAAGACCTCACTCCAGTTGGGTGGAGACTGTCCTTCACACCATGGACTGTGAGAGGGCTTTGTCCTTCTATATCCAAAGTACTCAGGGCTACCGCAGAATTTCTCAGCTTTTCATCTCCTACGACCTCAGTAGGCTGGGGGAGGTGGTGACCAAGCGTATGCTGTCCACATGGGTGACAGACTGTATCGCCCTCGCTTATGAGCAGGCGAGGCTCCCACTGGAAAGCTGTGTCACGGCGCACCGTGTCAAGGCCATGGCAGCCTTGGTGGCAAACATGCGCTCTGTCCCGATGGTGGACATCTGCTGAGCCGCCACCTGGTCTTCAGTCCATACCTTCGCAGCCCATTACTGCCTGGAAAGAAAGTCCCGACAGGACAGTGCCTTTGGCCAGGGTGTGCTCCGTAACCTTTTCGGGGTTTAGGCATCTCCTACCCTCTGACCATTCTGTGTTCAGGCTACCGGATTGCTGCTTCATTGGACACAGGGGTCCTGCTGTGGTCTGTGTACATGGACTAAATTGCTGCTGCTTGCGGCTTCCGTGAGGGAGCCCCTATTTTTGCTAATGGGCTTTCGGTAACCTGTAGCTGGGGAGTCCCATATGTGAGGACTGACTTCCTGCTTGTTCCCGAAGAAAGCGTAGTTGCTCATCTGTTACTGGTGTTCTCCGGGGACAGCAGGAATCAGTCCTCACAACCCTCCCTCCTCCTCTTGGAGTTGCTCCTTTACCATCTTGTTTTTGCTGTCTTTTAGCTATGTCATCTGACTGAGCAAGATGGCACCCTTAGGCGGGAAGGGGACCACGCATGCGTGATGGCATCTCCCAAAGGCTTTCTTTGAAAGCTGGGCGAATGCTTCCGCGAGGGCTCAGTTGGTGCTGATGTCACCCGTATGTGAGGACTGATTCCTGCTGTCCCCGGAGAACACCTGTTGCAGGTGAGTAATTATGCTTTTTCATGGTTCCCTGCGGGGGAAGAAGGGAACAATTTTTGAAGCGGATGATTTCTTTACCAGCAGAGACAGTGGAGGAGGTGTTCCTCTGCAGGAAGTCAGCAGAAGTGGAGTAGAGCACTGGTCCACATACTGGGTGCTATGTGCTCTGTTTACCGCTGCCACTGCGAAGAGGGTATTTGCTTCTTTCTATGCAGTGGTATGTGCAGCTCACATGGGAAGCCCTGCCGGAGCCAGGCCTGGGCCTGGCAGGGTTTGTAGAGCATGAGAGACTGATTTGAGGGATTCTGCAGCCATGATTGTAGAACAAAGGGAAGCTGGTGGTGCCACACTAAAAGGGAGGGTAGAAGCCGTAGTCAGGTAAATAATCCTTTCCTATATGCCATATCTCTTTTATTTTATTTATTTTTTTTTAAGTCTCTTTCCCTGAGGTGAGAGAAGTGCGGAAGGGAGGAAGGTATATCTGCATTTGTCCATGGACAGAGAAAATTGCCTGACCGGACATCTTGGAGGGGATATGGTACTACAGATACAGATGCAGAGAAGTCCAACAAAGACTTCATTGCTGTGGGAGGGTTCCAGGCACGCTGGTTCCATCTAGGACGTCCCCAGATAGTCTAGCTGTATTTGCTCTGCTTGTCTTTGGAGAAATGCTCTGAGGCAGATGCAGGTATGTTGATGTTCTCTGTGTATATGAGCATATTTTATAAACTCTGCCTCTGCTCTGCCCAAACTATTTATTTATTTATTTAACCGATTTTATATACCGTCTTTCTACAAATCAAGACGGTTTACATAAAACATTTAAAATAGTGTTTCCACTGTTTACATAGAACAAAGTAACAAATATATATATAAGATAACAATGAGAACTAATCATAAAAATATAACAACTATTTACAAGGTATTTACCGAGATATCAGTTGTCAGTATGAAGGTTTAGAAGGGGTAGGAGCTGGGAGGAAGCAGATGAAGGTTAGAAATTAAGGTGGAAGGGAAAAATGTTCCTGAAAGAGGAGGGTTTTTAAGTTCTTTTGGAACTCAAGGTGAGTTCTAGAGTTCCGCAGCTCATGGGGAAGGGAGTTCCATAGGGTAGGAGCATAGAGGGAAAAGGCCCTGTTACAGGTATATTGTTTACTATATCTTGTGGCTGTTGGGATAGAGATGAGGTTTTTGGTAATAGTACGGCGGGTTCTAGAGCTAGAAGAGAGGGGAATGAGAGGGAAAAGGCATGGAGCTGATTCGTTGGAGATGATTTTATGTATGAGGATAAGCACTTTGAACTTAATCCTGCAGTAGATGGGGAGCCAGTGGAGGTCATATAGGACTGGTGTGATGTGTGATCGCCTGGGAATGTTGGAGTGTCTTTTCATATATTATGCAAAAGTAGGTGCTATGTCTTATTGCGCCTGCTTTTTCTGCACATATGCCACTCTGCAATTTTGCAAATGCCATTTTCTGTCTGCCCAATATGCTTTACATGCGGAAAATGCTTCACGAAACTGCCCCCTTTGAGGACAATTTCCAAAAGGCATCTATATGGGTAAGTGGGCTATTTGAAAATTGCAACCCTTCTGGCTGGTGAATATACAAACTGATGGTTTTTTGAGTTTGTATGACTGTCAGGACCTCTTGACTTTGTTTGGCTGCTACTGCCACCAGCTAGGCAAGCGCCTAGTCTGCCTAACAGCACAGATTTAACCATTAGGCAAATTAGTTGATTTCTTAGGGCAGCAGCATCTGGAGAGTGGCAGAGAGTAGCTGACAGCTGCACAAATTCAAGGAACCATCAGCATGTACATTCATCAGCCAGAAGGTGAGCAATTGTCAAATAGCCCATTTACCTGGGTAAGGGCTTTTGGAAATTACTCTCAATGAGGGTAATTTTATAACAGGCCACCTAGATTGAGAAGACAAGAAGGCACCTGTTTGTAGCCTATGTGTCTTTATAAAATACTAGCACAAAAGCAGCAGAAATTATGCCTAAATGCACCCCTGCCCATTAAGCCCTGCTTGGGAGCAGGAGTAAATTTATGCGGGTGAAGTAGTTGTGTATTTTATAACTTACACTTGTGCTTCACAACTCTGCCCTAGAACATTGGCATCAAGACTGGTGCAGCTAGGAGGCACTCTTCAGTATTTCTCTCTCACCAGCAGATTGTGATTGCTAGATTGGTGCAGCTGGTATTTTCTTGGACCTTTATTTCCAGGCCCCAATTCTGAGGGCTGAATTACATAGTGAAGTTCTAGGAATTCCTCTTGGTGGCTTCTGAACATAAGAACATAAGATATGCCATACTGGGTCAGACCAAGGTCCATCAAGCCCAGTATTCTGTTTCCAACAGTGGTCAATCTAGGTCATATGTACCTAGCAGTTTCCCCAAGGGACACAGGTTCCACAGTGCTTGTATTGGTTTTGTATTGTCCTGCGGGATGCCTGCCCAGTTGAGCCTAAGCTGCCAAAGCTTTGCTGTGGGTTGCCTCTGGTGGAGCTCCCCAAGATCCAGGAGGGGATGTATGGTTTTCCTGTCTGTGGTTGAACAGGTTGAGCTGCTCTCATCTCTCCCTCTGAGGTCCTGATCCTTGAGGCAGAGTCACCAGCGAAGCAGTCACGGGTGCCCAGATGCTGTGGTTTGACTGTGGGGACCTCCAAAATTGAGCCTGTGGCATCGTGTGGCCTACTGCAGTTCCCTAGTAGGCTGCTGCCAGTACCCTGAGGCCACAGTTTGGCCAAAGGCAGCTCAAAATCAAGCCTGCTACTCTGGGGACTATTGGTGGGGTGGTTGCAACCGAGAATCTGGAGGCATGTCCATCCTGGCAAACCGTTGGTTCAGGGGAGCAAATATTGGGCAAAGTCTCAGTCCTTTCGCAGAGCAAGGAGACCAGACCCAAGGACAACTCCTCCAGAACTGCTGCATCCCACTTCGGCCAGTGACAGTTGGGAGGACCCACGCCAAGGTGTCCTCGGTGGACATTTTGTGGCTTCTTTCCCTGCTGTGTCTTGGTGGACATCCCTAGAGAAGGCACCATCTGAAGTGTAAAAGGGTATTTGGTGGCAATGATTCCATATTGTTAAGGTTGCAGTGTAGTTCGACTTCTCTGGCTTATGTCCATGTCTGGTGTCTGTCTGAGGCGTAGAGTCAGGAATGGTCTGTGTAAGCTGTTCATGCCAACCTGCCCTGTCATTTTGGTCTTTTTTCAGGCTGGCCTTAAAAAGCCCTCTCCTTGGGTACGCTATGTTTACAAATGGCATTGTTAATTCTCCTGGTTCCTACGAGGGGTTTTGGCATTTGTGGCCAACTGTTTGGATGATTGTTCCTCCCTGGGATCTTGGGGTGGTGCTATGAGCTTTTAAGGGTTCTCTCCTTGAGCCATTAAGATAACCAGTCCTAAAGGACCTATCACTGAAGACTGATTTTGGTGGCAATTTATTTGGCCCACTGGATTTTGGAGCTGCAGACCTTGTCCTGCTGGGACCCTTATTTGTCCTTCTCCCCAGAGGTGGTGACTCTTCGGCCCGTTCTGTCCTTTTTCAATCTGAGGGAGAGGCAAGAACTTGCACCTCATTGATGTACACAGGGTGTTGCACTGCTGTTTGAAGGTATCTAATACCTTCCTTAAGACAGTTCAGCTATTTGTCCTGTTCGGGGTCTGCGGAAAGGAGAGGTGGCCTCTAAATCCACTCTAGGTCATTGAATTAAGGAAGTATTTGCTTCTACTTATATTGAAAGGGTGACAGTGCTGCTAGAATTGTGTGCTCATTCCACTCGCGTGTAAGCGTCCTCTTGGGTGGAGACGAGCACTGTGGCACCCGGTGACATTTGTCGAGTGACAACTTGGTCCTCACTGGACATCTTTACTAAGCATTCTCTGTTAGATGCCCAGGCCAGGGCAGATTCCGTGTTTGGGTTGCAGGTTCTCAGAGCAGCCGTAACTTCCTCCCACTCAAAGGAATCGTAGCTTTGGTACCTCCAACTTGTCTGGACTGGTCTAGCAGGATGATATGGAAGGTGACATTTTACATACCAGATAATTTCCTTTCTTGGAATCCTGTTAGACCAGTCGAGGACCCACCCTAGGGAAGTGTCTGCTGCTCTAATTTCTGTAGTCCTTGCAGATTACTCAAACCCCAGGTGTTTAGTCTATTTCAGAAAAGACATATGCATTCTTCTGTCAGGCCGGGGAAGTTGGACCTTTGTCCTCCTGGAAAAGTCTTTTTTCTTTGGGGGTTGGTAGTTTTAGGTTAATGTTCAGGTGGTTCTGTCTCTTTGTTGGTTATTTGGGGACACACACACACACAGACACAGACACACACACACCAGTTCAACCGCTTAATGTCCAATATCTCTAAAATAAGTGGCCAGTGAAATGGTGTTGGACTATATATGCACACATATTTGACACATAACAGAATCAAATAAAACAAGACCAATTAAAAAAAGGAAATAGTATAAAAACCGGGACATTGCCAGGACATGATTATTCCTAAATCAAGATGACTTCCTCCTAAACAGTCCACTTATGTGATAAACTAACCAATGTAAGTGTGTATCTTTTGTCGGATCGCCTACCTTGAGAGGTAATCCTCTCTCGTGGTAGGCCCTCCTTTTAATCAAACGTAAATGAGACCCAAAGGCCTAAAAACAATGTGGAACAGGCCGCATAAATGTGTGCCGCTCCACTTCTTCAAATGGAAGATTATAATCTCAATTGTCCAGAACAATATTTAACAAAGCATCACGGCAAAAAACTTATCTTGATGATGAAAGTCCTCCATCATGCCGTGAGGCTAATGTAGCAAGATTTCTCCGTAGCAAAGAGATGTAAAGTTATTATCACTTCCAACTCAACTGTTAGGATTCAATCCTCGTTATAGCAATGACAGCTAATTTGTTGCGGATTAAACAATCGCTTGCGATGAAAATCCAGATAGGTATCGACTAGGTCCTGCAACACCATGTAGGACCTAGTTGATATCTTTCTGGATTTTCATGAGCTGGAACAAGTTGCAGTTGAAGAGTGGGAGAAACTACTAGTAGACAGATGTACGAAACTTATAGATGGCTACAAGAAATGTTTGGAGGCTGTCATCACTTCCAAGAGTTATGCAATCAAATATTAGTGAAGGGTGCCATTAATCCTGTCCAGGTCATATATTTCTTTTTCTCAAAAATTACTACATCTAAGTTGCACAGACAATTTTTGTTGTATATCTTTGAACAGAGAAAAAAAAGGGGAGGATGGAGCCTCTGCAGCAATCCAGTGGAGTCCACAAAAAAGTAAAGTGAAGCATGGCCACATCAGCAGTTATTGCAAAAATGTAATATTTAAAAGCAGTGCTTTCCAATTATGCATTTTTAAAGAATTTTACTGGGAGGGCTGATATTGGTGTTATCGTGTTGAGTTTAAATAATCAAAATCTCAGCTATAGGGAGTGAGGAGTAAAGCTGAAAGTTTACCTAGTGCAACTAATACCCTTGTACCAGCTCTGCTGCCTAATGGTTAGGCTGGCTCTGACTTCAGAAAACTGTCTGCCAAGACAGGATGTAAATATTCCTGTGTTGCTGTGTTGTGGATGTTAAGGTCCAGACTTCCTGTATAAGGATTCATAACAGGTAGGGTCTCGTTTTCAGTGCATTGAAGAATGAAGCCGGACAACCCCTGGCACTTGTGGGCCTTTCCCTTTGGCTGTGTGATTTCGAGCAAGTTGTTTTGTCTTCTGGTGCCTTTGGTTACCAAGCTATAATTGAATACCTTTAATATTTTCCTTATTATGCCGTTTAAAGTCTTGTTCAGTACAGCAGTCTGAAATGTGCTGTGGGTTAATGCACCCTAGAGGGATTTGCATATTTTTTTAAACTGAGGGCTCTATTTATTAATATGAATTAATGCAATTTAATGCACGTCAGATGACGCAAGCCCTGTTATACTCTCTGGGGCCTATTTACTAATAATGCACTTAATTTGAATTAATGGATGTCAGGGACTGTGACGCCAGCAGTTGGCATCGACTCAACAGTACACAACAATAACTGTTAACATAGTAAATAGAGCCCTTAAGTTGTTATAACCTATTGGGATCCTGTTTGGCACTAGATAAAGCCATATAGTTATTTGGATTGCTACTGTAATTGAATCTAACATTTGCTTCTAAATATGATAGTGAATCTTGTAACTTAACAATGAAAAGGGGAGAAACTCAGCTTTTCTTTCCTCTTCCTTGGTAGATTTCCACAAGGATGCCGAGCCAGAAGCTAAGAAGAAAGGCAAGTTCAAGCCCATAAAGGTGCTGAAACTGCTGGGCAACAAGCAGGAGTTGAAAACTAAGTTACCAAAGGACAAACACAAAGGGCAAGCCAGAAAAGACAGTACACTGGAATAGGGTTTGTTACCAAGCAGGCACAGACTGGCCTATTTCCCCAGCCTCGCCCCACCCTCCCCCAGACAGTTGCCCTGAAGCTGGTGGACATCTGCCTTTATTTGTCGACCACCTGGATGCTCAGTCTCTGCAGCCATTTCCCCATAAGTCCATAGCCTAGAGTGAGCACGCCTGATGTGTTTCTATTACTGGGATAAGAGGCATGAGGCCAGAATCAGCTGAGAAGAAAGGTAATGGTAGCAAACTTGCACACAGGATGAATCAGAAAGAGGAAGAAGAAACTTTCCAGTTGCCGAAGGGACCAAACTGAGGAACCTGGATGGAGATGTAACATAAGATATCATTTTTGTGGAAGTGGGGTTGTTGCCCCGTGACAAAATTATGTAAGGATGTGAGCAGGCAGGGACTGTGTTGGTGGGAGGAGTTTGGGTCAGTCTCTCACAGCACCTCACATGTGCCTAACCTTGAGCTTTTGGTCCAGCAGCTCAGACTCAAAACTCAGCAGCAACTGCAGAAAAAAAAATCATACTGTTTTTCTCATCCTTAATATTTTTTTTCATTTTATGTCTTGAGGTTTTCTGCACAGTTCTAATGTGCCAACAAATTCTGTTAAGTTCAGAGAGGTGAATGCTGTAAGTTACCGTTTAACCCTTTGCTGTGGAGCTGGTTCACATGTGTGCCTTTGCACTTTCTCCTCCCTTACCTTTTGCCCTTGAAAACGGTCAAGAAACCAGAGGATGGAGAAAAACAAGTGAACATTGGAGCTGAGAACGGAGAAAAGGAATAGGCCTTTCATTATGCACCAGAGTTGGGGTTACTTACTAGGTGGTTGCATAGTTCCTAGGCCATTCCTAATTGGTGGTGTATAATTTAATTTTAATATTCTTATTGAGAGACCATGATCACAAATCCAAGAATGCTTTGTAGCTGTTGTCAAAAAAACATGATTTGGGGAAGGGAGAGAATGCCCCAATATCCAAGGAGCCACTTGTTTATCCCAGTAAAAGGAGAGGGTTTATTGGTTGTTGATGATCTGCTCACACAAGGGGACCAGTGTTAGACAAGTGAAGGCCTAGGGCAGAAATATAAGAGGAGGCCTCAAAGCCTTCAGGCAGGCTTGGTGTGATCAGCCCTGTGGCATGGAGGTCCAGGCAGTTTCCCTGGTTGCAAACCCCCCTTTCCCAACGCTGTCTATGTAAAATCTCACGGTTGCTCATTCCATTTCTGACAAAAGCACATTGCTAGCCTTGGACTTGTGCTTCGATTCCTCTGCAGCAGCCAGTATGGATTTTTGATGCAGGAGAAAGAGGATGAACAATTAGTGCCTGATCTGAGACAACAAGAGGGCATTTGCTTGTTTAATTTTGTTCTCTGTGCAATTGCTGGAAAGAAAACAGATTTTTTTTTTAGGGGGGAGGTTGGTAAGTGGCAGGGTAAACAAGTTTCTGTTGTTTGTGAGGGAGATGGGGGATTGGGAAGAAGGGATTGTTGATTCATTCTCTCCCCTTCTCATGTGTTGCCAAGCCAACTATGGGGGTAGCACATGCCATCGGCACTACTGACATCACTTCTGCATTTCAGCGGCTTCTGCCCATGGTACTCTTGGCTACCCAGTTGTTAACAGAAGATAGCAGAACGCCTGATGCCTCTAAAAGATTTCACAAACCACAACATTCTCATTTTGCATGAACAGGAGTAAGATACCAGTGATTGGAGGTCACCTGTGCATTTTTCTCATTGTTTTGTTCATGACTTGTGTTCCCTTCCTGGTTCATGGTCCATTGAAGCTCGGGTGTGTTGGGAGCTATGCTGTTGGTAGGCTTGCAGTTCTTATCAAGGAGTATGGAAGAAGATGCTTTTATCTGTGCTGATTGCTTGGTTGGAAGAGCAGGGACAAAAGGAGCTAAATATCAGCTTTTAACCTTCAGGATGAATCTGGAGGCCACTTTTTCTGTTTTTTTTTTTAACATGATTTGAACGCTAAGGAGGGATTCAGGGGCTTAAAACGGCTTTAAAACAAAGCAAAAACAAAGTTTTACTGTTCTGATGAGGGAAAAGGGTCTCCTCTATTTAATATATAATAAGATAATACATTCTAAGGAAAATGCAGCTTTGTGTGCTGAGATGAATTCCCTTCAAGCAGTTCCTAAAAGGGTGGCGGAAAGAGTCAAAACTGGTACTGTACGTCAAGACCTCATTTAGGCCAGCTTGAACCCTTACTGGGGAAAAGGACGCTGCCACCCTTTGGTCATTTTAACAGATTGTGGATATGTTTATAGATTTTGAATTTTTATTTTTATGCTCCAGTACTTTATAAAATTTCCAGCTGGTCAAATTTCTCACATAGCTGAAATACTGATTCCTGAGTATCAGAATGAAGAGGGATTGGTGTGCCTGAAAAAAAGGCTGTTTTTTTTTTTGCCTGTTACATGTACAGCAAAAGTGATTATTTAATCTTCTGACTGGTTGGTGGTTCCAGCCTAAACTGTTCTTTTATTTTGTTTTTGCAAATGGGAGGGGTTCAGATGGATTGGGCAAGACTGAAGCATATTGACAGTGTTCCTCCTGCTGGGTATTTGCACCCCTTAAGGTGATTGTCGGAGAAAAGTTAAGAAAGGTGGTGACATAAGCCATGAGAGTGAGACTCCCACAAGACCAGAAGAGATTTTCTGCTGTTTGCAGAAGAACTGCCATTAGCTTCAGACTGCAGTTATAAGGAGGTGGTGGTGGTGTGTGTGTGTGTGGGGGGGGGGGGGGGTGTCTTAGAATGTGGCTTAGAAGTCAATGGCAGCATAACCATGCAGTCAAATGAACAATGTTTGAATTTTTAAAATTTTACAGAACACTTTAATATACTTTTCAGCTAACATGCAAGCCATTTTGTTTGCTAATGGCATTCATTTTATTATCTGAGCACAGAAAAGGTTACACGTTTTTATTCTTGCTGTTTTACCCCTTGAATTGTAAAGTGACATGTAAGCCAGAAATGTAGGATAGCCACCGTTTCACTGGCCTATATTACAGAGATTCTGTGCGCTGTCAGTAATGTCACTGGTCAGCAAAATGATTCAGTCTACATTGGCTGATTCATATATTAAAGAAAATATTTTTAGAACTGGCTTAGATTTGGAGCTCTATTATTATACAAAGTGCCTTTTTTCTTCCAGTTAGATATGAAGGGTGATTTTCAAAGTCATTGACACAAGTAAATAACGATTTCTACATGTAATGTGTCTGAATGAACACTGCCCAGTGTGACTGAAAGTGCAGGTTGTTCCACAGCGCATGTATTTCCAGCTGCATTCAGGGGGGGAGCTACTGGGGGCTTGTGTTTTGTTTGGAATGGAAAAATTGTCTTGAAAATACAGAGCCCGATATTCAAAGAATTTATGCGCCTAACTTTGAGAGTTATGATCCCAAATTGACCTCTGAAAATTTACTAGGCCTGGCTGCCTAAACATTTTCTTAATTTTACTGAACTCCTAAATTTAGGAGCATAAGATGTGGGTGGCGGTGGAAAAAAAGAGGTTAGGAGCTTGGCACTGATTTTCAGCACTAGGTACCTAAATGTAGACTCTTAAATCTAAGCAAATGAATAGCAGGCCTAAATTTAGGAGCATAAAATTTAAGCGCCTAAATTAGGATACGTTTTCAGCTGAAAACGTAGCTCCTAAGTGTGACTGAAAATAGGGCACAAACTTAGGAGCTCAGTTTTTTTTTTTTTTTGGGGGGGGAGGTTAGTATTGAGCCCACAATTCACATGTGGTGTTTTCCTCAGAAGATCTATCAATATGAAAAACTTGGTACAATATTCACAGGACTATGTACATACGTACAGTATTTTCCCTTGAAAACTTGGTGCAGCATCTGTGGTTAAACATAACCATGGACTTTGTCTCAAAATTGCCTTCATGGTAGTCTATACCTCTGGCTGAACCACCAATTTTATTTTTAAAGCTACCGCCCACCATCCTTTTCCCATCTGTTTTCATGCTCTTTCTGTCTGATTTGCCTGTTTGCTCTCAGATGTAATAAAGCCTCTAGTACTGCACTGCATTTGAACAAGACATAGTAAATATGACGACGGAATCCCCTTGGCTCTCACGAGCCATCAGGTTACAGTTTGCCTACACAGTCCAAAATTAGCTTTCAGTCATACTTGGAATGTTCATTCAGCACTTTCAATATTTCTTATTTAGCTCACGCTTTCATTGGTAGCTCAAGGCATTTCCTTTTCCCTAGGGAGCGTATAGTCTGTCTGAGTGAAGTGACTTTCCCATGGTCACAAGGAGCTTCTGTGAGAGAAGTGGGGTTTGAACCTTGTTTTTTTTTATCGTACCTCTAGTCCAGTCCCGACCTGTGGGTTGTCCCATCACATCAGCAGCTTGGAGACTGAGCATGTCAGTGCTGAGGACATCACCACTCATAGGCAGTTGCCATCTCCTCCAAACCCATTATTCTCAGTCTCCAAGCAGCTGGACAGGTGTGACTCCCCAGAGTGAACTCACTGAAGAAACAACTAAGGAAGGTGGTTTATTTTCGGAGCATTGGCAGGAGCCTGGTACCTGTAATTGATCATTTGGCTGGAGAGCCCTTGGGCAGTTTAAACGACAGGATTGCAGTGACTTCGAAACCCTCTCAGTGGGTGAGGAGCCGCTAGAGGGGACAAAGGCTTTGCAGATCAGCCTTGCAAGGGCCTCCTGCTGCTGATGCTGGTAAGGAAGGAATGACCGTGTGGGCGGGAGTGATGAGACAGACGCAGACCGAGGGGTTGGAGATTTCTTCTCTCCTTCCCAGTGAATGTACCACGGCCTCTCTTCCATATTCGAGCGGCTGCAGCCATGGCCGTGTGGCTGTGCATGGCACTAAACTGCTGAAAACGGGAAGCACAGCTATTTTGGCTATAGATCAGACAGCAATTAGCGGGGAAAAGATTTTGGCGGGATCAGACATTGGGGCATTATCCATCGCGTTTTGTTAGTTTTCTTTGGCATTCTGAGATTCCTTACTTACTTATTTGTGTGCTTGTAGGACATTCATAAAAAAAAAAAAAAGAGAAATTAGAACCGAGAGCAGAGCTGCAGAATCTGAAGGGATATTCATGGTACCATGGATTGGGGCCAGCAAGGTGCCTGCTAAACACATATGAATGGCTTGTGGTTCTCCAGGAACAAGCAGGTAGTCAGTCCTCAAATATGGGTGACATCAGCACTGATGGAGCCCGCGCAGAGCATTTCCCCAGATTTCAAAGAAAGCCTTTGGGAATGCTACCACGCATGCGTGGTCCTCTTCCTGTCTGAGTGCCATCTTGCTCAGTCTCCTTTTTTCCACAGAGCTCAGCGGATGCTTGTCCTGTTTCTCCGGAAAAATCCTTAAAAAATTATCCAAAACTTGGTTTTCTTATTCTGATTTGCATACCAGTTCCTCTTCCTGCCTCAAGCCAGTGCCATATCCAATGCCATCCTCAGCTTTCCCTTCTTTTTCTTTGAGGCTTGCCTCAACCGGTGTTTGCGCCCGTTTTCGCCTGGGTGTTATCGATCCTGGCTGGGTGTCTCCCACCATGTCTCCCAGTGGGTTCAAAAAAATGTGACCGCTGCAGTCAAATCATGTCTGTTACAGACACCAATGACTGCTGCTTGCACTGCCTCGGTCTGGACCACGACACTACCACCTGCGAACTGTGTCAGGCCATGACTCCGAGAACCATCAGGAAAAGGTCTGAGTTGCAGGAGGTGATGTTCCCATGGTCCAGATCAGCCCCGGCTTCTCCGACGTTGAGTCCTATGCCAAGCACCGCTCATGAAGCCTGAGCGTCTTTGGAGTCCCGCGGCGGCGGCTCCTCCATCATGACACCCCAGACCCTAGCAAGAAAAAGAAAAAAATCCTCTAAGCCATTCGAGGTTCCACTGGTGAAACCCAGCAAGGTCCCGTGGCGAGACTCAGGCGACTCTGAGCATCACCCTCCTAATGTCTCTAAGCAAGAGATTTTGGCCGGTGGCAACTGTGCGAGGCTCCCCGAGACCATGATCCTCGTCGATGATGGCCCTAGAGCTGCAGAACCTTCTGGCATAGAGGCCAGAATGGCGGCCCTGGAGCAGAATATCTCTGCCATGCAGCAGGCGATGATGTCAGGTTCATCTGCCCCGACGGCCAGACCCCTGACTGCGGCGGTATCCCCAGGCGTCGAGCCAGGCCCCAAGCACCACCGGCCTCAGGCAAGTCCTCGGCACTGATCGAGGTCCCAGTCCTATTCCTCGGGGATCTGATCCTCCCCGGCTAGTTTCCGGGAGTCTGACCTGAGACCCACTGGGGGATCTCTTTTCCTCAGGGCGGATCTCGAGACATGGATAGCCCGCGCCTTGGTCTCCTTGACACCTTCCGGCTCTGACTGGGAGACCGTCATTGAGGCCTCACCCGAGACCTCCCGGCACCAAGACATCCCTTCGAAGCTTCTCCCCAGAGCCCCGGCGCCATTCCCCACCCAAGGGCATGGCCTTCCACGACTTCATCCGGGACATGGCCCGGGTCCTCTCTGTCCCAACCGAGTCGGAGGAGGATCTACGCAGTGAAGAACTGGAGATCCTCCAGTATGAGTCCCCCGCCAAAGGAGGCTCTGTCGGTGCAACCCATCCTCGAGCGGCTTCTTGTATGGATGTGGTAAACCCCAGCCTCGGTGCCAGTGGTCAGCTGATGCCTTGATGCCATCGTGTCAAGAAGAGTCCGGGCTTCCAGAAATCCCAGCTCCCACACAACTCCATGGTGATGGAGTCCTTGATGCAAAAGCTGAAGAGCCAGAATAATTACTCTTCTGTCCCCCTGGGCAGAGAGGCCAGAGTCCTCGACACCTTGGGGTGCAAATGCTTCCAAGGATCCATGCTGAGCTGCCAGATACAGACCTATGAGCTCTACAAGGACCTCATCCAAGAAATCATCGGGTTCTCGGCAGGGCTCACCAGGGAACCCCTTCCGTGGTTCCGGACCCTGGTTGCCACCATCCGGGACTGTTCTAAGTTCTTGTCCCGGGCCGCCTATGATGGTTTCGAGGCTGCAGCCCGAGCCGTGGCCAAGGGCATCGCTGCTCTGTGCCAGGCCTGGCTACAGACCTTGGACCTCGTGCAATGTGCCCAGGAAAAGCTGCTGGACATCCTTTGTACCGGGGAGAACCTGTGTGGAAAACCTATGGCTGATAAGGCAGCCAAGATAGAAGCTGAGGTGGTGACCCAGAAGAGGCTGTCAAAGAAAACGTCTGCCCACCCTCAAAAGAAATCAACGGGGAAACAGCCAATTTTCTTGAGGAAAAGGGGGCCTTTTCATCAGAGTCACCACTATCAAGCCTTTTCAGGCCAACAGCAGCAGGGACCCTAGCCTAAAGGCCAAGGATACGGGCCCAGGAAGCCAAAGGTCTCGATGCTACAGACCCCAGCCCCGGCTCATCCTGGAGGGATCTTTTGACTCCCAGGGCAGGGCTTCCCTCCCCCCAGGAGACCCTTACCAGCCCACAGGGGGCCGCCTGGCACTCTTCGTCCACAAGTGGACTGAGGTCATTTCCGACCAGTGGGTTCTCCAGGTGGTAAAGGAAGGTTACCACCTCTGCTTCCAGCAGACCCCACCGGGATATTTTCGAGGAGAGCCAGTGTGACCTCTTTCACCAGACCCTCCTTGCTGTCCAAATTTAGTTTGATAGTCCTACTTGGTTAATGCAGGGGAGGGGTTCTGCCTGTTTTGGGGGAATCTAGTTATTCTAGTTAATCTGATGAGGAATTTGTTATTTGTTGCTTCTGCGAGTTCTGCTGTGCCAATAGAATACTGGGGTTGGAGGAGATGGCAACTGCCTATGAGTAGTGATGTCATCAGCATTGACATGCTCAGTCTCCAAGCTGCTGGTAATAACCCTCAGGTCGGGACTGGATTGGAGGTACTCAAGGAAAGCCAGTGAGCAGGTAAGTCCTAATTTCACCTTTCTGGTCCTCAACCTGCTACTGTAATCACTAGGCTATTCCACTCCAGTAACTTAAAACTCTCAATAACTGTCTCATCATTTGATTCATTAGTAGCTATTATCGTAAATAGGCCTTGAAGGGAGGAGTGCGTTTTATTCACTTTTTTGCTGCTAGAATATATGTGCTCCTGATTTATACCATGTGACTAGGTATTTTAGAGAAGTCTTAGCATCTTACTAGAGGTGAATAAATGATTTTTATTGCTAATTGCAATTTCATGGGACTTCATATTTATATTTTTTTCACTGAGAGAAAAACAGTAGATAGAGTATCATCTGACTTGGTTTTTTTCAATTGCTCCAGTATTATAGGGTTCTGCACACATACCTAAGGCCAAAACTACAGGAGTGTTTGTGTGTATGGCTGAGATTTGGAAAACTCTTCTTTAAACAGCAAACTCTGTTAAAGGATCATTAGAATGTTGAACGTTGCTGGGTTTTCTGTTCCTCAAGAAATGTATTTAAATATATGTACTGCTCCCCAGCAGTAGTTTTTGTAAGTTTGCCTCTCCATGTTAAATTCCACTTGGTTTGGTTAAGGCCAGATCTCTCTCCATTTCTGGTAGTGGAGCTGCAGAATTTTAAGCACACCTTTTGCCCCTTGGCTGCTTAACTAACGAGATCATATTCTGCCATTTAGAAGGGTGAACATGGCTACAGTCCTGGAAACCGGACACAAAACCATATCCATATTTAACCACCTCCTTGGAAATTCTTTTCCAAAGCATTTTATAGCTGTTTCTGAAAGCTGCAAATGGTAAACTGCTTAGCTAACCAGAGGGATGGAAGACTACAGTATGTTAGTGCTGCTACCTTAATTTTCAAAAAGAGTTCTGAAAAGGATCTGTTTTTTTGTTCTTGGTACGTGCATATTCTCTGTGGACAAGGACGAATGAGTCCTCACATATGGGTGACATCCCAGATGGAGCCCCGCACAGGAATACTCTCCAGCTTCTATTGGAGGCTTTTGGGAGGCTCCACCGTGCCTGTTCACCTCCATCCTGCCTGCTGCCACGGCGCCATCTTGAATCAGTTGTTAGTTTTTCATGGAGCCCTATGGACACATTCCAGTCATCCTCCGCTTGATAAATTCTCCTTCTCCCCTATGGGCTTTTTTTTGCACTATTTTGCCTTTTCACCTACCGCCATGATTTCTTTTTTCCCTTTGTTTTTTCTTCCTTGATTGTTCATTTTATTTCTTTGCCATGGGTGAACAGTCCACTGCAATTTGCTCAAAGGTCTTCCTTTCCTAATAGCTCCACTTCAAAAAGTTTTGATGACAGACAAATCCAGGCTGGGTGGGGAGCTCATCTTGATGGGTTGTATACCCAGGGTGATTGGTCCATCCAAGAAAGTCTCCATCAATCAACATCTTGGAACTAAGAGCAGGGGCAAACACTCTAAAGCAGAGGTTCCCAACTCCAGTCCTGGAGGGCCAAACACCATTCAGGTTTTCAGGCTGTCCCTAATGAATATGCATGAGATACATTTGAATACAATGGGGCAGTGCATGCAAATGCACCTCATGCATATTTATTAGGGACAGCCTGAAAACCTGAATGGTGTTTGGCCCTCCAGGACTGGAGTTGGGAACCTCTGCTCTAAAGGCTTTCCAAGATTGACTGGCCAACCAAATTGTTCTGATTCAGACCGACAATCGGGTCACCATATTTTACATCAACAAGCAAGGACGAACAGGTTTGTCCCTCCTGTGGTGGGAAGCAGTCAGGCTATGGAAGTTTGCCATCATGCATGGGATGGACTTGAGAGCAATTCATCAGCTAGACAAGCAAAACACTCTGGCAGCCAGACTGAGTCGAGTACGCTGCTGCACAAGTGGACACTGGACAGTGAAGTTGTGACTAGCATCTTTCGAGAGTGGGGCACCCCCTCAATAGATCTGTTTGCCACCCTGCAAAATGCCCAGGTGGATCAGTCCGGCTGTACAGTAAGATCATATAGCAGACTAGGATTGGATGCTTTCCTCCTGCAATGGGGGGAGGGTCTTCTTTACGTTTATCTTCCAATACCTATCATTGCCAAGACCCTCCCGAAGCTCAAAACAGATGGTGGAATGATGACTCTCATCGCTCCCTACTGGCCTTGATAGTCTTAGTTTTCCCTCCTGCTGCAGCTCTCTAGTCCGGAGCCGCTCCGATTTGGCCGTGCACCAGATCTGATATCATAGGAGGGCAGGATGATGTTGCACCCCAGCATCTGGTCCTTGACCTTTACAGTGTGGATGTTGAGAGGCTAATGTTGTCTCAGCTCAGCCTGCCAGATGGTGTAACCCATGGTCCCTTTGGCCTCTATGAGAAAGTCTTACTCTTGCAAATGGAAAAGGTTTGCTGTCTGGCGTGAGAGCCAGGCTCTAGAGCCTTTCGTTCCACACAAGAACTTCTTGAATATCTTCTATACCTCTCCAAGTCTGGAGTCCAGCTTCATCAGGGAACACCTCGGTGCGACTGGAGCCTATCATTGAGGTGTGGAAGGCTAGTCCATCTTGGTACAGCCTTTAGTTGTTCATTTTATGCAGGGCTTGCTTCTCTTGAAGTCTCCCTACAAGCCTCCTACAGTGTCTTGGGACCTCAATGTGGTTCTTGTGCAGCTCATGAAAGCTCAGCCACTCAATTCCTGTCCTCTGAAGTTCTTGACCTAGAAGGTAATGTTTCTGGTGGTGGCACTTCAGCATACAGAGTGAGCGAGCTTCAGGCTCTAGTGGTTCATTCGCCTTACACCAAATTTTACCATAATAGAGTGGTCCTGCGTACTTGTCCTAAATGCCTTCCAAAAGTGGTATTGGATTTCCACCTTAATCAGTCAGTTCTTACCGAGCATTTTTCCCGAGACCTCTTGGCCAGAAAGGGGAAGCTGCATTGCACATGTTGGGGTGGAGTGGACAAAAGCCTATAAAAAGTCCATCCAGCATATTGTTTCTTTTGACCCCGATAAGCTAAGGGCTGCTGTTTCCAAACACTCTTTTTCAATTTGGCTGGCAGACTGCATCTCTTTTGCTTATGCCCAGGCAGGCCTGAACCTTGATGGTGGGGTCACAGCTCACAATGTCAGAGCTATGGCTGTGTCAGAAGCCAACTTACGCTCTGTCTCCATGGAAGAGATCTGCAAGGTTGCAATGTTGTCTTCAGTCCACACCTTCAGATCTCATTACTGCTTAGACAGGAATTCCAGACACAACAGCAATTTTGGCCAATTTGTACTCTGGACTCTGTTTGAGGATTAGAATCCAACTTCATCCCCCCTAGGCCCATTCTATTCTGTCCAGGCTACCAAAAAGAAAATGGAGAGCATCACTGCTATTGTACATAGTTTTTCTCTTGTCTGTTAAGGCCTGTTGCCATGTCGCAGTTGAGTTTTGCCCATGTTGAGCTTCTCTATGGCTGCCTCTGTATTTGGTAGCCTTTAGCTTGTGAGTCCCATATGTGAGGACTCATTCTCCAGGACCAAGCAGGAAGTCAGTCCTCACATATGGGTGTCATCGGCGCCAATGAAGCCCCAGCGGAGCATTTCCCCAGCTTTCTATGAAAGCCTTTAGGAATGCAGGCACGCGTGCGCGGTTCCCTTCCCGCCTAAAGGTGCCATCTTACCTCAGTCTCTTTTTTTCCGTGAAGCCCACCGGATGCGTGTCCTGTTCTCCCGGTTAAAATTAGATTTTTTCGGCGATTATCGCTATTTTTTCTCCTGGTTCGACGCCGGTTCCCCTCCCACTGGGTTCGGTACACCGGTATCGAGCCCGATTCTTCTTTTTCGGTTTTTGCCCTTCGTGGCTGGCGTTCGCGCCTTTTCCATTTTTCCCTGAAAGGCCGGTCCTTTGACCTCACGGAGACTCTTTTTTTCTCCGATGGCTTCCAGTGGTTTTAAAAAGTGTGATCGGTGTAAGAAATGTCTCTCACCGACACACACAACTGCTGCCTTCGGTGCCTCGGCCCCGACCACGACCCTAAGTCGTGTGGGCCATGTGGAAAGATGTCTTCCAAGGCACTCCAAAGTCGACAGCAGCAAAAAGAAAGACTTTTCTCGGACTCAGCCTCCGGCCGGGCCCGGACCTCGTCTGAGGCCTCGACATCTCGGGATTCCGATCCTGAGCGCCGTCGAAGCTCCTCGGACAGGGGGTCCCCCGACCGGGAACGCAAGAGGAAGAAGCGGCTCGCGAGGGCGTCGTCGGAGGAGGTCCCTGGCTCCTCGAGGGCCAGGTCTAAGACCCCCGACCATCGCCCCGGGCCCGTGGAACACGAGAAGCCTGCAAAAGTTCCTTGCGTGGAGCCGGAGTCTGCTGGACACGTAAGCCCCGTAGTCCTCGAGGACTCTTCTCCCAGGGAGCCGCCGCCGGGGCCCGAGTCGGTGGCTGCTGCGTCTCCCGAGCTGAGTCTCAGGATGACAGCCTTGGATAGCAGATTGTCTGCCTTCATGGAGCAGCAGCGGGCACTGATGGCCAGCCTGTCTGGCGCATCTGCCCCGACCACCGGGACATCGACTTCGAAGTTGACCCCGGAGACCGAGCCGATACTCGAGTCCATCGTGGCTCGGAGTCGACCTCGGTCGCGGTCTCCCTCGACCTCCCATTTGGGACCGAGGGTGTCGACGCCGGTGCCTCCGGCGTCGGGGCGGGTGCTCCAGGGCCCTGTGGGGTCGGACCCTGACTCCTCCTCGGACGAGTCAGCTTGGGAGACAGAGGACGAGGAGTCTCCTGATACCTTCAAGACTCGGTGCGTCCCATCGGACTCACCGCAGTCTGAGCCCCGGAGTAGGTCCCCCCCGGAGGATACTCGGTTCTCGGAGTTCGTCCGGGATATGGCCACTGCCTTGGTTATTCCAGCGGACCCCGAGGAGGAGCCTCGATCTGAAGAGCTCGAGGCCCTGCAGTATGACTCTCCTCCGAAGGAGGCCTTTACTGTCCAGGTTCCTCCGATGCTGGAACGGCTCCTCTTCCGTATGTGGGAGGCACCGGCCTCGGCACCGGTTCTCAGCAAGCGAGTCGACTCGATCTACTTACTCCGAAAGAGCCCTGGTTTTCAGAAGGCAGAGCTACCACACCATTCTATGGTTGTGGAATCGGCCATGCATCGTCTGAAGAGCCAGAAGATGCACTCCGCGGTGCCCCCTGGCAGGGAAGCCCGAAACCTCGGCGTCGGTAGAAAGTGCTTCCAGGGCTCGATGCTTGCTTGCCGTGTCCAGTCCTACCAGCTGTACATGGGCATGTACTTGCGGGATCTGGCCAAGGAGTTGGCCGGGTTCTCTGCTGGTCTCTCCGGGGAACCCTTGCAGAAATTTAAGTCGTTGTCCTCGGGGATTCGGGACTGCTCGAAGTTCATGTCCCGCGCCGCCTACGATGGCTTCGAGGCTTCGGCCCGAGTTGCGGCAGCCGGCATCGCAGCTCGACGCCAGGCATGGCTGCAGTCATCGGATCTCGAGCCTCACACGGACAAGGCTGTCTAGGAAGACCTCTGCCCATTCTCATAAAAAGAATGGCTCGGGTAAAAAGCCCTTTACCCGAGGAAGGGCACTGCCTACAAACAGTACCCGCAATATCAGGCTGCCCAAGCTGCCCCCCAGGGTCAGCAAGACAAGGGGCAGGGTAATGGGCCCTGTAGGCAGAGGACCCCCAAGCCACCGGTCCCTGCTACCACTCAGCAGGGTGGGGGTTTTTGACTCCTTGAGCATAGCCTCTCCTCCACTGCTCTCCCAACCCTGCACAGGAGGTCGCCTCGCCCTCTTTGCCCACCAGTGGCCCCTTATCACCGGGGACACTTGGGTGTTGGACATAGTCCACAAGGGTTATGCCCTGCATTTTCACCAACTGCCTCCACAATATTTTCCAGGGGAGCCTCCAAGGCCTCCTCTGCACACAGACCTTCTCCTGCAAGAGCTTCAAGGTCTGTTGGTGGACAGGGCGGTGGAGCCTGTGCCTCCCCACTTACAAGGTCACGGTTTATACTCCAGATATTTCCTGGTGCCCAAAAGAACCGGTGGCCTTCGACCCATTCTGGACCTCAGGAACCTCAACAAGTTCCTTGTGAAGGAGGAGTTCAAGAAGCTTACTCTTGGGACACTTCTGCCCTACCTCCCGCAGGGAGATTGGCTATGCTCTTTAGATCTAAAGGATGCGTACACTCACATCCTCATTCATCCAAACCACAGAAAATACCTCAGGTTCATTGTGGGAGGAAACCATTATCAATACAGAGTGCTGCCTTTCGGCCTAACCTCCGCCCCCAGAGTCTTCACAAAGTGCCCAGCAGTGGTGGCGGCCTACCTGAGAAACCAGGGCATCTTTGTCTTCCCCTATCTGGACGACTGGCTCATCAGGGGTCAGACGTGCCAGGCGGCCAAACAAGCCACCCTCAGCACTATTGCTCTTCTCCAAAGGCTGGGGTTTGTCATAAACTTCGCAAAGTCCACTTTGCTCCCCTCCCAGAACTTGGAGTTCATAGGAGCAAGGCTGGACTCTCTGCTGGCAAAGGCTTTCTTGCCAGCAGACAGTGCCCAAAGGTTGGTGGCCTTGGTTAATCAGTTTCTCAGCAGGTCACTGGTCTCCGCCAGACTCTGCCTGAGGCTTCTGGGCCACATGGCTTCGACAGTACATGTGACCCCCAATGCCAGGCTCCATATGAGGCCTGCACAGTGGTGCCTTCGGACTCAGTGGTCACAGGCCACAGGCAGCCTCAGAGACAGGATAAGGGTGTCCAGACAATTTCTGCACTCCCTCAACTGGTGGCTGCACCCACCCAATCTACTGAAGGGGGTGCCTTTTCAGATTCCAGGGTACACGGTAGTGATGACCACAGACGCCTCCCTGCAAAGCTGGGGAGCTCATTGTCTGGGCAAGTGCACCCAGGGCCTGTGGTCTCCTTGGGAAGCTGCACAGCAGATCAATCTCCTCAAACTCAGGGCTATTCGATTGGCACTCAAAGCTTTCTCTCCTACCCTGGCTCACCAATCTGTCCTGATTCAGACAGACAACCAAGTAGCCATGTTTTATGTGAACAAACAGGGCGGGACTGGGTCCAGGATCCTTTGTCGGGAGGCTCAGGACCTTTGTTCATTTGCCCTCAAGCACAACATGCTCCTCAAGGCTGTGTACCTTCCAGGCCAGGACAACTACCTCGCAGACAGGTTAAGCAGAATACTGCAGCCCCACGAGTGGCAGCTTCATCCTTCAGTAGTTCAGAAGATCTCCCTAAAATGGGGTCTCCCTTTGATAGATCTCTTTGCCAGCCCAATGAACAAGCAACTGCCAAAGTTCTGCTCCAGGCAACCGCATCCTCTGCGGATAGCAGCAGATGCTTTTCTGATATCCTGGTCTCAGGGCCTCCTATATGCGTTTCCTCCCACGCCCTTGGTGGCCCGAACTCTCTTCAAGATTCTTCAGGACAAGGCCTCGGTCCTGCTGGTGGCTCCAAGGTGGCCGAGACAGCCTTGGTTTCCTCTTCTGCTTCAACTGGCGGTTGATCCTCCACTACCTCTGGGGTTGCAACCCGACCTTCTCTCACAGGAGCAGGGTTCCCTTCTGCACCCCAATCTCAAAGCTCTCAATTTGATGGCCTGGAGGCTGCAAGGGTAGTTTTGGCTCCCTGGGGCCTACCTCAGGAAGTTGAGGAGGTTGTCCTAGCCTCTAGGAAACAGTCCACTAGGAAAACCTATGCTCTCAAATGGAAAAGGTTTTCTGTGTGGTGTCAGCTACATACAGAGAACCCTTTCTCTTGTACTGTGCCAGTAGTGCTTCAGTACTTACTGCACTTATCAAATCAGGGACTTAAGTCCAATTCTGTTCGTGTCCACCTCTCAGCTCTAGCAGCTCACCACTCACTGGTGGAGGGACATTCTCTGTCTGGTCACCCCTTGGTATCCCGCTTTCTCAGGGGCTTGCTTTTGCTCAAGCCTCCCATCCGTCCTCCTGCCCCTGAGTGGGAGCTGAATGTGGTCTTGCAGCAACTGACTCGCCCACCTTTTGAGCCGATGGCTACTTGTCCACTACGCTTCCTCTCCTGGAACACACTCTTCCTGATAGCCCTTACCTCAGCTGGCGAGTTAGTGAGCTTCAAGCCCTGGTCTGTGATAGGCCTTACACCAGGATTTATAGGAACAGGGTAGTCCTTAGGACTCATCCAAATTTCCTCCCTAAGGTTGTCTCCTCTTTCCACCTCAACCAGGAGGTGGTTCTTCCAACATTCTTCCTTAGGCCTCATGCTAGCCAGGCTGAAGCAGTCCTGCATACCCTGGACTGTAGGAGGGCCTTATCCTTCTACCTTGACCGTACGCAGGGGCATAGAAGGGCTACTCAGCTCTTCGTATCCTTTGACCCCAATAAGTTGGGGTTGGCTGTGTCCAAGCATACCTTGTCCATCTGGGTAGCTGACTGTATCACTTGGGCTTATAAGGCGGCTGACCTTCCTTTGCAGGGTAGGGTCACGGCCCATCGTATCCGGGCAATGACTGCCTCAGTGGCTCATCTCCGCTCTGTGCCCTTGGTAGACAGTTGCAGGGCTGCAACTTGGTCTTCAAGCCAGATATTTGCGGCCCACTACTGCCTGGAGAGGGAGTCCCGTAGGGATAGTGCTTTTGGTCAAGCAATACTCCGGGATCTCTTTGAGGTTTAGGCAACTCTTGCCCTCTGTTGGGCTACCGGTGGAGGTTGTCTCCTTGAAAAGCCTTTCTTTGCTGCTGAGACTAGAGGGAGTTCTCTTGTTCAGCCTGGGTTCCTCGGTAGCCCAGAGTTTGGGAGTCACCCATATGTGAGGACTGACTTCCTGCTTGGTCCTAGAGAAAGAGTAGTTACTCACCTGTAACAGGTGTTCTCCAGGAGCAGCAGGAATCAGTCCTCACAACCAATGTTCCCTCTAATTTTCTGTAGGCTGTGTGTGCATAAAATATTAGCTGTGTGCAGCTTTTGAAGGAAGGTTAAATTTTTGTGTGCCACATAACGACACTCGGAGTTATATACTTTAAAATTTGACTACACGTCAGAATACAGTATGTACACCACATTGCTTTTAATCAAATTAAATGAAAATAGACGATTACTAAATGAAGCAGGAAATTTCTAGTAATTACAATAACTTTTAAATTTTAAGACGTCTGTGTTGTTTTCTATCAGAATCAGAGCTGTAATTTTTGTGCGCTCTGTTGTAAAGTATGTGCGCTTGCTCACACGCACAGCTTAGAGGGAACAGTGCTCACAACCCTCCCTCCTCCCCTTAGAGTTGCAGTTGTACATAGTTTATTTTTCATTTTTGTGTGCTGTTCTTAGCTATGTCATTTGACTGAGGTAAGATGGCACCTTTAGGCAGGAAGGGAACCGCGCAAGCGTGCCTGCATTCCCCAAGGCTTTCATAGAAAGCTGGGGAAATGCTCTGCTGGGGCTTCATCGGCGCCGATGACACCCATATGTGAGGACTGATTCCTGCTGCTCCTGGAGAACACCTGTTACAGGTGAGTAACTACTCTTTCCTGCTTGTCCACGGAGAAAAAGTAGTTATTCACTTGTAGCGGGTGTTCTCCGTGAACAGAAGAAATTCATCCTCGCAACCCTCCCACCTCCCCGAAGAGTTGTCTTCTGTTACAGCTATGTTATCAGACTGATTCAGGATGGTGCTGCAGCAGCAGGTGGGAAGGAGGCACATAGGCATGGTGGAGCCTCCCAAAAGCTTCCAATAGAAGCTGGGGAGCGCTCCCACACGGGGCTCTTTCGGGGACATCACCCATACATGAGGACTAATTCCTGATGTCCATGGAGAACACCTGCTACGGGTGAGTAACTACCTTTTCCTGGAATTTGTAAGTTACCAGATAAGATCCCTATGTGAACGTGGCCAATTTTGTAGAGTCTGGAGAACCAGAACTTTGTGGTCCTCACCTGCAGTCTTTAATGTCTCACAAGATAGCTTATTATGCAGCAGGTTACACCCCAGGTCAGTCATGAATCTTTAGAATGGTAAACTCTTTACAAATGACCAGGAGGTTTGTTTCTTGTCTCAGAGAGAACTTTTTGTTGTTCACAGTGGTTGTATGATTCTTGTTCACAAGGAATAGGCAATGCAGTTCCTAGTGCTCTGCTACCTCATCACGTGCAACTATGCTAATCATAAAGGACACAAAGCAATAAAATACCATTGTCTTTATACATTGTTTAATGTTGAAGTGCATGTTGTGTTAAATCAGGATAGAGGTTCTTGTTTGTTATTAAAAGCAGATAAATGTCCCATGTGCAGAAACATCATTTGGCCTGGTTGGCTACTTGTGGTAGCTCTCTACAAAAACAGTTGCAAAAGGCTGTTGAAAATTGGTTGATCAGCTTTTCCCTCTTCTTTTGCTATGTCTTGTTTTTAAATTATTGCACTATACTAACTTGCTGGGGCATCTCAGGATCTCCAAATAAAAATGCAATATTGTGCAGATGAAACTCCACCTGACTCTTGCTTTTTTCAACATCTGATTGCTTGTTCCATGTGCAATTCTAAAGCAGTTAAGATTTTATTAAATATTTCTGTGTGCTGAGCTGCTTTTGAAATTTTGTTTCATGTTTTGGATCATTACATTTGTTGTTTAATTTCTTTATAACCCTTTCTGTATTCCTTCAGTGATGGCACAATCTAATACCAATGCATCATACAGAAATAATATAATCCAGTATTCAAATTTGTATGTTCATCAATGACCACTGAATGTGTAATTTCACTATCTTTCAAAACTTATATGGATAGGATCAGGCTAAAAATATGACTGAATGGCCCCATGCCATCTGTATAGGGGCAAGGAAAACGCTGGCTGTAAATGTATCTGGATAATGGCAATATTCAGCTACTTTCAAGGTAACTTATAAAATGTGTTTAGTACTTCTGGATAGCAGGCCTAAACTAAATGTATAGTGTCAGCATGGTGATAGCAGTAGCCATATATTCAGCATATATTGATAGGGCCGCTGAATATACATGTCTAAGCTTCAGCACTTAAAAGAATACAGTCACTATGCCAGCTGAAAATCTGACCCATTGTATACAGTTGTGGTCAACATTATTGGTGCCCAAGCATTTTAGATGTGTTGTGTACAATATCTTAGAAATAATTAGAAATATTTCAACTGTATTTCATCATAATATTTTAATAATTTGTTCAAAGGTATACAACAAAAAAAGATGTCTGTGCAACTTAGACGTAGTAATTTCTGAGAAGAAAAAAATATATGATCTGGACAGGATTAATGGGGGAAAGGGGGAACACAAGGTAACGCTCCTGTGTCTCTTGCTCCTTGTGTTCCCTGATTTCTACTGTAAGAGCCTTAACTCTTTTTTTGTGTCTGGCTGGACAGGATTAATGGCATCTTTCACTAATATTTGGTTGCACACCCCTTGGCAGTGAAGATAAGTTACAAGAAATGTTTCGGAGGCTATCTATAAGTTTTGTACATCTGTCTGCTGGTAGTTTCTCCTACTCTTCAACTGTGATTTCTTCCAGCTCATGAATATTTCCAGGATTCCTTTTACCAACGGTAGATTTCAGCTCTTTCCGAAGGTTCTCGATTGGATTGAGATCAGGACTTATTGCTGGCCTGTTTAAAACAGTCTAGTTTTCCCCTTTTAACCATTCTTTTGGATGTATGTTTTGGGTATTGTCTTGCTGGAGGACCCATGACCTTCGACCCAGACCTAGCTTTCTGACACTAGGTAGCACATTTTGCTCCAAAATACCTTGGTAGTCCTCTGACTTCATGATTCCTTTTATACGTTCCAGGCCTCCTGTTCCTGAGGCAGCAAAACAGCTCCACAACATTATGGAACCTCCACCATATTTAACTGTAGGAAGTGTGTTTTTTCCTTATAAGCTTCATTTCTTTGCTTGTAAATGTATCACTGGTCTACATTGCCAAAGAGTTCGTTTGGTTTCATCTGCCCACAGAACATTTTCCCAGAAGGACTGGTTTCTCAAGGTGGGTTTGGGCAAAGATCAGGCGTGCTTTTTTATGTCTGTCTTTGAGCACTGGGGTTCTCCTTGACCTTTGCCTATGAAGTCCTCCTTTGTTTAGTGCATGACATATGGTACGGGTTGAAACCACCATTCCAGATTGCCTCAGGTCAGCTTTAAGCTCTTTGGATGTTGTATGTGGTGTTTTGCCAACAGTCTGCACTAATCTTCAAAGATTACTTGGATTCAGTTTCCTCTTCCCACCATGTTATGAGCAGAAAACATCTTAATAACATTGCAAACTGTAGGCACAGGAATCCCAAGGTCTTTGGAGATGGTCTTTGATATTTGGTGATAATGGCTTTTCTTTTTTTTAGGAGATATTGGTCATAAGTGGTTGAACTATAAGGGTGCCAATAACGTTGACCACAACTGTGTATTCATATCAACCAAATGTATCTTTTTACTTATCTCAAACAATTCCTTCCCCATTGGTCTCCTTTCTTCCAAAATTTCCACAGCTTCGCCAGTGGGGAAGGAAGCTTTTGAGATGAGTAAAAGATTAGAAAATACTCGTACATCCCAGATGTAGGATGTGGTTCTAAGAGAACACAGTTTGAAACATAGCACTGTGTTGGAGTCGAATATAATTACAAGTTGGAAGGCAAGATTTTAAAGGTTATGAACACATTGGAAGAGAATTGGAGCACAGGATTTTGAGTTTTGCTCAATAGAGAGAGGATCATAAAATTGGACCAATATTATATGATAGCAATTAATATATTTCCACAACAATAATTTTTTAAAAGTGTAGATTTTGGTTGATAATGAGCTCTGTAATGATGATATAGATATTGTTTGGTCGACCCCAATTAATGGATATGTGTAAGCCATAGGTATGTATCAGCAGATGAAGGCTTAAGGCCAATCCTCATTGACCTATATCCATCTCCCGTCTCATTCATTGTAGACATTAATCTATTTTGGGCATTTCAGTTATTTTCCCCATACCCAGAGATCACCTGTGCTTGTCCCATGCTTTTCTTGAAAACATACTCTCTTGTCTCTGTCATCCTCAGTGAGAGACTCTGACTCTTTTCCTTTAAAAAAAAAAAAAGTGTCTGCGTTTTTGGGAGTTATACTGCATGGTCACCTACCCACCAAGGCTGCCATCTTACTTCAGTATATCATAGCACAAGATGGAAAAAAAAAAAAGAAAAAACAACTTCACAGGGAGGAGGGAGGATTGTGAAGACTGATTCCTGCTGTTCCCAGGGAACACCTGTCACAGGTGAGTAACTACGCTTTCTCTGGGAACAAGCAGGAAGCCCATCCTCACATATGGGACTCCCAAGCTATAGGCTACCAAAAAAACCCTGTAAAAGCCATGGGTGACCCAAAAAGCAGACCTTAAGGGGCAGCAGGGGGTGCTGGTTGGCTGGAAGTCTGACACTGCAGCATCAGCATCGAAGGTGCAATCCCCTCTCCGGTAGCCTGGACACCCTGGGCTAGAGGGAAGGAATTGCACTATTCCCCAAAGAGGTAACTGAGTACTGTCTGGCTGAAGGTGCTGTCCTTCCAGGAGGTCTCTTCCAAGCAGTAGTGCGCTGTGAAAATATGCACAGAGGACCATCTGGCAGATGTTCAGTAAGGGCACCGAGCACATGCTGGCTACTGAGGCCACCATGGTATGCACACTGTGTGCAGTCACTTGACACTCCAGTGAAAGCCCCACCTGTTGGTAGGCGAGGGAAATGCAGTCTGCCACTCACCGTTAGAGGGTGCACTTAGAGACTGCGATTCCAAATCAACTAGGGTCAAAAGAGACAAAGAACTGCACTGAGTGGCGGTGGGACTGCATCTTCTGGATGTAAAATGACAAGGCACACTTGCAGTTCAGCGTATGTAGGGAGGCCTCCGTGCTGGGAAAGAAGGTGAGAAACACCACCTCTCGATTCAAGTGGAACTCTGAGACGACCTTTGGCAAGAATTTGGGGTGAGTCCGAAGGATGACCCTGTTCCTGTGGAACCTGGTGTAGGGCATGTAGGCCACAAGCACCTGCAATTCACTCACATGCCTGGCTGAGGTGAGCACCACCAGGAACATGACTTTCTCCGGGAACAAGCAGGAAGTCAGTCCTCACATAAGTGTGACGTTGACGGAGCCAGCGTGGAGTAAATCCCCAGCTTTCAAAGGAAGCCTTTGGGAATTGCTACCACGCATGCGTGGTCCCCTTCCCGCCCAAGGGTGCCATCTTGCTCAGTCTCCTTTTTTCTGCAGAGCCCATCAGATGTAGTCTGTAGTGTCCCGGGAAAAGTTGATTTTTTTTTTTGTGCTTTTTTGGCTTCAACCGGTTTGACACTGGTACTCTTCCCGCCTCGGGTTGGTTCCTCTAGTTTTGATTTTTCTTTCTTGGGGCGTTTTCATGCCCATTTTTCCCTTGCTGGCAGCCCGAAGAGTCTTTGACCTTGCTGGGGTCCTTCCCCCCCCCCCCCCCCCATGGCTACCAGTGGGTTCAAAAAGTGCAATTGGTGCGGGAAAATTATGTCCCTCACTGATAAGCATGACTGCTGTCTCCGGTGCCTCGGCCTTGACCACGACCCGGCGGTCTGTGTAAAATAAAAGTCATTGAAGGCCTTGAGGAGCCGCCAGCAGTAGCATGATAAGATTTTTTCCTGACTCCCCCATGCCTCCAAGAGCCAGGACCTCGTCGGAGGCCTCCATGAATCGGGAGGGAGCACTCCGAACCCAAGTGTCGTCGGAGTTCCTCGGAGAGGTGGGGGGGTCTCCCTCAAGGGAACAAAAGAGAAGGAAAGAACCCTCGAAGGCGGTGTCTCTGGATGGTTCCGAGTGGCCTGGCTCCTCTTGGGGCCAGTCGCGGAGCTCCAGGGCCTGCCTGGGGCGTCAGTGAAGGAGTGCCCAGCCAAGGTTCCTCACAGGGACACGGATGTGGATCGGCCTAGGAGAAGTACATACTGTCCTAGTCAAGGTCTCCCCTCCGGGGCAACCGGCTTCGGGCCCGAGCGTGTAAGTGCCAGAGCCGGAAGCTGTGGAGCCTCTGGGACTGGTGTCCAGGATGGCAGTCTTGGAATGCAATTTTACTGCCTTCATGGAACAGCAGTGGGCGCTGATGTCCGGCATCTCCGCCCTGACCACCGCGATCTTGACATCAAAGTTGATCCCGGAGGCCGAGCCAATCCTCGAAGCCTTCTGGACTCAAGTCGATCCTCGGCCGAGGTTGCACTCAGCCTCCCGCTCGTCGGGAGCGAGGTCGTCACCGCCAAGCCTGCAGGCGTCGGACCCTCAATGCCCGAAGAGCTACACAAGTCTTCCTCGGAGGCCTCCACTTGGGAGGACGAGGAGTCCCCGGACACTCGGTGTCATTGAGATATCCCCTCTGATTCCCCAGTATCTGAACCTCAGAGAAGGTACTCACCGGAGCATATGGTTTTTTTTGGACTTCGTGCGAGATATGTCCAAGGCTTTGGCTTTCCCGACGGAGTCCGAGGAGGATCCTCGAGCCGACAAGCTCGAGATCCTCCAGTACAAGGCTCCCCCTCGAAGTCGTCATGGTACACATTCCTCCTATCCTGGAACAATTTTGCTCCGCATGTGGGAGACGACGCTGGTAATCAGCAAGCAGCTCAATTCAATATATCGAGTCTGCCAGAGCCCTGGGTTCCAAAAATCACAACTTCCGCACAATTCCATGGTTGTGATGTCAGCCATCCATTGACTGAAGAGTCAGAAGACACACTCCTTAGTACCCCCTGGTAGGGAGGCCCGCACCTTGGATGCCCTCAGTAGGAAGTGTTTCCAGGGCGCAATGCTGAATTGTCGGATCTAGGCATACCAGCTGTACATGGGCATGTACCTAAGAGACCTGGTGAAGGAAATCGCTGGGTTCTCGGCTGGTCTCTCCGAGGAACCTTTGCAGCGCTTCAAGGGCCTGTCCAAAGCTGTCCGTGAATGCTCCAAGTTCATGTCTCGGGCGGCCTATGACAGGTTCGAGTTGGCAGCACGGGTAGCCGCAGTGGGCATCGGTGCATGCCGCCAAGCTTGGCTGCAGTTGTCCAACCTCAAGTAATGGGTTCAGGACAAGTTGGTCAATGTCCCATGCCAAGGGGAGAACCTCTTCAGAAAGCCCATGACCGACAAGGCCGCAGAGCTGGAGACCGAGTTCATGACAAGGACACGGCTCTCTAAGAAGACCTCTGCCCCTTCTCGTAAGAAGGGTTTGGGTAAAAAGCCCTTTTACCCAAGGAAGTCCACTGCTTACTGAAACTACCCCCCTTACCAGGCCTCCCCAGCAGGTCAAGGGACAGGGGCATGGCCCGCGTAAGCAGAAAGCCCCCCAGGCTCCGGCCCAGCCTGGTGGGGATTTTTGACTCCTGCAGCATAGCCCCTCTCCCAGCAGGAGCTGAGCAGCCCACAGGAGGTCGGCTTGCCTTGTATGCCTACAGGTGGGTAACCATCACCACTGATTCATGGGCATTACAAGTGGTCAGGGAGGGATACCTCTTCCATCTAGCCCAAGTGCCTCCACACTACTTCCCAGGAGAGCCTATCAGGTCTCCCCTTCACTGGGCCACCTTCTGAAGGAGTTGGCAGGTCTTCTCGAGGATCAGGCAGTAGAACCAGTGCCCCACCACCTCAAAGGCAAGGGGTTCTACTCCAGGTACTTCCTCGTGCCAAAGAGGACAGGGGGCCTAAGGCCCATCCTCGACCTGCGCAACCTCAAACTTCTTCACCAGGAATTTGTTAAGATGCTCTCCCTTGGAATATTGCTGCCTTACCTCCACCAGGGAGACTGGCTGTGCTCCTTGGATTTTAAGGACTGCTACACACACATCCTAATCCACCCAAACCACAGGCAATACCTACGCTTTGTGGTAGGGGGCAATCAATACCAATACAGAGTGCTCTCCTTTGGCCTTGCTTCGGCCCCCTGAGTATTCAAAAGTGCCTGGCGGTGGTCGCTGTCTTCCTCAGGCTTCAGGGGATCTTTGTCTTCCCTTATCTCGACGACTGGCTCATCAGGGGTACTTCAGCCCCCGAGGTGCAGCAGGCCACAACTCGCACCACCCAGATCCTGCAGCACTTGGGGTTTATCAAATACCCCAAATCCAACCTGTGCCCGGCGCAAGAGCTGGAATTCATTGGGACAAGGATCAACACCCTTCAGTCGAAGGCCTTCCTGCCTGCAGACAGGGCAAGCAGACTCATGGCCCTAGCCGAGGACATAAAGCATCGCTCATCAGTGCCAGTAAGGCATCTGCAGTGCCTCCTCGGGTCCATGTCACTCCAGATGCCCGTCTCCACATGCGAACTGCGCAGTAGTGCCGCAGGGACCAGTGGTCCCAGGCCACGGAACATCTCCAGGACAGGGTCAGAGTGACCGGGCACCTGGTACAGTCCCTGACCTGGTGGCTCTCGCCCCATCACCTGGAGGCAGGGATGCCCTTCCAGGCCCTTCACCACTCGAGTGTCCTCACCACAGATGCCTCCCTGCTGGGCTAGGGAGCCCATTGCTAGGGGTACCGCACACAGGGAGTTTGGTCCCCGGATGAGATCAACCTGTTGGAATTGAGTGCAATCCGTCTCGCCCTGAAGGCTTTCAGGCAGTGCCTGGGCCACAGGATTGTTCTAATGCAAATTGACAACCAAGTTGCCATGTTCTATGTGAACAAACAGGGGGGCACAGGGTCCCATACCCTTTGTCAGGAAGCCCCTAGATCTGTGCTCTTATGCAGTCCTGCAGGGAATTCTCAGGGCGGTATACCTGCTGGGCCAGGACAACTGGCTGGCTGACAGACTCAGCAGAATGCTCCAGCCGCACGAGTGGCAGCTGGACTGGGTAGTAGCCAGCAGGCTTTTCCAGACCTGGGGGGTACCAGTGATGGACCTGTTTGCAAGCCTGGACAATCACCAGTTACCCCGTTTCTGCCCAGTCAGGGTGGCAGCCGACGCTTTTCTAGTCTTATGGCCGGTGGGTCTTCTGTATGCTTTTCCCCCAACACCTCTGATCGCCAAAACTCTGTTCAAAATCCTTCATGACAGAGCCAAAGTCATCCTGATAGCGCCACGGTGCCCCAGGCAACTGTGGTTCCTGCTTCTCCTGCAGCTAGCAGTGGAGACTCCCATTCCTTTGGGATCGTCTCCGCGGCTCCTTTCTCAGGCAGGGGGTTCTCTTTTGCATCCCAACCTCAGCTCCCTTTCGCTGATGGCATGGCTGCTGAGAGGGTGACACTCGCCCCACTCCTCCTTCCAAAGGACGTAGAGGAGGTCTTGCTGGTTTTGTGCAGACTGTCTTTCAGACAGGCGTATGCCTTTACGTGGTGCAGATTTGCGCTTTGGTGTGCTGGGCAAGGGGTAGACCCCTTCTCTGGCCCAGTGGTTGTGGTATTGCAATACCTTCTCCACCTCTCCGAGACAGGGCTTAAATCCATTTCTGTCAGAGTGCATCTCAGTGCCCTAGCGGCGAACCACTATCCCGTGGACAGAAAGCCCCTCTCAGTTCACCCAGTGGTGTCCCGGTTTCTAAAGGGCCTACTCCTGTTGAAGCCCCCCGGCGACTGAATGGGATCTCAGTGTAGTGTTGGGGCAGCTCACCCGGCCGTCCTTCGAACCGTTGGCCACGTGCCACCTCTGTTATCTTTCCTGGAAGTTGGTTTTCTTGGTTGCGCTCACTTCTGCCCGGAGGATGAGTGAGCTCCAGGCCCTCGTGAAAGAGAGGCCTTATACCAGGTTCTACAAGAATAGGGTGGTGCTTCGCACGCACCCCAAGTTCCTTCCGAAGGTGGTCTCCTCGTTCCACCTGAATTAGGATGTGGTTCTTCCTACCTTCTTCCCCAGGCCGCATGCCAGTCAGGCAGAGGTGGTCCTCCATACCCTGGACTGTAAGAGGGCTCTGTCCTTCTATATTCAGTGTACTCAAGGTCACCAAAAAGCCTCTCAGCTTTTCGTTTCCTATGACCCTAGTAAGCTGGGGGAGGCAGTAGCCAAGCATACTCTGTCCACATGGGTGGCGGACTGTATTGCCTGGACTTATGAGGAAGTGAGGCTTCTGTTGGAAGGCCGTGTTAAAGCTCATAGGGTCAGGGCCATGGCGGCATCAGTGGCTCACCTGCGCTCTGTTCCTCTGGCAGATATCTGCTAGGCTGCCACCTGGTCTTCGGTTCACATCTTCGCAGCTCATTACTGCCTAGATAGGGAGTCCTGATAGGACAGTGCCTTCGGTTCAGGGTAGCC
Organism: Ichthyophis bannanicus; assembly: GCA_033557465.1. Lineage (NCBI taxonomy): Eukaryota > Metazoa > Chordata > Amphibia > Gymnophiona > Ichthyophiidae > Ichthyophis > Ichthyophis bannanicus. The sequence continues at coordinate 1,002,763,396 of CM066031.1, read as the reverse complement.
TGTAGTTGGGAAGTCCCAGATGTGAGGACTGACTTCCTGCTTGTTCCCGGAGAAAGCGTAGTTACTCACCTATAACAGGTGTTCTCCAGGGACAGCAGGAATCAGTCCTCACAACCCTCCCTCCTCCCCTTGGAGTTGCAGTCCAATTATTTTCCTTTGTTTTGCCGTCTTTTTAGCTATGTCATTTGACTGAGCAAGATGGCACCCTTGGGTGGGAAGAGGACCACACATGCGTGGTAGCAATTCCCAAAAGCTTTCTTTGAAAGCTGGTGATTTGTTCCGGGTGGGCTCTGTTGGTGTCACCCATATGTGAGGACTGATGCTTGCTATCCCCAGAGAACACCTGTTACAGGTGAGTAACTACGCTTTCTGAGAAAGGTACTTGAGGTGGTAGGTAGCCAGGGGTTTCCCCAACCAACACACAGGTCCTATGCCACTGGTGGGGCTGGGACAGGAGGAGACCATGCATGAAGTGGCCCACCAAAGGGTGTACCAACACAGCTTGGCTATCTACTATGGTGAGCCAAGATGGCACGGAGGTGCACTCTGACAGTGTTAGATTTGAGGCTGGCCCATACTAGATCCTGGAGGGTATCACAATATCTTCGGCATCACGCAGGAAAAGGGGTTGAGACCTTTGTCCACACCCCAGAGCGAAAACCTATGCCACTTGAAGGCATACACCTGTTGACTGGAGTCCTTACATGAGGCAAGTGGAACATCATCTACCGCCCTGGAAAGGCGGTGATGTGCTATAGCTAGCATCTCAGCATCCAGGCTGTCAGGGCAAGAGACTGGAGGTTGAGATGCAGTAGCGTCTGGGGCACTCCGCAGCAGCAATGGGTCCCGCTGGGACAGCTGCAGAATTAGGGGGAACCAGGGTTGCCTAGATGTGATGAATATGACAGGCTGCTTCCGCTTGGATCTTGAGGAGGGCCCAGGGAACCAGGGCCATAGGCGGGAATGCATACAGGTAGCCCCTGGACTATGGGAGGAGAAAGGTGGCCTCCACAAGCAGAAATGAGGCAGCTGCGTGTTCTCCAGACTGGTAAAGAGGTCTATCTTTGGGGTTCCCCAGTGTTGGAAGACCTCCCCCAGCACCGCCTGGTTCAGTAGCCTCTCGTGGGACTGGACGACCCGACTCAGGCGGTTGGCCAGTACATTGTCCTGGCCCAGCAAGTACACAGTGGGCCCCCCAGCCCAGCTTGGACGCGTCCATTGTAAGGCTGCATTGGATTGGAGGAACCTGGAAGGGCAGACCGGTTCTGAGGTTGAGGGGGTTCTGCCACCAGGTGAGAGACTCCACCAAGGCCAGTGTGATCTGGATTCGGTCCTCCAGACAAGATGCCTGGGTCCACTGAGCATCCACTGAGCCTGCCACATGCGGAGGCGAGCAAAGGTGGTGACAAGAACAGTAGATGCCATGTGCCCCAAGAGGTGGAGCATTTGCCTGGCTGTCACTGCCAAGCCCCCCTGCACTACCTGAGCTAGAACAGCTAGGCTTTGTGCATGGTCCAGTGGCAGGAAGGTCCTCGCCTGAGTGGAATCCAACAGGGTGCCAATGAACTTCAAGCGCTGGCTGGACAGAAGGTGAGACTTAAGGAAGTTGACCACAAACCCCACGTGCTGGAGCAGGCCTATGGTATGCTGCACTGGGTTGTGCAACTCCTCTTCTGAGTTGGCCCATATGAGCCAGTCATCCAGGTAGGGGAAGACGAAAAACCCCAGGAGTCAGAGACATGCAGCCATGACTGCCAGGCACTTTGTGAATACCTGAGGAGCCGAGGCTAGGCCAAAGGGGAGCACCCTGTATTAATAGTGTCAACCGCAATGACGAATCAGAGGTACTGACGGTGCTTTGGATGGATCAGGATGTGGGTGTAGGCATCTTTGAGATCCAAGGAGCATAGCTAATCTCCCTGTAAGAGGTAAGGCAGCAAGGTTCCAAGGGATACCATTCTGAACTTTTTTCCTTGACCAGGAAGCGGTTGAGGTCCCGCAGGTCCAGGCTAGGCCTGAATCCCCTGGTTTTCTTGGGGACAAGGAAGTAGCAGGAGTAGAACCCCTGCCCCTGTCGAGGCTGGGGGATGAACTCTAATGCCTGATCCTCGAGCAAGACCTCAAACTCCCTTTGCAGGAGCTCCCTGTGTAAGAGATCCATAGGCAGTTCCCCTGGGAAGAAGGGAGGAAGCAATTGGGAGAAGTGGAGGAGATACCCTTTCCTGCCCACTTGCAGCACCCAGGCATCTGTGGTGATGGATGGTCACAGGTGAGCAAAGTGTACCAGCCTGCCTCCCATAAACCTTGGGCCCATTAGCCTCCCTCCCCCAGAAGGTATGCCCAAGGAGTCAAAAGCTCCCGACAGGCCGTGGCCTTTGGCTTAAAGGGGCATGCCCTTGGCCTTCTGCCTCTGGAGAGGAGTGTGATAGGCCTGAAACTTGGAGTAGTTTCTGTAAGCCTTCTTGGTCTTCGGGTGGAAGGGCTTTTTCCTTGAAGTCTTCCTGCTGGAAGGTTCAGACACTTTCTTGGATAGCCTGGTTCTGGTCATGAATTTCTTCTCCATATGTGAGGACTGACTTCCTGCTTGTTCCTGGAGAAAAAATAGTTTATTTGTGATTTGCTGTCAATGAATTACAGTAATGGCATGGTAGATGACAGCAGGTAAAGACCAAATTGACCTAGCCACTCTTTCAAGTTGAGATTCCTTCTATTTTGGAGAGGGGAGGATATAACTTCCCATATGAATCCTCCCCTTTCCCCCATGACTTTTTATTTAACCTGTCAATCCCTTTCCTATTACTACTCTCCACCTCTACCCCAAGCATGCTGAAAATCTGTTATCATGCGGGTTTCACCACATCTAGTGGTAGGCTGCCTCAGGCCTTGTAATCTTCAACTTTTCCTTTGATTTTTAATGTGTATAATAAGCTAGTGTAAAATGCAGGTGATTCCATTGGCTATGATATATGGTGAGATATAGAGAATACTTAGGCATTTCCATTCTTTAACGGTATGCAGCAAGAAGAGATGGAAATTAAATTTAAAAAGACTTTTGAATTTCCATGTAGCTGTTACTTCAGTTAATATTCTATAATAGCTGTTTATGAGGTATGTACGTACTTGCAGAACCTTGTGTAGAACACATTATACTCTGGCATCTCTGCTGTCTTACTCTCAGTGCACCTTGACATTTTTGGTTAGATTTATTCTATTCAAATTTATAAATCTCTTGGTATTAATTGGATTCCAGGCCAACAGTTTTCAGGAGGCTACTATGGCTTTGATTCTGCATCTTGTCACAGAAAGCAGTAACTACTTTTTTACAACCCATCATGAAAATATTTCATAAGCTTCTTCAGAGATTTTGTTAAAAGCCATGGACCTGCTATTCAAAGGCATTTACATGGTTTACAGCCTAGAAAACCTGTAAATGCCTTAAATGAGGATATTCAACAGCACCTACATGGCTGAATATCCCCATCTATGTCCCCTACTCGCCCCGATGCTATTTTGTTAGGAGCATGTTGGGAATGTTCCAGGACGGAGTGGAGGCAGATATTGCACGGCTACCCAGTTAGTGATCCATGGCTAAAACTAGGCCAGCTTTTGGCTCACCTAGTTTTGGCTGTGGATGCTAAGTGGGTAACAGTACAATATTGGTTAGCCTCTGTGGTGATTTTCTCTTGGGTGCCAAAAACCAGATGTTCAGTGCTGACACTGTGGCATTGAATATCCAGGGTTAGGGGTGAGTGGGCAGGGCTATGTGCTGTAGCAGCACATAGTCTGCTGTTCATATGGGGCCCAATATTGTACTAGGCAATCTAAAAATCAAGTCTCTAAAGGCATGATGAGATTCTCTCAGATACAGGCACTAGGATCTCTTTGAATATATGTGCATCTTCCTCCTCCACTCTCTAGCTCCCTAACCAGTAGATGGAAAGCAAAGCGTGTCTCACTCTCCACCATGACTGGAGACTGATGAAGCAAAATGCATGTGCTGTTGACTTTGAAGGTTAATCTGAAGATGATTCTGGCTTTTTCTGTTCTGAGTATCTCAGCCTTTCACTCAACTCCAAGCTCCTCTTCTTATCGATTAGTTTCATCTCCCCTAGTTTCTGTATTGAATTGAAAAAGAGACAGCATGAATCCACAGCTATTTCCTAGGTAACATATGCTTTATTTTGAAGGGAGGGGATCCATCTTCACTGGAATCAGGCCTCTGTTAGTCTACAATAGCATAAACCTTCATTCACAACTACCTGGATGTTTTCTCCTAATTTGTATCCCTCTCCCAATTTATTTACTCCAGTCATTAAAGCTATAGGCAGGAGCCAAGCACCAGAACTTTGCAATTGTAGGACTTAAGTCTGGACAGTAGCGATCATTGGGATGACTAGAACTCCCCCTCCAAGCTGTGACCTCTGCCTCTGCAGCATCTATCTCTGGCTGGCTTGGGGAGCAGAACCCCGACTCAGAAATCAAACCCATGTCTTTCACATGACAGACCCTAGTCTAGAATGTTATTACATGTATATTTAGCTTGTCTGTAAAAGTAAGTAAAGGGAAATGGTCTGCTGCTAGAGTGGAATAAACTATATCATGTCTGAAGGCAGAGCATGTATATAGTACTTTTTATAAAATTTAATACATTTATGTTTTTAGTTTGTCAATCTATTATGCCACCATCAAAGCTGGGCAGGCAAACAAGCAAAAGAAAACAAGTGCTGAGCCACCAGCAGACGAAGCAGCATGGTTAATGGGATGGCCAGGCCCCACCTGTCAAACAAAAGAAGCCCAAGATGGGGCAGGGGCGGCAGCCCAGCTGCAGGCTATGAGTTGGGAGGGAAGCGATAGGACAGGGGTACAGACAGGGCTGGCCCAAGCACTAGACAAACTAGGTTGCCACATAGAACAGCAACCTCTGGAGGGGTGGCAAAGAGTAGAACATTCAAAGCAAAACAATAGATTTTCACAGTTGTGTGTGTGCTTAGGGTGCTAACACCTTGAACCGTATCTGGAGCTGACCTTGGGTCTGGACAGAGAAAGGAAGAAGGAGGAGAGGGTGGAAAAGGAAAGAGAAGGTGGGGAGAGTTTGAGTGGAGAGTATATGAAGAAGACAGGAGTGAGGAGTGTGTGAAAGAGTGAAAAGTTGAAAGAATACACCAGATGTTACCTATCCCCAGACCAACTGCAAAATAAACAAATTTGGCCTTACTAATTTTCTTTTCTCGTCCGATCAGACCAGACAAGTCCAGTCCAAAATGCATAGGATGTGCCTGTCAGCCAGCAGATGGAGACCAAAACAAGAGCTATGAACCCTAGCCTATAATAGGCACTGTGCAAAGCCATGGTTAAACAATTTTCTATAAGTAACCCTCTAAGAAATCTAATCCGAGAAACCAAATGCTTACATGAACCCAGGGTCCAAACAGTATCCCAACAGTCTGCAAGTATAACTATAACAAGAAAACGGCTGGAGTTAAGAAAATTAGCAGGTAAGAATAAATTTTAATGATTCCTGATTATTTTCCTTCAATCCTGCTAGAGTAGTCCAGACAGGTGAGTTATGCTCCCTTGCTGGCAGGTGGAGACAGACTTGATCATCATTCAATGATGTCTTCAGAAGGTATAACTATTGGTGCAGCACTGAGAAAAAGCCAGTAAGACTGAAAACTCGGAGCTAAAACTCAAAAACCATTAGCAAAATAACAGGGAACCATTAGAACAGGTATTTGGCTCTCTTAGTCTAATTTTGATCAGGCACTGCAACAAAATACAATGCAAAAGGCAGCAAGACTTCCCAACTCATAGTAAAGTCTTCCAGGGTGGTTCCTGGATTGGTCTTACAGAATTTAAGGAAAGGAAATTATCAGGTATGATTAAAATTTCTCCTTCATTATCATCCTTCTGGACCAGTCTAGATGAGTGGGACATACCTAAGCAGTCAGGACATGGTGGGAGGAAAACAAGACTTTAGTGAGCACATTCAGGGCTGGCCCATCTACTAGGCAGCCGGTCTGGGTAGGGATGGCAGCGGAACACTTGACCAGCTGCTTCGTCCTCCCCAGCTTCTACCGATTACAACGCAGGAGGGAGAGGGAGGCGGGCAGTGGCAGCATTTCCAAAAGCAGCTGCTTTATGATGTTGCTTTCTTGCCTGTGGCTGCTGCAGGCAAGAAAGTAGCAGCAAAATGCTGCCGCTGCCTGACTCCCCTTCCCAAGACACAACAGCAGCAGCCGGGGGTGGGGGGAAGGAAAGGATGCAGCCTGGATTTCTGCCTAGGGTGGCAGCAACCCTTGGGCCGTCCCGGTTGCCATACTACGATGCCGATGACATTCTTTTTCACCACGCCAACTCATCTGCCCAAGATCTGTCATTACTCAATTCCTGCCTCACTCGGATTACCTCCTTGGATGTCTGCTAATTTCTTACATCTCATCTCTGTGAAGACTGCTGCTATATGGTTCATCATATAAAGGACTTACTTTCATATGATTGGCTATTAGCAACTGCCATTCAACTAAGAACCCACCAATGTGAATGTGAATTCCCACAAAACCAGAGAAACCCACCAGTGATTGGCATCACGTCAGAATAAGCTAGTCCAATCAATCTCCCGATTCATACCCCCGGATGCACTGATTGTAACAAGTAAATCCATCTCTGTTCGCTCCATTGTAACTGAGCCATGCGATCACCCCCTCTAGTGTCCTGTGGAATATGATCTATAACAGTCCAAAACAACTGGTCAAAAGAGTGGTGGTGAGTGATACAATGTTGAACCATAGGGGCTGAAAGCGTCTGTTGTCGTAACCTGGAAGCATGTTTGCCCAAACGAACTTTTATGGGGCACGTTGTACAACCCACATAAAGCATGGGGCAAGTGCACTGTATAATGTAAACTACAAAGGTTGAAGTACACGAACTCAACCAATGTCTTTGATATGTCTGTCCCATCTTTGGATCATTCTATGTAGGTCTACATGGGTCTAATCTGAGGGATCTTTTGATCAAATCTACCACCCTTTTGGATAGACCGATTTACCCTGATTTGAGTTCTCGGGGTCATTTTCCTTGTAATGAATGTGTTTATTGTGCTAATACTTTATCTGTATATTACCAAGTTTAAGCTTCAATGTAAACCGCTTTGATTGAAATGATAAAGCAGTATATAAAACCTGATAAATATCTTTTGGATATTCTTCACCTTTATTCCCCACACCGCGTTCTCTGCTCTATCCATGCTAACCACTTTCACCTTCGCTGTCTTTCAGAAGCTTGACTGGAATCTACCTGCAATTCCGCATTCTTTTTTTCTCTCCCCTTCGACCTCCGTCTGGAACTGTCCTTTGCCAAATTCAAATCTAAGCTCAAAACCCATCTGTTTCAATAAGCCTTTGACCTAACACCACCTCACATATAGCCGTTCAGTCCCACCCCCTTTTACCTTCTCTACCAATCTCTTACCACCTATGCCCTCTCTGTATAACTGTGTTACCTTTCCTATCAGACTACAGTGTTCCTTTCTGTTTCCTGCTTGTTTAAATTATTCTTAGAATTTGTGCACAGTCCTGCTGCTTATGTGAAGGAACAGTATATCAAGCCTAATACAGATAAAGATCATCAGCACTTGCTCCTACATACAACCTGCAGCGCTTCAAAAGGTTTTAAAGAGGACCATATAGCTGCCTTACAGATATCTTCTGGAGATATCAGGGATGACTCAGCCCAGGAGGCAGCCTGAGACATAGTGGAGTGAGGGATGACTCAGCCCAGCAGGCGGCCTGAGATCTAGTGGAGTGAGGTTTGACTCCCTCCAGTATCCACTTCCTGGCCAAAAGGTATGCTGAACCAATGGCCACTTTGATCCAGCTGGAAATCGAGGACTTGGCCACTGCTTGTCCTTTCTTTGGACTACTGAAGAGAACAAAAAGATGGTTCAACTCATGAAAAGAATTTGTTCCTTCAAGATATCTGAGCAATACCCTCCTCACATCGAGGAGATGCAGAGAAGGATCTGACCGGAAGTCCTCTTTCAAAAAATGACAGCCTCATTAAGGTGAAAAGAGATCATCACCTTTGGAAGGAAGGATGTTTCTGTTCTCCAGGTGACAAAAGCTGCTGAGAGCACCAAAAAAGGTTTTGTGACAGGATAAGGTTTTGCAGCTCCGAGACCCATCTGATGGAAGCAGTAACCACCAGGAACACAGCTTTAAGTCAAATCTTTGAGGAGGCCTTTCAGATGGGCTCAAAAAGGAGACCTTTCAGCACTAATAAAGGTTCCACTGGGGACACACAGGAGGTGAATCTGTTCAACCCCTCTGAGGAAGCAAGAAACATCATTGTGTTCCACCAAGGACAACCCCTCAACATGCCCCCGAGTAGCATGCAAAGACCACAGCCTAAATCTTAAGAGAGTTCAGGGCCAACCTCTGGTCCAAACCTGCTTGTAAAAAGGCCAGCATGACACCTAGGTCCATTTTCCCAGCCAAGAGGGCCTGAGAACACTACCACCTCTCAAAAATCCTCCAAACCCTCACACAGACTAAGGAGGTGAGGTCCTATGAGCCCTGAGCAGAGTATTAACTACTGCACCAGAGTAGCCTCCCTTGGACAGCTTACGCCTCTCATTGGCCAAGCCATAAGCAAGAAGGGAGCAGATCCTTCATTATGAGGGGCCTGTGATGAAGAAGGCTCTTCTCCTGTGGAAGCCAGAGTGGGAACCCTGCCACAATTCCTATTAATCTCAGACTACAGTCTGCATGGCCAGTCTGGAATGATCAGAATCAACAGGCCTGTATGATATCGAATCCTGAAGAAGAGGGGCCATGGAGGGAAGATGTAGGGAATCCCTTTCTGGGGCCATCTTTGGAGCTTGTAGGTCTGTTCATTGACTGAAGAAACTGTTGGCATTGTCCCACGTGGCCATTAAATCTAACACCAGGAGGTCCCAGCTTTGTACTATAAGGTTGAATGCTTAGTGCTCAACTCCTATTTTCCAGAATTTGCCATGTTCCAACTCAGAAGGTGGGCCACTGACAGAGCTACTAGATGCCCCTCCACCTAACTGCACAGAACAGCCACTTTGAGTACCACCTCAGCATTTTGAGTTCCTCCATGACTGCTGACATATGCCACCACTATAGGAACACACAACGGGCAAAGGCCAGAACAGGTCACAGGTGCTAACTTTTATTTGGTAAATCCCCTACGTGTTTCGGTGTGAAGCCTTCATCGGGGGTATGCATCTAAAAACAATAACAGTGAATCGCAAAAATTAAAAGCAACAGTAGAAAACATCAATAACATAACTAAAAACATGAAAAATACGTGAACAAATATATACATAAAGGAATATCTAAATATTTCATCTAATGGTGAACAGCAATATGTATTAAAAGATAAAAGCAGGACAGAACATAAATATATGAATAAAAAAGTAATGCATAAACATATAAATAGGATCAAAGCAGCCAAATGAATAATTAAAATAAAAAGAAATGACTTATTTTTTTTTCCATTTAACCTTTTATTAAGTGTTTCAATAGACAGTACAAACAGCTTCTAAACTCAACATGTTACATTTTCCACAATATTCGTACAATCGAATTTGCTTTTATCCCCTGCTAGCTATTACAGCAGTCAGTATTACCTAAGCTTCTGCCTTTCCCCCCCAACCCCCCTCCCAGCTCATTTTACCCCTTCATTTGTACATGCTTCTAGGTCCCATCATGTCTCTCCTATACATCACAAATATATGCCATCTTTCATCAGTTAGCTTAGAATCAGTGCTTTATGCTAGTAGAAGTCTTTGCGATGAGCTCTCCTTTACTCCCTCCTCCCCTTCACTCCACCTTTCCAGGTTTCCAACCATTTCCATACTCTCTTCCAGTGTTCCATGCTCTTCTCCCCTTTCCCATGTCTTAGCCTCGTCAGTCTATGCATCAAACACAGGTCCACCATTCTTCTGATGAAGCCTTCACTTTGAGGTTTCCCCGACCCTGTCCAATATTTTGCTATCTCGCTTCTTGCTGCCACAATACAATGATGCAAGACCCTCCTTTCCCTCTCCAAAATATCCTCCTCCAGTTGATGCAATAAGCATACCTCTGGCTTTCTGTGTAATCTGTGTCCTGTCATTTCATAAATTATCTCCAGTACCTTATCCCAGTATTCTTGAATCTGCCCACACTTCCACCACATGTGCAACATATCACCTCTTTCTTGGCAACCCCTCCAGCATTGATCAGATTGCTCCCTTCCCACTCTTTTTTTACGTGTCGGTGTCCAATACCACCGATAGAGCACTTTGTAAGCATTTTCTTTTATTTGAGTGGCTATAGATATGCCTGCCACTGTCTGTATTACCTTATCCCACACCTCTTCGTTCCATTGCACTCCTAAATTCTCCTCCCATTTCTTCATGAACTCTAGTTTGCCCTCTCCTCCCTCCATTAACCTTTTATAAATTTTGGCCAATGCTCCTTTTTGACCTAATTGTCCTAAGTATATGGCCTCAAACCACCCCCTATTATTCCATAAATCCTTCCATACTTTCTACTGTCTCACGAAATGACTCACCTGGACATAGCTTTAATAGTCATTACTCGATAACCCATATAAATCCTTAATACCCTCAAAATCTCTGACACCCTCTTTAGTCACAATCTGGGAAATATGTGTAAGTCCCAACTTTCCCCATCTTTGCAATATACTCACCCTGGCCCCTCTCAAAGCATCTTCTACTGTCATCCCCTGCGTATATCCTTTGTCTTGTATTAATACTTTCTTATTTTGTTTCCAAACATTCAAGATACGTAGAATAATGGGATTTATGGGGTTATGTTCAGGTGTCCTACTCCCCCTCCACACCATCCTTTCCAATCCCACTCCTCTGACTGAATATTCTTCCATTTGGACCCAGTGTTTCTGGTTTTCTCTTTGCCATTCGTATAATGTTTTCAGCTGTGCCTCAACATAATACTTGTGAAAATTAGGCACCCCTAGTCCTCCTTCTCCCTTAGCTCTCTGCAAAATTGACATAGCTACCCTGGGGCTCCTATTTTGCCACATAAATCTATTAACGATTCTTTGCAATTGCTTTAACTTTCTATGCGGTACCAATATCGGCAGCGTTTGAAACAAGAACAAAAAGCGGGGCAATAGCATCATCTTTATAGCTGCAATGCGCCCGAACCAGGACAGGTATCCCTGCCCCCACCCACTCAGCAAGCTTTCAACTTGCCCAAAGAGCTTTAGATAATTTAGATTATATAATACTTCCAAACTATTACTTATTTGTATCCCTAGGTTCCGGATAGCCCCCTTGGCCCACTTAAATGGGTACTTCCTTTGTAATATTCCCTGCGCTTCCTTGGGTAGTGACAAATTCAATATTTCAGATTTTGTCCAATTTATTGTGAAGCCCGACAGCCTTCCATATTCTTCTAATTCCCACATTAATATTGGTATGGAGGACCCCAGTCTAGTCACACTCATTATAATATCATCCGCAAATAATGATATTTTATATTCTGTCTTTCCTACTACTATGCCCTTCAGATCCTCCCGTTCTCGAACCCTCTCCGCAAATGGCTCCACTGAAAGCGCAAATAAGAGAGGTGACAGAGGACACCCTTGCCTCATCCCTCTCCCCTGCTCAAAGAAGGCAGAGTATGCTCCATTCACCCGAACACAGGCTTTCAGGTTGCGATAAAGCGCTCAGACCCACCCCACGAACTCTTCTCCCAACTCCATTCTTTCCATTACTTGAAAAAGAAAAGGCCAAGCCACCTGGTCAAAAGCCTTTTCGGCATCCAGAGATATCAGCAACGCCTCCTCTTTACTTTGTTCAACTGACCAAATAATGTTTAGTATCTTGCGAATATTATCTGCTACCTGCCTACCTGGTATGAATCCCGCCTGATCTTGATTTATCAATTTCCCTATTACCCTATTTAAACGCGTAGCCAATATTTTAGCCAACAGCTTAGCAGCTAAATTTAACAATGAGATTGGTCTATACGATGAGCACTCTTGTGTGTCCTTGCTTCTTTATGTATTACTGTTATTCCTGCCCACCCCATAGTATCAGCCAGCACCCCCCCCCCCTTGGTAAATTAAACAACTTTACTAATGGTACAGTTAATATCTCTCCGAATCTTCTATAAAACCTTGCCATGAGCCCGCCCAGTCCCGTGCCTTATCTACTTTTAATTGTTTTATGGCTTTCAAGACTTCCTCTTCCTTTATGACTGTTTAACTCTTTTTGTTCCTCCTCTTCCAGTTTTGGAAGCTTTATGGAGTCTAGATAGCTCTTTGTTCTCTCCAACTCTGGAGGAGCTCTTTCCTCATACAGCAACTGATAAAATCTTTTAAAGGCCTTCCGGATGTCCCCATCTTTGCGAACTAGTTTCCCTCCAGCATCTCTAACTTTCAGTATTTGTGATCTTAATTTTCGTTGTTTCAATTTCTGCGCCATATATCTCCCAGCTTTATTTCCCCCCTCAAAAAATTCTTGTCTCAATAGCTGTATATGATACCTTATAGTTTCAGCCTGCATTGCATTTATCTGAGCTCTTACTGCCAACACTTGGCCTCTGTATGCTCCCCTTCTATCTTGCACATCTAATTCTTCCACTTTCATTAGTTTTTCTCTCATTTCCCTATCCCGTCCCTCCCTCTCCTTCTTTTTACGTGCCCCCCATTTAATTAGAACTCCCCACACTACTACTTGTATCCATCTCAAACTCCACCCCATGCCACCTCGCCATTATCGTTCCATCTAAAGTATTCCCTTGTTTCCCTCTCTATCTCTTCTCTGACCCTATCATTCTCTAATAGAGATTCGTTCAACCTCCAGAACTGGATACCTCTCTCCTCCCCCTCTATTGAAATCCGGACTTCCACTGAGGCGTGGTCGGACCACATTATAGGATCCATCTCTGCCCCTTTAATCCTACCCACCAGCTCCTTAGTTACCCAAATGCCATCTATTCTGGAATATGAACCATGTACTGGGGAGAAGTATGAGAACTGTCTTTTCCGGGGATGTCGAAATCTCCATGCATCTATCAAGCAATGCTGTGTTACAAAATGGCGATACTTACTCCTATCTGCTACTTTGCCCTCTTTTTCCCCGTAGCGTCACTAGCAGGATTACATATTAAGTTAAAATCACCCCCAGATATGAGTTTACCCTCTCCTAATTTCCCCAGCTCTTCATTAAGCCTCACCCAAAATTCTCTTTGCACCCCTGTAGGTGCGTAGACATTCATTATACAATACCACTCATTTGCTATCTTTAAACGCATTAGGATATATCTCCCCTCTTTATCTCTGACTACTTTCTGTAACTCGATCTTTAATTTTGAATCAATTAAAATTGCTACTCCTCCTTTCTTTTTTTCTACTGTGTTTGATGCATGGACACAAACCCCATACCCCTTAAGTTTAACCAGATGTTCTGTTGCCCGTGTTAAGTGTGTTTCCTGTATGAGCCCTATCGATGCCTTTTGGCGTGTTATTTCTTTATACAGTTTCTGCCATTTTGATGGCAAGTTAAGCCTTTTTACATTCAATGTTACTATTTTTAGCTCACCTTTGAAATGAGTTTCACCCCCCCTTTCTTAACCTTTTTCTCCTCCCCTCCCTCCCCCTCCCCCTCCCCTCTCCCCTCCCACCCTACCTCCCTTCCCCCGTCCCCGCCATGGAGACTCGGCTTCCATAAGTTGTGAGTGACAATCGGACCACCACCTGCCTTCCCCTGCTATTCCACCTCCCCCCCCGTCCCCTGCCCCTTCCCCATTCCTTCCCCCTCCATTGCACCTTCTCCTCCAACCTCCATAACCCCTCTCTCCCTCTGCTCCCATCCTTCCTTGTACCCCCTCCAATGACTTGCCGTTAATCACATGTTCCCATCAATACATTCCATACATTCATTATCCCCCTCCCCACCCTTCCCCACCACATATCCCCTATCCCGTTAAACCACTTCACAGTACAGATCACTGAACAATATCTATCACCCCATATCATTTGTGAGTTCTTCTTTAACTCGGCGTCCCGGTATTCTCGTCCTCAGCCCAGTTCCTTAGCTGCCAGCGTCCCTCCATGGTTTCCCTAGATGTGGTTGTTATGTTTGCTTTTGTTTTTTATGATCCCGCTGCCCCTTTTGGAAGGTTAGTTAGTTAGTCCCAAGTCTCTGAATGCAATCCATGCTTCCTCACTGGTCTTCACCCTCCTTGACACACCTTTCACTGTTATTAGTAAGCCAAAAGGGTATAACCACTTGTATCGCATCCCCTCCTTCCTCAAGAAGGCCGTCACCTCTTTCAACTCTCTCCGTCGCTGTAGTGTTCCAAGGGACAAGTCCTGGAACAGTTCTACCGCATGCTCCTCCCACTTAAAATGCTCCAGTTTCCTAGAAGCCTTCAAGATGCGCTCTTTAATTTTGAAGGAATTCATGCAAACCACAATGTCTCTTGGCCAATTATCTCTTATGAGCCCTAGCCCCCTATGCGCTCGCTCAATTTGCAGGGGTTCATCCTCTATTCCCTCCACTAGAGCTGTGGCTTGTAACAAATGTCCAAAGACTTTAGTAATAACTTCTTCACAATTTTTGTATTTAACGTCCTCTGGAATGCCTCTTACTCTTATATTACATCTCCGTGAACAGTCTTTCCAGGTCCTCCATTTTTTTCTTTCAACTCTTCATGAGCTTGCTTTAACTCCTCCCATCCTTTTTGTAAATCCTCCATTACTTCCCCTTGTTGTTCCACCTGCTGTTCTGTTTCTTCCACCCTGGACCCCAGATCAACAATGTCTTGTCTTAAGGATTGTAAAGTCTCTTTTAACTCATTTTTAACTCCACTAATTTCCAGTTTGAGTTCCTCTTTCAGCTCCACCAGCCACGTCTTAATCATGTTAAAAATCGGCAACACAGAGCTGAAAACCAAATCCACAATCCGCTACCTTGGCGTTACACTGGATCAACATCTGGATCTGAAAACCCACATAAAAAACACAGCAAAAACAGTATACATGAAAATAAGGACCTTAAAACATCTCCGACCGCTACTTGACTTCAGCGACTACCGATCGATATATCAGGCATTAATATTACCTCATTTCGACTATGCCAACGTAATTCTACACGGTCTCCCTCAAGCAACGCTAGCTCCTCTCCAGCTTGCAATGAACACTGCTGCACGAGTACTAACAGGGGCTTCACGGAGAGAGCACATAACGCCAGTACTGATGAACCTCCATTGGTTACTGGTTCAAGCAAGAACCCTCCACAAAGTTCTAACCTTAACCTTCAAAGCCTCAAACACTCTGACCCCCACAGCCCTCAGCAAGATGATACATAAAGTACCACAGAACAGAAATAGAAGACCCATGATGCAAAACACCCTAGAGGTCCCAAAAGTAATAACAAAATGCACAAAAGCAACAACAAATAGGGCATTTACGATTTACGCTCCCAGAGCATGGAATGCTCTCCCCACCTCTATTCGAAACATCACTTACCTAACCCACTTCAGGAAGGCAATAAAGCAGCACCTGTTCACTACACACTACCCTGAATCTAGCCTTAGTAACCATACAGATGGCCCCTCAGATAATCACTCATTACAATTAAACAATCAGACTCCGCATGAAAAAGGATAATCAACTGATCGCTCAGAATGTACCCACTGAAATAGAATTAAGACCCCAGTGTAAATAAGATGTGAATATGTTCTGCCTGAAATCAGGTATCAGTATAATACAATGCATAGAGTTATACAATGTACATAGTTTCCCCCAGTTATTTCCAAGTTGATCTCCCTGTTTATTGTAAATACAACTCAAAGTTCCCTGTGTTGTATAGTTTATGTTAAATGTAAACCGCTCTGATCTAAAATAGAGCGGTATAGAAGAACTGTTAAATAAATAATAAATAAATAAATAAATAAATGTCAGCTACTCCCGGGGTCCATGGTCCCTCCATCTCTTCCTCCTGCTCCTTCGCATGGTCAACCACCATTTTATTTTCTTTCTCCCATTCTTTCCCTCCTTTTGATGGCACATAGGATGATCGAAATTCTGCCAGCTTTTTCTTGGCTGATAGCCCTCCTCTAGCTTTCTCTCCACCTGCACCAGTTACGCAAATGACTTCTGCAGTGATCAGCTTCTGCTTAATGGTGTCTGTGTCTCTTTTCTTGTCTGTCTGTCGGTTCTCTCTTTCAATCTGTTCTCCTGCCTTTATGGAGCTTCAAGGTGTATTTTATTTATTTATTTAGTGTCCTTTAATACTATGGACATATGCTTAGCTTGTTGGGGTTTTTTGTGCTACTGACTTTGTTTTAGTTGTCTGTCTCCCTTTGAGGCCTTCCTGCCTTCCCCTCCGTTTCTGGCCTGCACTCAGCTTTTACTTTTGGGCCGCTACGGATGGATCTTCTCTGCCCCTCCTGGACTCACCAGCCCTCCTGCCGCGATCTTTTTCTCCTCACTTCCACGTTTTTTCCCACGATCAGGCTCTTCACTCCTCCTGCACTGGCAGCCTCGCTGACTCAATATCCCGGCCCGCTCCTCCTTTCCACTATCGTGCAATGTGTGCCGCTCTTGGAGATCTCTTGCTGCCAGTACTCCTGTGCTGCGTCCCTTCACTCACCGTCCTGCCTGCCTTACTCACATTCACCTGGACCTCTTCGTCCGCCGCTCTGATTGGCCATGTGGCTTTCTGATCGGGCTCCTCACTCTACCGATGCCGGCTTAGTAGAATGCTGCTGCGGCCCGCTCTGCCTTTCACATTGATTTGGGGTTAATTGCCATTAGTGCCCCTACATCCGCCTCTGCCGCCCTCCGTCTAGGGGCATTTTATCCCCTTTTTGAGAGGCTTTGGTGGCGGAGCTCGTTTACTTCGCCGCCATTCGGCCCGATGATGTCACCAGAAGTCAGAAATTACTATTATTATGGAGTGAACTACAGAGAGGGTACTCACATAATGCACAATATGAGAATAAAGGTCTTGAAAAAAGACCCCTTTCAAGGTAATAGCTCAAGGCTAAAAAATAAAAATAGTAAAATTACATAATCACATCATGTAAAATATGAGAGAACACACAGAGCCAGAACAGAGAGGAAACAGGAGTCTAAAAATAAACAATACTGATTTAAACGTCATGTAGGAGGCCAGGCAATTGAAATCAAAATAGAGGTGAGGGGAGGAAAATTTGGTAGCAACAGACCACATGTAGTTGGTGAAAGTGTTACAAAAGGAAAAGAATATCATTGGTACATTACCCAGTCAAACGTGAAGTACAAACTTGCAGCGTGTAGTGTCAACTGTCTTAGGAAGGAACTGAATGTGAGCATCTCTGAATATATAACCTGCATTTTGCGCCAAATGGCGTTGATTGACAGATAGACACACATATCCATGAGAGGTAAAAGAAACAGATGAGAGAAGAAGTTGTACTGAAGAAATAACTTGAGAATAAAAATAAAAAAAAATGTATGTTAAAAAGTCTGTTCTTGGGGAGACTAACCATGATATTCAGGGAAATTAGAAAAATATTAGACATGAAAAGCTGATAATGCCATGAAACGGCAATCAAAACCAGCATTGCAAGTGTACTGCATTGAGCAACTATGCATGTGTGTCTGGAAGGAGAGCTATTGAACATTCAATATATCAAACACTGACCATTGTAAAACATAAGGACACATGGGCAAAAAAGTATATTAATGAATCAGAGTCCTAAAAAAACGTGATATCACTGAGTCAAAGAAATATACAGGATAACAATGATTAGGACATAGCGATCATAATAACATGGGCACAGGTAATAAAAAAACGCCATACGAATGTTAATAAAATATAAATGAAGGTGAAAATGAAAAAGTCAGCATAAAAGTCATTTATAAAATGTGAACCAGGGAAATCGAAAGGGTGCTTGTACGCGGAAGGGATAAAAGGAATAATAAAAAGTTAAAGACATGTAAAGGGAGCACACTTCGAAAATAGTGCATATACCATCAAAAATAAATAAGTAAAAAGAACGATAAAAAATATATTGCTAAACATGTCTTTTAATGTTAAAGAGTGTATTCTTTTATCGAAAGGGGAATCACAGTTATATTTATTCTGTGTCTAAATGGAAATGCCTGCATATCAGATTCCAACCAGGATTGCTATCTATTCAAAGATGGTCCTGTTCAAACTATTCTCATGTGTCCACATCGGGCAAAAAATACTTTGGGAAAAGTGCACCCACAGACATGTGATAAAGTACTATAATACTCCTAAAAGAGGAGGATTCAAAAATCTACGATGCAAAGGGCAAAAAAGCTTTTATTTATGAGCTCAACACCCTCGTGCCTTCCGGCTTGAATCAAGAAGTTGATATGTCTGTTTTTCTTTAATTCCTGTTTTTGTTACCCACCATTGCTCCCCCTTGTTTTTGTGCTTATGGATCTTATTTATTTTTAATCTTTACTTATTTTTTTAATTTGTACCATTTTTATTTTATCTTATGATTTGTGATTTTGATTTTTTACATTTTCAACCATTTTATCTTGCTCTTAAGGACCCGTTACTATTTTACTATGCTACTACAAATTGCCCCCTTTTTTGCCCTTTGCATAAATAGATTTTTGAATCCTCCTCTTTGTTATTGTTTTTAGATGCGCACCCCTCGATGAAGGCTTCACATCGAAACGCGTAGGGGATTTACCAAATAAAGTTAGCACCTGTGACCCGTTCTGGCCTTCGCCCGTTGTGTGTTCCTGCTATTGCTGCAAGGGCTTTGCTCCCTTTGTGTATATGCCACCACTGTGACATTGTCTGAGAAGAAATGGACTGCTTTGCCTGCTAGTAATTTCTGAAATTTCTCTAGCACCAGTAGGATCACTCTGGCCTTCAGCCATCTGACTGGCCAGGAGGCTTCCTGAGATGACTAAACCCGTTGAGTCATCTGGCCTAGAAAATGAGTCCCCCTAGTCTTTCAGGTTGACATCAGTTATCAGAATCACTCAACTCCAGCCTTCTAGTGGCATGTTAATCATAAGATGGTGGGTGTATAGGTATAGTTGTATTAGTATAAGGATCCCCAGCAAACCTAAGTGAGTAAACAACTTACACAGCTAAACAAAACCTTAAAAACTAAGATGCAGACAGCAATCCTGCAGGAAGATGGGGGCTTTCCAGTCTTTTGCATGGAGTGTCATATGTATGATTTTTTTCCCAGTTGGTGAGGGGTCTTACATGCAGGGCCGGCCCATCCATTGAGCAAGAATGTTTTTTGCACAGAGCCCTGCGTTTCAGGGGGCCCCACGCAAAGAACATTCTGCTTTTTTAAAAATTAAATTAAAAAAAGAAAAAAAAGCTGGCTGCTGCCGCTGTGGCAGCAGCAGAATGGAGTGTCCCACGGGGCCCCCTCTGCCCGGCTGAGCCCCTCTGCGCCGGTTTTCAGATACGCAAAGAGAGAGTGTCTCCCTCGCGTCTCTGTTAAGCCCGCAGGGGCTGATGGGAAGCAGGGGCTGATGGGAAATTTCCCATCTGCCGCTGCAGGCTTAACAGAGACGCGAGGGAGACACTCTCCCTTCGCGTATCTGAAAGCCGGCGGCGCAGAGGGGCTCAGCCAGGCAGAGGGGGCCCCGCGGGACACTCCAGTCTGCTGCTGCTGCTCCCGCAGCGGCCGCAGCCAGCTTTTTTTTTTTTTTAAATTTTCCATGAGCCGATGGGGGGGGGGGGTTAGGATTTGTAATGGGCTATGAGGGGGTTAAGACAGGTAAAGGGCTGTGGGCTGATGGGGGCTGTCTGGAAATGGGGGGATGGGGGGTTAGGACTGGTAATGGGCTATGGGGGGGCTAGGACAGGAAATGGGCTGATGGGGAGGGGTTAGGACTTGAGGTGGGCTGATGGGTTAGGACTGGTAATGGGCTGTGGGCTGATGGGGGGGAGTTAGGACTGGCAATGGGCTATGGAGGGCTGACTGGAAATGGGCTGATGGGGTTAGGACTGGTAAAGGGTTATAGGGGGGCTTAAACTGAAAATGGGGTGATGGGGGTTAGGACTGGAAGTGGGTTGATGGGGGCTAGGACTGGAAATGGGCTCAGTGGAAGGGGAGGCTTGAACTGCAAATAGCTGATGGGGAGGGGGCTTGGAATGGAAATGGGCTGTGAGGGAAGGGAGTTAGGACTGAAAATGGGCTGATGGAGCAGCTAGGATAGAACTGGAAATGGGCTGTTGGGGGAGCTAAGATTGGAAATGGGCTGTGGTGGGGGCTAGAATTGAAATGGACTCATGGAGGGGCTAGAACTGTAAGGCTCATGGGGGGGCTTGGACTGGAATTGGGCTGAATGGAGGGGAGCTAGGATTTGACATGGGCTGATGGTGGGGCTAGGAAATGACTAGAAATGGGCTGATGGGGAGCTAGGATTGGAAATGAGCTGATGAAGGGACTCGGACTGGAAATGGGCTGATGGGGGGCTAGGACTGGAAATGGGCTGATGCAGGGACTAGAAGGGAATGGATACTGGGTGAGACTGGAACTAGAAGGGAGCTGATGTTGGGGGAGGATTAGAATGGGATGGGGCTGGGAGAGTAAAATGGAGAGGGGAAAAATATTTTGTGTGGGAGGGATGAAAAATCTACAATTGGCCGGGTATTGGGAGAGTAAGTGGGGATTGAGGATGGAGGGGTAAAATTTGTGTGGATGAAATAGGAATGAGGAAAGAACAAAAGGAGAAAGATTAGTATGTTAAAGCAGATGTAGAGAGAGAGAATGGAAAAAAAAAACTAGGAGAGAAGAAAGGACAAATGGACAGCAGACGATGGAGAGTTAGCAGAAAACATGAAGAAACCAGAAGAAAGTGGCTGGAGCAATTGCAACTGAAAAAAAATGCACAAAAGGTAGAAAGATATCTCTTTATTTTGAATTTATTAACTGGAATATGAAAGCTCTGGAAAATGTGCATCATTAACGTCTGCGCTTTGTTTGGTACAAGAGGAAATTAATTTATAGTTTTATTTCTACAGTGTTGTTGTACATTCCAAGTTTGGCTTTTGGGGTTCCCAGTTTAATTATTGCCTTCCTGTTTCTAAATTGTGATTCCTTGTGTAGTGATGGTCTATGTTCTGCATGTGTAACTGAGCTGAGGTATTCTGTTTATGTAATTCCTATTTGACATTGCCACTTGTTCTCTTTCCCCAGAGTTCTCTGAAATGTATTGATTTAATATTTGCAGTGTTAGCTTTTGATAGGTAGGGTATGGTGCTTTGTGAGTCCTGGTAATGCTGTCAGGATACGGCGGGTTTGCTATGGGTTCTAAATGGGCAGCGTTTGCAGTAGTTCCTAATGTGCCTGGTGGTTGGCACTGGGTTATAGTAATGTAGAAATCTTTTAGTCTTTCTTTATCCATAAACTCATTAAGAGACATGTTTACTAAAAGTTAGTGTATGGTAACATTATGCAAATATTTATGCAAATAAGGCCACTTATGCAAATGAGGCCCCGCACCGAGTCTCCGCACATGGCCCCGCACCCCCCTTGGGCCGCCCCTGCTTACATGTGCACTAGGTGCAAGGAGCTCTTTGCTCTCAGGGAACAAGTCCAATCTCTGGAGGCTAGAGTAGCAGACTTGGACATAAGGAAGACAGAGAGGTATATAGACGAGACCTACAGGGACCTAGTAATGAAGTACCACTTCCAGTCTGGCAATCTACTTGTTGCCATGTTGGAGAGAGGTCATTTGACAGGAGAGCATCAAGCTGGTATGGCAAGAAATGATCCTTCGCAAGACCTGTCCTCCAGGTGATGTAAAACCCTCTCACACTGAGGTGGTTTCTCCAGGACCATGTGCTCATGAGGGAAGAGTTGGTGATTCAATCATTAAGCATGTAGATAGCTCGGTGGCTGGTGGATGTGAGGATCGCCTGATAACATGCCTGCCTGATGCGAAGGTAGCCAACCTCACGCGCTACCTAGACAAGGTTTTAGATAGGATGTTGGTACCAATGACAGGAGACTGTGTTAGGGAGGTTCTGGAGGCCAAATTTAGGCTTTTAGGTAGGAAGTTGAAATCCAGAATTTTCAGGGTAGCATTCTAAGAAATGCTTCCCTTCCACCTGTTGTCTTGGAAAAAACACCTTTCCTATGTGGGTGTCGAAGCACGCCCCCAGGTACTCAAGCTCCTGGGATGGCACCAAATGACTCTTGGCCATGTTGATCACCCAATTGAGACTTTGCAGGAACTCCACCACTCTTGCTGTTGCTTGTTCGCTCTCGCTCCTGGACTTTGCCCAAATAAGCCAGTCGTCGAGGTACGAGGCACCAGGACCCCCCTCCTGGCGGAGCACCGCCGTCACTACCACCATGACTTTGGTGAAGGTATAGGGAGCTGTTGCTAGCCCAAAAGGCAATGCCCGAAACTGAAAATGCCCCATTGGTACCGAGAAATGGAGAAACTGCTGATGCTCTGGACAAATAGGGATGTGTAAATACGTCTCCATGAGATCGAGGTATGTCAAGAACTCTCCGCTTCTCACTGCCACTATGACGGACCGCAATGTTTCCATGTGAAAACAGGGCACCTGTAGACATCTGTTTACGCACTTGAGGTTGAGAATAGGCCAAAAAGCGCCCTCCTTGGGCACCACGAAATAAATTGAGTACCGACCGGACTTGCACTGGTCTTTGGGAAACGGCAGAACGGCCAGTAACTGCAGACGCCGTGCCAGGGTGTCCTTTACCGCTGCAGCTTTGCTGCGTGGCCACTGTTGAAAACAAGCTACTGGGCTTGATGAGTGGCCAATTACAATGCATAGCCCTTCCAGATGACCTCCAGAACCCACTGGTCTGACGTGATCTAGGCCCAAGCAGGGTAAAAATCCCACTGCTGACCTCCCACAGGCTGCACCGCCACCTGGGCCCCCCTTGATTCATTGCGATTCCTTAGGCCCCGAGGTCGAAGAGATGCTAAAATAGCCGTACCCTGCTCCTCAAAACAGTTGATCACATCCAAGTAAATGACAGAAGGTTCATTAAAAATGGGGGGGGGGGGGGAATCCTCCAACTTTATTGAGTTAAAATTTAATTTGAAACTAATCTGAAACTTAATTTTCATGGTGGTAGATCACCGGCACTTTTGGCCAGAAAACGTAGATCACGACCTGTTTGAAGTCAGACATGCCTGAGCTACGGTATAGCCACTGGGTCATGTGTAATCTGAAACTGTAGGTTATTATCCAAACTATTAATCCAGATATTGAAATCTTCCAAGGTTGATGTATTGCCATCCCAAATAACCAATATATCATTGATGTATCTTTTCCAAAATTTTATAAGATGTGTAAACGGATATTGTTTCAAAAATTTCTCTTCAAAGTGAGCAACATTTAAGTTTGCTCTATCAGGGACCATCGAGGACTCCATGGCCACCCCTTTTATCTGTTTGTAAAACAGATCCCTAAAGCAAAAATAATTTTTTGTTGTTGCCAGACGAGCAAGTTGTGTGAGGTAGGCTGTGGAGATACTACGATGTTCACTTCACCCGAGGAAAATATCTTAATTTCTATCCAGTGCAGCCTGCTGTGGGATGCTAGTGTACAGAGACACTACATCTAATGTCACAAGTATTAGAGTTTGATTAAAATTCTCAAAGGTGGCCTTCATCACCCCCCAGGACGTCCTATTATTTCTGCCATTGGTTCTCTTTTTGAACTCATATTCCAATTTTTGGACATTACATAAGATATGCCATACTGGGTCAGACCAAGGTCCATCAAGCCCAGTAGCCTGTTTCCAACAGTGGCCAAACTAGGTTGTAAGTACCTAGCAGTTTCCCCAAAAGACAGAGGTTCCACAATGCTTGTATTGGGTCAAGCAATGATATCCCGGATCCCTTTTAATAATGGTTTATGGACCTTTCCTTCAGGAACTTATCCAAACCTTTTTTAAACCTAGCTACACTAACAGCTTTTACTACATCCTCCAGTAACAAATTCCAGAGTTTGATTACACGTTGAGTGAAAAAATATTTTCTCTTATTAGTCCTAAATAGGTTACGCTGTAGCTTCATTGCATGTCCCCTAGTCTTTCTATATTCTGATGACGTAAACAATTCATCTACGTTTACCTGTTCCACTCCATTCAATAATTTATAGATCTCTATCATTTATTATTTATTTATTTATTTATTTATTTATTTACATTCTCTTATATACCGTGCTATTCTGCATGAGTGCGGTTTACATTGAACAAACTGAAATTACATTGAACAGGGCATTATAACTTGGAGATAACTATTTTACAGGGAACATGGGCTATGGAGGGTTAAGTGGCTTGCCCAAGACCACAAGGATCACTTGTGGGACTAGAAACCCCAGTCCTTCTGGCCCAAGGTTGCTGTCCTCTAGTGGGATTTGAACCCCCAACCTTCCGGCCTGAAGTACCTTGCCACAACCACTAGGACACTCCTCCACTATCATATCTCCCCTCAGGAGATACCCTAACCTATTTAGCCTCTCTTCATAGGGTTATCCTTCCATCCCCTATACCATTTTGGTGGCTCTTCTCTGTACCTTTTCTAATAACGCTATATCCTTTTAAAAATACGGCAACCAGAATTGCATACAATATTCAAGGTGCCGTCGCACCATGGAACGATACAGAGGCATTATAATATCCTTTGTTTTATTTTCCATTCCTTTCCTTATGATACTAGCATTCTATTTGCTCTCTTGGCCGCCGCTGCACACTGGACAGAGGGTTTTAACATGTTATCCATGATGATGCCTAAATCTTTTTCCTGGGTGGTAGTTCCTAATGTGGAACCTTGCATTGTGTAACCATAGCTTGGGTTGTTCTTTCCTAGGTGCATAACTTTGCACTTGTCCACATTAAATTTCATCTGCCATTTGGATGCCCAGTCTTCCAATTTATCAAGATCCTCTTGCAATTTTCCACAATCCTCATGGGTTTTAACAACTTTGACCTTTTGTGATGGCTATTCCCTCCTATGTGAGAGATTCTATGCATGTCATCCAGCTGCTGGCTGCAGTGGATAGCCCAAAAGGTAGGGCAACGAACTGATAGTGAGAGCCAAGCACAGCAACACACAGATACTTTGCTGATTGCCTGGATTGGGATAAGAAAATACACCTTGGCCAGATCCAGAGAAGCCAAGAACTCTCCACGGTGCACTGCTTGAATCACCGAGTGCAAGGATTTCATCCAGAAGCGCAGGACACACAAGTGCTCGTTGACTTTCTTGAGGTCCAGAATGGGCCAAAAGGAACCATCCTTTTTTTGGGCACCATGAAATCTGCCCTTCATGCACAGCAACTTCTCCAAGATGATCTACACAGTGTTATTTTGATCACAGACCCACAAGGGGAGATGACGAAGACATCTGGAATCAGCTCTTTGCATTCAAGGACATTGCCAAACTGAATGGTGTCTAGCACCCAGTGATCCTTGGTAACTCAGGCCCATTCCTGAAGAAAAGGCAAAGCCTGCCGCCAACTGGAGGAACCAAGGAATGGACCCCCAAATCTTCACTGCGCAGCCCAGGAGGGTCCTCCTCTGGAAGGGACCAAGTCCCTGGGCCCATGTGCTCCATGAACAGACTAAGAATGAGAGTCCCGAGACCCCCAGGAATCTGGCCAGTGCACCCTCGGTAGTCAGGCGGAGGCTGACGAGAGGGGGCACCATCCTGCCTCACAGACCCCTTAGATCTGCCTTCTGGAAGGTGGTAAGATTTTGTCTCGTCCAGATTCTTCACCAGCTTCTCCAAATGTGTTCCAAACAGAAGCTTCCCCTGAAAAGCCAGTTAGGCTAACTGGGCTATGGAAGATGTCCGCTGCCCAGTGCTGGAACCAAATCCAGTGCCATGAAACCATCCCTGGCCTCCAAACATATCAGGCCATACATGGCATCAGAAAGGAAGGTTGTAGTGGACTCCAAAGGAGGGGTAGTATCATCCAGTGGACATCAGGCTGGTACATACCACAGGCTGCAGAATAGCTGCCGCCAAGGTGAACTGGCTCCTAAACAATGAATCCACTTTACGATCCAGAAAATCCTTTAAGGCCGATCCACCTTCCACAGGAATGGTGATCCATCTGGTAACTGCCGTGACCTGCGCATCCACCTTGGGAATGCCAAACCACTCAATGCACTCCTTCTCCAAGAAAGCGGAGATCTTCTTACACGTGATGCACGTTAACTGCACTTTTACTGCAATGCACGCTACAGGTGCTAGTGTAGGAATGCACGTTGGAACAGCTTGGGTGGAATGCATGTACAGAGCATGCACTGCGAGGTGCACAGTAAGAGAAAACGTTACTAATGCACGCAGAAAACGGCAGGAAACCCCCACACTGCACCAACGGTCATCAGCAGTCTACACCAAATTGTGCCCCTCACAGACAGAATTGGGGGCCTCCAACAAGGAAAATGATGAGATCAGCTTTGGTACTTGCCCCCTGAGAGCCCCAGGCAGAGGATCCATGCCGGGAGGAATATCTTTTCTTCTTGAGTGTCAAAGAAGCCCCTATACATTCCAAATGTTGGGAGGGCACCAGACTGCTCTTCATAACATTGATCACCTACCACTATTCCTATTACTACTAGCGCTACAAGGCATATGCAGCGTTGTACATGAGCAAATAAGAGACATCAGAGCTTACAATCTAACCAAGGCAGACTACACAACTGGGGACTATCTAAGGGGCTGGCAAGGTACAGATAGGTAATGAGCAGAGAATAGCAGCCTCGAAGAGGTGGGGTTTTAGCCTGGATTTGAATAAGGCCAGAGATGAATCCTGGCATACTAACTCGGGTAGTTTGTTCCATGCATATGGAGCAGCGAAGTGGAATGAATGAATGAAGTCTGGAGTTGGCAATGACAGAGAAGGACACAAATAGAAGATATCTGCCAAAGGAGCAGAGTTCCCTAGGAGGTGTAGGGAGGAATAAGAGAGGAAAGGTAGTGACAAGCTGCAGAATGAATGCACTTATAGGTCAGTAGAGGAAGTTTGAACTGAATGTGGAAATGGATAGGGAGTTAGTGATGTGACTTGAGAAGAGGGGTTATATGTGATTAGTGAGACTGGCAGAAGATCACCCAACAGAAAGCACAAAGCAATTGGATCATCCAAGACTGGGCCAATGGCTTTCAGGCTTGGACTTGTCCTGCATATGCCAATCGTCCAGGAAGAGATGGATCACATCCCCCTCCTTGTGCAGTGCAGTCACCACCATAACCCTGGTGAAGACCCGAGGCATTGTGGCAAGACAGAAGGAAAGAGGCCTGATGGTGGTGTAGGGGATTCAGAATGACCACTGTCAGCTCCCGCAACTTTTGCATAGTAGAAAGAATAGCTGCTCTCTATGCTGGGGTGTGATAGGGAGATTCCAAATACAAATCATCGAGGTAGTGGGAAAACCCCAGCTTGCAGATCCTGTACACAAAGGCCAGCACCCACTCATCAGTCATTTGGTGGGTCCATTCCATGTAGAATGCTGAAATACCTGCCTATCTGCTCTCCTGAGGAAAGGGCCCCCAAATTCTCATTAGGCTCCTGCCCTTTTGGAGCCCTGAAAACTTCCTCTGCACTCTGAACAAAAGGACAACGCATGAAAGGAAGACCAGGTGCACTGAGAAGAATTCCCCTTGCCTGGGCAGTGCCAGCAGGACTTTCCAGAAGGTGGATGCATGTTTTGAACTCTTAAGCTTGTCTTCAGGCAGCTTGTGAAGCTAAGAATCATCTAGACCTTGGACAATCTTCTCATGATCTTCTCCAAACAGCAGTCTCCCTCTGAAGGGGAGCAAGCTTGATAGAATCTTAGAGGTCACATCCACTAACCAATTCCAAGTTTAAGTTACAATGTAAACCGCTTTGACTGAAATGATAAAGCAGTATAAAAAACCTGTTAAATAAATAAATTAAATTCCACAGTCACAAGAGCAGTCTAGCCATAATGGATATCACCATCGTCCAGGCCAAAGTCCGCAGAAGGTCATACAGTGCATTTGCCACATAAGCTATACCAGCCTCCAAGTGGGCTCTCCTGAGGATCCAAGTTAAGTGGTGAGCCCTTCTCACTCTCCTCCTTCACTCAGCGCAAGTAAGCTCTGGACATATAGGCGCAAAATACCACCTGCAAGCCCAGCCATGGCGACTCAAAGAATAGTTTAATGGCAGATTTCCAGCCAGTGATCCTGCTGATCCTTCAATGCTGCTCCACCTTTAACCGGGGGATAGTGGAATCCACTTTAGGGAGCTTAAATCTCTCCTGCTCCTCCAAAGGATAGAGGTTTCCCATGGCTCTTCCAAATTGGAGAGCAGCTTCTGGGGCATTCCATTCAGCCAAAATAATGTTATGCAAATCCTGGTGGATAGGGAAAGCTTGAGTTGGCTTCCCGATTCTCTTAAAGATAGGGTCTGCCAAGGAAGCAGAAGCCTCTAGGGTTGAGGGGTCTGAAATGCTGAACAACTCCAATGCCTGAGCAATCACTGGACCCAGATTCTCCTTGTAAACAGGTGAACAACCGACAGATCATTGTTCTTGCCCACAGGAAGCTCCCCTTCTCCAAGGGATCTGCTCTTATGAACCTTCTATCCAGGTCGCTGGTCAAGGCTGCAGCATCTGACTCCTTGTGAGAAACCTCTAACTGGATCTCCCAGTCAACTACACTGTCCGAACACATGCACTTGGAAAGGGGAGACCCTAAAGAAGCCAAGTTCGGCCCTCCTGGAAAATTCACAGTACTGGCTCCATGTGCCTTTTTTTAACAAAAAAGGCTTTATTTATTTAATGTAATCTGATATACCATCATTCAAATTATACATCATGGCAGTTTACAATGAGAGAAACATAGTGGAAGACAACGGTACAACAAACACATGTTAAAAAGAACAGAGTTTAAAATAAATTAATACAATTTATGCAGAAGTAGGATAAATTCTGGAGAAAAGCCACCAGGAAAGGATTCCATTAGAGAACTCCCTACAGAAGCCAATGGCACTGCCCTTCTGGAACCAGCATAGGAAGAGAGGTGGCTTGGGAAGACACCACAGACCACTGCACGGCCAAGAAGGCGTAGTTACTCACCTGTAACAGGTGTTCTCCAGGGACAGCAGGAATCAATCCTCTCATTTGGGTGATGTCAACACCGAAGGAGCCCTGCGGAAGCATCTCCCCAGTTTTCAAAGAAAGCCTTTGGGAAGTGCCATCACACATGAGTGATCCCCTTCCTGCCCAAGGATGCCACTTAGTCAGTTGACATAGCTAAAGCAGTCAAAAGAAGATGGCAAAAATTGTACAGCAACTCCAAGGGAAGGAGGGAGGGTTGTGAGAACTGATTCCTAGTGTCCCTGGAGAATACCTGTTAGAGGAGAGTAACTATACTTTCTCCAGGAACAAGCAGGAAGTCAGTCCTCACATATGGGACTCCCTATCTACAGGCTACCAAGGAACTGTAGAAAAACACGGCCCAGGTGTGAGCAGCCGCAAGCAAATCTGATGAAAGATTCTGAGGACCTCAGTGTCCAGGGAGAACCATGGCTCCAGTAGAAAGGTCGGAGGGCAGGAGTTGCCTAAACCATGAACAGATTATGGAGTACGACCTGGCTGAAGGCACTGTCCCATCAGGACTCCCTCTCCAGGCACTAGTGAGCTGCAAAGGTGTAAAATGAGGACCAGGTGGCAGCCCAGCAGATGTCTGCCATAGAGACAGAATGTAGACTTGCAACTGAGGTTGCCATAGACATGATGTTGTGTGCCGTGACCCGGCGCTCCAATAGATTTCATGGTCACAGCTTCCCCCAGTAGACTGGGGTCGTATGAAACAAAAAGCTGCAAGGCTTTGAGGTAGCCCTGAGTATGCTGTAGGTAAAAGGACAGGACCCTCTTGCAGTCCAGAGTATAGACAATGGCCTTGTCGGCATGGGGCCATGGAAAGAAGGTAGGGAGCTCCACCTCCTGGTTGAAGTGGAAGGCGGATACCACCTTCAGAAGGAATTTAGGGTGGGTACGAAGCACGACCCTGTTCTTGTAGAACCTGATGTAAGGTGGCTCGGCCATCAAGGCCTGAAGCTTGCTATGTGGGCAGAGGTGAGCGCCATCAGGAAGACGACCTTCCAGGATAGGTAACACAAATGGCAGGTAGCCAAAGGTTCGAAAGGTAGCTTGGTAAGCTGCATCAGAACAACGTTGACATCCCATTCCACTAGGGGTGGGCGGATGGAAGGCTTAGAGAGCAATAGACCCCACATGAATTGGGTAATGAGGGGTTGCACATAAAGAGGTTTGCCCTCTATGGAGTGATGGTATGCAGAGAGCGCACTGAGGTGTACCCTGACGGAGCTGGACTTGAATCCAGTCTGCGAAAGATGGAGCAAGTACTGCAGCAACGTGTGCACCTGGCAAGAGAACGGGTCCACTTGTTGCTGCACACACCATACTGAGAATCTGCACCATTTGAAGGTGTAGGCTCGTCTCGTGGAGTCCTTACAAGCGGCCAGGAAGACTTCTTCCACCTCCTTGGGGAGGTTGAAGAGTGCTAAGGCGACACGTTGAGCAGCCATGCTGTTAATGACAGGGACCCTGGGCTGGGGTGGAGAAGTGAGTCCTCCTCCTGAGTCAGTAGCCCTGGGGCGCTCCCCAGAGGGACTGGGAGCTCCGTCGAGAGGTAGAGCAACAGGGAAAGGTAAGGCTGTCTGGGCCATCACAGGGCCACCAGGATCATTGAAGAGGGTCCTATCGATTAGTGGCGTGGGAGGGAAGACATACAGAAGGCCCTCTACAACGAGATGAGGAAGGCATCCGCCGCTATCCAGGACGGAGACAGCAGAAGTGGGGCAGCTGAGCATTGGCTGGGCTGGCAAAGAGGTCCAGACTTGGGGTTCCCCACAGTCAGAATAGCTGCTGTGCTATCCTGGTGTCTAGACACTACTCGTGCAGCTGGAGGGCCCTGCTTAGCCTGTCCACTAGGGCATTGTTTTGGTCCAGGAAGTATACTGCCCTGAGGAGCATCCCCTGCCTGGTCACGTATGAGCAGAGGGCTATTGCCTCCTGGCAGAGGCGCAGAGACCCTGTGCCTCCCTGCTTGTTCAGACAGAACCTGGTTGTCTGTTTGGACTAGCACCGACTGGTTTTGCAGGCAGTGGTGGAAGGCCTTGATCACTAGAAAAATGCCCCTGAACTCCAGAAGATTGATCTTCTGCTGGCTCTCCTCCATGAACCAATTGCCCTGTGTGTGCAGTTCCTAGCAGTGGGCACCCCAGCCCAGTAGGGAGGCATCTGTGGTGAGAACCTTCTTGGGTTTGGGTGCTGGAAGGGCATGCCCTTCTGCAGTTGCTGTGTGTCCTGCCACCAATCGAGTGACTCTGCAAGCTGATGGGGACACAGAGACTCTGTCCCGGAGCCTGCCTGTGGCTTGAGTCCACTGTGAGCGGAGGAACCACTGAGCTGTCTGCATGTGGAGGCGGGCATTGGGAACCACATGGACTGTGAATGCCTTGTGGCCTAGTACATGGAACATAGACCGCACTGATATTACATGGCGACGCTGTACCTCGGTGGCCAGGACACGTAGGCGATCCACCCTGTCCAGGGGAAGGAAGGCCCTGGCCTGGCGAGTGTCCAGACGAGCTCCTATGAACTCCAGATCCCGTGTTGAAGTTAGGTGGGATTTGGCGTGGTTTATTACAAATCCCGGATGTTGTAGGACCTGGATGGTGCGGGCTGTGGCCTGTTGCACCTCTGAGGCTGTGTATCCTTTTACTAGCCAGTCGTCCAGGTATGGAAGACGAAGGCCCCTTGGAGACGGAGGTAGGCGGCCACCATTGTCAGACATTTGGTGAAGACTTTTGGTATGGAGGTGAGACCGAATACCCTGTCGCCCCAACCATGAACCTTAGGTACCGCCTGTGGATGGAATGGAGAAGGATGTGGGTCCAAGGAGCATAGCCAAGCTCCCTGCTGGAAGAAGGGCGGCAATATTCCAACAGAGAGCATTTTGAACTTTTCCCGCACCAGGAATTTGTTCAGGTTTCTCAAATCCAGGATGGGCCTTAGGCCTCCTGTTCTTTTTGGGACCAGAAAGTACCTGGAATAGAACCCCTTCCCTTTAGGTGGTGGGGTACTGGCTCCATGGCCCTGTCCCAGAGAAGGCCTGGTGCAGGGGGGTTCGAGGGGGCTCTCCTGGAAAGAAAGAAGGAGGTGTCTGGCCCAGGTGAAGGAGCTAACCTTCCCTGACTACTTGAAGTGCCCAGGAGTCGGTGGTGATGGCTGGCCTCCGATGGGCAAAATGAATCAGACTCCCTCCTCCCCCCACCATTGGAAGCTGATCCACCATGGGCAGAGAGGCTATGCTCTGGTAGTCAAAACCACGACCCAGTCTGGGCTGGAGCCGGTGTCTGGAGCTTGGAGTCCTTACGCTTGCATGGGCCCTGGACTGCTCCCTTGCCCTGATGCCCCTACTGTGGGTTCTGGGGGGGGCTTGGTACTGGGGATAGTCTTGATAAGGCTGGCCTTTCCGGTGGAAGGGAGGCCTTTTCCCCAGTGATTTCTTCTTGGGAAGAGTGGAGGTCTTCCTAGAGAGACGAGTCCTGGTGACATACTCAGTCTCGATCTCTGCTGCCTTGTCCTCCATCGGCTTGCCGAAGAGGTTTTCACCGAGGCAGAGGATGTCAAAGAGTTTCTCCTGGAACCATTGCTTGAGGTCGACACCTGGAGCCAGGCCTGGCGATGAGCGCAGATACTTGTGGCGGCCACCCTCACGTTAGACTCAAAGCCGTCATAGGCTGCTCGAGACAAGTACTTTGAGCACTCCCCGATGGACTTCATGAGGGTTTGGAATTGCTGGGGGTGATCTCTGCTGAGACCCGCTGAGAAACCTCTAAGTTTCTTAGTCAGGAGATACATACTGATATACAGCTGATATGCTTGTATTCAGCAAGCCAGCATCGAGCCCTGGTAGCATTTGCGCCTGAGGGTGTCGAGGGCGCAGGACTCCCTGCCTGGGGGCACTGAAGAGTGAGTCTTTGGGCTTTTCTGTCGACGCATGATCGATTTGACCACCATGGAGGTGTGAGGGAGTTGCACCTTCCTGAAGCCCCCGGCACTGGCTAACAATAGGCACCAATGCCGGTGTTTCCCACATCTGGAGAAGGAGTCGCCTGAGGATGGTGGGGATGGGGACCATAAGGGCCTCATTAAGTTGAGCCTCTTATTGGAGAATTTTAAGTTCCTCCATACAAGGATCTTCCTCCGACTCCATAGTGAGGGACAATGCCTTTGCCATGTCTCGGACAAACTCAAGGAGCGAGAGTTCCTCAGGTGGGGCTCGGCACCTCGATGCCAAGGGAGACGGATCCGAGGGGAGATCACAGGGTCTCCGGGGAAGCCTCGTCCTCGGACTCCAAATCCGAGTAGTCTGCTTTTAACCTTTCCCGACATTCGCGGCTTCATTGAAACAGCCGCCAGCGGGAAGGTAAAGGTTCTTCACGCTGGCAGGCTGTGCAGAGGGAGCCGGGGCCTCGCGCGGGCTTCCCCCGGCTCCCTCTGCAGCCCCTTAGACGGCGCGGGGCTCTTCGGGGGGGGCGGCTAGGACTGGATGGGCTGTGATGGGGGGGGGAACACACTGGAAATGGGCTGTGATGGGGGGGGGAACGGACTGGAAATGGGCTGTGATGGGGGGGGAACAGACTGGAAATGGGCTGTGATGGGGGGGGAACAGACTGGAAATGGGCTGTGATGAAAGTGGGTGGAGGGGAGGAGTTGGGAGATAACAGGGATGGGGGATGATGTTAGTCATGGAGGTTGGCGGGTGCAGTGGATGGCCCCTACTTATAAAAACACAATTCCACACGGGGGGAGAAGGCTAGTTGTATTGGCCTGGTTCATGATGGTGGAGACGTATTATGCTCTATTGGGAGGGGGGGAGGGAACATCTTGTGTGCCGGGAGCTTCATGGGGAAGGATGTGCTGCTGTTCTCTGTTGTGATGGTGGGCATGCGGGGAGGGAAGTTGGTGTAAATGGACAGTTTTTGGTATGTCTAGTTGGTACACTAACACAATGTTTGTATGTGTTTTTGCAATGGAACTGTTGTCAATAAAAAGTTAAATACAAAAAAAAAAAAAGAAGTGGGCTGTGATGGGGGGGAACAGACTGGAAATGGGCTGTGATGTGGGGGGGGGGAGAACAGACTGGAAATGGGCTGTGAGGGGGGGGGGAAACAGACTGGAAATGGGCTGTGATGTGGGGGGGGGAGAACAGACTGGAAATGGGCTGTGGTGGGGGGGGAGAACAGACGAAATGGGCTGTGATGGGGGGAACGGACTACAATTGGGCTGTGATGGTGGGGGGGATAGGACTGCAAATGGGCTGTGATGGTGGGGGGAATGGACGAAATGGGCTGTGATGGGGGGGAACTTGGACTGGAAATGGGCTGATGAAGAGCTGGATTAGGACTGCAAATGGTCTGTGATGGTGGGGGGGATAGGACTGGAAATGGGCTGTGATGGTGGGGACAGAGACTGAAAATGGGCTGGGATGGGGGGGGAACGGACAAATTGGGCTGGGATGGGGGAAACAAACGGGAAATGGGCTGTGGTGGGGGGAGAACAGACTGGAAATGGGCTGTGATGGGGGGAACGGACTACAATTGGGCTGTGATGGGGGAGGACTGCAAATGGGCTGTGATGGTGGGGGGGATAGGACTGCAAATGGGCTGTGATGGTGGGGGGAATGGTCGAAATGGGCTGTGATGGGGGGGGGACTTGGACTGGAAATGGGCTGATGAAGAGCTGGATTAGGACTGGAAATGGGATTATGGGGGCTGGAATAGGGCGAAGTGGGCTGACGAGGGGGCTAGGATTGGAAATTAGCTGATGGGGGAGCGTGGAGGAAATGGGCTCATGAGGGACTGGAATGGAACTGGAAAAGAGCATATGGGGGCTAGGACTGGAAATGGGCTGATGAGGAACTAGGATAGGACTAGAAATGGGCTGATGGGGGGAACGTAGACTGCAAATGGGTGATGGGCTGGAATAGGACACTGGAAATGGGCTGATGGGGGCTGGAATAGGACTGGAAGTGGGCTGATGGGAGTTGGAAAAGGGCTGGAAATGGGCTGATGGGGAGCTTGGAGTGGAAATGGGCTGATGGGAGGGCTGGAATGGAACTGGAAACAGCATATGGGAGGCTAGGACTGGAAATGGGCTGATGTGGAAGCTTGGGAGACTGGGACTAGAAGGGGGCAGATGCTGGGTGGGTCTAGAACTATAAAGGACTGTTTTTGGGGGAGGACTAGAAAGGGATGGGAAATGAGAATGGAGAGGGGAAAAGATATTTTGTGTGGGAGGGAAGAAAAGTCTACGAAGGGCCGGGTATTGGAAGAGTAAGTGTAGATTGAGAATGGAAGGGTGAAATTTGAGTGGATGATAAAGCAATAACGAAAGAAATGGAGGAAAGAGCAAAAGGGGAAAGATCAGTATGTTAAAGCAGATATAGAGAAAACTTTTGGAAAAAAATCTAAAAGAGAAGAAAGGAAAATGGATAGCTCGCAGAAGACACAAAGAAACCAGAAGAAAGTGACTGGAGCAATTGCAACTGAAAAGAAAATGCACAAGCAACAAAAGGTAGAAAAATACTTTTTTATTTTGAATTTATTAACTGGAATATATCAGCTCTGGGAAATGTGCATTGTTAACATCTTTTGTGTTTTGTTTAGTACAAGAGGAAATTAATTTATAGTTTTATTTCTCCAGTGTTGTTGTACATCCCAAGTTTGGCTTTTGGGGTTCCCAGTTTAATTATTGTCTTCCTATTTCTAAATTGTGATCCCTTGTTCTTTGGTGATGGTCTATATTCTGCATTTTAACCAAGCTGAGGTATTCTGTTCATGTAGTTTCTATTTGACCATGTCACTTGTTCTCTTTCCCCAGTAGGAGATGCATTGGTATTCTCTGAGATGTATTGGTTTAATATTTGCAGTGTTGCCTTTTGATAGGTAGGGTTTGGTGTTTTGTGAGTCCTGGCAGAGCTGTTATGATATGGTGGATTTGCTATGAGTTCTAAAAGGTCAGTGTTTATAGTACTTCCTAATGGGCCTGGCGGTTGGCACTGGAATATAGTAACGTAGAAATCTATTAGTCTTTCTTTATCCAGACACTCATTAAGAAGCATGTTTACTAAAAATGCATGTTAACATTATGCAAATATTTATGCAAATGAGGCTCCCTATGCAAATGAGGCCCCGCAATTAATCTCCGCACATGGCCCCGCACCCCCCTTGGGCCGCCCCTGCTTGCAGATCCTGGAGTAAATAAACATGCTGTTTAAAAAGGTCATGGAATTCTAGACTTGTTTGTATTGGTTTTGATATGCTTAAACAAGGTGATCTTTTTGAGACAGTCTATGGAATAATTGGTCAGTAGTCTCTTGAGAAGCAAGATATAAGAGCCCTCCTTTAGCATGCTCTCGTCCGGCCCCTTAAGAAACCCACCCTTGACCCCACTGTTTCCGGCTCACTGGCGCTCCGCCTGCAATCTTCCTTTCCTCTCTAAAGTACTAAAGAAACTAGTTTTCGCACAGCTGTTCACATACCTCAACTCCAACTGCGTCCTACACCCCCGTCAGTCCAGTTTTAGGCCAGGACAGAGCACTGAAACTATTCTCTCCCTCTAAAATGAGCTTCACAGCACCCATGAGCATGGTGACATCACTTTGGCAGTTTTTTTGGATCTTTCCACAGCCTTTGATTTGGTTGATCATCCCACTCTTCTTTCTAGGCTTCACGACTTTGGAATTAGGGGCACTGTTCTCTCCTGGTTTCAGTCTTTTCTCTCTGCATGCTCCTCTTCTGTCCAAGTTGGCTCCATGATCTCCCCACCCACCCTTCTCTCCTGTGGTGTTCCTCAGGGTTCGGTCCTAGCCCCTTGTTCCTTATCGTCCCTCCAGTTCAGTCCCTCACCTCTGGGTTGTGCACCTCTTCCCACAGCATGGAGACTGGGCATGTCAGAACTGTGATACCACTGTAGATATCCTGCTAGCACCTCCCACCAGCTCCCAGTGATCATTTCCTTTACTATCCAGTCTCTCGGATCCCGTAGCGCTAATGCCTATGCGGCCACAATGCCTAGTTTGTGGCGCCCATAGGGGCTTGGTCTCGGACGCAGGGGGGTGTCGTGGCTGTGCATCTGAGGCGCTTACTATGGAGCAAGAAATGCAGGATCGGTCTAAAGAAGGCACTGCTCTGGTGGCGCAGGGTGCTGCCACTTCTGCGGAAGGAGAGTCTCTGCGGGAGTCTCCGTCCGCTCTTTTTACTTCAAATTTGGCTTTGCCCAGTAATCCTGCCACTCCCATGGTGCCGGGGGCAGCTTTCGAGGGTTTCTCCCCAGATTTTGTGCTGCTGCTTCATCTGGCTTACTGCTTGCGGCAGCAGAGATTAGTCGCAGATGCCTCGCTTCTTGGGGCGGCAGGAGACCAAGCGGCCACCGAAAGGTTCGGTGGTAGTGATGGTAGACCGGTTAAGAGGACCCGGTCAGTGGAAGATCAGCCTCTTGGTTCGGACTGCTTGGATGCAGAGGACCTTGAGCTGAAGCCGGGGTGGAGGATTTAGAGGAAGGTGAGATACAGGAACCTGAAGATCAAGCAAGGATTATCCAGTCTTTCGAAGGGAGCAGCTGACAGTGCTCATTACAGAGTCCCTTCAGGCTCTCAACCTTTCGTCGGTGGTACCAGCGGAGGATGAGGGTTTGGAGGATCCTCTCATTCAGGCAGTACGAAAGTCCCAGGCAGCTTTTCCTGTTCACCGTGTGGTTAAGCAGATGATTCAGGATGAATGGGATGTGCCGGAGGCAGGCTTGCGTGGTGTAAGGTCCATGAATCATCTGTATCCCTTGGCGGATCAAGAACAGGAAGTGTTTCGTTCTCTGCGTATAGATGCGGCAGTTTCAGCGGTCATGAAGAAGACTACCATTCCAGTTGAAGGCAGTGAAGCTTTGAAGGATGTACAGGATCGGAAGGTGGACGCCTTATTGAAGCAAGCTTTTGAGATTAATGCTCTGGCTCTGCAGGCCTCTATTTGTGGAGCTTGGGTTGCGAGAGCATGCCTTCGCTGGTCGCAGCGTTTGCAGCAGCCAGTTCAGCAAATGCAGGAGCAGCTGGCTGATGTGAAAAGACTAGAGTCAGGTTCTGCATATTTGGCCTATGATCTTATTAGAGGTTTGGCGAATAGCATGGCTTCCTTGGTAGCCACATGCCGCTATCTTTGGCTCAGGAACTGGGCGGCGGACAGTTCCTCCAAGTCGCATCTGAGCTAGCTTCTTTTTAAGAGGAAGCTGTTTGTAGATGATCTTGATAAGCTGGTCAAGGATTTGGGGGATTCTAAAGGAGATTGCTTGCCAGAGGATAAACCGAAGCAGGGCCAAGCCCTGTTACCTTCCCGTGGGCAACCTTGGGATGTCAGGCATTTTCGTACCTCCCGTTTGGGAGATTTTCAAAGAGGACGATTTTCCTCTCGAGGGCAAAGTTTTAGAGGATTCCGGGGAGCGGGCAGAGGATTTGCTAGTCCCTCTTCCTCGGTTTTTCGGAAAGCACAATGAAGCGAGGTGGACCCAGGCAGGAATTCAGCCGGTAGGGGGTTGACTTCAGGAGTTTCTTCCTGTCTGGGTCCAGATAATATCCAATCAGGGTGTTGGAGGTCGTTCTTGAAGGTTCTTCTCTCGAGTTTGCTCGTCCGGTGGTCGACTCTTTTGTCATGTTGCCATGCAGGGGGCAAGAAAGGACGATTGCAGTACGGGAGACTCTGGCTCATCTTTTGCAGCTGGGAGCAGTGGTTCCAGTTCCGCGAGAGCACTATGGTATCAGTCGATACTCAATTTATTTTGTGGTGCCAAAGAAAGACGGGGCCTCCCGCCTGATTCTGGATTTCAAGGGGGTAAACCGCTGTTTGCGGGTACCTCATTTCCGAATGGAGACCTTACGTTCAGTTATAGTGGCGGTTCGTCAAGGGGAGTTCTTGACGTCTCTCGATCTCACTGAAGCATATTTACTCATTCCAATCAGGCCAGAGCATCAGAGGTTTCTAAGATTTGCGCTACCGTGGGGGCATTTTCAGTTTCAGGCGTTGCCCTTCGGTCTGGCGACGGCTCTGTGCACCTTCACCAAGGTTATGGTGGTGGCGGCGGCTCTTCGGAAGGAGGGAGTATTTGTTCATCCCTATCTTGACGACTGGTTGATTCGAGCACAGTCCAGGGCCAAGAGTGTACGAGTGACAGACAAAGTGGTAGAGCTCCTGCAGAGGCTCGGTTGGGTGGTCAATACGGCCAAGAGCCAATTGGTTCCAACGCAAGTTCTAGAGTATTTGGGAGTTCGCTTCGACACTCGTGTTGGATCAGTTTTCCTGCCGGATCTCCAAGCCCAGGGCCTGTGGCTTCTGGTGCACAATTTTTTGCAGACTCCTGCACTATCTCCGCATGTTAGGGACAATGGCGGCGACTCTGGAAGTTGTGCTGCTCCATCGATGGTCTCACCAGAACAACTCTCTGTCCAAGCGCCTCCTCTGTCCATTGTGGGTCAGGAAGTCTCTTCAATGGTGGCTTCATCCGCAGAATCTCGTGGCGGGCATGCCTCTCGAATAACTGCAGTGGATGCCAGTCTCGCAGGATGGGGAGCTCATTGCGGAGATCTTTGCGCAAGGCGGCTGGACCGAATAGGAAGCCAAATGGTCCATCAATCGGCTAGAGTTGCGAGCGGTAGCTCTAGCACTTCGGGCCTTTGAATCCACCTTACAGGGTCGGGCGGTTCGAGTGCTCTCGGACAATGCTGCAATGGTTGCATACCTCAATCGTCAAGGGGTCACGGAAAGCGCGGCTCTGGAAATGGAGGCGGAAAGTCTTTTCAATTGGGTAGAGCCTCGGCTTCAGGCTCTGTCAGCGGCACACATTGCGGGAACGGACAATGTGATGGCGGACTTTCTCAGCTGGGTTTGAATGGATCCCAGAGAATGGGAGCTTCATCCAGAGGTGTTTATTCAGATTGCCCTCAAGTGGGGATCTCCGATTATGGATCTCATGGCAACCTTTCGGTTGGCCAAAGCCAGTCGGATTTTACAGCAGGCGACGAGAATGAATGTCAGAAGGTCTACATTCCTTACTCCAACAATGGCCCGCTCACGGTCTCCTCTACGTGTTTCCCCCTTGGGCGCTCATAGGATGAGTGGTACAGCGCATCGAGACTCATCGGGGAAGAGTTGTTCTAGTAGCTCCAGATTGGCCTCGGTGTCCATGGTATGCTGATCTGGTGTGTCTGCTCGACGGGGAACCGTGGCAGATGCCGCTAAGGGAGGATCTGCTGCTTCAGGGTCCTCTACGAATGCCTCAGGTACATCGGTTCTCGCTTACGGCTTGGCCATTGAAAGGGCTCGGTTAAGGAAGAAGGTTTATTCCAAGGCGGTGATTGACACCTTGCTTCTGGCCAGAAAGAGGTCCATTTCCTTAGCATATGTGCGCGTCTGACATGTTTTTGAGGAATGGCGTGCTCAACGCCAGTTTCATCCAGCCTCAGTATCTGTACCGACAGTGTTGAGTTTCTTGCAAGATGGGTTCGATAAGGGATTGGCTGCCAATTCATTAAGAGTGCAGTTGGCAGCTATTTCTTGTTACCGAGGAAAGGTGCAAGGAGTTCCTTTGGGGGTCCATGCCGATGTTGTACGTTTCTTGAGAGCAGTATCCCATATACGTCCTTCATGCAGGGTGGTTTCTCCTCCATGGGATCTCAACCTGGTTTTAGGAGACTTGATAAGGGAGCCTTTGCATCAGGCTTCCCTAAAGGATTTGACTTTGAAGACAGTATTTTTGGTAGCCATTTGCTCTGCACATCATATCTCTGAGTTGCAGGCTTTGTCCTGTCGGGAACAGTTTCTGACTTTTTCTAGGGAAAAAGTGGTGTTGCATCCCGTACCGTCTTTCCTACCAAAGGTAGTTTCACCATTTCATGTGAATTTCTGTGGCTAGATATGGCCCTGACTTTGAATATCCGGGTTCAGGGTTCAGTGGTGATGGCTAGCCGCTGTATCAGTCTTAGCCTCCGCCACTGAATATCCCCCCCCCCCCCACACACTATATTTACAATTTATAAACACCTAAGAATAAAAGCCCCGTTTATAATTTACTGCAAAAACAGTTGGGCCTGATATTTAAAACCATTTATCTAGTCATCAGAACCTGCTAACCAGAAAAATGGAGCTAACCATGGCCAACCACTGATTTTCAGTGGCATTATCCAGATAATGACACTGAAAATCATCACAGACTTCCCTGCCGCTATCTGGATAGTGCCATAGCAGTCCGAGGTTAAAGTTGGGGCAGAGCACCATCTTATCCAAATAGCAACCATTTTCAGTACCGCTATTCCGACAACTATCAATATAACTTAGGACAGCACAATAGCTATCCTAAATTATATGGATGGCTATTGGATAATAACTTTGAATTTCACTGATATTTGGATACTGGAGGTGGTCACCACCATACCCAAATAGTCATAGCCCTGATATTCACAGCCAGATAGCAACCAACAGTGAATATGTAGCAGTAACTTTCAATACTGTGTGAAGTTTAAAAATTGACCCAGTAGTTTTTAGAATTCATTCTGTGATGAGAACTGTGAGTGGGAAATCCAGAAGGAATTCACCAAAGCTCTCTCTGCCCTCCCCCAGTGATCTCTGGTCCGCTGCCACACCCTTCTAAACATGCTATGCATGTAGAGTTTACCTGGGAGATCTGCGTTTGGATGATGGTTCGATAATTCTTCCCTTGCCCTAATGCTTCCATGTCAGCCAGGAATTCCTCTCTCTCCTGAATCTCGTTCACCACTGGAAACAAAGGAGAAGACTAGAGTCAGGGAACAGAGATGGTAGCTGCCAGTGCTACACCATGCATGTGAATTTTCCCATAAATGGCCACCAATGGCCTGGCTTGGCACCATGGAAAACTGCCATGAAGATCAGAAAGCCTCAACTTACGTTCATCAAACCTGTCTATCTCTGGCTTTTCCTCTTCTTTGGGAGCAGGCTGTTGTGGTTTTTGTTTTGCTTCTGGAATATCCTTTCCAGTTGCCAGAATGTTCTGGAGTCTTCTTTTTTCCTTCTCTAGGTCTCCTGCAGACAGGACGTAAAGCATTTATTTAATCTCTAATTAAACAATCTAAGTTAGTTTCTGCTCCCCCCCCCCACCTGGCTCCAGGTGCTCTGGGGGGAACCTCTCCTGTAATTATTCTTCCTTGCTCTTCATAGATGTGCCAGAGAGGTTTTTTATATACATACTGAAACCACTGAATTTATGTCTCCCATCTTCTAATTATAAGTGTCTTTGTACATTCACAGAATAAGTACTTTGAAATGAAGCTAGACTGCTGTGACTAGACTGAGTTGTGTCCTTATGCCTCTATTTTATAAAGTATGTGTGTGGTGGTGGTGATAGTGTTGTGTATCGTTGAGCCGATGCCTACTCCTGGTAACCCATTTCCTCGAAGCAATCAGAAGTAGATTGCTGGGACTTTCTTTCCTGTAGCAAGCCTACAGAATCTGGTATTCCAAAATGGTCTCCCAAGCAAGTACTAGCCAGACCTGACCCTGCTTAGCTTCTGAGATTAGACAAGATCATGCTCAATCAGGATGGGTAATAAGGTATGTGTGTACTTTACTTTATAAACTAGGCCCCAAATCATGCATTAACTGTAAGGAAGTTGATAAAATTACCCTTAACATGTTTGTAGGCCAAGTTCTGAGCAATGGTTCCCAATATTTTGGATGCCAAGGACCAGCAAGCTACCTTCTGAGAAAAACATAGATCAACTCAGACAGAAACAGGGATGTGAGGTATCCTCTGGTAGGATCAGCAGTTCTTCCTTCTTTAACAATGGCCCAGATAGCTGGCAAATAATATTTGTAGCTCGAATAACTCTTATGTATCAGCCATCTCCTCCTTTCTCTATCAGCCAGCATACCAACTGTGGACAGGAAGTGAGCCATACTTCACGTGATTTAATAAAACGTGTTCTTAAATCAAATAAATAAAATCAAGAATGGAATATTTGTATCATCCCTGCCATGATCTGCTGCGCGCGCACACACACACACACACACTTTCTGCCTTTTCTCAGACCTAATAAAACCAGTACCAGCAGCAGCAACATCCCCTTTTGGGCCTGTACAGTGTCTTTATCTTTAATGCAGAGCTTGATTGCTCGCTCAAGCAGCAGCATCAGAGCGGTTTACAAAATTACATGGACTACGAAATAGAAAAGGAAATAGAACACCATTAATTGATAGGACAGTAAGAGAAAGGAAGAAAGAGGGGGCCTAAGAATAGAGAAGGGGGTAATAGTAAAAGTGGGGAAGGGCAGCAGGGAGACTATGGAGTTGATAGGCTGGAAAGACCAAAGGCCAACTAAAAGAGGTGGGTTTTTAAAATGGCTTTAAAACTGGTAAATGATAGTTCAGAGTGGAGAGTGAGAGGAAGGGAATTCCATAGGGCAGGACCTAAACAGAAGAAAGCTGATGCCCAAGTGCGCTCCAGGTGGGCATGAGAGACGGAGGGAAGAGTCAGACGGTGATTATGGATAAGGCATAGTAGGCGATGAGGAGTATGAAAATGGAGCAGATTGGCAAGATATTGAGGAATGCCCATATGAATGGTTCTGTGGACAAAAATGAGAATCTTAAATTGCATTCTAAAGGGAACAGGAAGCCAGTGTAGATGGATCAAAAATAAGGTGATGTGGTCAAATCTAGAAGAATAAGTGAGGAGACGTGCAGCCGTATTTTGTAATAATTGAACCCCTGTAGTTGATACTGGGGCACATCGGCCAGGGCAACATTACAGTAGTCCAGCCTTGAGGGTACTAGGGCAAAAATAAGAATTGTCAAGGAGGGAGTGGAAAGGAAAGGATGGACTGTACAATTTGGCATAAGGAGTAGATTGCACAATTTTATTTATTTATTTAACAAGTTTTCTATACCACCTTTTCTTGGAATCAAAGCTGTTTACATTACAATTTCAAATAGAACAATTACAGAGAGCTCATTTAGAAAACGTAGGTGAGGGTGACATGTGGGAAATGCTCGGGAGCATAACTTATTTACAACTGATGAAATTGGGTACAGTTTTGTTTAGGTGTAAGTCATGGGGGTGTGTATTGGGTGTCTTCTCTGAAATGTTCAGAGAACAGGAAAGTTTTTAGTTGTTTCCTAAAGTTAGGTAAGAGTAAAAATATGATCTGCAAAAGAGAGAGAAAGAGGAATCCAAGGTGATACCCAGGTACCGAAAGGAGGGACAGAGGAATTAGCGATCATTTGTGCCAGAGGAGGAATAGGTGTGCCAAAGGTAAACCATGTGGCCATAGATTTAGATGGATTAAGAATTAAATAGTTTGTAGACAACCAAGAATGGATATGAGCCAAACATGAATTCAGAAGGGCAGGGTCAGGGAAACACGTGTCTGTGAGATAGAGGAGAATAATGTCATCGGCGTAATAGAAAGATAGTAAAAAGGAGGGGAGACAGAACAGAACCTTGTGGGACACCACAGAATAGGGGGGTGGAGGGGGAGGAATTGGAGAGAACAGAGAAAGAACGCGCAGTAAGATAAGACCGAAACCAGCTTAGGACAGTGCTTTTATTCCAAGTTCGTGAACGCGAGAAAGAAGAGAGTGGTGATCTATCAGATCAAACGCAGAAGAAAGATCGAGCGAGACAACGAGTGAAATCACCATGGTCCTGTGCTACATGGAGCTCATTCAAGAAAGTAGAATAGATTCGGTGCTGTGACCCTCCCAAAAACCAGACTGGCGAGGGTGCAAGGTATCAGTGGAGGAAAGGTGAGCAGATAGCCAAGTGAAAACCAACTTCTCAAGTATTTTGGACAAAAAAGGAAGGTTAGAAACAGGTCACCAATGGGCAGGGCAAGAAGGGTCAAGTGAGGGCTTCTT
Organism: Ichthyophis bannanicus; assembly: GCA_033557465.1. NCBI lineage: Eukaryota > Metazoa > Chordata > Amphibia > Gymnophiona > Ichthyophiidae > Ichthyophis > Ichthyophis bannanicus. Next base: position 1,002,718,398 of record CM066031.1, on the reverse strand, counting down.
AAGGATAGGGTGAACAACCTTGTGCTTCCAAGGGGCTGGGAAGATACCTGTGGAAAGGCTGTTATTAAGGAGTGACGGGATAAAAGGGAGAAGGGCAAAGGAGGGTTTGAGGAGCCATTTAGAAGGTAGTGGGTCCAAGGGACAAGTGGTTTTTCGTCTTGGAAAGTTCTATAGACGAGACTGGCTGGAAGGTGGACCAGATGTGTGACAATGAAGGATCAAGGGATGAGGAAGGGGATGGTGGGGTTGGAGAAAGAGGAGGGGGGCACGAGGGGAAGGTTGCACAAAAAGAAAGAATCTGATCAGCGAAGAAGCGAGCCAAGAGAGCAGGATCAGGAATCAAGACAGGTGATAAGGCTGAGCATGAGGTCGTGAGAGTGAGGAAGGTAGACTATAACTGTTGGGAGGAACTAGAAGAGGTAAGGATCTGGCTAGAATAGTAATCTCGTTCAGCGGAATGGATCATGGTATGATACTCATGGTGGTGCTGGCGGAAGATACGAAGAGAGTCCTCAGAAGGGTGAGAGCACCAGTGGTGCTCTGCACGACGGAGGTGGGTGTGGTGTAAGAAAAGGCCGGAATGGAACCATGGTTGATAATTGGAAGCAGAAGATGGGGTGGGACGTAAAGGGGCCAGCTGGTCAAGATCAGTGGAGCGGGTGGTGTTCCAGGTACGGACCTCGGAATCTGGAGACAGAATCAGGAAGTCAGAAGCTGATCGCAGAATGGGAATTGTTGAAAGAGGACACAGACTTCAAAACCAGAAGTCTGTGTTGGAGGGGGGGTAGAAGAGACATAGTAGAGGGAGGGAGTAGCGGTAGTAGGGGGAAGGAGGTGCTGGCTAAAATTGTTGTGGGCCCTAGCTAATCAGACTCATTTTATTGGGTTAGAAATCAATGGACTCTTCCAACTACTAGCAATGGCAGAATATTCTACACCAGCACCTACAAATTGACAAGCTCTGGGCCAAAGCGGAATGTAGACATATTCCTCGGTTCCACGCAGTTTAGGATAATTACATTCAGATGCTACCATTGCACAGTTGCAGCTAAGTCCTAAATGACCTCTATGAATGTAGTGGTATGGGGATACATGGGTTAGAGATGTCACTGCAGGAAGGGGTAGGGGAGGGACACAGGGTTGATTGGATAGGGACAAAGGGGGGAAGGGGGGGAGTGAATGGGGAGAGTCTGTGTCCTCGGAGGTGTGTAAGTGCACCCACACACTGGGTGACCTGGACCCCGCTAAGACACTGATGTATGGCTTTGAGTGTGATGGAAGGGGGGAATGAGGGTGGGAGGGGAATTATGATTATCTCTGTTATATGGACCATATATATGGCTCATCTCTGGCATTCCTCTCTCTCTTCTGCCCTTGATAATATTGCCCCTCTCCGCCCCCGTCTACCACCCCCCCCCCCTCTCCGCCCCCGTATACCCCCACCCCCCCCCCCCCTCCGCCCCCGTCTACCCCCCCCCCTCTCCGCCCCCGTCTACCCCCCCCCCTCTCCGCCCCCGTCTACCCCCCCCCCCCCACTATCACCCCCGGCACCCCTGGTTCCATCCTGGCCTTCTCTTACACCGGAAGTATCTCCGACGTGCAGAACGTCTCTGGCGAAAGCACCCTTCTTCATTCAGCAAAACATGATTATTACTCTAAGCTTATTTCCTCCTCTACGAATTCTTCCCGTCAATTATATTCCATTCTCCGTTCCCTCACTGCGTTTCATTCTGCCTCATCCTCCTCACCCCCTCTTTCCTCTACCCTTCCTGACCCTTCCTCTCTTGCCTCCTTTTTTGTTTCCAAGGTCCATACCCTTCGTCAGTCCTTTCCCTTATGTCCCCCCCCCCTTTCCCACCCCAGTTGTCTCTCTCCTTTCCTCCCCGCCCCTGCACTATCGTACTCTTGGTCTTCCTTTGAGATGGTCTCTCCTGCTGTTCTACAAAAAACCTCTCTTTCTATTCGCAAGACGACCTGCCCTGCTGACCCCATTCCCGCTCGTTGGCTCCTAGAGCCCTCATTATCCCTTTCTCCTTATATCCTCTCTCTTTTCAATTCTAGTCTGTCCTCCGGCATCTTCCCCACGCCCTGGAAGCATGCCACTGTCCATCCAATTCTGAAATCCCGTTCCTTGGACCCCTCTGTGCTCTCTAATTGACGCCCTATCTCTAATCTTCCCTTTCTCTCAAAATTCCTTGAAAAACTAGTTTTCCTCCAGCTCTCCTCCCATCTCGAAGCTTCTCTCGTTCTTCACCCCTGGCAATCTGGTTTTCGCCCCGGCCATAGCACAGAATCAATCCTTCTCTCTCTCTTCAAAGACGTGCGCGTTGCTCACGACCACGGTTTCCTCACTCTTGCTGTCTCCCTCGATCTTTCTGCAGCTTTTGACTTGGTGGACCATTGCACTCTCCTTGTTCGTCTCTAGGAAGCTGGTCTCTCGGGTGTGGTTCTCCAATGGTTTCACTCTTTTCTTTCCTGTCGCTCCTTCTCGGTTGTTGCTGGGTCCTCTTCCTCGGCTCCCACCCCCCTTTCCTGTGGTGTGCCCCAAGGGTCTGTTCTTGCTCCCCTACTCTTTAATGTCTTTCTAGCCCCTCTTGCTCTCATAATTCAGCAGTCCGGTATCTCTGCATATTACTACGCGGGTGATATAATTCTTTTGCACCACACTGACTCCCTCACTCCCGATATTTCCCCCCTTAACCAATGTCTTACCGCTGTCGCCTCTTGGTTCACTTCTAATTTCCTTCATGTAAATCCTGCTAAGTCTTTTGCTATTTGGTTCACACTTGGGAGCCCTTCCCCCACCTGTGCTCCCTCCTTCTCCTCCCAGCCCATTCCTCTTGTTTCTTCAATCCGGTATCTAGGCGTTATCCTTGACTCCTCCCTCTCATTTAAGGAACATATCTCTTCAATTGTCCAGCGTTCTTTTCTCTCTCTTAAGCAGCTCCGGGACATACGCCCTTTTCTCTCTTCTTCCGCCTTGACTTCAACTCCTACTTTCCCTCGTAATGTCCCATCTCGATTATTGTAATGTTTCCCTAGCAGGTCTACCACAATCCCAACTCCCCCGTCTTCAGCGTATTCAGGATACCGCGGTCCGTCTCCTGACTCATGCTTCTCGATACGATCATATCACCCCCCTTCTTATGCACCAACATTGGTTACCTGTTTCATTTCGCATTCAGTATAAGATCCTTACGTTCGCACACAGGGTAATTCACACAGACACCCCTCTCTACCTCGCAGACCAAATTCACTTCCGCACTCCTCACCGCTTGCTCCGCTCCATCCACATTAACCGCATGTCTCTTCCCTTCCCTTCACAGGCTCACCTTGAATCCACCCGCAACTCAGCTTTTTATTTCCTAGGGCCCAGGCTTTGGAATTCGCTCCTCCCTTCCCTCCGCTCAGAACAGTCCTATAAGTCCTTTAAAACACAACTCAAAACATACCTGTTCAGATTGGCGTTTGACCTTCCCCCTCTGTCCTTGTCTCCCTCCCCCCTTCCTTGACGATGTCTCTATGCAATTTGCTTTCCTGTCCTTTCTCTTTTATTTTAAATGGCGTTCCTTTCTTGTTTCCACGCAGCCTGTATTTTTAACGATTGTAAACCGCTTAGATGCCTTTGGTGTTGGGCGGTATAAAAATTTTTAATAAACATAAACAAACATATTAGGGTCTTAAATGTTTTTTGTTTCTGTAAAATTGTTTGATGTTCATGTCTTATCTTGTTGGTTTAATAAACAGTTTGAACATATGTATAGTAGTAATTAGGATATAGTAGATTAGAGACCATCCTCCTTTTTGGAGGAAGGTGATAGTGGGGTACACCCAAAGATCTATACTGGGACCAGTGCTTTTTAATTTCTATTTATTAATTTTAACAAAAAAATCCAAGCATACAAACTTGAATGGAAATAAGGATACAGGTAACAAAAGGTCAGCAAAACATCCAACCCAATATGAAATCAACATAACAGGAAATCAAACAGAACCTGTTCCGTCCACAGCCCTCGAAAATGAGGGAGAATCCAACTAAGAAAAAAATAATTACCTAATAAGTGAGGAAAAAAGGACTGAAGGGAAACAGTCAGGCAATATCCTCTGCAGTGAAACCTACGCTGTATCAGAGGGACGACGGGCATTAATGAAGGCAAGCAATTGAAATGGATCATAGAAAACATATGTAACAGAAGTCATTTTGATAATACATTTTGAAGGAAATTTAAGAAAGAACTGAGCACCCAACAACAGCACAGCAGGACGTAGAAGTAAAAAGTCCCGTCTACGTTTCTGGGTCACTCTTGCAAGGTCAGGAAAGACCCGAACAGTCAGACCCAGAAAGGCAGTATCCCTTTTCCGAAAAAACATTTTAAGAAACCAATCCCTGTCTGAGGCTAATGCAAAAGTTGCAATTAAAGTAGCAGGAGTAACAGTATCCACTAAAGAAGTTTCCAACAACGCTGAAACATCCAGGGAATCAGCTACATTTACCCCAGGTATATTCCCACCTCCCTCTATCTTCTTTTTAACAGGAAGATAATACACCTTAACCAACGGGGGGTGCGACTCTGCAGGTACCCCCAATATTTCCAACATATATTTCTTAATCATTTCCTTCGACCTCACAGAAGGGGCCTTAGGAAAATTAACCAAACGCAAATTGGAATAACGGGAGTGATTTTCCAGCATTTCTAACTGCAATTGCATTGCCATAGAGTCCTTTTGAAAACTTTGTCCCGAATCTTCAACCAAGGTTATTTTCTGCTGCAAATCTGAGACGGAACTCTGCACTGCCAAAATTTCCAACGTGTGTTGTTGCAGAAGTCCAGTATGATCTTGAAGTTGTGTAGACACAGACGAAATCTGGGGAGCCAAAAGTTCACCAAGTTTAACAATAGCTGACCAAATCGTTTCAAGAGTGAACTCTGCAGGTTTCTGAAGAGGAAAAGAAAATGAAACTGCTACTCCCTCCGTTCCAGCCTCCATTCTCCTGCGTTCAACCTCCGTGACAGCAGGAACCCCTAAGGCCACCGGAGATGACTCACTGGATGCGACGGGGCTAACCGCGGCAAACCTGCCACTCCGAAGAACCGGCGTCCCTCCGCTCTCCACTCCCCTTTCAGAAACCAGGGGAGGGCTCGCCGTCGGCACCGGGCTCCCGTTCAGCAAAGGCACTTTAAGGGGCCGCCACTGCTCCGGCGAAGAGATAATCGGGCCCGGAGCCTCCCGCCGAACTCAACTCAGCCGAGAGATTCCCAGGGCCACTTATCGCCGGTTGACCGGACCGCTGCCGAGGGACCACAAAAGCATCAAGCGGACCAACCGCAGAAGGTAACGGGGTCGAGGTTGCAGGGGTAGAGGAGGGCTTCTTTGCCCCTTTTGCTTTCCTTTCCCCCATAAATCAGAAGCACAGCCACACAGCACTCCCTTCAGAACGCCATCTTGGATTCCCCTGGACCAGTGCTTTTTAACATATTTATAAATGATTTGGAATTGGGAATAACAAGCAAAGTCATTGAATTTGCAGATGAAACCAAAATTATTCAAAGTTGTTAACTCACATGGGGATTGTGAGAAATTGCAGGAGCACCTTGGAAGACTGGATATCCAAACGGCAGATAAAATTTAATGTGATCAAGTGCAAAGTGATGCATGTAGGGAAGAATAGCTCAAACTATAGATTCACAATGCGAGATTCCATATTAGAAGTCGCCACCCAGGAAAAGGATCTGGGTGCGATTGAAGACAGTACATTGAAATCTTCTGCTCAGTGTGCAGCAACAGCCAAAAAAGCAAATAGAATGTTAGGAATCAGTAGGAAAGGAATGGAGAATGAAACAAAGAACATCATAGTACCTCTGTATTGTTCCACAGTGCAACTGCACCTTGAGTACTGAGTGCAGTTCTAGTCTCTGCATCTCAAAAGAAAAGATATAGCAGCATTAGAAAAGGTACAAAGCAAGACAACCACAATGATACAGGGGATGGAAGACTCTCTGATGAGGAAAGGCTACAGAGGTTAGGGTTCTTCAGCCTGGAGAAGAAATGGCTGAGGGAACATATAACTGAGGTCTATAAAATCCTGAGTGGAATAGAATGGGTAAACATGAATCAATTTATTCTTTCAAAAAGTACAAGGACAGGGGATACATTATGAGACTACAAAGTAGTATATTAAAAACAGAGGATATTTTTTTCTTTCAACTTGTAATTAAGCTTTGGAACTCATTGCTGGAGGATGTGGTAATAGCAGGTAGTGTAACTGGGTTTAAAAAACATTTGGGCAAATTCCTGGTGGACCAAGAGAAAAACACTGCTTATCTCTGGGTATAAGTAGCATAGAATTGGTTACTGTTGGGATATAAAAACAAAAAATGCATGCAGGAGCAATCAGACATCCCACAGCAGTAAACCCTGTGTCAGAGTCAATTTTAGCATAAAGCCAAATGACATAAGACTACTTAAAAATGACCACAAGCCACGACCATATAGCATTTGAGCTCAATCAGTGCCCCTGCTGTATGTTTTTTGCTTCTTATTTTTTTCTGGGGGTATCCCTTGGTTTCTGTGCTGGTCTTACTATTGGGATATGCCAGGCACTCATGACCTGGATTAGCTTTTGTTAGAAATGGGACACTGTGCTTGGAGGACCTTTGGTTTGACTCAGTTTGGTAGTATTTATTTTTTATGGAGTAGCAAGCAGAGAACCAAAGACACTAAAGATCCTCAAGATATTGGTTGGATTGTTGGGCCCCTCTAGGGTTGCCAACTTTTTCACCGAGAAAAACCCGACACCTGTGGCTCGCCATGCTCCACCCATTCTCCGCCCCTAGTCCCACCCCTGCCCCGCCCCCAGCCCCACCCACAAAAATTACCGAGGATACGTGTAGGCTAACTTCCTTGGTCAGATAATAATTAAACTGGGAACCCCAAAATCCAAACATGAAATGTACAACACTGGAGAAATAAAACTATAAAGTAATTTCCTCTTGCACTAAACAAAAACGCAAAGATGTTAGCAATACACACTTCCCAGACCAGACATATTCCAGTTAATAAATTCAAAATAAAAAGTATTTTTCTACCTTCTGTTTGGGCATTTTATTTTTCAGCTGCAATTGCTCCAGTCACTTTCTTCTGGTTTCTTCGTGTCTTCTGCAAGCTATCCATTTGTCCTTTCTTCTCTTTTAGATGTTTTCCATTCTCTCTCTATTTCTGCTTTAACATACTGATTGTTTCCCTTTTGCTCTTTCCCCCAATTCTTTCCTTATTCCTTTATCATCCATTTAAATTTCACCCTTCCATTCTCAAGCCCCTCTTACTCTCCCAATACCCAGCCCATCATAGACTTTTCTTCCACACAAAATATTTTTCCCCTCTCCATTCTCATTCCCCATCCATTCTAGTCCTCCCCCAAAATCAGTTCCCTTATAGTTCTAGACCCACCCAGCATCCACTCCCTTCTAGTCCCATTCTCCCATGCCCCACACCAGCCCATTTCCAGTCCTATTCCAGCTCTTCATCAGCCCATTTCCAGTGCTAGCCCTCACATCACAGGCCATTTCCAGTCCTAGCCCCCCCCCAATCACAGCCCATTTCCAGTCCAAGTCCCCCATCACAGCCTATTTCCAGTCCTAGGCCCCCCCACCATCACATCCCATTTGCAGTCCGAGTCCCCCCCCACTATCACAGTCCATTTGCAGTCCTAGCTCCCCTAATCACAGCCTATTTCCAGTCCAAATTCCCCCTCCCTCCACCATAGCCCATTTCCAGTCCAAGTTCTCCCCCCCCCCCCATAGCCCTTTTCCAGTCCAGGTCCCCCTCCCCATCACAACCCATTTCCAGTCCATGTCCCCCCCCCCCTAGCCCTTTTCCAGTCCAGGTCCCCCTCCCCATCACAACCCATTTCCAGTCCATGTCCCCCCCCATAGCCCTTTTACAGTCCAGGTCCCCCCCTGTCACAGCCTATTTCTTTCCAGTCCAAGTCCCCCCCCCATAGCCCTTTTCCGGTCCAGGTCCCCCCCCATCACAACCCATTTCCAGTCCAAGTCCTCCCCCCCCCCATAGCCCTTTTCCAGTCCAGGAACCCCCCCCCCCACATCACAGCCCATTTGTAGTCCTAGCCCCCCCCCATCACAGCCCATGCAGTCCTCCCCCCCCCCCGACCAGCACCACAGCTGTCTGAGGGGCTTTAGAGGGAGCCGGGGAAGCCCGCACGAGGCCCCGGCTCCCTCTGTACAACCGCCAGCGTGAAGAGCCTTTTCCTTCACGCTGGCGGTTGTTTCTGTGAAACCGCGAATGCTGGGAAAGGTTAAAGGGTATTGCCTTTAACCTTTCTCAGAAATCGCGGCTTTACAGAAACAGCCGCCAACGTGAAGGAAAAGGATCTTCACGCTGGCGGTTGTAGAGAGGGAGAGGGAGCTTACCCGGCTCCCTCTGAAGCCCTCCGGTGTGTGGGCCGGCCCTGGGTAGTATTTTTTTGGACTTCGGGTCGGAAGAAAAGCCGGTTTTTTGCTCTGGCCGCTCCCAATCTTGCGGACAGAGCAAAAAACCGGCTTTTCAAGGGCCGGTTTTACATCTGCGCCGGCAGCCGGCCAGGCCGGCTGAAAACCGGCCAGTTGGCAACCCTAGGCCCCTCCATTGCCAGAGGCAGACTTGGTTTTGAGCCCTCTGGGGACATGAAAAATGCTGTGCCTGAGTGTTATCTAGCCTTAAGCTACAACTGAAAAAGGTGTGAGGAGATTCTACAATCTCATTTCTTCCCTTTTAAACTAGTACAGAGGTTTTCAATGTCACATGATTAGACTCTAATCTTGTTTCCAATTTCCTGGAATCTCTGTCTAAACCAGGGTGGTTATAAAAACTATGCACTGGAGTGTTTTAACAGTTTCATGGTATTGGAGTCTTACTTAGGACTGCATTCAGTCATTTAACCAAAGATAATCCCTGCCTTTGAGGGCTGGCCAATTAATAATTCTTTATTTTCATCTCCAGATTCCTAACAAACCCATGAAATGAATTTCTTAATATTTCAAGGACTCTTAGGGGGTCTTGTACTAAAGGGCATTAGCTGACAATGAGTGTTCTGGTGCGTGCTTAATGCGTGTTGGGACACACACTGACAACTAGCACAGAGTCATGACAGCGTGGGACAATTCCCACGCTAACTCACATTAGGGTTGCGGGTGAGTGGGGCAGGGGCGGAGAGTGGGCATTGTGTGCTCTGTGCAGTTAGCACAGAGTTCACATGCACGCTAACTGCATTAGCATGGGATCACTTAACGCCACCTCAAAAGGTAGCGTTAGATGCACTCGCACTAACACCGCATGCGCTATGGGACAGGGCTCCACGTTAACTGCCAGGGAAATGTTTTCCACGCCCTTGACAGTTAACACAGAGGTGTTGCACCTAACATCATAATTTCAGAGCTTTTGCCACTTCAGGTACAACATCATATCGCCCTTTAGTAAAAGGGATCCTTGATTTAATCTCAATGCTATTTTTCAATTAGGGGGATGCATCTATCTGCACCTTCTAGAAAAAAAAAATGGAAGCAGAATGAAATCTTCAATGTTTAGGGATTTCAGGATATTCTTCAGGTACCTAAAGAATATTCCAACAAATGCCAAACTTTTGCACCGCCTCTACATATATGACAAAATGTAAGCTGTCTGCAGCAGGACATACAGGCCTTAAATATTACTCAAATACGTTGGCTTCAGCGTTCACCTCTCAGTAAAATATATAAAACATTATGACCACCGGGAACAGCCCCACTTGATTTCTTCCAAAGGTCAATCTGTAAAAATCAAGTAATAAAATCAAAGTACCTCGGACTCCCGTCCATAACACCTTATTTCCAAATGGTTCAGTAACCCAAGTGTTCCTGGGCAATAGTGCAAACTGCTACGACTGTTGCCAGCAGTGACAATCCTTTTTTAAAAGTGCAGAAGCAGTTTGGTGTCAAATACACCTAAATTTTTAAAAAGTAAAACCAGAAGAAGTCTTGCTGTACTTGAAAAGGTTCATTTAACAACAAAAATCTTCCGTTAATCTCTTCAAATATTTACAAGAGAACAGTCAAACAGATTTTCCTTATTTGATGACCTCGTCTCAAGCTGACTTATATTACACAACTTCAACCATGATCTCATGGGACAATGAGGTATTCAATATGGTATGGGCAAACTTCCAAATTTTGACAGTTACCTATCTCATGCCAACGACAAGCAATTCCAATTGCAAAGTCTCTAGGTTGCAATACGGCCCATGGATTTCAGTTAGAATACTTAATAATTATTCTACACTTTTTAGAGCTTGAAAAGTTCAACAGCAGACTAATTTTAAGGCTTCATGATTTAACTGCCATCCTAACCCTCTGTGGTGAAACAATGGAAAAGCATCATAGTGTATGACAGAATGTGTATAGTACTGTACCCACCAATTCCACTTAAAAAAAATCTCATGTGTCATCTTTTTTTTTTTTTGACAGTCTTGAGCACTGCATGCCACTCCTTGTCTTTTTGTTCAGAAGACTAACATAGCTGTTGCAGTTTGTCATTTCCATCAGGCAAGGATAATAAATAAACTTTTCTCCTTCCGTTTATCAAATTTATTACAGTTCATAAGTGGACTTCTGCCTAAATGATGGACATGATTACTTCAGCAACCACAGCTCGAGCCCACAAGATGGCAGCGGTACATGTGGTTCCTTCTTCAACCTTGCATGTATCACCTACTCTGATGGCCAAAAATTTTTAACAGACAATAGAGCATAGTTACTCACCTGTAACAGGTGATCTCCGGGAACAGCAGGAATTTAGTCTTCACATATGGGTACGTCGGTACCGATGGAGCCTGCGCAGGAACGCTCCCCAGTGTCCAACCAGGAAGCTTTTGGGAGCATCCCACAGCGCCTGCGTGCTGCCTTCCCGCCTTTCCCAACTGCTTCTCTCCAGTTGAGTTTAAAGCTGAGACAAAGAGAGAGAGGGGGAAAGGGAAAGAGATAGAGAGATACAACTCCTAGGGAAGGTGGGTGGGTTGTGAAGACTAAATTCCTGCTGTTCCCAGAGATCACCTGTTACAGGTGAGTAACTATGCTATCTCCAGGAACAAGCAGGAATGTAGTCTTCACATATGGGGACTCCCTAGCTTTAGATGCTAGGGAGAGACCCCAGAAGTTGTGTGCCCCTGTGAAGGGCTCCACTTCCCCCCATGGATCTCTGGCATCCAACCAGGGATGGCGGGTAGTTGTTGATTAGGTACGAAACAGGTGTTGGAGAACAGCCTGACCAAACAAGGCATCCCGGCGGGAGTCCTTGTCCAAGCAGTAATGGGCTGTGAAGGTATGAACTGAGGCCCAAGTAGCTGCTCGACAGAAGTCGTCGATAGACACAGAGTGTAGGTGAGCCATTGAGGCTGCCATGTCTCTCACATTGTGAGCTGTGACATGGCCCTCCAGAGGAAGGTTCTTACTCTGATAGGCAAAGGAAATGCACTGTGCAATCCAGTTGGACAGTGTTCTCTTGGAGACTGGAAGTCCCAAATGAGAAGGATCAAAAGCAACAAAGAGTTGAGAGGACTTTCTATGTTGCTGTGTTCTTTGCAAGTAAAAGGCTAAAGCTCTTTTACAGTCTAAAGTATGAAGATTCCTTTCTGCATTAGATGCATGAGGCCTTGGAAAAAAGACAGGCAGGTAAACTGCTTGGTTTAAATGGAAAGGCGAGACCACCTTCGGCATGAAGTGTGGATGAGTCCTAAGGACTACCTTGTCATGATGGAACCTTGTGTAAGGTGGATCAACTACTAGTGCTTGCAACTCACTGATGCAGTGTGCTGATGTGATTGCAATGAGAAAGATAACTTTCCAAGAAAGGAATTTCAATGATGTAGTAGCCAGAGGTTCGAAAGGCGGCTTCATGAGCTGACCAAGAACTAGGTTTAAGTCCCATGCCACTGGAGGTGGCCTAATGGGAGGCTTGGTTAGAAGAGGACCTCTCATAAATCTTGCTACAAGAGGATGGGAGGAAATAGGTTGCCCATTCAGAGGCTTGAAAGAAGCTGCAATGGCACTCAAATGGACTCTTACTGAGTTAGTCTTAAGTCCTGCATTGGATAAATGAAGGAGATACTCCAGTAATGATTCCAGAGGTATCGCACGGGGGTTAAGACCCTTTTGCGAACACCATATGGTAAACCTTTTCCACTTGAAAGCATAAGAGCATCTTGTGGAAGGTTTCCTGGAAGCATAAAGGATATCCCTTACTGGCTGAGAAAGGTTAAGATCATGAAGACCTAGGCCTTCAGCAACCAAGCCCTGAGATGCAGGGATTGGGGATTGGGATGCCATAACATTCCGTCCTCCTGAGAAAGGAGATCTGGAGCTGACCCTAATTCTAGGGAGGAGCTTGAGAGAGTTGTAGAAGCAGAGGGTATCACACTTGCCGTGGCCAATGTGGTGCTATGAGAATCATATGGCCTCTGTCTCTCTGAAGCTTGAATAGGGTTTTGGGAATTAGGGGAATGGGCGGAAAGGCATAAAGGAAGTCCTGACCCCAGTGAAGGAGGAAGGCATCCCTGGCCTGAGAGCCCTGAACCGGGGAAGTCTGGCATTCAATGGACTTGCAAAGAGGTCTATGTCCAGGGTTCCCCAAATTTGAAAAATCTAAGCCACCTGGTCCGCATGGAGAGACCATTCGTGTGGGAGCAGAACTCGACTGAGTCTGTCTGCCCAAGAGTTTTGTATGCCTGGGAGGTACACTGCCAGGAGATGAATCTGATGCTCTCTGGCGAGGGCCCATAGTCACAAAGCTTTGTTGCAAAGCGACAGAGAGCCTGTTCCCCCCTGCTTGTTCACACAGAACATGGCTACCTGATTGTCCATATGAATGAGGACTGTCTTGTAGCTGAGCAGTGTATGGAACATTCGAAGAGCAAGGAAGATTGCTCTGAGCTCCAAGAGATTGATATGCAGATGAGTCTCCTGTGGAGTCCAGGTGCCTTGGGTGGAGAGGTCTTGTAGATGAGCTCCCCAACCCACTGGTGAAGCATCTGTTGTGAGAGTTGCCTGGGTTGTTGAAAAGGGGACCCCAGCAACAGGTTTTGAGTGGACTGCCACCATTGGAGGGACAAAATAAGATGACTTGTGGTTGCTATTTTGTCTGACAGGGACCCTGATGCCTGGGTCCATTGGGTGGATAAAGTCCACTGGGTTGCTCTCATATGGAGGCGAGCATAAGGAACCACATGCACTGTAGATGCCATGTGGCCTAGTAGTTGTAGCATTTCTCAGGCAGTGAGATGAGGTTTTAGCACTGCTTGAGAAGTTAACTGCACCATGCAAAGGCAATGGGCCTGGGGGAGATAGGCCCTTGCCCTTTTGGTATCCAGCAAAGCTCCTATGAACTAAAGAAGCACTAAGAGGCAACAAGGTGATAGCGGAGAGACTGAATGAATTCTTTGCTTCAGTCTTTACTGAGGAAGATGTAGGGATGTTACCCATGACTGAAGTGGTATTTAAAGGTGTGGAAGAATTGAAGGAAATATCGATACATCGGGAAGATGTATTACAACTATTAGATAAACTGAAGAGTAGCAAATCACCTGGGCCGGATGGTATACATCCAAGGGTGTTGAAAGAACTGAAATACGAGATTGCAGACCTGCTATTAGTAATCTGTGAACTATCATTAAAATAATCTCTAATACCTGAAGATTGGAGGATCGCCAATGTAACACCAATTTTTTTTTTTTTATTGAAAGGCTTCCAGAATATACAGAGCATCATAGACCACAAAAATCTTCAAAGAAGATGCAACAATAATAACATAACTTCAGGTCACAACAACAGTAGTCAACAATATGCCTTCATTTTTGCAATTTTAAGAGTGAGGAAACAGGGAACAGTAACCCCCCAGCCTCCCTTCCCCCCCCCCCCCAGAAACCTCCCTAACCCAGTACCCCCTCCCACCCCGCCTCCCAATCTCCCCCACTACGGCTCGCTAATGTTCAAGCACGGGAGTGTGGTGAGCAAAGGACACACTCAGGGGGCAAGCTCCCTTTAGAGTTTGAATGTTCCCTCCCTTTTAGCCAGCATAGTCACGTACCATATCGAGAGACAAAGGGCGCCCACACCAGCTCAAAGCACGCCAGGCGCATCCTACTGACCGCTACCCCTCGTTCCATGGCATACATATCCCACATCCGTTCCAGCCAAGCCTGAAAGGAAGGGGCCGAGGCACGTTTCCAGGCTGCAGCAAGGGATAGTCTAGCTGCATTCAGGCCATGGCGAAGTAGAGCAAGTTGCATAGTCCGTGCATCCGGCACCGGGGCCCCAAACAGGAAGATCCCAGGATCCCAAGGGACACTCACTCCCAAAAGCAATTGCATCCGGTATTGTATACCCCTCCAAAAGGCGCGAATGCGGGGGCAGTCCCACCAAATATGCCCTAGGGTACCCCGTTGCCCACAGTTACGCCAGCAGAGGTCCACCGCCCCAGGATATATGCGCGCTATCCGCGCCGGGGTCATATACCAACGGTACAGGATTTTATAATTGGTTTCACGGGCATTAATCGCTACCGCACTCTTCCACAATTGAGTTTCCACCCGTTCCCACTCCTGCTCAGTGTAGGAGAGGCTCAAGTCGGAGTTCCAAAGTTCCCTGTGCCTAGTAGAATACGATTGGGATCCCTGCAAGTGGGCATACAAAGTCGCCACGAGTCCCTTAGTGGTAGTGCACCCCTCACAATAGCGTTCCAATTCTGTCAGGGCCCGAGCAACCTGGGGCCGAACAAGTTTTGATCGGACCCAGTGTGTCACTTGCAAATATTGAAAGTGTTGCTGGGCCGGAATGTCAAATTCGTCTTGTATCGCACGAAAAGGTTGTAGATGACCATCAGCAAAAAGTTGTCCGACCCGACTAAGGCCACGGTGTCCCCACTGCCGAAAGACTGTATCACTTAACCCCGGCGGGAAAGAGGCGTTATCCACTATAGGGGCTAAGGGGTTAAATCCAGGTCACGAGATCGAAAGTGCCGGTCCCAACAACGGAGGGTATGAAGTATATAGGGATTGCTGGTGCGGATACCACGGCGGAGCTTTGGGCCAAGCCACAGCCAATCTCCCAAACCGGCTCCCCCTGCCAAGTCCATTTCCAGTTGTACCCATCGCTTAGTGCTATCAGCAATCATCCACTCCACCCCTGCCTGGCATTGCGCCGCCGCATAATACCAATGTAGATTGGGCATGCCCATACCTCCAGAGCGCGTACGAGCATAAAGAACCTGTCGCGCCAAGCGCGGTCAGCGATAACGCCAAATGAATTTCAGAAGCAGCTGCTGCCAGGTCGCCAAGGTAGCCCGTGCGATGGGGAGCGGCAGAACCTGAAAAAGGTAGAGAAAGCGGGGAACAACCACCATCTTGGCTACGGCTATACGCCCGAACCAGGAGAGGAGCAGTCCATTCCATACCTCTAGATCCCGCCGAACCTGACGAAGCAAGGGATCGTAGTTGGCTTTAAAGAGGTCTGCCCTCTCCACAGTCAAGTGCACCCCTAAATAGCGTAGAGCTCCGGCCACCCAACGAAAAGGGTAAGCCGCTTGAAGTTCCACACAAACTGCCCCGGGGACCCCAACATTCAAGATCTCCGATTTAATGTAATTAATTTTAAAACCAGATACCCGAGCATAGTTTTCGAACAACTGCATCGCAACTGGGAGGGAAGTGGACGGATCGACCAGGGACAGTATGATGTCATCCGCAAAAAGTGCAATCCTATATTCCGCAGGGCCAATAAGAACCCCCCGCAAACCTAAATGTTCTCGGAAGCATTGAGCCAAGGGTTCCATTGCGAGCGCAAAGAGCAGGGGCGAAAGAGGGCAACCCTGTCGCGTGCCCCGTTCCAGCAAGAAACGCCTCGAGTGTCCCCCATTGACCCGAACGCACGCCTGGGGCATCTGATAAAGGCTACGAACCCAACGGATAAAATTTGAGCCGAAGCCCATTGTCTCCAGCACGCACCATAAAAATTCCCAATCGACCCGATCGAAAGCTTTTTCTGCGTCAATCCCCACCAGCAGGGCTGGTTGAGGTTCCCGCTGGGCAACGTGTATGACCTGCAGCATACGTCGGATGTTGTCTGCAGCCTGGCGGCCTGGCACGAAGCCAACCTGATCCGGGTGGACCAAGCTCGGAAGGACCCGATTCAGGCGCGCCGCCAACACAGAGGCAAAGATTTTAACGTCAACGTTTAACAGGGAGATGGGGCGGTATGACGCCGCGTCGTGCAGTGGTTTACCAGGCTTGGGTATCATCACGATCAATGCCTTGCGTAGGGACGGCGGTAACGAGGCCCCTGCCAAAATCTCATTGAACAAGATAGTCAAGGTTGGTGCCAATTGTATCCTAAACTTCTTATAATATTCTGCTGGGAAGCAGTCACTGCCCGGCGCACTGCCAGCTTTCAATCGTCGAATTGCCGTTTCCACTTCGTCTACCGTTAAATCAAGATCTAGCTGAGCTCGATCAGAGTTGGAGAGGTGTGGCAAACCAATCCCCTGTAAATAATCTTGTACGCGGTCCCGTTCAAAGGGCTCCGCCTTATAGAGCTGCTCCAGAAAGTCAGCAAAGAGATCACGTATCTCCCTGGAAATAACCCTCCTCCGTCCCCCAGCGTCGCGCAGTTCCTGCACCACTCTCATGGATTATCGTTGGCGAAGACGCAAAGCTAGGAAGCGGCCTGTTTTGTTCCCATGCTCATAAAAAGTTTGCCGTAGTTTCCGGCGCTTATTATCTAATTCTTTCTGCAGACACGCATCCAAGTTGGCTCGAGCGGCCCGCCACTGACGCAAGGCCTGCTGGGAACCAGTTCGGGCGTGTTCCAGACCGAGGCGAGTAGCCTCCTCCACCAACAGGTTGTGGTCACGTGTCCACATTTTGCGCGTGCGAGCTGCCTCCGCCATGAGTTGACCTCGAGCCGTAGCCTTATAAGCATCCCACACCGTGGGAAGAGGAACATCCCCAGAATTGTTAAGCTCAAAAAATTCAGTGATAAAACGGATATGGTCCTGCACTGCGCCCTGCCTCCGCAAGAACCTCACGTCTAGGCGCCAAAGCCGTTGGTGTTCACTGTGCAATCCAGCCGGGAGAGCGAGCCAACACGGGGCGTGATCTGACCAAGTCAGCGCTCCATGACCAGCCTGCACTCTCCTGTCCATCAGGCGCTGATCCAATAGAAAATAGTCAATTCGAGTGTGAACTTGATGGACCGGGGAGTAGTACGTATAGCCTCTTTCCCCCCCATGAGTGTCCCTCCAAACGTCCCGCAAACCTAAGTCGAGCATAAGACACTGTAGGGCTCTTGCCGACCCCCCCACTCGCCCCCAGCGCGGCTAGTGGAATCCAGATGGGGCACCAGATGCGTGTTACAATCCCCCCCCAGAACAATGGGGCCCCTTGCAAAATCCGCCAGCAAGGCTTTCAACCGTGCAAAAAAGGCCCCTTGGCCTGTATTGGGAGCGTAAACATTAGCTAAGGTTAGCAAATGCCCTTCTAAGCGGATATTCAAGAAAAGCCACCTCCCCAGAGCATCTTGCTGTATCTCCTCTATCTGGAGAGAGAGGCTCTGGTGAAAGAGGAAGGCTACTCCCCGTTTCTTCCGTCCTTGTGCATCTGAGGCCACCCGCACCTCAGTATACGGGGACCTCTTTAGCCAGCCCTGCTTACAGGTCTGAAGATGGGTCTCCTGTAAGTAAACAATGTCCCCCCGCAGGGTGCGCAGTTCTGAGAACAGCAGGGACCTCTTCCTCGGGGAGTTGAGGCCCTTAACATTCAAAGAAATAAAGCGCACCATTAGCAGTTACAATCCACTCTATCGCTGCCACCCACTATCCAAAAGGCCCCAGTGGTATCTCCCCCCCAGCAAACCCGGGTAATTGGTGAGTCGGGCCCACCCACTCCACCCTCCAAGAACAGGAGCCATAGTCCCTCCTCCCAAGCCCAAGCACACCCCTCAATTCCACATTGAAAAAGAACCTCCCCTCCCACCCCCCTTCCCGTCAATACCACCTGCCTGTTTAAATTATTACAGGACACGGTAAATTGACCACAAACCCCGAACCCCCCAGAACCCCTCAGAGCAAGAATTCAGCCTAAACAATGAAAAGACAGAGAAAAACATACTCCCCACTACTCCTCCACCCCCCCCCCCAGGTCATCAAACTCATCGTACCCCTTTATCAAAGCAATAACATCAACAAAACGTTTGCAGCTCATCCGCCACCCCTCATGTATAAAAAAAAAAAAAAAAAAAGCGCGAGGGACCCCAGTCTAATGCCCACCACCACTCATTCAAAAATCAGGGGACCCGCAGATTGAGACTCCTTAGAGAAGAAAAAGTAAGAGGAGCTCCTCAAGTCCACAAAAAGAGATCAAGTGGACTTGCCCACTCGAGTCCACCTGGAGTGTGGGGGCTTAGGGGTGGCGGATGAGGCTGAGCATTGTCATCTACTAAACCCGCCTGGCGAAGGGCTCGCCAGGCTTCAGTGTAGTCCTTTGCAGAGATCTTTTTGTTGCCCAGAAGGAAGTTCATCCTAAATGGAAAGGACCAGGAATAGCGAATCCCTTTGTTGTTCAGGACCGCTGAGACTGGTTTCATCTCTCTCCGCCGCGCCAGGGTGAACGTCGAGAGGTCCTGGTAGATGGACACGGATGCATCCTGAAAGTGGACCGTCTTTTTCTCCCTGCCTCGACGGATAAGGAGCTCAGCATCAGAATAGCGCAAAAATCTCGCGATGACATCACGAGGCTGGTTATTGGGGGGGTTCCCCAAAGCACGGTGAACTCGTTCAATTTCCATACCAGAGGCGTGCGCAGCCAGGTCCTCCGTCGAGAGCAATTCCGCTATCAGCAGTTTAAGTATAGTTGGCAGATCTTCTCCGCCCCCTTCCGCCTCAGGGATCCCACGGAAACGCACATTGTTGTGGCGGGAACGGTTTTCACTGTCATCAATTTTATAAGTCAGTTCCATTGCTTGCGCGTGCTGCCGGTCTAAAGCACATTGTAAATCCATCAAAGTCCCATCTTGTTCTACCATTTTGGTCTCCACGTCTTCTACTCGGGTTCCCAGTTCCTTGACGTCAGTCCTGAGTTCGGCGACATCTTTCATCAGGTCCTCCCGTAGCGCACGAAATTCATTAGCTAATTCCGCAAAGCCCCTCCGGAGTTCTTGTTTGAGTTGAGCCGAGGAGAGTTGCCTATGCGGATCCAAGTCCTCCTCGCTGACAGTCTCATCATCAGAGCCTGATGGGAGGAGTTGCTCGTGTGGACTACTGGGAGCTCCGGACTTACTCTGCAAGCGCTGGGAGGAGCGCATCCCCTCCCGAGTTTCAGAGCTTTTGGCTTTAGTAGCCATCTTACAGGGTCACCAAAGTCACACAGTGGTAGGAGAGAGATGTGTCCAATGCCAGCAAAAGTGGGGATAGCAAGGAGGCAGTGGCGTCTAGGGCTTCACACATCCACAGCGCAATCACCACCTCACAGTGTCAGGAGACGTGCACAGGTAATGTCAGCAAAGCATAGGGCCCTGAATAAACAGTGAGGCCAAAGGAGAAAGCTGCCTCAGCCCTCCCAGGATAGCAGACATTCAACAAGGCCCCTAAGGACCACTCAGGGCGGATGTAAAGTTTGGGCTGGACACCAAGCCACTAGAGTGTATCCCCGGTCACCAGCTCCAAATTCAAGCCACAGTGCAGAGGAGGAGAGGATTGGCGCTTAAACTTACCCCCCTCGGGGTGAGTTGCAATGGCAGGAGATGCAAGCAGGCACCGGCTGATGCCACGTGGTCTCCTCGCTGTATTCGCAGGTCTTACCGGCAGGGATCCATCAGCTCATGTAGAGGCCTCAGCGCCGGGAGACGTTGCCCCCTCTGGTCCACGGGCTGCTGCACGTTCCACGGTGCAGCACCCGAGAGGCAGCTGCTCAGGCTTTCAGGGCTCCGCTCCGCTCCAGCAGTGTTTGAACCCGACGCGGGACCTAGATGTTGGATCGGGCAGGCCCAGAGCCAGCAACAGACGGAGGCGGCCAGCAGGCCACGCTTCAGAGGCGATCCCCGCGCTTTTCAGGACTCCAGAGTGCCCGCCGAACCGTTGGTTTAGGTTCCGATGGGGACCGCTTGCTCACGCCGACCCAGGGTAGGTAGAGGGGAGCAGGTTGCTGCAGTTAGCGCATGTTTTCTGGTGTTTGTGGGGTTGTGAGGACGGAGCTCTTCTAAAATGCGGCCATCACGCTATGGGCTCACGAGCGCCCCCCGTAACACCAATTTTTAAAAAAGGTTCCAGGGGTGATCCGGGAAACTACAGACCGGTGAGCCTGACATCAGTACTCGGAAAAATGGTAGAAACCATCATAAAGAATAAAATTTATTCCACTCCTCCTCATAATGTGGACTGTTATATGATGAAGTGTATGATTTTGGTTCTTTAATGATATTGATTTCTTTTATTCTTTGTTACTTATTGTATGAATAAGTTTCAATACTTAATAAAATATAAATTAAAAAAAAATAAAAATAAAATAAAATTACTCAGCATATAGATAGTCATGACCTAATGGGAGACAGCCAACATGGCTTTAGACAAGGAAGATCTTGTCTTACTAATCTGTTATGTTTTTTTCAAGGAGTGAATAATCAGGTAGACAAAGGTGAGTCGGTTGATATTGTGTATCTGGACTTTCAGAAAGCCTTTGACAAGGTCCCTCATGAGAGACTTTTGGCAAAACTAAAGAGTCATGGGATAGGAGGCAGTGTACTATTGTGGATCAGGAACTGGTTAAAAGATAGAAAGCGGAGGGTAGGGCTAAATGGCCAATTTTCCCAATGGAGAAAGGTGAATAGTGGTGTACCCCAGCGATCTGTGCTGGGTCCGCTGCTTTTTGACATATTCATAAATGACCTGGAAAGTGGAATAACGAGTGAGGTTATCAAATTTGCAGATGACACAAAACTATTTAAAGTTGTTAAAACCCAAGAGGATTGTGGAAAATTGCAAGAGGATCTTGATAAATTGGAAGACTGGGCATCAAAATGGCAGATGAAATTTAATGTGGACAAGTGCAAGGTTATGCACCTAGGGAAGAACAACCCAAACTATGGTTACACGATGCAAGGTTCCACACTAGGAACCACCACCCAGGAAAAAGATTTAGGCGTCATTGTGGATACCATGTTAAAATCCTCGGCCCAGTGTGCAGCGGCGGCCAAGAGAGCAAATAGAATGCTAGGTATGATAAGGAAAGGAATGGAAAATAAAACAAAAGATATTATAATGCCTCTATATCGTTCCATGGTGAGACCGCACCTTGAATATTGTGTGCAATTCTGGTCGCCGTATCTTAAAAAGGATATAGCGATTTTAGAAAAGGTTCAGAGAAGAGCCACCAAAATGGTAAAGGGGATGGAAGGATACTCCTACGAAGAAAGGCTAAAAAGTTTAGGGTTCTTTAACCTGGAAAAGAGACGGCCGAGGGGAGATATGATAGAAGTCTATAAATTAATGAACGGAGTGGAACGGGTAAACGTAGATCGATTGTTTACCTTATCAGAATATAGAAAGACTAGGGGACATGCAATGAAGCTACAGAGTAAACTATTTAAGACTAATAAAAGAAAATATTTTTTCACTCAACGTGTAATCAAACTCTGGAATTTGTTACCAGAGGATGTAATAAAGGCTGTTAATTTAGCTGGGTTTAAAAAAGGTTTGGACAAGTTCCTGGAGGAAAGGTCCATAAACCATTATTAAGAAGAGACCCAGGATATCAATGCTTGAACCAATACAAGCATTGTGGAACCTGTGTCCCTTGGGGAAACTGCTAGGTACATATGACCTAGATTAGCCACTGTTGGAAACAGAATACTGGGCTTGATGGACCTTGGTCTGACCAGTATGGCATATCTTATGTTCTTAACTCTAGAGACTGAGTGGGAGTTAGACTGGATTTTGGGATGTTTATGACTAGACCCAAATACTGAAGGATATGCATTGTGCAAGATAGGGAATTTCTGGCCTCTGACTCTGATGGGGCTCGAATGAGCCAGTCGTCAAAGTAGGGGAAGACGAATATACCTAGAGTGCGGAGAAATGCTGCTACCACAGCCATGCATTTCGTGAACACTCTTGGAGCTGAGGCCAGACCAAAAGTTAGCACCCTGTATTGGAAGTGCTTTCCCTGGAAAAGGAACCGAAGGAATCTTCTGTGAGTTGGATGGATGAGAACATGGGTTTACGCATCCTCGAGATCTAGAGAACAAAGCCAATCCTGACTCTGAAGGTATGACAGCAGAGTTCCTAGAGAAATCATTTTGAATTTCTCTTTGAACAGGAATTTGTTCAATTCTCTGAGGTCCAAGATAGGTCTGTATCCCCCTGTTTTCTTTGGGATGGGGAAATAGGGGGAGTAGAATCCTGTACCCTGCTGATGAATGGGTACTTCTTCTATTGCCCCTTGGGCAAGAAGTGAAGAGACCTCTTGATCTAACAGATTGATGAGAGAGGTCTGAGAATTGAACTGGCTTACCATTGTGTGTGGGGGCATGCACAGAAAGTGCAGCTTGTACCCCTCTCTGATAATGGAGAGTGTCCAATGCTCTGCTGTTATCTGCTCCCACCTGGGGGCAAAATGGCATAACCTTCCTGGAATGGTGGAAGGCTCTGGTCCATTGAGGGCCAGGAAGGCTAAGTTCTCTAGATGAAAGTCAAAGACCTTGTGGAGGCTGAGACTGCTGAGACGGTTGAGGCTTAACAGTCTTCGCCTTCCTTTGTTTGGGTGGTTGCTGAGTTCTCCGGACAGGTTGACCTGCAGAACGTGCCTGCTGAGAATAAGCAGGATAATTTTTTTTCTTTTTTGAAAAGAATGGTTTCTTAAAAGATTTCTTTCTTGGGGGGGGCGCTAGTGAGCCCGCTACCGAATGGCTGCATCCTAGTGTTGCTCCGTCCTGGGCTCCCCTCTCCTTTCGCTAACATCAGCAATTCTTTAGCGTTATCCCCCGGTTTTACCGGAATTGCTCTGCTGTACGTCGGGCGATTCAATTTGTGCCCTTTTGCGAGGCTCCGCGTACCACAGCGCGCTCTGAAGTCCGGTTTGAAGCCCGGTGCCGGCCTACACTGTAAGCTGACTTCGTGGCGCTGCTCCTGGCTGACGGCGCGCCTCAGATTAACCCACTTCACCTGGGAGTCCCGGCGCTGAGCTCTCTGCCTGCCACATCCTGGAAAATCGGTGCCTGGAGGAAGCGACTGTACTCGTGGCTGGGAACTGAAGAGGAGAGGAGGATCGGTGCTCCGGCGTCGTCGCTGCCTTCCTGGCTGACACTTCCCCCTTGAGATCTAGCTACCCACATACGGAGGAGGTGAGAGTGTCGGAGACCCGACGTGGAAGTGCTTGGCGGGTGTCCGCGGTGGGGGTGAAGACTTTGGCAGCCATAACTGCGTGGAGCTGGAACGCATGGGCTTCTTTGCGTTCCAACAGGCATAGCAGGGCCCTGATCACGTGGGTCCTCCCTAGCGAATCAGCTGCTGCCTTCATGAGCTGCTCCATCTCTGGATCTTACAACTGCATTCTGAGATCCATGCTACAGCACAGTGCTTGTCCTTGGCCCGGTGACTCCTACAGTCCGTTTGTTTGCTCTTGGATCAGTCGCACGGGCAGCAGTCCTTCCCCACATTTGCTAGCCTGGCTCCGGGAAAATAATCTGCATCGGGCTTACCCCCTCTCTACACTTTGTGGACTCTGCTATCTTGAGTGAATCTGGAGCTCCCCCTACTGACAAGTGGGATCGCTTGGCATTGTTATTTTTCTCCTGCTATACTTTCCTTTCCTTTTTTTTTTTTTCTTTTCCCTTGACCACCTTGCTCATACCCTCCGCCCGCATTCCTGTAGCTGGCCACTACATATCCCCGGGCTGCTGGACTGTTAATTCACCCCATGGCTGCTAAGGCTAAAAATCCCGAGGCCCGGGAGGGAATGCGCTCGTCCCAGTGGCTGCAGGGCAAGAGTGGCGCTCCGCCTAGCCCAACCAGTAAACAACCTTCGGAGGGTTCTGATGATGAGACTGTGAGTGAAAATGAGTTGGAACCCATTACGCTGTCTACGCACGCCCTTCTTCAGCGAGAGCTTCGCAGGGGCTTTGAGGATCTGGCAGGCGAATTTCACTCCATGCGCGCGGAAGTGATGAGCACAATCGCGGAACTTCGGAGTGACATAAAAGACCTGGGTATGTGTGTGGAAGAGGTCGAGACGAAAGTTGAAGACCATGATGGTGCCCTGGTGGATTTACAATGTGCTCTCGACAGACAACGTGCGCAAGCAATGGAGCTGACTTATAAAATTGATGACATTGAAAACCGCTCATAAGAACATAAGATATGCCATACTGGGTCAGACCAAGGTCCATCAAGCCCAGTATTCTGTTTCCAACAGTGGCCAATCTAGGTCATACGTACCTAGCAGTTTCCCCAAGAGACACAAGTTCCACAATGCTTGTACTGGGTCAAGCATTGATATCTTCGGTCACTTCTTAATAATGGTTTATGGACCTTTCCTCTAGGAACTTGTCCAAACCTTTTTTAAACCCAGCTACACTAACAGCCTTTACTACATCCTCCGGTAACAAATTCCAGAGTTTGATTACACGTTGAGTGAAAAAATATTTTCTTTTATTAGTCTTAAATAGTTTACCCTGTAGCTTCATTGCATGTCCCCTAGTCTTTCTATATTCTGATAACGTAAACAATCGATCTACGTTTACCCGTTCCACTCCGTTCATTAATTTATAGACTTCTATCATATCTCCCCTCAGCGGTCTCTTTTCCACGTTAAAGAGCCCTAACCTTTTTAGCCTTTCTTCATAGGAGTATCCTTCCATCCCCTTTACCATTTTGGTGGCTCTTCTCTGAACCTTTTCTAAAATCGCTATATCCTTTTTAAGATACGGCGACCAGAACTGCACACAATATTCAAGGTGCGGTCTCACCATGGAACGATATAGAGGCATTATAATATCTTTTGTTTTATTTTCCATTCCTTTCCTTATCATACCTAGCATTCTATTTGCTCTCTTGGCCGCCGCTGCACACTGTGCTCCCGTTGCAACAATGTGCGTTTACGAGGAATCCCGGAAGCGGCGGGGGGCGGTGAAGACCTGCCAGTGGTCCTCAAAAATTTGATAGCTGAACTGCTCCCGGCAGAGGAACTGGATGCCCATGGGTCAGGAATGGAAATTGAGCAAGTCCATCGTGCCTTGGGAAAGCCTCCTAATAACCAACCCCGGGATGTCATCGTGAGATTCTTGCGATATACTGATGCTGAGCTTCTCATACGCAGGGGTCGGGAGAAAAAAGCGATCCGATTTCAAGAAGCACCGGTAACTGTATACCAGGACCTCTCAGCGTTCACACTGGCCCGACGGAGGGAGATGAAACCAGTTACGATGGTCCTGAACAATAAAGGAATTCGCTACTCCTGGTCCTTTCCGTTTCGGATGAACTTCCTCTTGGGTAATAAAAAGATCTCAGCGAAGGACCATACAGAGGCTTGGAGAGCTCTGCGCCAGGCGGGTCTTGTAGAAGATAATGCGCTGCCTCATCCTCCGACCCCTAAGCCTCAGCATTTGAAGTGGACTCGGGTGGGAAAGCCTGTCTGATTTTTCTTGGAGCAGGAGTGTCTGCTTTCCTGTCCGGGGAGCTCTGCTCAGGGGTTCACTGCCTCCAGGACTAAACTTTGCTGTTCTCCATCTCTGTTCTTGTTGAGCCATAGGCTCTTGGTCTGGAAGGGATATGGGTGTTGGTTCACCGCTATATGGGGGCGGTGCGGGACGTGATGATGTTTTGTCAAAGGGGTATTAATGGCATACTACTTTATTGGTGATTTGCATAACGGGGACATGATATTACACTTTATGCTTGTAGTTAGCTTCTACGGGGGCCCGGACGGAGTTTAGTTTGGGGTCAGTTTAACCGTGTCCTGTTTTTTCTTTAACAGGCGGGTGGTACTGACGGGAAGGGGGGTGGGGGGGGGTAAATCACTACAGACAGCCTGGTGGAGAAAGGCTGATGGCTTCATCTTCTGGTTAGCCGTCCATATCTTACAAGTGCTGTGGGGAATGCAGGCTGCGGGCCAGGGGGGAGGCAGAGGGTGGGGGGGACCTGGTGGTTGAATATCGATGTTGCGCTTGATTTCATTGAATGTTAAGGGTCTTAATTCCCCTAGAAAACGATCTCTACTGTTCTCGGAATTGAGGTCCTTGAAAGGGGACATTGTATTTTTACAGGAGACACATCTCCACGCTAACAACCAGGGGTGGTTAAAGTGTAAGCCTTATTCTGAGGTGTGGGTAGCCTCAGACGTGCATGGGCGGAAGAAAAGCGGTGTGGCCTTATTTCACCAGAGCTTATCTCTCCGGGTGGAGGAGGTTAAAACAGATGCCCTGGGAAGGTGGCTTTTTGCGAATATACGCCTGGAGGGTCAAATATTAACCCTAGCTAACATCTATGCGCCTAATGAAGGACAGGGATCCTTCTTCACGCGGCTGAAAGCCGAGCTAGCTGACTTCGCGAAAGGCCCCATTATACTCGGCGGGGATTGTAACACCCATCTGGTGCCCCATCTGGATTCCACGGGTAGTACTGGGAGGGTGGTGGGCGGGCCCGGTAAGGCATTGCAGAAACTTCTGGTGGATCTGGGCTTGCGTGATGTTTGGAGGGAGACTCATGAAGGGGAGAGAAGTTACACATATTACTCGCCCGCCCATCAGGTGTATACTCGCATAGATTATTTCTTGTTGGATCAGCGCCTGATGGATGAGAGAGTGGAGGCTGGCTATGGGGCACTAACCTGGTCAGATCATGCTCCATGCTGGCTTACCCTTCCGGCGGACTTGGGCAGTGTGCGTCAATGGCTTTGGAGACTTGATGTACGATTCCTTCGGCGACAATTCGCTGTGCAGGAGCATGGCTGTTTCATAAATGATTTTTTCGCGATGAACGACACTGGTGAGGTTTCACTTCCCATGGTTTGGGATGCCTTTAAGGCCACGGCTCGGGGCCAGCTTATTGCAGAAGCGGCCCGCACGCGGAGGGCTTGGAGACGGGAATATTGTCAGCTTGTGGGAGACTCTTCCCGACTACGCTCAGAGCATGCCCAAACTGGGTCGAAGCAGGTCTTGCGCCAGTGGAGGGTTGCCCGGGCTAACTTGGATGCCTGTTTACAAAGAGAATTAGCCAACAAACATCGGAAATTGCGACAAAAACTTTCTATGAGCAGGGGGAATAAGACTGGCCGATTCCTTGCCTTACGTCTCCGGCAACAGCAATCTGTGAGGGTGGTTCGTGAGCTTCGAGATTCTGGGGGGCAGAAGAGGGTGATCTCTCGGGAGATCCGCGACGTCTTCGCTTCATTTCTGGAACAGTTATATAAAGCCGAACCTTTCGATCTGCCTCGTGTGCAGGGCTTCTTACGGACGATCACTTTGCCATGGTTGACCGACTCAGATCGGGATCAATTAGACACTGAACTTACAGTGGAGGAGGTGGAATTCGCAATCCAACGCCTGAAAACCAGGGGAACGCCGGGTAGTGATGGTTTCCCCGTGGAGTACTATAAAAAATTCCGTATGCAACTAGCGCCGACGCTGGTAGTACTCTTTAACGAGGTTCTGAGGGGGGCGTCTCTTCCCCCATCCCAGCGTGAGGCTTTGATAGTAATGCTCCCTAAGCCAGATAAGCCCCTAGAGGACGCGGCCTCATACCGCCCCATTTCCCTATTAAATACGGATGTTAAAATACTTGCCTCCATATTGGCTGCGCGATTGAACCGGGTCCTGCCATCTTTGGTACATCCTGACCAGGTTGGGTTTGTGCCGGGGCGCCAGGCGGCAGATAATATTCGGCGAATGTTGCAGGTTATTCACGCTGCACAGCAAGACTTACAGCCGACCTTAGTGGTGGGGGTTGATGCTGAAAAGGCCTTTGACCGTGTTAGCTGGGGTTACCTCTGGTGTGTGCTAGATACGATGGGCTTTGGTCCTAATTTCATTCGATGGGCTCATAGCCTATATCAAGACCCTAGGGCGTGTGTCCGGGCTAATGGGGGTCAATCGAGAACTTTCTCACTGGAAAGGGGCACTCGCCAAGGGTGTCCTCTGTCGCCGCTTCTGTTTGCACTGGTGATGGAACCCTTGGCGCAGAGCTTTCGTGAACATCCGGGCATATGGGGCGTTCGCGTGGGCTCCGCGGATTACCGGATTGCGCTATTTGCCGATGATATCATATTATCCCTGGTGAAACCCGCTGCGTCCCTCTCTGCTGCTATGCACCTCTTCGAGACCTTCTCCCAGGTGTCTGGCTTCAAGATCAATTACACTAAATCTGAGGTTCTTAATGTTGGGGTTTCTGATGCGGTTTGCGAGGAACTTCAAGCCACCTACCCCTTCTGCTGGGTGTCAGGTGCCTTACGCTATTTAGGGGTGAATCTGACAGTGGAGCGGGCAGCCCTTTTCAAGGCTAACTACGAACCACTACTACGGCAGGTTCGGCGTGATTTGGAGACCTGGAATAGCCTGATACTATCCTGGTTTGGGCGTATTGCGGTGGTTAAGATGGTGATCGTTCCACGTTTCTTGTAACTTTCCAGGTTCTCCCTATAACGTTGGCTCGGGGAATATTGGCCTCTTGGCAAACCATGCTTATGAAGTTTATCTGGCGGTACTGTTGACCGCGTTTGGCACGTCGAATTCTCTATACCCGTACGCGCTTTGGGGGCATGGGGACTCCGAATCTTCACTGGTACTATGCGGCCGCGCAATGTTGTGCCGGGGTGGAGTGGATGATAGCGGATAGTTTCAAGCGATGGGTGCAATTGGAAATGGATGTTGCGGGGGCTGCGGGATTGGGAGATCGGCTGTGGCTTGGTCCCAAACTACGAAGTGGTATGCGTTCAAGTAATCCCTATATCCTTCATACCCTCCGCTGCTGGGACCAATTCTTTCGGCCTCGCGGGATGGATCTGACATCTCTGGCACCTATAGTGGATAATGCTTCATTTCCCCCAGGGAAGACTGATCCAGCTTTCCGGGTTTGGGGACATAAGGGCCTTAGCCGCGCTGGACAACTGTTTACTGACGGTAAGTTGCACACATTTAGTACACTTCTGGAGGAATTCGACCTTCCCGATAGCCAATTCTTCCACTATACGCAAGTGGCTCACTGGGTTCAGGCTAGAACCGTATGGCCCCATGTGGCCCGCGATTTGACGGATCTGGAGCGTTTCTGTGAGGGGTGTACTACCACAAAAGGTCTTATAGCGGCCTTGTATGCCCACCTGCAGGGGCAGCAGCCAAGATTCAGCAAGCATAGAGAACTGTGGAATTCTGATTTGAATCTTCTTTATTCGGAGCAACAGTGGGAACAGGTGGAGGGTAGGCTGTGGAAGAGTTTGGTGGCGATCAACGTCCGCGAAACTAATTATAAATTATTATATCGATGGTATATGACACCTGCGTGGATTGCTCGCGTTTATCCGGGGGTTCCGGACCTGTGCTGGCGGAACTGTGGACAGAAAGGAGTTCTGATGCATATCTGGTGGTCTTGTCCTTGCCTCCAAATTTTTTGGAGGGGGATTCAAGCTTGTTTGCAGCAACTTATTGGGCTGAGTGTTCCATGGGATCCGGGCATCTTCTTATTTGGGGTTGCTGTGCCCGGGGCCCGCAGCCCCCAGCTGGCTTTGGTTCGCCACGGTCTGAATGCGGCTCGGCTGTCTATAGCTTCGGCTTGGAAGCAGGCCCTCCCACCGTCCTTGTCTGTCTGGTTGGAACGGATGTGGGATACGTACACAATGGAGCGAGGGGTGGCAGTCGGTAGGATGCGTTTGACGCGCTTTGAGCAGGTGTGGGAACCCTTTGTCCTTCGTTATGGATCCTGATTGCTTGAGGACATGGTACGCCCCCCAAAAAATGTGCGGATCGCCTGCTCTGTCGCGGGATGACCTTCTGTTATACCGCCCTTTTGCTTCATGTGCGTAGATTGGACTGCCTTGCTTTCTTTATTACTGGCTGGTATAGAGGTTCGTGGGTGGGGGGGTGGGGGTGATAGACATTTTACTTTAAGGGTGCTTTTTGTGGTTCGCTGCTGAGTGGGAGGGGGCTGGGGAATAGGGGACGGGGTAGAGTAAAACAATCATAACACCAAAACAAATGAAGGCGTTTCATTGGCTCGCCTTGTGTTCCTTGTTAGTACCTTTGGCTTTGTTATCCTCTGATATTGTAATATGTTTATGGTTTATGTTCTTTTGTATTGCGTGGCTGCCTTTCAATAAAAAAAAAAAAAAAAGGATTTCTTTCTTGCAGGATCAGCTGTAGACTTGGACAGTCTGTCCAAGGTGGAGTTTTCCGCATCCATCTCGTTGGCTTTCTCTTGCCAATCTCTACCAAACAGGTTCTCACCAGTACAAGGAATATTTCCCAGTTTGTCTTGTACCCAGAGCTCCAGATCAGATGCCTGGAGCCAAGCAATTCTACGTGCACCTATGGCAATGGCCGAGGTTCTGCTTATGCACTCAAAGCAGTCAAAAGCTGCACGGTTGACAAATTTCGAAACATCTTGGGCATGTTTGACCAATGTGAGAAAATCCTGTCTTCTATCATCAGGAAGAATAGGACTCAAAGTCTGTAAGTCATCTGACTTCCTTCAGGAACATTCCCATGTATAGACTATGGAACTGATCCTGGCAGAAAGGATGGAAGCTTGGAAGACACGACGTCCAAAAGCATCCAGAGTTCTGCACTCATGTCCTGGAGGATTAGAGGCATGTCTCTTTGCACTCTTGATCCTTCTCATAGCTGATTCCACTACAATAGAGTGGTTAGGAAGCTGAGTTTTGTGGAATCCAGGACAAGGAGGGACTCGATACAGAGTATCCAGTCTACGAGAATGAGGAGAGGTGGTAAGAGGTGTCTCCCACATTCTCAACATGAGATCATACAAGATTTCAGGGATGGGCAAGGTAACTGCCTCCTTAGGAGTTTTAGGATATTGTAAAATTTCCAACTCCTTTGCTCTGGGCTCTGTTTCAGATCCCACAGTAATGGACAGGCCTCGAGCCACCTCCCTGGTGAAATCCTGAAAGGACATGTCCTCTGGAGGGGACATCCTACATTTAGGGGAGGAAGGCTCCTCTGGGAGAAGAATTCCTGCATCGATAGAATTGTCAGAATCTTCAGACTCTTCTGAAGACTCGAAGTATCTTCTGTCAGGATGCTGTTGAAAAGCCCGATACGCATACCGACCGAAGTTGGTACCGGAGGGCATCGGAAGTCGATGCTAACGGTACCGGTACTGATACTGATACCGGTGCCGGGGTCAGTGCCGGTACCAGTTGAAGAGTCTGACGCAGTTCCGAGGGCGTCGACGCCGCAAGGAGAGCACCCAGACTGCGCTCAATGGCCAGGACTCTCTGGTCTATCGACGCTGCTGATGCCTGGGTGTCGGTACCGGAGAA
This sequence comes from Ichthyophis bannanicus, assembly GCA_033557465.1. Classification (NCBI taxonomy): domain Eukaryota; kingdom Metazoa; phylum Chordata; class Amphibia; order Gymnophiona; family Ichthyophiidae; genus Ichthyophis; species Ichthyophis bannanicus. The sequence goes on along the minus strand of CM066031.1, from coordinate 1,002,686,849 downwards.
GACCACCGGTACCCCAGAGCATGACACCAGTAGTTCTGCCGAGGTCGAGGCCTCGAGAAAATCCTGGAGCCCCGATAATGCTTTGGAAGCCGAAGCCTCCCGCCGGGGCAATTTTGCCGGTGTGAAATCCTCGAGGGCAACGCCAGAGGCATCTCGATGCTTAGAAGGAGATCTACCCTTTGAGGACCGGCTAGACTTATGTTTAGTTACCTGAGATCCACGGGAGGAAGACGAAGCCCTGGAAGATGTCGATGCCACCGAAGCTGCATCAGAGGGAAACAGGGTACTGAGTTTGGTGGCTCAGTTCTGTCGACCTCTCTTGGACATCATGGCACAGGCCATACACTCCGAGATGGAATGGTCAGGACCTAAACATTTTAGACACCACTCATGGGTGTCAGTGACGGAAATGGTACAGTCACACTTGGTGCACTTTTTAAAACCGGGAGGAGAGTTTTTCCATTATGGAAAAATATCTTGGGCCTAAGGCCCAAAATGGCGTGTGCACCTAAAAACAAAAAGGGGAAAAAGTGAGTTGTTTTTTTTTTTTTAAAGAAATACAGAAGTAAAGAAAAGAACCGGCGGTGCCGGTAAAACGTCGAGGAAGGCAGACGCGACCACATAAAGAAGGAACATTTTCTGCGGTGACAGGAACACGACCTGCTGGCTCCGCGGAAAACAAAGAACTGGAGATAGGCAGTTGGGAAAGGCGGGAAGGCAGTACGCAGGCGCTGTGGGATGCTCCCAAAAGCTTCCTGGTTGGACGCTGGGGAGCGTTCCCGCGCAGGCTCCATTGGTACCGACGTACCCATATGTGAAGACTACATTTCTGCTTGTTCCTGGAGATAGTCACTTTACATGGCAGAGAAACAGCCCAAATCCCTTCGAAGCATCATTCTCCATCTGCCAGTGCTTTAGCTATGTTTTGTTTGGGCCTTGAAACCATTTAAAAAAAAAGAAGAAAAAGGGGATGATAATGGAAAAAAAAACAAAGAATCTCTGTTATAACATTTGATGACCAAAGTATCTTAATAGGCTCCTAGACACTGTCTTCACACTCAAGGTCCTGGAGAATGTCAGACCTCTAATCCAGTCACACTCTCACAAAGAAGGTCTCACATATATTAAACAAGCTAATCCCAATATATGTGTATAACCAGGTAACCATGTTCATGCTTTTATGTAGGAGGGACCTGTTTCCTCACCATGTAGGAAACAGACTCCCATAAATCAGGTATAAGCTATTAGATAACTGTCTGCGTATCCTGAGCCGTTCTGCCATTCACTCTAATCGCCTTTCATTACACTTTTCTAGTGTCTGATACTGCAAATTGTCTTCACTTCATCCTAGAAGTCCTAAAAAAAAGAAGAGGAGGGCAACCTTCAACAATTACTTTCCTGTCAGTGGACAACGCATTGCAATGTGTGCCTTTGAGTCAATCCTGACTCCTGGCGACCCAGAAGCTCCTGGGTTTCCTTGGCAGTGTCACCGGAAGTAGATACAATGAGGTAAACAAGACCAAATGAGCCTCACACTTACTTTCTGTCACAATAAGTACTGTAAATTACTACTCTTTAAAAAAAGAAAGAGGCATACCACTTTGTACTTGCTCTTTCAACCTTCTTTCTCCTAAAAGGCTTGGTTTTAGAAAAATATTATTCTGCCACAGACACTCTCCTCTACGTAAAACTAAGACTGCTGCAGCTATTCCTGTATCAAATGGCTGCTCAGTCTGCCCTAGCTATTACCCGGGAATCTCTTAACACAACTATTTTAACTGCACTTGTATTGCACTACCAATTTGTTCCTTCCCTGCATCTTTAAGATTAAATACATACATAGCACAGAATAAAATGAACTAAAAATATGTATCTGTGGATAGTCGTCATGACCATGACAAAGTCCACTTTTACCTTTGCACCCTCAGCTTTGGAATCACCCATATGTGGCTGATTATATCCTTCTTGTCCATACCGAAAGTAAAGTTACTTATTTGTAACAAAGGTGACCTGGCGCTATCAGGGATGATGTCACCTATGTGCGGCTGATTTATCCTGCTGTCCAAGGAGAACTTCCATTTTGAGTAACCAGCCTTAGCAAGGTATGTTAAACTACCTTAATGTACCTAAGGTTGTTTTGAAAATTGTCCTTCATATTGGCTCCTAACAGCATCTCTTATGATCATCATATAGAAGAGTGTCTGTCATCAAATATGCACACAGCAACTATAATACAAAGAAACCACTGACCACATGCATTAAACATATGGACTTAAGGGCTTGCCAAATATTCATAGAGGCCTCAAACACATGAGCAGAGCAGTGACAGATGAGATTTAGGGTCAGGACTTAAGGCTGAAATAAAAATAAATCATCCAAAATTCAAGAAAACTGAGTATTTGTAGGAGCAACACATTTTTCCATTCCATCGCAATCTGAGATCAGTGTGGAAAAATGTGTAATCCAAATACTGAAGTGAGGCAGTGTTTGTGTTTCTCAGCACAAACTGCAAGACTTCAGGATGTCATTTACTGTATGTAAAGTGTTTCTGGGATCTTTTAAAAATAATCCCCTCAATTTTAAAAAAGCATCTAGAAGTTTGGAGTTGTGCTGAACATTTGGGTGCTTTTTTACCCCTGATTTTGGCAGCAGTATGCGTAGGATGAATTTAAATGACCCACTCTAGGCATAATGCTATGTGTTCCACAAGGAGACCAAGTTGGGGTGTTCTGGGGGTTGGGCCAGAAATGCATATATTTCACAAGCATAGTGTGACGCTCGTGCCCCTACCAGGCGGTTGCCTAGTAGGGACGGCTGGCCATCTTATATCCCTTCTAGGATTTTTGTGTAGTTGTGTCCGAAAGGAAGAGCCAAGTGGTTATTAAAGCGCACAGGAAATTTTATTCGGTTTCCAGGCTGGTAAGTGGTGAACATAAAAATTCTTCAAGCATAACTTTTTCCAGACAAAAGAAAATACAGGATAACTTCTCCAGAAATCAAAATGTCCAAAACATTGTAACCTGGAACAAAACTCACTGCAGTTTCTGTTCCTCACTGCAATTGCTTAACATTATAAAACAAAAGCATTTGTAAAACTCTTCACACAGTGGATGGGTTATCAGCTTCAAGCCTGCTGTTGCCACACACACACAAACAGTTTCAGCTGTTTGGGCCTTCACTGAGGTTCTGCAGTTTCAGGTTCTAAGGAGATATTCTTAACCCTTTTTCTTCAGGTTTACTCCTCTCTTCCAGCTTCTGAAACTGTCTTTAAATTGCAACAGCCTCTTTTTATATTCCACTGTTTCTAGCTCACATTCTTAGTGTATCTTAGTGCACAGCTCACATTCCATCTCAGAGACCTCAGACTCAACAACACTTTCCTCAGGGCCTACCTCCATGCTCTCAATTGAGCTACAGCTGGGTGCTTCCTGAAAGTGCTCTGGTGTCTTTTCCTTAAGAGTCTTCACAAGATTAAACAGTCTCTCCCACTGCCTGGCCTTGCCTTCTCTAGGCCGGTCTCTTGGGGGTCTCTCCTGTTTAACCTCCCTGGTGAGATATTTCTTGCTGTGCTGAGCCCTCTGGGATATGAAAGTCTCCTCTGAGTCAGAGCAAGAACTGTCCTGCTGGCAATGCTTGTTCCCTGCGTACCTTTCTTGGCTGCCTTTATAATGGTTCCTCCTTTTGCTGCTCTCCTTGGCTGCAAAGGTTCTCCTCAGCTTGGCCCCAGATCTTTCCTGTCTGTGCCTTCTGGGAACTGGACTCGAACCTGGGCTAGGCCTTGAACTGCGACTGCCACTTATGCTTGCTCCTGCACTCCTCCTGGACCTTCTTCTCCAAGCCCCTTCCAAACTCAAACTGGCTCTCCCTCTTGTGTTTGTTTTTTCTCTGTTAACTGTTGAGCAGGGCAACTCCCTTCCTAGCTCCTCCCACTTGGACCTCCTACTCCTATGCAGGGTTGTCCTGTGGTCTGTGATTGGTTTACCCTTAGCTCTGCCCCCTAGGTTCCTTTCAGGGCTTCTAGTATGGAGTATGTAGTTTTGTGCGCCCATCCCCCGCAAAGAAGAAAAATCCTTCTTTTTTTCAGTTTTCCCTAGCTGGGCTGCACCCTCCTTACCACAATAGGTACTGTTTTTCAGCACCTATACATCTAGACTATGTGTTTGGGTCAGACACAGAATACCCAAGTATAATCTGGGGCATCTGGGACAAATGCATAGGCACCGATATTGGCTGCCTTTGCGTGTAAAGTATATGCATAACTTTGTACATACCTATGCTCCTATATTCAGCGATGGATGCTAAAACACATAGCACTGCTGAATATCAGCATACGTTGAAATGTCTTGTTTAGATTTTTGATTCATGCCTCAGACATCCTTCTCAAAATTAAGTCCAATTGTGCAAACATTTCTGTAATAATTATGGATATTTCTTACTGGAGTTTTAATACCATAAGGGACTAAGCAGACTGAGAACTGATTGGATAGAAGCTTGAGAATCAGTTGCATCCATGGTAGTTAAGCTTTAATGCATAAAATTATGGGGTCATGTATTTAGAGTATAAAAATCCGAGGGTAGGGTAGGAGACCCAAACTACAGCTTATGGTCTACACCTAGCCATAGGGCTCATTGTTTTGGCCTGTCATACCTTTCCTTGCTGCCAGATCTAGCCTACAGAAGGTTTTTTCTTCTCCACATAACAGCAGAGGAAAGGCTATTGGGTTTCCTTGGCCCTACCAGCAGAAAAGAAGCTGGTTTGGCCCATGCACAAAATAGTTAAATGGCTGCTGGCAGGGAGGTGAGGCTTTTGAGAGGTCGATGATGACTGGGAGAGAGGGGTGACAGAGTGAAGGTAAGAGAGAGGAAGGAAAAGGTGTGTGTTGGGGGGAGGCAGAGAATGAGAAAGAAGGGAGTTGGCAGGGAGAGAATGAGGGTGAGGGGACAGATCAGTAATGAAAGGAAAGGAAAAAAGGGTGCGTGCAGAGTTGCCAAGTTACCCAGTTCCATGAATGAGATTTTAAGCCAGTCCTGGATTTCTGACTCTCTCATTCAGATGCATTATGGGACCTACAACACCGATTCCAATGGGTAAAATCAGGGATTACAAAAACCATACTGCACTGCAATGCAAATTTAAACCCAGAATTGGCAAAACATCTCCTGGAACTGGGTAACTTGGCAACTCTATGAGGGAAAGGAGAAAAGAGATAGGGCAAGAGTGATTAAAAGGTCAAGGGGGTAAAGCACAGTTACTTACCTGTAACAGGTGATCTCTGGGAACAGCAGGAATTAGTCCTCACATATGGGTACGTCGGTACCGACGGAGCCCGTGCGGGAAAGCTCCCCAGCTTCTTAGAATAGAAGCTTTTGGGACCTCCCACTGCACATGCGCACTGCCTTCCCGCCTTCCTGAACAGCTCTCCTCAGTTTCGAGTTTATAGCTGAGTCAACAGAGAGAGGACAGGAAGATAGATAGATAAAAGATACAACTCCTAGGGGAGGTGGGTGGGATGTGAGGACTAATTCCTGCTGGTCCCAGCCATCACCTGTTACAGGTAAGTAACTGTGCTATCTCCAGGAACAAGCAGGAATAAGTCCTCACATATGGGGACTCCCTAGCTTAGATGCATGGGATCCCTGTAAGGTTCGCCATCTTCGTATGGATCTCAGGCATCCATTCTGGGAAGGTGGGCAGGAGTTGTTTAGGAATGGAACAGGTGCTTGAGGACAGCCTGGCCAAACAAGGCATCCCGGCGGGAGTCCTTGTCCAAACAGTAATGGGCTGTGAAGGTATGAACCGAGGCCCAGGTAGCGGCTCGACAGATCTGATCTATGGAAACAGAGTGCAGATGAGCCATAGAAGTTGCCATGGCCCTCACATTGTGAGCAGTGACATGGCCTTCCAGAGAAATGTTTTTGCTCTGGTAAGCAAAAGAAATACACTGAGCAATCCAATTGGAAAGTGTACGCTTGGGAGACTGGAATCCCAAATGGGAAGGATCAAAGGCCACAAAAAGTTGAGAAAGACTTTCGATGTGGCTGAGTCCTATAAGGTAACAAAGCGAGAGCTCTTTACAATCCAGAGTATGAAGGTTCCTCTCTGCATTGGATGCATGAGGAGCTGGAAAAAGACAGTAGATATACCTCTTGATTAAGATGAAAAGGCGAGACCACTTTAGGCATAAAGTGGGGATTCGTCCTACGGACCACGTGAGCATGATGTAATGTTGTGTAAGGTGGATTAGTCACTAATGGCTGAAGCTCACTGATGCGGCGTGCCGTAGTGACTGCAATGAGGAAGATGACCTTCGAGGAAAGAAATTTCTAGGAGGTGGAATAGAGTGGCTCATAAGGTGGGTTCATAAGTTGACCGAGCACTAGATTCAAATCCCATCGACCGGGGGTGGTCTGATGGGAGGTTTAGTGAGAGTCAGGCCTCTCATGAATCTTGCAACAAGAGGATGAGAGGAGATAGGTTGTCCATTTATATGTTGCAAGGATGCTGCAATAGCACTTAAATGGACTCTTACCGAATTCGTCTTGAGGCCTGCATTGGATAGATGCAGGAGATAATCAAGAAGAGAATTCAAAGGAAGTGCCAGAGGGTCAAGACCCGCTGAGCACACCAAATGGAAAACGTTTCCATTTGAAAGCATAGGAACGCCTGGTAGAGGGTTTCCTAGAGGCAGAAAGGATATCTTTCACTGGTTGGGAAAGATGAAAGTCTTGAAGGCTTAAGCCTTCAGTAACCAAGCACTGAGGTGAAGGGATTTGGGGTTTGGGTGCCACAAAGTCCCCTCCTCCTGAGACAGGAGGTCTGGCGCAGCTCCCAGATCCAAGTAGGATCCCTGGGAGAGCTGTAGAAGTAGAGGGAACCACACTTGGCGTGGCCAGCGTGGAGCTATGAGGATCATAGTTCCATGATCCCTCTGGAGTTTGAACAGAGTCTTGGGAATCAAAGGAATGGGTGGAAAGGCATATAGGAATGCCTGACTGCCAATTCAGGAGAAAGGCGTCCGTAGCCTGAGCTCCCTGACACGGAGTTCTGGAACAGAACCGGGCAAGTTTGGCATTCCACGGACTAGCAAAGAGGTCTATGTCCGGGGTCCCCCATTCCTGAAAGATTCGGTTTATTTGGTCCAAATGTAGGGACCATTCGTGTGGCAGCAGAACTCGACTGAGCCTGTCTGCCCGAGAGTTTTGAACTCCTGGGAGATACACTGCTAGCAGGTGAACCTGATGCTCTCTGGCGAAGCCCATAGTCTTAGAGCTTCGTTGCAAAGCGACAGAGAGCCCGTCCCTCCTTGTGTTTGTTTATGTAAAACATGGCCACCTGATTGTCCGTCTGAACTAGGACAGTGAGGTTGGCTAGGAGGGAGTGGAAGACCTTGAGGGCAAGGTAAATTGCTCGCAGTTCCAGAAGATTGATATGAAGGGTGGTCTCCTGTAGAGACCAAGTGCCCTGAGTGGAGAGAGTTTGCGATGGGCTCCCCACCCTGTTGGGAGGCATCTGTTGTGAGGGTTGCTTGGGGTAGCAATGGTTGAAATGGAGCCCCCAACAACAGATTCTTGGTGGAAGTCCACCAGTGGAGGGACCAAAACAGACGATCGGAGTTTGTATTGGTCTGAGAGCGCTCCTGACGCCTGAGTCCACTGAGTGGCCAGGGTCCATTGAGATGCTCTCATATGAAGACGAGCATAGGGCACCACATGCACTGTGGAGGCCATATGACCCGTAGGCGTAGCATTTCACTGGCTGTCAAGTGAGTGCTGGAATTAGCTTTGTAGTCCAAAATCAGTAGGCGCTGGACTCGAACATGTGGGAAGGTAGGCCCTTGCAGTGATGGTGTCCAACTGGGCCCCTATGAATTCTAGAGATTGAGTAGGGATGAGTTGGGACTTGGGAAGGTTTACTACCAGTCCCAGATACTGCAAAAGGCTCCTTGTGTGGTCCAGGGAAATCTGGGCCTGTGGACTGAGTTTGGAGCTCGGATGAGCCAGTCGTCCAGATATGGGAAGACAAGATTCCCATGCCTCTTAGAAATGCGGCTACGACTGGCATGCATTTTGGGAATACTCTTGGAGCAGAGGCTCGACCGAAGGGGAGTCCGCTGTAGTGGAAAGGTTTTCCCGGAAACAGATGGCGAAGATACTTTCTGTGGGAGGGATGGATGAGTATGTGTGTATAGCCATCCTGAAGGTCTAGAGAACAAAGCCAGTCCTGACCCTGGAGGTAAGGAAGGAGAATGCCGAGAGACAGCATTTTGAATTTCTCCTTGAAGAGAAATTTGTTCAATTCTCTCAGATCTAGGATTGGTCTGAATCCCCCTGTCTTCTTTGGAATGAGAAAATAAGGGGAGTAGAAACCGGACCCTTGTTGAGGAAGATGAACCTCTTCTATGGCCCCTTGGGCAAGAAGAGAGGAAACCTCTTGACCCAACAGGGTTAGGAGAGATGGGGGAGAATTGAATGGTCTCAACATATGAGGGGGAGGAAGGCTGGAGAAATGAATTTTGTAACCCTCTCGAATGATAGAGAGGGTCCATTGTTCTGTTGTGATTTGTTCCCATCTGGGAGCAAAGTGAACCAACCTTCCGGGTATGGTGAGAGGTTCTGGTTGTGTTAGAACCAGAAGTGGCAAGTTCCCTAGGAGCAAGTCAAAACCCCTGAGGTGGTGGAGCCTGCTGAGCTACAGTAGCTGCTGCAGGCTTAGCTCGTGCTTGTTTGGATTGCTGACGCTTAGCAGTATAGCGAGGTTGAGAAGACTGCTGGCCCGTATTTGAAGCACCTCTGGCCTTCTTATAGTTAGGCCTTTTAAAAGACTTTTTCTTAGTAGGAATTGAAGTGGACTTTGAAGTCTTTCCAAGGTGGCATTTTCAGCATCCATCTGGGTGGCTTGATTTGCCACTCTGTCCCCAAATAAGTTCTCACACCTGTACAGGGCAGATTCCGTAAGCCATCTAGAACCCAAGGTTCCAGATCAGAGGCCTGGGAGCCAAGCAAGACGTCGGGCTGCAATAGCATGCCCGAAGCCCTACTGGCTCCCTCAAAGGAATCATATGCTGCCCTATTAGAGAACTTAGAAACCTCTAAGAGTTGTTTCACTAGGGAAAGGAATCCCTGCTTTTTTATCCTCAGGGATAAAGGGGGCAAAATGCCGCACCTTTTTGGCAAGTTCCTCCAGGAACATGCCCATATAGAGACTGTAGGAATTAATCCTGGCTATAAGCATACTAGCCTGGAAAATTTTCCTACCAAAAGAGTCCAAAGACTTACATACCCGTCCTGGAGGGGTGTAAGAGTGCCTTTTGGTACTCCTAATCTTCTTCATTGCAGACTTCACAATAGAGTGGTGGGGCAATTGAGTCTTTTGGAAACCAGGAGAAGGAGGGACCCTATACATGGTGTCCAACCTACGGGAATAAGGAGACAAAGTCAAAGGATTTTCCCAGAAATCCATCAGTTGTTCTTGAAGGATTTCATGGATAGGCAGGGTAACTGCCTCCTTAGGGGCCTTTGAGTATCCCAAAATATCCAGTATTTTGGATCTGGGTTCCTTATCAGAGGATGTGGTAATAGAAACGGCTGAAGCCATATCTAAAACAAAGTCCTGGAAGGACAAATCCTCTTGAGGGGACAATCTCCTTTTAGGAGAAGAGGGCTCCTCAGGTAATTTGAGTGAAAACTCAGCAGAATCATCAGAGGAGTGAAAATCCTCAGAGGAATCGGTGCTTTCCTCTAACGCACGATACGCGTACCGATCGGTATCGATATCGGGCGTATCGGGTATGGAACCGGTATGGAGCGAAAGCCCATACGGTACCGACTTGCGTTTAGAGGTGGACGGCCTCGATACCGGCATGGCGGACGATACCGGTATCGGGCCCGGAACCGCTGAAAAGCGGAACCGATGGCGTTGCAGCTTTAATGAAGCCATGACGGCCTGCTGCATGGACTGTAACAGTATCGCCCATGGACGCCATAGCTGCCTGGATGTCGGTACCGGAGTGAACCGGTCCCCCAGAGCAGGCTAACAGGTGAATCTGTCGAGGCCGTAGCATCGATATCACCCTGAGACCCCTGAATTGGCGTTTTTGGAAGTTGGACTTCCCGCCGGGGTTTGTTTGGCTGGGGCAGAGTCCTCAGTTCTAAGCTAAGAGCCTCTCGATGCTTTGAAGGAGATTTGCTCTGAGGACTTGCCCACAGAAGGTTTGGTTACCTGAGATCCATCCGGAGAAGAAGACCTGGATGACTGTGATGCTGTATTCTCTGAAGCAAACAGCACATGGAATTTGTTGGCCCGGTTCTGCAGCCCACGTTTAGACATGTGGGAGCAAGATGGGCAGTCCGGTATGGAATGGTCAGGCCCCAAACATTTCAGACACCATTCATGGGTGTCTGTGACTGAAATAACAGCATTACATTTGGTACACTTCTTAAATCCAGGGGCTGGCTTCTCCATGAGGAGAAATTGAGTAGGCCGAGAGGCCTCTCTGAAGTGACCAAAAAGCTAAAAAATAAGAAAAAAGAATTATAATTTTTTAAAGAAAGAAAGAAAAGACCGGCGATACCGGTATCGGTATGGGGAAGGCAGGTACGCGGTCTAAAGAAACAAATAAAATAACAATTTCTTCAGCGGTGACAGGAACACGACCTGCTGGCTCCGCGGAAAAAGAGAAACTGAGGAGAGCTGTTCAGGAAGGCGGGAAGGCAGTGCGCATGTGCAGTGGGAGGTCCCAAAAGCTTCTATTCTAAGAAGCTGGGGAGCTTTCCCGCACGGGCTCCGTCGGTACCGACGTACCCATATGTGAGGAATTATTCCTGCTTGTTCCTGGAGATGCCATATGCCCTCCCACCCCACATCTCAGGGGCTAGATGCAAGGGAAGGGGAAGGCAGTGATCTTAGGGGTCTGGCGGTGTTGCCATTTTCTGAGAAAACTAAAACCATTATTATCTGTCATATGTGCCTCTCCCTCACTTAGAACACACTGAGATTTCAATGAGGAGACCCCTGGCCCTTGGCCTATTTGTTAATTTGAAACGTCCAAAGTGGCTTTTCTCTTGAAAGGTTTGAGGGCCCTTGCAATAGGAAGTAAGAAACCCAAGTGACCGACTAGAAGAGAGATCACAGTGTGATTGTGTCTGATGATTTCAGGATAGAGAAAAAGTGTGATAGGTGGTGGCTGTAGGGCTGCCAGACATAGAGGTATTTTCGAGTGTACAATGAGAGGCATAATCAGCAGAAAGAAGGAATGCAGTATAATATACAGGTTGTAAATAAAGCCCCAGTTAGAATACTTTGTCCAATTCTTGAAGCTGTATCTATAAATGGACATTGATAACACAGAGGCAGTCCAGAGAAAGGCAACCAAAACAGTGCAAAGCTTGCACCAAAAACATCATGAAATAAGATTTAAGAACTTAACTATCCATAAAGTTTAGAGCAAAGGTTCTCAACCCAGTCCTAGAGACACATCTAGCCAGTAAGGTTTTCAGGATAACCACAATGAATATGCACAAGAGAGATTTATATACAATGAAGGCAGTGTATGCAAATCCCTCTCATGCATATTCATTGTGGTTATCCTGAAAATCTGACTGGTTAGGTGTGTCCTGAGGACTGGGTTGAGAACCCCTGCTCTAGAGGAAAGAGCTGTATAGAAGATATGATAGAGATATGAGGCAGTCCCCTGTAGTAACTCATCTCCTCTATCTCTGAATGCGCTATGCTCGGGATTATTCTTATATTCTTTTCTGAGCTCCACCTCTCTCTACAGTCATATGGCTTCATGTGCCTCTTTTTTTTCTTCCGTGTTTGGTGCTATGAAGAGTCCATCCCTTTTTCCTATGGGGGGGGGGGGGGCTTTCTCCTCTTTTCTTCTTATATTGTGGTGAGGGGAATCCTTCCTTCTGAACTCCTCCTCTCTGCCTTGTGTTCCTGCAGGATCTCTGGTGTACCCCTCCTTTGGCCATTGCCTTCAAATGCCCCCTTTGTTTCTTCTTGGTTGTGCTTCGGGTCCAGTCTCTATTGCACCTACTACAGCACTGTGCCCCCTGCTTGGCCCAATACAGCTCTTTTTTCCTTTCATTTTTTTACATGCTACTTCTGCCGCTACCATGGCTGATTTTCTCTCGCTATCTCCTGGTGGCTCTTGCCACTTTGTTGCTATGGCCCTGCAGCTCTATTTTTCTCCTCCTTCCACAACAGCCAGATGGTCTACTTCCAGGTTTGGGGCCTGGGCTGCTGCTATGAAGCAGCATGGCGCCCAGGGCAAGCCACTTTCTGGGCCCCCTTAATACTAGTCTCCCACTGGGCCCAGGTTTAAAAAAAAAAAAAAAAAAGTGTGTGGGCAGGCCTTGCAGCATGCGCACGTGCTCTATGTTTACTGCTCATGATTTAGGTCAACTGTGTTCCAGATGCAGCTGACCTAGAGAGCACGCAGTTGCTGCATAAAAGGCCAAATCTGGGCCCCTTCAGAAATCCATGGGCCCTGGGTTCACGCACCCCCCCTGCCCCTCTTCTCTTCAGGCCTGGCTATGAGGAAGAGCTATGCTCCAGTCTCTACCACATTAGGGCTGATCTGTGACACCAGCCTCCACTCTTCAGGTTAAAAAAAGTTTTTTTCAATTGTTTACATTATTCTTAATCACTACTTGAATATTTACATAATTGTTATTTTGTGTTAAAAAGTGTAGAGTCTGTTGTATAGATCAATGAAACAAACTCCTATTTTACTGCATTCTGAACTACAGAATCTGAAAAATGTACAAAGATGTGAAGACTTTTACCAGACACTGTATGAGGTTTCACGGAAAAAGGAAATGCCTGTAATGTGCTCCTGGATCACATAATGCAGGCTAAATTGCTAAATGGCTTCAAGGGTACATGGAATGAATACAAAGGATCCTCAGTTTTAAAAAGAGCCAAGACAGCAAAAGCATGACCTGGTAACATAGCAGATGATGGTGATACCCAAATTGGTACAAGCAGACTACAGTTCCCCAGAACCAGCTAGTTCATTGCAAAGGTTTGAGTTGTTGAGATCCTCCTATATGAGAGTGGATGGCTGAGCTTTAGTAGAAAACAATAGGCCACTGGAAGTTAGCCAAGTTTGCTGGAACTACTCTTTCAGATTCTGAACCAAGAAGCAACCTGTATAAAAGGGATGGGGAAAGCATTTTGGAGTAGCCTCAAAAGTGGTACATGTATAATGGATAAGAATATGCAGCATGGGATGAGACTAGTTGATATAGCATAGTTATTTATTTATTTAGACAGATTTGTATACCACCTTATCCTACAATCAAAGTGGTTACATGATGTCACAATTAGGGTTACATTTAACATGTGGATACTATACAACATTCAACATGAGGGTATTTAACAACATATAGACAGCACAGTTGGAGAGTTACATTTAGTGTGAGTCTCTTCATGATTCTAGTTGGGCTGATTGGGTATTGAGTTGGCTGTGGTAGCTGCAATACCGCTCAAGTGGGTACTATTGTCTATCTGCTCATACGTTTCTGCAAAGAGCAGAGTTTTAAGGTTCTTGCGGAAGTCTGTGATGTCTTCTAATGCCCTTAGGCTCGTTGAGAGGCACCTATAAAGCGCAATTATTCACCTTTATCTTTATTCAAAACATTTGATATACTGCCCATTGCTGGAGCGTCAAAGCGGTGTACAATAATAACCATGTGCAACTGGTGAAAGTAAAGGAGGAAGAAGGAACACCATCGGTATGATAGGAGAGCCAAAAGAAAAGAAGAGAGAAGGATAGTAAGGACAGTGGTAGACCCAGGGGGACGCTATAAATAAAGACAAAGAACGCTACAAATAAAGACCAAGACAAGAGGTGGTAGACCGACTGGTGGGGGATGGGAGGGACTGTAACCTGAATAACAGAGACTGTAAGGCAATATTGCAGAAGAGAGTAGTTCAATGGCATCTGCAATATCACCTTACATTCTTTGGTATTCAGGTTACAGGCCCTCCCATCCCTCACCAGTCCGGTCTACCACCTCTTGTCTTGATCTTTATTTGTAGCGTCCTTTGTCTGCAACAGGTGATCTCCGGAAACAGCAGGAATTTAGTATTCACCTATGAGCGACATCTGGTACCGATGGCGCCCATGCAGGAAGCTCCCCAGCTACCAATAGGAAAGCCTTTGGAAGCACTCCACTGCACCTGTGACACTGCCTTCCCCCTCTCCCAACTCTTTCTTCAGTTGAGTTTATAGCTGAAAAGACTGAGTATAAAACAAAAAATAGAATCCTACAACTTCAAGGGGAGGAGGGTAGGCTGTGAAGACTAAATTCCTGCTGTTCCCGGAAATCACCTGTTACAGGTGAGTAACTACACTATTTCCAGGAACAAGCAGGAATGTAATCTTCACATATGGGACTCCCTAGATCCCAGATCTCTGAAGAATTAGACCGGGTCAGAAAGTTGGACAAGGTCAGGTTAGCCAAGATTTGCCCGCTATGGAGATCTGGTAGGAATATTGGCCAGAGGATAGGAGTTGTCTTTATGTTCCAAAGAGATGTTGAAGAACTGTCTGGCCAAAAGCTGCATTTTGGCGGGAGTCCTTCTCCAAACAGTAGTGGATGGCAAAGGTGTGGATGGAGGACCATGTTGCAGCCCGTCAGATCTCGTCGATGGCTACTGAACGTAGGTTCACCACTGATGTTGCCATGATTTGGACATTATGAAGGTAAGTCCTGCTTTGTCGTATACCAGTGATATATTGTCTGCTATCCATCTGGAGAGCGTGTGTTTCATTACAGGGAGACCCAGGCAGTCAGGGTCAAAGGACACAAATAATTGAGAGGATTTTCTGATATCCTGTGTCCTTGGAAATAGAAGGCTAAAGCCCTTTTGCAGTCAAGTGTGTTCAGGGTTGCCTCTGCGTGAGATGTGCGAGGTCCCGGGAAGAAGACTGGAATGATTACTGATTGACTGATGTGGAAAAGTGACACCACCTTTGGCAAAAAGTGGGAATGTGTCCGAAGGATGACTTTGTCATGATGGAATCTGGTATACAGTGGATGCGCCACTAAGGCTTGCAGTTCACTGATGCACCTGGCTGAGGTCAGGGTGATGAGGCATAAAACTTTCCAAGATAAGTATCGCAGGTGTGTAGTTGCTAAGGGTTCAAACAGAGGCTTGAAGAGTTGAGCCAATAGCACTGAGGTGCACCCATACTGAATTTGTTTTGAGTCCTAGAGAGGACAAATGCAAAAGGTATTGAAGAAGCATGGGTACTGATGCTTCAAAGGGATTGTGATTGAAAGAGTACGTCCTCCTGATGGAGGGCTTTCTGGAAGAAAGGACATTTTTCATGGCTGTTGATAGTGGCTGATGTTGAAACATCATGCTCTCAGCATCCATGATGTCAGTTGGAGAGATTGCAGATTGGGATGCAGGACTATTCCGTTGTCCTGGGACAGAAGACCCGGTTTGGATCCCAATGGAATAAGAGGAGTCCGTGTCAGCCGAAGCAGGAGGGGAAACCAAGGCTGATGGGACCAGCAAGGGGCTATGAGGATCATAGATCCCTTGTCTGCTTGGAGTTTGAGGAGGGCTTTTGGGAACAGGGGTATGGGGAGAAATGCATAAAGCAATCCCCGAACCCTGTGAATCATGAAGGCATCTGATGCCACACTGAATTTGGATGGTGTCCTGGAGCAGAACTGTGGAAGTTGAGAATTCTGTGGAGTGGCAAAGAGATCTATGACTAGGGTTTCCCAGGCTTGGAAGATTTGTGCCATATCTCTGGATCGAGGGTCCACTCGTGTGGATGTAAGATCCAAATCAGTTTGTCCGCCAAGTGATTGATCTCTCCTGGAATATAAACTGCAGAGAGGTGCATGTGGTGGAGAATAGCAAAATTCCATAGGCAGCAGACTTTCTGGCAGAGAGGAAGAGAGCCCTGTCCCCCCTTGTTCGTTTACATAAAACATTGCCATCTGATTGTCTGTCCTGACCAGGATTTGGCTGTTGGAGAGGTGGTGCTGGACAGCTCGGAGGGCATTCGTGATTGCTTGAAGAGGTTGATTTGTTGAGTTGATTCCTGGGTTTGTGTGGAGATGGAATCTAGATAGGCTCCCCAACCAAGCTTGGATGCATCTGTAGTCAGGATATGTTGAGGCTGGGGCATCCGAAAAGGCGACCCTGCGAGATTTGTTGGGGTGCACCACCAGAGGAGTGATTCAGCTAGAGGGCATGTTACTTGAATGATATCCCGTAGATTCCTTGTGGCTTGGATCCACTGGGATGAGAGGGTCCACTGTGTTAGTCGCATGTGCAGTCTCACATAAGGTACTACATGCACTATGGATGCCATGTGGCCTAAGAGCACAGAAAGGCTTGAGCCGTTGCAGTCTACTGTTGCTGCATGTGGGTGGCTAGGTCCACCAATCTGTTCATGTGGTCCAGAGGAAGGAAGGCTCTGGATTGTTGAGTGTCCAGTGCAGCGCCTATGAACTCTAATCTTTGGTTTGGCGTGAGTTGGTACTTTGAGAAGTTTATTACAAATCCCAGATATTGCAACAGAGCAAGAGTTTGCTGAAGAGATGAGCAGAGTTTTCCAGGACAGTCTGCTTTTATTAGCCAGTCATCTAAGTAAGGAAAGACAAAGTCTTTGTTGTTTCAAAGATATGCTGCCACCATGGCCATGCACTTTGTGAAGACTCTTGGTGCAGATGCAAGGCCAAAGGGAAGGACTTTGTATTGATAATGGGTGCCCTGACAGGTGAAGCAAAGATACTGTCTGTAGTCTGGGTGAATCAGAATGTGAGTGTAGGCCTCTTTGAGGTCTAGGGATCAGAGCCAGTCATGTTTCTGTAGGTAGGGAAGGAGGGCTCCCAAAGAGATCATTTTGAATTTCTCCTTAACAAGGAATTTGTTTAGTTCTCCGAGGTTGAGAATGGGTCTGTAGCCCCCTGATTTCTTTGTAATGAGGAAGGAGGGGGGAGTAGAAGCCTTTTAGCAGCTGGTTTTGAGAAAGGAGACTGTTGACACCCTGCTTGAGCGGGGTGTCGAGAGGAGGTTGGGTGGGGAAATCCCTCCTGAAATGGTGAGGGGGATGTTTCTGAAAATTTAACTGGTAACCCTTCTAACTCTAGACAGGGTCCATTGTTCTGTGGTGATGGAGTGCCATGGATGTGAAAAATGGCAGAGTCTCCCTGGGATGGTAGTAATTTCCTAAATGTGCAGGGATGGACTGGCTGTGCTCCCTAGATGGGAGTCAAAAACTGGGTGCTGCCAGCACCTGGGTGGCTAGCTGTGGTTTAGCTATCCTGGGCATTTTTGCTTGCTTAGGACCCTGTTGTTTTTGCTGGGGCTGATAAGCAGACTGAGAATAGGAGGGGTAGAACCTCCTCTTCTTTGGGTAGAAGGGTCTTTTAGCTGCTGTTGTTGTTTGTTTGGTTAGCAATCTTCCTGGAGAGCCTGTTAAGCGTTCTGTCATGTTTCCAGCTCTCCAGCCTTCTCCCTCCAGTTTTTACCAAAGAGGCTCTCTCTCCTGTACAGGGGATATTGCCAAGCTTGTCCTGGACCCATTGTTCCAGGTTTGATGCCTGGAGCCATGCTGGCAACAGATGAGGTTCTACTAGTGGATTTGAAAGCATCAAATGCTACCCTGTTTACAAATTTTGACACATTTTGACTGTGAGCAAGCACAGCTTGAAAAGCAGGTCTCATTTCCTCAGGAAGGAATGGAAGGAAACCTTCCCAGTCCTTATTAAGTTCTTTGAGGAGCATTCCTATATAGAGAAAGTAAGAGTTGATTCTGCTGGGCTTGCATCAAAGCTTGAAAGGATCGGCAAGCAAAGGAATCAAGATTCCTGAATTCTCTTCCTGGAGGTATAGAAGAGTGGTTTTTGCCACTCTTGATGCAATGCATCGCCGATTCAACCACCATAGAGTGGTGAGGAAGTTGTGTTTTTTTGAAAACCAGGACACTCCGGCACCCTGTACATAGTATCAAGCCAACGGCTAATGGGCGATACTGTGAGAGGGGTCTCCCACATCCAGAGCATCATGGAGGATGCGAAGCACCAGGAGGATTGCGGCTTCCTTTGGGGCTGTAGGGTACTGGAGTATTTCCAGCTCCTCTGCCCTTGGTTCCGATGAAGCCGGAATCGATAACTCTGCCGCCATGTCTCGGATAAATTCTTGGAAAGACATGTTTTCCGGTGGTGATTTTCTGTGAAGGCTCGGAGACCATGTCATGGAGGTCTGTGGAAATGAAGAAGCGGTGGTCAGAATCAAAACGTATCTGAGTCTGATACAGGTGAGTATCGACAATGTCAATCCCTGTAGGAATGGTGTCTATGCTCCCTGATACCTTCAGGATCTAGAATTGTGGCTCTCATCCATGGGATCTCGGTGGCCGATACCAATGTCGGTGTCAGTACCGAGGCATCGGATCTCGAGGCAGACTGAATCGGTGCCAATGGTGGTACCAATGTTGATGCTTGGATTGGCATCAATGGAGGTTACCGATGTCAGTGCACCATTATGCGGCCCCCCCAGCTGTCAGTTCAAGAGGAACCGATTTTGCAAGGAGGGCCGCTAAAGTCCTCTCTAAGGGTAGCATGCGCTGATCCAAGGAGGTTGCCTGTGTCTGGTCCAATGCAAGAACAGGGCTTGCCACCACCGTACCAGAGCAAGGCATCAGGGGCTCTCCAGAGGTTGAGGCCTTGGATGCTTCTCGATTCCCCACCAAGGCTTTGCAGGACAAGTCCTCCCACCGGGGATGCCTGGGTCGATGGCCAAAGTCAGAAGAGGTCCTGGAAGACTCACGGCGTTTAGAGCGTGATCTTTTCCTTGATTCCCAAGACTTGCTTGAGGAATCTTTGGGACTCTCCTTTGATTTCTCTGAGGATTCACAAGGCTTTTTCTTTTTCTTGGAAGACCTTGAGGGAGATGTGGGTCTTTTGATCTTTTTCTCTGAGTGTTTGGAGTCTTTAGAAAGCTTGGAGCTCTGAGAGCATGAGGATGCTCTAGAGGAAGTTGAGGCCAATGACAATGAATCTGATGGAAAGAGTTCCCCAAACCTTTTGGCCTGGTTCCCTAGGCCTCACTTTGTCATCTGTTTACAGAGGAAGCAGGCTTGGGGAACATGATCGGGACCAAGGCATTTCAGACACCAATTGTGTTTATCGTTTACCGAAATGGTGCTGGAGCACTTGGTGCATTTTTTGAACCCACTCGAGGGTTTTTCCATCGTGAAGATGATGGGTGCAAGACCCTGAGGAAAAAGTTCTGAAAAAAATAGATAAATTGGATTTTAAGGAAAAAACAAAAAAGAAAATGATACCAGAATCGAGCGATACTGGTGCGGTGAGGCAGAAGCACTTTCTGAAGAAAACATTTAGGTTCTTTTCTCCAGTGACAGGGTTTTGACCTGTTGGCTTCATGGAAAAAGAAGAACTGAAGAGAGGGAGTTGGGAGAGCGGGAAGGCAGTGGCACATGCACAATGGAGTGCTCCCAAAGATTTTCCTATTGGGGGAGCTTCCCGCATGGGCTCCATCAGTACCCTATGTCACCCATATGTAAAGACTACATTCCTGCTTGTTCCTGGAGATCAGGTGTTTTCCAGAGACAGCAGAAATCAGTTCTCACATATGGGTGACATTGGCGCCAATGGAGCCTGTGCGGAAGCATCTCCCCAGCTTTCAAAGAAAGCATTTGGGAGATGCACCACACATGCGTGGTCCCCTTCCCACCCAAGGGTGCCACCTTGCCTCAGTCTAATGACAGCTAAGATGGCAGAAATTAAAATATGGTAAAGAAGCAACTCCAAGGTGAGGAGGGAGGGTTGTGAGGACTGATTCCTGCTGTCCCCAGAGAACACCTGTTATAGGTGAATAACAACGCTTTCTCTGGGAACAAGAAGGAAGTCAGTCCTCACATATGGGACTCTCCAGCTACAGGCTACTGAGAACCTGTACAAAATGCCACAGGTGACCAAAGAAGGTGAACAGTGAGCTGCAGCAGTTGAGTCCCAACTGAGAATCTTGCAAGACCCAAGTGTCTGGTGGAAAACCAGCATTCTGGTAGCCTAACACAGAAGGGTCAGAGAGCAGGAGTTGCCTACAACCCGAAGAGATTACGGAGCATGGCCTGGCCGAAGGTGCTGTCCTGTCAGGACACCCTCTCCATGCAGTAGTGAACTACAAAGGTATGGACTGAAGACCAGGTGGGTGCTTGGCAGATTTCCATCACAGGTATGGAACGCAGATTTGCTACAGAGGTAGCCATGGCTCTGATGCGGTGCGCCAGGACCCGGTGGTCTAGTGAGATCCCGGCCTGCTCAGATGCAAGGGCAATGCAGTCTGCCACCCAAGTGGATAGAGTTTGCTTGGTTACTGGAAGCCCCAATCGACTGGGGTCATAGGAGACGGAGCTGAGGCACTTTGCAGAGGCCCTCAGTCCATTGCAGATAGGACAGGGCCCTTTTACAATCCAGAGTATGAAGAATGGTCTTCGTCTTGCTGGCGTGAGGCCTCGGGAAGAAGGTGGGGAGCACCACCTCCTGACTGAGGTGGAAGGGGGACACCACTTTTGGCAGAAACTTGGGGTGTGTGTGGAGCACCATCCTGTTCTTGTAGAATCTCGTGTAGGGAGGCTCTGCCATCAGAGTCTGGAGCTCTGACCCTGTGAGCAGACATGAATGCCCTGAGAAAGACAACCTTCTAGGAGAGGTACCGCAGATGGCAGGTAGCCAGGGGCTCAAATGGCAGTTTAGTTAGCTGTGAGAACATCACACTGAGATCCCACTCCATCGTTGGTGGGCGAATGGGAGGCTTGGACAACATAAGGCCCCACAGGAAATGAGAGATAAGGGGGCTCAGCCGAGAGGGGCTTGCCCTCAACAGCATGGTAGTGAGTCATAATAGTGCTCAGATGCACTCTGACTGAGGTGTACTTCAGTCCCACCTGGGACAGGTAAATAGGTATTGCAGCACCAGATACACTGAGCAAGAGAATGGGTTCGGCTGCCTCTGCCTCTCAGCGCACCACACTGAAAAATGTACACCATTTGAAGGTATACACCCTTCTCATGGAGGCCTTACGGGAGGCCAGAAGGATTTCCTCCATGTCCTGTGGGAGGCTGAAGGCAGCTAGCGCTACCCTTTCTGCAGCCATGCCATGAGCAACAGGGACCCCAGGTTGGGGTGGAGGAGAGAGCCCTCCTTCGGCCAGCAGTCCTGGGGCACAGCCCAGGGGAATCGGAGGTGTAGCCGAAAGGCAGAGAATTAGTGGGAACGAGGGTTGCCTGGGCCACTGGGGGGGCCACCAGAATTAGTAATGCCCTGTTGCACTGGACCTTGAAAAGGATCTTGGTAACCAGCGGTGTCGGCGGGAAGGCGTAAAGGAAGTCTTCCATCCATGGGATGGGAAAGTGTCTTCTGCCACCCAGCACAGGTGCAGCTGATGGGAACAGAACCAGGGCAACTGCGTGTTGTCCAGGCTGGTGAACAGGTCCACTAGGGGGACACCCCAGAGTTCAAACAGCCAGGAGGCCACTCTGGAGTCCAATTGCCATGCGTGTGATTGGAGAACTCTGCTCAGCTTGTTCACCAGGGTATTGTCCTGGTCCAGGAGGTAGACCACTCTTATGAGCATCCTGCTGAGAGTCACATAGGAGCAGAGGGCTACTGCCTCCTGACAGAGGGAGTTCGACCCCATTCCCCCTTGCTTGTTCAAGCAGAACATTGTGATCTGGTTGTCGGTCTGGATCAGCACCAACTGGTGCTGTAGCAGGTGGCAGAAGGCTCAGAGGGCCAGAAATATTGCCCAGAGCTCTAGAAAGTTGATTTGCATCTGGGATTCCAACTGAGACCAGCTGCCTTGAGTCTGAAGGTCCCCGCAATGCGCTCCCCAGTCTAGTAAGAAGGCGTCCATGGTAAGGACCCTCTGGGGGGTGGTTGCCAGGAAGGGCATCCCTGCCTGAAGGTGGCGGGGAATCTGCTACCAACCTAGGAGGTCTGCCAGCTGGAGGGTCACTCTCACGCTGTCCCAGAGCCTGCTGTGGCATGCGCCCACTGGGAGCGAGGCACCACTGAGCTGCTCTCATGTGTAGTTGGGAGAATGGGGTCATGTGGACCATGGAGGCCATCTGGTCCAGCAGGTGGAGGAGAAGCTGGGTGGGTAAGGACCGGCGGCGTTGCACCTCTGTGGCTTGCTCCCTGAGACATTGTGATCTTTCCTGAGGGGGGGGAAGGCCTAGGCCTGGAGGCTATCTAGCTGAGCTCCTATGAACCCTAGGCATTGGGCCGGAGAGAAGTTGATGGGGTTGGGGTAGTTGATGATAAATCCAAGGTGCTGCAGGACACTGATGGTGCACCTTGCAGCTTGTTGCACCTCTGCAGCAGAGCCTCCCTTTATGAGCCAGTCGTCCAGGTAGGGAAAGACTAAGGCCCCCTGGAGGCAGAGGTGGGATATGACCACCATTAGGCACTTTATGAAGATCCTTGGTAAGAAGGCCAGCCCGAAGTCTGGTTTTCGTTTGGAACTCAGGCTCTATTTCTGCAGCTTTGTCTGTCATGGGTTTCCCGAAGAGGTTCTCTCCGATACAGGGGACATCAATAAGTTTGTCCTGAACCCATTGTTCTAGATCAGATGACTGCAGCCATGCTTGACATCGTGCCCTGATGCCCGCAGCAGCCACCCTGGCCGAAGACTCAAAGCCATTGTAGGCTGCTCAAGACAACAACTTCAAGCACTCTTTGATTGCCAAGGACAGAGACTTAAATCTCTTCAAGGGTTCCCTGTTGAGGTCTGTGAGAATCCACGGAGCTCTCTCAATAGCTTCTTGAGGTACATGCCGATATAGAGCTGGTAGGACTGGATCCAGCAAGTCAACATTGAGCCTTGAAAGGCCTTCCGGCTGAGGGCTTCAAGGGTCTGGGCCTCCCTGCTGGGTGGCATCAAAGAATGAGTCTTTTGGCTCTTGAGCCTGCGCATAGCTGACTCAACGACCATCGAATTGTGGGGGAGTTGGGTCTTCTGGAACCCAGGGCTTCAGCATACTCGATACATGGAGTCGAGTTGCCTGCTGACAATGGGCACTAATGCAGTGTTTCCCACATCCGGAGGAGGAGGTGCGCGAGGATCGGAGGCACCGATACTGTAAGGGTTTCCTTAGGGGGGCCTCGCACTGAAGTATCTCCAATTCCTCCATGCATGGGTCTTCCTCAGCCTGATCTCGATGGTTAGTGCCTTAGCCATATCCCGCACAAAGTCAAGGAAGGCAACATCCTCGGGCGGGGAACAGCATCGGGACACTGGAGGAGATGGGTCCGAAGGCATGTCTCAGTGTTGCCGAGTGTCCGGGGACTCCTCATCCTCGGTCTCCCATTTGGACTCGAAGTCAGAGTATAAATCTGAAGCTCCGTGATCACCACGGTCAAGGTCCACAACCTCCAGAGGATCTGCGGTTTGAGCTATGGGCGCTTGACGAAGAAGAGGACCCGTGTCCCGAGGAATGTGACTGGGACCTCATCCAGAGCCATTGGGTGTCTCGAGGCAGGTGGTGCTCGAGGATCGGCACAATGTCCAAGGAAGCCCTCAATGTCGAGGGTCCCGTCATTGGGGTGGATAGACAAACTGGACATAAATGCCCGCTGCATGGCCACAAAGGCAGAGATACTGCTTTCTAAGGCCGTCATCCTATTCTCCATGCTAGTTGGCTCCACAGCCTTTGACGTGGGCACCGAGGATTTCAGGCCCGGAATCAGTACTGTTGAGGGAGAGACCTTGATGAGGTTGGCCTTGGGTATCTGAGGCCAATCGGCAAGTGCCGACGACTCCATGCAGGGCAGCTTGTGAGGTCGCTCCCACTCTGACTCCTCAGACTCATGCCGGGGACTGCGGGGCCTGGAGTGGGATTTCCCCTTCTTCCTGGACCCATTCTCAGAGGCGGTCTTCGAAGGTTTCAACTTTTTGCGTTCTACCTCTGGGGATTTCCTCTCAGAGGAACCGTGGCCATGGGATTCTGAGAAGATCCGGCTTTGCGGGGCCCTGAGGTACCTTAGGGAGCCATGGAGTGTGGTCTCGCCAGAGACTCTGGCGCAGAGTCAGACTTTTGGAAGAATTTCTCATGCTGCTGGTGATGGCTCTTTAGAGCCTTTGAGGTCATAGTTCTGCAAAGCTTGCAGGAGTTGTTGTGTTCCAGGCCAAGACACCAGAAGCAACAGTCATGCAGATCAGTGAGGGACATCATTTTGCTGCACTGATCGCACTTCTTGAAGCTGCTGGAGACCATCGAAAAAAAGGATTCCCTACCACTCAGCAGGGGTCCAAAGCCATCAGCCGAAAACAGGCATGAATGCCGGTTGAGGGACACCTTGAAGTAAAAAATGGAAAAACAAAAGGAATATATCTGAGGAGCAATGCCGAGGTGAACTGGCTTTGGGGTGGGAAGGAAATGGTACACAAACCAGACAGAAATGTGTCAAAAACTCACACTTTTTCTGGAGGAAACTGGACAGACATCCGGAGGTCTCCACTGAAAAAAGGAAACTTAGGAAAGATGGCACACTTGAGCGGGAAGAGGACCACGCATATGTGGTGCATCTCCCAAAGGCTTTCTCTGTATTGCTCCATGTTGCAACTGCACTTTGCATATTGTGTGCACTTCTGGTTGCCATATCTCTAAAAGGATATAGCAGAATTAGAAAAGGTACAGAGAACAGCCACCAAAATGATAAAGGGGATGGAAGGCTACCCCTACAAGTAAAGGCTTAAAAGGTTAAGGCTCTTCAACTTGGAAGAGAGACAGCTGAGGGGAGATATAATAGAGGTCTATAAAATAATGAATAGCATGGAACCGGTAAAAGTAGATTGGTTGTTTACTCCCTCAAAAAGTAGAAACACTAGGGGACATGCAATAAAGCTACAGTGTAGCACATTTAAGACTAATCTGAGAAAATCGTTTTTCACTTAACACACAATTAAATTCTTGAATTCATTACTGGAGGATGTAGAAAAAGCTGTTAGTGTAGCTGAGTTTAGTCTTTCTACTTTTTGATGGCATAAACAGTCGATATGCATTTACCCGTTCCACTCCATTCATTAATTGATAGACCTCTATCATATCTCCCCTCAGTTGTCTCTTTTCCAGTTGAAGAGCCCTAACCTTTTAAGCCTTTTAAGGGGTATCCTTCCATCCCTTTACCATTTTGGTGGCTCTTCACTGGACCTTTTCTAATTCTGTTATATTCCCTTTAAGATATGGCGACCAGAATTACACACAATATTTAAGGTGCACCATAGAACGATACAGAGGCATTATAATATCCTTTGTTTTATTCTCCATTCCTTTCCTTATGATTCCTAGCATTCTTATTTGCCTCCTTGGCTGCCTCTTCACACTAGGTGGAAGGTTTCAACGTATTATCCACGATGACGCCTAAATCTTTTTCCTGAGTGGTGGTTTCTAATGTGGAACCTTGCATCGTGTAACCATAGTTTGGGTTGTTCTTTCCTCAGTGCATAACTTTGCACTTGTCCACATTAAATTTCATCTGCCATTTGAAGGTCCGGTCTTCCAATTTATCAAGGTCCTCTTGCAATTTTTCACAATCCTCTTGGGTTTTAACAACTTGAATAATTTTGTGTCATCTGCAAATTTGATTACCTCACTCATTCCCATTTCCAGAGCATTTATGAATATGTTGAAAAGCAGCAGACCCAGCACAGATCCCTGGGGTACTCCACTATTCACCTTTCTCCATTGAGAAAATTTGCCATTTAGACCTACCCTCTGCTTTCTATCTTTTAACCAGTTCCTGATCCACAATAGAACTCTGCCTCCTATCCCATGACTTTTTAATTTCACCAAGAGCTCTCATGAAGGACCTTGTCAAAAGCTTTCTGAAAATCCAGATACACTATATCGACTGGCTCACCGTTGTCTACCTGTTTATTCACACCTTCAAAACAATATAACAGATTAGTAAGACATGACTTTCCTTGACTAAAGCCATGTTGGCTTTCGCTCATTAAACCATGACTATCTACATGTTCATTAATTTTGTTCTTTATAATGGTTTCTACCATTTTGCATGATACTGTAGTTTCCCAGTTCACCACTGGAACCCTTTTTAAAAACTGCCATGTGCGGTATTACAAATGATTTTAATGATAGTTCACAGATTACTAATAGTAGGTCTGCAATCTCATATTTCAATTCTTTTAACACCCTCAGATGTATACCATCAAGTCTAGGTGATTTGCTACTCTTTAGTTTATCAAATAGTTGTAAATACATCTTCCCAGTTTATCAATATTTCTTTTGAGTCTTCCGATGCATCACCTTTAAATACCATTCAGTCATGGGTAACTTCCCTACATCTTCTTCAGTAAAGACAGAAGCAAAGAATTCATTCAGTTTCTCCGCTATGGCCTTGTCCCCTCTTAGTGCCCCCTTCATCTTTGTTAGTGATATAGCGGAAGGGCTGTCGGGTAAGGTTTGCCTCTTTGCGGATGATACCAAAATCTGCAAGAGAGTAGACACCCAGGAAGATGTAATAACATGAGGAGGGATCTAGCAAAGCTTGAAGAATGGTCTAGAATTTGGCAGCTGGAATTTAATGTTAAAAAATGTAAGGTCATTCATTTGGGCTGCAGCAATCCAAGGGAGCAATATAGTATAGGGGGTGAAGTATTTTTGTCCATTAAAGAAGAGCGGGACCAAGACGTGCTTGTGTCTGATGATCTTAAAGTAGCTAAACAGGTAGAAAAGGCGATGGCAAAAGCTAGAAGGATGCTTGGGTGCATACGGAGAGGAATGGCTAGCAGAAAAAAGGAGGTGATAGTGCCTCTGTATAAGTCTTTGGTGCGACCTCATTTGGAGTATAGTGTGAAATTCTGGAGATCGCACCTTCAAAAGGATATTAACAGGATGGCGTCAGTACAGAGGGTGTCTACTAAAATGGTTAGTGGTCTTCATTATAAAGCATATGAGGACAGACTTAAGGATCTTAATATGTACACCCTAGAGGAAAGGCGGATAGAGGTGATATGATTGAGATGTTTAAATACCTCCATGGCATAAATGCACAGGGGGAGAGCCTCTTTCAAGTGAAAGCAAGTTCTGCTACGAGGGGACACGGGATGAGGGTGAAGGGGGATAGATTCAGGAGTGATTTGCGGAAATATTTCTTTACGGAAAGAGTGGTGGATCCGTGGAATGGTCTCCCAGTAGAGGTGGTAGAGATGAGGACAGTTCAAAAAAGCATGGGACAAACACAGAGGATCTCTAAAGGGAAAAAGGGGACTGTTGTAGTTGTTGATATGGAAGGACAGACCATGTGGTCTTTTTCTGTCATCATATTTCTATGTTTGCATGTTACCTCTCTATCTTCTAATGGTCCAACTGACTCTCTCACAGGTTTTCTGCTATGAATGTACTTGAAAAACGTTTTCATTATACTTTTTTACTTCCATACCTTTTTTTTTTCCCCCTCACTTGGTTTGCAGCTTGTCGTGCTGTGAGGGCTTGTGTGCATCAGTGATGCTGAGAGCTAAACTATCGGTAGTTTAATTACTGGCAGGGTCTCCCAAGATGGACAGGTCTCAGCTGAGGTGCCAGACCAAGACAAACCACCCATTTGGGCAGCAGCAGAATGGGATAGTGTTGACGGCGGAGGATCACATTTCTGTGACAACGGCAACAACACCAAACTTAAACTGCGTGGAAGAAAGGCCCGGCAATCTACTTCTGCATCTTGCCATGAAAACGCAATGGATAGTTACAACAAAACAAATTGTGCTATAGTGCTGGAAGATGAGACCCCCAGGTCGGAAGGCACTCAACTAGCTACTGGGGAAGAGCTGAAGACTTTTCAGAGTAAAGCCAGCATTTATGATGTTGTTGGATCAAAGCCCTCAGGACGTCTGACTGCTGATGTAGCTGAGCATGAAATGAGAGTCAGAAGCTGTAAAGATGTCTTACGCATTGGAACATACGAAGCATGAACCAAGGGAAGTTGGAGATGGTCAAGAATGAAATGGAACGTGTACAACTTGATCTGTTGGGTGTCAGCGAACTGAAATGGACTGGCATCGGGCACTTTGCATCAAATGATCACATGGTCTACTATGCTGGAAATGAAAGATAAAGAAGAAATGGTGTTGCATTTAAAATAAAGAAGAAACTTGCAAGAACTGTAATGAAATACAATGCAGTCAGCAAACGCTTAATCTCTATTCGTCTACGAGGAATGCCTATCAACACAACTATAATTCAAGTATATGCTCCAACAACAGCTGCAGAAGAGAATGAAATTGAAGAGTTCTATGAACAAGTACAAGCTGAAATTGACAGAACATGCAAACAGGATATCCTGATAGTCATGGGTGACTGGAATGCAAAAGCTGGCAACAAAGAAGAAGGCAAAGTAGTTGGAAAATATGGACTTGGCAACAGAAATGAAGCTGGAGAAAGACTGATAGAATTCTGCAAGACTAACGATCTATTCATCTCAAACACCTTCTTCCATCAACACAAGCGGCGACTGTACTCATGGACTTCACCCAATGGATTTATAAAAATCAAATTGACTACATCTGTGGAAGTCAACGATGGAAAAGTTCTATAACATCAACAAAGACAAAACCATGGAGCTGACTGTGGTACAGATCATCAACTACTAGTATGTAAACTCAAGCTAAAGTTGAAAAAGAGCAAACCACTCATAAATGCAGCAAAATATGACCTTGAGAATATACCACAGGAATTTAAAGACTGCCTGCAAAATTGATTTGCTGCTTTAGATACAAATGACAGAGCTCCAGAAGAGTTATGGAATGACATCAAGAAGGTTGTGTTGGAAGAAAGCGAGAAGTCTCTACAAAAGGTGAAAAAGCAAAAACGGCCAAAATGGATGACGGAAGAAACTCTGAAAATTGCCCAGAAACGCAGAGAAGCTAAAGCCAGAGGAGAAAGAAAGAGAATAACTGAACTCAACAGAGATTTCCAACGTGCAGCAAGACAGGACAAGGAAAAGTACTACGACGATGCATGCAAGGAAATAGAAGCAGAAACTATTAGAGGAAGAACAAGATCGGCTTTCCTAAAGCTACGAGAGTTAAAGAAAAAGTTCCAGCCTTGAATTGGAATGTTACAAGATGCTCAAGGTTCTATGTTGAATGATGCTGAGAAGATCAAGAAAAGGTGGAAGGAATATACAGAGTTTTTATATGATAAAGATCAAGTGGACCAACAGCCGTTTCAACCTGTACCTTATGATCGGGAACCATTGGTGATGAAAGAAGAAGTTGAAGCAGCATTGAAAGCCTTATCAAAGAACAAAGCACCAGGCATTGAAAGCATTCCCATAGACGTATTACAGCAATCTGATGCAGCTGTTACTGTACTTACAAGGCTCTGCCAAGAAATATGGAAGACAACATCATGGCCAACTGACTGGAAAAGGTCTTTGTTTATACCAATACTAAAGAAAGGTGATCCAACTGACTGTGGAAATTATTGCACAATCGCTCTGATCCCACATGCCAGCAAGATTCTACTGAAGATTATTCAAAGGAGACTACAACCATACCTGGAACAAGAACTACCTGAAGTGCAAGCAGGGTTCAGGAAAGGGCGAGGAACGAGAGACATCATTGCGGATGTGAGATGGATCCTTGAAAAGACTAAAGAATACCAAAAGGATATCTATTTGTGCTTTATCGACTATAGCAAGGCTTTTGACTGTGTAAACCATGAGAAATTCTGGGCCACATTAACAAGCATGGGTATACCAGAACACCTGATCGTACTCTTGCACAATCTGTACATTGATCAAGAAGCAACAGTTCGAACGGAACAAGGAGAAACAGAATGGTTTAAAATAAGCAAAGGTGTTAGACAAGGCTGCATACTTTCCCCCTACCTGTTTAATTTATATGCAGAACAAATCATCAGAGAAGCAGGATTGTATGAAGACAACAGAGGTGTGAAGATTGGTGGAAGACTCAACAACCTTCGCTATGCTGATGATACCACATTACTGACTGAAAGTGAAGATGATCTGAAACATTTGCTTCTCACAATCAAAGAACATAGTCTCAAAATGGGCCTGCACCTTAATGTAAAGACGACAAAGATGATGACAACTGGCATAATCAACAGGTTCATCACTGAAGGAGAAGAAATTGAAATCGTGAACAACTTTAACCTACTTGGATCAACTATCAAAAAAGAAGCAACAAGCAGTCAAGAAATCAGACGATGCATTGCTCTTGGCAGAATGGCTATGAAAGACCTAGATAAGATTCTCAAGAGCAGAGATGTCTCTCTCCATACAAAGATTCAACTTGTTCAAGCCATGGTATTTTCAATAACATCATATGGATGTGAAAGCTGGAGAGTGAAAAAGATAGATAGGAAGAAAATTGATGCCTTTGAATTATTGTGCTGGCGGCGAATACTGGGTATACCGTGGACTGCCCGAAGAACAAACCAGTCGGTACTAGAGGAGATCAAACCTAAGCTTTCTTTAGAAGCTCAGATGAGAAGACTTCAACTTTCATACTTTGGACACATCATGCAAAGAGAGAGATCATTAGAGAAAGACGACATGCTTGGCAAGATAGAAGGTCAACGCAAAAGAGGAAGGCCAGCAATGAGATGGATCGATACAATAACAGCAGCTACGGGTACCAGTCTGTCAACAATGAGCCGCCTGACTCAAGAATGAACACAATTTAGGATAGCTATCCAGAGGGTCGCCATGAGTCGAGTCCGACTCGACAGCACTTAACAATAACCACCTTTTTTTCAAATTTTCTCATTGCCTGCCTTATTAGTGCTTCCATCTAACTTGCCAGTGCTTATGTTGTTTCCAGTTTTTGTAATTTGGCTCCTTTTTCCATTTCCTGAAAGATACTTTTTTGGCTATAACAGCCTCTCTGACCTCACCTTTAAACCATGCTGGCAAATTTTTGGCTTCCTTCCACTTTTCTTAAAGCGTGGAATAAAGCTGGTCTGGGCTTCCAAGTTAGTATTTTTAAACAGCCAACCTTTGCAGCTACTCCTTTTAGGTTTTTCTTAACTATTTTCCGCATTTTATCATAGTCTCCCTTTTGAAAGTTAAAAGGTAGTACTATGGATTTCCTTGCGTCCTTCTTCTATTTATTAAATCAAACATGATCATGCTATGATCACTATTGCAAGGTGGCCCCAACACCCTTATTTATTAATTAATTAATTTATTTAAAGCTCTTCTATACCGCGCTCTTTATTATCAGTGCGGTTTACAATTAACAACTTGACAATAGGACGGGGTAGATCTGCCCTGAGTTTACATATAACGGGGATGGTAACAAGGAAAGTAACTGGCGTACTATGTACAACTTTTATACAGATCGTTAGATTAACTGAGAGGACTATGTACAAATTTATAAATACAGCCAGAGTTAAGTCGGATAATTACATGATGAAATGCTCAAAGAAATCAGGGAAGCTAACAAAAATTTCAATACAATAATAATAATGGGTGATTTCAATGACCCCGGTATCGACTGGATCAGTGTCATGGCAGGACATGTTAGGAAGATAAAGTTTCTAGATGAAATAAATGACTGCTTCTTAGAGTATCTCTTGCACCAGATCTTGTGTTCCACTTAGGACTAGATCAAAAATGGCTTCCCCTCTTGTCAGTTCATGAGCCAGCTACCCTAAGAAGCAGTCATTTATTTCATCTAGAAACTTTATCTTCCTAGCATGTCCTGGCATGACACTGATCCAGTCGATACCGGGGTCATTGAAATCACCCATTATTATTATTGTGTTGAAATTTTTGTTAGCTTCCCTGATTTCTTTGAGCATTTCATCATCCATTTGTTCATTCTGGCCAAGCGATTGGTAGTACACCACCACTGCCATCACCTTCCCCTTTTTACACAGACATTCTACAGTGTATTTTGTTTCCTGAAAAACTTTAATCCTATGTGACTCAATGCCCTCTCTTTGTTTCAGGAGAATTTGCCACTTCATTTCCCTTCCACCCTACCTCTTGGTCACCCTCCTCAGGACAGGATTTCTCTTATACAGTCTTCCTAAGACACATACGGGCATGTTTGCTAAAGGATTTAAAGAGAAATTAGACTTACCTGCTAATTGATGTTCCTTGAGGAACTCCAGTTCAGTCCTTCACCACTGGGTAGTGTACCTCCTCCTGCAGCATTGAGACTGGGCATGTCAGAATTGGGACATCACTGGATGTACCCCGGTGGTCTCTCCCTTCTGCCCCAGTGAACTATTGACAAAGCAGACTCAAAGGAGCAACAAATAAGTAGCTATAACATTAAGTTAAACTTAAACCAAATAACTTAACTTATCTTAACGTTCCCCAAAACAAAAGGGAGAACTGCAACATTGACTTTCTCTTCCTTCCAGGAATCTCCTAGGTTAACGACTGTATGGAAAGGGAAACTACTGCAATCCCGAATTTTCTAAAATTTTTCTACAGATATCGAGACCAAGCTTCCCCCCCGAATAATTCTGCTTACTCACCTATCCCTTCTTGGGTGGGAATCAGGACTGAACTGGAGTTCCTCAAGGAACATCAATTAGCAGGTAAGTCTAATTTATCTTTCCTTATCGTTCCTCCAGGTCAGTCCTTCACCACTGGGATGTAGAAGAGCAGTAACTATTGGGAGGGACCTATCCACCCGGATTGCAAAACCGCCGACCCGAAACAGGCATCATTAGCCGCCTGGACATCCAGACGATAGTGCTTACTGAAAGTATGGAGCGACGACCGAGTGGCTGCTCTGCAAATTTCCACTGGCGGAACCAAACTATGCTCCGCCCACGAAGTCGCTTGCGCTCTAGTAGAGTAAGCCCATAACCCCACAGGCACCTGACGCCCCTGCAACATATAAGCTGACGCTATAGCTTCACGGACCCATCTGGCTATTGAAGCTTTGGCCGCCGCTTCCCCTTTTCACGGGCCTCCAAAGAGAACAAACAGCTGATCCGACTTCCGGAATGTTTCCGAAACTTTTAAGTACTGACGTAGTGTCCTTTTAATGTCCAAGCGACTCAGACTACGATCGGAAGCATTCTCCTCCATAGAGCTTGATACTGGCAATGAAACCGATTGATTCATGTGAAAAGGAGAAACTACTTTGGGCAAAAAAGACGGCACTGGCCATAGTATCACCTTTTCTCTAGAAAAAGACAAAAACGGCTCTCGACATAAGGCCTGCAACTCCGAAATTCTGCGAGCCGAACAGATAGCCACCAAAAACACTGTTTTCAAAGTTAAATCTTTAACTGAAGCCTGTTGCAAGGGCTTGAAAAGTTCCCTAGTCAATGCCCCAAGGACTAAGTTGAGGTCCCACGGGGGAACCACCATTCTGCGAGTAGGACGCAACTGAGACACCGCCTTTAAAAACCTTATTACGTCGCCGTGAGAGCCCAAGGCCGACCCCTGGACCTTACCTCGATAACAAGAAAGGGCTGACAGCTGGACTCTTACGGAGCTGGCTGCCAGTCCTTTATCGAAGCCATCCTGCAAGAAACTCAGGACCATAGGGACGGAAACTGTGGAAGCACAGATCTGCTGCTGAGAGCACCAGTCCTCAAATATACGCCAAATTCGCATGTACCCTTCTTTCCTCACCTCGCCCTTTCAATGGCCAAGCCGTAAGCGAGAATCGATCCACCTGAGGCATTCAAAGAGGACCCTGAATCAAAAGACCTGACATTGCGAGAAACTGCCAGGGATCCCCATCGAGAAGCCGCATGAGATCGGCATACCCCGGACACCTCGGCCAGTCTGGTGCTACCAACATTACTCTCCCCCGATGCGCTGAATCACTCTGCCTATGAGCACCCACGGGGGAAACACAGAGAGAAGGCCGGACGTCAGCCACTGTTGCATCAGGGAATTGATGCCCTCCGACATCCGTTCCTGTCCTCTGCTGTAAAAGCGACTCGCCTTGGCCGACCAAAAAGGCGACATGAGATCCATAATCGGTGGCCCCTACCTGATGACTATCTGCGCAAACACTTCTGGATGAAGCTCCCATTCTCCGGCATCCACCCGAACTCTGCTGAGAAAATCCGCCATCACATTCTCTGTTCCTGCTATATGTGCTTCCGAGATCGCCTGCAGTCATGGC
Organism: Ichthyophis bannanicus; assembly: GCA_033557465.1. Lineage (NCBI taxonomy): Eukaryota > Metazoa > Chordata > Amphibia > Gymnophiona > Ichthyophiidae > Ichthyophis > Ichthyophis bannanicus. Next base: position 1,002,652,695 of record CM066031.1, on the reverse strand, counting down.
TCCACCCAAGCAAACAGTCTCCGCTTCCTCCTCCATGGCGGCACTTCCTGTGCCTCCCTGCTGATTGAGGTAAGCTACTGTTGCGGAATTGTCGGACAGCACTCGCACTGCTCGACCTTTCACCGCTGACTCGAACGCTTGAAGTGCCAGACCTACCGCCCTCAGTTCCAGATGATTGATCGACCACTGGACTTCCTGCTCACTCCACGCTCCTTGTGCGAAGAGGTCCCTGCAATGAGCTCCCTGACCTGTGAGACTTGCATCTGTCAACAACGGGAGCCACTGCAGTCGTTCCAGTGGCATGCCTGCCGCCAAATTTCCTGGTGTGAGCCAACACTGAAGGGACTGCCTGATCCTTAAGGGGCAGGGAAGCCATCTGTTTAGCGAATCGTTCTGGTCAGACCAGCGCCGAAGTAACGATCTCTGTAAGGGACGCATGTGTGCTCTGGCCCATGGTACCACCTCCAGGGTTGCCGCCATTATGCCTAACACACGCAGATAGCTCCAAGCCGACGGGGCCGGAGTTGACAGAAACCTTTGCACCAGATGCCAAAGAATCTGAGCTCGCCGCTCCGGCAGAAACACTGCTCCCAACTGGGTGTCGAACCGTACTCCCACGTACTCCAGAACCTGAGACGGCACTAACCGGCTTTTGGAAACATTGACAACCCAGCCGCGACTCTTAAGGAACTTGACCATTTTGTTTGTAACCTCAACACTCTCGGCTCTGGACTTTGCTCGAATAAGCCAATCGTCTAGATAAGGGTGAACTAAGATTCCTTCCTTCCGCAGCACCGCTGCTACCACTACCATAACCTTGGGGAAAGTTTGTGGCACCATTGCTAAACCGAAAGGCAATGCCTGAAACTGAAAATGGCCCCATGGGAGTGCGAACCTTAGGAACTTCTGATGAGCCGGTCTGATCAGGATGTGCAAGTACACCTTGGTAAGATCAAGAGATATCAAGAATTCTCCCTGCCGAACTGCCACTATAACTGATCGCAATGTTTCCATTCGAAAGTGCAACACTCGCAGACACTGATTCACTCCCTTGAAATCCAAGATAGGGCGGAGGGACTCGTCCTTCTTTGGAACTACGAAATAAATGGAACAACAACTGACACCGTACAGCTCTTGCAGTACTGGCACAACTGCCCCTAACTGTAAGAGATGATCCAGAGTTTGTTGGACCGCGGACATTCGTCACTGCCCTTTGCAGGGGGACTGAACAAACAGTATCGGATGAGCAAATTCGAGAGCATAACCTTCGCGTATTACGTCCAACACCCATTGGTCGGACGTTATCTGGACCCAGGCAGAAAGAAACTCCCGAAACCGCCCTCCAATCGGCTGAATTTCTATCTGGGCCCGCCTCACTTCATTGTGGTTTTCGGGAAGCCGCGGAGGAAGTAGACGCAAACCCTCTCCCCGCTCCTCAAAAACCCTGAAACCCTTGCGCTCGTGAAGCAAACCTTCCTTGCTGGAAAGCTCCCAGCCGAGAGGTACAAAATCGCCGGAAATCTCAAAACTGACCTCGCGGAGCCGCCAGACACCTCCCCTGCTTAGGCTTATCTTCCGGTAGTCTTCCGCCTTTGGACTCTACCAAGTCTTTAATCAGCTTGTCCAGATCCTCACCGAACAACAACGTCACCTTAAAAGGAAGCTTACTAAGCCGTGACTTAGAAGAAACATCCGCCGCCCAATTTCGTAACCACAGGTACCAGCGCGCGGCTACCAAGGAAGCCATACTATTTACCAATGACCTAATCAAATCATAATGGACATCTGCTAAATATGCCGCACCCGATTCAAGTCGTGTCACATCTATTTATTCGCTCCTGCTGAGACGGTTGCCTTACTCTCTGCGACCACCTAAGACAAGCTCTCGCCACCCATGCCCCACAAATAGACGCCGCTTGCAATGAGAAAGCATTAACCTCAAAGGCTTGTTTTAATAAGCCGTCTACCTTCCGGTCTTGCGCATCCTTCAAGGCTGCACTGCCTTCCACCGGAATAGTCGTCTTCTTTGTGACCGCGGACACCGCTGCATCTATACGCAGAGAAAGGAACCTCTCCTCCTCCTTGTCCACTAGGGGATAGAGTCTGTTCATAGTTCTTACCCCTCGGAATCCCGCTTCTGGTACATCCCATTCATCCTGAATCATCCGGTCAACCACCCGGTGAATTGGAAACACCGCCTGAGTTTGCCTCACTGCCTAAATGAGAGGGTCTTCCAAACCCTCCTCCTCCGTTGGCTGTACCGAAGTGAGGTTAAGTGCCTGAAGGGATTCAGTAATGAGTGCAGTAAACTCATCCTTACGAAAAACTCTTATGATTCTCGCTTGATCCTCCGGTTCTGGAATTTCGCCTTCCTCGAGTTCATCCATTCCTGATTCGGGTTCCACATTTACATCTTCTGCATCCTGCCAATCTGATTCCACGAGCTGATCTTCCAGAGACTGCGCCCTCTTAAGGGGCCTCACCAGGCCGCCTTCAAGTTTTTTGGAGCCAGATTGCTGTCCCTGAACCTCCAAGCCTCACCGGCTCTGTGATCGTCCCCTGCTGTCGCAAACAATATGCTTGATGCATTATGAGCTCAAAATCTGGAGAAAAACTTCCAAGGACCGCCCCTGCTCCTAAAGGCGTCCCCGAACTAGCTGGCGCTGCTTGATTCTCCAGAGGGGATACGGACGGCCCTTCCAATAGAGACTCACCATCACTTCTTGCAACTGGAAATTGAGATCCCTCAGAAACGTTTTCATGAATCTCCTGCTCCATAGTGGTAGAAGTGCGTGCACAGCCCTTGCAGACCCCGTCGTCCGAGACTGCGCCCCTGCGGGTGCCACAGACCAACACTGCGGTCCTGACGGCATTAGCAATAAAACAATTAAATGCAAGATTCTTCAGAAGGCAGGAATCTTCTCCCAACTATAGTAATAAGAGCACATTATCCTCTATATTTTTTTATTAGTAATGGTTTCAAATGAAACCCCCCAACAGTCTCAGATTAAAAGAAATTAAATTAAATTAATTTAAACTAAATATAACTTGACTAAGGCTACTTCCCCTTGAACTTTAGCTTCTGCCAGCATTAGGAAAAAGTAGGCCCCAGCGCTGCTCACCCGCGGCCCGAAAAAAGCACAGGAACCTCAGCCCGCGCAAACTGGCAGGGCCCCGAAGCCTCCCCACTTGACTGACATAAGAACATAAGATATGCCATACTGGGTCTGACCAAGGTCCATCAAGCCCAGTATCCTGTTTCCAACAGTGGCCAATCTAGGTCATACGTACCTAGCAGTTTCCCCAAAAGACACAGGTTCTGCAATGCTTGTACTGGGTCAAGCATTGATATCCTGGGTCCCTTCTTAATGATGGTTTATGGACCTTTCCTCCAGGAACTTGTCCAAACCTTTTTTAAACCCAGCTACACTAACCGCCTTTACTACATCCTCCGGTAACAAATTCCAGAGTTTGATTACACGTTGAATGAAAAAATATTTTTTTTTATTAGTCTTAAATAGTTTACCCTGTAGCTTCATTGCATGTCCCCTAGTCTTTCTATATTCTGAAAATGTAAACAATCGATCTACGTTTACCCATTCCACTCCGTTCATTAATTTATAGACTTCTATCATATCTCCCCTCAGCCATCTCTTTTCCAGGTTAAAGAGCCCTAACCTTTTTAGCCTTTCTTCATAGGAGTATCCTTCCATCCCCTTTACCATTTTGGTGGCTCTTCTCTGAATCTTTTCTAATAACGCTATATCCTTTTTAAGATACGGCGACCAGAATTGCACACAATATTCAAGGTGCGGTCTCACCATGGAACCATGGAGGATCGCCAATGTAACACCAGTTTTTAAAAAGGGTTCCAGGGGTGATCCGGGAAACTACAGACCGGTGAGCCTGACATCAGTACCGGGAAAAATGGTAGAAACCATCATAAAGAATAAAATTACTCAGCATGTAGATAGTCATGACCTAATGGGAGACAGCCAACATGGCTTTAGACAAGGAAGATCTTGTCTTACTAATCTGCTATGTTTTTTTGAAGGAGTGAATAATCAGGTGGACAAAGGTGAGTCGGTTGATATTGTGTATCTGGACTTTCAGAAAGCCTTTGACAAGGTCCCTCATCAGAGACTTTTGGCAAAACTAAAGAGTCATGGGATAGGAGGCAGTGTACTATTGTGGATCAGGAACTGGTTAAAAGATAGAAAGCAGCAGACTTCCGGGTGAGCCCGTTCCAAGATGGACGCCTAGGAGATCGGCTCCGTCCCGGGTCCCCCTTTAACTAACGCTAACAGCGGCGAACTCAGCAAATTGCCCTCCTGAACATACCTGCATCCCAGCTGATGTGCAGGGCGGATCATCTCTGCCTTCTAAAACGGGGAACGGAGGCTCATTGAGTGACTAGCTGGAGGCGGGGTGCATCACGGCCGGGGGCACAACTTCGGGAGTCTAAACCCGCTTCTTTGCGCTGTGCGCTGGTCGATGTGCGGTGCCCCTGGGCTTCCTCCGACGTCTGCTCTGGTGCCCGGTGAGGGTGTGAGGTGCTGTTTGAACTGCCGGTTACTTGAGCCCCTACGGGGAGGCAGAAAACGCTTTGCTGCAAGGAAACTCCCCCCGAGGCGGTTAGCTGAGTGAGGGACCCAGTGCCTTCATCCTGTCGGCGGGACTTGGATCTGTGACTGCAAGAAAGGTGTGAGTGAGGGGGACCTTGTCCGCTGGTGCTGCAGTGATCTGGGGGTGGAGCGGCCATTGCCACGTGCTCGTGGAACGCAGGACAGCGTCTGCATTCCAACGCCTTTTCGCGGGCACCTCAGAACCCGGAAATAGTTAGCTACGTGCTGACCTGTGCTTGGAAATCGCTGCTACTCAAGTTTGTGAGCCCCACGTGCTGAAACTTTGGCATTAAGGATCTCTTCACCTTGCACCTGCTCTCTAGTGCTCCTGCTGTTGCAGTGAGTAATCAACTCTATTGTATTTCCTCTGTTTGCCTGGCTGTACTGACAGATGTGGAACTGGAGCGCCCTCTATTGGATCTAAGTGCTATATCCAACTCTTTTGTGCTTACTATTAAGGTCAACCTCTCATTACATTTGCCCAATCTCAGCTACCTGTTTGGATTGTAATCCATTGCTACCATATGGGACTCGTCAAGTGAGGGTGGGTAGCACCTCTCTGCCTGTCTTGCTGGTGAGGATATTGGTGTCGCATGGCAGCAAAAGCCAAGAAACACGAGGCCCGGGATACACCACGGGCATCCCAGCGTCTGATGAGTTAGAGTGGATCCCACGATAGCCTCCCCGGAAGGCGACAGTCTGACGGGTCTGATGACGAGACTCTCAGTGAACTTGAACCAGGCGCTGGGGCGCCTTCCACTTCTGCCCTTCTGCAGCGGGAGCTTCGGAGAGGCTTTGAGGACCTCGCTGGAGAATTCCGCTCCATGCGTGAAGAAGTGATGAATACGATTGCGGAGCTACGCGGTGATATCAAGGACCTGGGTTCCAGGGTGGAGGAGATTGAGATGAAACAAGAAGATCAGGCGGGCGCCCTGGTGGATCTACAGTGCGCAACTGACCGGCACCAGGCTCAGGCGATGGAACTGATGTACAAAATTGATGATATTGAAAATCGGACTCGCCGCAACAATGTGAGGTTCAGGGGCATCCCGGAGGTGATGGGGGGGGGGGGGGCAGAAGATCTGGTGCAGGTGCTCAAGACCCTGATGATTGAGCTGTTAACAACGGAGGAGTTTGCAACCCGTGGAGCCACGATGGAGATTGAAAGGGTGCACAGGGCCTTGGGGAAACCACCTAACAACCAACCACGGGATGTTATTGCTAGATTCTTGAGGTATGCTGACGCGGAGCTACTCCTACAGAGAGGTAGGGAGAAAAAAACAATTCAATACTAAGATGCGGCGGTTTCAGTGTACCAGGATCTTTCAGTGTTTACCCTGGCACGTCGTAGGGAGATGAGACCAGTAATCAAGGTATTGAATGATAAAGGAATCCGCTATTCCTGGTCCTTTCCCTTTCGGATGAACTTCCTTTTGGGTACTAAAAAAATCTCAGCGAAAGACCATACAGAGGCCTGGAGGGACAAGCTGGCTTTGTGGGGGTTAACATGCTGCCGGTGCCCCCGGCCCCCAAGCCGCGGCCCTCGCAATGGACTCGGGTGGGCAAGCATGCTTGACTCTGCCGAGGCCTTGGGCCACGAATTGAAAGTGTCTTTATTGCCTATCTTGTTTGAAGATATGTTCTCTTTCATGTTATAATGTATACGAAGCATAACTGGGTTTTTTTACAACCTTTGTATTTAATGATGTTAATAGTTGGGGGGAGTTTGCGGGTGGTAGAGTGATCGAGTGGGGAGGATGGTGATTATGGTGGGACTGCAGTGAGGAGGGAGGTCGGGACAAGGGTTTCCTGGCTTCTAATTTAATGGAGGATGTGTTAACACTATTTGTTGCCTTAGTATTTCTTATGCAGGGGGACCCGGGGGGGGGGGGGCTGGTTCTGGGCTCCGTATTGCCGTGTTCCGCCGTTTAGGCGGGCTGGTGGTACTGATGGGGTGGGAGAGTGGTTTGGTGGGAAGGGGGGAGTACGTAACATTGGGGGGGGGTACAGTTGTGGATGGGGGAGGCTTTTGGGTATGCCCACTGGGGAGGGGGGGGCCAGAGCTCACAATGAATGCTTCGGGTAGGTGTTCATGCGGGAAGATGGCAGAGGCTAGACAGCTTGGGGGGGGGGCAGGCTGCAGGGAGGGGGCAGTGGGGTAGGTGAATATTAATGCTGAAGTTGATATCTCTTAATGTGAAGGGTCTCAACTCTCCTGGAAAGCGCTCCCTGTTGTTTACAGAGTTGCGCTCCTTAAAAGGGGACATCGTGTTCTTGCAGGAGACTCATCTCCGCAGTAGCAATCAGGCTCTGTTGAAGTGTAAGCCTTACTCCGAAGTGTGGGTGGCCTCTGATACGCAGGGTCGGAAGAAGCGTGGGGTGGCCATGTTGGTCCATCAGAGCTTATCTCTACAGGTGGAGGAAGTTAAGAGAGACACTTTGGGAAGATGGCTTTTTATGAATGTTCGTTTGGAAGGGCGCTTACTTATGTTGGCCACTATTTATGCCCCGAATGTGGGCCAGGTGGCCTTTTTTGCACGGTTGAAGGTGTTGCTGGCTGAATTTGCAAAGGGTCCAATTATATTGGGTGGGGATTGTAACGCGCATGCAGAGTCATCTTTGGATTCGACGGGCCGCGCTGGTCGGGATGCCAGTGGGCCTAGCCAAGCACTGCGAAGGCTTATGCTTGATCTGGGCTTACGTGATGTCTGGAGGGACATACATATGGGGGGAGAAAAGTTACACTTACTACTCCTCCGTGCATAAGGTACATACTCGCATTGATTATTTCTTAATCGACCAGCGACTAATGGATGGGAGGGTGACTGCTGGGCATGGTACTTTGACCTGGTCAGATCACGCTCCATGTTGGCTCGTCTTTCCTGCGGATCTATGTGGTGAGCGACATCAGTTATGGCGTTTAGATGACCGTTTTTTTCGGCGGCAGCAAGCTGTTCAAGATCATGGCTATTTTATCAGTGATTTTTTCGACTTAAATGATACTGGGAAAGTTCCGCTCTCTACAGTTTGGGACGCCTTTAAGGCGACGGCCCGGGGCCAGTTGATCGCCGAGGCGACGCGCACCCGGAAGGCATGGGCGCGGGAATCTCGCTGCTTGGAGGAGGAAAATAGGCGTCTCCAACTGGAGCATGCCCGGACAGGCTCTAAACGGACTCTGCGTCAGTGGCGGGTGGTTCGGGCAAAGCTGGGTGCATGCATGCAACGGGTCTTGGATAATATGCGTCGGAAAATGCGACAAACCTTCTACGAGAGGGGGAATAAAGCTGGCCCCTATCTTGCCTTACGACTACGCCAGCAACAAACCTCGAGAGTGGTGCGCGAAATTACGGACTCCCAGGGTCATCTGCGGGTGGTCTCTCGGGAGATCCGTGAAGTCTTTGCAACTTTTTTGGAACAACTGTATAAGGCTGAACCTTTTGACCTGCCTCGCGCTCAGGCTTATTTGGGTACTCTCACTTTAGCGTGCTTAGCTGAGGCTGATAGAGAGCAATTGTATGCTGCATTTACAGTGGAAGAGGTGGAGCTGGCCATTCAACGTTTAAAAACGGGGAAGGCGTCCGGAGCTGATGGGTTTCCGATGGAATATTATAAAAAATACAGCGCCCAGTTGGCTCTGACCCTAGTGGTGCTCTTTAATGAGATCTTACAGGGGGGAGTGTTGCCTCCTTCACAGCATGAGGCTCTTATTGCGGTCATCCCTAAACCGGGTAAGCCCTTACAGGAAGCAGCTTCGTATCGCCCAATTTCCTTACTGAATGCTGATGTGAAAATACTGGCTTCAATGTTGGCGGCGCGACTGAATCGTGTCCTCCCGATTATGGTGCATCCGGATCAGGTTGGGTTTGTGCCGGGTCGTCAGGCGGCGGATAATATTAGAAGAATGCTGCAGGTGATTCATGCGGCCCGAAAGGAATGCCAACCGGTGCTGTTAGTGGGGGTTGATGCTGAGAAGGCCTTTGATCGGGTTAGTTGGGATTTCCTTTGGTGTGTGCTGGAGAAGATGGGATTTGGACCTAATTTCATGCGGTGGGTTCACTGTCTCTATCGAGGCCCTACAGCGTGTGTCCAGGTCAATGGGGGCCATTCAGGGAGGTTTACACTGGGACGAGGAACCCGACAGGGTTGCCTGCTGTCACCGTTGTTTGCGTTGGTGATGGAGCCCCTTGCGCAAAGCTTTCGGGAACATCCGGACATTCAGGGAGTTCAGGTGGGGTCCACTGATTACAGAATTGCCCTTTTTGCGGATGATATCATCTTGTCCCTGGTAGACCAGGCTGCCTCCCTCACGGTTGCAATGCAGATCTTTGAGGCCTTCTCACAGGTTTCTGGCTTTAAAATCAATTATGCTAAATCTGAAATTTTGAATGTTGGTGTTTCAGAAGCCATTTGTCTACAACTAAAGGCTTCTTACCCCTTCCGTTGGGTCACGGGTTCTCTTCGCTATTTGGGTGTAAACCTGACGGTTGACCGGGCTGCGTTATTTAAGGCCAATTATAGCCCTTTAATTCAACAAGTAAGGCGAGATTTAGACTCTTGGGCCAGGTTGCTGTTCTCCTGGTTTGGGCGCATCGCGGTGGTGAAGATGGTGGTTGTTCCGAGATTTTTGTATCTATTCCAAGTACTCCCTATTTCGCTGTCCCATGGTGTACTGACTACGTGGCAGACAATGCTTATGAAATTCATATGGCGGTTCCGTCGCCCTCGCTTAGCTCTTCAGATTCTTTTTACGCACATGCGCCGAGGGGGTATGGGAGCCCCTAACCTTCATTGGTATTATGCAGCAGCACAGTGTCGCGCAGGGGTGGAATGGATGGATACGGCCACCACCAAACGCTGGGTACAAATGGAAATGCAACTTTCGGGAGGGGCGGGACTGGGGGATCGGCTGTGGCTTAGTTCCAAACTGCGTGGTGCCCCTCGGTCAGCTAATCCCTACATTTCCCATACTCTCTGTTGCTGGGATCAATTCTTCTGGCCTCGCAAGGCGACCCTGACTCCTTTGGCACCCATTGTGGATAATCTCTCCTTTCCTCCAGGGATGAGCGATCCCGCCTTTCGGATGTGGGGTCATAAGGGGCTTAGCCGAGTAGGCCAACTTTTTGAAGATGGTAGGCTGCGCTCTTTTCGTTCGCTTCAGGGGGAATTTGGCCTTCCTGCTGGTCATGTTTATCAGTATACACAGGTGGTTCACTGGGTGCGGGACCGACTGGTTCGGTCACAGGTTGCTCGCGACCTGTCAGATGTTGAGCGCTTTTGTGAGGCATGTACCACCACGAAGGGCCTTATTGCTGCCTTATATGCACATTTACAAACACAACAGGTGAGCCCTAGCAAGCAAAGGGAGCAGTGGCACCAAGAATTGCGTCTTAATTATTCTGAGCAGTGTTGGGAGCAACTTGAAAGTCGACTCTGGAGGAGCGCACTGGCAGTTAATGCCCGTGAAACTAATTACAAAATCATTTACAGATGGTATATGATGCCGGTGCGGGTTGCCCGAGCGTACCCCGGTGTCTCCGGTCTATGCTGGCGGAACTGTGGGCGGGAAGGCACCCTGGCCCATGTCTTGTGGTTATGCCCGCGTATACTGACTTTCTGGAGGGGAATTCAGTACAGATTACAATGGCTGGTGGGGTTGAGCATTCCATGGGATCCGGGTATTTTTCGTTTGGGCGCCAAAATACCGGGCGCTCGGACTTTCCAATTGGCTCTGATTCGTCATGGCCTAGATGCGGCACGGCTGGCCTTAACTGCCGCCTGGAAACAGATTTTGCCCCCCACTTTTGCCCAGTGGTTGGAGCGCATGTGGGATATATACACTAATGAGCGTGGGGTGGCAGTTGGACGGTCGCGGCTGCCACAATTTGAACAAGTGTGGGCAGTATTTGTTTCACAATATGGTCAGTAATTCCTTCAATAGTGTTCCAATAGTAATTCCTTCGGCACTTCTCTGTTTCCTATGGGAGACACTGGCCTCTTGCCTATCTAGTGTGTTGTGGAGTCCATGGCCCTCTCCCTTTTTCTTTTTCTTTCTCTTCCCTGAGTGGTTCAATATGTTGATGTCCCCATCCCTAGTTTTTGAGGATATAGCGGTTAGTGGTGGAGGGGCAGGGTAGGTGGGTGGTGGGGGGGGGGTGTTTAGGTGGTGGGGGTATTTTGGGGGGTTAGGAGGGGTCCTGGGAGGAGGGAGGAAGGAGGAAGGTGGGTAGATGAAGGGTGTAGAAGGGGCGAGTATTGACGTTTTATCAGGTTTCAGAGGGGGGGGAGGGGGGGAGGGAGGGGGGAGGAGGTTGAGGATATAATGGAAAGGAAAATAAAACCAAGGGGAAAATATTTAAAAAAAAAAAAAAAAAAAAAAAAGGAGGGCTTTGTTAACAATGTTTTTGGATGCTGTACCGGTGTTTCTTTTTGTACTTTTACTAGGATTAGAGCCTGTATGTTTAACACCTGTTGTACTTATATGCTGTCTTCAAATAAAAAAAAATTTAAACAAAAGATAGAAAGCAAAGGTTAGGGCTAAATGGCCAATTTTCCCAATGGAGAAAGGTGAATAGTGGTGTACCCCAGGGATCTGTGCTGGGTCTGCTGCTTTTTGACATATTCATAAATGACCTTGAAAGTGGAATAATGAGTGAGGTTATCAAATTTGCAGATGAGACAAAACTATTTAAAGTTGTTAAAACCCAAGAGGATTGTGGAAAATTGCAAGAGGATCTTGATAAATTGGAAGACTGGGCATCAAAATGGCAGATAAAATTTAATGTGTACAAGTGCAAAGTTATGCACCTAGGGAAGAACAATCCAAACTATGGTTACACGATGCAAGGTTCCACATTAGGAACCACCACCCAGGAAAAAGATTTAGGCGTCATTGTGGATACCATGTTAAAACCCTCGGCCCAGTGTGCAGCGGCGGCCAAGAGAGCAAATAGAATGCTAGGTATGATAAGGAAAGGAATGGAAAATAAAACAAAAGATATTATAATACCTCTATATCGTTCCATAGTGAGACCGCACCTTGAATATTGTGTGCAATTCTGGTCGTCGTATCTTAAAAAGGATATAGCGATTTTAGAAAAGGTTCAGAGAAGAGCCACCAAAATGGTAAAGGGGATGGAAGGATACTCCTATGAAGAAAGGCTAAAAAGGTTAGGGCTCTTTAACCTGGAAAAGAGACGGCTGAGGGGAGATATGATAGAAGTCTATAAATTAATGAACGGAGTGGAACGGGTAAAGCACAGTTACTTACCTGTAACAGGTGATCTCTGGGAACAGCAGGAATTAGTCCTCACATATGGGTACGTCGGAACCGACGGAGCCTGTGCGGGAAAGCTCCCCAGCTTCCCAGAAAGGAAGCTTTTGTGGCCTCCCACAGCGCATGCGCGCTGCCTTCCCTCCTTCCTGACCAACTCTCTTCAGTTCGAGTTTAAAGCTGAGACAATAGAGAGAGGAAAGGAAAGAGAGACAGAGAGAGATACAACTCCTAGGGGAGGTGGGTGGGTTGTGAGGACTAATTCCTGCTGTTCCCAGAGATCACCTGTTACAGGTAAGTAACTGTGCTATCTCCAGGAACAAGCAGGAATGAGTCCTCACATATGGGGACTCCCTAGCTAAGATGCCGGGGAGATCCCCCCCCAAGGGTTCCTCATCTTCCTATGGATCTCAGGCATCCATTCAGGGAAGGTGGGCAGGAGTTGTTTAAGAATGGAACAGGTGTCTGAGGACAGCCTGACCAAACAAGGCATCCCGGCGGGAGTCCTTGTCCAAGCAGTAATGGGCTGTGAAGGTATGAACCGAGGCCCAGGTGGCTGCTCGACAGATCTGATCAATGGATACAGAATGAAGATGAGCCATTGATGTGGCCATGGCTCTGACATTGTGAGCTGTGACATGGCCTTCCAGAGAAAGGTTCTTACTCTGGTAAGCAAAAGAAATACACTGAGCAATCCAGTTGGACAGTGTTCTTTTTGAGACTGGAAGTCCTAAATGAGAAGGATCAAAAGCAACCAAAAGTTGAGAAGACTTTCGATGTTGCTGTGTCCTGTGGAGGTAAAAGGCAAGAGCTCTTTTACAGTCTAGAGTATGAAGGTTCCGCTCTGCATTTGATGCATGAGGAGCTGGAAAAAAGACAGGTAAATATACCTCTTGATTAAGATGAAAAGGTGAGACCACTTTAGGCATAAAGTGGGGATTTGTCCTAAGGACTACCTTATCATGATGGAACCTTGTATAAGGTGGATTAGCCACTAAAGCTTGCAGTTCACTGATGCGGCGAGCAGAAGTGATTGCAATAAGGAAAATGACTTTCCAGGAAAGGAATTTTAAGGAGGTAGTGGCTAAGGGTTCAAAGGGTGGCTTCATAAGCTGACCAAGAACCTTCAGTAACCAAGCTCTGAGGTGAAGGGACTTGGGGTTTGGGTGCCACAAAGTCCCCTCCTCTTGAGACAGAAGGTCTGGAGCAGCTCCCAGATCCAGGGAGGGTGCCTGGGAGAGATGCAGAAGTAGAGGGTACCACACTTGGCGTGGCCAGCGTGGAGCTATGAGGATCATAGATCCTTGATCCCTCTGGAGTTTGAATAGAGTCTTGGGAATCAAGGGAATGGGTGGAAAGGCATATAGGAAGGCCTGACCCCAATGAAGGAGGAAGGCATCCTTGGCCTGAGCTCCCTGACACGGAATCCTGGAACAGAACCGGGGAAGTTTGGCATTGTACAGACTTGCAAAGAGGTCTATGTCCAGGGTTCCCCATTCCTGAAAGATTCTGAGTACTTGATCCATGTGCAGGGACCATTTGTGTGGAAGCAGAACTCGACTGAGTCTATCTGCCCAAGAGTTTTGGATTCCTGGGAAGTACACTGCCAGGAGATGGATCCGATGCTCTCTGGCGAAGGCCACAGTTTTAGAGCTTCGTTGCAAAGCGACAGAGAGCCAGTCCCTCCTTGTTTGTTTATGTAGAACATGGCTACTTGATTGTCGGTATGAACAAGAACTGTCATGTTGATGAGGAGGGTATGAAAGACCTTGAGAGCAAGGAAAATTGCTCGCAGCTCCAAAAGGTTGATATGAAGGGTGGTCTCCTGTGGAGACCAAGTGCCCTGAGTGGAGAGGTCTTGGAGATGAGCTCCCCAACCTGCTTGGGAGGCATCTGTAGTGAGAGTTGCTTGGGGTAACAAAGGTTGGAAGGGGGCCCCCAACAACAGATTTTGAGTGGATATCCACCATTGGAGAGACCAAAAAAGACGTTTTGAGGTTGCTATTTGGTCTGAGAGAGCTCCTGAGCTGCTCTCATATGTAGGCGTGCATAAGGCACCACATGAACTGTGGATGCCATGTGGCCTAGCAGTTGTAGCATCTCCCTGGCCGTCAAGTGGCTTTTGGACTGAACTTGAGAGGCCAAGTGTACTAGACGGTGGCAACGGGCCTGAGGAAGATAGGCCCTTGCAGTGGTGGTATCTAGCCAGGCCCCTATGAATTCTAGGGACTGAGTAGGGGTGAGTTGAGACTTTGGCAGATTGATGACAAGTCCCAGATACTGCAGTATGCGTCTGGTGTGGTCCAGGGAAGTCTGAGCCTCGGACTGAGATGGAGCTCGGATGAGCCAGTCATCCAGGTATGGGAAGACAAAGATTCCCAGAGTGCGTAGAAATGCAGCTACTATTGCCATGCATTTGGTAAATACCCTTGGAGCAGAGGCTAGACCGAAGGGAAGGACTCTGTATTGGAAATGTTTTCCCTGGAACAGAAACCGTAGGAATTTTCTGTGGGATGGATGGATGAGTATATGTGTGTACGCATCCTTGAGATCTAGAGAACAAAGCCAGTCCTGACTCTGTAGGTATGGAAGGAGAGTGCCTAGAGAAAGCATCTTGAATTTCTCCTTGTATAGGAATTTGTTCAATTCTCTGAGATCCAGAATGGGTCTGTACCCCCCTGTTTTCTTGGGAATGAGAAAATAAGGGGAGTAAAAACCTGACCCTTGTTGAGGAAGAGGAACCTCTTCTATTGCCTTTTGGGCGAGAAGAGTGGTCACCTCCTGGCCCAACAGGTACTGGAGAGAAGGGGGAGAATTGAATTGTCTCACCATGAAATGGGGAGGAAGGCTGGAGAAATGTAGTTTGTAGCCCTCTTTGATGATAGAGAAGGTCCACGGTTCTGATGTGACTTGTTCCCATCTGGGAGCAAAATGAGCTAACCTTCCTGGAATGGTGAGAGGTTCTGGTTGTTGCAGAGCCAGAAAGGTTAAGTTCTCTAGAATCAAGTCAAAAACCCTGAGGCGGTTGGGACTGCTGGATTGTAGCAGCCCCTGTAGACTTGGTTCTGGCCTGTTTAGTTTGCTGACGCTTAGGAGCAAAGCGAACTTAGGAAGATTGCTGGCCAGTATTTGTGGAAAATCTGGTCTTTTTATAGAAAGGTTTCTTAAAAGGTTTTTTCTTGGCAGGGGTAGAGGTAGACTTAGAAAGTCTATCTAAAGCAGCATTCTCTGCATCCACTTGAGTAGCTTTGATTTGCCACTCCTTGCCAAACAGATTTTCACCTGTACAGGGCAGATTGCCCAAGCCTTCTTGTACCCAGGGTTCCAAATCAGAGGTCTGGAGCCAAGCCAGTCTGCGAGCAGCTATGGCAATGCCAGAGGCTCTGCTTGCCCCCTCAAAAGAGTCAAAGGCTGCTCTGTTGGAGAACTTTGAAACATCTTGAGTTTGCTTTAGCAAAAGAAGGAACTCCTCTTGCTTATCCTCTGGGATAAAGGGGAGAAACTGACGTATCTTTAATGCAATCTCTTTCAAAAACATGCCCATATAGAGGCTGTATGAATTGATTCTGGCAATAAGCATGCTAGCTTGGAAGATTTTTCTCCCAAAAGCATCCAGAGTCCTACATTCTCTTCCTGGAGGGGTAGAAGAGTGCCTTTTGGTACTCTTTATCTTTTTCATAGCAGACTTCACCACAATAGAGTGGTGAGGAAGCTGAGTCTTTTGAAAACCAGGAGAAGGAGGAACCCGATACATGGTGTCCAAACGTCGAGAATGTGGAGATAGGGTGAGAGGAGCTTCCCATAAGTCCATCATGTGTTCTTGAAGAATTTCATGTATGGGTAAGGTGGCTGCCTCTTTGGGAACCTTAGAGTATCCTAAAATATCCAATTTTTTTGCTCTAGGTTCCTTTTCAGAGGATACAGATATGGAGAGTCCTTTAGCTACTTCAATGATGAAGTCTTGAAAAGACAAATCCTCTGGAGGAGACATTCTCCTTTTTGGAGAAGAGGGCTCCTCAGGAAGAGTAAAGGAGACGTCAGCAGAATCATCTGATGTATCAGAATCTTCAGAGGATTCAAAGTATCGTCTATTTGCTTCCAGAGATCGATACGCGTACCGATCGGTATCGACATCGGGCGTACCGGGAATCGGAGCGGTATCGAAGAAATCTCCGGAACCGGAGACCGGAACCGGCATGCTACTGGAAGCAGATGCCCTGGGTACCGGTATCGGTTGCGGTACCGGAATCGGAGTCGGAACCGATTGTCGCGGTACCGATGGCGGTGCAGCATTAATGAAAGCCAGTAAGGCCTGCTGCATGGATTGTACCGTAGTACCCATAATCGCCACAACTGCCTGGAAGTCGGTACCGGTATTAGCCGGTACCCCAGAGCAGTCTAACAGGAGATCGGTCGAGGCCGTGCCATCGATGTCTACCTGTAACCCCACAGGAGGAGCTTTGGAAGCCGGAGCTTCCCGTCGGGGTTGTTTGGCTGGGGCAGGGTCCTCAGGGTCAAATGCAAGGGCCTCTCGCTGCTTAGAGGGAGATTTGCCTTTTGAGGACTTGCCTGAAGAATGTTTGGTTACCTGAGATCCATCAGGAGAAGAAGACCTGGAGGATGTTGATGCTGGAGTATCGGTAGAAAACAGCATATGAAATTTAGCTGCTCTGTTCTGTAAGCCCCTTTTGGACATCAGAGAGCAGGATGGACAATCCGGAATGGAATGGTCAGGCCCCAAACATTTAAGACACCACTCATGGGCATCTGTAACTGAAATAGTACCGGTACACTTAGTGCATTTTTTAAAACCAGAAGCTGGTTTTTCCATGAAGGAGACCTGAGAAGGCCTAGAGGCCTCACAGAAAAAATACACCAAGTGAAGAAAAAGTAATTATTATTTTTTTTTTTTAAATAAACGAAAAAACGACCGGCGGTACCGGTCCGGAATCGGGGAAGGCAGACACACGGTCAAAGAAACAAATTAAAATAACAATTTCTTCAGCGGTGACAGGAACACGACCTGCTGGCTCCGCGGAAAAAGAAGAACTGAAGAGAGTTGGTCAGGAAGGCGGGAAGGCAGCGCGCATGCGCTGTGGGAGGCCCCAAAAGCTTCCTTTCTGGGAAGCTGGGGAGCTTTCCCGCGCAGGCTCCGTCGGTTCCGACGTACCCATATGTGAGGACTCATTCCTGCTTGTTCCTGGAGATAGACACATGAATGGTTGAGGAAAGGTAGATTGAAACCAAAGGATGAATGATTGATCGTTGCAGCCCTGGACAGCGGATTGTGGACGGGATGGTTTATGGCATGTACTGAAAAAAACTGGCACAACAGACATATGCCGATTTTGTAAGAAAGAGCTGGAAACAGTGACTCACCTAACAGCAGGCTGTGAAGTTCTGATGGCAGAAAATTTCTATACGGAAAGGCACAACAAAGTAGCATGCCTCCTCCACTGGAAACTCTGAAAACACTACAACATCGCTGTCCCTGAATAGCATTGGGATCATGACCCGAAGAGAATAACAGAGAATGAAGAGGTTATGATCACCTGGGATATTCCCATTCCGATGGATAAGAAACTGGATGCCAGAAAACCTGACATAGTGGTAAAGTAGAAGAACACCAGAACGGCATTGATAATAGAAGTGTCAGTACCGAGTGATTATTCTGTGAATTGCGAGGAGAGGGGGAAGATCTAGAAGTATAAAGAAATGCAATTAGAGACCAAGAATATGTGGCAGAAAGATACAGAAATATTCCCCATTGTACTGGGAGCCACAGGCCTGATAAAGAAGAATTTCCAAGCACATCTTGACAAACTATCCATACATGTTACATCTTATGAACTCCAGCAGGAGGCTCTCTTTGGCACAATGCAAGTATTACGCCGAGCATTAGCAGTAAATTTGAGAGATTAAGATCATATTCCACATACCCTGGCTTAGAAGTGAGGTTCACGACTGCCATAGTATGCACAAAACTAATCCATTAGGAGAAACTACCCCAAGAAAAACTGATCAAGCTGGACAGCTGCTACAAATCTCCAGAGAAACTATATGCTAGCAGAATACTTCAGAAGGAGAACACAGACAGACCTTCATCAAATGCAGAGTAAGGGGTTACACGTTAGAAAAAGAAGCACATATACAAAAGCTGAAATGGAAAGCCCAAGAACCCAGACTCTTTCAGTAGTGGGTCACTGAAGAGAAAAAGAAATGCATATTGCGCTGTACTGAGCAAAAGACAAAGAAATGTGCATTCCCAATAATCCAATCAATATAAACTTAAAATGGCTTTTTTGCAATATTGTTGTCTGGTGCTTTAATTTTTCTAATGGTCCTCCTGGTCTCTTTTTCCATTTCTCCTTGTTCATCTTTTCCTAAATCCTTTTCTAGGATCTCTTCCATTTTCTTACTTTGCCTTCTTTCCTTCCTCCCCTCCATTTCTCTTTGACAGTGATCTTTCATTTTTTGTTTCATTTCTCTAGTCTGTCTCTGTTTCTCCATAGCTAAATTTTGATTCTTTTTATATTCCAGCCTTCAATTTCTCTCTTTTTACTGTTTATCTATGTAGCAGCTTTCCAACTTCCACTTTCAGTTCCTTCATTCTATCCTTCTGGGTTTTTACTCCTCCCTCAGTTTAAAATCTTCCTCCGTCACCCAAGCTTAAGTCCCTGATTTCTACTCACTGTACTCAAGCTCATCTACTTTCCTCTATCTCTCGTCATCTTATCAGCTGGATAAATTGGCTGAATATTTGAATATTTGCCCTCATTGTTAACGCTAATTAAAAAACAAAATCCCTATACAATTTAAATTTTGAGAATATGTTTTTTACCTTTGCCTTTTCTCACTGTACTTTTCTCTGTCTCTTCTCAGCTTTCACCCTATTGATTTTTTTCCTGGTTCCTCTTGCTTAGTCTCCTTTCTTCCTTTATGGCCATTCTTCTTTGTCCCTCCCTCCTCTCCATTTTTGTCTGACACTTATATTGTGTCTTTTATGTCCCTTCTGTTTCTCTGGCCTATACTTCCCACCTCTTTATTTTTCTTCTTCCTCTGCATACTTATTTATTTATTTAACTAGGCTTATATACTGTTTTTTTTCTACAAGTCAAAGAGGTTTATATTCTGGTACCATATATATATATTTCCCTTGTCCTCAAAGGGCTCACAATCTGTTTTTGTACCTGAGGCAATGGAGGGTTAAAGTGGCTTTCCCAAGGCCACAAGGAGCACCTGTGGGACCAGAAACTCCAGTCCTTCTGGCACAAGGTTGCTGTCCTCTAATCAAACCTAAGGAGATCAAACCTAAGCTTTCTTTAGAAGCTCAGATGACAAGACTTCGACTTTCATACTTTGGACACATCATGTGAAGAGAGAGATCATTAGAGAAAGACATCATGCTTGGCAAGATAGAAGGTCAACGCAAAAGAGGAAGGCCAGCAATGAGATGGATTGAGACAATAACAGCAGCTACGGGTACCAGTCTGTCAACAATGAGCCGCCTGACTCAAGACCGAACACAATTTAGGATAGCTATCCAGAGGGTCGCCATGAGTCGACTCCGACTCGACGGCACTTAACAACAACAACAACAACAATCCCACTTTATCTTAATTTTGTTTATTCACTTACTCTGTGAATCAAATTGTTTTGGAAGAAGTGGGTCAATGAATGTTTGAAGTATAATTATGTATTTAACTATCTGCCATAACTACACAGCAACATGTTGAGAGAAGGCAGAACAGTGGAAGTCATTCCTCTTAAAGCTGGGCTAGCTTTAAGCGACCAGCATCCCGTTACAGCTCTCTGTTTGGGATAAGCTGGGCTCGCTTCCTCTGCTTCTGGGCATCTTGGTTGCTCTCTACTCCCTGAAGGGACACCTACAGTACCCACATCCTTACTCCAGACCGAACATTCCACATGAACCTCTCAGGAGCATTAGTTTATTTATTTATTTCAGAAATTTATATTCTGCACAACAAATTAGGTGGAGTACAAAAACCATACATGAGTAAACATAATAAAAACCAAAAACTCCATAATACACACAATATTAAATACAATTAAATTAAAGCACAAAAGCAAAATAAAAATGGACCCTAAACATAAAATGCTATCTGCTCTAAATATTATTACAATTATACTCATAACTACAATTATAATTACCACTTAAGTATATAAAAAATTAGGATTTACTAGAAGCCGCACACGCCTACATGAGGCAATACATTTTAAACCACTTCCTAAGTATATACCAGTCGGGAGTTATTAGTTAAATAAATAAATATAATCCTAGTCCTCAGTTGTTGTGTTGTCTGTCTTGACTACTTTAAGTTCTTATGAGCAAGACAACAGAGTTGCTCATCTTTAACAGGTGTTCTCCAGGGATAGCGGGAATCAGTCCTCACATATGGGGTGCCGATGGAGCCCACGGGGAAACATCTCTCCAGCTTTCCAAGAAAGCCTTTGGGAGATGCCACCATGCATGCATGGTCCTCTTCCTGCCCAAGGGTGTCATCTTGCTCAGTAAGATAACATAGCTAGGATGGTATTACAAAGAAAACAAGGTAGGGCGGCAACTCCCAGGGGAGGAGGGAGTTACAGGTGAGTAACTTCACTTTCTCCAGGAACAAGCAGGAATTCGGTCCTCACATATGAGAATCCCTAGCTCCAGGCTGCCGAGGACCAAACCACAACAGCACAAACGATGACCAAGTTGGGTAGCCATGAGTTGCAGAAGATGAATCCCCAGCTGAGAGACTCTGCAAGACCCTAGCATCCAGCAGTACTATCACTCTGGTAGCTTGAACACAGAAGGGTCGGAGGGCAGGAGCTGCCTACACCCTGAAAAGATTATGGAGTACCACCTCGCCAAAGGCACTGTCCTGACAGAACTCACTCTCCAGGCAGTAGTGAGCTGCAAGCGTATGAATTGAAGACCATGTTGCGGCCTTGCAGATCCCCATCATCGGCACTGAGCGCAGGTTTGCCGATGTGGCCATCACTCTCACGCGATGCGCTGTGATCCGGTGGTTGAGGGAGAGCCCAGCTCGCTCATAGGCAAGATCAATACAGTCCACCACCCAAGTGGACAGAGTTTGCTTAGTCACAGAAAGCCCTAGTCTGCTGATGTCGTAGGAAACGAAAAGCTGAGGAGCTTTGCGATGGGTCTGAGTCTGCTGTAGGTAGAAGGACAAGGCCCATTTGCAGTCCAGTGTATGGAGTATAGTTTCCTCCCGACTGGCATGAGGCCACGGGAAAAAGGCAGGAAGGACCACCTCCTGGTTGAGGTGGAAAGGAGATATCACCTTTGGGAGGATTTTGGAGTGAGTGCGGAGCACCACCCTGTTCTTGTAGAATATTGTGTATGGTGGTTCTGCCACCAAGACCTGAAGCTCGCTTATTCTGAAAGCGGATGTGAGAGCTACCAGGAAGGCCACATTCCATGACTGATACCGCAGATGGCAAGTAGCTAGAAGCTCAAAGGGCAGCCTGGTGAGCTGTGAGAGCACTACATTGAGGTCCTATTCTGCCATTGGGGGGCGGATGGGGGGCTTAGACAGCAAGAAGCTCCTGAGGAACCAAGAGTTCAGAGGCTGGCCTTCGATAGGGTGGTGGTGTGCAGCAACAGCGCTCAGGTGCACCCTCACCGAGTTGGACTTCAGTCCAGTGTGCAACAGATGCAATAGGTATTGGAGCACTAGTTGCACCAGCAGGAGAATGGGTTCTCCCACCACTCTGCACACCATACCAAGAATCTACGCCACTTAAAGGCATATGCCCACCTAATGGAGGGTTTGTGGGAGACCAACAGGACCTCCTTGACCTCTCATGGGAGGTTGAAAGGAACCAAGGCTACCCTTTCAGCAGCCACGCTGTTAACGTTAGAGACCCCAGATTGGGTTTCAGGAGGGAGTCCCCCTCCTGAGTCAGGAGATCCAGGGCATGGCCCAGCGAGACGAGGAGTGTCGCCGACTGGGAGAGCAGCAGTGGAAACCATGGTTGTCTGGGCCACTTGGGGGCAATTAGTATCAGTACTGTCCCCTTGCACTGGACCTTGAAGAGGGTTCTGGAGACCAGAGGGGTTGGCGGAAAGGCATAAAGGAGGCCTTCCGTCCACAGGATCAGGAAGGCATCCGCTGCTACCCTTGCTGGTATGGCTGCCACGAGCAGAAGCAAGGCAGCTGTGCATTTGTCCAGGGTGGCAAAGAGGTCCATTACGGGCATCCCCCAGAGGCGGAAGAGTCGTGAGGCCACCCTGGGGTTCAGGCACCATTCGTGCGGCTGGAACACCCTACTGAGGCTGTCCTGGCCCAGGAGGTGGACCACCAGCAGGAGCTTGTTGTTGCAAGCTGCAAAGGAAAGGAGGACCACTACCTCCTGGCAGAGAGAGTACGACCCCATGCCCCCCCTGCTTTGATGAACATGGCGACTTGGTTGTTCATCTGTACCAGTATTGACTGGTGTTTCAGGCAGTGGTGGAATGCCTGTAAGTGTGCCCTGAGTTCTAGAAGACTGATCTGTAACAGGGATTCCACTTGGGACCAGTTGCCTTGTGTACGATGGTCCTCACAATGCGCGCCCCACATGAGGAGGGAGGCGTCCATGGTTGGGACCCTCTGGGGCAGTTGCACTTGGAAAGGCATTCCGGCAGGGAGGTGGCAGGGAAGTTGCCACCAGTCGAGGGACTCCACCAGCTGGCGGGTTATCTCAATCTTGTCCTGCAATCTGCCCGTGGCTTGTGTCCACTGAGCACAGAGGCACCACTAGGCTGTTGGCACATGCAAGTGGGCTAACAGGGCCACGTGGTTCAGAAGGCAGAGGAAGAGATGAGCTGGAACAGAGCGACGGTGCTGCACCTTTGCTGCTAACTCCCCGAGACGATCTGCCCTAGGTGCAAGGAGCTCTTTGCTTTCAGGGAATGAGTCCGATCTCTAGAGGCTAGAGTAGCAGACTTGGAAAACATAAGAAAGACAGAGAGATACATAGACGAGACCTACAGGGATATAGTCCTGAAGTCCCACCTCCAGTCTGGCAGCATCCCTGTTGCCATGGAGGAGAGAGGTCATGTGACAGGACAGCATCACCCTGGTGTGGCAGGAAGCGATCCTGTAACTAGGACCTGTCTTCCAGATGATGTATAACCCTCTTGCAATAAGGACATTTCTCCAGGGCCATGTGCCCATGAGGAAAGGGTTAGGAAAGCCGTTATAGTTGGTGATTTGATCATTAGGCATGTAGATAGATGGGTGGCTGGTGGATGTGAGGATCGCCTGGTAACATGCCTGCCTGGTGCGAAGGTAGCAGACCTCACGCGCCACCTAGATAAGGTCTTAGATAGTGCTGGGGAGGAGTCTGCTGTCTTGGTACATGTCGGTACCAATGACATAGGAAAATGTGGTAGGGAGGTTCTGGAGGCTAAATTTAGGCTTTTAGGTAGGAAGTTGAAATCCAGAACTTCCAGGGTAGCTTTCTCCGAAATGCTTCCCGTTCCACGTGCAGGACCCAAAAGGCAGGCAGAGCTCCAGAGTCTCAATGCATGGATGAGACGATGGTGCAAGGATGAAGGTTTTGGATTTGTTAGGAAATGGGGAACATTCTGGGGAAAGGAGGGGCTTCACCTTAACCGGGATGGAACCAGGCTGCTGGCATTAACCTTTAAAAAGGAGATAGAGCAGCTTTTAAACTAGATAATAGGGGAAAGCAGACAGTCACCCAAGAGCGGATGGTTCGGAAGTATGTATCCTTGAAGGATACTACCAAAAGCAGAGAGGTTCCAAAAAAGAGCACAGCAGCCCAAATGCCCTTGAGTATGGAGCAGACAGAGCTTAAAGATTCCAAATTACCCATGCCTACCAATAGCCAGATTAATATGAATAAAATACAGTCTCTAAAATGCTTGTATGCAAATGCTAAAAGTCTAAAAAATAAGATGGGAGAGTTAGAATATATGAGAGGTTAGATATGATTGGAATCTCAGAGACCTGGTGGAAGGAGGACAACCAGTGGGACACTGTGATACCTGGGTACAAACTATATCATAATGATAGAGCTGATCAAATTGGTGGAGGGGTTGCGCTCTATGTTACAGAGGGCATTGAGTCAGAAAGGATTAAAGTTTTGCAGGAAACTAAATTTGCTCTAGAATCTCTATGGATTGAAATTCCATGTAAAAAGGGGAAGGTGATGGCAGTGGGGGTGTACTATCGACCGCGTGGCCAGAATGAACAAATGGATGATGAAATGCTCAAAGAAATCAAGGAAGCTAACAAAAATTACAGCATAGTAATAATGGGTGATTTCAATTACTCAGGAATCGACTGGGTCAGTGTCACGGCAAGACATGCTAGGGAGATAAAGTTCCTAGATGACATAAATGACTGCTTCTTGGAGCAGCTGGTTCATGAACCGACCAGAGGGGAAGCCATATTGGACCTAGTGCTTAGTGAAACACCAGATCTGGTACAAGAGATAAGGTTGTTTGGGCCACTTGGCAACAGTGATCATAGCATGATCGCGTTTGATGTAATTAATGGAGGAGGAATGGGAAGGAAATCCACAGTACTACCTTTTAACTTTCGAAAGGGAGACTATGCTAAGATGAGGAAAATAGTTAAGAAAAAACTAAAAGGAGCAGTTGCAAAGGTTAAAGACTTGCATCAAGCTTGGGTGTGGTTTAAAAATACTATCTTGGAAGCCCAGACCAGCTGTGTTCCAAGCTTTAAGAAAAGTGGAAGGAAGTCCAAAAAAACTGCCAGCATGGTTTAAAGGTGAGGTCAGAGAGGTTGTTGTTGCCAAAAAAGCATCTTTCAGGAAAAAAGAGCCAAATGACGAAAACTGGAAACAGCACAAGCACTGTCAACTTAATGCAAGGCATTGACAAGGCAGGCAAAAGGAGAATTTGAGAAGCAGCTTGCTGCAGAAGCAAAAATGTGCAATTAAGACTTTTTCAAGTACATTCGTAGCAAAAAAACCTGTGAGTCAGTTGGTCCATTAGATGATAAAGGGGTTAAAGGGGCACTAAGATGCGACAAGGCGATAGTGGGGAGACTGAATGAATTCTTTGCTTTGCTCTTTACGAGGGAGGAGTAGCCTAGTGGTTGGGGCACGGTACTTCAGGCCGGAAGGTCGGGGGTTCAAATCCCACTAGAGGACAGCAACCTTGGGCCGGAAGGACTGGGGTTTCTAGTCCCACAGATGCTCCTTGTGGTCTTGGGCAAGCCACTTAACCCTCCATTGCCCATGTTCCCTGTAAGTATTAGTGAATGTGTCTCATATCCCCGCGTGTTAAATGTATCCCCCAATTGTGTTGTGACCGCTTTGATTGAAGGATAAGGCGGTATACAAAACTGTCTAAATAAATAAATAAATAAATAAATAAATACTGAGGAAGATGAAGGGATGTTACCCATGACTGAAGTGATATTTAAAGGTGTGGAAGAATTGAAGGAAATATTGATACATCGGGAAGATGTATTATAACTATTTTCTAAACTGTAGAGTACCTGGACCGGATGGTATACATCCAAGGGTGTTGAGAGAACTGAAATATGAGATTGCAGACCTGCTATTAGTAGTCTGTGAACTATCATTAAAATCATCTCTAATAACTGAAGAATGGAGGATGGCCAACGTAACATCAATTTTTAAAAAAGGGTTCCAGGTGTGATCCAGGATACTACAGACCGGTGAGCCTGACATCAGTAACAGGAAACATGGTAGAAACCATCATAAAGAACAAAATTGCTAAACATATAGATAGTCCTGGCTTAATGGGAAACAGCCAACATGGCTTTAGACAAGGAAGATCTTGTCTTACTAATCTGTTATGTTTTTTTGAAGGTGTGAATAAACAGGTAGACAAAGGTGAGTCAGTTAATATAGTGTATCTGGACTTTCAGAAAGCCTTTGACAAGGTCCCTCATCAGAGGCTTTTGGTAAAACTAAAGAGTCATGGGATAGGAGGCAGTGTACTACTGTGGATCAGGAACTGGTTAAAAGACAGAAAGCAGAGGGTAGGGCTAAATGGCCAATTTTCCCAATGGAGAAAGGTGAATAGTGGTGTACCCCAGGGATCTGGGCTGGGTCCGCTGCTTTTTGACATATTCATAAATGACCTGGAAAAGGGAATAACAAGTGAGGATATCAAATTTGCAGATGACACAAAACTATTTAAAGTTGTTAAAGCCCATGAGGATTATGGAAAATTGCAAGAGGATCTTGAGAAATTGGGAGACTGGGTATCAAAATGGCAGATGAAATTTAATGTGGACGAGTGCAAAGTTATGCACCTAGGGAAGAACAACCCAAACTATGGTTACACGATGCAAGGTTCCACATTAGGAACCACCACCCAGGAAAAAGATTTAGGCGTCATTGTGGATAACATGTTAAAACCCTCTGCCCAATGTGCAGCAGCAGCCAAGAGAGCAAATAGAATGCTAGGTATCATAAGGAAAGGAATGGAAAATAAAACAAAGGATATTATAATGCCTCTGTATCGTTCCATGGTGCTACCGCGCCTTGAATATTGTGTGCAATTCTGGTCGCCGTATCTTAAAAAGGATATAGCGTTATTAGAAAAGGTTTAGAGAAGAGCCACCAAAATGGTAAAGGGGATGGAAGGATATCCCTATGAAGAAAGGCTAAAAAGGTTAGGGCTCTTTAGCCTGGAAAAGAGACGGCTGAGGGGAGATATGATAGAAGTCTATAAATTAATGAACGGAGTGGAACGGGTAAACGTAGATCAATTGTTTACATCATCAGAATATAGAAAGACTAGGGACATGCAATGAAGCTACAGGGTAAACTATTCAAGACAAGAGAAAATATTTTTTCACTCAACATGTAATCAAACTCTGGAATTTGTTAGCGGAGGATGTAGTAAAAGCTGTTAGTTTAGCTGGCTTTAAAAAAGGTTTGGACAAGTTCCTGGAGGAACGGTCCATAAACCATTATTGAAAAGGACCCAGGCTATTACTGCTTAACCCAATACAAGGATTGTGGAACCTGTGTCTTTTGGGGATACTGCTAGGTATGTATGACCTAGATTGGCCACTGCTGGAAACAGGATACTGGGCTTGATGGACCTTGATCTGACCCAGTATGGCTTGTTCTTATTTTCTTATGCCCTTTCCCAGGGCAGAAAAGCCTTGGCTTGCAGGGTGTCCTGCTGAGCACCTATGAACTCCAAGCTCGGCTGGAGTGAGATGAGATTTGGGGTAGTTGATGAAAAACCCCAGGTGCTGCAGCAGAAGAGTTGCGCAACCTGTGGCTTGGTGGGTCTCTGTTACCATAGTGCCCCTGATAAGTCAGTCGTCCAGACAGGGGAAGACGAAGGCCCCTTGCAGACATAGATGGGCAGTGACCACTGCTAGGCATTTTGTGAAAACTTTCAGTGAGGAGGCCAGGCCGAAGGGTAGCACTCGGTAGTGCCCTCCTCCTACCACGGACCTTAGGTACTACCTGTGGGAGGGGTGGATCAGGATGTGTCTGTAAGCATCCTTTAGATCCAAGGAGCAAAGCCAATCTTCCTGGTGGAGGTAGGGCAACAGTGTTCCAAGGGAGAGCATCTTGAACTTCTCCCTCACCAGAAACATATTTAAGTTTTGCAGGTCTAGAATGTGCTTGAGGCCCTGTCCTTTTAGGGACAAAGAAGTACCTGGAGTAGAAGCCTTTGCCCCACAGGTGTCTGGGCACAGGTTCTACTGCATTGTCCCTGAGACGACCTGCGAGCTCTGTGAGCAGCAGGATCTGGTGAAGGAGGGGTCATACCAGCTCTCCGGAAAAGAACCTGGGTGGAATCTGCTGTAGGTTAAGGAGGTATCCCTCCCTGACCACCTGCAGTACCCACAGGTCTGAGGTGATTGAGGCCTATCTATTGGCAAAGAGCGCCAGGCGCCCCCCTAGTGATGGTCTTCTGGGGGAGGGGAGGGGAAGCCCTACCCTGGAAGTCAAAAGCTCCTGCCAGGCTGAGTGGGAGCTGGAGTCTGGGGCTTGGGAGCTTTTGTCTTCTGAGCCCCCTGCCCCTTGGGGTGAGAACCCTGCTGATGGCCAGAGTAGAGCTGGTACTGGTGATGCTGTGCAAAGGCACCCTTTTCCCTGGCGGCTTTTGCAGGGATGGGATGAGGTCTTTTTGGAGCGTCTCTGATGGGTCCCAAAGTCTACCTTGATCTCAGCAGCTTTCTCAGCCACGGGTTTGCCGAAGAGGTTTTCACCGGTACAGGGGACATCGAGCAGTTTGTCCTGGACCCATTGCTCGAGGTTGGAGGATTGCAGCCAGTCCTGTGGCGCCAGGCCCCAATGCTGGCCACCACAACTTGAGTCGTCAACTCGAAGCCATTATAGGCAGCCCAGGAGAGGAACTTGAAGCAGTCCTGCACTACCGAAGTCAGGGTCTGGAACCGTTGGAGGGGTTCCCTGAAGAGGCCCGCTGCAAATCTCGACAGCTCTTTGGCCAGTGCCTTTAGGTACAGGCCTATGTAGAGTTCATAGGCTTGGATCCGGCAAACCAGCATTGAGCCTTGATAACATTTGCGCCCTAGGACATTAAGGGCCCGGGCCTCCCTACCAGGAGGGATGGAGAAGTGTGTCTTCTGGCTCTTGAGCTTTTGCATGGTTAACTTGACGACCATGGAGTTGTGTGGCAGCTGGAGTCTACAGAACCCTGGTCCTTTCCAGACGCAGTACATAGCATCAAGCAGATGGCTAACTATTGGCACCGACGCTGGAGTCTTCCACATTTGGAGTAACAATCTCTAGAGGATCGGCTGTATGGGCACCATAAGGATTTCTTTGGGTGGAGTTTCATACTGGAGAATCTCCACCTCCTCGGTGCACGGGTCCTCCTCTGCCTCGGTCTGCACCAAGAGGGCCCTGGCCATATTCCTGATGAAGTCATGGAAGGCCACGTCCTTGGGAGGAGATTGGCGCTGAGGCGCTGGAGGAGACGAGTCCAAGGGGACATCGCAGTGCCTCCTGGTGTCTGGGGATGCCTTGTCCTCCGTCTCCGACTTGGAGTTGAGCGGTGACTATGAGTCCGAGGCTCTTTGGCTCCTTATGTCAAGGCCGGCACCAAAGGACTGATAGTCTGTGGAGGACCTGGGGTCCAAGTCACGGACACTGGCCGTATACCTGATGAACGGGATCAGGACTTCGACTGGCGCAGAGGACTGTCTCGAGGCTGGGGGCGCTCGATGCTCAGCTCAACTGCTGGGGACTCCCTCACAGTAGAGGGCCCAGTCATTGGGACAAATGAGGTAGAGGGACCGGTCATCATAGCCTGCTGCAGGGCCAGGATAGCAATGATGTTCTGCTACAAGACCACCATTCTGGTTTCCAAGCCAGAAGGCTCTGCAGCTTTCAGCGTGAGCACTGAGGATTTTGGGCCTGGCGCCAGCACTTTTGGTAGTGTATCCTCAACAAGGACTAAGGCCTCGAGGAATCTTGCATGGTCTCTGCCGGCTGAGGAATCCTTTTTGAGGACCTGGGTGGGGGGTTTCCCAGACTCGCCCGAGTCTCTCCATGGGGTTTACAGGGTTTTTCCAGGGCAACTTCAACACTCTTCTTCTTCTCTAGCTCCGGCGTCTTCTCGGAGGCTCTGCGTTCGTGGGACTCCGAGGACGCCCGGGCGTCTCTTACGACCATGTACATAGTTTCTCACCCTACCTTCTCCCCTAATAAAAGTTCAATTGTTCCTTGTATAATGTTGGATAAAGTTGATCACTGTTCATCCGTTCTATGTATAATGTTCAAGTTGTAATGTAAACCGCTCTGAGTGAAGGACAAAGCGGTATAGAAAAATGTTTAAATAAATAAATAAAATAAATAAATGTACGGTGCTTGGAGCTCGGCACCAGGGAGGTGGAAGCAGAGTTGGACCTGGGGAACAACCTTTCTTGCAACTCAGACAGTTTTCTGTTTGTTTTGGCAGACATGGCCTGGCAGAGGTCGCAGGAGGTGCTGTTATGGTCCAGGCCCAGGCAGCGGAGGCAGCAGTCATGAGTGTCGGTAATGGACATAGTTTGACTGTAGCGGTCACACTTTTTGAAGCCACTGGGAGGCATGATGGAGGACACCTGGATGGGTTCAATGACCCCCAGGGGAAAAATGGCACAAAAGAGGGAGGCCTCGATTAAAAAACAAAGGAAAGGAGCCGAGAACAGCGCCGGTAAGTGCCAACTTCCTGCTTGTTCCTGGAGAAAGAGTAGTTACTCACCTGTAACAGGTGTTCTCCAGGAGCAGCAGGAATCAGTCCTCACATATGGGTGACGTCGGCGCTGATGGAGCCCTCGTGCGGAGCATTTCCCCAGCTTTCAAGGAAAGCCTTTGGGAATGCAGCGCGCATGCGCAGTCCCCTTCCCGCCCAAGGGTGCCATCTTGCTCAGTCTGATGACATAGCTAAAAGACAGCAAAAATCAAAATGAATGATATGACTGCAACTCCAGGGGAGGAGGGAGGGTCGTGAGGACTGATTCCTGCTGCTCCTGGAGAACACCTGTTACAGGTAAGTAACTACTCTTTCTCCAGGACCAAGCAGGAAGTCAGTCCTCACATACGGGACTCCCCAGCTCTAGGCTACCGGGAACCCTAAGCTGAAAAAATGGCTCCCTCTCAAGAGCCTCAGCATTCGTGATAAGAATATCCTCTGAGAACGCCCCCGTATGGAAGCCCAACACAAGGGCCAGAGGGTAGGAGTTGCCTAAACCTCAAAGAGATTACGGAGTACCGCCTGTCTGAAAGCACTGTCCCTTCGGGACTCATTCTCGAGGCATTAATGAGCTGCAAAAGTCTGGCTTGAAGACCAAGTTGCGGCCTGGCAGATGTCTGCCAACGGAACAGAACATAGATGAGCTACTGACGCGGCTTTCGCTCTGACACGGTGGGCCGTGACTCGACCCTGCAAGGGAGGTCAGCTGTCTTGTATGCCCAGGCGATACAATCTGCTACCCAAGTGGACAACGTATGCTTGGAGACAGGTAACCCCATCTTATTAGGGTCAAAGGAGACGAAGAGCTGAGTAGCCCGTCGATGCCCACGCGTACGTTCTATGTAAAAAGAAAACGCCCTCTTACAGTCCAGGGTATGCAAGACCATTTCAGCCCGGCTGGTATGCGGACTGGGAAAGGTCAGAAGAACCACCTCCTGGTTGAGGTGGAAAGAGGAGACCACTTTTGGAAGGAACTAGGACCACACTGTTCCTATAGAACCGTGTGTATGGTCTATCATAAACCAGAGCTTGTAGTTCACGCACACATCTGGCCGAGGTAAGAGCCACTAGGAAGAGCGCTTTCCAAGAGAGGAAGCGCAAATGGCATGTAGCCCTTGACTCAAACGGTGGACTGCATCGGCCACCTGGGGGCTACCAGAATCACCGAGGCCTTTTCCCGGAGAATCTTGAACAGAGTTCGGGCCACCAGGGGCGTGGGAGGAAACACATATAGGAGGCCCGTAGACCAAGAGATCAGAAAAGCATCTGCTTCCATCCTCAGGGGATGTGGCTGTCTGGAGCAAAACCTGGGCAGCTGACGTTTTTGTGGACTTGCAAAGAGATCGATGGATGGAAGTCCCCAGCGGAGGAAGATCTGCTGGACCACCCATGGATTCAACTGCCATTCGTGAGGCTGGAGAATCCTGCTTAGCTTGTCTGCTAGGAAATTCTCCTGACCAGGTAGATAAACTGCTTTGAGAAACATACCTTGTTTGACTGCAAAGGAGCAAAGGGCCAGCGCCTCCTGACATAGGAGCCTGGACCCCGTGCCCCCTTGTTTGTTCACATAGAACATTGCACCTGATTGTCCGTCTGAACTAGGACAGACTGGTGAGAGAGGGCATGAGAAAAAGTCTGTAGAGCTAAGCGGATTGCTCGCAGCTCCAAAAGATTGATTTGCTGCGTGGCCTCTCGAGGAGGCCAGAGGCCTTGAGTGCACGTGCCCTGGCAATGTGCACCACAGCCCTTTAAGGAAGCATTGGTCATCAGCACCCTTGTGTGTGCTGGAGCCTGAAAAGGCACCCCCCTGAGAAGGTTTGGGAGATGTAGCCACCACTGTAAGGAGTCCAAAAGTGGTTTGGACACCTTTACTCTGTCTCGGAGGTTGCCTGTGGCCTGCGTCCACTGATCTCTGAGACACCACTGAGCAGCCCGCATGTGTAGACGGGCATTCGGAGTCATATGTACCGTGGATGCCATGTGGCCCAGGAGCTGCAGGTAGTGCCTGGCGGAGAAATGAGACTTGCTTTGTAATTGGGTGGCCAAGTCCATCAGTCTGTGGGCCCTGTCTTCGGGCAAGTAAGCTCATGCCTGAAGGGTGTCTAAGTTTGCCCCTATAAACTGTAGGTTCTGAGAGGGGAGCAAAGTGGACTTTGCGTTGTTTATGACAAAGGCCAGATGCTGAAGAAGAGAGACAGTGCAAAAAGTGGCTTGTCTGGCCTCCTGGAGAGACTGGCCCCTGATAAGCCAGTCGTCCAGGTATGGGAAGACAAAAATCCCCTGATTCCTGAGATAAGCCACCACCACCGCCAGGCATTTGGTGAAAACCCTGGGGGCAGAGGTTAGGCCAAAGGGAAGTACCCTGTACTGAAAATGGTTTCCTCCCACCACAAATCTGAGATATTGTCTGTGGTCTGGAGGAATGAGGACGTGAGTATAAGCATCCTTTAGGTCTAAGGAGCATAGCCAGTCTCCCTGCTGGAGGTAGGGCAGCAGTATCCCAAGGGTACGCATCTTGAATTTTTCCCTCTCCAGAAACTTGTTTAGGTTTCACAAGTCTAGGATAGGCTGGAGGCCTCCTGTCCTTTTTGGTACCAGGAAGTACCTGGAGTAGAAACCTTGCCCTTTCAGGTGGTGAGGCACCGGTTCCACCGCCTGTTCCTTTAGAAGACTTGCCAACTCCTGAAGGAGGAGGTTCCTATGTAGAGGGAGTCTTGGAGGCTCCCCTGGGAAGTAGGAGGGGGATAGCTGGTGGAAGTGGAGCATGTAGCCCTTCTGGAGTATGCTCAGTACCCAGGTATCCCCTGTGATGACTGGCCACCTGTAGGCATACAGGGTCAGCTGACCTCCTGTGCTGAGTGGAGCCACCGGCGGAGAAGAGGCTATGCTGTGGGAGTCAAAACCCCGCTCCCTGCTGTACAGGAGCCGAAGCTGGCGGCTTGGGGGTTTTCTGCCTACGGGGCCCATGCCCCGCCCCTTGGCCTGCTGGCCCTGTTGGGGAGTTGTAGAGGCCCGATATTGAGAATAGGATTTGTAGGCAGCACCCTTCCTCAGGAAAAAGGGCTCCTTTCCCGAGACCTTCTTTTTTTGAGAAGGGGCAGAAGTCTTTCTGGACGGCCTTGTCCTGGTGAGAGTCTCACTCTCGATTTCTACAGCCTTTTCAGTCATGGGTTTACCGAATAGGTTGTCACCTCGCCACGGGACATCGACCAGCTTGTCCTGCACCCATGACTCCAGGTCCAATGACTGTAGCCAGGCCTGACAGCATGCACCGATGCCGGCCGCGGCTACCCAGGCCAAAGCCTCAAAGCCATCATAGGCTGATCGAGAGATAAACTTCAAGCACTCTCGGATCCCTGTGGACAAGGCCTTGAACCTCTGCAAGGGTTCCTCAGAGAGGCCAGCTGAGAACCCGAAATCTCCTTTGTCAGGTCTCTTAGGTACATGCCCATGTACAGCTGGTAAGTCTGGACATGGCAAGATAGCATAGAGCCCTGGAAGCATTTTCTACCAAGGGCATCCAGGTTCCGGGCCTCCCAGTCGGGGGGCACCGAGGAGTGCATCTTTTTTTTTTTTTTTTTTTTTATTGAAAGGCTTCCAAAGAATACTTTGAATCATAAACCACAAAGGTCTTCAAAAAAGATGCAACAATACTAACATAACTGCAGATCACAACAACATTCAACAATATGCCTTCATTTTTGTAGTTTTAAAATAAGGAAACGGGAAACAAGAACCCCCCAACCTCCCTGTTCCCCCCCCCCAAAACCTCCCTAGCCCAGGATCCCCCTCCCACACAACCTCCCAATCCCCCCAACTATGGCTCGCTAGTGTTTAAGCATGGGAAGGTGGTGAGCAAGAGACACACTCACTCAGGGGGCAAGCTCCCGTTAACGTTTTCGTATTCCCCCCCCTCTTATCCAGCACCGTCACGCACCATAACGAGAAACAAAGGGTGCCCACACCAACTCAAAGTGCGCCAAGCGCATCCTACTGACCGCTACCCCTCGCTCCATGGTATACATATATCCCACATCCGTTCCAGCCAAACCTGAAAGGAGGGAGCCAAGGCACGCTTCCAGGCTGCTGCAAGGGATAATCTAGCGGCATTCAGGCCGTGGCGAAGCAGAGCAAGCTGCAGAGCCCGTGCACCCGGCACCGAGGCCCCAAACAGGAAAATCCCCGGATCCCAAGGGATACTCACTCCCAGAAGCAATTGCAGCCGGAACTGTATACCCCTCCAAAATGCGCGAATGCGGGGGCAATCCCACCAAATGTGCCCTAGGGTACCCCGTTGCCCACAATTACGCCAACAATGGTCCACCGCCCCAGGATATATACGTGCGATCCGCGCCGGGGTCATGTACCAACGATACAGTATTTTATAATTAGTTTCACGGGCATTAATCGCTACCGCACTCTTCCACAAGCAAGTTTCCGCCCTTTCCCACTGCTGCTCAGTATAGGAGAGGTTCAAGTCGGAGTTCCAAAATTCCCTGTGTCTAGTAGAACACGATTGAGATCCCTGCAAGTGGGCATACAAGGTCGCCACGAGTCCCTTAGTGGTAGTGCACCCCTCACAGTAACGTTCCAGATCTGTCAGGGCCCGAGCAACCTGGGGCCGAACAAGCTTGGATCGAACCCAGTGTGTTACCTGCATATATTGATAGTGATGCCTGGCCGGAATATCAAATTCATCTTGTAACGCACGAAAAGGTTGTAATTGACCGTCATCAAAAAGTTGTCCGACCCGACTAAGGCCATGATGTCCCCACTGCCGAAAGACTGTGTCACTTAACCCTGGCGGGAAAGAGGCGTTATCTACTATAGGGGCTAAAGGGGTTAAGTCCATGTCGCGAGACCGAAAATGCTGGTCCCAACAACGGAGGGTATGAAGAACATAGGGGTTGCTAGTGCGTTTACCACGGCGGAGTTTGGGAGCAAGCCACAGCCAGTCTCCCAAGCCGGCTCCCCCCGCCAAGTTCATATCCAGTTGTACCCATCGCTTAGTGCTATCAGCAATCATCCACTCCACCCCCACCCGACATTGCGCCGCCGCGTAGTACCAGTGTAAATTGGGCATGCCCATACCTCCAGAGCGCGTACGGGCATAAAGAACCTGTCGCGCCAAGCGCGGGCGACGATAATGCCAGATGAATTTCATAAGCAGCTGCTGCCAGGTCGCCAAAGTGGTCCACGTAATGGGAATCGGCAGAACCTGAAAAAGGTAAAGGAAGCGGGGAACAACCACCATCTTGACCACGGCTATACGCCCGAACCAGGAAAGGAGTAGGCCATTCCAAACCTCTAAATCCCGCCGAATCTGACGAAGCAAGGGATCATAGTTGGCCTTAAAGAGGTCTGCCCGCTCCACAGTCAACTGAACCCCTAAATAACGTAGGGCTCCGGACACCCAGCGAAGAGGATAAGCCGCTTGAAGCTCCGCACAAACCACCCTGGGAACCCCAACATTCAAGATCTCCGATTTAGTGTAGTTAATTTTAAAACCGGATACCCGAGAATAGTTATCGAACAATTGCATCGCAACTGGAAGGGAAGTGGACGGATCCACCAAGGACAGTATGATGTCATCCGCAAAGAGTGCAATCCTAGCCAATATGGACCCCCCGCAATCCTAGATGTTCTCGAAAGCTCTGAGCCAAGGGTTCCATCGCGAGTGCAAAAAGCAGGGGCGAAAGAGGGCAACCCTGTTGCGTGCCCCGCTCCAGCAAGAAGGGCCTCGAGTGTCCCCCATTAATCCGAACACACGCCTGGGGCATCTGATAAAGACTACGAACCCAACAGATATAATTAGAGCCAAAGCCCATTGTCTCCAGTACACACCATAAGTATTCCCAATCGACCCGGTCAAAAGCTTTTTCTGCGTCGATCCCCACCAGCAGGGCTGGTTGTGGTTCCCGTTGGGCTACATGAATGACCTGCAACATACGTCTAATGTTGTCTGCAGCCTGGCGACCTGGCACAAATCCAACTTGATCTGGGTGAACCAAGCCCGGAAGGACCAGATCCAAGCGCGCCGCAAGCACAGAGGCAAATATTTTAACGTCAACATTTAACAGGGAGATGGGGCGGTACGACGCCGCGTCATGCAGTGGTTTACCAGGTTTGGGTATCATCACAATCAATGCCTCGCGCTGGGACGATGGTAAAGAGACCCCCCCCAAAATCTCATTGAACAAGATAGTCAAGGTCGACGCTAATTGTACTCGAAACTTCTTATAATATTCTGCTGGGAAGCCACCACTACCCGGCGCACTGCCAGTTTTCAATCGCCGGATTGCGGTTTCCACTTCGTCTACCGTTAATTCAGAATCTAGCAGAGCACGGTCAGGATCGGAGAGATGCGGCAGACCAATCCCCCGCAAATAGTCCTGCACACGATCCCGCTCAAAGGGCTCCGCCTTATAGAGCAGCTCCAGATAGTCAGCAAAGAGATCACGTATTTCCCGGGAGATAACCCTCCTCCGTCCCCCAGAGTCGCGCAGTTCACGAACCACTCTCGCGGATTGTTGTTGTCGAAGACGCAGGGCTAGGAAGCGGCCTGTTTTATTCCCATGCTCATAAAAAGTTTGCCGTAATTTCCGGCGTTTATTATCTAATTCTTTCTGCAAACACGCATCCAAGTTGGCTCGAGCAGCCCGCCACTGGCGCAGGACCTGACGCAAACCAGTTCGGGCGTATTCCAAACCTAGGCGGTTAGCCTCCTCCACCAACTGGTCGTGGGCACGCGTCCACATTTTGCGCGTGCGGGCCGCCTCAGCCATGAGTTGACCGCGAGCCGTAGCCTTATAAGCATCCCACACCGTGGGGAGGGGAACATCCCCAGAGTTGTTGAGCTCAAAGAATTCGGCGATAAAACGGACATGGTCCTGCACTGCACCTTGCCGCCGTAGGAACCTCACGTCTAAGCGCCAAAGCCGTTGGTGCTCACTATACAATCCGGCCGGAAGAGCAAGCCAGCACGGGGCATGATCTGACCAAGTCAGCGTTCCATGTCCAGCCTTCACTCTCCCGTCCATCAGGCGCTGATCCAATAAAAAATAGTCAATGCGAGTGTGAACCTGATGGACCGGAGAGTAGTATGTATAGCCTCTCTTCCCCCCCATGGGTGTCCCTCCAGACATCCCGCAAACCTAGGTCTAGCATAAAGCGTTGCAGGGCTCTTGCCGACCCCCCCACTCGCCCCCCAGCGCGACTTGTGGAATCCAGGTGGGGCACCAGGTGCGTGTTACAATCCCCCCCCAGAATAATAGGACCCCTTGCAAAATCCGCCAGTAAGGCCTTCAAACGCGCAAAAAAGGCCCCCTGACCTGTATTGGGCGCATAAACATTAGCCAAAGTTAGCAGGTGCCCTTCTAAACGGATATTCAAAAAAAGCCACCTCCCCAGAGTATCTTGCTTTATCTCCTCTATCTGTAGAGAGAGGCTCTGATGAAATAGTAAGGCCACTCCCCGCTTCTTCCGTCCCTG
Source organism: Ichthyophis bannanicus (assembly GCA_033557465.1). Taxonomy (NCBI): domain Eukaryota; kingdom Metazoa; phylum Chordata; class Amphibia; order Gymnophiona; family Ichthyophiidae; genus Ichthyophis; species Ichthyophis bannanicus. The sequence continues at coordinate 1,002,615,095 of CM066031.1, read as the reverse complement.
TGCATCCGAGGCCACCCGCACCTCAGTATACGGGGGCCTCTTTAGCCAGCCCTGCTTACTATTCTGAAGATGGGTCTCCTGTAAGTAAACAATGTCCCCCTGCAAAGTGCGCAATTCTGAGAACAGCAGGGACCGCTTCCTCGGGGAATTAAGGCCCTTAACATTCAAAGAAACAAAGCGCACCATTAGTAGTTACATTCCAATCCCTCGCAGCCGCCCGCTACCCAGAAGCTCCCAGTGACCGCTCCCCCCCATCAAACCCGGGGAATTAGTTAATCGGGCCCACCCATTCCACCTGCCAAGAACAAGAGCCATAGTCCCTCCTCCCAAGCCCAAACACACCTCCCAATTCCATATTGAAAAAGAACCTCCCCTCCCACCCATCTCCCCCCACCAACCCCAGATCGAGAAGCCCTCCTCCAAGCCCAAACCCCCCCCTTCCCGTCACTACCACCTGCCTGTCAAAGTTAATACAGGACACGGTAAATTGACCACAAGCCCCACTCCCCCCCAAACCCCACAAAGCAGCGACACAGCTTAGGCATATTATCACAGTCCCCCACTACTCCCCCACCCACCCCGGGCCGCCCAGCCCACCATGCCTCCACATCAAAACAATATCATCATCGAAGCATTTGCATGTCAGCCGCCGCCCCCTATGTATAGTAGAATGGAGGCCCAGGCTGACCTGTGCCAAGGGCTAATAACTCAATAAAAAATATTGCGCAAAAAAAAGAAAAAAAAAAGGGTGAAGAAAGCAAATAACAACCGGTCGCCAAGGGCCGGGCATGTCACCCCATATCAAAAAGACAGGAGATCCGCAGAGTAGGGCTCCCTAAAAGATAAGAAAAGCTCTCCCATTCCACACAAACTTCAAGCGGGCTTGCCCACTCGAGTCCACTTGGAATGCTGAGGCTTAGGGAGCGGCGGATGAGGCTGAGCATTATCATCAACTAGACCCGCCTGGCGGAGGGCTCGCCAGGCTTCAGTATAGTCCTTTGCTGAAATTTTTTTGGTGCCCAAAAGAAAGCTTATTCGAAATGGAAAAGACCAAGAGTAGCGAATCCCCTTGTTGTTCAGGACTGTCGTAACGGATTTCATCTCTCTCCGACGCGCCAGGGTGAATGTCGAAAGGTCTTGGTAGATGGACACTGTTGCATCTCGGAAGCGAACTGTCTTTTTCTCCTGGCCTCGCCGTATGAGAAGCTCAGCGTCAGAATATCGCAAAAACCTCGCAATAACATCGCGAGGTTGATTGTTGGGAGGTTTTCCCAAGGCGCGATGGACTCGCTCGATTTCCATCCCAGACGCATGCGTTGCCAGTTCCTCCGCCGGGAGCAACTCCGCCATCAACAGTTTAAGCACAGTTGGTAAATCTTCACCGCCCCCGACCGCTTCTGGAATTCCGCGGAAACGCACATTATTGCGGCGGGAGCGGTTTTCAATGTCATCAAGTTTATAAGTCAGCTCCATTGCTTGCGCATGTTGCCGATCAAGCGCACATTGTAGATCCATCAGAGTCCCATCCTGATCAACCAGTTTAGTCTCCACATCCTCTACTCGGGCTCCCAGCTCTTTAACATCAGCCCGTATTTCTGCGACATCTTTCAGCAGCTCCTCACGGAGCGAGCGAAACTCGTTAGCTAACTCCGCAAATCCCCTGCGAAGTTCTTGTTTAAGTTGAGCTGAGGAGAGTTGTTTATGAGGATCCAGTTCATCTTCACTTACTGTCTCATCATCCTCAGTGCCTGCTGGAGAAAGCTGTTCACGCGGGCTGCTTGGGGGCCCGGATCTGTGCTGCAGTCGTTGCGAGGAGCGCGTTCCCTCCCGAGTTTCAGAACTTTTAGCTTTAGCTGCCATCCCACAAAGCTACCAGGACCACACAGTGTTAGGAGAGGAGAACAGCCAATGTCAGCAAGGGTAGAGACCTCAGAGAGAGAGCCGCTCACAGGGCCACACTGGCCCACAATGCAGTCACCACCACACAGTGTAAGGAGATAGATTCAATCAATGCCAGCCAGGTCCAAGGCCCCTGGGAAACTGCTGAGCAATGTGGGGAGAGCTGCTCCTGGCCCTCCCGGAGAAGCGAGCTGTCAGAGAAAGTGCTCAAATTGCACTGTGGAAAGGCAGAGGAAAATCACAAGGTGCCCATAGCTACAGGATGACACATATCATTTAGATTTCTGGAGCCCGGGAGCACGTAGAGACAGTCCAGCAAAGCACATGGGAGCCACGTTGAAAAAAACAGATGTCTCGGTTAGAGACTGCTGGCAGGTTGCCACTGTCGCGGGGCCGACTGAACTCCAAAGAGTAAGAACGACGAGAATTAGCCCGCGTGCTTGCCCCCCTCAGGAGGATTAATGCTGGCAGAATAAGGTGGTGGACGTTAGCGATTGCCGCGAGGAGTCCAGGCCTTCGTCGCAGCCTCGGAGGCAGGATTGTAGTATTGCGGCCTAATGCCCCTACCTTGGGGATGATGTTCCGCCCAGCAGAGGTTTGTAACACAATCTCCGATCCGGCACAAAAGGTCTTGAAGCACAGCCCAGAGAGGGCCTGCCCAGAAGCCGTCCGAGTCCCTCAGATCGCAAAAAGGCAGCTGCGGGGATATTCAGGCCCGAGGCAGGCGTCGCCACGAGGCAGACAGCAGGCCACGCTCTTGAGGACGGACACCTTAACTTCTCGGCCTCCAAAGAGCTTACCGGGCGGCTTATCCGGGCTTCGATGGACACCGCGGGTTTGAGCTGATCCGGGGCAGGCAAAGGTGGAGAAAATTGCTGCAGTTAGCGCATGTTAGCTTAAGATTTGTGGTATTTGGAGCGGGAGCTCAGTTAGAGTGCGGCCATCACGCAGCGGGCTCACGAGCGCCCTCGAGGAGTGCATCTTTTGACTCTTCAGGCGTGCATGGCCGATTCCACAACCATGGAATTGTGCGGTAGCTGTGCCTTTTGGAACCCAGGGCTCTTACGGACTCGATAAATGGAATCGACCCATTTGCTAAGAACCGGTGCCGAGGCCGGTGCCTCCCACAAACGGAAGAGCAGCCATTCCAGCATCAGAGGAACCGGTACAGTAAAGGCTTCCTTCGGAGGAAAATCATACTGGAGGGCATCGAGCTCCTCGGCTCGAGGCTCCTCCTCGGCGTCCGCAGGGAATGCCAAAGCCTTGGCCATGTCCCTCACGAAGTCCGAGTACCGGGTATCCTCCGGGGGGGGGGGGGGGACCTTCTCCGAGGCTCAAAGGGACGCACCGGGTCCGGAAGGTGTCCAGGGACTCCTCGTCCTCCGTCTCCCATGCCAACTCCGAGCGGCTCTGGCCGTGTGGGCCTCGGTGCCACCCGCCCCGATGCCGAGGGCACCGGTGTTGACGATCTCGGCCCCGCACGGGAGGTCGAGGGGGACCTTGACCGAGGAACAACTCGAGACTTGATGGACTCGAGGGTTGACTTAGATGTCGAAGTCCCGGTGGTCGGGGCAGAAGCACCGGTCAGACCGGCGATCAGCACCTGCTGCTGTTCCATGAAGGCAGCCAAGCTGCTCTCCAAGGCAGTCAGCCTGAGTCCAAGCTCAGGAGACTCAGCAGCCCTTGACTCAGGCCCCGACGGCGGTTCTCCCGGAGGAGAGTCCACGAGGACAACAGAACTTACATGACTCGGGGACTCCAGCTCCATGCAAGGTAGCTTGGACGGCCTCTCCGACTCCAAGAGCCCGGGGTGGTGGTCAGGGCTGCGCAACCTGGCCCTCGAGGACCCAGGTGCCTCCAGCGATGCCGCCCTCACAAGCTTCTTCCTTTTGGGAGACCCCCTCTCAGAGGAACCACAAGGGCACTCGGGGTCAGACTCCCGAAATGTCGAGGCCTCTGACGAAGTCCGGGCCCGGCAGGACGCGGACTCTCAAAAAATTCTTTCACGTTGATGCTGACGGCTCCGAAGTGCCTTCAACGATATTTTGCCGCACAGGCCACAGACCAGCGGGTCATGGTCGGGCCCGAGGCATCGGAGGCAGCAGTCATGTGTGTCGGTGAGAGACATAAGTTTCTTGCACCAATCACATTTTTTGAACCCGATGGCAGCCATCGGGGGAAAAAGGGCCCCTGCAAAGTCAAAAGAAAGGGCTGCCAGTGAAAATAACAAAAAAGGCGCGAATGCTAGTCACAAAGGACAAAAACCGAAAAAAGAAATTCCGGACTCGATACTGGTGTACCGAGCCCAGGCGGGAAGGGGAATCGGCGTCAAACCGGATAAGAAAAAAGTGAAAATTGCAGAAAAAAATCTACTTTTCACGGGTGACACAAACTCGCGTCCGTTGGGCTCCACGGAAAAAGAAAGACTGAGAAAGATGGCACCCTTGGGCGCGAAGGGGACCACGCATGTGCGCTGCATTCCCATAGGCTTTCCTTGAAAGCTGGGGAAATGCTCTGCACGAGGGCTCCGTCAGTGCCAACGTCACCCATATGTGAGGACTGACTTCCTGCTTGGTCCTGGAGAATGTCTCTTACATGTCTCCGTACAGCGCTATGTACGCCTTGTAGCGCTATACAAATGATAAATAGCAGTAATATTACACAAAAGCATTAACTTGACACATCTCTTAATGCGTAACTCCATTAGGACAGCTAAGCTACAGCGCAGACTATTATCTTAGTAATATACACTTATGCATAGAGAACGGAAATGAAGCATGAGTGTGCTAACTTGCAAAACCTCTTAATGACATCTTTTGTATTACAGGATTCCTTAGGTATGGATATGCTAAGCATGATGCCACTTACTGCTGCCACTTTAAGTACCTTATAGACCTGTACCTCTAGTTGTCTCTTTATTGCATAAAGAAAAGAAAAAAATAAACGGTTCTCAAGGATAAAAACAACAAATAAGACAGAAGCAGAGAATTTTAAGCAGCCTAACAGTTTTTGGTTCAGTCTTCATCTGCTGGCAGGAAGGACAATTGAATGTTTGGGGCTGTTTTGGATGAAACATCTGAGTACTGGTGTTAAGGCTGCCCCTTGCTGCAGACAGCACTTGTTTTGTGTTACTTACTGGTGGGTCTTCCTTGAAATTTCTCTCTGATGTAAGCATCACCTGCTCTGCAGATCTCTGCAGGCCTCAGGCTTGGCCTAGATGATAGGCTGCCAGTGTGACAACGTTTTGAGGGAGGGAAAGCAGACTGTGAAACCTCTGGGTCTTTATTAGATGTTGGATTACACCTTGTAGGCAGAGTGCTGCCACCTGTGGTAAGAAATGACACACTGTCATCTTCACAAAAACAAACAGGCATCCAACATTATCATATCTTATCAAGAAAGGCCCCTTTTCTTATCACTATTTTCATCTCACACATATGTGACTGACATATTGTACTTACAATAGAGTTTGGGCATTTCTGTGGGGTAGAGTGTAACTTGATGCATAGAGAAAGGGAGTTGCTGACTTGTAACAGGGGTTCTTCATAGACAATAGGGGTATGCAGCCACACTGTACGGGTGATGTCTTTGACAGAGCCTGGTGTGCCGGACTCTCCCCTAGCTCAAAGAAGTCTTTGGGACTTCTGAGCATGCGTACCACTTCCCGCCCTCTGGGGACTCAGTTGATATCATAGCTGGCCTTGCGATGATGATTGTTCTATTCAGTCCATTGTGTCCTGGTTTCGGTATATTACAGGTTTTGTTTTTGTCACTTTTCTTTTTGTGAGGAAGGCAGGAGGGAGAGTGTGACTGAATACCTCTGCTATTTATGAAGAATCCCTGTTACAGGTAAGCAACAGTGCTTTCTCTAGAGACAAGCAGAGGTATGCAGGTACACTGTATGTATGAATCCAGAGTTGAGGGCTGCTCCGGTGTTGATTGCAGTACTGTGGCCCGGGTCCCTTTCCAAGGGTGGAGGATTATGCAGTGAAGAGGTTATGACCGTACTGCCTACCCAAAGGCCAGGTCTTGCACTAAGGAATTGTCAATGCTGTAGTGTTTAGTGAAAGTTTGGATCGATGATCAAGTAGTTGATTTACAGATATCCTGAGCTGAAACTAAGGCCATACTGGCAAAGGAAGGACGCTGTGGCTCAGAGACAGTGGTGCCCAACATGTCCAGTGGATGGCCTTTGGGCCCGAGTGTAGCAGAACAAGATGCAGTCCACTATCCAAAAGGAGATAGACTGTTTATTTATTTATTTAGCAATATTTATATACCGCCTTTCACCGAGTCAAGGTGGTTTGCATGGAATGAAAGTAGAAATACATTATAATTGTGTCATTAAACTATATATAAACATGCAACTATGAACCCTTTGGTTCTTAACTATATAACAGATCCATAGATCTTAGCAATATACATTTCTGGCTATGTACAGTTGTAATGATAGGCATCTTGTAATGTTCTTTTGTGAGGGGGGGGTCATGAGCTTGGGTTGAAGTTTTCCTTGAACAGATGTGTTTTCTGAAAGTTGTAAGGTCAGTGATGTTCCTGAGTTGGTCCAGTAGCTTGTTCCATATGGAGGATGCGTATAGCTGGAAGGCTGGTTTACATGCTTGCTGACTGGATATGGTTCTGATGTGGGGGATGACGAGGGTGTTCATTGTGGATGTCTGTCTAGATCTGTGTGGTTGGGAAAGCTGAAGAAGTGAGTGGAGGTGTATGGAGGGATCTGAGTGGATTGCTTTGTGAGTTAGTATGATGGATTTGTATGTTTATGGCTCTGTAATGGGAGCCAGTGGAGCTGTTTTAGTGTTGGGGTAATGTGATTTTGCCTTGCTGCTGCTTTTAGGGTTCTGGCTGTCGAATGAAGCAGTATCTGGAGTGGTAGGAGGGTGCTTTCAGGCATATGGGCATGATGCCTTATTGGAGTATTGACTGTGATTTTGGCGATTGCTCTGCTGAGATCCTTTTTTTTTGGTCGCCTTAATCCATGATGCTGGGCAGGGATCCAGAGGGGAGGTTGTTGTGTTTAGAGATCCTATGGTGTTTTCGATTTGACCTTCAGTAACAACGGTGAAAAAGATCCATGGGTCTGGGGTGGCTGTCTTCGGAAGGGGGGGGGGGGGGAAGGATTGACATCTGGTTGGGGATGAAGTTGTTTATAATGTTGAGCTAGTTGGGGGGGGGGGGTGAGGGTGGTTTCCTGATTTTTGGTGGATGGTGCTTTAGTCAGGTGTTTTATGATATCAAAGAGTTCTCTTGGTCAGTTGATTGCAGAATTGAGTAGTTTAGTGTGGTATTCACATCTAGCTTTGTCTGTTGCAGTGTGGTAGTCTTTCATCAGTCATACATATTGTAGTTTGTCTTCATTGTGTTTAGTTTTGTGCCATTTTCTTTCATGTTTATGGAGTTTCCATTTCAGGTTGTAGAGGTTTGGAGTGTAACAGTCGGTCCTGGGCTACTTCATGAGCGTGTCCACGCCAGTATTGGTGACGATGGCTGCATTTCTGGTGATGTTGTTCCAATTCTGAATGAAGACACCTGGGTCCTGGGTCGGTGGAGTTTTCAGGTAGTTATGCAAGACTGTTTCAAATGAAATTGTCCTTGTTGAAAGGTTTAAACCTTCTTGTTAATGGATGTTGGTTGTGTTTTTTTCTGATGAGGTTCTGAGGGAGGGAGAACTTGATGAGTCTGTGGTCCGACCATGGGACTGGGTACATGTGGATAGAGTGAGGGGAGTCCGACTGGGTGTTAAGTTCATTGAAGAAGATTAGATCCAGGGTGTTGCCTTTCGTGTGCGTGGGAGTGTTTACGAATTGCATTAGGTCCATTGCCGACATCACTTGGATGAAGGTGTGTGCATGGTTTGGTGCAGCGAAGGGAGATTCAAGTCGCCTAGTACTAGGAGGTCTTTTCTGGTTTTTGATACAGCTATTATTGAGTCCAGAATTATTGATAGGTCATTGGCATTGGAGAGAGGTGTCCTGTATATGAGGCAAATGGTGATCAGTTTGATGGTGATGCTGTCTGATTCATTGGTGCTTTCGCTAGTGTGGCATCAGAAATTTAGGTTTTTCCTGGTTAGGATCAACAGTCCGCCGCCTCTACATCGAGTTCTTGGGCATCGGTATAAGATGTATCCATTTGGTGTGAGTTGGTTCAGTAGTACGCTGTCCAATTCTTCGATCCATGTTTGTTATGCAAAGTATGTCTTTGTTGTGGGATAGTAGGAAGTCTCTGATGACCTGGATTTTATTCTGGATTGAGCGGGAGTTTATTAAAGCACATTGTAATGTCTGTGTGTGTGGAGATTTGAGTGAGGTCAGGGTAGTACGGGAGGAGGAGTTCATTATGTGTATTAAGCGTTGGGGGGGTCTGTGTGTGCTGCAGGAGTGTGGGATGAGCGTTCAATTGGGTGGTTGGTTGGTGGGCCATATTAGGAGTTTAGTGCTAGTGTGAGGCTCCTGGGCCATGGAGATCAACAGGAGTGCCAGCAGCATTTAGAGTAGTAGGTAAAGTGTGAGCATGGTACACAGTACATGTCTCCGTACCTTAGAATTGGATGTACAGGTATGATGGTTGAGGGGCTGCGTTGTTTGTACTGGTGTGATTTCCTTCTGGTGGCTGTTCTTCAAGAAGCTCTGTGTTTGGGGAGCATCTGTCGTGCGAAAGTCTGTGTGACTTTGTGGTCTTGCAGAGGAGACTGACTTTGTCCCTTCTGTAGTTATTTTCTCCTGGGATCCCTGCCTCTGGCGAGACCCTCAGGCATGGGCCCGCCTAATCGCCCTTTGTTTTTAAAGGGTCTGGTGGTGCTGTGTGTTGGGCCCTGATTGGCCTTGACGGCAAAGGAGCGGGAGTATCCTGTGTTCCCACTCCTCTGTTCCTGGCCCGAATTGTTGGGGTTGAAGATCATGAACAGCTGGGAGGCTGAGTGTATGTCCTCCATTGCTCGCAAGTAGTAGTATAAAAAAGTCCTTCAGCAGTCCACAGAATGTAGTGCTTTTTCTGGCGAGCTGGTGTGCGGGCCCGGGTAAAAGGATGGAAGGACTATAGTTTAGTTGAGGTGAAAACTTGAGACAGCCTTGGGAAGGAACGAGGTGTGTTCGGAGGATGACTCTGTTATGCAGGAATTGCATGTACTGGGGAGGGTAGTGAACCAAGGTTTGCAGTTTACTGATGTGTCGTCCAGAGACTATTGCAACAAGAAACACAGTCTTCTATGTGAGGTACTTGAGGGAGTTGGGGTGCAGTGGCTCAAAGGGCACTTTCATGAGTGCAGAAAGGCTTATGTTGAGGTCCCGTGCCAGTGGGAGTGGTCTGGTTGGGGGCTTTGTGTTTATGAGTCCATTCATGAATCTGGTCACTATCGGATGTGCTGATAGAGGCTTCCCGTTAATGGGGGTATGGGAAGCCAAGATGGCCGACAAATGGTATCTGACTGAGGATATCTAGAGTCCTGAGTGGGACAGATGCAGAAGGTATATAAGGATGTGGCTTACCAGGCAGGACAAAGGGTTGAGCCCATGTGCCGCAGCCCACCGAGTGAAACGTGACCATTTCCACTGATAAGAACATTGCGTAGGTGGTCTGTGTGAGGCAGAGATGATGGCCCAGACATTGTCTGGAAGGGAATCATCCAACACAACACAGAGACTATCCTACAGGCCACCAGGGAGACACAGTGGAAGTTGGGATGGAGCAAATAAACATTGTGTTAAGACAAAAAGGTTGTCTCCTAGCAGAAGGGTGGTTCTAGCGTTAAGGCGAGGAGGTGGGGAACCAGGCCTGTCTTAGCCAGTGTGCAGCAATGAGGATGACTGTGGCTTTCTGTTCCCTGATCTTGACTATAACTCTTGGCAGGAGCGGGAAGAGAGGAAAAGCATATAGGAGACGCTGAGTGCAGGAGATGACGAAGGCATCGTGAGTCCAGTGGTGCACGCTTGGGAGAATGGAAAAAAATTATGGGCACTTCACATTGTTTTCTGATGCAGAGATCCACTTCCGGAATATCCCAGGTTTTGAAGAGGCGCCAGGTGATCTGAGGGTCAAGGGACCACTCGTGGGTATCCAGGATGCAGCTGAGGATGTCTGCCAGTTGGTTATGGGTGCCCGGCAGGTAGATCGCTTGTAGAGTGGCATCCAGCAACCAGGCAAAGAGACAGAGCTGGTCTGCCTCCTGGAAGAGGCATCCCGACCCTCCTTGCTTGTTGATGTAGAACATCATCACTTGGTTGTCTGTCTGCACTAGGATGATCTTGTGATGGGCCTAGTGTGAGCCCATAGAACACTGCCTGGAGCTCCAGTACACTGATGTGTAGTGACTGCTCCTGGGCCGTCTAGGTCCCTTGAATGGTGAAATGCTACAGGTGAGCCCCCCCCCCCACCCTAGGATGGATGCATTGGTAATAAGGGCAAACTGCACTGGAAGGTCCTGAAATGGGCAGCCTTGCAGCAGATTAGAGGGCTCTGCCCACCAATGTAGTGATCATTTGAGTGCCTGAAAAGTGTGGCCTTGCAGGGGGATCCTTGCTTGAAGTGACTGAGTATGTCGATTCCAGTTGCGTTTCAGGTGCCATTGAAACGAGCGCATGTACAGTTGCGCTAGCGACACTACATGGACTGAGGCAGCCATGTGCCCCAGGAGGCAAAGGATGGAGTGCGCCAAGGTTTGCTTGTGGTGAGCCAAGATAGCGCAGAGTCACTAAATATTAGGGCCCTGTTACATAGAAGGTAAGCCCTGGCCCTTATAGTGTCTATGCATGTTCCAATGAAGAACAGGAACTGTTGGGGCTCCAGTGCAGACTTTGGTGTGTTGACAATGAAACATAGGCTCTAAAGTGTATGTAGAGTGCTGCGCATGGCCTGCTCCGCCTGGGCCCTTGTGGTGGTGGAGACCAGCCAGTCATTTAAAGATAAACACAATGTCCCTGTTGTTGTATATGGATGGCTGCTACCATGAGGCACCGCGTGAAGATTGAACTTCTCGCGTTTGACATGGAGGTTGAAGCCGCGAAGTTGAGGATGGGCCATGGACCACCTGACTTCCTGGTTTATTTCCTGTTGCAGAATGGGGAAATGAGGAGCTGATATTCTTCCACTGCTGGAGGCTGTGGGATGAGGCAGGGGTAGAGACAAGAAGCTCATTTTGTAGCCGTTGTGGATGATATTGAGGACCCAGCAATCCATGGTGATGGATTGTCAGGCTTCCCTGAAGTAATGGATTCTGCCTCTCATTGCAAGGTAGTTATAAGGAGGGATTGGTCTTGTTCACAGGGGCTGGTGCCGCCTACTGTGGTTTCCTCTCCCGAGGCCAAGGTCGTTGGTTGTAGGCTGACCCAGAAGTATGTTGTGCTGGAGGACGGGAGTAGGGTTGGAACAGTTTGCACAAGATAGAATTGCTGGAAGTATTGGCACACCCTGCAGAATTGGGAAGGTTGTCTTCTGCGAGACTGAGAGGGTGTTTCTGCTGGCTGTGCAGCGAGCTCTCTTACTGTGGAAGAAATGGTCTTTTACCTCTGAGATAGCCTCCTGCACTTTGGAGCTGAATAAACTGTCTCCTTGACAGGGCGCATCAGCCAAGCATTCGTAAAGGTCTCATGGAGCCCCGAGACACGTAGTCAGGCAATGCGCTGGGCTGAAATGGCCATGGCAATGGCTTGGGCAACAGAGTCATAGGCATTATAGGTGGTTTGGATGATGTGGTAGAGGGATTCATGTAGATTATCCTGAAACTGTGCATGGTCATCAACTGCAGAAGTCTCCAGGTCATCCATCTGTAGGAGGAGATCGTGGTGATAGTGGAAGATCTGGAGTTGACGTGCTAGGACCCGCATTACCAGTAGGGCGCTCTGATAGGCCTTCCTGCCGATGGCATCAAGGGGTCTCTGTTCCTTGCCAGGCGGCGTTAGTGCTATGGACGTTGTGTTGATTTTTTTTACGACGATCTCAGAGACCACAGATTGGTGAAGCAACAGTTGGTGCTCAAATCCTGGAGTGGAAAGTACTTTGAATCCAAGGTCCAATCATTTGGAGATGGCGTGAACAGTTGTGGGGGTTTTTTCAAATGGAGGACTGGAGGTCCTGAAGGAACTGATGCACAGGGAGGGCTAGTACTTCCTTGGAGGCACTGTAGGAGTGGAATATGGATTGGGAGTCCTTTTTGTTGGCAGGGGTTTGGGACTCGCTGAGGGCGAGGACATGGGAGATCTGCAGGAATTTTGGGTATGAGTAATTATCTGTGGACTTAGGTTTCCCTTCCAGTTGGGGGTATTCGGACCCCGTGGAAGAAGCTGACTCCCAAGGCCCAATTGAGCAGGACGCTGAGTTGACTTTGTCTTCGAGTGGAAGAGGCTGTCGCCAGTCCTCTAGGAAGGGAGTGGTAGCGAGGGTCCAATGGGGCTTGAGCAGTGGCACTTGGTGGCTGTGTCTCCTGGGAGTTCATGCACTGAAGGATGGCAGCCTTGCCCTGGACAAAGCGTTTGAGGAGAGACATAAGGCATGATTTTAGATTAGGTTCCTCTTCCGATGCTGGAGAGGCTCTTCTAGCAACAAGGCAGGCATCTGGGCCTCTGATCGCTTGCTGAGTTGGGGGGGGGGGGTGTCACCAGTGTGAGGGAGTTCCTCAGATCTGTGTTGACTTGGGGGGCTGCTGATCTTACCTGAAGAGGAGCCTGGAATCCCTGAATGAGGCAGTGAGTCAGTACTGGAGTGCTTAGTTTTTGCTGCTGCCTTTGATCCCTGGTGCCTTTTAGAAGATGGAGCATGTGGGGAAGAGGTGGAGCTTCTCGTCCGTGAACAAGAGCCTGAGCTGCCCCAGAATGAGCCTGTACCAGTAGGAAGTCAGCCTCTGCTGGCATGGCTGGGTATCTTGCCCCCCCCAATCGGGCAGTCTGGGACTGATGGGGGGGGGGGGGAGGAGCTGGAGATCATGGGTTGCGGGGACATCCCCAGAGGTCTCTTGGATTTTTTTTTTTGCTCAGAGGTTGCTGTTGGCTGCACGGTAAGCTGTTTCTTTATTCTTTGTTTGTTTGTTTGTTTTTAAATAGACTGTTGCGGCTTCTCCTTAATGCAGCTGGTGCGATCGCCGGTGTCCAGTGTGATTGAAGATTTGTAGTGGCTGGTCAGGCTCTATGGCTGATCGGAAGCTGGTTGTGTCACGTGGGTCACAGCTCTGAGGGTTGGGTGGCTGGTCAGGCCCATGGCCAGAGTGACCCCATGACCAAAGGGGCCTGCTGAACAGCTGGGCCCGTGTGAGGAGTTTTCTTTTATTTCTTTTCTTCTTCTTTTATTTATTTTTGCTTTGTTGGTGACGGGCACTGTTTCCAGCGGGGGATGAGGATTCTGGTGGGGGAAAGCCATGTGTGAAGAGGTATGGGCGGGAGGATTGCTGACAGGAACCAATAGAGGAGCAGAGAGCTGAGCAGCACGCTGGCATGGCAAGAAGAAACTGAGACCCCGGAGGGCGGGAAGTGATAACGCATGCTCAGAGAATTCCCAAAGACTTCTCTGAGATAAGGGAGAGTGGCACAACAGGGTCTGTTGAGGATATCATTCATACAGGGTGCCTGCATCCCCTGCTTGTCTCCAGAGAAAGAGAACACGGAAGGGGATGCATTACATGAATAAAAAGGCACTTACGCTGAAGGCAATCGTTGATCTGTCGCTGTTGGAAATTGGTAAGTTTGGATTCTTGCATCATCACTGCAACATACAAAGAATAATTTCCAAAAACTAACCAACTCATATCCACTTAACTATGTTATGGACTGAGGTACAGTGTCAAACAAGGGGAACACGGGAACCTAAGCACAGGTATAGAGAAGCCCAAAAGATTTCTCTTAGCCAGAAGAGGACTAAGGTACACTGGCTCCAGTGGATGAAATCACCAACAATTTAACTTTTGAGTTCTTTCAGTACTCTGGGATGTATACCATCTGGCTCAGGTGATTTGCTATACTTTAGTTTGTCGATTTGGCCTTTTACATCTTCCAGGTTTACTAAGATTTGTTTCAGTTCCTCAGAATCATCGCCATTAAATACCATTTCTAGCATGGGTGGCTCCCCTACATCTTCCTCAGTAAAGAGAAGAATTCATTTAACCTCTCTGCTATGGCCTTGTCCTTTCTGAGTGGCCCTTTTACGCTGTGATCTTATTTCAAATACTTTTTGCTTTCCTTATCAATGTTTTGCATCTAACTAGCCGATGCTTATGCTGTTTAACAAGTGTTAGCAGGTGTTCTCCATGGACAGTAGGATAAGGTGAAATTAGTTTTACCTGTTAATTGCTGTTCCTTGAGGAACTCCAGTCTAGTCCCGAACCTTTGAAGTTATGCTCCTCCTCCAGCAGCTTGGAGACTGAGAAACGTCATTCTTGTGATGTCACCGGTACATAAGCTCCGGAACCGCCTTCTCCCATCAGCAATCTATTGACAAAGCAGACTCACCTGAGCAACAATTAAGCAGCAAACTGTACCAATCAACTTGTATGGACTAACTGAACTGTACCGCACCCCTCAAACTATGTACATATCTATGAAGCATTATAGAAGTCCCTCGGCCCCCATCCCCTGCTATGGAGCCGTTGACCTCTAAACACTTTCAAAACCTCATACCATGTCACAACTAAGCTGGCCACCACGCATTCATGCACTTTGCTTACCTGTCATACCGCTCTGCTTCAGGCTCTAATCCACAGAATCTCCCTGGGCGGGATGCGGGACTAGACTGGAGTTCCTCAAGGAACAACAATTAGCAGGTGAGACTAATTTCACCTTCCTTATCGTCCCGAACCTTTGGAGATGTAACAGAGCAGTGAACCATCTAATGGGCGGGACCCTGTAGACCAGCCTGAAGCACCGCTGAGCCAAAACAGGTATCCCTTTCCGCCTGAATGTCCAGATGGTAATGCTTGACAAAGGAATGCAGAGAAGACCAAGTCGCTGCCTTGCAAATCTCGACTGGCGGTACCAAATTGCACTCCGCCCAGGACGCCGCCTGCGCCCTAGTAGAATGCGCTCGCAGCCCCTCTGGCACCGGCTTACCCTTCAGAATATACACCGATGCAATAGCTTCTTTTACCCATCGGGCAATGGAAGCTTTAGATGCCACCTGACCTTTCTTTGGTCCGCTAAACAGAACAGCCTATCCGACTTACGGAAGCTGGCCGTCCTGCGAAGATACCTCTTCAACGCCCGACGAACATCCAAACACCTCAACTTTCCTGAAGAAGGGCCCGTTGTGCCTTCCCCGAATACCGGTAAGGAAACCGTTTGATTCATATGAAATGCCAACACAACCTTAGGTAAAAAGGACGGCACTGGCCTCAGAACCACCTTCGTGTCCAAAAATGAAAGGAAGGGCTTCTTACAGGAAAGTGCCTGCAACTCCAAAATCCTCCGCGCGGAAGAAATAGCTACCAAGAACACAACCTTCAGGGTAAGATCCTTTAAAGATGTCCTCGACAGCGGTTCAAAGGGCTCTCGTACCAACGCCTCTAAAACCAGAGGCAGATCCCACGACGGTATGACTTTCCTACACAGCGGTCGCAACAAGGCAACGGCACGTAAAAATCGCTTAACATCTGGATGATCTCCGAACAACATGCCTCGAACTTTCCCCCTATAACAGGACAGCGCCGCCACCTGTACTCTCAAAGAAGAAGCTGCTAAGCCTTTCTGAAACCCATCTTGCAAGAAGAATAGAAGCTGCGGAAGTGACGTATTTAACGCAACCAACTGTCTGTCCCCACACCACGATTCAAACACTCGCCATATTCGTATATATGCCAACGAGGTCAACCTACGACGGGCTCTCAGCAAGATGGAAATAATCCCCACCGAATACCCCTTCGCTCTCCGCCTCGCCCTTTCAATAGCCAAGCCGTAAGCGAGAAACGATCCACTTGGGGCATGAACAGCAGACCCTGAGAAAGAAGATCCCTCCGAAGAGGGAGCTGCCACGGTTTGTCCACTAGCAGTCTCATCATATTGGCGTACCAAGGCCTCCTTGGCCAATCCGGCGTGATCAAAATCACCTGACCTCTGTGCCGCTCTATGCGCTGCAACACTCGACCTATCAACACCCACGGAGGAAACACGTATAGGAGTTGATCTACCGGCCAGGCCTGAATCAGAGCATCCAGGCCTTCCGACATTCTCTCCCTTCTTCTGCTGAAGAAACGTTTGACCTGTGCCGACTGAAAGGATGCCATGAGATCCATCACTGGAGAACCTCAGTGCTGCACCAGCAGTGCGAACACCTCCGGATGAAGCACCCACTCCCACGGGTCCACCCTCACCCAACTCAAGAAATCGGCCTCTACGTTGTCTGCTCCTGCTACATGCGCCGCCGACAGAGCCAACAAATTCTCCTCGGCCCACTCGAGCAAACCCTCGGCCTCTGCCTTGAGGGCCACACTGCTTGTACCCCCCTTGGCGATTGATGTACGCCACCACGGTCATGTTGTCGGAGAATACGTAAATGGCCTTTCCATGGAGATAAGATTGAAACCCCTGAAGCGCCAGCGTCACCGCTCTCAACTTCAACCTGTTGATGGCCCAACTGCTTTCCCTTACGGTCCACAGCCCCTACAAGAATCGCCCCTGGGAATAAGCTCTCCAGCCCACCAGACTGGCATTTGTCGTAAGCGATATCCACTCCGGGGCTTCCAAGGGCGTTCCCTTTTTGAGATTTACAGGACGTAACCACCACTGCAGAGCTGTGCGTGTCTCCGGAGGGCAGGGAAGCTGCTGTGATAGCTGATCCGTCTGATGCGACCACCTCCTCAACAATGCCCTTTGTAGCGGTCTCATGTGGGCTCTTGTCCACGGAACTAATTCAAGAGTCGCCGCCATGGTCCTGAGCACCTGCAGATAAGACCACGCCATGGGAGCCGGCATCCTGAGAAACTTGCGAATCAACCACCGCAGTCCTAATGCTCACTGTTGAGGAAGAAAGATTCTCCCGAGCTCCATATTGAATCGATCTGAGAGTTTCCATCCGAAAGTGAGACACCGGGAGACACCGATTCATTCTCTTGAGATCTAAAATTGGCCAAAACGTTCCGTCCTTTTTTGGAACCACAAAATATATCGAGTATTGACCGACGCCGTACTGATTGGGGGGGAACCGGTACAATGGCTCAGAGAAATAACAGCTGACGTACCGTGTCCTGCACCGCTCTGTGCTTTATAGGTGTTTTGCACGGAGACCTGATGAAAGAATCGGACACTGGCCTCTGTAACTCCAAGGCATAGCCCTCTCTGATCACCTTCAACACCCACTGATCTGAAGTTATTTGGACCCAGGCCGGGTAAAACTCCCGTAAACGACCCCCTACGGGAACCCGTTCCACCTGGGTCCCCCTGGCATCACTGCAATCTTTTAAGGTTCAAGGTAGAGGGGGAGGCAGCCGCAAACCCACTTCCTGCCCCTCGAAACCCCTGACTTCTATAGGGAAAATGACCCCTCTGATTTTGCCCAAATCCAGAAGACCGGAAGCGTCTAAATTCCTGCTGTTGGTTCTTAGGCAACGGGGTCACACGTCACAGTTTCTGCTTGTCTTCCAGCAACCTACCACCTTTGGATTCGCCCAAGTCCTTAACCAACTTGTCTAACTCCTCTCCAAAGAGAAGCTTACCCCGAAAGGGAAGTTTACTTAACCTTGACTTAGATGACCCGTCTGCAGCCCAATTCCGCAGCCAAAGGTGCCTCCTCGCCGTCACCGCCAAAGCCATACTCTTCGAGAGACCCCTAATAAGGTCATAATGAATATCCGCCAGATAGGCTGCGCCCGACTCTAACCTGGACGCCTCTACCGTCGCTTCTTCCGTCTGTTCTCCTTGGAGGCGCTGCACCCAGCGAAGACAGGTCCTCGCTACCCACGCTCTGCAAATAGACCCTTGCAACGAGAGCACATTTACATCAAAAACCTGTTTCAACAAAGATTCCAGTCTGCGATCCTGGACGTCCTTTAGGGCAGCACCGCCTTCTACTGGGATGGTGATCTTCTTGGTAACCGCCGAGACTGCGGCATTCACTCTGGGAAACTTAAACAATTCATATCCTGGTCTATTAAGGGATAGAGACGAGCCATGACACAAGACCCCTTCAGGGCCGATTCGGGCAAATCCCATTCTTCTTGAATCATTTCCCGAAATACCCTATGTACCGGGAAAGCCTTCTGTGTCTTCCGGAATGCTTGCAGCAAAGGGTCTTCCAGAGTAGCATCTTCCGTCGGACCCCCTGACGGCATATTCAGCGCCTTCAGTGTCTCTGAGATGAATGCAGGTAACTCCTCTCTCCGAAATACCCGCACCACCCTACCTTGATCTTCCTGCTCGCAATCTCGCCTTCTTCCAGCTCTTCATCCAAATCCAAGTCAGGATCTGGCTCTTCCGAACCAAACCCTTCCAAAAGCACAGAGTGCTCTGACCGGTCCCTCTCGTGCCAGAACCTCTTCGCCGGTACCCCTGTGACTGCCGTGAGCAAAGGCGTTCCTGGCCTCTTTAATCCCAGGGTCTGAGTCCAGCACCCCCGGGGCTGGCCGTCCCTTAGGCATTGCAAGGGCTTGTTGCATCAGGACAACAAACCCTGGAGAAAAAATGGCTGCTAGGCCTTCTGGCAAGGGAGGTCTGGGGCCGAAGAAGTGCCCGGCGTCAGCTCCGAAGATGGCAGTGTTGTAGCAGCAGGGTCCGGGACCGCACCGGAGCCCCCCTAAGGTCAGCCTCCCCTACCTCAGAGATCTGATCCATATCTGCTGCTTCGGGAGTGCAGTCCCTACACACTCCAGCCTCTGACACAGTGCTCCTCTTTGCCCCACAGAGCAAACAACGAGGCTTTGCAGGCATCCCCTGGAAAGGACACAGACAACCCCCCCCTGCACTGCCTGGAATCTGTCCCGATAGCCTGCCACCAAAGAGAACTTGCACCGAATCCCTTACACAGCAGTTTGTCTTTTTTTTAAAAAAGTTTTATTCAAAAACACATGCGGGGCTCCTAACCATCTCTCCAGACAAAACCTGAAGAAACCGCCGCAAAACGAAGCTTCCCGGCCGTTTTACTGCCCTTGAAATGCTGAGCAACAAACAGCCCAAACCTGCTTCCCGCGCTTCTACCACACGGCTGGGCCTGCCACGCCAGCAGCCGCTGCTCAACGCACCGGCATTAGCAACGGGCAGTCTCCCCAACGCCCCGCTCAACCACCGAAGAAAAGTACCCTGCTTTCCCCCGAGCTGGGAAGGCGTGCTCTTCTTCTTCTGCTCCCTGGCTCAACCGCCAAGCGGGAGCCACCGCCACATGAGCTGAAAGCTGGGCGGAGGACCCAGCAGAAGGAAGACTGCCACCCTGCACTGGCTCCTGCCCGCTAGCGTTTGCAGGCACACCTTCTGCGAACGCTGCGGGCTGAACTTATGCACTCCACACTCGTGCAGAAAGTGCTTGGTCCCAAGGCTGACCTTCCTCTTAGCAATTATCATCAAGGTACTGGAAGGCTTTCTGGAAAGGAGGCTGGAAGGGGGGGAGGAGGAAGGCCTCAGCACCCTGGTCACTCTGGCTCTACTACAGACAAAACACTACCCTAAACCCCCTTTTTTTTAAAGAAACCAAATCAGACAAATTCTGTTCAATAGATTAACTATACTCCTTAATTGCTCCTCTAGTGCGCCTGAACCTACAGGCTCACCAGTCCTCCAGCTGCATGGAGACTGAGGTAATTGATGGGAGAAGGCGGTTCCGGAGCTTATGTACCGGTGACATCACAAGAATGACGTTTCTCAGTCTCCAAGCTGCAGGAGGAGGAGCACAACTTCAAAGGTTCGGGACTAGACTGGAGGGACAATAAGGAAGTCCTCACATATAGGTGACATCACTAATACAGCACTGTGTGGGAAACGTCTTTCTGTTTCCTCTAGAAACCTTTGAAGCTAATCCACTGCACGTGTTTGTCTGTTCTCGCTCATTGTTACTGTACCTGATCTCCTCAGTCTAATGACTCACTAATGCTAAAATTCAACTACAAGAGAAGGTGGGAGGATTGTGAGGACTTATCCTTCTGTCCACAGAGAATACTTGCTACAGGTAAGTAACTGTTTTTCTCCAGGGCTGGCCCATCCACTAGGCGGCCACCTAGGGTGGCAGACCCTCGTGGGCGGCCTGACTCCACAGTTCACTGCTCTTGATTACAACAATGGGATTTTCCTGCTGCAATATTTCATATTAAGTTTCATTTATAGCACAGTTCTCAATCTAATCTATTTAATTCTGGTGAATGTCTTTTCTTTATGTATTTTACTGGCTAGTCTGTGACTATTTTAATTCACAGTTTTCTTTTAGTATGTATTCATACTGTAGTCACTTATCTAGACTTTGTTTTTTTGTAGTGACAATCTATTTACGGGCTCATTGATTTTGATGGCACTTGTTTATTTTTTATTTTTTTGGGCTTTCTGATATTTCATGTATGCATGCTATTTTATTTTTAAACTCAGCATTTTAAAATTAGTTTTAAAAATTAGCATTTTTTGGCCCTTGGAACAGTGACCTCTGACCTCTACTTTGGCGTGATTCCAAACGCTTTAATTGCCCTCACAATACAGCACGCCAATACAGAACTCACCATATCAATAGGTTTGTTCCGCATGAAAGATGAGAGATAACTCTCTCTTGGGCATGGTATGCTACACAATTTGTGTTATACATGTGCAAAGTAAGAGATTAACTTGATTTTATATAGACCCCTTTTAATAAGTTGGCTTTTTGTTTTTATATTGTTTTTACAATGTCTGCTCGAGTTTTACACAACTTTCACTGCTCTCGATTACAGCAATGGGATTTTCCCGCTGCAACATTTCATATTGTTTCATTTATAGCAGTTTTTAATTTAATCTAATTAATTCTGACGAATGGTCTCTCTTTTTGTATGCAATTTATTGGCTAGTCTGTGACTATTTTAATTTACAGTTTTTCTCTTAGTTTATACAATTGGTTGTACTAAACACGGTCTGGCTCTGACATGATAGGACAGGGGAACACTATCAACTCACGTTATTCCTCTTTCCCCACCACTTTCCTATTATCTCCATTGGTTTGGCACCAGTAGACATTTTTGTTTTATTATTTATGAACAGGAGAGTTGTTATTTTTGAAGCTGGCTCATAGATCCCCCCCTTTTTTATTCATATGGTTTGAGAACGTTTGGTTTATGACCTTTCCATACATTATACGACTGACTTCACTCAATATGGTTTTGGTTTTGATAGAATACTATTCATCCTCGTTGTCCCCTTTTTCCTGTGTTTTCCTATACCTTTAATACCATAGTATTTGTACACAAATTGTGGTTTTATATTAGTTTCTCTCTCACTATTTTAGAACAGGAGTATATTGGGCAACACTAGTTCTCCAAAGAACTATCAGAGTGCAATAGTGAGTATGGCTCCTTATAATTGGATCCCTATTCTACCTCCTCATCTCTCTTCCCACATATGGACTTCAGATAAGGTGTTAGGTTTGTTATGTGCTCTCACATCTTTCTTCCTTTTGTTTGATGATCTTAATGGTTCATGATTTTGATGGTTTATGCTGTTTATGTGTTTAATTATATGTTTTTACTTATTCATATATGTTTTTTAATTATTTATTCATAGATTTAATTTTGATTGATATGTTTGTTCTTGATGTTTTTGATTGTATTACTTAATTTATTATTTATATTATATATTTTTTAAGCTGTATACCCCCTGAGGAAAGCAGCAGCGAAACGTGTAGGGGTTTTACAAATAAAGGCACCTGTGACCTCCATACACCATTCGCCCCTTGTGGTTTCTTTTCTACTTACTGCAAGGGCTTTGCTCTTTTTGTTGTTCCTTGTATGAGTTTGCAAAACCACACCCTACTGCTGAAAATCTTCTATAAGACAGATCAGTTCTAGACCCTGGAACTCACTCTGTGCTGAAGTGACTACCACCAAAAACAGGACCTTCCAGGAAAGGAACTTAAGTGCACAGGTATTTAGTGGCTCTAAAGGAGCTTTCATCAGCTCAGTGTATCTATTTATTTTTAAGTTCATGCCTTTCCAGTGGTTGTTCAAGGTGAGTTACAGTCAGGTACAGTAGGTATTTCCCTTCACTCGGAGGGCTTAAAATTTAAGTTTGTACCTGAGGCAATGTGAGGGTTAAGTGTAAGACTACTTTGAGAGCCCAAGACACCGTAGGAGGCTTGAGGGGGAAGTTTCATAAGGAGCAAGCCTTGCATGAAATGAACAAATAAAACCCCTGGAGAGATGCATTTACCTTCTGCATGATAGTGGTAAGTGCCAATCGCATGGAGTTGGTCCTCAGGCTAGACTCTTACAAATGTAGAAAGTACTCAAGTAGTTTTTGTATAGGACATGAGAAGGGATCCAAGATCTTTCTCATACCAGATGGCAAACCTTTTCCACTAAAAAGCATATTTATTTATTTTATTTATTTATTTATTTACGTTCTCTTATATACCGCGCTATTCTGCATCAGTGCGGTTTACATTGAACAATGAAATTACATTGAACAGGGCATTATAACTTGGAGATAACTATTTTACAGGGAACATGGGCTATGGAGGGTTAAGTGGCTTGCCCAAGACCACAAGAAGCACCTGTGGGACTAGAAACCCCAGTCCTTCCGGCCCAAGGTTGCTGTCCTCTAGTGGGATTTGAACCTCCGACCTTCCGGCCTGAAGTACCTTGCCCCAACCACTAGGCCACTCCTCCACTCATATGACTTCCTGGTGGAATCTCTCTTGGAAGCCAAAAGGACAGTGGTTACACTAACCAGCAGGGTCCGGGAATAAAGAATTAGCTGCTCAATACAGGGGCAGTGGAATGCCTATTTGATTGGGGGGCCCAAGTTCCACACTAACTCTGCCTTAACTCTGCTCCTAGCTCCCCCGCCCCGTATCCTTCCGCTCCTATTCTGCCTGCAGGGATCCAATTTCCTGCAGGCAGACAGGAGTCTTTGCCATGATCGCAGCTGCTTTCTTCTCTTCTGCCTAAAAGAGATGGGATCCCTACAGGCAGAATAGGAGGTGAAGGCTGCAATCGCAGCCTTGAAGCAGGTTGCAGCTGGTGGGCAAATGTTTGGTGGGGCCAAGACCCATCCAATTCCCATGCTTATGGTTCGACATCTAAGCCATGAGGGCTAAGGACTTGATACTGAGATGCAAGAGAGTTCCATGATCCTGCATAATCAGGGTTGGTGAATCTAAAAGGTTGCGTATGCTTAAGATATCTGCACAGAACACTACAAAATATTGAGCAGACACAGCTGCTGATCCTCTGCACCCTCTCCTGAGTTCACAAAAACAGGAAGGAACGCCATCTGATTAACATGAAAGGTGGAAATGACTTTTGGTAAGAAGGATGGAATTGGCCACACCACCACCTTTTCTTTTGAAATCATAAGAAAGGGTTCCCAATTGGATTACGTCTGAAGCTCCGAGATGCGACGAGTGGAGCATCTTGCTACCAGAAAATCCACTTTCAGTGTAAGGGTTTTAAGAGTAGAGCTGCCTAACGGCTCAAAGGGAGGTTCAGTCAACCCGGCCAAGACCAAGCTGAGGTCTTATGATGGTACCAGCTGACATACCGGAGGATGCACCTGCTTAATAGCTCTAAGAAAATGCACCACATCAGGATGGAATGCTATTAAAGTGCTTTGCACTTGACTGTGATAACAGGCCAAGGCTGCCACCTGCGCTCGCAGAGAATTTAATGTCAAGTCCTTATCTAAACCTGCCTGCAAGAAGGCTAGCATATCTGATACAGAGGCCAAAAGCGCTTGTAAGCCATGGTATTCACACTGGTTCTCAAAAGCTCACCAAACTGATATACAGACAAGGAGATGGACCACATTTGAGCTCACAGCAATGTAGCTATCACCTGAGCCGAGTAGCCTTTCATTTCTTAACCTAGCCCTCTCAAGAGCCAAGTCAGAAGCAAGAATCGATCCACTTGAGACATGCAAATCGGCCCCCGCAACAAGAGATGGTCCCATGTTGGCAGCCACCAAGGGACACCTACTGCCAACCGGACTAGATCCGCATAGCAAAGGCCTCTGTGGCCAGTCCGGTGGAACCAGAAAGGGGATAGATTCAGGAGTGATATGCGGAAATATTTATTTACAGAAAGACTGGTGGATCCGTGGAATAGTCTCCCAGTGGAGATGGTAGAGATGAGGACAGTATCTGTATACAAAAAAGCATGGGACAAACACAGAGGATCTCTAAAGGAAAAAAGGGGACTGTTGTAGTTGTTGATATGGAAGGACAGACTAGATAGGTCATGTGGTCTTTTTCTGTTGTCATTTTTCTATGTTTCTATGAATCAGCTGTCCGATCAGTGGCCAGAGTGGAAACACGTAGAGAAGACTGGTCTTTGGTCAAGGCTGAGCCAGAGCATCGAGACCTTTGGACATTCTCTTGCGTCTGCGACTGAAGAACCAGCTCACCTTGGTATTGGAGGTCGAAGCCATCAAATCCATGACTGGCCGACCCCATCATTGCACTATGCTGTGAAAACCAAGTCCTTCAGTGACCACTCCCCCCGATCCAACTGATGTCTGCTGAGGAAATCGGACTGTACATTCTCCTTTCCTGCTATATGCACCGCTGAGAGCACTGGGAGATTTGTCTCTGCCAAAAGAAGAAGAGGAGCCACCTCCTTTTACAAATCTGTGCTTCCTGTGTTGCCCTAATGATTGATATAAGCTACTGTGGTGATATTGTCCAAAAAAACGTTCACCTTCTTGTTCTGCAGCAGCAGGTGGAAGTACTGCACGGCAAGAAACACGGCTCGCATCTCCAAGTGGTTTATGGACCACGAGCTCTCCTCTGGAGTCCACCGGCCCTGTGTCACCTGCAACATACAATGTGTTCCCCATCTGGATAGACTGGCATCGGTGGTCACCACTACCCATTCGGGTGTCTCCAACGGCATTCCCGTTGACAAGTTTGTGTAATCCAACCACCATCGTAAGCTCACTCTTGCCTCCCTTGGGCAAAGTAAGTGCTTTGAAAGCATATGCGTCCTGGCCCATAGTACCAGATCCAAGGTTGCCGCCATGGAGCCCAGGAGTTGTAGGTAGTGTCACAATGATAGGGTCCTCCATCCACAAGAATCACCAGACTTGATCTTGAACCTTTTTGGCCCTTTCCAGCAGAAGAGACATAAGGACTCTTTCCATGTTGAAAAGTGCCCCTAGATACACCAGCCACTGAGATGGAACCAATTTGCTCTTGGCAAAATTGATAAGCCATCCCAGACTCTGAAGGAAAGCTATTACTCGCTGCGTGACCTCCTGACTCTTCTTCACCGACTTTGCTCTGATCAGCCAATTGTCTAGGTACAAGTGTACCAGCATGCCCTTTTGTCGAAGAGCAGCTGTTACCACCACCATGATCTTCGTAAAGGTCCTGGGTGCTGTCGCCAGGCCAAATGGAATTGCCTGGAAGTGAAAATGCCATATCGGCACCATGAACCAAAGGAAACATTGATGGTCTGATGAATGGGAATATGCAGATATGCCTCTGTGAGATCTAGGGCTGTCAAGAACTTGCCCTTTCTCACAGCCACTATCACAATCTTAACATTTTATTCTGAAAACAAGTCACTCTCAAGGTTCTGCTGACATGCCTGAGGTCGAGAACCAGTCTGAAAGAACCAGTCTCTTTGGGGGATCACAAAATAAATGGAATATTGACCGAGACCACATTGTTCTGAAGGAACCTCGACCACTGCCTTTAACCAGATCAGCCTTTCCAGCATGTCTGCTACCACTCTCACTTTGATGGGAACCTTGCATGGGGACAACATAAAGGCATCGGAGATAGGAGGACCCAGCTCCAGAGAATACCCTTCTCGAATCACTTCTAACACCCACTGGTTAGAAGTAATTTAGGCCCAAGTGGAGTAAAAAAGTGTTGCAGCTGACCATCTACTGGTATCAATACCTTCTGGGCCCTCCTCGCTTCATTGCAGCTTCTTGGAGGTTGTTGCAGAACCCATGTAATAACCTCTACCTGTTCCTCTACTTCAAAAGAACTGCCCAAAAAGGATAATGGGCTCATCGGAAAGGAGCAAAGTGTGTTGCACGAAGCCTACAGAAATCTCTAACCTGACCTCTGACCGGAGCCAAAGACCCCCCCCCTCCCTCCTCCCTCCTCAGATTTATCCTCTGGAAGTCTGGCTTCTTTGGAGTCCCCTAAATCCATCACTAACTTCTACAAGGCCTCCCCAAAGAGCAGCTTTCCCATGAACAGAAGCTTACTGAGCCTGATCTTAGAAGACATATCAGCCAAACAATTGTGCAGTCAAAGGAAATGGTGCGCTATGACCACCAAAGCCATGCTGTTCACAGAGGCTCTCTCACCAAATCATAGAATGCATCTGTTAAGTACACCGAATTAAACTCCAACTTAGCTACTTCCAAGGATGCTTGTTGCGAACCTTGTTCAGGATTGGGAAAACTCTGTGCCCATCACAAACACGCCCAAGCTAGATAAGCTCCAAAGATGGAGGCCTGCAACGTGAGGGAATTTATTACAAAAGACTGTTTAAGTAGAGTCTCGAGCTTTCTATTCTGCGCATCTTTTAGCGCCACACCTCCTTCGACTGGAATGGCTTAGTCACTGCCGTCAACAAGGTGTCTACCTTAGGAACCTTGATGAAGTCCTTCTCCATCGGTGAGATGGGGTATAAGGGGGCCATCGCCCTGCAAGGCTGCCTCTGGCAGCTCCCATTCCACATCGATCATCTGTTTGAGAGCTCTACATACTGGAAAGGAATTCTGAAGGTTACGTATGGCTTGTGGGAGAGGGTCTTCCAAGGCCACTTCCTCCACTGTAGCTCCGAACGGAATATTGAGCGCCACTAAAGATTGCGCTATTAAGGAATCAACTCCTCCCTGCAGAAAACTCTGAGAATATTCGGGTTCTCTCCTGGAGGTAACTCTCCTCTCCCTCTTCCTGTTCTAAAGCAGGGGAGTCACCCCAAAGTCTGAGGGACCTTCGGATGACACGGACCTAAAAAAGACACTTGATTCTCCGCCAAATCCTTTTCTAATATCCGGCGTTTGGACAGAGGCTCTGGAACCTCCTTAGCAATCCCCAAAACCTCCGGGATCACAACTGTTGAAGGTAACTTGCCCCTTGAAGCACTGACCAGGCCCTGCTTCATGCAGTAGGCCTGGTGGAGAAGCAGCACAAAATCTGGGGAAAAAGGCAAATTCGATGAGCCCTGCAGAGCCTCCGGTTGTCCCAACCATCGTCTGCCTGTTGCGTCTTGACTTATCTGCTGCTACTGTCCCCCAGGTATGAAATCCTGTTCTTTGCACTGTGTCTGCAAAATGGCCACCATTCTAGCCAAAAGGCAGGATTGCGTGACTGAGAGAAGGCCTCAGGAAAACAACAGGTACTCTCCGCTGCAGCTGGAAAGCCCCCTGCACATGATTGAGCAGTTTTTAAATTATTATCGGCAGCCCAGACCTCCTCGACACAGGCATGGCAGATGCTGGGGGCAGATCAAGTTCCCCACTGGCTCCAGCACACACTGGTTTCAGTGTCGGCATGGCAGCCCTGCCGCCGCAAACACACTCCCATGGCTGAAAACAGATTTGCTCACCTCCTCCTCATGGCCTGGCCAAATACTTTGAGGAAGTGTCAGAAATAACTGTATTTTCCAGCCGGGTCGTCAGCTGAGAGGCACGCCACTGCCTGTTTTTTTTTCCTATGACCCCTTCAATAGAGCGGGAATCGTTGGGCCTCACTGTGATGCCTGTTTCTTTTTTTTTTTCAAGCTGAGCCAAATTTGGAGAGCCGACAGCTCTGAGGGAGGGACCCAGACCACCAGGTGTGCACTGCACTCGTGATACCACAGAAACAGTCTGCTGATCAAACAGCTCCTGGTTCTCTGCAGAGAGGCAACCTCTACTTCCTTTGCCTTAGCAACTCTCCCTGATAAGAAATCTTATCTCCTCTCTCATTTTTTCCCCTCTAACGTCCTATCAGTGGAATCCAGACTACATGGAAGCCCATCAACATTTGCTAGAGACTGAGAATACTGGTCTGAGGAGAGGTGGAGTGGAGGAGTGGCCTAGTGGTTGGGGCAAGGTACTTCAGGCCGGAAGGTCGGGGGTTCAAATCCCACTAGAGGACAGCAACCTTGGGCCGGAAGGACTGGGGTTTCTAGTCCCACAGGTGCTCCTTGTGGTCTTGGGCAAGCCACTTAACCCTCCATAGCCCATGTTCCCTGTAAAATAGTTATCTCCAAGTTATAATGTCCTGTTCAATGTAATATCAGTTTGTTCAATGTAAACCGCACTGATGCAGAATAGCGCGGTATATAAGAGAATGTAATAAATAAATAAATAAATATTCAATTCTGGTGGCCAGATATGGCCCTGGATTGAATATCCAGGGTTAAGGTCCAGTGGTGATGGCTATGCGCCTTAGAGGCGGCTAGCCATCACGATTCAATATCGGGCCCAGTGAATCAAGTAACATAACTATATACAGTACATAGCAAAGTGTGGAATAGGAATGGTGAAAAGACATGCAACCTCTGAGAGGAATTAAGACTGAAGTCAGCCCCAGACCTCCCAAGGGCAAACTAAAAGGGTTGTGCCATACTCCAGGAATTATTCACATGCAAGACCCTGGACACCCAACAATGGGAATAGTGCTGTAATTCTGAACCAGGTTTGCCCTAACCACTGAAGACAATGGGCGAGTTCTGGACTGGAGGGACTAAAGGAAAGAAAATTAGCAGGTAAGGTCTAATTTCACTTTGCACAGCATCCCTCCAGTCCAGTCCAGACTCTTGGGATGTACCAGAGCACTACTCAAGATTGGGTGGACTGGCCAGGCCAGCCTTCAACACCCGAGCACCAAAATGTGCGTCCGCCTGAGCCTGAAGATCCAACTGATAATAACGAACGAAAGTATACAGTGAGGCCCAGGTGGCTGCCCTGCAAATATCTGTTGGTGTAACACGACTGCATTCCGCCCAAAATGCCCGCCTGCGCCCTTGTCAAATGGGCGCATAAACCAAGCCACAGAAACTTATGCTGCAGCAGGAAGACAGACATAATTGCCTCCTTCAACCATTGTGCAATGGACGTCTTCAACACCGCTTTACCCTTGCGAGGACCCCCGAAAAGAATGAACAGATGCTCTGACTTGCGAAAAGGTTCCTTACACTTGAGATAACAATGAAGCACCCGGCGCACATCCAAAAGCTGCAGTTGGCGGTCCGCAGCATCTGGGAATCCTGGCAATATCACCAATAGATGCATGTGGAACACCGACATGACCTTGGACCGCAACACCAAATTCTCCTTGGAGAGTATGAAAAATGGTTCCTTTCAGGACAACACCTGAAGCTTTGAAATCCTCCGAGCTGAGCAAATGGCCACCAGAAACATCACCTTCAGGATCAAATCCTTAACCAATGCAAACTACAAGGGCTCAAAAGGAGACTCAGTCAACACCGACAAGACCAAATTAAGGTCCCAAGATGGCACCATAGAGCATAATGGCAGCTTCAAGTGCGGACAGCTCTAAGAAACCATGCCACATCTGGGTGCTAGGTCAAGGAGATTCCCTAAACTCGTCCCCGATAACAAACAAGAGTGGGCACCTGCACCTACAGTGAATTCAAGGATAAGCCCTTCTTAACACCGACTTGCAAAAAGGCTAGAACATCTGGAATCAAGGCCCGCAAGGCTCGTTGTCCCCAATCCACACACCAGGATGTGAACACATGTTAAACTCGCACGTACAACAGCGAGGTGGAACGTTTATGGGCTCGTAACAATGTGAAGATGATCTGTGCTGAATAACTCCGCTTTCTTAACCGAGCCCTCTCAAGAGCCAAGCTGTAAGCAAGAATTGATTCACTTGAGACATGAGGATCGGGTCTTGGAACAGAAGGTCGGACCTCGTCGGCACACGCTACAGCCTGTTCACCAACAATCAAATGAGGTCCACATACCACAGTCTCTGAGGCCAGTCTGTGCTACTAGGATCACTAACCCCCAATGGGCCTCTATTCTCTAGAGCAGCTGTGCTATCAGAGACCACGAAGGGCACACAAAGAGACCTTCTGTTGGTCAAGCTTGAGACAGAGCATCAAGAT
This sequence comes from Ichthyophis bannanicus, assembly GCA_033557465.1. NCBI lineage: Eukaryota > Metazoa > Chordata > Amphibia > Gymnophiona > Ichthyophiidae > Ichthyophis > Ichthyophis bannanicus. Next base: position 1,002,585,025 of record CM066031.1, on the reverse strand, counting down.
CTTCGGACATTCTTTCCCGGCACCAACTGAAGAAATGGGCTACCTTGGCATTGGATGTGGAAGCCATCAGATCCATCACCAGCATCCCCCAATGCTGAGTGAGACTGTGAAACACCGGCTCCACCAGAATCCACTCTCCCGGATCCAACCAATTCCGTCTGAGAAAGTCGGCTTGTGCGTTCTCTTTCCCTGCCACTTGGGGCGCAGATATCGCCAGAAGATTTGTCTACGACCACTGAAGTAGCAGTGCAATCTCCTCTACCAGCAACATGCTCCCTATACTTTCCTGAGGTATGCAACCATGGTGGCGCTGTCCGAAAGGAACAGCATTGCTTTGTGAAGCGCCAGCAGCCAAAAACCTTGGAGTGCCAGAAAAAATGCTTGCATCTTCAGACAGTTGATGGACCACAAACTTTGCTCCTGAGACCATAGACCCTGCACTACCTGCAACAGACAATGTCCCCCCCAACTGGATAGACTGGCATCCTTTGTCACTACTGTCCACTCTAGAGGATCCAACCACCATGTCAAGCTGCATCGGACCTCTAGCGGACATGCCAGTTTTTGTGAGAGGGGATGTCGCTGTGGAGACCAGAGCAAGAGCAGGGATCTCTGCAGAGGTCACATGTGCGCTCTGCCCAGGGGACTAGATCCAACATTGCTACCATGATCTAAAGATATGACACACCAACAGAGCCCTTTGACACAATAACTGCCAAACCTGACCCTGCAGCTTATGGGCTCGCTCCGACAGCAGAAACACCAAGCCTCGGCTCGTGTCAAACCAGGCCCCCAAATAAATGTGATTCTGCGAGGGAACCAGATGGCTCTTGGCCGTATTGAATACCCAGTCAAGGCCCTGCAGAACGGCGAGCACCCGACGAGTTGCCATCCAGCTTTCCTCTGGTGACTTTGCCTTGATCAGCCAGTCGTCAAAATAGGGATATACCAACACTCCCTTAAGATAGAGAGCTGCCACCACAACCACCATGATCTTTGTAAGTCTGAACGGTAGGGCCTGAAACTGAAAATGGCCCATAGGAACCGTGAACCTCAAAAAACGTTGATGTTCCGTGCGACTAGGGACATAGAGTACAAGCATTGTGGAACTTGTGTCTCTTGGGGAAACTGCTAGGTACATATGACCTAGATTGGCCACTGTTGGAAACAGAATACTGGGCTTGATGGACCTTGGTCTGACCCAGTATGGTATATCTTATGTTCTTATGGAGGTATGCCTCTGTGAGATCAAGCACTGTCAGAAACTTGCCCTGACAGCCACTATGACGGAGCATAAGATCTCCATTTGAAAATGCGGCACCCACAAGACCCGGTTGACAAATCTGAGATTGAGAATTGGACGAAAGGATCCCTTCTTTTTGGGAGCCATGAAATAAATGGAGAATCGACCTAGATCTAACTAGTCTGTGGGAAAAGAGACACCACAGTCTGCAGCTGGAGCAGGCGATGAAGAGTGTCTCTTACCGCCTCTACCTTGGAGGAAGCCTTGCAGGAAGACCTCAGGAAAGCATCCCAGAGGGGCTGTGCAAACTCCAGTCATACTCATCGTGAATGACTTCCAGCACCCACTGATTGGATGTGATCTGGACTCAGGCAGAGTAAAACTAGCGAAGATGCTCTCCTACCAGCGCCAACTTTGCCTGAGCCCCCCCCCCCCCCATCTCATTGTGATTTCTTGGCACACATCCCAGCTTTGGCAAAAACCCCTTGGCCAGATCCTCTGCCACCGTGAAAGGGCTGACCCCTGGAAGGGTAGCACGCCTTCTGATAGGGCACAAACTGGATCGCTCAAAACCAACGGAAATCTCACAACTGGCCTCTAGATGCTGGGGTGGACTTACTAACCCTTTGGTTTGTCCTCCGGAAGCTTGGCCAGCTTGGACTCATCCAATTCCTTAACCAACTTTTCCAAGGCCTCTCCAAAAAGAAGCTTGCCCTCAAAAGGGAGCTTGCTCAACTGCATCTTCGAGGAAACATTTGCCAACCAATTCTATAACCACAGAAGCCATTTTGCCACCATTACTGAAACCATACACTCTCTACACCCTTATATTGAAGGCACAAACATTCACTCATTGTAAATAGCTCACAATTGGACTAAATATGTAGACCCAAGTTTATTGTTCATAAGATCATAAGATATGCCATACTGGGTCAGACCAAGGTCCATCAAGCCCAGTATTCTGTTTCCAACAGTGGCCAATCTAGGTCATATGTACCTAGCAGTTTCCCCAAGAGACACAAGTTCCACAATGTTTGTACTGGGTCAAGCATTGATATCTTCGGTCACTTCTTAATAATAGTTTATGGACCTTTCCTCCAGGAACTTGTCCAAACCTTTTTAAACCCAGCTACACTAACAGCCTTTACTACATCCTCCGGTAACAAATTCCAGAGTTTGATTACACGTTGAGTGAAAAAATATTTTCTTTTATTAGTCTTAAATAGTTTACCCTGTAGCTTCATTGCATGTCCCCTAGTCTTTCTATATTCTGATAAGGTAAACAATCGATCTACGTTTACCCGTTCCACTCCGTTCATTAATTTATAGACTTCTATTATATCTCCCCTCAGCCGTCTCTTTTCCAGGTTAAAGAGCCCTAACCTTTTTAGCCTTTCTTCATAGGAGTATCCTTCCATCCCCTTTACCATTTTGGTGGCTCTTCTCTGAACCTTTTCTAAAATCGCTATATCCTTTTTAAGATACGGCGACCAGAATTGCACACAATATTCAAGGTGCGGTCTCACCATGGAACGATATAGAGGCATTATAATATCTTTTGTTTTATTTTCCATTCCTTTCCTTATCATACCTAGCATTCTATTTGCTCTCTTGGCCGCCGCTGCACACTGGGCCGAGGGTTTTAACATGGTATCCACAATGACGCCTAAATCTTTTTCCTGGGTGGTGGTTCTTAATGTGGAACCTTGCATCGTGTAACCATAGTTTGGGTTGTTCTTCCCTAGGTGCATAACCTTGCACTTGTCCACATTAAAATTTCATCTGCCATTTTGATGCCCAGTCTTCCAATTTATCAAGATCCTCTTGCAATTTTTCACAATCCTCTTGGGTTTTAACAACTTTAAATAGTTTTGTGTCATCTGCAAATTTGATAACCTCACTCGTTATTCCACTTTCCAGGTCATTTATGAATATGTCAAAAAGCAGCGGACCCAGCACAGATCTCTGGGATACACCACTATTCACCTTTCTCCATTGGGAAAATTGGCCATTTAGCCCTACCCTCTGCTTTCTATCTTTTAACCAGTTCCTGATCCACAATAGTACACTGCCTCCTATCCCATGACTCTTTAGTTTTGCCAAAAGTCTCTCATGAGGGACCTTGTCAAAGGCTTTCTGAAAGTCCAGATACACAATAGCAACCGACTCACCTTTGTCCACCTGTTTATTCACTCCTTCAAAAAAACACATAACAGATTAGTAAGATAAGATCTTCCTTGTCTAAAGCCATGTTGGCTGTCTCCCATTAGGTTGTGACTATCTACATGCTGAGTAATTTTATTCTTTATGATGGTTTCTACCATTTTTCCCGGTACTGACGTCAAGCTCACTGTTCTGTAGTTTCCCAGATCACACCTGGAACCCTTTTTAAAAATTGGTGTTACATTGGCGATCCTCCAATCTTCAGGTATTAGAGATGATTTTAATGATAGTTCACAGATTACTGATAGCAGGTCTGCAATCTCATATTTCAGTTCTTTCAACACCCTTGGATGTATACCATGCGGCCCAGGTGATTTGCTACTCTTCAGTTTATCTAATAGTTGTAAGACATCTTCCCGATGTATCGATATTTCCTTCAATTCTTCCGCACCTTTAAATACCACTTCAGTCATGGGTAACTTGAACTGTTCCATGTAATTGATCTCATTTTTGTTTACTGTAAACCGCATTTGATTTCTGGAAAAGGTGGTATATAAATAAAAAATAAAAATACTCTTAGCAGCATTAATAAAGGTCATAGAATGCATCTGCCAAATATGCCACTACAATCTAGCTGCCTCGGCCAGAGGCTGTGGTCCCCCAATATTGGACTCTGGCAGGCCGTGAGATGAACGCAGAAGGCCCTGGCCACATATGCTCCACAGACAGAGGCCTGCAACACCAAGGCAGTCATTTTGAAGGCTTGCTTTAATAAGGTCTCCAACTTCTTGTTCTGTACATCCTTAAAGGCCACACCATCCTCTATGGGGATGGTAGTCTTCTTGGTCACGGCCAAGACCAAAGCATCCACATTAGGCAATCTGAGGAGATCCCTTTTACCAGCCAGAATGGGATACAGGAGGGCCATAGCCCTCCCCCCCACTTCCCCCTGCAAACCTACTTCCGACATCTCCCACTCCACCACAATCATCTGCTTGATAGCCCGGTGAACATGGAAGACCACCTTCGATATCTGGTACTCTGCAGCAGGGGATCCTCCAAGGGAGGCTCCACCCCCTGAGGCTCTAACGGGATATTAAGAGCCATCAGCCAATGTGCAATCAATGCTGCTAGATCTTCCCAGCAAAACACCCTAATGATGCTGGGATCCTCCCCCAGCAGGATTTCACCTTCTTCAAGATCCAGGACCAGAATCTTATCCCCGAGACCTGAAGGCCCCTGCATAGGATCCTCTGAAGCCGCAGTCAGCACCAAAGCTTGGTCCTCCTCAGCCTCAAACAGCACCTGGCTATGCTTAGCCAACAGGGCTTCCAACAACGCTGTGCCAGTAGAAGTCTCCTTCCTCAGTCTATGCGCAGCTCTCTGGGTCCCCTGAAACTCCCTCGGGCCCTGCTTCACACAGTAGGCCTGGTGGAGCAATAAAATGAAATCAGGAGAAAAGGGATCCTTGCCTGCTTCAGAATTCTGTTCTAAAAGGTGCACTACAGGAACAGGAACTGAATCCTGTCTCCCTGGAGGGCTGAGTATGGACGACCTTGCAGGGCTCAAAATGGCTGCGGTTTCCACCAAAACCGCAGGAACTGCCGACTGAAAGAGACCCAGGGAAACCTGTCCCTCTGCAGAACCAGTTCCCAGAGACTTCCCCGACAATCCCGAGAAACCACGAAGAATATCCTGCCTCACTGTCAGCTTTCTTACAAGCGCGGTAGAGGCCACACAAACTGACTTTCCTGCCAGCATCGCAAAAGGACAGGAATAAACCCGACCAAATAATGCCGAGCACTAAAAAAACAGGCACCAAACATCAATTACTCCAAAGAGAAAATAAAATCTCTGAACCGAGATGGGACTCACCAGTAAAGCAGTTGAAATCTGTAGGGCATCCTCAAATATGCAGCCAGACAGGAGAGTTTTGACGAAAGAAAGCACAATGCCATCACACTGAAGCCGACGGCAGAGGAGGAATTAAAGAGACGGGCGCCGAACAATAAAAAGCTGCCACTAAAGGCAACAGGAGGTGCCGGAATGCCTTGCAGTGAGGGACATGGACCGGACCACCGGATATGTCTCTCCCACTGCGGCCCGCAGCCAACTAAACAGTGTTGAATCCTCCAGAGGTCAGAACTCTCCTCACCAGATGCTCTAAAGCAATGAAAGGCTCTAAAAACTATCAATTTAAACCTTTTAGATTTAGATTTTTGGGGTTTTTGCAATCTAAATCCCTACAGTGTAGTGCAGATTACACCAGAGCTCTTCCTCATCTGCTGGAGACTGAGAATACTGGCTTGGACGGGGGAATGGAGAAATTTCACTTACCGTTAATTTCCTTTCCTGGAATACTGCTAGACCAGTCCAGACAAGCGGTTATGTTCCCCTGCTAGCAGATGGAGACAGAGAATAAACGCTCAGGAGCTGTGACTGGTTGAGCTCTGGGTGACATAGGAGTGGCCCCTAGAGGACCTAGTCAGTATTCTTTTGACAAGCACCAACAAAAGGAGAAAACTTGACTAACCAACTCAACTATGTACAGGTAACAACTAATTCAATTAAAACCCTCAACTCGAACCAGGAAGGGTGGAGAAGGATCATTCCTTGGAGAAAAACTCTGAATCCACTGTTGTGGACTTTCTCCGGAATATGTAATTGCTTGCGTCTGAAGTAAGAACGTCGGCTCCTCTGCACCAGCAGTCGTGACACTGACAATGGGGTGGGTTCTGGACTGGTCTAGCAGTATTCCAGGAAAGGAAATTAACGGTAAGTGAAATTTCTCCTTCCAGTTCATACTGCTAGACCACTCCAGACAAGCGGGAAGTACCCAAGCTAATGAACCCCAGGGTGGGCAGAGAGAGCCACTGACAGCACACTAGCCCCAAAACGACTGTCCTCATGTGCCTGAAAGTCCAGAAGATAATGCTGGACAAAAGTAGACAAGGAAGACCAGGTTGCCACTCGACAAATATCAAGAGGGGTTACGTGTGATCGCTAGGCCCAAGACGAAACTTGAGCTTGAGTCGAGTGTGCACGAAGACCGGCAAGCACTGGCTTGCCTTGCAGAATATAGGCTGGTACGGTGCAGCCATCTGGCGATAGTAGATTTTGAAGCTGCCATACCTCGGTGCGGTCCCGCAAAAAGCACAAAAAGATGGTCGGTCTTGTGAAAAGAATTGGTGACTTTGAGATAGCAAAGGAGAATCCTTTTGAGATCAACCGCCTGGAGATTCTTGGAACGAACGGAACATTGTTCCTTAGAAAAGGCAGGCAACAAAAGAGGCTGATTGACATGAAAAGGAGTAATCACCTTAGGCAAGAATGAGGGAACAGTGCGAAGGGATAATCCCTCTGTGGAGAATGACAAATACGAATCCCTGCAAGAGAGGGCCTGCAGTTCCGAAATGCGATGAGCCAAAGTTATAGCCACTAAGAAAACCATCTTAAATGTCAAATCCGTTAAGGTAACTTCCGTTAGAGGCTCGAAGGGCGGAGACATCAAAGCCCGTAGTACCAAGACAAGATCCCAAGCAGGGACAACTGGACGGACCGGAGGATGTAGAAGCTTGACTCCGTTAAGAAAACGCGACACATCGGAGTGGGACACAAAAGAACAACCGCGAATTGGTCCCCTATAACACGTCAGTGCTGAAATGTGTACCCGTAGAGTGCCAAGAGCTAAGCCTTTGTCAAGGCCCTCTTGAAGAAAGGCAAGAATGTCTGGAATTTCTGTACTCCAAAGGAGAAAGAAGATGTTGAGTACACCAGGACTCAAACACTCGCCACACCCTAACATATGCTAACGACGTAGACAAACGGTGAGCATTGAGGAGGGTTGACACTACCTTGGAAGAGTAACCCTTACGGACTAATCTACGGCGCTCAAGAGCCAAGCCGTAAGCAACTAGGGACTTGAATCTTCCATCGAGATAGGTCCGTGCCTGAGAAGTCCTAAGGGAGCTTGTAGTCGCAGAGGAGGGACTCGAGATAGTTTTATGAGATCGGCATACCATGGTCTTCTAAGTCAGTCTGGGGTCACTAAGATTACTGGGTCCTGGTGTTCCCTGATCCATTGCAGGACTCTTTCGATCATTGGCCAAGGTGGGAATACATAGAGCAACTGGTGTTTCGGCCATGGCTGCGCCAAGGCATCTATGCCTTGAGATCTGTGTTCCCTCAAGCGACTGAAGAAGATCAGAACCTTCGCATTCGTGGCTGACGCCATGAGATCTACTTTCAGTTGCCCCCACTTCTAAACTATAGTCTGGAACGCTTGTGGGGCCAGTTCCCATTCACCGAGATCGAGAGTGTGTCGGCTTAGAAAATCCACCTTCACGTTGCTGGTCCCCAGCTATATGCTGTGCTGAGAGAGCCTGAAGGTTCCTTTCCGCCCAAGGGAAGAGAAGGGACATCTCCTTCGATACCCCCTGTGCACTTGTTGCTGCCCTGGCGTTTGAGGTAGGACACTGCAGTGGCACTGTCGCATAGGATCCGAAGCGCTTGTCCCTGTAGGAACCAGTGAAACTTCAGTAAGGCGAATCGAGCTGCTCTCACCTCGAGCCTGTTGATCGTCCATTGCGTGTCGTCCAAGTCCCTTGCACTGAGTGAGAGTGCGACAGTGTGCTCCCCATACGGACAGACTAGCGTCAGTTGTCAACAAGATCCAGAGTGGGTTTTCCAACGGTACTCCCCTGAGGAGATTGTAAGATGCAAGCCACCACTGTCGACTGTGCCAGACCCGCAGCTGTAACGGGAGACGGGTCTGGTAGTCTTCTGTCACTGGGGACCATCTAGAAAGCAGAGCGGCCTGTAGACCGCGCATGTAAGCCTTTGCCCAAGGTACGAGCTCGATGGTGGCAGTCATGGATCCAAGGACTTGGAGGTAATCCCATGTCCGGCGGGCTCTTTGGGCCAAAATACTTTGGAGCTGAGAAGTCAGCTTTAGGAAATGGGCTTGAGTCAGGAATACACGCCCTTGAGAGGTATCGAAGCGTGCTGCGAGAAATTCGATCTCTTGAGACGGATGGAGGCAAGTATTGGTGCGGTTGATCACCCAACCGAGCTGCTGTAGGAAGGCCACTACTGTGGAAACAGTTTTGCGAGCCTCTGGAAGGGAGTCCGCACGAATGAGCCAACCGTCCAAGTACGGGTGTACTCTGATTCCCTGCTTGAGTAAGGCTGCCGCCACAACCACCATCACCTTTGAAAAGGTTCAAGGTGCCAAGGCTAGGCCAAAGGGCATTGCCCGAAACAGCAGAGGCTGACTGAGGACTGAAAAACACAGGAAGCGCTGGTGGTCTTCTCGAATGGGAATATGAAAATATGCTTCTGTTGGATCCAAGGATGTTAGAAACTCTCCCCGGTGTACTGAGTGAAGGACTGACCATAGGGTCTCCATCCGGAAGTGTGGTACTCGAAGGCTGCGATTTATGCCTTTGAGGTCCAAAATTGGACGAAAAGAGCCATCTTTCTTGGGCACCACGAAATAGATGGAATAACGGCCTAGCCCTCTTTCTAACAGAGGGACTGGACAAATGGCTTTTAAGGAGAGGAGCTTCTGAATGGTTAGTTTGAATGGCCACTCGTTTTTCCACATCGTGAATGGGTCGGCAACATTCGAGAGAATAGCCGTGAGAAACTATGTCGAGGACCCATTGATCTGAAGTTATGCGTGCCCACTGCCGAGAAAAAGGAGCCAACCGCCCCCCCTGACAGGCGGAGGCATCTCGAGTGGGTGTCTCGTCCCATCAGCGGGAAGGACGGGAGGTTCCCGTAAACTTCGCTTGGCCTGAATAGGAGTCAGTTCCTTTGCGGGCTCCCCAAAAGGACTGTGATCTTTGTCTGAAACAATTGGTAGGCGTGGATGAAGTACTTGGCTTAAAGGATCTGTATCTCTGAAAGTCACGAGTTCTAGAAAATCATCGAAAGCCTTGGGACAGAGACCCGCGATGGGAGAATGCCTTTGGCTTGTCCTCCGGCAAGCGTTGCGGTTTCACCTCCCCCAGATCTTTTACCAGTTTATCAAGATCTTCGCCAAAGAGGAGTCTCCCTTTAAAAGGAAGTTTTGACAGTCGCGTTTTAGAAGCAACATCTGCTGCCCATTGACGCAGCCAGAGCCATCTCCGAGCCACTGTCACCGCTGCTACGGAGCGAGCTGACAACTGCAAGAGATCATAGAAGGCATCTGCCAGGAATGCAGCGACGGATTCTAAAACGTTGCCAACTCGGGATCATCTGGAAGCTGCTGAATCCATCGAAGGGAGGCCCGTGCCGCTAGACCTCCGCACACCGCTGCTTGAAGGGAAAGAGCGGACGACGAAAAAGGTGAAATTAGACTTACCTGCTAATTGTAGTTCCTTGAGGAACTCCAGTCTAGTCCCAAACATCTGGGGTCTTGCAACTCTTCTAGCAGCTTTGGAGACTGAGTACATCATCTTTTTGATGATGCTGGTATAAATAGCTGAGGGACCGCCTTCCTTCTCCAGTAATCTATTAACAAAGCAGACTCACCAGAGCAACAATTAAGTAGCAACACCACAAATAACCTGAAAAAAACTACTATAACTATCAACTAAAAGAACAAGGAGGAAAAGCCCCCCTGTGTTGCCCCCCTTTACCGGGGTTACAGCAAAGCCTTGGCCTTGCCCAGGTCTGCCCTCCCCCCCAAGGGAATCCTGCACTCGTGTTATAATCTTAGTACAGTTCTACCCCTTTCGGAAATATACTCTCTGCAGCTGCGCCACTCACCTGTGTCCGGACCTATTTCCTTGCTTCAGGCTGCAGATCTCTGAAAGAAAACGGTAGGAAAGTGGGACTAGACTGGAGTTCCTCAAGGAACTACAATTAGCAGGTAAATCTAATTTCACCTTACTTATCGTCCCTCCAGTCTAGTCCCAAACATCCGGGGATGTAACAGAGCAGTGAAAATTTCAACGGAGGGACCTGCCAGACCAGCCTGAAGCACCGCTGCCCCGAAACGAGAGTCCCTCTCCACGAAAACATCCAGACGGTAATGTTTAACAAAAGAATTCAGTGACGACCACGTAGCCGCCTTACAAATATCCGCTGCTGGTACTGAACTACACTCTGCCCACGATGCTGCTTGCGCCCTAGTCGAATGAGCCTTTAGCCCTTCTGGAACGGGCCTACCTTTCAACAGATACGCCAATGCTATTGCCTCCTTGAGCCACCTGGCAATAGAGGCTTTGGAAGCGGCCTCTCCTTTTTGTGGCCCCGCAAACAACACGAACAACCTATCTGACTTGCGAAAATCCGCAGTAACACGCAGATATTTCTTTAAGAACTCGGCGAACATCCAAGAGATGTAAGTTCTCGGAAGCCGCAGAGCCGCTCTCCCCTTCAAATACCGGCAAAGAAATCACCTGATTGACATGAAAAGGAGAAACTACTATAGGCAAAAAGGAAAGAACTGTCTTCAACATCACCTTCTTCTTGAAAAATGACAGAAAAGGCTCTCGACAAAACAAAGCCTGCAACTCTGAGATCCTGCGAGCCGAACAAACGGCCACTAGAAACACCACTTTAAGGGTAACATCTTTTATAGAAGCTGAAAATAAAGGCTCAAAAGGAGCCCCTACCAACGCTCCCAACACCACCTGAAGCTTCCACTTCGGCACTGCCGCTTGTCAGACGGCTGCCTAGGGTGAGAACTTACACAATCTTGACGATGCATATATTCATATGATTCTTGCAAGGTATTGTGGGTATTGTAGTTCATTCACTCCCAAACACAGCTGATGACAATAATTTGAGCTGTGAAACCAAGTGGTAAGATCAATAAAATACTTCTTTTATTGATGGGGTTTAATTCACCCAGCACATGTATGCTTGATAGCACTATAAATGAGGTTACTTGCTTGCAGTGTTTAAAAATGGATAACAAAAAGTCACAAAGTAAACCAGAAAACAACCTTCAGCTTGTCAGGCAATTAGCTAATGTTTTCTTAGCAAATAATTACCAAATACAAAGGCACAACGAAAAGAATAAACTTTGCTGGTTAGGTTAACTTCTGCTTATTTTCCACGCTGATCTCAGCAGTGATTCTCCCTTGCTCACACACACAATCAGGTGCAGCCCTAATTACTATCCATGGACCAGCTGAAAGCCTTTAGCTGGCTGGCTGCTACTGTGTGAGCCCAAATCCTGCTTTAAGAGCTGTTTGCAGTGGAAATAAAGAACAAAGTTAGGTTTCTTTGTGATGGCTGATGTGTTTGCTCATAGAAAACTAGCAATAGCATTTAGATAAAGAACAGTCCATGTAAATAGTTTCATCTGCTGTATTTCCCCCTGCATCAACAATCATAGGGTCAATATCATACATTGGCACAGATGAGTCTTTCATTAAGGCACTATCATGAGAATGCTTATTCCCTTGCTGCCATTCTCTATTATAGATAGGGTCTGGATCAGTGTTCATACCTGAGCCTCTCCTGCTATCATTATTCCTCTCTGTATAGCCTGGCCAATATGTAATCCAATTCTGATGTCCAGCCTTCCAATCTTGATCCCTGGACACTGGATCTTCTCTCACATACCTTCTGGCCTTGGTCTGAAAGTCCCTTCCACATGCAGTCTTCTCTCTTCCAGGTAGCCACTGGTGATTCCTATCTCTGCCACTCCATTCCTCTGGCTGAATCCAGTCCAATGGACTCTGCTGGCCTTTGGAATACCTCCCAGTATGAGTACTGCCTTGGAATCTCCCAGACCTTCCAATGGCCTTTCTTCTCTTCCTTCCAGAGAGTTTCCTTCTCTCTCTATCTGCTTGGCTTGGCTTCTGTTTCTCCAGGTGATACTGGTGCTTGTAGCCGTTGCTGAAGCTCTCCCCTCTGTATCTCTTCCTGAAGCTGTTCTTGAAACTGTTGCTGAAAACTGTTTCCTGAAGAATAAGCTCTATTCTTATTCTGTCCTAATGTGTGCTGCTCCCTAACACAGCGCAGCTGTGTTGAATCAGGCCCTGCCCTTTGAGATGAGTGCTTAGGGATTACCTCATAGCTCTCTTGATTGCACACACATTCTCTCACTTCAGCCCCTCTCATGGCTGCTGGAAACCTGGTGCATTCTGGGACTGGTAGTCTTTTATGTGAAAACTCTGTTTTCTTGCTTCTACCAGAACTGACAGGTTGCTTGTTCAGAGTCACATCATCTTTTCTATAGCTCCTACCTGAACTATGATAAGCTTCCTTATCACACGCTCTACAGGGCGGCCTCAACAAAAACACTGCATTCTAGAAACGCTTAACATCTGGAAGAGTTCCCAGCGTCTCCCCTTTAACCTTACCTCTGTAACAGGAAAGCGCTGTCACCTGCACTCTTAAGGAAGCCGCAGCCAAACCCTTCTCAAAACCTACCTGCAGGAAAGCCAAAATTTGAGGCACCGATGTTCGCAATGCCCGCAGCTGTCGGTCTTCGCACCATGCCTCAAAAATACGCCAGATTCGAACATACGCCATTGAAGTGGACCTTCTCCTAGCCTGAAGCAGAGTAGCAATCACCTCTGGGGAATAACCTCTCGCTCTCAGACGTGCCCTTTCAAGAGCCAAGCCGTAAGCGAGAACCGACCTACCTGCGGCATGCGCAGAGGACCCTGCAACAATAGGTCTCTTCGCATTGGCAGCCGCCACGGTCGGTCTATCAACAGCCTCACTAGATCTGTATACTATGGTCTCCGTGGCCAGTCTGGCGCTATCAAGATTACTTGGCCCCTGTGAACCTCTATTTTTGAAGCACACGACCGATCAACGCCCAAGGAGGAAACACGTATAGCAGTTGATCTTCATCCTTGAATTAGATCGTCGAGACCTTCCGACATTCTCTCGCGCCATCTGCTGAAGAATCTGCTGCTCTTTGCCGACTTGTATGACGCCATCAAATCCATTACCGGAGTCCCCCATCGGCGAACTAACATTTTGAACACTTCAGGATGGAGCATCCATTCCCCTGGGTCTACTTTGACCAGACTCAAAAAATTGGCTTCCACATTGTCCACTCCTGCCACATGTGCCACTGACAAGGCTACCAGATTCATTTCGGCCCACAACAACAGTTGATCTGCCTCCACCTCCAGGGAGGCACTGCTGGTGCCCTCCCTGACGGCTGATGTAAGCCACTGCAGTTACATTGTCGGAAAACACCCAAACCGCTTGTCCGCGCAGGTAAGGACGAAAAGCTCTCAACACCAGAGTAACCGCTCTCAACTCCAACGTATTGATGGACCACTTCTGCTCTACTGGAGTCCAAGCCCCTTGGGCGAAATGGCCCGAGAGACTGGCATCCATTGTCAGCGGAACCCAGGACGGCGGTTCTAAGGGCACCCCTTTTTCCAGATTTCCTGGGCGCAACCACCACTGCAATGCCCTGCGGGTTTGCAGAGGACAGGGGAGCTTCCGAGTCAGCGGATCCGACTGGTGAGACCATCTATGAAGTAGAGCTTGTCAGACGGCTGCCTGGGTGAGAATCTTCACAGTCTTGTCAAGTGCATATATCTATATGATTTGCAAGGTATTGTGGGCAATGTAGTTCATTCACACCAGACACAGCTGCTGACAATAATTTAGTTGTGCTCTTGGGTAAAGCCAATAAGATATTTATTTATGGGGTTATTTCTCCCAACACAGATATGCTTGGTAGCACATAAATTAGGTTACTTGCTTTCAGTGTTAACTTGGAAAAACAAAGTCAAAATCAGGAAAACAACAAATGAAAAGCCACAAAGCAAGAAACAAACTGTTCTTTTCAGGTTAACTTCTGATTACTTCCCACATAGATACAGAAGTGATTCTCTCCTAGCTCACAAGCAATTAGGTAAGGCTTAATTGCTAGCAGTCACCAGCTGAAACCCCTTAGCTGGCTTGCCTTCCACTGTGTGGGTCAAATCCTGCTTCAGGAGCTTTTCTGTGTAGATTAAAGAACAAATTTGTATTTCTTTGTGATGGTTGCTGTACTTTACAATAGAAAGTTACCAACGGAGTTTAGATAGAGAGCAGTCCATATAAACAGGATCCTCATCTGCTATTATTCCCCCTTGTTCAACAAGCATGGGTTCAATATCATGGATTGGCACAGATGAATCTCTCAATGGAGCATTTTCAGGAGAATACTTGTTTCCCTGCTGTCTTTCAAGGTTATAGCTAGGGCATAGATCAGTGTTCATACCTGAGCTTCCATTGCTGCTAGAGTTCCTCTCTATATAGCCTGGCCAGTATGTAGTCCAGTTCTTATGTCCAGCCTTCCAATCCAGATCCCTGGACACTGGATCTCTCTTCACATACCTTCTGGCACAGGTCTTAGGGTCCCTTCCACATGCAGCCGTCTCCCTCACAGGTAGCCTCTGGTGATTCCTAGCTCTGCAGCACCATTCCTCTGGCTTTCCCCAGTCCAATGGTGTATGCTGGCCCTTGGAATACCTCCCAGTATACGTACTGCTTTGGACTCTTCTAGACCTCTCAAAGGCTTTTCTCTTCCTTCTTCCAAAGGGTCTCTTTCCCTCTCTGTCCGTCCGGTTTAGCTTCTGCTTCTGATGATCCTTCAGATGAAACTGATGATCAAACTCAAGCTGATTCTCAGGATACTGAGGACAATTCTCTGGATATCCAAGGTGATCATGAAGATGGTCATCTGTAGAATAAACTCTACTCTTATTCTGCTTAGATGAGTGCTCCTCCCTAACACAGCGCAGCTGTGCTGAATCAGGCCCTGCCCTTTGAGATGAGTGCTTAGGGATTACCTCATAGCCCTCCTGATTGAACACACGTTTCCCCACTTCAGCTCCTCTAATGGCTGTTGGAAACCTGGTGCATTCTGGGACTGGTAGTCTTTTATGGCAAAATTCTGTTTTCTTATTTCTACCAGAACTGACAGGTTGCTTGTTCAGAGTCACTTCACCTTTTCTATAGCTCCTTCCTGAGCTATGATAAGCTTCCTTATCACAAGCTCTCTGCAACGGTCTCATGTGAGCTCTCGCCCACTGCACCATGTCGATCACTGCCGCCATGGTACCCAACACCTGCAGATAATGCCATGCTGTAGGCAACTTTTTCCCCAAGAAATTGCATACTAGCTTTCTCAACCTCTGTGCCTTCAGCTGAGGAAGAAAAACCCTTCCTACGCTCGTGTCGAACCGAGCCCCCAGGTATTCCAGGGTCTGCGATGGAGTCAACCTGCTCTTTGTCATACTGACCACCCAACCCAGACTCTGTAGGAAGTCCACCACCCGAGCTGTAGCTGTCTCGCTCTCGCCTCGGGACTTTGCTTGAATCAACCAATCGTCCAGATACGGGTGCACCAGTATTCCTTCCTTTCGCAATGCTGCCGCTACTACCACTATTACTTTGGTGAACGTCCTCGGTGCCGTTGCCAAGCCAAACGGCAGAGCTTGGAACTGAAAATGGCCCATAGGAACCGCAAACCTGAGATATTTTTGATGTCCCGTGCGGATTGGCACATGCAAATAGGCTTCTGACAGATCTAGAGAGGTAAGAAACTCCCCTGCTCTTACCGCTATGATAACTGACCTTAGCGTTTCCATATGAAAGTGAGACAAACGGAGGCACCGATTCACCCCTTTGAGGTCCAAAATTGGCCGATACAAGCCCTCCTTTTTTGGCATCACAAAATATATGGAGTATTGACCGCAACCGTATTGGCTCGGGGGTACCGGAACCACCGCCTTCAGGTTTATCAGTCTCTCTAAGGTTTCTTGTACTGCCTTTAACTTGCCATGTGCCTTACAAGGAGACTGAACGAAGGAATCTCGGAGCAGACACTGAAACTCTAGCGCATACCCCTCTCGAATCACTTCCAACACTCAATGATCGGAGGTAATTTGGACCCAGGCAGGAAAAACTTCCCGTAGCCGACCTCCCACGGGTACTAGTCTTACCTGGGTCCGCCTGACTTCATTGTGATTTTCTAATGTTCGGGGAGGAAGAGCCCCCAAAACCTCTGTTTGCTCCTCAAAATCCTCGAAACCCCGGATTCCTAAATGGAAACCGTCCTCTCTGAAACTATCCAAACCTCTGAGATCGGAACCGTCAAAAATCTCTTTGTGACCCCTTGGACTGGACATTCTGCTTATTTTGTTTCGGTTTGTCCTCAGGAAGCCGTCTGCCCTTGGACTCCCCTAGGTCTTTTACCAACTTGTCCAAATCCTCTCCAAAGAGCAATTTGCCCCTAAAGGGAAGCTTACTTAACCTGGTCTTGGACGAACTATCTGCCGCCCAATTACGAAGCCACAGGTACCGTCTTGCCGCTACCACTGAGGCCATACTCTTTGCTAAACCACGAATAAGGTCATAATGAATATCAGCTAGATAGGCCGCCGCAGTCTCTAATCTGGCTGCCTCTCCGCCCGACTCCTCCACCTGCTCCCCTTGTAACCTTTGAGACCACCTCAGACAGGCCCTCGCTACCTATGCTCCACAAACCGAAGCTTGCATGGAGAGGGCATTAACTTCAAAAACCTGCTTCAACAAAGTGTCCAGCTTCCGATCCTGGGCATCCTTGAGAGCAGTATGACCTTCAACCGGAATGGTAGTCTTCCTGGTAACCGCCGAAACTGCGGCATCCACCTTCGGGGATTTGAATAAATCTCGATCTTGATCTGACAAGGGATAAAGACGGCTCATCACTCTGCCCCCTTTAAGACCTGCTTCCGGCATGTCCCACTCGTCCTGAATCATTTCCGAAATACTCTATGTACGGGAAAAACCCTCTGAGCTTTGCGTACTGCTTGCAACAACGGATCCTCTAAGGAAGCCTCTGCTTCCGTACCCGCGACCGGCATATTAAGAGCCTTAAGCGTCTCCGTAATGAGCGCTGGTAACTCTTCCCGCCTAAAAACTCGAACTACCCGAGCCTGATCCTCATGGTCCGCAAGTTCTCCTTCCTCAAGTTTCTCTTCGCTCTCTACATCCGGATCCAAATCCTCGGAGCATGGAGTCTCGGAAGCAACTGAATGTTCTTGCTGGTCCTGGACGACCTTCGACCACTTGGACGGAAGCCCCCCAGCTCCGAAGTCCAAGAGACTGCCTGGACGCTTTCCTGGTAGCGTCTGCTCCGTCCCGCCGTCCCCCGCCCCCTTAGCGAAGGACTGTTGCAGAAGTCGCATAAACTCTTGAGAAAATATGGCTGACAAACCTCCAGGGATAAGCCCCTGAGAAGGAGGCATATCGGGTACTGAAGATGGTCCTGCCATGGGCTCTAACGGGCTCAATATAGGTGAAACGGGCTCTTGCCCAGCAGCCGAGGCTCCTCTTTGACTCCCAGCATTGACCTCCAACTGCTGATCCAGAGTAGATGCCTCCTGGACGCATTCCCTGCAGAGCCCTGCCTCTGACAGTGATCCCGTCTTTGCCCCGCATACCATGCAGAGAGGCTTAGAAGGCATCTTGAGCCAAAAAAACCCACTATCTGTATGTTCAAGCCCTGTTAACAACTGTAATAGACCTCAGCCCCACTGCTCTGCCAACTCGGGGTTTTTTTTTTTTTAAATATCTAAATTAGAAGAGGGATACCCCCCCTTGCAACCTCTCACTAAAATGGGCCGAAAACGAAGCTTCCTGCCTTCCCCCGGCCCCTCAACAGAAAACTGTGATGACACTGTTTTTCCCACGTGGGAAACACGCGGTTGGGCCTGCCGCCCACCGTGATCGTAGAAACACTGTGAGCCCGGACCCGCCCGAAACACACTGCGGTCTCCCCCTTACCTCAGAAGAGTCGCCCCTGGTGCCGTACTCACTCTTCTGGCGCTCCTGCCTTGCTCTCTCTACATGCGCTTAGCCAGTATCCGAGGCTTCTGCATCGTGGAGGAGCTAAGAGCTGAAACAGGCTTCTGCAGTGATTTTCTACTTCCGTCACTACTGCTGCTTGCCCCTTACTACTGGCTCCTCACCCAAAATCGTGGGTTCGGGAGCTGGAGCCTTCCCCCTGCAACAGGCTCTTCTTCAGCCCTCCAGACAACAATGGCAGGTAAATGAGAGTGGAAGGGGGGGAGGGCGGGCCTTTTTAACCTTCCTCAAAGCTCCTTTGAATCAGTGGATCTGAGGCCAAATGTATAATTACCCCAAATAAAAATAAAAAATTAAACTAAATCTCCTTAATTGTCCCTGAAGTGAGTCCTGAACATCTGGGCTCACTACTCCTAGCTGCTTGGAGAATGAGATACTGGAGAAGGAAGGCAGTCCCCTCAGCTATTTATACCAGCATCATCAAAAAGATGATGTACTCAATCTCCAAAGCGGCTAGAAGAGATGAAAGACCCCAGATGTTTGGGACTAGACTGGAGGGACGATAAGGAACCCGTCTTTAGCAGACTCTCGACTTTTTCGGTCTTGCTGGTCGCAGAGTGCTGCTCTGCCCTCAATTGGAATTGTGGTATGCTTGGTGACGCCGGTCACTAACGCATCAACTTTCGGGTATGCCAGCCAACGGTCCAAGTCAGAGGGAGACCAAGGGTATAACTGACCAATACGGAGTGCCGTACGTAGAGAGGACTCTAGAAAGTCCCACTCTTGAGATACCATTTGTTGTAACTCGGCTGGAAAGGAAAAAGCTTTGGAAGGCTTACGAATGCCCTGTAAAATGGGATCCAGCTGCAAAAGGGTTTGAGAACTCTGAGGATTAGGCGTAGCAACTCTATCACCTGTGTGATTAGGGCCGGCAACGCCTCTTTCCAAAAAAGTCTGATATCTTGAGAGCCCTCTTGAACTGTCAGCGAAGAATCTGACGGAGAATATTCCCCATCTTCTTTCTCCGACGAATCATTGCTCACCTCCGAAGATTTAAAGTCTTCTTGAATATCCGTAGTGTCCCGCAAGCCACATGCAACGTTCCTGGGAGGACGTACTGCTTTAAGGTCTGAGGTCTTTTGGGACTGCTTGCGAGACCCCACCATATCCTTGTCTGCTACCGGGCGGGTGCTGGAGGTATACCAAAAGACTCCGAACGCCACAGGTGCCATGCCTGGCGGAAGAGCGTCAGGAACTCACTGTCAGCCAAAGCTGCTGTGGAAGCGAAATGGGAGCTGACTGAGTCCTTTCTGCATGTAGACCCGGCTGCAAGGGCTCTAAGGAGGGAGGAGTTAAGGCACTGATGTCCCCAGCTGGCAGTGCAGTGGGTATGGAGGAAGAAGATCCTCCTGGATGCAGCATACAGGTGGAACACAAGCGATCTATTAACTCCTTCTTATTATTATTACATATAACACACCTGTGCAGAGAAACAGGCATTGCAGAGGCTTAAACCTTTTTTTTTTAAACAAAAATCAAGGTAGGCGTAGGGAAACAGAAGACTCTTCAAAGAAAAGGGATTTTGAAACTCCCTGTGCCTTCACAACATGTTTAAATGTTTTGAAACGGCTGCCTGGAGCTGCTCCCTCCAAAAAAACACTGAATTGAAATCTCTCCCGATTTTCAAAATGGCCACCGGCACAGAAAAACTGCAAAATAAAAGTTTCCTAAGCTCTAAAAACCTTAAAAATGCAGCGAAATTGCTGGGGGAGAGGCAAGGAGTGCTGCTAGCAACTTAAAAATTCAAATCCTGACGAACCCCGAATCACCAAAAACAGAGGTGAGAAGGAAACTGTCAGTTACTCACTGTGCTGGTACAGAGGAGCTAAGTTCCCACGGAGGAGAAGAGAAACTTTCAAAGTCAGTGTAAGTTAATTACAGCGACTGAAAGGTAGGGAAATTAGAGTTTGATCTCTCTGCAGCCACTTAGACCCTCATAAATAATAATATAGTCAGGTAATTGAATGTGAATTATCCCAAATCTTGTTAAAAAACACACTCAAATAAAACAGCACACAAATATGGTAATCATCTTCAAAATACTTGTTAGAATATTCATCTTCACACTAAACTAATACCCATAAAGAGGAAGGTCTCAGTACCAGAGGGCCCGTGTTTAACGTGACTACAGATCACTCAAGCAATCAGTCACAAACACCAGTACTCATAGCCCATTTCACATCAACGACCTCCTCAACATGAGTCCCCAAGACCGGTAAAATAGAAGCCGGAAAAGATTAACTTATCTTATGACCATTACAAAGTGTCAAACCGGCGAACCAGCCCCGACGCCTCAGATCAAGCGCTTACAAGCGTTTCGCGAATAAAATTGCTTCTTCAGGGGGGTCACTAGTAAAAATACAAAAAACAAATATAAAACAATCAATATACAAAGAATTAAACCAAAGACCTACAACCACTTAAAAAAACTTTCACTCACCTCACGAGTGTCATAGCTACCACAAGCGAAACAAACAGCTGTACTGCTAAACGGCTCAATTTCAATCAGCCTGCATTTTGCGTACGTCCGCGCATGCCCTCAACTCCAGCACCATCTACGTTTAAATATCCCATAGCCAATCAAACCCCTAGGATTAAAAAACAACCAATCCCAACTCCCAAAGAAACAGCCACCCAGCGTCTCACAAACAAAATACTCAAATACAATTACTCCATTCAATCTGGGCATTCAAGCCCCTAGGAATCACAGTACCAACCTTGAAAATCCATCTTTGCTCACCCTCATGGCAGGGGCTGGAAGGTGTTTCTGAGGAGGGATGAGGAGAAGGGGAGCTGCACTGACAGTGAAATCAGGAGCTCAAACCCTGCTGTATTGCTGATTACAGAAAATACAGCTATTAAGGAGGGAAGCCTGGGAAACCCAGAGAAACATGAAGAAAAGACAATAAGTACACAAACTTGTCTAAGACCTTCATCTGCTAGAGACAGAGAAAATACTGACTAGGTCCTCTAGGGGCACTCCTATGTCACCCAGAGCCCAACCAATCACAGCTCTGGAGTGTTCATTCTCTGTCTCCATCTGCTAGCAGGGGAACATAGCCGCTTGTCTGGATTGGTCTAGCAGTATGAACTGGAAATAGTAACATCAAAGTCTAGAATTCTCAGCCTCCATTTGCTAGACGGGGGACAGAACACAGGAGTCTAGACTGGACTGGAGGAACACTATGGAAATGTAAATCTATCTGCCCTGCCCCCCCATCTCATCAATGCATTGAGAATGCGGAGCTCTCAAGAGTTTACACTGGCTTCCAATAGCCCAAAGAATAAAACATAAGGTGGTGACAACAGTCTACAAGATTATACACAACCAATCAGCCCCCTGCCTCAACGCCCTAAACAGAAGGGCCCCTACTACAAGACTGAGAAGATCAATAAATCAAAACCTATCCATACCATCACTAAAAGCAAAATGCACCCAAACAAACCAACAACAGAGTCTTCACCCTATTTGCACCCTCAATTTGGAACTCCCTCCCAGAACACATAAGAAAGCTCAAACAAAGGATCTGAAAAAGCTGCTAAAGACACACCTCTTCATTGAACACTATGGAGAAGATGTAATCACTTCACACCACACCACGCCATAAGAATTACACCACCCTCTTCAAGGATACTTATTTAATCCCCTTTCACTTTATTAATTCCAAGTTAACATTACCCTTATGTTCTATGTAATCCGTGACTCACTTGAGTTTGCTGTTCTATGTACACTGCTTTGGCTCAAAAGCGGTATATAAAATCTGTTAAATAAATAAATAAATTTCTGAGAATGCTACCTTGGAAGGTCCAGATTTCAGCTTTTTACCTAATAGGTTCTGGAAGCCTGAACCTAGGTTTTCTCCCACACTTTCTGATATTATTGGTACTTACATGTACCGAGACAACTGGCTCCTCCTAAGGACTGTCTAAACTCTTATCTAGATGATGTGTGAAGTCCACCACCTTTGTGCCAGGCAGGGAAGTGACCAAGTGATCCTCACGCCCACCAGTTACCCAGCTATCTACAAGTCTATTGATTGAATCTTCAACTAAAACAGCTGTTCTGATCCTTCTCTCCTAGGCAGAAGCCCCTGGAAACACATCCTTACAGTCTTGTCTTTCGATATAATTTTCTCTGGAGATGGAGGATATATTTTATGGCGATTTAGACTGCAGGAGAACGTAAATGCAATCTGACTTCACAATCTTGAAAAATTCACCAACAATGAAAATCACCAGGTTAGACAATGTAAAAGGCAGAAATCTTATAAATTATGCTAATTTACAAACAAACAGAGTTTGAGATATAGTGAGATGTTCCAAATGTCCCAGCCCAGGATCAGCAAATGTGAACCAGTCCTGCATCAATAGATGTAAAAGGCACCAGCATGCTTGAAAGAATTAGCACAAGCCCAGTTAGTCCAACAAGGGCAGTACTCACCCTTTAGTAACTCTTGGGTTTCTTTGCTATATGGTGCTGGTCTACCAGTGTTCCAAAACCCTGTTCCCCGTGGAACAGCGCTTCTTCTTTCCTGGGAGGACATGATGAGAGGAAGGACACAGTTTGGCTGTGGCAACCACCTAGAATCTTCTCAGGCTTTCTGAAAGAAATCAAAGTGATTTTGTTGAACTGGTTAAAAAAAAACCCTTGCAGTATCAATCAGTATTTGGGCCTGATGTTTTTACATTCTTCCAGAGGGTCATTAATAAGATGTGGCTGTTATGGTCAGAAAGCCCATGAAAAGCACTAAAAAAATCAATAAATTTACCTGCAAGTGGCAGAAGCTATTTAGCTGAAGGCTCAACTTTCAACTGATTCCGATGTCATAATGGGCAGATGCTAAAAAGACATGAGAAAATGACAATTTGTGAATCAGAATCTCTGGTGAGTGCACATCACTGATCTGGTTGTACTCTTCTGAAGCCCTGTTCCTAGGATGTGTGTCTGCCTCTCCATTCTAGCCTATAGAATATGACCATCGCTGATTACTCCCTTAACCCTCAAGCATATGTATACATCTACACAGGCAGCCAAGTCTGGCCTCCTTTCCTCCTTTCTAGATTTCCAAGGAATGTGAGGTGCAGTGCCAGTCAACCAAGCATGGCAATATTATCCAGATACATAGATGTTGGCATGTGTGACGTATCACAGCTTTCTCCCATCTTCAGTTCCTAGCATGTCTCTCTTAGTCCTAGTTGCCCCTTTACAATAAGTCTTCTCATTTCCTTCCATTTGGTCACCATTTCTTCTGGTCCTACTACACTGATTCATCAGTTATCCCCTGCATCTGGAACAGGCTATTATGACTGCTTCTCCTGTTCACAATATCCCTTCTCTTTTTCTCATCCAGATTCAGCTAAAATTTACCTTTTATTGTATCGCAAGAATAATTGACAACACCAGGAAGGGAATCATAATGATCTTCATCGACATCTCCTCAGCCTTCGACACAGTGGACCACAACAGACTCCTGGAAAGACTAAAGAACACTGGTATACATGGTATCACATTGAAATGGTTCCACTCATACCTAACCGAAAGACAGCTACAGGTCAAGGTGGGACACAACACCTCCCGACCCATAAATGTCCGTCAAGGAGTACCTCAAGGATCCGCACTCTCAGCACTCCTATTTAACATCTACATCCAACCGATATGCAAATCATGAAAGAGAACAACATTCAATACACAATATATGCAGACGACATCATGATATACACCCCGATATCAATCGACAACCCGGACTTCTCCAAAATAACAGACTGCCTTACCCAAATGACGAGTTGGTGTCAAAACAACAACCTCCCAATAAACTACAACAAGACCGAAGCTTTAATCATCACTCGGAACCAAAGCTTCATACACCCGCCAAATATCAAGATACAAAACACTACTATACCAATAAGATCAGAAGTGAGATACCTCGGAGTTACTCTGGACAATAAACTAAACCTCAAGCCACACATAGACAAAACAATCCAAAAAGTCTACTACAAGATGCGAATCATCAGGAGACTGAAGCCCCAGAACACTTTCGTACCGTCTGTCAAGCACTGATAACCCCACTACTGGACTTCTGCAATCCGATATACCTTGGACTACCGAAACAAACCCTCAAACCACTCCAGCTAGCACAAAACACTGCAGCACGAATAATATCCGGTACTGCAAGACAGGACCACATCACACCTACCTTAAAGGACTTACACTGGCTCCCAATCGGTGCACGCATCAGATACAAAACTATCATAAACCTATTTAAGATAAATCAGCACACATCAGCCAACAGCCTACACACCCTCATTCAACCAGACACCAGCACTCGTCCTAGAAGAAAACAAACACACAACCGAGTCAGCACCCCAAGTGAATTCAAACACACACGCAAGGACACAACAGACAGAGCACTCTCCATGGCTGCTCCAACAATATGGAACAAACTACCGGACGACTTGAGGGCAACTACAGACCTCAAAGACTTTAGAAAACAGCTAAAAACCATGCTGTTCATAGAACACTATGGACACATCACATAACCTAAGAGAATGTATAACAGCACATGATACTGCCTGTATAGAAAATGTCTTGTAGCACCACTGTATATAGCCCACACTGTACATAGCTCAAACCATTCTAGCACACAATACAACACACCTTGTACATAGCTCAACCCAATCTAGCACACAATACAACACACACTCAACTAAATTTCTCCCTCACTGCATGTTTAACACACTCACTTTACCCGATTGTTTGCTGTGATACCACCTTGATTAATAAGATAAGGCGGTTTAGAAATACTGTTAAATAAAATAAATAAAAATAAAAATGGTCCTTATTCTTCTTCCCTTAAAGCTTCATTCTCTCATTTCACTAGTTGGTTACTCTTGCTTGCTGCCCTTAGAAATGAGGCTCAAAAGCTCAGAGTAATGCCACAGCATATTCAATTTTTTCTCAATTGATCCTGGGAAATATTATAATTAATGATAATATGCTTCATGAAAATTTGTGATTCAGAGGAAGGAATTTGAAGAAAAGTGTGAAAAAGATCAGATGAGGAGATTTGATGTATTAACATTGCTCAGTTACTGTCTTTAAAGGGAGGATACCAACACATGGTCTGCTTTTTAATATATTCTTTTCTAAGAATTGTTAGAACATAGTTGAAAATAAAAAAAAAATATCTTTATGCACTGATGGTGCCTTTTCATAGGACATTAAGCACAGTTACTTACCTGTAACAGGTGATCTCTGGGAACAGCAGGAATTAGTCCTCACATATGGGTACGTCGGAACCGACGGAGCCCGCGCGGGAAAGCTCCCCAGCTTCCCAGAAAGGAAGCCTTTGGGGCCTCCCACTGCACATGCGCGCTGCCTTCCCGCCTTCCTGACCAGCTCTCCTCAGTTCGAGTTTATAGCTGAGACAATAGAGAGAGAGGAAAGGAAGATAGATAGAAGATACAACTCCTAGGGGAGGTGGGTGGGTTGTGAGGACTAATTCCTGCTGTTCCCAGAGATCACCTGTTACAGGTAAGTAACTGTGCTATCTCCAGGAACAAGCAGGAATAAGTCCTCACATATGGGGACTCCCTAGCTAAGATGCCTGGGAGATCCCCTTCCAAGGGTTCGCCATCTTCGTATGGATCTCAGGCATCCATCCTGGGAAGGTGGGCAGGAGTTGTTCAAGTATGGAACAGGTGTTTGAGGACAGCCTGACCAAACAAGGCATCCCGGCGGGAGTCCTTGTCCAAACAGTAATGGGCTGTGAAGGTATGAACGGAGGCCCAGGTGGCGGCTCGACAGATCTGATCTATGGATACAGAGTGAAGATGAGCCATAGAAGTGGCCATGGCTCTCACATTGTGAGCTGTGACATGGCCTTCCAGAGAAATATTTTTACTCTGGTAAGCAAAGGAAATACACTGAGCAATCCAATTGGCAAGTGTACGTTTAGAGACTGGAAGTCCCAAATGAGAAGGATCAAAAGCCACGAAAAGCTGGGAAGACTTTCGATGTGGCTGAGTCCTGTTGAGGTAAAAGGCAAGAGCTCTTTTACAATCTAGAGTATGAAGGTTCCTCTCTGCACTGGATGCATGAGGAGCTGGAAAAAAAGACAGGTAGATATACCTCTTGATTAAGATGAAAAGGCGAGACCACTTTGGGCATAAAGTGGGGATTCGTCCTAAGGACCACCTTATCATGATGAAACCTGGTATAAGGTGGATGAGCCACTAAGGCCTGTAGTTCACTGATGCGACGAGCCGAAGTGATTGCAATAAGGAAAAGGACCTTCCAGGAAAGAAATTTCAAGGAGGTAGAAACCAACGGTTCAAAAGGTGGCTTCATAAGCTGACCTAGAACGAGGTTCAAATCCCATGCTACCGGAGGAGGCCGGATGGGAGGTTTAGTTAGAGTCAGGCCTCTCATGAACCTTGCAATAAGAGGATGAGAGGAGACAGGTTGTCCATTTATAGGTTTTAAAGATGCTGCAATAGCACTCAAATGGACTCGTACTGAATTCGTCTTAAGGCCTGCATTAGAAAGATGCAGGAGATAGTCTAATAGAGAATTCAAAGGAAGTGCTAGAGGGTCAAGACCCTGTTGAGCACACCAAATGGAAAAGCGTTTCCATTTGAAAGCATAGGAACGCCTCGTGGAGGGTTTCCTAGAGGCATGAAGGATATCTTTCACTGGTTGAGAAAGATTGAAGTCATGAAGGCTTAGGCCTTCAGTAACCAAGCTCTGAGGTGTAGGGACTTGGGGTTTGGGTGCCACAAAGTCCCCTCCTCCTGAGACAGAAGGTCTGGCGCTGCTCCCAGGTCCAGGGAGGGTCCCTGGGAGAGATGCAGAAGTAGAGGGAACCACACTTGGCGTGGCCAGCGTGGAGCTATGAGGATCATCGATCCGTGATCCCTCTGGAGTTTGAACAGAGTCTTGGGAATCAAAGGAATGGGTGGAAAGGCATATAGGAATTCCTGACCCCAATGTAGGAGAAAGGCGTCGTTGGCCTGAGCTCTCTGACACGGAGTCCTGGAACAGAACCGGGGAAGTTTGGCATTCCATGGACTTGCAAAGAGGTCTATGTCCGGGGTTCCCCATTCCTGAAAGATTCTGCGTATCTGGTCCATATGCAAGGACCATTCGTGTGGAAGCAGAACTCGACTGAGTCTGTCTGCCCGAGAGTTTTGAACCCCTGGAAGATACACTGCCAGAAGATGAATTTGATGCTCTCTGGCGAAGGCCCATAATCTGAGAGCTTCGTTGCAAAGCGACAGAGAGCCTGTCCCTCCTTGTTTGTTTATGTAGAACATGGCCACCTGATTGTCTGTATGGACTAGGACGGTCAGGTTGACTAGGAGGGTATGGAAGACTTTGAGGGCAAAGAAGATTGCTCGCAGTTCCAGGAGGTTGATGTGAAGGGTGGTCTCTTGTGGAGACCAAGCACCCTGAGTGGAGAGGTGTTGAAGATGGGCTCCCCACCCTGTTTGGGAGGCATCTGTTGTGAGGGTTGCTTGGGGCAACAAAGGTTGGAAGGGGGCCCCCAACAACAGATTCTTGGTGGACATCCACCATTGGAGGGACCAAAACAGACGCTTTGAGGTGAGTATTTGGTCGGAGAGCGCTCCTGATGCTTGAGTCCACTGGGTGGCCAAGGTCCATTGAGCTGCTCTCATATGAAGACGAGCGTAGGGCACCACGTGTACCGTGGAGGCCATGTGGCCCAGAAGTCGCAGCATTTCTCTGGCTGTCAAGTGACTGCTGGACTGAGCTTGGGAGGCCAAGCACACCAGACGTTGGCCCCGGACTTGAGGTAGGTAGGCCCTTGCAGTGGTGGTGTCCAACTGGGCCCCTATGAATTCCAGAGACTGAGTAGGGATAAGTTGAGACTTGGGAAGGTTTATCACCAGTCCCAGATACTGCAGAATGTGCCTTGTGCGGTCCAGGGAAATCTGGGCCTCTGACTGAGATGGAGCTCGGATGAGCCAGTCGTCCAGATATGGGAATACAAAAATTCCCAGACCTCTTAGAAATGCGGCAACAACTGCCATGCATTTGGTGACCACTCTTGGAGCAGAGGCTAGACCGAAGGGAAGTACTCTGTACTGGAAATGTTTTCCCTGAAACAGAAATCTTAGATATTTTCTGTGGGATGGGTGGATGAGTATATGTGTGTACGCATCCTTGAGATCTAGAGAACAAAGCCAATCCTGACTCTGAAGGTATGGAAAGAGAATGCCTAGAGAAAGCATTTTGAATTTCTCCTTGTACAGAAATTTGTTCAATTCTCTCAGATCTAGGATAGGTCTGAATCCCCCTGTCTTCTTTGGTATGAGAAAATAAGGGGAGTAGAATCCTGTCCCTTGTTGAAGAAGAGGAACCTCTTCTATTGCCCCTTGGGCAAGGAGAGAAGAGACTTCCTGACCCAACAGGCCCAGGAGAGATGGGGGACAATTGAAGTGCCTCACCATGGTATATGGAGGAAGGTTGGAAAAATGAAGTTTGTAGCCCTCTCTGATGATAGAGAGGGTCCATTGCTCTGATGTAATTTGCCCCCATCTGGGAGCAAAGTGAGCTAACCTTCCGGGAATGGTGAGGGGCTCTGGTTGTTCCAGAGCCAGAAAGGTTAAGTTCTCTAGGGGCAAGTCAAAACCCCTGAGGGGGTTGAGCCTGCTGAGGAGTGGCAGACACTGCAGGCTTTGACCTTGCCTGTTTAGGCTGCTGACGTTTAGCAGCAAAGCGAGGCTGAGAAGATTGTTGGCCAGTATTAGTGGAAAATCTGGCCTTCTTGTAGTAAGGCCTCTTGAAAGACTTATTCTTGGCAGGAGTAGAGGTAGACTTAGAAAGTCTATCTAAGGTAGCATTTTCTGCATCCATTTGAGTGGCTTTAATTTGCCAGTCTTTACCAAATAAGTTCTCACCTGTACAGGGCAGATTCCGTAAGCCATCCAGGACCCAGGGTTTCTAGGTCAGAGGCCTGGAGCCAAGCAAGTCGTCGGGCTGCAATGGCAATGCCCGAAGCTCTACCGGCACCTTCAAAGGAATCAAAGGCTGCTCTGTTGGAGAATTTAGAAACATCTAGAAGCTGTTTCACTATAGAAATGAACTCCTCCTTTTTATCCTCAGGGATAAAGGGGGCAAAATGCCATACCTTTAGGGCAAGTTCCCTGAGAAACATGCCCATATACAGACTGTATGAATTAATCCTGGCTATAAGCATACTAGCCTGGAAGATTTTCCTACCAAAAGAGTCTAGGGTCTTACATTCTCGCCCTGGAGGGGTAGAAGAGTGCCTTTTGGTACTCTTAATCTTTTTCAGCGCAGACTTCACCACAATGGAATGGTGAGGCAGCTGAGTCTTTTGAAAACCAGGAGAAGGAGGGACCCGGTACATGGTGTCCAACCTACGAGAATAAGGAGACAACGTTAGAGGAGCCTCCCATAAGTCCATCAAGTGTTCTTGAAGGATTTCATGGATAGGCAGGGTGACTGCCTCTTTAGGAACCTTAGGGTATCCTAAAATATCCAGTTTCTTTGATCTAGGTTCTTTTTCAGAGGATGTGGTAATAGAAAGTCCTTTAGCTAGTTCTATAATAAAGTCTTGAAAGGACAAATCCTCTGGTGGAGACATTCTCCTCTTTGGGGAAGAAGGGTCTTCAGGAAGAACTAGAGACAGCTCATCAGAGTCCTCAGAGGAGTCAAAATCCTCAGAAGAATCAGAGTATCCTCTATTTGCTTCCAACGCACGATACGCATACCGTTCGGTATCGACATCGGGCGTACCGGGTATGGGATCGGTATCGGGTGAAAACCCGGATCCGGCATGCGGAACCGATCTGCGTTTGGAAGACGATGGTCTCGGTTCCGATATGGGAAACGATACCGGAACCAGACCCGGAACCGCTGGATGCGGTACCGAGGGCGTCGCAGCTTTAATGAAAGCCAGCATGGCCTGCTGCATGGTCTGAACAGTATTGCTCATAGACGCCACTGCTGCCTGGATGTCGGTACCAGTATGGGCCGGTACCCCAGAGCAGTCTAACAGGTGATCGGTCGAGGCCGTGCCATCGATGTCAACCTGTAACCCCATAGATGGAGCTTTGGAAGCCAGAGCTTCCCGCTGGGGTTGTTTGGCTGGGGCAGGATCCTCAGATTCAAAAGTGAGAGCCTCTCGATGCTTTGAAGGAGATTTGCTCTTTGAGGACCTGCCCGAAGAAGGTTTGGTTACCTGAGATCCATCCGGAGAGGAAGACCTGGATGACTGTGATGCTGGATTATCTGAAGCAAACAGCACATGGAATTTGTTGGCCCGGTTCTGCAAACCACGTTTAGACATCTGGGAGCAGGATGGGCAGTCCGGAATGGAGTGGTCAGGTCCCAAACATTTAAGACACCAGTCATGGGTGTCTGTGACAGAAATAACAGCACTACACTTGGTACACTTCTTGAAACCAGGGGCTGGTTTCTCCATGAGGAGAATTTGTGTAGGCCTAAGGCCTAACCGAAGTCACCAAGTTGTGCAAAAATAACGATTTTTTTTTTTTTTTTTTAAAGAAAGAAAGAGAGAGACCGGCGGTACCGGTTTCGGTATGGGGAAGGCAGGTACGCGGTCTAAAGAAACAAACTAAAACAAGAATTTCTTCAGCGGTGACAGGAACACGACCTGCTGGCTCCGCGGAAAAAGAGAAACTGAGGAGAGCTGGTCAGGAAGGCGGGAAGGCAGCACGCATGTGCAGTGGGAGGCCCCAAAGGCTTCCTTTCTGGGAAGCTGGGGAGCTTTCCCGCGCGGGCTCCGTCGGTTCCGACGTACCCATATGTGAGGACTTATTCCTGCTTGTTCCTGGAGATTATTATTAAGTGTGAAATTTTGGGTCTGTAATTGATTGTCTAGCAAAAAAACTATGCAGTGTCCACAGAAAATAAATATTATTTACATAGGTAAACAATGGGGAACATCCTTTTGGAAAAAGGCGCCTAGTAAACAAGAAAATTGTATTTTAACTAAGATTAGTAGAAGTTTCCAGCCCTAAGGTGCACAGAGGAATGCCCCAGCAACTGAGAACAGAGACTAAGGTGAAATTTAATCTCACCTGTTAATTTTCTTTCCTTGAATCCTGCTAGATCAGTCGACAGATGGGTTTATGCCTGTCTGCCTGCCAGCAGATGGAAGAGAGAGAAAAGAACGACTTTGTGGCAACATCATCACTGACTATAAGGGGCTGTGCCTTCAGTTTCCTTGCCAGTACTTCTTAAGGAAGCCCAAACTGAGGGAAACAAAGAAATAAATCTATCTAAAACTACTAAAACCAAACTACCCCACTAATTTTATACAAACAGTGGGTGAAACCCATGAACTTACATCTAGCAGGATGCAAGGAAAGGAAATTAGTAAGCGTGATTACATTTTACCTTCCTTATCCTGCTAGACCAGGCCAGATGAATGGGAAGCACAAAAATCCGCTAATGCTGGAGTAGAAGCCAAGGCTACTCTAAAAACCTCAGCCCCAAAAAACAGCCTCTTCTATGGCCTGAACAGCAATCTATAATGCCGGTTTTTATATGGCTAGGATGGTTGTGGCAGATAGCCAAAACCAGCCATGCAAAAGCGGGTTTTTTTTTGAGGGAGTCAGCAGAGTGAGACAGCCACTCAGGCGATAAAACATGCCCCAAAAACAGCCCAGCCACGGCCACCTCACTCTGCCTTGACTTGCTGTTGCTGCTGCTGCCACTACTGCTTCTCTTGGGTCTGCACACGGTATCATAAATCACCCCCTCCCCCTGCTGACAACAAGCATCAACAGCGGCTTAGTAAAAGCACAGGGTCCCAATTCCAGCATGTAAGTCTCCACAGGACCCCCTCTTCTGACACGAAAGTATGCATCAGAAGGGGAGGGAACTGGCAGAGACAAGTGCATTGAAATCAGGACCCTATGCTTTTGCTTGTGTTTTTAAATTTCCTTTTCCTAAGCCGCCACTACCTCTCTCAACATGGGCGGCTTAAAAATGGAATTAAAAAAAAAACACATATGCAAAAAGCATGGGATTCAGATTCCAACATGCTTATAAGTCTCCGCTGATCCTGCCCCTTCTGATGCATACTTCTGCATCGGAAGGGGTGGGACTGGTGGAGACTTACAAGCGAGCTGGAATAGGGACACCTCATTTTTACTAAGCCGCTGCTGCTGCTTGTCGTCAGCTGGGGGAAGAGTGATTTATGCTGCCACGCGCAGACCCGGCAGATGCAGTGGTGATGATGGCAGCAGCAGCAGGTCAAGAGAAAGATACTGGATGGGGGTGGGGGACAGATGGCGGCTGCAGAGGGAGGTGAAGGGCAGATGCTAGCCATGGGATGAGGGAGGTAGTGGACAGAAGGTTGCCAAGGGAGAAATGATGGCGAGCAGATGTTACGCATAACGGGGGGAAATAGGGCAAAATGGGCAGATTGTTTCCCCTATGCTCCCATCAAGCCAGAGTGGATGAAGGATATGGGGGTAAGGAGGGCAGATGCTGGGCATGGTGGTAATAGGAGTAAAGAGGAAATTAGCTTACCTGCTAATTTGCTTTCATGTAGTCCCTCCAATCCAGTCCAGACAATTGGGTAGTGTCTGTCCACCAGCAGCTGGAACCTGATATGCAAATATTTCCCCTTGTGATGTCGCCCCCTAAAACTAGAGAAACCTCCCTCCTCCTGCCAGTATCACTCTGTCAAAGCAGCTCTTCCATACTGTCTCCAACGAAGGAAAAATGGTAGAAACCATTATAAAGAACAAAATTACTGAACATGTAGATAGTCATGGCTTAATGGGAGACAGCCAACATGGCTTTAGTCAAGGAAGGTCTTGTCTTATTAATCTGTTATGTTTTTTGAAGGTGTGAATAAACAGGTAAACAAAGGTGAGTTGGTTGATATAATGTATCTGGATTTTCAGAAAGCCTTTGACAAGGTTCCTCATCAGAGACTTTTGGCAAAACTAAAAAGTCATGGGGTAGGAGGCAGTCTCCTATTGTGGATCAGGAACTGGTTAAAAGACAGAAAGCAGAGGGTAGGGCTAAATGGCCTATTTTCCCAATGGAGAAAGGTGAATAGTGGAGTACCCAGGGATCTGTCCGTTGCTTTTTTATTTTTTTTATTGAAAGGCAGCCAATGATTACAGAAAAACATAAACCATAAGCATAATACAATATCAAAAGATAACAAGGCCAAAATCGCAATCCATTAACACGAGGCGATCCAACAAAGCGCCTTTTTTTTGTTTGTTTTTTGTTGTTTTTGTGTTTTTATGATGTTATTCTTCCCCCTCCCCTCACATCCAACCCCCCCCACTCACCATCTAGCCACAGAAAGCACTCCCAAAATAGAGTATCTGCCCCCCCACCCCCCAGTGCCCCAGCCCCCCAACCCTCCCTTTCCTATCTCTCCCTCCCCCCCTTCCCCCCCACGAACCTCTATACCAGCCAATAAGAACGAAAGCAAACCAGCCAATCAGCGCGCATAAAACAAAAGGGGGTACTCCAGGAGAGCATCTCTCAAAATAGCATGGGGCCCGCGAACTTCCAGGACGTACAGCGCCCTTGAGCAATCATGAGCCATAACGAAGGACAAAGGGTTCCCACACCTGCTCAAAGCGCGTCAATCGCATCCGACCGGCCGCCACCACACGTTCCATTGTATACGTGTCCCACATCCGTTCCAACCAGACAGAAAAAGATGGCGGGAGAACCTGCTTCCAAGCAAAAGCTACAGACAGCCGAGCTGCATTCAGACCATGTCGAAGCAAAGCCATCTGGAGGTTACGTGCCTCGGGGACAGCAACCCCAAAGAGAAAAATACCCGGATCCCATGGAATGTTCAATCCAACTAGATGCTGTAAGCGGAATTGAAACCCCCTCCAAAAGGTTCGAACGCGAGGACAAGACCACCAGAAATGCGCCAGAGCACCTTTGTGCCCACATCTCCTCCAGCACTGATCCGAAACCCCCGGATACACGCAAGCAATCCGCTCAGGTGTCATATACCATCTATTAATCGCCACCGAACTCTTCCACAACCTACCCTCTACCTGTTCCCACTGCTGCTCAGAGTAATGAAGATTCAAAGCAGAATTCTAAAGTTCTCTATGCTTGCCGAATCTCGGCTGTTGCACCTACAACTGGGCATACAAGGCATAAGAACATAACATAAGAACATAAGATATGCCATACTGGGTCAGACCAAGGTCCATCAAGCCCAGTATTCTGTTTCCAACAGTGGCCAATCTAGGTCATATGAACCTAGCAGTTTCCCCAAGGGACACAGGTTCCACAGTGCTTGTATTGGTTCAAGCATTGATATCCTGGGTCCCTTCTTAATAATGGTTTATGGACCTTTCCTCCAGGAACTTGTCCAAACCTTTTTTAAACCCAGCTACACTAACAGCCTTTACTACATCCTCTGGTAACAAATTCCAGAGTTTGATTACACGTTGAGTGAAAAAATATTTTCTTTTATTAGTCTTAAATAGTTTACCCTGTAGCTTCATTGCATGTCCCCTAGTCTTTCTATATTCTGATAAGGTAAACAATCGATCTACGTTTACCCGTTCTACTCCATTCATTAATTTATAGACTTCTATCATATCTCCCCTCAGCCGTCTCTTTTCCAGGTTAAAGAGCCCTAACCTTTTTAGCCTTTCTTCATAGGAGTATCCTTCCATCCCCTTTACCATTTTGGTGGCTCTTCTCTGAACCTTTTCTAAAATCGCTATATCCTTTTTAAGATACGGCGACCAGAATTGCACACAATATTCAAGGTGCGGTCTCACCATGGAACGATATAGAGGCATTATAATATCTTTTGTTTTATTTTCCATTCCTTTCCTTATCATACCTAGCATTCTATTTGCTCTCTTGGCCGCCACTGCACACTGGGCCGAGGGTGTTAACATGGTATCCACAATGACGCCTAAATCTTTTTCCTGGATGGTAGTTCCTAATGTGGAACCTTGCATCGTGTAACCATAGTTTGGGTTGTTCTTCCCTAGGTGCATAACCTTGCACTTGTCCACATTAAATTTCATCTGCCATTTTGATGCCCAGTCTTCCAATTTATCAAGATCCTCTTGCAATTTTCCACAATCCTCTTGGGTTTTAACAACTTTAAATAGTTTTGTGTCATCTGCAAATTTGATAACCTCACTCGTTATTCCACTTTCCAGGTCATTTATGAATATGTCAAAAAGCAGCGGACCCAGCACAGATCCCTGGGGTACACCACTATTCACCTTTCTCCATTGGGAAAATTGGCAGCTATAAGACCTTTTGTAGTAGTGCACCCCTCACAGTAACGCTCCAGATCCGTCAAATCTCGGGCCACATGGGGCCGAACGGATCTAGTCTGAACCCAGTGGGCCACTTGCGTATATTGGAAGACCTGACTGTCAGGAAGGTCAAATTCCTCCTGAAGCGTACTAAATGTTTGCAACTTACCCTCATCAAACAATTGTCCAGCACGGCTAAGGCCCTTGTGCCCCCAAATCCGGAAAACCGGATCAGCCACCCCCGGGGGAAATGAGGCATTGTCTACTATAGGTGCCAGAGGGGCCAGGTCGATCCCGCGAGGCCGAAGGGATTGGTCCCAGCAGCAGAGGGTATGGAGGATATAGGGATTACTTAAAACGCAGTCCACTTCGCAGTTTGGGACCAAGCCACAGCCGATCCCCCAGTCCCGCTCCCCCTGCGATGTTCATTTCCAATTGCACCCAGCGCTTGGAGCTATCCGCAATCATCCATTCCACCCCGGCACGACACTGCGCCGCCACATAGTACCAATGAAGATTAGGCACCCCCATAACGCGTATGCGTATAGAGAATTCGGCGCGCTATACGCGGCCG
The DNA here is from genome assembly GCA_033557465.1 of Ichthyophis bannanicus. Lineage (NCBI taxonomy): Eukaryota > Metazoa > Chordata > Amphibia > Gymnophiona > Ichthyophiidae > Ichthyophis > Ichthyophis bannanicus. The sequence goes on along the minus strand of CM066031.1, from coordinate 1,002,548,936 downwards.
ACGGTACTGCCATATAAACTTCATGAGCATGGTTTGCCAAGTGGCCAATATTCCCCGAGCCAACGGTATAGGGAGAACCTGGAAGAGGTACAAAAATCGGGGGACGACCACCATCTTAACCTCCGCAATACGCCCAAACCATGATAATATCAGGCTATCCTAAGACTCCAAGTCTCGCCGAACCTGCCGAAGTAGTGGATCATAGTTGGCCTTAAAAAGTGCCACCCGCTCCACCGTCATATGCACACCTAAATATCGAAGAGCACCCGACATCCACCTGAAGGGGTAGGCTGCTCGTAGCTCCGCACAAATCTCTTCTGAGACCCCAACATTAAGAATTTCAGATTTAGTGTAATTGATTTTGAAGCCAGACACCTGGGAGAAGGTCTCAAAGAGCTGCATGGCAGCAGAGAGGGACGCAGTGGGTTTCACCAGAGATAAAATAACATCATTCGCAAATAGCGCAATCCGGTAATCCACGGGGCCCACACGCACGCCCTCTATGCCCGGATGCTTGCGAAAGCTTTGCGCCAAAGGTTCCATCACCAATGCGAACAACAGCGGCGACAGGGGACATCCCTGGTGAGTGCCCCTTTCCAGTGAGAAAATTCTCGATTGACCCCCGTTAGCCCGGACACATGCCTGAGGGTCCTGATATAAGCTATGCACCCAGCGAATAAAATTAGGACCAAACCCCATCTTATCCAACACGCACCAGAGGTAACCCCAGCTAACACGGTCAAAGGCCTTTTCGGCGTCAACTCCCACCACTAGCGTCGGCTGTGAGTCTTGCTGAGCAGCATAAATAACCTGCAGCATTCGCCTAATATTATCCGCCGCCTGGCGGCCCGGCACAAACGCAACCTGGTCAGGATGTACCAAAGTTGGGAGAACCCGGTTCAATCGCGCCGCCAATGCTGAGGCCAATATTTTGACATCCGTGTTTAGCAGAGAGATGGGGCGGTATGAGGCAGCGTCCTGTAGGGGCTTGTCTGGCTTAGGGAGCATTACTATCAAAGCCTCACGCTGAGATGGAGGAAGGGGCGTCCCCTGCAAAACCTCATTAAAGAGTACAACCAGTGTCGGTGCTAATTGCGCACGTAATTTTTTATAATACTCTGCAGGGAAGCCATCATTACCCGGCGCTCCCCCAGATTTCAGCCGTCGGATTGCGAGTTCCACTTCTTCCACAGTAAGTTCAGTATCCAATTGATCCCGATCCGAGTCAGTCAACCGCGGCAAAGCAATCATCCATAAGAATCCCTGCACACGGGCCATATCAAAAGGTTCAGCTTTATATAACTGTTTCAGAAATGTAGCGAAGACGTCGCGTATCTCGCTAGAGATCACTCTCTTCTGCCCCCCAGAATTGCGAAGTTCGCGAACCACCCTCGTAGTTTGCTGCTGCCGGAGACGTAAGGCAAGAAAATGGCCCATCTTATTCCCCCGCTCATAAAAGGTTTGTCGCGATTTCCGACGTTTATTGTCCAATTCTCTTTGTAAACATGCATCCAAATTAGCACGGGTCGCCCTCCACTGGCGCAAGACCCATTTTGATCCAGTCCGGGCATGTTCCAGGCGCAACCGGGAAGAGTCCTCTACCAGCTGACTGTATTCCCGTCTCCAAGCCCTCCGCGTGCGAGCCGCTTCCACGATGAGTTGGCCCCGAGCCGTGGCCTTGAAGGCGTCCCAGACCATGGGGAGTGAAACTTCCCCAGAATCATTTAACTCAAAAAAATCAATTATGAAACGGGCATGCTCCTGTACAGCGCACTGACGCCGAAGGAATCGCGCATCAAGTCGCCAAAGCCATTGGCGCACACCGCACAAATCCGCCGGAAGGGTGATCCAACATGGGGCATGATCCGACCAAGTCATTGCCCCATGGCCAGCCTCCACTCTCTCATCCATCAACTTGTTGCACAAGTTAAGATGTTCTATGTAAAAAGTTATAATTGTTCTATGTAAAACAAGCTCTGCATTGTTAATTGTTGTTAATTGTACACCGCAACTGATCGCTGGAAGATGCGGTATATAAATAAGTGTTAAATAAATAAATAAAATAAATAAATAAATCAGGCGCTGAACCAACAGAAAGTAATCTATGCGGGTATGCACCTGATGAACGGGCGAATAATATGTGTAACTTCGCTCCCCTTCATGAGTCTCTCTCCAAACATCACGCAAGCCCAGATCCAGCATGAATTTCTGCAATGCTTTACCGGGCCCACCCACCACCCTCCCAGCACTACCCGTGGAATCCAGGTGGGGCACTATATGGGCGTTACAATCCCCGCCAAGTATAATGGGGCCTTTCGCGAAGTCAGCCAACAAGGCCTTCAGCTACGTAAAGAAGGATCCCTGACCTTCATTAGGGGCATAAATGTTAGCTAGAGTTAATAAATGACCCTCCAAGCGTACATTCGCAAAAAGCCACCTTCCCAGGGTATCTTTTTTAATCTCCTCCACCCGAAGAGATAGGCATTGATGGAATAATAAGGCCACACCGCGTTTCTTCCACCCATTCATATGTGAAGCTACCCACACCTCATTATAAGGGTTACGTTTTAACCACCCCTGAAAGCTAGCGCGGAGATGTATCTCCTGTAGAAACACAATGTCCCGTTTCAAGGATCTCAATTCCGAGAACAGCAAAGATCGCTTTCTAGGGGAATTAAAACCCTTAACATTCAAAGAAATCAATCGCAACATGGATAATCAACCACCAGGCCCCCACCGCCCCTCTCTTCCCCCCTGGCCCGCAACATACAGCCCCCGCGATACCTGCAAGGCAGGTACTGTTAACAAAAAGAGTATCCCAACACCCTGAATCCACCAAGCTGGCTGTGGAGATTCGCCCCCCCTACCCCCCTGCTCAGTAATCCAAAAAGGAATCCTATAACCCCCACCCCCCGCACCCAGACCCCTACCCACCCCTAGCTGTGCTAGCCTCCCACCCAATCCCAATCCCACCCCCCCTCCCGTCAGTACCACCCTCCTGTTAAAAAGGAAACAGGACACGGTAAACCGACCCCAAACTTAGCTCCGTCCGGGCCCCCATATAGCAAGAATGTAAGCAAAAAATGCAATATCCTTTCCCCGCTGTTCAACGCACCAGTAAAGCAACATTCCAAATATGCCCTTTTCCCAGAACACCACCACACCTCCCACCGCCCCCGTATAGCACTGAACAAATACCCAAATCCCCTCCAAACCCAGAACCTGTAGCATAACAAGAACAAAGATGGAGGACAGCAAAACTGACAAAACTGGTCAAACAAGCCTAATCGCAGAGACAGTCAACCCCTGAGCATAGCCCCCAGGACAGGAAAGCAGACACTCTAGCTCTAGGGAAAGTCAAGCAAGCCTTCCCACCCGAGTCCACTTCGAATGTTGAGGCTTAGGAGTCAGGGGTTGCGGCAGCGCATTATCTTCTACAAGACCCGCCTGGCGCAGTGCTCTCCAAGCCTCGGTATGGTCTTTCGTGGAGATCTTTTTATTACCCAAGAGGAAGTTCATCCGGAATGGGAAAGACCAGGAATAGCGAATCCCTTTGTTGTTCAGGACCATCGTGACTGGTTTCATCTCCCTCCGACGAGCCAGCGTGAATGCCGAGAGATCCTGATATACAGTTATCACTGCTTCTTGAAATCTGATCGTTTTTTTCTCCCGGCCCCGTCGGAGGAGAAGCTCAGCATCAGTATATCGCAAGAATCTAGCAATTACATCCTGAGGCTGATTATTAGGAGGCTTTCCCAAGGCATGATGCACTCGCTCAATCTCCATTCCAGACCCACGAGCAGCCAGTTCCTCTGCCGTAAGTAACTCAGCTATCAAATTTTGGAGCACCACCGGCAGGTCTTCCCCGCCCCCCACCGGCTCCGGAATTCCTCGAAAGCGCACATTGTTGCGACGGGAGCAGTTTTCAATATCATCAATTTTATAGGTCAACTCCATTGCTTGCGCACATTGTCTATCAATAGCACATTGTAAATCCACCAAGGCACCATCATGGTCTTCAACTTTAGTCTCGACCTCCTCCACTCGCGTACCCAGGTCTTTTATGTCACTCCGGAGTTCCGCGATTGTGCTCATCACTTCCTCGCGCATGGAGCGAAATTCACCAGCCAAATCCTCAAAACCCCTTCGGAGCTCTCGCTGAAGTAGGGCATGCGAGGACAGCGCGCCGGGACCCAAGTCATTGTCACTCACAGTCTCATCATCAGAACCCTCCGAGGGTTGTTTACTGGTTGGACTAGGCGGGGCGCCACTCTTGCCCTGCAAACGCTGGGAAGATTGCATTCCCTCCCGAGCTTCGAGACTTCTAGCCTTAGCAGCCATGCGGCGATTTAACACCTCAGCAGTCCGAAGATATGCAGCAACCAGCAACAGGGAAGCAGATGGCGGCTATGAGAAAGGTGGTCAAAAACAGAGAAATATAAGAGAAGAAAAAATAAAAATGCCAGAAAGTCCCACTCTTGAACAGTAGAGGGTGCTCCAGGATCTCTCAAGGCAGCAAAGTCCACAAAGCATGGAGAGGGACTGAGCCCGATGCAATCAGTGCAACAGCAGCCAGGCCAGCAGATGAGGGGCAAGAGTGCATCCACTGCAGGTGCCCCAAGTGCAAGTATACAGGGTAAATGATTCACCGGACCAAGGCCCAGAATTATGCTGAAGAGTACTCCTCAATTACAGTAGCAAGTTCTGGTGATGTAGCAGCTGATTCGCCGGGGGTCTCCCATGTGATCGTGTCCCGACTATGCTGATTGGAACGCAGAGAAGGCCATGCGTTCCAAAACCACGCGGTAATGGCTGCCGATGTAAGGAGCCCCGTCGTAGGCACCCGCAAAGCTCTTCCACACCTGGCCCCAGGCACTCTCACCTCCTCAGAACGCAGCCAGCGTAATCTCCAGGAGGAAATGGAATCCAGCAAGGCAGCGTCAACACCGGGTCACCGATCCCGCACTCCTCTCCAGCTCCCAGCCACAGATCAGCCAGCTGCACTGCCCTAAGCGATCCGCTCACTGTCACTTTCTCCAGGCAGCGGTATTTCAAGCTGCGGTGGGCAGAGAGCTCGGCGCAAGAATCTCCAGGCGTGGAGGGTTAGCCTGAGCAGTGTCGGCAGCCGGGAACAGAGCAGTGAGGCCAATCACTGGAGGGCCCGATTCTGGGCTGCAGAGCGCGCCACGGTACTCGAAGCAGCTCAAAAAGGGGCACAGCATAAATCGCCCGGTTCACAGCAGTCCGAATCGGGTAACCCCGGAGGATATTGCTGGAGGAAAGCTGATGTTGGCGAAAAGGAGGGAAAGCCCAGGACGGAGCAAAACTAGAATGCGGCCATTCTGTAGCGGGCTCACTAGCACCCCCCCTGTCCGTTGCTTTTTAACACATTCATAAATGACCTGGAAATGGGAATAACGAGTGAGGTGATCAAATTTACAGATGACACAAAATTATTCAAAGTTGTTAAAACCCATGAGAATTGTGAACAATTGCAAGAGAACCTTGATAAATTGGAAGACTGGGCATCCAAATGGCAGATGAAATTTAATGTGGATAAAAGCAAAGTTATGCATCTAGGAAAGAACAATCCAAACTATGGTTACACGATGTAAAGTTCCACATTAGGAACTACCACCCAGGAAAAAGATTTAGGCATCATCGTGGATAACATGTTGACACCATCCGCCCACTATGCAGCAGTGGCCAAGAGGGCAAATAGAATGCTAGATATCATAAGGAAAGGAATGGAGAATAAAACAAAGGATACTATAATGCCTCTGAATCACTCCATGATGTGACCACACCTTGAATATTGTGTGCAATTCTGGTCGCCGCATCTTAAAAAGGATATAGCGTTATTAGAAAAGGTACAGAGAAGAGCCACCAAAATGGTAAAGCGGATGGAAGGCTACTCCTATGAAGAGAGGCTAAAAATGTTAGGGCTCTTCAACCTGGAAAAGAGACGGCTGAGGGGAGATATGATAGAGGTCTATAAATTAATGAATGGAGTGGAACGGGTAAATGTAGATCGATTGTTTACGCCATCAAAATATAGAAAGGCTAAGGGGCATGCAATGAAGCTACAGTGTAACCTATTTAAGACTAATAAGAGAAAATATTTTTTCACTCAACATGTAATCAAACTCTGGAATTTGTTTACCGGAGGATATAGTAAAAGCTGTAAGTATAGCTGGGTTTAAAAAAGGTTTGGACAAGTTCCTGGAGGAAAGTTCCATAAACCATTATTAAAGGAGACCCGTGATATGCACTGCTTGCCCCAGTACAAGCATTGTGGAACCTGTGTCTTTTAGGGAAACTGCTAGGTACTTGTGACCTAGGTTGGCCACTGTTGGAAACAGGATACTGGGCTTGATGGACTGTGGTCTGACCCAGTATGGCATATCTTATGTTCTCATAGGAGTATTCTTTCATCCTCTTTACCATTTTGATGGCTCTTCTCTATACCTTTTCTAATTCTGCTATATCCTTTTTAACATATGGCGACCAGAAATGCACGCAATATTCAAAACCCCTAAGAGTTATAATGTTCTCTATATAAAGTGAGTTGTAATGTCATACCATTCTCTGTAAAAACTGTAATGTAAACCATCTCTATTTAAGGATGAAGCGATCTATATATCCTGTTAAATAAATAAAAAAATGCTATGACACTATTGCCAAGTGGCTCCTTATCTCTTGCAACAGATCCTGTGTTCCACTACGGACTAGGTCCAAAATAGCTTCCTCTCTTGTCGATTCATGAACCAGCTGCTACAAGCAGCAGTCATTTATTTCATCTAGAAACTTTATCTCCTTAGCATGTCCTGCTGTGACACCGACCCAGTCGATACCTGGGTAATTGAAATCACCCATTATTACTTTCAAGGAACGAACAGTTTTTCCTATATATAACATTGCGCAAGGACACCGAACCGCATATATTACATAAGTAGACAAGCACGTTGTCGCTTTACGCAAATGGTATGTAACATCTCCATGCACAAAGTGTGTTATTTCCAACACACTTTGTGCATGGAGATGTTACATACCATTTGAATAACACACTTTGTGCATGGAGATGTTACATACCATTTGCGTAAAGCGACAACGTACTTGTCTACTTATGTAATATATGCGGTTCGGTGTCCTTGCGCAATGTTATATATAGGAAAAACTGTTCGTTCCTTGAAATTAAGGATGGGTGAACATCGTAGCCGAGCGAACAACAAAGTGCTGGAAGCACCCCTAGTGCAACACTGTATCACGGAAAAACATACCTTTGATCAGTTGAGATGTTTTGTGGTGGATCAGGTTGATGTTCCCTATGGCGGCAGAACTAAGGAGCAAACCTTACTTAGAGAAGAACAGCGATGGATTTTCCGTCTAAACACAGTTAAACCCCATGGTTTGAATGCTCACGTTGAGTGGTCAGTATGTGTTTAAAGGGTTTTGATGACGTCGACCAATGGGGAAAGTAGGGGGAGTTTTCTGACATGTCCCTATAAGGACCGAAGTTGGCCTCCACACCGCATGCGCTGTGTTTTTTGGAATGGCAAAGCGGTGGGGGAAACCTGATGGTTGGAGTTTCCCTCAGCTTACAGTGTCGTATGGGATATTGATATGGAGGTATGTCAAAGGTCCGGTGGACATTTATAAAAGACAACTTATGAAGGAATTTTGTATGAAACGAAGGAGAATTTTAGAAACTATACTGAGTCTTCTGTTGTATTTTTCTGTCTAGTTTGAAATATCCAATTGCGATCCCCTGATGAAACACAAAGTGTGAAACGCTTGGGCGCCTTAGAAGTACGGCGTTTGGATACTGGGATATTGATTGAAATCACCAGAATAGCCCGCATGAAGATAAACATTGTTATTTCAGTTGAAGCTAAGTACTAGCGGTATTACTATCTGAATATAACAGAAGTCACTTACTTTTATTAAAAAATTGCTACAGAAAAATCATAAATATTACAAAAAATTAGATGAACAGCCAGGATGTACGAAGAAAGGTCATTGATGTGAATAGCGGCGAGCCAAAAGGGTGTTATTTGAAAGCCCTTCATAAACAGCTGTGTGTTTTTGACTGAGACCTGAGTACATTCTATTGGCTTGGTTTGGTTCGGTATATGCCTTTTCCTTGGGTAAGTATCGGCTTTCCCTATTATCTAGTTTAAAAGCTGCTCTCTCTCTTTTTTAATGGTTAATGCCTGCAGCCTGAGCCCATCCTTTTGGGAAAGCTGATCAAATTGGTGGAGGGGTTGCGCTCTATGTTAGAGAGGGCATTGACTCAGAAAGGATTAATGTTTTGCAGGAAACAAAATCTGCTGTAGAATCTATATGGATTGAAATTCCATATAAAAGGGGGAAGGCGATGGCAGTAGGGGTGTACTATCGAGCACCTGGCCAGAATGACCAAATGGATGATGAAATGCTCAAAGAAATCAAGGAAGCTAACAAATGTTACAGCGCAGTAATAATAATGGGTGATTTTAATTACCCCGGTATCGACTGGGTCAGTGTCATGTCAAGACATGCTAGGGAGATAAAGTTCCTAGATGGAATAAATGACTGCTTCTTGGAGCAGCTGGTTCATGAACCGACCAGAGGGGAAGCCATATTAGACTTAGTCCTTAGTGGAATACCAGATCTAGTGCAAGAGATAAGGGTGTTGGGGCCACTTGGCAATAGTGATCATAGCATGATCGCCTTTGATTTAATTAGTGGAGGAGGGATAGTAAGGAAATCCACAGTACTACCTTTTAACTTTCGAAAGGGAGACTATGATAAAATGAGGAAAACAGTTAAGAAAAAACTAAAAGGAGCTGTTGCGAAGGTTAAAGACGTACATCAAGCTTGGGTGTTGTTGAAAAATACTATCTTGGAAGCCCAGACCAGCTGTATTCCACGCTTTAAGAAAAGTGGAAGGAAGTCCAAAAAACTGCCAGCATGGTTTAAAGGTGAGGTCAGAGAGGCTGTTGTTGCCAAAAAAGCATCTTTCAGGAAATGGAAAAAAGAGCCAAACGACGAAACCTGGAAACAGCACAAGCACTGGCAAGTCAAATGCAAGGCATTGATAAGGCAGGCAAAGAGAGAATTTGAGAAGAAGCTTGCTGCGGAAGCAAAAACGCGAAATAAAGACCTTTTCAGGTACATTCGTAGCAAAAAACCTGTCAGAGAGTCAGTTGGTCCATTAGATGATAAAGGGGTTAAAGGAGCACTAAGAGGTGACAAAGCGACAGCGGAGAGACTGAATGAATTCTTTGCTTCGGTCTTTACTGAGGAAGATGTAGGGATGTTACCCATGACTGAAGTGGTATTTAAAGGTGCGGAAGAATTGAAGGAAATATCGATACATCGGGAAGATGTCTTACAACTATTAGATAAACTGAAGAGTAGCAAATCACCTGGGCCAGATGGTATACATCCAAAGGTACTGAAAGAACTGAAATATGAGATTGCAGAACTGCTATCAGTAATCTGTGAACTATCATTAAAATCATCTCTAATACCTGAAGATTGGAGGATCGCCAATGTAACACCAATTTTTAAAAAGGGTTCCAGGGGTGATCCGGGAAACTACAGATCGGTGAGCCTAACGTCAGTACCGGGAAAAATGGTAGAAACCATCATAAAGAATAAAATTACTCAGCATGTAGATAGTCACAACCTAATGGGAGACAGCCAACATGGCTTTAGACAAGGAAGATCTTGTCTTACTAATCTGTTATGTTTTTTTGAAGGAGTGAATAAACAGGTGGACAAAGGTGCGTCGGTTGATATTGTGTACCTGGACTTTCAGAAAGCCTTTGACAAGGTCCCTCATCAGAGACATTTGGCAAAACTAAAGAGTCATGGGATAGGAGGCAGTGTACTATTGTGGATCAGGAACTGGTTAAAAGATAGAAAGCAGAGGGTAGGGCTAAATGGCCAATTTTCCCAATGGATAAAGGTGAATAGTGGTGTACCCCAGGGATCTGTGCTGGGTCCGCTGCTTTTTGACATATTCATAAATGACCTGGAAAGTGGAATAACGAGTGAGGTTATCAAATTTGCAGATGACACAAAACTATTTAAAGTTGTTAAAACCCAAGAGGATTGTGAAAAATTGCAAGAGGATCTTGATAAATTGGAAGACTGGGCATCAAAATGGCAGATGAAATTTAATGTGGACAAGTGCAAGGTTATGCACCTAGGGAAGAACAACCCAAACTATGGTTACACGATGCAAGGTTCCACATTAGGAACCACCACCCAGGAAAAAGATTTAGGCGTCATTGTGGATACCATGTTAAAACCCTCAGCCTAGTGTGCAGCGGCGGCCAAGAGAGCAAATAGAATGCTAGGTATGATAAGGAAAGGAATGGAAAATAAAACAAAAGATATTATAATGCCTCTATATCGTTCCATGGTGAGACCGCACCTTGAATATTGTGTGCAATTCTGGTCGCCGTATCTTAAAAAGGATATAGCGATTTTAGAAAAGGTACAGAGAAGAGCCACCAAAATGGTAAAGGGGATGAAGGATACTCCTATGAAGAAAGGCTAAAAAGGTTAGGGCTCTTTAACCTGGAAAAGAGACGGCTGAGGGGAGATATGATAGAAGTCTATAAATTAATCAACGGAGTGGAACGGGTAAATGTAGATCGATTGTTTACCTTATCAGAATATAGAAAGACTAGGGGACATGCAATGAAGCTACAGGGTAAACTATTTAAGACTAATAAAAGAAAATATTTTTTCACTCAACGTGTAATCAAACTCTGGAATTTGTTACCGGAGGATGTAGTAAAGGCTGTTAGTGTAGCTGGGTTTAAAAAAGGTTTGGACAAGTTCCTGGAGGAAAGGTCCATAAACCATTATTAAGAAGTGACCGAAGATATCAATGCTTGACCCAGTACAAGCATTGTGGAAGAGTAAATTAGACTTACCTGCTAATTTTTGTTCCTTGCGGAACTCTAGTCCAGTCCCGGAACCATAGAGTTATGAACCTCCACCAGCAGCTTTGGAGACTGAACATCTTCATCTCTTTGATCATCCAGCTATATGCAGCCCCAAGGACCGCCCACACATCAGTACCTATTGACAAAGCATACTAAGCAGAGCAACAAATAAGTAGATATAACAACACAGTGGAAAAAAGGATCCTGACCCTAAAGTTCCCACTACTAGCAAAAAAAATTTTTTTTTTTTTAATTTTCTTTTTCCAATTGCGTAAGAACAACCTGCCGCCTACGAGAAGGCGGACCAGAACGGCCGTGGCGACCCTTGTGCAAAACGCATGCAACAAGAGACGCCACCGCTCACCCCCAAGATTTGACCCCGAAAGGAAACTAAGGCGTGCTGCAAGCAGAGGAGCTCTGACCGAAAGTATAGAGAACAAAAACCCTGGCAGACTCCTATAATGAATGTACCTTCTTGGCTGGCAGCGAGAACAGATAGACAGGGAGGGATCCGGGACTGGACTAGAGTTCCGCAAGGAACAACAATTAGCAGGTAAGTCTAATTTACTCTTCCTTAGCGTCCCTCTAGTCCAGTCCCGAAGCCCGGCAGGAACCATCCTGCCGTGTAAAAGGTATGCCGACGAAATCGCCTCTTTCAACCAGCGGGAAATGGAAGACTTAGACGCCGCTTCCCCCTTGCGCAGACCTCCAAATGCAACAAATAGGCGATCGGACTTACGGAACACCGCCGTTTCCCTCAAATACCGACGAAGAGCTCGACGGACATCCAACGCGTGCAAGGAGTTATCCGCGTGCTTGCCCCGTTCCTTGGCAAACACCGGGAGAGACACCACCTGATTCATGTGAAACGCCGAAACTACCTTAGGCAAAAACGCGGGAACCGGTCGCAATACCACCTTGTCGGCAGAGAAAGACAGATAGGGTTCCCTACACGAAAGAGCCTGCAACTCCGAGATCCTGCGAGCTGACGAGATCGCTACCAGAAACACCGTTTTCAACGTCAAGTCCTTCAACGAAGCTTGCGCCAAGGGTTCAAACGGCAAAGCCACCAGAAACCTCAACACCAAATTCAAGTCCCACGAGGGCACTAAAGCCCTGCACGGAGGACGCATAAGCAACACCGCTCGCAAGAAGCGCTTCACGTCCGCATGGGACCCCAACAACTGGCCCTGAACCTTGCCTCGAAAACACGCAAGAGCTGCAAGTTGTACCCTCAACGAACTGGCCACCAGGCCCTTGTCCACCCCTGCTTGCAAGAAGGAGAGGATCTGAGGAACGGAGGTCCGCAAAGGCCGCAACTCGCGAGCCGCACACCAGCTCTCAAAAATACGCCAGACCCGGACATACACTAGCGACGTAGACCGACGCCGCGCCCGCAACAAGGTAGCAATAACCTCCGGAGAATAACCTTTGGCTCTCATTCGCGCCCTCTCAATAGCCATGCCGTAAGCGAGAATCGAGCCACCTGAGGCATCTGCAGCGGCCCCTGCCGAAGGAGATCCGGCCGAGGAGGAAGGAGCCACAGATCGGCCACACTCAACCGCACCAGATCCGCATACCAAGGCCGACGAGGCCAGTCCGGGGCAATCAGAACCACGGGACCCGGATGCCACTCGATCCGCTGTACCAGGCGACCCAGCAGAGCCCACGGAGGAAAGACATAGAGCAGCCCGTACCTTGGCCACCTTTGTGCCAATGCATCGAGGCCTTCCGACATGCGTTCCCGACGCCTGCTGAAGAACCTTTCGACCTGCGTGGACTCGAAGGTCGCCATGAAGTCCATTATCGGCAGACCCCAACGACGGACCAGCAACGCAAATACCTTGGGATGTAGAGACCACTCTCCGGGGTCTACCCTGCGACGACTCAGAAAGTCCGCCTCCACATTGTGAACCCCCACGATATGCTGGGCCGACAGACACTGAAGATGCCGCTCTGCCCAATCCAGAAGCAGATCCGCCTCCGCTTCCAACGCCGCGCTGCCTGTGCCTCCCTGGCGATTTATGTAGGCTACCGTGGAGGCATTGTCGGATAGCACCCTGACCGCCGCTCCCTGCAGCCAAGGCTGAAACGCTGTCAGAGCCAACCACACGGCTCTCATTTCCAGTCGGTTGATGGACCACCGGCTCTCCCGCGAGGACCACTGGCCCTGAGCAATCTGGCCCTCGCAATGAGCCCCCCAACCGCTCAAACTGGCATCCGTCATCAGCAGACGCTAGACGGGAGACTCCAAGGGCATACCGTTCGCCAGAGAGCGCCGACGCAACCACCAGCGAAGGCTGCGCCGAACCTCCAAGGGGCAAATTGACTGACGAGCTAGCGAGTCAGACTGATGACACCATCGACGCAGCAGCGCTTGCTGCAGAGGCCGCATGTGCGCCCTTGCCCACGGAACTACCTCGATGATCTACGCCATTGTGCCGAGAAGCTGAAGGTATTGCCAAACCGAGGATGCCCGTCTCGCTAGAAACTGCTCCACCAGCCGCCTCAGGGCCCGCGCTCTGTGCACTGGGAGGAAAACCTTCCCGTTGCCGGTCTCGAAACGCACCCCCAAATACTCCAAGGTCTGCGAGGGAAGAAGGCTGCTCTTCGCCCGATTGACCACCCAGCCTAACGACTGCAAAACCTGTACGACCCGCGCCGTCGCCCGGAGAATCTCCTCCCTCGACTTCGCCCGGATCAACCAGTCGTCGAGATAGGGATGCACGAGGACACCCTCCTTCCGCAGGAACGCCGCTACCACCACCATGATCTTCGTGAAGACCCGTGGCGCCGTCGCTAGGCCAAAGGGCATGGCTTGAAACTGAAAATGGCCCATCGGCAGCGCAAACCGCAGAAATCTTTGATGTTCCCGGCGAATGGGAATGTGCAAATAGGTCTCCGTAAGGTCTAGGGACGTTAGGAATTCCCCCTCGCGGACCGCCGCTATGACCGAGCGCAGCGTTTCCATGCGAAAATGCGACACCCGGAGGCACCGATTCACTCTCTTTAAATCCAGGATTGGTCGAAAGGTGCCCTCCTTTTTCGGCACGACGAAGTAGATGGAGTATCGACCGGACCCTAACTGCCCCTCCAGCACGGGGGCGACCGCCCGGAGCCGAAGCAGCCGGGAAAGTGTATCGGATACGACTCGTCGTTTCCAGGGAGCGCTGCACGGGGACATAACGAAGGAATCGAGCACCGGTCGATGTAGCTCGAGCGCATATCCCTCTCGTATCACTTCTAACACCCACCGATCGGATGTGATAGCGGCCCAGGCAGGGTAGAAATCCCGCAGTCTGCCCCCTACGGGAATCACCGCCACCGGAGCCGGCCTCGCTTCATTGTAACTTTTTGGGGACCTGCGCCTGGAAGGAGCCAAAACCTCTACCTGCCCCACGAAATCCGCGGAAACTCTGTCCGCGCCCCAGATATCTGGAACGCTGGGACTGACCAAAGCGGGAGGCACGAAACCTCCGAAAGGACTGCTGAGACCCCCGGAAGGTGAAGGTCGGCTTCCCCTGCTTGGGCTTATCCTCCGGAAGCCGACCCCCCTTAGAATCCCCAAGATCTTTTACCAACCTATCCAAGTCCTCTCCAAATAACTGCCTGCCCTTAAACGGCAGCTTACTAAGGCGAGCTTTAGAAGAGCCATCAGCCGCCCAATTGCGTAACCAAAGAGAATGACACGCCGCTACCACCGACGCCATGCCGTTAGCTAACCCCCTAATGAGGTCATAGTGGATATCCGCCAAATAAGCGGTACCCGACTCCAATCTGGACGCCGCGGACTCTTGTTCCGCCGACTGGGGCCCCTGAAACTGTTGAGACCAGCGGAGGCAGCCGCGCGCCACCCAGGCCCCAGCCACCGCCGCCTGCATTGACAGGGCAGCAACATCAAACGCCTGTCTCAACAAGCTATCAACTTTCCGATCCTGCGGGTCCTTCAACGCCGCAGCACCTTCCACCGGGATAGTAGTCCGTTTAGTAACCGCGGAAACTGCCGCGTCCACCTTCGGCGAACGAAAGAGCTCTCTATCAGCCTCCGACAGAGGATACAACTTAGGCAACAGTCTAGCCCCGCGCAAAGCAGACTCTGGACTGTTCCACTCCTCCTGGATCATAGCTTTAAAAACCCTATGGAGCGGAAAGACTCTGTGGGAAGTGCGCACCGCCTGCATCAAGGGATCCTCCAACTTGTCCTCCGCAGTGGCATCTTCCACGGGTATGTTCAATACCTTGAGGGTTTCGGCAATCAGTGCCGGAAGTTCCTCTTTACGAAATACACGCACTATTCTACTACTCTGCTCGTCGTCCAACAACTCGCCGTCTTCTAAATCCTCCGCAGACTCCAGCTCGAGAGCCTCCCCCAGCCCCTCGTGGAACTCGTCCCCAGGAGGCGCTGAATCCGCAACACTCGGGGGCCGGCTCTTCTTTTGTGGACCAGTGTCTCCCTCTACTCTAAGTGGACGCTTTAGCCCACGGCGGGGCAGGACCGAGCCTCCCCCCACCGGCTGCAAGAGAGAGCCAGAGCCTCCTGCATGAGAGAGAAAAAGGCGGGTGGAACTCCCAGGGATCCCTCCTGGATGCCCCCCGCCAACAGGCGCTCCGGCACCGCAGAAATCCCCGGACCTAGGACCGTCTCTGCCTGCTCTGATGTCCCTTCTGTAGATACAGGTGGGAGATCTGCACTGGAGCCCTCCAGAGGATCCTCCATGCCAGCACCCACAGCAGAACAAGTGGCACAGACTCGGGCTTCCAAATTACTACTTCTACGAATGCCATAGACCAGACACCGAGGACTAGGCGGCATGGCTATGCACACAGCCCTTTGCCAGCAAAGCAGGAACACCTTGCTGAAGCAAACAGAGCAGAAAAAAAAAAATCACGATTTTAAAAGTGCTCAAAAACGCTCCAAATTGCAGGATTAGATAGAGCTGGAGTCAATTAGCTGATATCTGACCAAGAAATGCAAAAACGAAGCTCCTATCCCTAAAAATAAAAACACGAAGAAAAACAACTTTGAAAAAAAAATCCAAAATGGCCGCCGGACCCAATCCTGCCAAAAAAAGGACCAGAAAATATACCCAAAAGGTCTAAAACACTCCCCAGAGCTGATTCCAGGCCACCCCAAGGCCTCTACCACTGCCTTTAGAAAGAAAAAGCTTCAAACTCTACTCACCCACACACAGGAGTGAAGGGGGGGTCAAAACACAGAGTGCTGTCCAGCGTGCCTATCACAAGCTCTGAGTAGCAATTATCAGAGTCAATAACAGAGTAATAACCGCTCAGGGCAGCTCGGGGAACCCCTAAATCAGTCAGGGGACCCTCAGAGCCTACTGCTGTATTCAATTGCTGCCTGTAATTGTCTTCAACCTTCTTCTCACCCACCAAGGGGGTTAGGTAGAAAGGAGACCTGTGTCATGTGCAGCTCCCCTGCTTGTTTGACCTATGGGGAGACTGACAGAGAGAGACAGAGAGAAAAAAACAGATTAGAGAAAGACAGAAGGGACACAGTCAAAGATTTCCTCCACAGCAGCAGCCCAGCACCTAAATCTAGAAAATAAAACACTAAAGCTCTGTTTATTTGTTCCTAAGGAGCCCAGTTCTGGGCTCTGACTTCCAAGCTGCTTGGAGACTGAGATACTGATGTGCGGGCGGTCCTTGGGGCTGCATATAGCTGGATGATCAAAGAGATGAAGATGTTCAGTCTCCAAAGCTGCTGGTGGAGGTTCACAACTCTATGGTTCCGGGACTGGACTAGAGGGACGCTAAGGAACAGCTTTTACTACAAACTTCGGTAACAAATTCCAGAGTTTGATTACACGTTGAGTGAAAAAATATTTTCTCATATTAGTCTTAAATAGTTTACCCTGTAGCTTCACTGCATGTCCCCTAGCCTTTCTATATTGTGATGACATAAACAATCGATCTACGTTTACCCATTCCACTCTGATCATTAATTTATAGACCTCTATCATATCTCCCCTCAGCCATCTCTTTTCCAGGTTAAAGAGCCCTAACCTTTTTAGCCTTTCTTCATAGGAGTATCCTTCCATCCCCTTTACCATTTCGGTGGCTCTTCTCTGAACCTTTTCTAATAACTCTATATCCTTTTTAAGATACGGCGACCAGAACTGCACACAATATTCAAGGTGCGGTCTCACCATGGAACGATATAGAGGCATTATAATATCTTTTGTTTTATTTTCCATTCCTTTCCTTATGATACCTAGCATTCTATTTGCTCTCTTGGCTGCCGCTGCACACTGGGCCAAGGGTTTTAACATGTTATCCACAATGACGCCTAAATCTTTTTTCCTGGGTGGTGGTTCCTAATGTGGAACCTTGCATTGTGTAACCATAGTTTGGGTTGTTCTTCCCTAGATGCATAACTTTGCACTTGTCCACATTAAATTTCATCTGCCATTTTGATGCCCAGTCTTCTAATTTATCAAGATCCTCTTGCAATTTTCCACAATCCTCTTGGGTTTTAACAACTTTAAATAGTTTTGTGTCATCTGCAAATTTGATAACCTCACTCGTTATTCCACTTTCCAGGTCATTTATGAATATGTCAAAAAGCAGCGGACCCAGCACAGATCACTGGGGTACACCACTATTCACCTTTCTCCATTGGGAAAATTGGCCATTTAGCCCAATCCTCTGCTTTCTATGTTTTAACCAGTTCTTGATCCACAGTAGTACACTGCCTCCTATCCCATGACCCTTTAGTTTTGCCAAAAGTCTCTGATGAGGGATCTTGTCAAAGGCTTTCTGAAAGTCCAGATACACTATAATCAACCGACTCACCTTTGTCCATCTGTTTATTCACACTTTCAAAAAAACACAACAGATTAGTAAGACAAGATCTTCCTTGTCTAAAGCCATGTTGGCTGTCTCCCATTAGGCCATGACTATCTACATGCTGAGTAATTTTATTCTTTATGATGGTTTCTACCATTTTTCCCGGTACTGACGTGAGGCTCACCGGTCTGTAGTTTCCCGGATCACCCCTGGAACCCTTTTTAAAAATTGGTGTTACATTGGCGATCCTCCAATCTTCAGGTATTAGAGATGATTTTAATGATAGTTCACAGATTACTAATAGCAGGTCTGCAATCTTATATTTCAGTTCTTTCAACACTCTTGGATGTATACCATCCGGTCCAGGTGATTTGCTACTCTTCAATTTATCTAATAGTTGTAATACATCTTCTCGATGTATCGATATTTCCTTCAATTCTTCCGCACCTTTAAATACCACTTCAGTCATGGGTAAGATCCCTACATCTTCCTCAGTAAAGACCGAAGCAAAGAATTCATTCAGTCTCTCCGCTATCGCCTTGTCGCCTTAGTGCCCCTTTAACTCCTCTATCATCTAATGGACCAACTGACTCTCTCACGGGTTTTTTGCTACGAATGTACTTGAAAAAATCTTTATTTCGCGTTTTTGCTTCCACAGCAAGCTTCTTCTCAAATTCTCCCTTTGCCTGCTTTATCAATGCCTTGCATTTGACTTGCCAGTGCTTGTGCTGTTTCCAGGTTTCGTCGCTTGGCTCTTTTGTCCATTTCCTGAAAGATGCTTTTTTGGCAACAACAGCCTCTTTGACCTCACCTTTAAACCATGCTGGCAGTTTTTTGGACTTCCTTCCACTTTTCTTAAAGCGTGGAATACAGCTGGTCTGGGCTGCCAAGATAGTATTTTTCAACAACACCCAAGTTTGATGTAAGACTTTAACCTTTGCAACTGCTTCTTTTAGTTTTTTCTTAACTATTTTCCTCATTTTATCATAGTCTCCCTTTCGAAAGTTAAAAGGTAGTACTGTGGATTTCCGTACTATCCCTCCTCCACTAATTAAATCAAAGGCGATCATGCTATGATCACTATTGCCAAGTGGCCCCAACACCCTTATCTCTTGCACAAGATCTGGTGTTCCACTAAGGACTAGGTCTAATATGGCTTCCCCTCTGCTCGGTTCATGAACCAGCTGCTCCAAGAAGCAGTCATTTATGTCATCTAGGAACTTTATCTCCCTAGCATGTCCTGCCGTGACACTGACCCAGTCAATACCGGGGTAATTGAAATCACCCATTATTATTACTGCGCTGTAACTTTTGTTAGCTTCCTTGATTTCTTTGAGCATATCATCATCCATTTGTTCATTCTGGCCCGGTGGTTGATAGTACAACCCCACTGCCATTGCCTTCCCCTTTTTACATGGAATTTCAATCCATAGAGATTCTACAGCAAATTTTGTTTCCTGCAAAACTTTAATCCTTTCTGACTCAATGCCCTCTCTAACATAGAGCACAACCCCTCCACCAATTTGATCAGCTCTATCATTACGATATAGTTTGTACCCAGGTATCACAGTGTCACACTGGTTGTCCTCCTTCCACCATGTCTCCGATATTCCAATCATATATAACCTCTCATTTAGTGCTATATATTCTAACTCTCCCATCTTATTTTTTAGACTTCTAGCATTTGCATACAAGCATTTTAGAGATTGTATTTTATTCATATTAATTTGGCTATTGGTAGACATGGGTAATTTGAGATCTTTAAGCTCTGTCTGCTCCATACTCGAGGGCATTTGAGCTACTTTACTCTTTTTTAGAACCTCTCTGCTTTTGGTAGTGTCCTTCAAGGATACATTCTTCCGAACTATCTGCTCTTGGGCGACTGTCGGCTTTCCCCTATTATCTAGTTTAAAAGCTGCCCTATCTCCTTTTGAAAGGTTAATGCCAGCAGCCTGGTTCCATCGCGGTTAAGGTGAAGCCCATCCCTTCGGAAAAGCCCCTCCTTTCCCCAGAATGTTCCCCAGTTCCTAACAAATCCAAAACACTCATCTCTGCACCATTGTCTCATCCACGCATTGAGACTCCGGAGCTCTGCCTGCCTTTTGGGTCCTGCACGTGGAACGGGAAGCATTTCGGAGAACGCTACCCTGGAAGTTCTGGATTTCAACTTCCTAAAAGCCTAAATTTAGCCTCCAGAACCTCCTTACCACATTTTCCTATGTCATTGGTACCGACATGTACCAAGACAGCAGACTCCTCCCCAGCACTATCTAAGACCTTATCTTGGTGGCGCGTGAGGTCCGCTACCTTCGTACCAGGCAGGCATGTTACCAGGCGATCTTCAAGTCCACCAGCCACCCAGCTATCTACATGTCTAATGATCGAATCACCAACTATAACGGCTGTCCTAACCCTTCCCTCATGGGCACATGGCCCTGGAGAAACTTCCTCGGTGCGAGAGGGTTTTACATCACCTGGAGGACAGGTACTAGTTACAGGATCACTTCCTGCCACACCAGGGTGATGCTCTCCTGTCACGTGACCTCTCTCCTCCATGGCAACAGGGATGCTGCCAGACTGGAGGTGGGACTTCAGGACTATATCCCTGTAGGTCTCATCTATGTACCTCTCTGTCTTTCTTATGTTTTTCAAGTCTGCGACTCTAGCCTCTAGAGAACGGACTCGTTCCCAGAGAGCAAAGAGCTCCTTGCACCTAGTGCACACGTAAGACCTCTCACCAACTGGGAGAAAATCATACATGTGACACTCAATGCAAAAGACTGGAAAGCCCCCATCTCACTGCTGGTCTGCTGTCTACATCTTAGTTTTAAGTTTTTGTTTAGATCTTCAAGATCTTTACTTACTAAGGGTTGCCAATAAAACTGTACCTAATACGTTTAATATACCTTGTTCACCTGAAGCTTAATTAATCTCAGGTCCTTAGTGTATAACTGATTTGGGTAACGAGCTTCACCTGAGAGCACCTCCTGTCTTTTAAAATGTCTAAGTACCTATAAAGCTACGATTATCCCAGGGGTGGGTGGGTGTGGGGAGGGAGGGAGGGAAATAACACTTATTAAAAGAGGGCTGCTACACAGTACCCTGTCCTGTGCTGCTGAGGTAAGCTATATTCTTATTTGATTTAAATTATAGCTCTTTGCTGCTGCTAGGCTCTAACTTATTATGAAATTTAAACTACAAGCTCTCTGCTGGGTATGAAATTTAACCAGAAAGCTCTCTTCTGTGTTTTAAATGTAAACTTAAACTGCTGCTACTAGGCCCTGAGTGATTTAACAAAAAATAGTGGGTTCAGAGATTAATTTGCTTTAATAAAAAGAATTCCTTTCAGAAAATTCCCAGAAGTATATACTCACAATTGCAGATCTCTCTCCAGAAGCAACAGTCCCCTTTTCTAGTCTTTGAAGACTGAGGATCACAGAGCTCTGGTTGAGCTATTTATGCCTGTGCTGCTGAGGTAAGCTGTGACCAACTTCCTGGATGATTAACAGTCCTTGCTTGGATAGAAGGAGTCTTTCAAAATGGCCTTTTGATGTGCCACCTGGGGTTTACACCTATTGAAAACGTTTCACAGGTCTCTTGCCCCCTAGGTAGAAGGCCTCTTTGTAAAGGTCTCTAGAAGACTTTTAGCCTCTCTTCATAGGGGTATGCTTTTCTAATAACGCTATATCCTTTTTAAGATACGGCGACCAGAGCTGAACACAATATCCAAGGTGCGGTCGCACCATGGAACAATACAGAGGTATTATAATATCCTTTGTTTTATTTTCCATTCCTTTCCATATGATACCTAGCATTCTATTTGCTCTCTTGGACGCAGCTGCACACTGGGCGGAGGGTTTTAACATGTTATCCACTATGATGGCTAAATCTTTTTCCTGGGTGGCGGTTCCTAATGTGGAACCTTGCATCGTGTAAACATAGTTTGGGTTGTTCTTTCCTAGGTGCATAACTTTGCACTTGTCCACATTAAATTTCATCTGCCATTTGGATACCCAGTCTTCCTATTTATCAAGATCCTCTTGCAATTTTCCACAATCGTCATGAGTTTTAACAATTTTAAAAAGTTTTGTGTTATCTGCAAATTTGATAACCTCACTCGTTTTTCCCTTTTCCAGTCATTTATGAATATGTCAAAAAGCAGTGGACCCAGTACAGATCCCTGGGATACTCCACTATTCACCTTTCTGTCTTTTAACCAGTTCCTGATACACAATAATACACTGCCTCCTATCCCATGACTTTTTAGTTTTGCCAAAAGTCTCTGATGAGGGACCTTGTCAAAGGATTTCTGAAAGTCCAGATACACTATATCAACCGACTCACCTTTGTCTACCTGTTTATTCACACCTTCAAAAAAAACATAACAGATTAGTAAGACAAGATCTTCCTTGTCTAAAGCCATGTTGGCTGTCTCCCATTAAGCCATGACTATCTACACGTTCAGTAATTTTGTTTTTTATGATGGTTTCTACCATTTTTCCCGCTACTGATGTCAAGCTCACTGGTCTGTAGTTTCCCGGATAACTCCTGGAACCTTTTTTAAAAATTGGTGTTACATTGGCCATCCTCCAATCTTCAGGTACTACAGATGATTTTAATAATAGTTCACAGATTACTAATAGATTCCCACACGGGGCTCCACGGGATCAGAATTGGGTCTACCAGCCTGGATGTGCATGCCAGTGCCAATTCTGATCAGCCGTATGCTCAGCCACTTATCCGGCTAACTCAGCCTGGCTCCGTAATGGGCTGCCATGGTACCGAGGCTCCATTAGAGCTGCGAACGTCGTCTGCTGCCGAGACTGGGGGTCTGGCTGTGGGGAAAGGACAATCTAGCCTCCCATGGCCAGGGTCTGGCTGCGGGAAACTTCCTGCATACCTCCCTGCACTGTCCCCACTGGCTGCCTCTGTTACCCTGAGCTTAAAATCCTGCTCTTTACAGAACATTATAGCACTACAATAACAAACCCTCCTCCACCTACAAAAACTTGCTGCTCAGCAAATCAACATTCTCCTAGCACATCCTCCTAGGTAGAACCTCCCCTCTCCCTCTTCTGCTCACTGCATAAGGAACGCATCCTTTTATGTAACCTATACATCCTTATATGTACAGTCAAACCTCGGTTTTCATTTGCCCCGGTTTTCATACGCTTTGGTTTTCAACGTCTTTTTTGACTGAGATTTTGTCCCGGTTCTCATACATCGCTTCGGTTTTCAACGTCTTTTTTGACTGAGATTTTGTCCCGGTTCTCGTACATCGCCTTGGTTTTCGTAAAGTACAGTACTGTAAATACATACACCCTCGCGCTGCACACCGGTCTGTATACACTGCCAGAACGCCCGCCCGGTCCCGGCAGCACTGCCCCCCGGACTCACCGATCGCCAGCGTGATGAGAAGCGAAAGCCAGCTGAGCACGTAAATGAAACACTTCCTCGAGCCTGGTCAGAGTTAGGGAGGCAAGGATTGCGCAGAGAGGAAGGCCCCGATCTCGTCCACCGCCTGCCCGTTCTCTGGAGCGTCCCCTCAGGCTCGGAGGTAGCAGGGAAGAAAAGCTGTCAACGTAAGCAGGAGATGTTGCATGAATGTGGGAGGCAGTTCTTTCTCTTGCAGGGTACGTCTGAAGCTATATCATTAAGATTTTCTGCCATTCTGAAGCATTGAGCAGATAAAGTAAAGGTATTTTAATGGGCTGAATCCAATGTGATTTCGAAGAGAGCTGGGCACAGCAGCTTGTCAGGGGTGGCTAAGGCCAGATGCTAACATACTGTACTGTACAGTACTGTACTTAGCTTGCTTTATCCATTTCATTAGTCATTTATATTTATTTCTCATTGTTTTCTGTATGTAAAAATATAGCTATTCTCTATAAAATGTATTTTTTGTGAATATTTTTGGGTGTCTGGAACGGATTAATTGGATTTACATTATTTCTTATGGTAAATATTGCTTCAGTTTTCATACGTTTCGGTTTTAGTCAGACTTTTTCGAACGGATTAATCATGAAAACCGAGGTTTGACTGTATATAGTTAAGTATACTACTATGTATATAATTATGTATCAACTAACCTACACGATACCCATCTTGGAGTTGTTGGAAGGTGATATGTTCCATGTATATAGGTTATATTTTATATTGTAATACATTATTCTATGTAAACCTAATTGTTTGATGTAAACTGCCCCTGATTGCTGGAAGGGGCAGTATATAAAACCATTCAAATAAATAAATAAATCCAGGGGGACTTATTCCACCTCTGAGGCATACCCTGGATGTACAGGGCCGACCTCAGAATAGGCCTTGTACGTCCAGGGTGATGGTCTGCCCATGCGCACTGCCTTCCGCCTGCCCCCATCAAAGGTTCCCCATACAACTCCGCTGTTCGTACAGGGAGCCTTGCACGGGAACAGCAAGGGGGACGAACATCCAGGCAGGGCATACATCCCCGCTATTCATGGCTTGGAATAGACCCCATACTGCCCACTGTGGCCAAAGAATGCCAAAACCCAGAGGAAGCTCCGTTCCCAATGTTGCCTTACTGCCAATGGCTCAAAATTACATACAAATACTGCCCATAGTGGCCAGAGAATGCCCGTACCCAAAGGAAGTTCCTTTTCCCAATGCTGCCTTACTTCCACTGGCTCAAATTACACAAAGGCCTGCCAAGTTAAGGTGCAGTACCGAGTTGCAGAGAGAGAGAGCAAAGTGCGAGCTCCCTCCCACTGCCTCAAACATCCTCCTATAGCTTAACGCAACACAGTTCCCTAACTAGGAACACAAAAGAAATACAGAAATGCTTCCCCAAGAAAGAAAATTATTATTATACTTTTTTTTACTCGGGACAGAATAAGGGAAAAAGGAAAATGTAAAATATTATCCTGTAGGATCCGCTGGACTTCCCCAGGTATCACTCACAATGCAGTCTCCACTAGACAAATCCTGTTTTCCTCTATCACTAGAGCTCACCTGAAGGCTCCAGTTCTCCAAGTGGACCCAGGAACCATTCCAACAAATCAGTCGAACATGTTGTCACCATTTGCTGGAGATAGAATACTGTACTGGATAGCAAAAGGCTACATTGTGCACAAAGTAAGGCAGAGCTCACAGCAGTTAGGTCTCTTTCCCCCTCTGCTGGCCAATGGGCATAATCTGTATATTCTGGATTGGTGATGGAGAAAAATGAATTCTGCTTACCTCAGAGGAAGTGTAGTGTGGTTTCAGTGGTAGTCCACTTGAATGCCTGGAAACAAACGTTGTAAGGTGACATCTTTAATTGGACTAATCTGATAGATTTGTGGACTACCTTTCAGGAGAACATTCCCTTCCTTAGGTCAGTACAGAATGATAAGGTCCCAGCATTTTGCTAGAAAATAACAAGTGAATCCAGTTACCTCAAAATGTTGAATAAAGTATTGTGGTTATTCTGGATGGGCAACTTCCAGAATGCTAATAAAATAATTACAAATAAAAAAAAAAGAAATACTTTTTTATTAAGCCATGGGCCAAAAATTGTTGGTTTCTTCTCAGTTTGTTTCTCTTTTTTCTCCATTTGGGCTTTTTCTTTGTTAATTCTACATATTCATTTTAAAGTTAAAATTTACTTACAAATAATTTCCTTTCCTGGAATCCTGCTAGACCAGTCCAGACTAGTGTTGGCAGAAGGAGTTATCTCCTTCTGCCAACAGATGATGGAGATAGAGAAAACACCAGAAGATTACAATGATATCAGCACTGATACTTACACTGGTGCCCTGACAAAGCACATAGAACCCCACAGCGAACCCTCACAATGAATGGAACAACCAACCAACTGCAGACCTAGCTTTCTCTGAAAGAAATATGAAAATGTACAAAGATGCAACTATGTACATGAGACAAAGGAAACAGCTGAGTAGAGCATACCGTACTTCAATTAGAAGCTGCCTCTTGATTGATACAGAGTAAGTGGGTGGTTCTTGGACTGGTCTAGTAGGATTTGTGAGAGTCAGAGGAGAAGGAGTTAACACAGTAACACAAAAGAAATCATCGAAATGTCTGAATGCTTGAATTGTACTGAGATGCGTATGTGAAGCTCTCAAAGGTATGTGACATCATATGGAAAAGATGTGAAAACACACATCAGTAAGTGGTGGACAGAGAGAGGGTAGGAAGGCAATCATGAGAGATAAGCATGGCAGGTTAGCATGAAGAAGAACAAATGGCCCCCAGTATAGCTGTCAGAACACGGGGAGTTAAAGAGAGATATTTCTTGGGAACCGAGGGGTGGGAGCGAACCAAGCAAGAGAATAAGGTAAAGAACCGAGTGAATGGGGGCAAAAAAGTCAGATTACGATATAAATCTGACAAGGCCCAGGGCCCAAGAAGGTCAGCGGAGAGGTGTACAGATATGAGTAGAATAATCTGGCACATCATAAAGGTGGGGCCCTAGAAAGCTGGAACAAGTCTTTTAGCATGGTTCTTTTTAAGGGCTCAAAGGGAAGCTGCATAAGAGCATGAAGCATGAGGGAAAGGTACCACAGTTGGACCACCAGCCAACAGGAGGGTGCAACATCCTAACGCCTTGGAGAAACCAGGCAACATCCATGTGGGAGGCCAGTGAGCGACCCAGCACAGGACCCCAAAAGAAAGACAAGGCAGCCACTTGGACACAAGCTCCTATATGAATGCCAAAACTGAAGGAACCTGAGCACGCTAAGGGGAAATAAAATGCCAACTGCGAGATCCCACGTGATGCGTGAGATCCCACGTGATGCGTGAGTAGGCAAGGTGCTTTCCTGCTTGCTCCAGGGCTGCCCCGAGGAATCATCGAAATAACTTTGTGCATTTTGCATCCCAACGACTGCTGAGGAGAGTGGTCGGTGTGAGAGTGTTGCCGGCTGAAACGGGAGCTGGTGGTGGACGCATTTATGCCGAATCTGACGAGGAAAGATAAGGAGAAGCCGACCAAGGTGGGAAGTGCTGGCCCAGCAAAAATGGCGCAGCCGGCCTCGCCAAGTGCAGGGAGTATTGAATTGGCGACGGAAGAGCTGGCTAAGGAGGTCGCCTCCGTGTTGGAACCGAAGTTCGATCAACTTATTAAGAAGTTGGACACGCTTGGGGATTCTCTTGCAGAGATAGGAAAGAGAGTCGAGGTGTTAAGAGCATCGAGTTGCGAGCGTGGAAGAGGGAGAAGGGCGCCAGGAGAGAGAATTGAATGCGCAGAAGAAACAAATAGAAGCCCGTCTCCTTAAGACAGATGATCTTGAAAATAGATCACGGTGCAATAACCTGAGAGTGGTTGGTGTTCCGGAGTCCACAACTGATCGTATGCTGTTGCCGCTGTTAGAGGAATGGCTGCCCAAGGAGTTGGGCCTTGCATCGTTGGTAGGACTGCTCAAGGTGGAGCGTGCACACCGTATTGGTCGCAGGCGGGAAGAGCAACAGTGCACACGAGTAGTGATCATGCGGGTTCTGAACTTTCAGCACAAAGACCAACTTTTGCAGGCCTATCGTGCCAAGGGGCAACTGCAGCTGGACAATCAGAGAATATTGCTTTTCCAAGACTATTCAATGTTGGTCACCGAACAACGGAAAGCATTCTCGGGAGTCTGCGCAGCACTGTTTAAGCGGCAAATCTGTTTCATGCTTGCCTTCCCCACGACTTTGCGAATCTGGCATCAGGGCAAGTCTCTGTTTTTTCAGTCGCCGAGGGAGGCACAGAAATTTTTGGATGATACCTCAAAGGAGAGTGGTGGAGAGCATGTGGGGTGAAGTCGGATGAGGCGGAGAGAGATGCAATGAAGATGGCCGTCTGGGAATAGACCGCTTCTAAGAGCAAACGCTGACCGCTGGATGTTGCTGAAAGAAGTTGGACCTTGCTAATTGGACCTGGAATTGTTAAGTGCATCTGGAGACTGAGTAGTGGACAAGATTGTCTGACTCGCTGCACTGCTTTTATCTAGCTGTGTATTATTTTTGTTTCTAGTTTGATGTTGCATTGTTGGGGTCCCTGGGCCCTTGGGGCAGCCCTGCTGCGTCACTTTGGGGATCGCCGCTCAGCGAGTGAGCTGAGGGTGGTTAGAGGTTGTTCTGCTGGGGGAGGGAGAGGAGTTGAGTATTGGGGGTAGCTTTGGGGGACGAGAGGGGGGGGAGGGAGGGGATGGGGGGGCGGGGTAACGAGGGTGCTGCCTGATGTGGAGTGCTTGAGAGTGGGGGTGAGGGGTGTTTGCCGATTTTGTGTGCATGGAGAGAAGGGTAGTCTTACAGTGGATAAGGGATCTCTAGGTTCGGGGCTGAGGCTGGGTGGCTCCGAACATGTAGTTACGGGGAGAGCGTGTGAATGGCCCCATTATGGTTTGTATGGCCCATAACTTAAGAATTCTCACTTGGAATGTGGGGGGCATAGGGACTCCTGTAAAGCGAACGAAAATTCTTCAGGCTTTAAAAAAAGCAAAGGTACAAATAGCCTTATTGCAGGAAACCCACCTGACCCCCACTGAACATAGGAAATTGTGTAAAGATTGGGTGGGGAACGTCTTTTTTGCCTCTTCGGGGGTGCGGAAACGGGGGGTAGTGGTGTTAGTTAGGAGAGGAGTGGCCTTGGAGGTGCTTGCTGAGGAGCAGGACCCACAGGGCCGGTTTCTGTTCCTCCATGTTCGAGTGAATGGGGAGGAGTTGTTCCTGGGGAACATCTATGCCCCTAATAACTATGAGCACAAATTTTTCAAGGTTTTACTGCAGACGATTATGGGTGCACCTAAGGTACCGCTGATATTTGCAGGGGACTTTAATTGCCCGCATGATCCTCTTCTGGATAAGTCGGTGGGAGGGAGGGCAGGCCAAGGTCGGGGGTGGGATAACAAAGGGGTGGATTTTCTCTGTAGGTGGGGAGATTTACTGGATGTCTGGAGGGTTTTACATCAAGAGGAACGGGACTATACCCATTTGTCAAGGGCCCATCAAACATGGTTCAGAATCGACTATATACTGATTTCCCGGGATCTGTTTGGTAAAGTGGTGTGAACCGAGATCGAGCCGATAGTTATCTCTGATCACGCGAAGGTCTTTTTGGACCTCAGAGGGGGTCCCTCCCCGGGGAGCACATGGTCCTTTCCCAGGCATCTATGGCAGAGGGATTCATTTCTAGAGTTTCTTGCTCAGCAATGGCGGGATTATCAGCTCTTGAATGAATCCCCGGAGATCTAGGCGACCACCTTTTGGGAGGCGGGGAAGGCGGTCCTGAGAGGGCAACTGGTAGCATATGTGGCACGGGATAGGAAACGAGTTGATGCAAAAATCTTGGAGTTGGCGTGTGCCCTCCAGGAGGCTAAGAGAGAGGCCATAGCGGATGCGGGTAGGCTGGGGATCTATATAGAACGGCAATGTGCCTTAAATGCTGCCCTCCAGGAAAGAGCAGTCTACTCAGACCAGTACTACCGTCATCAGTTATTTCGATACGGGAACTGAGCCGGCAAATTGTTGGCCCGGTTAGTAAAAGGGAAGGGGGGAGTTCAGGCTGTCACGGCTCTTCGGGATAAAGATGGGGAGCGTCACAGTGGTGTGGAGGATATTTTGAGAATCTTCGGGCAATTTTACCGAGATCTGTACACACCCGAGCAGGAGAACAGAGTTTTGGAACGGGACTTCCTTGAGAAAGTCCCCTTGCCTCAGCTTACGGAGGAGGATAAGCAGCAGTTAAACGAGTATTACGGCGGCGGAAATACGCAGGGTTGTGCGTCAAGGGAAGCCCCACAAGGCACCTGGGCCTGATGGGTACGGCGTGGAGTTTTACAAAATTTTTATTAGATCAGATTACTCCCACCTTGATGGTTCTGTATGAAGAAGGGCGGGAAAGAGGGTCTTTTCCGAGAGATATGAGGACGGCGGCGATAACAGTGATTCCAAAGGAGGGACGTGATCTTGAGAATCCTGCTTCGTACCGTCCTATATCCCTTATTAATTATGATATGAAGATTATTGCATCCGTGATGGCAAATCGGCTACAGAACATTCTGCCGCGGTTGGTGGGTTCTCCCAGTCGGGGTTTGTCAAAGGTCGTGACGCCTTTGCGAACATAACTAAAGTTCTATTGGATATGGAGCAATGTGTGGAACGGGGGGACCCGTTGTTATTGGTAAGTCTGGATGCAGAAAAGGCTTTTGATCGGGTCTCGTGGCCCTATATGTTTGATGTCCTGACGCGTTTTGGGTTTGAGGGCGCCTTCTTTGACTGGGTTAAAGCCATATATGCGAATCCATTGGCGTGTGTCTGCAGTGGCGGGCGTTACTCTCAGCCTTTTGTGCTGCAAAGGGGTACACGGCAGGGTTGCCCGCTGTCCCCCCTGCTCTTTGTTCTCCAGCTGGAACCTTTATTGTTGGCTATCCTTAACGACCCGCAAGTGCGGGGGATTGACTGGAGGGGTGGGGGCGTCAAGTTTAGCGCCTTTGCGGATGACATGTTGCTGTGCCTCTGTGACCCTCAGAGATCGTTAGGGCGCGCTCTGTGCCTTATGGAGGAGTTTGGGTCATTTTCGGGCTTGCGCATTAACTCAGAGAAATCTTTAGCCTTGGATATGGGGGGGAAGTCGCGGAGCCACTGGATAGGGACCTTCCCGTTGATGTGGGCGAGTGGCCAGATCCAGTATCTGGGTTTTTTTTATTCCAGACTGTATCGAGAATCTGTATGAGGTAAATGTGCGACCAATGATGGAGAAAACCATGGCACGACTTTTGAAGTGGAGGGATTTACCGCTAACACTTATGGGAAGAGTAGCACTTGTGAAAATGGTGGAGTGGCCGAGGTGGTTGTATCTATTGCGTCACCTCCCTATTTGGATGGCCCGTCGTGATGTGGAGCTTCTACAGAAGCACCTCGCCAAATTTCTTTGCAGAGGCCGGCGGTCTCGGATTGCGCTAGCGGCTCTTATGAAACCGGGTGGGGAGGGCGGCCTTGAGTTGCCTTCTCTGCGGCAGTATAATTTGATGTGCTTGATCCGGCCTCTTGCGGATCTGATCATGGCTGGAGGGACTTTACTCCCGGTGGAATTGTTCGATGTGATGGCGGACCCACTTCATAGGGTGTCTATGCTACATGTGGATAGGCGGGTTTTGTCTAGAGCCGGGCGTCAGTCCGTGTATTTGGCAGCACTTGGGCAGGCATGGCGGACGTTGTGTCAGATGCGGGGTTTAAGTTGGAAATGCACGGACTGCCTGCCTTTGGGGGGAATCCGGCGTTTGAACCAGGTAGACAAGGGTCGGCTGGGCAGGGGTGGGCGAGAGCAGGGCTTGTTTATATAGGACAGTTGCGGATGGTAGGGGTTGGGGAATTGGATTCTTTTCAGTCCTTAGCTACGAGATATAATTTGGACAAGCGATCCTTTTATTTTTATCTGCAGTCCCGTCATTATGTCCGTGAGCTCCAGAGGGAAAAAGGGCTTGCGGTGGGGGAAGGAGGGGCTCTGGGAGCTTTTAGACTCGCTAGGAGAGAATATGTCGCTGAGAGGTATTCGGCAAAAGCTCTGGCCAGCAGGGGAGCTGGGCAAACTTGAGGGCTTAAGCCAAAGATGGGCCCGTGATGGTTTGTCGCAGATCACAGCGGAGCTACTCCGGAAGGCGTTCTCTCGGATTAAACGGGGCTCAGAGTCTATCAGGCTACAGGAGCTCCAGTATAGATTTTTTATGGAGAGCTTATGTATCCAATGTACAGGCCGCCAAGATGGGATTGGCCACCACAGATGTTTGCGGGCTGTGTCTGTTGGAGAGAGGGACGTTGGTGCATCGCTTTTGGCAATGCAGCAAAATCCGTAGTTTCTGGGATGCAGTGATTGCTAAATTGGGGGGTTGGAGGGTGCAGGGGGGGGGGTCGGCCCTCGGTAGAGTGGTGTCTTTTTGGGGTTTACTTAGGAGAGGCTTCGGTGGATAGGGGCTGTAGGGCCTTGTATGAGCGGGGTTTCTTAGTTGCAAAACAATGTGTTTTAAATACTTGGATGGAGGTTAGTCCTCCGTCGATTAGTCGGTGGGTTCAGGGAATGGTGGAGCTTCAGGCTATGGAACGGATAACGGCTACTCTCTTGAGAGGGAGGAAGATGGATGAAGTGGAAGCCACTTGGGAGGGGGTGACCTAACTGCTGCTGTGGTAAGTGCCTCTTCTTGGCCAGGGGAGGTAAGGCGGGGTTGGGCACTCCATGCACACGCACATAGGTCTGCTGGCGCACACGCATATGCCGGGTTATACAGTACCTCGGGGAGGGGGGGATAGTTGGGTTATTGGGTTGGGGGAGCGGGAAAAGGGAAGGGGGTGGGGGCGATTAAGGATTACTGACTATTGACTACTGAGTATTAGTTTGCAATGTCTTTTAGTTTTGCGCTGTATTAGCTTGCGATGTCTTGCGCTGTCTGTTGTTGTATCCTATGTATCTGCTGTAGTTGTGTATCATGTGGGGGGGGGTATGGTATGCAGTTGTACTGATCTGGTTTTTGGTGTTTAGTTGGAAATAATAAAAATCATTTTCCTAAAATGCCGACTGCACCAGCTCTCAAAGGGATGCCAAACATGGGCATAGGCCAAGGAGGTAGATCACATAGCCTTGAGCAATGACTTACACGGAATAGCCCTTGTGCACTATGTGGCAGTTTCAAGGGCCAAGCTGTAAGCGAGAAGGTAGCCGGGTTGTCCATCATGACCAGCGCCTGCCTCAACAAGCCCCTGTGAGCAGAAACTCAGGGGCATCATCACCAGGAGACAAAAGAGATCAGCATACCAAGGATGCTGAGGCCAGTCTAGCGCTACCAAGATCATGATCTCCATTCCGGGATGAGAGGCGATGCGTTGTAGCACCCAACTGATCATGGCCCATGCAGGAAACACATAAAGGAGAAATGAAATGGACTAACCGTCCATCCCATTGGACCTGTGCTCTCTCCGATGACTGAAGAAATCCAGCACTTTGGTACTGACGATTGTTGCCATGAAGTCCAGCCTGGAGACCCCCAGCAGATCATCATCCATTTGAAGGCCCATGGATCCAACTCCCATTTGCCGGTATTGAGAACAGGTCAACTGGGGAAATGTGTCTGTACATTCTCCTCCCTCACAATGTGCTATGCTGAGAGAGTCTACAAATGCTGCTTGGCCTACAGAAACAGAAAGCTCATCTTCCTAGCAACTTCTGAGCACCTGGTACCCTCTTGGCGATTGAGTTATGCCACAGCTGTGGAATTGTCGGACAACACCTGCACTGCCTGGCCGCAGAGCTGTGGTAGGAAGCAGTGCAATGGCAACCATACTGCCCTCGCTTCAAGGCAGTTAATAGGCCAACCGGCTTCTCATGGGGACTAGCTGCCCTGTGCTATCCCACCCAGGCAATGGGGACCCCGGCCCCAGTACCACCAATCCAGAACCTCCAGCGAGATACCCTGAGCAAGTTCATGGGACAAGACTGAGGCTGCAGTGCACACTGAATGGAAGAGGGAGGAGATCGTTGTAATCCTGGGAGCAAGGGGACCAACGGTCCAACAATTCTTGCTGCAGAGGACACATATGTGCCAAAGCCCAGAGAATCTTTACCTCCAATGTTGCCACTATGGTTCCCAGCAACTGCAGATATTCCCAAGCAGTGGGAGCCGACCGTGTCTAAAAGATCTGGAGCTGGATGCAAAACCTCTGGCATCTCTCTTGGGTAAGAAAAACCCGCCCCACTCGAGCATCGAAGCGGGCCCCAAGAAATTCAAGTGAATGCGATGGGCTCAGACAGCTCTTGCTGCAGTTGACTACCAATCTGAGACTCTCCAGAAAATGAACCACCTGTGACACTGCCTGAAGCGCCTCAGAGTAGGACTTTGTACGAATGAGCCTGGCCCAGCACAGCAAAATGCAGGAAGCACTGCTGACCCTCTCTGATAGGAATATAGAAGTAAGCTTCAGCTTTATATAGGGATGCCAGAAACTCCCCTCTTCGAACCAACTGGATGACAGACTTCAGTATCTCCATACAAAACCTGACCACTCTCAAACAACAGTTGACTCCCTTGAGATCGAGAATGGGGCGGAGAGAGATGTCTTTCTTGGGCGCAACGAAATAGATGTAACGGCCCAATTCTCTCTCAGCCAGAGCACTGGACAAATTACGTGGAGTTGCAAAAGTCAGTAGAGTGGAGCCTGTACCACTGCTCTTTTGGAGGTGGACCCGCCCTGACGGATGATGTCAAGAATCCAAAGATCTGAAGTTATCTGGTCCATTCACAGGAAAAAAGGCAAAGATAACCGCCGACCTGCAGCACTCTGGAATGGGCCTATGTCCCGTCAATGGGAAGACCCAAAAGGCTTTGCAGAAGAGGAGTAATTTTCATGTGCGCGACAGATGCCTCAAAAGGGCTGGGATTTTGACCTTGTACTAGGAAAGGAAGGTGCTAGTTTCCCTAGACTATAACAATGCGAATCCTAAAAATGTGCCCAGGAGGAAGATGTCCCTGATGAGAAAACACACGTAGGAGCCCCCTTAGGCTTATTCTCAGGCAAACTTTGGGATCTGACCTTTCCCAAATCCTTTACAAACTTTTCCAGGTCTCCCTAAAAAGGAGCCTACCCTTGAAGGGAAGCTTAGCTAAATGCGCCTTAGAGTCTATATCAGAGAACCACTGCTTAAGCCACACCATTGACAAACGGCTCTAGCCACTTCCATAGACCTGGCTGCCAAATGCATGGCATGTAGCGCATCCGCCAAAAAAGTGGCCACTGACTTCAACCGAGCGGAAGCAGGATCCTCAGGCAAAAGCTGAATTTATCTCAAGAGAGCACATGTTGCCAAGCCACCACAAGGAAGAAGAAGAGAATGTCGTTTTCAAGATATTCTCCAGCTTCCTGTCTTATTGATCCCGGAGGGACACACCACTCTCCACAGGTATCGTTGTGCGCTTGGTGACTGCTGTCACCAAAGCAGCCACCTTTGGAAAAAGAAGCCATTTATTCAGGTCATTCTGAGACCAGGCATAAAACCATCCTAAATGCCTGGCGCTCTGTAAGTTCACTTCTGGAACATCCCATTCCACCGAGGCCATCTGTTGAAGCTCCTGTGGGAAGGGAAACACCTTTGAAGGCTTCCAAATTCCCACCAGGATAGGATCCACTTGGGAAATGTTCTCAGCACAGTCCTGCAGATCAGAAATATGAAGAGCCTCCACAATTTGAGAGATTAAGTTCAGAAGCTCTTCCTTCAGAAATAAGCATACATTCTGGGAATCCCCTTCATCCATGGGGGGAGACAACGCTCCATCCTCCCAGTTAGAGAGTCTGCTTGCACTATCATCTAAAGAAACATGGTCCACTTCATCTCCTACTTGGGCATCCCAATTTCCTGAAGCACAGGCAACTTCCTTAGGACAACGTCCCTCAGCTAGCATGCAATCTTTGGCTTGAGATCTTTTTCTGGACAAACCAGGAGCTTTGGGCAAACTTCTAAAGGTTTTGAGTCCATCTGAGAAGGGGGCTGCTGCTCACTAGCCCCCACTCACCATAAATCCCAGGCTTGCTGGATTAACACCATAAAATCCACTGCTGCTGGATCAGAGATGGACGGAGGGTAATCCATCACCAAGGAAGGCTCAGAGAGCAAAACCGAATGAGGCATGACTTCTATCGGCCGCAGCACCACAGACCCCTGTGGCATCACCCATGGGAGGGGGAGTGACCGCAGCCCCTGGAGGGGCAAGAATATTATGCCCACAAGTCAATGGAGAAGAGTGAACTTCACCTGAGGACTTGCCAGATATGCTGCGCAAGCCGCTCAAAGCCAATCCAGGAGAAACCTCCATTTGTGGCCACAGCCCAAGCAATGTGGCAGGGACGAAGGCATTGGCTCAGTCCATGCACCCTGTGAGCCAAAAACACTTGATCCGGTCAGGAAACTGCAGCACAGTGGGATGTAAGATGTCTGTGGCCCAGGCCGCACACCCAGAAAAGACTGACACGCAGCTGCAATCATAATTTGTGAGAAAAGCAATGCCCAGAAAAAGTTACGGCCTAAGAAGCCCACAGCCGCAGGTCACCCTAAGCTTGAAGTCAGCTCACTGTGTATGAGTGTTCCCGATTGGCTTCCCCTCCGATTGTGGAAACATAACCAGCAGGCCGACAAAACAGCACAGAATGGTCCAGGGGGGAGGTGGTTGAAGGTGGGTGCCTCACTCAGTGTGATCGACACAAAAGGCTGTGCTCCATTGAAGAATTGTCTTTCTCCCTTTTATCTCTTTTTTTTTTTACACTAACCAAAACAAAACAGAGCTAGCCCACAGGATTGGTTGCAGACACCCCAAGAGAGGAACACCACCTTGGGTCACTCTCTCTGGGTTACACTGATGCTTGTGATCAGTAGCCCACCCCCTCACAATAAGCAGGAAACTCCAGTGAGGCACCTCATGTATGCAGAGAGCAGGTTACACTGGCTAACACCCACAGAACAGCTGCCAGGAGCAGAAGCTGAGAACCACCATCTGCTGGAGACAGAGAAAATACCGAAGGCGACCCCTAGGTGCACCAGTGTAAGTACCAATGCTGATGTCACTACAAACTTCTGGTGTTTTCTCTGCTGGTAAGGGGAGATAACCCACTAGCCTGGACGGATCTAGCAGAATGATTTGTAATACATTTGCTAAGTTTGTCCATTAATAAAAAAAAGAATCACCTCGTATGTTTTGTTTTTTCTTATAAACCTTTACGTCGTGTAGTAGAAGGGGGGGGGGGGGTATGGCTCAGCAGTCCCGCCCCACAAAGCCTTGGCGTGTGTCAGTGCGGCGGGTTCTCCCTTTCATACCTGCTCTCCGCCTGCTGTTTCAATTCAGTCTCCCTGTCATGGGACCGTCTTTGATATGTCTGTACAGCGCAGCGTATGCCTTGTAGCGCTATACAAATGAGTAAGGAGCAGCAGCAGCACTCGACGCCGTCACCATAACAACAGAACCGGCGAGAATCCCAGGAATGACGCTTTTTCCGGTGACGTCACCCCGTCCCGGAAGCTGGAGTGGCTCTCTTGCGGACAGCGCACTTGACTTCGCTTTACTATCGTGACTAAAGAGGAGCGGGACAACAGTGTTATGTCGGACAACGAGGACAAGTGAGAAGCGAAAAAGATATTGGGTGTAGAATGGGGAAAAATTAGAACTGCGTGTGCTCTTCGTGTGTCTGGTTTTTTTGCTGTTACAACAGGGACCCATCCTGAGCTTTAGTTATTACTAAACAGGATGTTAAGCCTCTTACTTTACAAATAATATCATCATATATCCCTAGCGGGATGTTAATTCTTCCTTCCCCCAATCTCTTTGTACAAGCTCATTTTCACCCGGGAATGTCCGCTGCTAGCCCAAAGGTTCAGATACGATATTTTATTATCCTGGATGGGAGTTGGAAAGTAGCGACAGTTTGCGAACACATTGCAGGGGGCTCATTTTCTCCTCGGGGAAAGTTCAGAAGACTCGAGTTTAGGTGCTCGATGCTGGGGTTGTGAGTGTGTTGGAATTCCCGTTGGATTTTGGGACTTGTAGTAATCGTTTCCCAGTGCACTTTGGGACAATGGCTCTTTAAACGAGCTTCCTTTTCGCATTCTCACACCCTTGAAAACATCAGGAATGCCACGCTGAGTCAGACCAATATATATCTAGCCCAGCGTCTTGCCTCTTGACAGTGGCCAATCCAGGCCTCTTTGAAGGATTGAACAGGTTTTAATTTGAAAATTCGTCCATGTGTAGCTAATTCCTACATATTGCAGATGGTGATCCCTGAGTCTTCCTGGCTAATAAATTATTAATGGATCTGTTGTGTTAAATGGAAAATTGTTATTAAATTACAATGATTAAATGTTTTGAAACTGACACAAAAGGACTCAGAGACATTGGCTTTCTCAGCAGACAAGCAGGGGGATGCAACCGTACATGCTCGGTGATGTAGCTAACGTTGCCTACAATGCCGGGCTGTCCCCAGCTCAGCAAAGCTTTCTTTGACTTCTCTGAGCATGCGTGCATGTGCTGGACCTGTTGTCTGATCCTGCCAATTTTTTTGCTGACTTTGATCAAGTGCCAAAGCTCTCCCTGCTCCTGTCATGCCTTTCAGAGCACAACAAATTAAGCAGCATCGATGTAAATTAACAAAAAAAAACCCAAGCAATAACAGAGTCCTGTGATTCCCATCGGCAGCCCCCCCCCCCCCCCCAATCAACTGGCAGCATTGGCTTTCTCACCTGTTATCAGCTATAGAAAGTGAAGGAGTAGCCTAGTGGTTAGGGCAACTGCCTAGTACCCAGAAAATCAAGCGTTCAAGTCCCACTGGCACTCTGTGACCTTGGGCAAGTCACTTTACCCTCCATTGGCTCAGAAGAAAAGGCCTGGCAATGTACTTCCATGGGTCGCTAGGAGTCGGCACTTAAAAAAAAATCTGATATAGGGCCTTTGATCTGTAAAGCATTAATGTCTCATCACCTCTGTCCACCTCCCCATCCCCTTTCAGTGAACTGTAATTACATATGTAGACAGCCTAAAATCCAGTTGAGTTTGTATCCATTGTAACAGCTCTACTTCTTCATTGACCTGATGAAGAGAATATAACTCTTGGAAGCTTGCTTGAGGGCCCCCCCCCCCCCTGGACTTCCAAAGCCTCTTCTGCTTTCCCAGCCTCCTTTGGAAGAAAGAAGATGCCTAGTGCCTGCTTAAAGGGGTATTTATTCATCCCTGCAAAATCACAGGAGGAGACACATTCTGCCTAGTGACTAACAGGCTGGCCCATTCTCTGTAACTTTGCAAAATAACAGGTCAGAATAGGAACAAGGATTCCAAAATGTTCTCTATGTAATGCAATCTGTGCCTTCAAGTTATTGCTGACTTTCTGGTAACCCAGCAGCTGCTAGGTTTTCTTGACATTTATTTCTAGCTTTTCTATACCGCGCTATTTGACATCAGTGCGGTTTACAGTCAACAATTTTACACAAGGTGGGGAAGTGCCTTGTGCTTACATCAAACATATTAACTGGGATTCATAACATTGAACTATTTACATCTGAACAATGGCAGTTTACTAGTGTCGCTGTTACATTCTTATAGCTGTTGGGTGGTTGTGTTTGTGCAAGGTGTAGGGGAACCGTTGGATTGCGAGTAGTATGAGAGGAATAAATGATGTTTTATGGCTTTCCTGAATTGTGAGAGATCATTGATTGATCTTATGTTGGACGGGAGATTATTCCAACACCTTGGAGCGTAGAAAGAGAATGCCCTGTTTCTAGTTGTTTGCTTGCATTTTGTCACTTCGATCGGGGTTACCAGTGTGTTAGCGCCTATTGACCTTCTTGACCTAATATCGGGGGTATGCGTAATGAGTGCCGTGATGGACGAGGGGGATATCCTATTGATGGCTTTAAACGTGATGAGCAGTGCCTTGTAAGTGATTCTGCCTTCTATTGGAAGCCAGTGAAGGTCCTTTAATGTAGGGGTGATATGGTCTCTTCTTGAGACTCTGCAGAGGACACGTGCTGCGGCATTCATTGCAAGCTGCAACTGGTTTAGGGAACTCTTGGGGATCCCATGTAGGATGATGTTCGCATAATCGAAGTGAGGAAGTAGCAGGGCTTGGAAGACTGTCCTGTTGTCTTCATGTGCCAGCATTGGTCTTAGGTGATGTAACATTTTAAGCTTGAAATATATAGCCTTGATGGTATTGCTTATGTGCGCTTTAAAGTCAAAACATTGATCAAGCGTAATACCCAGATAGCGTGTTGTAGGCTTACTTGGGAGCTCAGCGTCTCTGACCTTTAATGTATTCGGAGGGGAAAAGGTTTTGTTCTTTGTTATGAACAATACCTCCGTCTTCTTGAAATTTATCCGAAGGTTCTGTTCGAGGAGCCAGTCTGTGATCGTGTTGAAGCAGTTAACTAAGGCAGTGAAGTCAGGATGCGCGACATCGAATGGCGTAAACAGGAGGACATCATCTGCGTAGATCAAGCAGGAGATTCCAAAGGATCGAATGATTTCACAGATAGGCTGCATGTAGATGTTGAATAATAGTGCGGATAGGGACGAGCCTTGGGGTACTCCTTGGGTTTGTTGAAATGGATCTGAGGTGTTGTCTCCCATCCTTACATGTTGCCATCGGTCCTCTAGATATGATTTACACCAATCCCACGCCAAGCCCTGAATTCCGTTATCCTGGAGGCGTCTGAGGAGTTGAGTGTGACTGACAGAGTCGAATGCTGCGGCAATGTCAAGGAAGATCAGTGCAAATCCTTTCTTGATATTATCTAATCCTCTGGATAAGGTATTGGTTAGTGTGGTTAGTAGTGTTTCTACGCCGTGAGCTTCTCGAAACCCATGCTGGCAGTCATTTAATGGGGCTGAACTGTCTATGTGCTGTTGAATCTGTCTTTGGACATTCTTCTCAATTATTTTGGCAAGTAGGGGGATACTTGAGATCAGTCGGTATGAGTCGGCTTTCTGAGGATCTAAACTATTGTTTTTGAGGAGCGGGCGAATGGAGGTGTGCTTGAGAGAAGACGGGAATGTTCCTGTTGAGAATGATAGGCTTGTGATCCTTGCTATGATCGGGCTGAGTTCTGTTTTCATTGTCCTAATCCAGTGCGCTGGGCAAGGGTCGTTCGGTGCGGTAGTGGTATTGATAGAAGCAATAATATTTTCGATGTCTCCTGCAGAAGGAGGAGATAGCTCTGTAAGCAGTGGTGGTTGAACTGGAGTATTTTTTAGTGTGGTTCTCGGGGCTATGTCTGTTTTGATGGCTTTTGATTGAAGGTGGTTAGCGTACAGCTGGGGTTGTATTGGTTCATGGTGGGGGGAGGAGGGTTCCTTGGTTATTGATTTCACTAGGTTGAAGAGATCCCTGGCCTTACTTAGGGAGTGGCGAAGAATCTCAGTATGGAATTCTTTCCTTTTGGAGTATGTTAATTCCCGGTGCGCTGATAAGTGTGCTAGATAGGATGCTTGGTCTTCTGTTGAATGTGAACGACGCCATCTTCGTTCCAGTTTCCTTAAGTGGTGAAGAGACATCCTTATATCTGCAGAAAACCATGGCTCAGATTTCCTTTTACAGGCTGTTTTGTTGGATGGGGTTTTTTTCTTCGTTGAGGGTAGATGAGCGAGCGAGCGAGCTTAGTGTGTCATTCCATCTCCTGGTTAGCTCGTAGAGGCTGTCAGAAGGCTGTTCGAGAATTGGAAGTGCGTGATTTGTAATCTGATCCTTATCAAGTTGGTTTATGGCGTCTAGAGTTCACCACAGATATTGTGCTCGTGTGGTTGGTAGAGCAACGTTCCTGTTGCGCTGGTATTCGGAACGTGATTAGACTATGGTCTGACCACGGGACGGGCGTGATGGCTAGGTTGAAGTCGTGATCTGGGCTCGCATTCGCTAGTGGAGAAAAGATAAGATCAAGGGAATTTCCTTTGTGGTGGGTGGGGGCCTTTATGATTTGTTCATAGCCAAGTTCTGACATTGCTTCCAGGAAGGTATTATTATTAGCATTGGTATTTTGTAGAGATGCAAGGTTGAAGTCACCCATCATCCAGTTTACTTTGTGTGGGTTTTCTGGGTTACATGCAAGGTCAATTATGTTAGATAGTTCCTCAGTAGATACAGAAGGAGCTCTGTAGATGAGGTTGATAGTGATGGGTTTGTTGGCTATGGTAACTGAGTCAAGTAGTGCCATGGTATTGGAGGAGGTCAATTGGAACTGGAGTTCGGATCTTGGAGTTCGGACATTGTGACCAGAAGTAGATTGCCGGGCCTTTCTTCCGATGCATTAGAGGGTTAAGTGACTTACCCAATGCCACAAGGAGTGCCAGTAGGAATCAAACCCTGATCTCTTGATTACCAAGCCAGTGCTCTAACCATTAGGCTACTCCTCCACTTCATAGTGGGAACATTTTGGTAATCTTGCTACAGGAAGAAGTTATAAAATAATTCCAGTTATAACTGACTAAAGTATTCTTAAATATTAACAGCACAAGAGCAAGATTTATAGCTTAGGATATTTAAAATTCCCATTGTATTGTCTTCTCCTGCATTCTTTTCTGCAATCAGAAATAAAGATTGCATATTTATTCAAGAACATGCAATTTCTGGACTTGGTAATAGACAAGTAATAATCTTGTGATTCACTTTATTTATTTCTTTATTACAGTTTCTTATATACCGCGCTATTTAGTATCAGCACGGTTTACATCATAACATAACGACCATGACGACAAGCTGTCAGGTTTTACATAGAACAGTCTCAGTATGTGTATTGGGTGTGTATTGAGGCATTCAGTGGATGGTCCTAACTTCCAGCGCATGCCTTGAAGCCTCAGAATGCATATCTTGATGGCTGTCGCTGCTTATTCATTGCACATCTTGGGTAAAGTGTGAGACTGAAAAACAGCATGAGTGACTATGAGGAACAGCCATCAGAATGCAATATCTTGCTTGACCTCTTGGTGTGATATGTATTTTGCCAGATCTCATTTTGAGGTGAGAACAGCAGTTTGACTGGCCTTCTTCAGCAAGCAGGGGTTGAAAAGAATTCCATAAGCAATGCTCTGCATATTTTCCCCACTTGACTGCAGTTTGTCATTCTAATTTGAATAGGATGTAGTACTGCCCAAACTATGCAGTTTAAGGAAGTAATTTTATAAAGGTTTTTGTTGCGTGTATATGCACGTAAAAGTATGTGACTTTATAGTGGATGTTTTTAGGGAAAGACTGCTGATTTTTGCATTTATTTTATATGTAAACATTTATTCCTCACTTGAGCGGGCATAAATATCTGTGGCTTCAGCCTAGCCACTGTTTCTGCTGGATTTTTGCTAGTATTTTGTAAAGGCATATAGGCTAAAAATAGGCGCCATCTACATGGTCTTCACACATACACAACCTGTCATAAAGTTACTCTCCAAAAGCACAAGTATGGAAGATGAGATTGCATACGCTTACTTTTATTCTGTGTTTTATGACCATATTATAATTGTTTGT
Organism: Ichthyophis bannanicus; assembly: GCA_033557465.1. Lineage (NCBI taxonomy): Eukaryota > Metazoa > Chordata > Amphibia > Gymnophiona > Ichthyophiidae > Ichthyophis > Ichthyophis bannanicus. The sequence goes on along the minus strand of CM066031.1, from coordinate 1,002,506,196 downwards.
TTCTATTTGTACTCGCATACTGTTCTGAGCACTTTCATGGAAAGTGGTCTACAATGTAACTGGAAGGTCAGACTGCAGTATCTTTTGCTTGCAGAGTGACACAGGATGCATATCATTATTGTAGGACACCATGATGGAAGAGGAACATAGTTTATGAAATGACTTTTCAGCATTTAATGGCATTTTGACTTTCGCTTTATCCACAGTTTTGATGGTGATGATTTTGATGATGTTGAAGAGGATGAAGGACTAGATGACCTAGACAATGCTGAAGAGGTGTGTTGTCCACACACCTTTACCATTCTCTCTAAAGTTCATGCATGCAGCTATCTCCAGAGCCAAAAACAAAAAGTAACCAATATACCTTTATATTAGGGAAAACACTTTATTAATACATAATTATTAAATTCATAAAAAACTTAAACAGAGGTGCTACAAAAACATAAACAAACTTCATTAAACCAAAACATTCATACCCACTCATACACTTACATTCTTATACACACACACACACATTCATTATACCGTATTTCCCCCTTCCACAAACAAGAATACTAATTCCTACCTACATTGCAGGATCACTTAGTACATTGGTCCCTCCTAACCATCCATTCTAATTGCCTACATTAATCACAACATTTCTTATTGCTCCTATATGTGATAAAGGATATAACATTTTATACAGAAAATACATTATCACATACCAAATCCCGCAATTATTGGCACTTTAACAGCATAACAGTTCATCAAAGATCTTTTATGTCACTGACAACAAATGTGATAAAATACAAACAGACTTTTCAAATAACACATATCCATGAATTATGCTTCATATAATGATGATGATTTCTACTATTTTCTGAGGACATTGTTCCCAGTTAATTGACAAGGTGTTGTCAAATATTTCAAATTGTGTTTTACTTAATAAAGGTGTATTGGTTACTTTTTGTTTTTGGATATTGAGTATATTGGTAACTAGCCTGGTTATTTGGTATAGCTACCTCCAGAGCTACAGTTGTGCATTATTCCACTGAATAAATTGCTACTGTACAATGTTAACTTTATGGGATATATTTGAACAATTTCTCCCCTTTTGTAAACCTGCCTTCTTCCCCTGATAGCATACCAGGAGAGTATCAAACCTTCACAAGCTATTAAGGGTGGGAAGGGAATAAAGATTTGTGGAGGGGAGGTGGAATGGAGGCTGGTGGGGAGAGGCTGGGAGTACTTTAAACCTTTGGAGGTTGAAAAAGGGTTCAGACATCACAAAGGTTAGGAACTCCTGTAATAGAAAGGGAATTGGATTGAGTTCAAGGCAAGTTGCATGCAGGTATACTTGGTATTTTCATGCCCCCCAGAGGCCTTACAATCTGAGTTTGTACCTGAAGCAATGGTGTTCAAAGTGACTTGCCCAAGATCACAAGGAGCAATGGTAGGATTCAAATCTGACTTCCCTGGTTCTCAGCCCACTGCTTAAACCATTAGGATATTCCTCCACTCAGCATATCGGTAGCAAATCTTTAAACTCTGTGCTAGGGATAATAAATGCTGGCTTTGTTCCACATAGATAGGAATATTTCAGAGCGGGTATGGTGAAGGTTTAAGGATATATATAAAAACTTAGAAAATTATGGCAGATAAAGACGGTACGGCTTATGACATTATAAAGCACGGCTATGTGTTGGAGTGTTTCGTTTCCTCTTGCACCTCCACTGTCAAAAAAGCAGCCATGCAGGCTACCCTTTTGCACAGAGGTTGCCAACTCCAATCCTGGAGGGCTGCAAACCAGTCAGGCTTTTAGGATGTCCTTAATATGTAGGAGATATATTTGTGTGCAATGCCCCCATTGTATTCAAATTTATCTCATGCATATTTATTAGGGATATACTGAAAATCTGACTGATTGTGGCCCTCCAGGACTGGAGTTGGAGATCCCTGCTTTAGCATCTTCTTGCCTTTCGGGCTATCCTTTCTGTGCTCCTCTTGGAAAGGGACCTGGGAAAATACTTCATCTACTTTGTCGTCCCCAAAGAGGGTGGATCCTTTTCATCCTATTCCGGATCTTAAGGGAGTCAATGGAAGATTATAGGTCAAATGGAGATGCTGCAGTCAGTCATTCATTCTGTAAAGCAGGGAGAATTTCCTTGGATCTGGTGGAAGCCTATTTCCATATTCACATCCAGCAGGATCAACTGGGATTTGCGATGCTGAGCGGACATTTTCAGTTTTGCATGCTGTCGTTCAGATTGGCATCTGCACCACAGACCTTCTCCAAGTTTATGGTGGTGGTCGCAGCAGCTCTTAGACATGAAGTATATTTGTAGCAAAAAACCTGTGAGAGAGTCAGTTGGACCATTAGATGATAGAGGGGTAAATAGGGAAGTAAGAGGGAACAAGGCTATAACGGAGAGACTGAATGAATTCTTTGCTTCGGTCTTTACTGAGGAAGATATAGGGATGTTACCCATGACTGAAGTGGTATTTAAAGGTGATACTGCGGAAGAATTGAAAGAAATATTGCTGCACCGGGAAGATGTATTACAACTATTTGATAAACTGAAGAATAGCAAATCACCTGGACCGGATGATATACATCCTCCTACTACTACTACTGCTACTACTATTCAGCACTTGTAAAGCGCCACGCACGCAGCGCTGCACAGCTGACCTACAAGAGGTAGCCAACATACAAGAGACAGTCCCTGCGCGTCAGAGTCAAGCTCATCGGAGCTTACAAACTAGTTAGAACAAAACATAAGTTAGAACAGTATAGAGCATTAGTCAGTTGTGCGCGAGGTACGGTTTGGTCAGTAGTTTGGTCATAAATGATGACGGGGGTTAGGGTAAGATGAGGAAGGAGTCAGGATCTGAATGCAACAGTGAAGAGGTGGGTCTTCAGTCTGGATTTGAAGAGGGCCAAGGAGGATGCCTGGCGCACAGACGCAGGTAGGCTGTTCCAGGCGTAAGGTGCAGCAAGGTGAAAGGAGCGCATTCGGGAGTTCACACATCCAAGTGTATTGAAAGAACTGAAATACGAGATTGCAGACCCGCTATTAGTAATCTGTGAACTATCATTAAAATCATCTGTAATACCTGAAGATTGGAGGATCGCCAATGTAATGCCAATTTTAAAAAGGGTTCCAGGGGTGATCCGGGAAACTACAGACTGATGAGCCTGACGTCAGTACCGGGAAAAATGGTAGAGACCATCATAAAGAACTAAATTAGTGAACATGTAGATAGTTATGGCTTAATGTGAGACAGCCAACATGGCTTTTGACAAGGAAGATCTTGTCTTACTAATCTGTTATGCTTTTTTGAAGGTGTGACTAAACAGGTAGACAAAGGTGAGTCAGTTGATATAGTGTATCTGACTTTCAGAAAGCCTTTGACAAGGTCCCTCATCAGAGACTTTTGCGAAAACTAAAAAGTCATGAGATAGGAGGTGATATACTATTGTGGATCAGGAACTGGTTAAAAGATAGAAAGCAGAGGGTAGGGCTAAATGGCCAATTTTCCCAATGGAAAAAGGTGAATAGTGGAGTATCCCAGGGATCTGTGCTGGGTCCGCTGCTTTTTGACATATTCATAAATGACCTGGAAAAGGGAATAACGAGTGAGATTATCAAATTTACAGATGACACAAAACTATTTAAAGTTGTTAAAACCCAAGAGAATCTTGATAAATTGGAAGACTGGGCATCCAAATGGCAGATGAAATTTTAATGTGGACAAGTGCAAAGTTATGCATCTAGGAAAGAACAACCCAAACTATGGTTACACAATGCAAGGTTCCACATTGGGAACCACCAACTAGGAAAAAGATTTAGGCGTCATCGTGGATAACATGTTGACACCATCCGCCCACTATGCAGCAGTGGCCAAGAGGGCAAATAGAATGCTAGATATCATAAGGAAAGGAATGGAGAATAAAACAAAGGATACTATAATGCCTCTGAATCACTCCATGATGTGACCACACCTTGAATATTGTGTGCAATTCTGGTCGCCGCATCTTAAAAAGGATATAGCATTATTAGAAAAGGTACAGAGAAGAGCCCCAAAATGGTAAAGGGGATGGAAGGCTACTCCTATGAAGAGGGGCTAAAAAGGTTAGGGCTCTTCAACCTGGAAAAGAGATGGCTGAGGGGAGATACGATAGAGGTCTATAAATTAATGAATGGAGTGGAACGGGTAAACGTAGATCGATTGTTTACGTCATCGGAATATAAAAGGACTAGGGGACATGCAATGAAGCTACAGGGTAACCTATTTAAGACTAATAAGAGAGAATATTTTTTCACTCAATGTGTAATCAAACTCTGGAATTTGTTACAGGAGGATGTAGTAAGAGCTGTTAGTGTAGCTGGGTTTAAAAAAGGTTTGGACAAGTTCCTGGAGGAAAGGTCCATAAATCATTATTAAAAGGGACCCGGGATATCGCCGCTTGACCCAATACAAGCATTGAGGAACCTGTGTCTTTTGGGGAAACTGCTAGGTACTTGTGACCTAGATTGACCACTGTTGGAAACAGGATACTGGGCTTGATGGACCTTGGTCTGACCCAGTATGGCATATCTTTTGTTCTTATGTTCATTCTTATCTAGATGACTGGCTCATTAGAACCAAATCTGGGGCAGAAACCCTTCAGTCATTGCAGAGTGTGATCCAGCTCCTCAAGGAGCTCAGTTTGCTGATCAATCACAGCAGGAGCTGTTTGACGCCTGCCCAGAGCCTGGAATTTCTCAGGGCTCGCTTTGACACTCAGCTGGGAAGAGTGTTTTCTAACTGTGGAACACTGGTCCAAGTTTGGCTGTCAACTTCGGGGGTTTCTGGCTAGTATGGCGCTCAGTGCATGGGATTATCTGCAGTTTCTGGGAGCCATGACTGCGACCTTGGAGATGGTCCCCTGGGCGTGGGCACATATGCGGCCGTTACAACAGATGACACTTTGGTGCCCTTGTACACAGGATTACACTGTCCATCTATCCCTTCCTCGTGATTGAACGACGCAGTCAGGAGAGGCCACCAAGAGAGACAAGATGCTTTGTTACAAACATTGTCAGTTTCGCTGGATGGGGGGCTCACTGTCTGTGCCGGAGAACCCAAGTTCGGTGGGCCCAGGTGGAAGCCAGATGGGCCATCAATCACCTAGAGGCAAGGGCTATTTGCCTAGCCTTGGTGCTGCTGCTACTACTTCTACTACTGATCAATTGTATAGCACAAAGCATAGTCAGCTGCTCATCAGAGCTTAGCTTAGTCTAGTCAAGAGAGACAACACTGCAGCTGGGGAGAAGGATGTGTCTAGGGGAATAGTAAGGAAGCACATAGTTGGAGAGCAGGAGACTACGCATATCAGGATCCAAAAGTGTGGGTGAAGGTGCAATTGTGCTGTGGTGGGGATTATGATGTGAGTCCTCTCCGATAATGCCATGGCTGTGGCATACGTCAATTGCCAGGGTGGGACCAAGTGCCAAGGGGTGGTGTGGGACATGTCCCTCTTGTTCCTATGGGTGTGGTGCAGTGGCAGCTGCAGGTGCTTTCGGCTCAACACATTGCCAGAGAGGTGAATGTGGAGGCCAGTTTTATCTCAGTTGTCATCTGCTTGATCCCGGGGAGTGGGAGCTTGCCCCATGGGCCTTCGATCTTGTAGTGGACCATTGAAGAGTGGACTTGATGGTGACAACAGTCATTGCCAAGGTTCCCACCTTTTTCATCCACCACAGGGAAACAAGGTCCAGGGAAGTGGATGTGTTGGTCCAGCACTGGCCTCAGGCTCCTCTCCTGTATGTATTTCCGCCATGATAGCCTGGGTGCTTCGGAGGATAGAGTGGCATCCCTATTTGGTGATTCTGATTGTATCGGATTGATTGTGTTGTCCTTGGTATGCAGACTTCATGCGCTTTTCTGGTATCGAAGCCCCTGAACCTCTGTGCTTGGCGGGGTTTGCTGTGACAGGGGCCTGTCCTCGTGGAAGGTCCAGCTCCCTTCTTGCTTATGGCCTGGCCCTTGAAAGGCGGCAACTAGTGCACAAAGGTTCTTCTGTGGCAGTGGTTGACACCTTGCTGAGAGCCAGACGATGGTCTACTTCTCTGGTTTATGTCTATGTTTGGTATCTCATTGAGACCTGGTGCCGTCAGTGCGATATGTCATCGTGGCATGTGCTGATCCCTTCTGTTCTTGCGTTCCTCAAGAATGTGCTAGAGAAGGGGAGGTTGGCTTGGATTTCTCTGAAGGCGCAGGTAGCGACGACTCTTGCTTTCGGGGGCTGGTAGCAGGTTGCTGAATTGCTGCACACCGGGATGTGGCACACTTTCTCTGCAGTGTTCTCCAGTTCGTCTCATGTTTCCGCCTTGGGATTTGGTACTTGCTCTTCGAGCACTCATGCATTCCTCCTTTGAACCTCTTAAGTGGCTACTGTTCAGGATCTTTCCTTTAAGACTGTCTTTTTGGTAGCTATTACCTTAGCATGGTGGATCTCTGAATTGCAGGCGCTTTCCTGTCGAGATCCTTTCTTGAATTTTTTCGTCTGAGGGAGTGACCTTGCAATCATTGCCGTCTTTATTGCCCATAGTACTCTCTCCTTGTCATATCAGTCAGGTTATTTTGGAAGAGATAAGGGCTTGCGCTTTGTGGATGTCCACAGAGTACTTTTGTGTTACCTGGAGGTGATGTATCCTTTTGTCTTTCAGATCACCTCTTTGTCCTCTTAGCTGGGCCTCATAAGGGGCAGGCAGCATCAAAAGCTACCCTCGGCTGCTGGATTAAGGAGGTGATTGCTTTGGCCTATTTGTTACAGGGTAAGTCTGTTCCTAATGGCTTGAAGGCTCACTTGACCCGGACCCAAGCGGATTCCTGGGCAGAATCATCGCATGTTTCACCTTTGGAAATAGGTAGGGCGGCAGTGTGATCCTCCTTATCTACCTTGCAAAGCATTATTGTTTGGCTATCCAAGCTACAGCAGCGATACATTTTGGCTCAATTGTGCCTATGACTGATTTCTTCCTGCCCTGGGGTTGGAGTATCTTTGGTACTTCCCATTTGTCTGGACTGGTCTAGCAAGAAGATCTGGAAGCTGAAATTTTACTTACCATTAATTTCCTTTCCTGGGGTCCTTCTAGACCAGTCCAGTACCCGCCCACTTCAGTCTTGTGCTTTGGCCAGGGATATTTGCTCAATGCAGAGCTTATTTATTTATTTATTTATTTATTTATCTATTTCTTCTATACCGCCCCTTCCAGAGATCAGGGGCGGTTTACATGGAACAAGTAAACAAATTTGTATACTAATGTATACATTACATGGAACAGAGATTTTTTAACTTTATACAGATAATAGTTATTAACAGAGATTTATAACATTGTAACTTTATACAAATAACTGTGCATTAATTGTCGAAACTATTTACATTTTATATACATTAATAAGTTTCTGTAGCGTAGTGTTGATCAGAGTTTTTCTACCTTTTTATAGGTAGTCAGAGTTTTCTATCTTTGATATGTGTGTGTGTGGAGGAATTTATTTCCTTTTTTCATCTCTTGGGAGTATTTTGGGGTGTATGTGGTGGGAGTATGTGGTGGGTGTATGTGTGTGGGTAGTTGAGTGTGGTTTTAGGGCTTTGTGTTTGAGTGTTTGGGGATGGTGTGTGGTTGGACTTGGGGATATGGGATTTCATAGTGTTCGGAGAAAAGGTATGTCTTGAGTTCCTTTCTAAATTGGGTGAGGTCTTTTATGATCCGAAGGTTTATTGGGAGATTATTCCAGAGCATGGGGGCAGTGAATGAGAAGGCTCTGGTGCTGGTGGATTTTTTGTTTTTTTGAATGAATTTGGTATTTCAAGTGAGAGTGTGTTGCGTTTAGTCTGCGAGTTCTTGATTCTGATGGGGCATGTAATAGCATGGATAGATATGATGGGGCGATGTTGTTCAGGAGCTTGAATGTGATTAGGAGGATTTTATATCTGATTCTGCTGTTTATAGGGAGCCAATGCAGTTCCAGCATTATTGGGGTTACATGATCTACTAGGCGGGCTTTTGTGACTACTTTGGCACAGATGTTCTGGGCTCTTTGGAGTAGGTATGTACTTTTTTGTGGTAGGCCAATTAAGAGACTATTACAATAGTCGAAGTGTGGGGTGATGAGTGTGTTGACAACTGATCTAAAGTCATCTTATGTACATAGTTTGGAATTTGTTCATTGTTTTCATTGGTTTCAGAGGCCTCTTCGGAGGATTTCCACTGCTTGTTATGAAATACTGAGGGTGCCCCTAGCTGCACTGGGTTTTATGTCAGTGGTGATGTCACCCAAAACATAGTAGCAAAACCCAATATGTTACAAAAATATAAAGAAAACTAATTTTTGTTGGACTCACTTTGTATAAGGGTGTGCTAAGTGTTATGCGCACCCCTTCCCAAAGTCCTTTTTACTTTAAAAAATGTTTAAAGTGCTCAGTGATATTTATTTATTTACATTCTCTTATATACTGCGCTATTCTGCATCAGTGCAGTTTACATTGAACAAACTGAAATTACATTGAACAGGGCATTATAATTTGGAGATAACTATTTTACAGGGAACATGGGCTATGGAGGGTTAAGTGGCTTGCCCAAGACCACAGGGAGCACCTGTGGGACTAGAAACCCCAGTCCTTCCGGCCCAAGGTTGCTGTCCTCTAGTGGGATTTGAACCCCCGACCTTCCAGCCTGAAGTACCTTGCCCCAACCACTAGGCCACTCCTCCACTCCTTAATTGAACAATATATTCAAAAAAATTATGAAACTTAGCTTAGGCTCAAAAATCGATGTAGACTAAACATGCTGCTTGCTACGTTTTGATGACAGTCATCTACATCAGGGTAAAGACATTGAGTAGCAATCCCGAGTACTCCTTAAGTGAAGAGCCGGCATCTTGACCTCTTTTCACCAAAAGTGTATGCTAATATGAGGGTCTCGGCCATGGTTATAGAAACAGCACCTCAATCAAATCCCCATACAAGATTCTTCTGGGCGGGGTTATAATAAATCTACCAATCACATCAAAGGAAAGTCACCAGCGTCATCCATTCAAATATTCAAGTTTAACCCATTCAGATAAATGCTGCCCAACCAGAATACCCAGGATTGTTCTTTAAAATTCAGTACATTATCCAAGTCACCCCCTGCCAGTGGTGATGTCATGACATAATTTTGTGTTTTTCTCCAGGGAGAGAGAACCCATTTGGACTGTAATAAAATTTCATCTTTTATCATTATTAAGCAAAATAAATTTAATTATCTAATGGGCAAATTAATCCAAAATCTATGTATATGTGCAACAGAATTTTCTGTTGCTGCAGGATCTTTCTCAGTCTGCTGCAGGATTGGCATCCAGAAATTAGTTACTTGCCCCTTTCGTACTCCATCATGGAGGATCTTTTCCCTATTTGGGAACTAGTTGCTTGCTGTTTATCACACACTGTTCAGTTTCTCTGTGCTGTTGCATGTCCTTTCTCAGGAGGACCAAGAGAATATTGAAATCCTGCCTACTGGAGAGGGACAGCAAGCCAACCAGAAACGAATCACCACACCATACATGACAAAGTATGAGCGTGCCCGAGTCCTTGGAACCCGTGCTCTCCAGATAGCGTAAGTAGCCAGCACCAGTGCTGTATGGAATCAGATGCTTGCTGATTCTGTCGTCATACACAGCCGTGTAAGGCAGCACCATCTTTTACTTTTCAAGTTCTCAGCATTGCTGCTTCTATCCTCTGCTGACTGAGATTGCTCCATACCTGTCACAAGAAACACGGATACAAAACTAATCCACGGTCCTAGCTATGAACTAAACGGAGGCTTTGTTTTGCAGAATGTAACCTTTGAAACACTTAAATATTCTAGGCAATGGTGCCTGTTTACAATCAGACCTGCTGTTTTTCCCCAATAGGCTATATGTAACCTGATCCTAGAGCACCATCTAGTGGCAACATGCTATCACTACAGGTGCAGCTTTACATAGTATTTGTTTTGACCATTGTGTAAGGAAGAAAAGTAAAAGGGAAGATTGTAATGAATGGTGTAAGCTGAAGTTTTGTTAATCTTTGCCTTTCAGCATGGAGTTGTAATTTTCTCTGTTGCTGAATTGTGTAGTCCTGGCTCACAATGATCTTGTTTTTCCTTTCTTGTAGGATGTGTGCACCAGTGATGGTAGAGCTCGAAGGAGAGACTGACCCTCTGTTGATTGCAATGAAAGAACTGAAGTAAGTGTGGGTTTTTACAGCATAGAGGGAGAATGAGGGAAGCACAAGCCTGCTTGCTCTTGTCATATAACATCAACTTTACATGAAAGACTTTGAGTGGAGGTGATAGCAGCCAAAACCACAAAGGGGGCTTAGTGGTGGAGAGAAGAAGATCACAACAAGACTTGCTTGCACAGTAGATGGGCACAAATGGGCAATCTGAGTGGACCAAATGTTCTGCCGATATCATCTGTATTTTGTTGTGCCATATCCTGAAGAATTCACCTTTCTTTGTCCTTGGTACATACTCTCTCATACCAGTACATTCAGACCTTTGCCTGGCTCATGGGTGGCTTAGTATGTTTGTGTCTGTCCTGACTCTGTCCCTAACCGATGACAAGACGGCACACAGCAGCATTCCGCCTCGCTTACATTCATGGTGTTAGTGTGGCTCAGAAGGAGGAGCTTTCACCAAAAGAAAAACATGGGAAATATTGCTAATTTTCATGGGTACTGACTGTACAACATTTACAGTTCAGAAATACCGCAGCTTTATCATTTCACCCTTTCTTTTGCACACCTCTACTTAGAGCCAGAAAGATCCCTATTATTATCCGCCGATACCTACCAGATGGGAGTTATGAAGACTGGGGTGTGGACGAGCTGATAATCACAGACTGATCTCTCTTCTGCTCGTGCTTTCTCTGATGGCTTCCTGTGCTGTGAACATTTAATTTAAAATTTTTGCATTTTTACCTTTGTATAGATTTTATTTTTCAAAAATTGTGTTTTCTTATAAGAAAAAAGAAAAGAAAAAGAATGCCTTGGTAACTTGTATTTTTAATACATTCTTGCAACTCTGCCTCCCCTTCAGACAGTAAATGTCTCATTATTGCTCCATGATCAACATATCAAATGGCTTGCAAGTCCCTGAGCATTAAATAGATTCCTCATGCTGCTGCTCTGTGGACAACTTTCTAAATTCTTCAGTTTCTGTGTTTACTTGGGCTCATGCATTGCGTTTTGATTTTGAGGTGTGCACCAGTACATTGTAGTATCAATATGTTAAGAAAATACAGATATGCCCTGGTCTAGTCCTCTCTGCTAGCACAGTTCATGGTCATGGGCTTGTTGGGAAGTAATCTCACTGAAAAATTATTATGAGGCAAAATATTTCCCCATTCCGGTTATTCCTCTTTTAGATCATATCATGATTTGAATCACTTATTAGAAAGCTAGCAGTGGTTTAAAATGCCTCCCAACTTATAAGTTCTTCCCAACTCTGAATCATTATAAGGCAGTTGCCCTCTTTCCATATCACATTGTGTAAAAATGATACTTGTCCCAGTTTTGGTAGGGGCGAGTGAATGAGTGCTTGTTGATTTACTATTTTATGATTACTGTGTAATTTTGGAAGCCACTTTGCATGCAGTGTAGATAAATAAATCATCAACGTGTGTGGTCCTGTGGTCAGGTTCTAGCATAGAAGACATGGGTATAGCTCTTCTAGCTGGCAAATCTTGCAGACTCAGTGAGAGGGCTGAAAGTGGTGCAGGATATCATAGCCTGGGTGATCACTGCCACTCACTATCCTATCCAGGAAGCACTAAGGGAGTCCAGCTTCAGAGGAAACTCCCTTTCCAGACTCCGAGCAGCTTAGAATATATCTGAATTATGTCATATTCTACTACAAGAGAAAACTGAAAAACCTTTTTAGGGGAGTGGGGGGCTAAAATACCTTACTGGCAACCTGTAGTGAATTCAGCGGTATTCACTATGATCCTTTGAGGACCACAGCCAGGTCTGTTTTTTTTTTCAAACTAGGCTAATTCTTAAGTGAAATGTTTGGATAGTCTGAATACCAGAAATGCTTGTGATCCTCTAAGACTTACAATGAATTCTGTTTCATGCATAATAAGTCTTTGCAATTATTGATTCTAAAGCTGCATATTACTAACAGTTATTCAGTTATAGCTGTAATCGCCTTTGTTAATATTGAGGTACAGTTGAGAAAAAGTAAATCCTCCGTCTGGAACAGAAGTGAAGTGACCATCATTAGTGACTTGAGTTGGGAGATCTTGAAATCCTCCTTGGGAGTGGAACAGGGTAACTTGCTTCTGTGTGCTTGGGTACTAGGGGAACCCTTCCTCAGAGGCTGCAGATTCAAAAGCATTTTAATCATGTTATTCAGGTCTCCTGTAGCTTTTTTTTTTTTTAAATTTACTTTGAATAGGTGAGTCGCTGCAAGGAAGAGATTAAAATCCCATTCTTGATTTTTCACCCTCTCCTTTCCCAAACTTTTTACAAGGAAGAGGAAACTGAACTCGGAACACACCTACGCTACTCTTGTAGAAGAGACAGATAGACTATTGTGCCTTGTGGCCAGGAGCTGGTTGCTATGGAGACATCCAATTTCCTCTCCAATCGGGGGCAGCCTTGGGGGCTTCTCAGGAGTATCAGAAAACCATCTCAATGAAGACGCCCATTGTTTTGGGCCCAGCATAGTCTATTTCTCCATTCCCTGGTGTCCCCTTTCATTGGCACCCTGATTCTAGAGTCCCACCACCACAGAATAAAAGGGCCAATGCAAGGAGGGTGGTAAATTGCTTGACACTTGGAGGTCTGTGGTACTCTCCCCTCCTCCAAAAATGGAGTCTCCAGAGAGAGAGAGGGATTCTCAAAATTACAAGCTGAATAGAAACAAACTCACGGTTACTGGTGCAGCCGAACACAAAATTCAAGAAAGCCAAATTCTGGTTCCTCCATGTCTTATTCAAAGCAGACACTGTCAAAGCTTCCTAAGTGTAGGAATTCTGCAGGCATGTGGTTGCTGGTATATTTTGTGCAGTGTGTACACTAGCAGTGTTGCACACAGAACATATAGTTCTACTGTCTTTTTGCCGTGACACTGAAAATTACATTCAGACTAGATTTTATTTGTAATGTTGTTTTAACATCATAATCTTATGCGCCAAATTGTTCTTCCTGAAGTCTTCAGTATTGTGATGTCTAGAGCTGGTGACGCCTTCTTCCTGATACACCTGTGACAAGCCAAGTTGCTGGCACTGTCCCAGACCTGGTTTTCATTCTTGGCTGCTGTCAGTCACACACACAAAAGCCCTTTTATTTGTTTTCTGTTTTCCTAAAAGTAGACATTCAAATACCTCAAAGGAATAAATGCACAAGAGACTGGAATTTTTCAGTGGCAGGGAACTTCTAAAAGGTAAACTGAGTAATGTAAGGAAATAGTTATTTCTTCTCAGAAGGGGCAGCAGAAAAACCCTGGGCTGGCCCTGCTTCCAGATGATCTTTATTCACCTAGTATGATATTAAGAAAAAAAGCTCTCTCAAGCTACTATGGACTCTTTGGGTCCTCTCCCTGTGTTTCAGAAGAATGTACACTCTCTTCACTTGTATCTGGGCCCACATCTGTTGCCAACCACATTGTATAGTCGGGGTTGATGAACACCCACCCTTATGTACAATGATAGAGCACACAGTGTATGCATACCTTCTTGGATACCTCCTCTTGTTAGTCCAGAAGGCCCCACCAAAATGGTCCAAATTGGCCGCACACTTGCTGAGACTGGTCTCAGGTTTAGCTATCATTTCATTTGGTGGTTTTATACTATAAAATTGCCCATGTACCACTCAGCAAGCTATAATCATTGAGAGCGCGGATAAAAAGTGGGTCAGGAGCATTAAGCACTAGATTTGTTTAGTGGCATTCACGGAAGTATTTTTTTGCATGACTTCACTGCATCCAGCCATAACAAGTCCAAGTTTCTATCGGGGCCCTTTTACTAAATGCCACAAACCGGTTAACGTGCATTCTAGTGTGCAATGCCTGCTGTGGTGAACACTTAAGGCATAAGCATGTCAGCTACTGGCCACCAGAATGCACGTTAGCTGGCAATCGCATGCTGATGTGGAGAGTGGGTGGGTTAGGGGTAAATTGTGTGGCGCACATTAGTGCATGTTCACCATAGTGTGGCTGTTATGGGTGCACCTAACAGTATCTCTATGGGTATCGTTAGGTGTACCTGTGTTAATTCTGTCACAATGTATAAATGCATACTTTAACTTAATTGCTGGGAATATACTGCTCAGACGTCTGGCGGTTAATGCGGAGGCTTTGCACTTAACTGTGCATTAAAAATGCGTGTCAAGTGCAAAACCTTTGTGGGATTTAATAAAAGAAGCCCTATGTTTCTACGGTAGCCATAATTCTCATACATTTGGCTGAAAATCCCATGGTAAATGGCATGCCTCCTTCTTGCTCTCCATCCTAACATAACCTCTCCAGTCCAGTAAAAGCCAGCCCCATCCCAATCTCAGCAAAATCCTTATTGCTCCCACCTTTTTGACAGGGAAATTCAAAGGGCACCTGCTGAACAGTGGCTTTACTTTGCCCCACAAAGAAACCTGGCTGAGTCTTGGCAGCAGTAGCTTAATGGTTAGAGCAGTGGGCTGAGAATCCAGGGAAGGTAGGATGCAAATCCCACTTCTACCTCTGCAGCTCCTTGTGACCTTTGGCAAGTAGTTTCACAGAGGAGCTGCGACCACTGGGAAGAAATCTGCACTTGTATTTTACCTGCTGGGAAATTCTCAAAATCTTGGAGAAAAGGTAATACTTAACGGTTTATGCTGATAAAACCTCTATTTTAAAATTTGTGTTTTATTAAGTTAGGGCATAGTATAAAAAGTCAACTTTTCAGTTAGTGTTCATTTCCCACTCATTCAATCTTTGATTTATAGACTCTTAAACCAGTTAAGGGGAAAGGAGTGATTTTGTTTACTTTCAGGTTTAACTGATTATAATCATCAGTAAGTTGTTAGGCCTTTTTTTATTTTTAGTGCCATCAAGTTGGTGTTGACTCATAGCAACCCAGCTATATATCACTGGAAGTAGATTGCCAGGCCTTTTTTTCCGAGGCAATTGAGTGTAAAGTGACTTGCCCAAGATCACAAGGAGTGCCAGTGGGAATCGAACCCTTGATTTTCTGGGTGCTAGGCAATTGCTCTAACCCAGGGGTCTCAAACTCAAATTGCTTTGAGGGCCAAATGAGGACTTGTAGAGT
Organism: Ichthyophis bannanicus; assembly: GCA_033557465.1. NCBI lineage: Eukaryota > Metazoa > Chordata > Amphibia > Gymnophiona > Ichthyophiidae > Ichthyophis > Ichthyophis bannanicus. The sequence continues at coordinate 1,002,490,902 of CM066031.1, read as the reverse complement.
AACCCGGGGGCCGCACAAGACGCAGGCCTCATTTGCATAAGGGCATCATTTGCATAAATATTTGCATAATGTTACCATACACTAACTTTTAGTAAACATGCCTCTTAATGAGTGTATGGATAAAGAAAGACTAAAAGATTTCTACATTACTATAAACCAGTGCCAACCGCCAGGCACATTAGGAACTACTAGAAACACTGCTCATTTAGAACCCATAGCAAACCTGCCGTGTCCTAACAGCACTACCAGGACTCACAAAGCACCATACCCTACCAAAAGGCAACACTGCAAATATTAAATCAACACATTTCAGAGAATAACAATACATGACCTACTCGGGAAAGAGAACAAGTGGCAATGTCAAATAGGAATTACATAAACAGAATACCTCAGCTCAGTTACACATGCAGAACATACACCATCACCAAACAAGGAATCACAATTTAGAAACAGGAAGACAATTAAACTGGGAACCCCAAAAGCCAAACTTAGAATGTACAACACTGTAGAAATAAAACTATACATTGATTTCCTTTTGTATTAAATAAAGTGCAGACGTTAAAGATGCACATTTCCAAGAGCTGACATATTTCAGTTAATAAATTCAAAATAAAGAGAGATTTTTCTACCTTTTGTGCATTTTTTTTTCAGTTGCAATTGTTCCATTCACTTTCTTCTGGTTTCTTTGTGTCTTCTGCTAACTCTCCATCGTCTGCTGTCCATTTGTCCTTTCTTCTTTCCTAGTTTTTTTCCATTCTCTCTACATCTGCTTTAACATACTAATCATTCTCCTTTTGCTCTTTCCTCATTCCTATTTCATCCACTCAAATTTTACCCCTCCATCCTCAATCCCCACTTACTCTCCCAATACCCGGCCAATTGTAGATTTTTCTTCCCTCCCACACAAAATATATTTCCCCTCTCCATTTCACTCTCCCAGCCCCATCCCATTCTAATCGTCCCCCAACATCAACTCCCTTCTAGCTCCTGCCCCACCCAGCATCCGCTCCCTTCTAGTCCCCGCATCATCAGCCCATTTCCAGTCCTAGCTCCCTCCCCTCACAGCCCATTTCCTTTCCAAGCCCCCCTCCCCATCAGCCCATTTCCATTCCAAGCCCCCTTCCACTCAGCCCATTACCATTCCAAGACCCTGTCCCCATCAGCTATTTGCAGTTCAAGCTCCCCCTTCTACTCGGCCCATTTCCAGTCATAGCACCCCCCCCCCCCAGTCCATTACCAGTTCTAGCCCATTATCGGTCCTAAGCCCCCCAACAGCCCACTTCCAGGCCTAACCCTTCCATCGCCCTATCTTCATTCTTAGCCCCCCCATAACCCCATTTCAGTCTTAGCCCCCCAATCAGACCACCTCCAGTCCTAACCCCCATCTGTCCATTACCAGTCCTAACCCCCATCACCCCATTTTCAGTACTACCCCCCCCCAGCCACACATCAAGTCCTGCTCCCCCCCCCCCACATCAAGTCCTGCTCCCTCCCTCCCTCCCTCCCTCTCCCCCGGGAAAATTAAACTTTAAAAAAAACCCAGCTTCTGCTGCTGCTGCTGCCGGGGCCGGCAATTGCACCAAAATCGCAAGTCCCGGGGGCTCCGTTCCCCCCCCCCCCCTCCCTTCCTTCCTGCTTGCCTGCCAGTTCTCCGCTTCGGCTTTGGCTTTCAGAGCCGCGAAGGGAGAGCTTCTCCCTCGTGACTCTGTTCAGCCCGCTGGGGCAGATGGGAAATTTCCCATCTGCCCCAGCGGGCTGAACAGAGTCGCGCGGGAGAAGCTCTCCCGTCGCGGCTCTGACAGCCAAAGCCGAAGCGGAGAACTGGCAGGCAAGCAGGAAGGAAGGGGGGGGAGCGGAGCCCGCGGGACTTGCGATATTGCTGCTATTGCCGGCCACGGCAGCGGCGGCAGCAGCAGCAGAAGCCGGGGTGTTTTTTTTTTCCCCCTATGCATCGCGGGCCGCACAAAGGTCTCTCGCGGGCCGCGTGTTTGAGACCCCTGCTCTAACCACTAGGCTGCTGCTACTCCTCCTCCCTTGTTAGGGCTTAGGAATAGATTAATTAAGGCCTTGCAGTTCATCTTGAGGTGAACACTAAACAAAGTCCCTTACACTTTTTAGGTATAAATGCATTTATTTATTTATTTAGCTACATTTATATCCCGCTTTTCACCGGGTCAAAGCGGTTGGGGGGTACATTTAACACGAGAGGATTTGAGACACATACACTAATTTTACAGGGAACATGGGCATTAGTTCAAGTATCCCTATTTCCCTAGCAACTTTAAATAACTGAATAAATTTAAATAGCTAAAACACATCTCTAAAACTAAGATGCAGACAGCAGTCCAGTTGTGAGATGGGGGCTATCCATTCTTTTGCAAGGAGTGTCACATGTATGATTTTATCCCTGTTGGTGAGAGGTCTTATGTGTGCACTAGATGTAAAGCACTCTTAGCTCTCAGGGAATGAGTCCAATCTCTGGAGTTTTAGAGTAGCAGACTTGGAGGAACTGAGGCAGACAGTGATATATATGTGAGACCTACAGGGACCTAGTAGAGAAGTCACACCTTTAGTCTGGTAGCCTCTAACCTGCTATGGAGGAGAGAGGTCAAGTGAAAGGAGAGTATCACTGGCTCCCAATATGTTTCTGTATCCAGTTCAAACATCTCCTGCTGACCTATAAGTGCACTCATTCTGCTGCTTCTCTCTACACCCCTCCTTGGAAGCTCTGGTCTTCTGGCAGATCTCTTCTATCTGTGCCTGTCTCTTCTACTACCAACTCCAGACTTTCATCCTTCTATCTTGCTGCTCCTTATGCCTGGAACAAACTACCTGAGTCTTCATCAGGCTTCATCTCTGGCCCTTTTCAAATCCAGGCTGAAAACGCACCTCTTGCCACTTTTGGATCCTGATCTGCTTGGTCTCCTATGTGTTTCCTTGCCAGTCCCCTAAATGTGTCCTTGCCCTCAACTATTGTATTGAATGTCTTGACTAGATTGTAAGCTCTAATGAAAAGGGACCGTCTTTTACATATGTCTGTACAGTGCTGCATGTGTTTTGTAATGCTATACAAATGATAAAAAGTAGTAATAGTAGGAAGTGATCCTGTAGCTAGGACCTGTCCTCCAGTTGATGTAATATTCTCACACAGAGGATGTGTCTCTAGGGCCATGTGCCCATAAGGGAGGGGTTAGGACAGCTGTTCTAGCTGGTGATTCCATCATTAGGCATGTGGATAGCTGGGCAGCTGGTAGATGTGAGGCTTGCCTGGTAACGTGCCTGTCTGGTGTGAGGGTGACTGGCCTTGCATGTCACCTAGATAAGGTTTTAGATAATGCTAGGGAGGAGCCTGCTGTTTTGGTACAGTTTGGTACCAATGACATAGGAAAGTGTGGGAGGGAGGTTCTGGAAGTTAAATTTAGGCTTTTAGGTAGAAAGTTGAAATCCATAACTTCCAGGGTAGCATTCTCACAAATGCTTCTTGTTCCACAAATATGACCTAAAAGGCAGGTAGAGCTCCAGAGTTTCAATGCATGGATGAGACGATAGTGCAAAAAGAGTTTTGGATTTGTTAGGAGCTGGACAAAATATTTGGGAAGAGGGAAGACTTTTCCAAAAGGATGGGCTCCATTTTAACCAGGGTGGAACCAAGTTGCTGGCATTAACCTATAAAAGGAGATGGATCAGCTTTTAAACTAGATAATGGAGGACAGCCAACAGTTGCCCAAGAGTGTATGGTTGAGAATGATGCATCTTTGAAGGATACTAGCAAAAGAGGGAAGTTAGGGCATCTGATAGAGAGGTTCTAATAAAAGTAAATTGTAACCCAGCTGCCTTTAAGTAAAAAGCAGACGGGTAATTTGGAATCTTTCAGCTCTGTCTTTTGATAGCCAAACTGGTACTATGAACAAAAAGCAATCAAAAGACGGGTAATTTGGAATCTTTCAGCTCTGTCTGCTTTTTACTTAGGCAGCTGGGTTACCTTTACTTTTATTAGAACCTCTCTATCAGATGCCCTAACTTCCCTCTTTTGCTAGTATCCTTCAAAGATGCATCATTCCCAACCATGCACCCTAACAGTATGGCATATCTTATGTTCTTATGTAAGGATACTGTGATACTGAGGGCTGGTGCTACCTTTAGAAAAACTAGGCAATCGCCTAGAGCACTGGTCTTCCTGGTGCACCACTGCTGCCTCTTACCAGAATGTGCATTGGAGGCAATGCTTTTAAAATAACCTCAAAGCGCTAGAGTTACCTTCCGCTCCAGCACTGTGGTGCCATTTGTAGTCCAACCCCTTTCCAATTTTACTTCCATCCCCCTGCCATCAGGAAATGGAAGCGAAGGGGAGTGGAAGTACAATGGCACTGCAGACCAGGTGTATCCTGTGCTTTAAGAAAGGTGGAAAGAAGGCCAAATGTCAGTATGGTTTGAAGGTAAGGTCAGAGAGGCTGTTATAGCCAAGAAAGAATCTTTCAGAAAATGAAAAAAGGAGCCAAATCCTGAAAATAGGAAACAGCGTAAGTACTGTCATGGTAAATGCAAGGTATTGATAATGCAAGCAAAGAGAGAATTTGCAAATAATCTTGCCATGGAAGCAAAAGCACATAAAAACATTTGTAGAAAAACATCTGTGAGAGCCAATTGGACCATTAGATGATAGAGAGGGGTAAAAGGGGCACTAGAAGAGGATAAGGCCATACTGAATAAGATGTAGAAAATTTACCCATGCCAGAAATGATATTTAAAAATGATGTATCAGAGGAATTGAAACAAATCTTGATAAACCAGGAAGATGAAATACAGGAATCTGATAAACTAAAGAGTAGTAGCAAATCACCTGAACCAGATGGTATACATTCCAGGTTGTTGAAAGAACTCAAACATGAAATCTTAGACCTACTATTAGAAATTAGTAAACTATCATTAAAATCATCTATAGTATCTGAAAACTGGAGAGTGGCCAATGTAACACCAGTTTTTAAAAATGGGCCCCCAGGGGTTATTCAGGAAACTACAAACTGGTGACTCTGATGTTAGTGCCATGCAAAATGGTAGAAACTATTATAAAGAATAAAATGATTAAACATAAAGAGAGTAATGGTTTAATAGGACAAAGCCAACATGGATTTAGCCAAGGGAAGTCTTGTTTCTTTAATCTGTTATATTTTTTTGAAGGTGTGAATAAACTGGTAGATAAAGTGAATGGTTAATATAGTGTATCTGGATTTTCATAAACCTTTTGATAAGGTTTCTCATGGGAGACTCTTGAGGAAATTAAAGACTAATGAGACAGGAGGCAGTGTGCTACTGTGGACTGGGTACCGGTTAAAAGATAGAAAGCAGAGGGTAGAGTTAAATGGCCAATTTTCTCAATGGAGAAAGGTGAATAGTGGAGTACCCCAGGGATCTGTGTGGGCCTGCTGATTTTTAATATATTCATAAATGACCTGGAAAAGGGAACAACGAATGAGGTGATCAAATTTGCAGATGACAAAAAATTATTCAAAGTTGTTAAATTGCAAAGGATTGTGAAAAATTGCAAGAGGTCCTTGAGAAATTGGGAGACTGGCCATCCAAATGGGAGATGACATTTAATGTGGACAAGTGCAAAGTTATGCACTTAAAGGAAGAACAACCCAAATTATAGTTACACAATGCAAGATTCCACATTAGGGATCACCAACCATGAAAGGGATTTAGGCGTCGTCATGGATAATACCTTGAAAACCTCTTTCCCAGGTTGCAATGGCAGTCAAGAAAGCAAATAAAATGCTAAGAATCATAAGGAAAGGAATGGAGAATAAAACAAAGGATATTATAATGCCTCTGTATCGCTCCATGGTGTGACCACACATTGAATATTGTGTGCAGTTCTGATCATCATATATAAAAAGGGGTATAACAGAATTAGAAAAGGTACAGAGAAGAGCAACCAAAATGATAGGGGTATCCTTCCATCCCCTTTATCAGGAAAATCTTAAAAGGTTAGCATTCTTCAACTTGGATGAAAGATGACTGAGGGGAGATATGTTTAAGGTCTATAAAATAATGAATGGAGTGGAATGGGTAATTGTAGACTGGTTGTTTTACTCCTTCAAAATGTAGAAAGACAAGGAGCAATGTAATGAAGCTACAATGTAGTACATTTAAAACTAATCAGAGAAAGCATTTGTTCGCTCAATACGTAATCAAACTCTGCCAGAGGATGTAGTAAAAACTGTTAGTGTAGCTGGGTTTAAAAGAGATTTGGACAAGTTCCTGGAGGAAATTAAATTGGACTGGGGAAATCCACTGCTTACAACTGGGAAAAGCAGCATGAACATAAGATATGTCATACCGGGTCAGACCAAGGTCCATCAAGCTCAGTATCCTGTTTCCAAAAGTGGCTAATCTAGGTCACAAGTAACTTGCAGGTTCCCAAAAAGACACACAGGTTCCACGACTTTATAATTTTTCCAAGCAGTGGATTTCCCAGGTTCTTTTTAATAATGGTTTATGGACTTTTCCTCCAGGAATTTGTCCAAACCTTTTTTAAGGCCAGTTACACTAACAGCTTTTATTACATCCTCCGGTCATGAATTCCAGAGTTGAGTGAAAAAATACTTTCTCTTATTAGTCTTAAATGGGTTACACTATAACTTCATTGCATGCCCCCTAATCTTTCTTCTTTTTGATGACATAAACCTATCTGTTTACCTGTTCCATTCATTAATTTATAGATCTCTTTCATATGTCCCCTCCGCCATCTCTTTTCCAAGTTGAAGAGCCCTAGTCTTTTAAGCCTTTCCTGTTAATGTTATTTCTACTAAGGTAGAAATTGATCCGCAAATCCTTTTAGATTTTCATTCTAACAAGATAGAGACCATTCAAGCATCGTTTGCAGGATTTGTTTCAACTCTGGTAATTACATCTGCAGAATCCAAGGTAAGCTTTGGTCTACTTTTGATAATATTAAGGAAATCTATGTGGTTGAGACTTTGACCGCATTGAATAATACCTTTAGTCACTTGGAATCATGCTCCATGGGAATTTTTAAGTCTTTGAAGGGCTCTGTAAAGAGACTGGTTGCTGCAATTGTTAATGCTGCCTTTTCACAAGGGGTAGTTCCAGCTGATTTGAAATAAGCATCTGTTTCTCCATTGTTAAAAAATTCTTCAGGCGATAAATATGATCAAGCTAATTATTGTCTGATTTAATCTTTAACATGTTTATCTAAGGTTATTGAAAAATAGTATTAACACATTTTCAGCAATTTTTCGATATCACAATGATCTGCCTGATTTTTAGTTTGGCTTTTGGCCTAATTATGGCGTGGAACCGCTTATGTTAACTTTGATGGAGAAATTTATCCCTGGTTTTGACAAAGGTATGAGCTACTTGTTAGAGACGTTAGACATTTCGTCAGTGTTTGACGCAGTTGATCATGATATTTTAATTTCGAGACTTGATTCACTAGGGATACATGAAGTGGTTTAGATCTTTTTTAAAAGATAGACAAGTACAAGTTAGATGTTAAAGTGGGGTTTCCTCTTGGCGAATTTTGAAAGCAGGAGTACCACACTGATCGGAGCTTTCAGCCATGTTATTCAAAATTTACATCTCTCCTCTTTGTTAAATCTTTAATGCGTTAGATGTGAATTATTGGATATATGCAGATAGTGTCCAATTTATTGCCCCAGTGTTGTCATTAATAGATGGTTCTTTGAAGTATGTTTCTTTCTTTATTAATGCAGTTAGAACATGGATGTCTGGGAATAAATTGTAAACCAAACAGAAGTTTTATATATTTCGTGGAGTCTACCGAAGCCAATTTCTACCTTTAAATGATAGACATCGTGATTCTCTGAAAATTAAATCTGTTGCTTGGGAACTGGGTATATTCCTTGATATTTGTTTGAATTTTCAAATTCACATTCAGAAATTAGTAAAGACAGCTTATTACAAATTACATTTGTTAAAACATTTGAAGTCACTTTTGACACCTGATAATTTTTGTACGGTAATTCAAACTTTGGAACTTTTGTCATTTGACTTGTTATAGTATTCTGTTGGGGCTTCCTGCAGTGTCAGTTTGCCCATTACAATCGGTTCAAAATTTTGCAGCACGTCTTGTGACAGGTTGCAGTTATTCAGTGGATATTATACAGCAACTTTTCAATCTACATTGGTTACCAATAAAATGTCAAATATTGTATAAAGTGATTATTATTACGTTTAAATGCATTCTTCACCAGGCCCCAGTGAGTCTTTCAAGTCATTTGTGGCTATATTATCCACAAAGCGTTGCGATCTTAAGATGCTAATTTACTTGATGCCCCATTGTTTCGAAAGATTCATTTTCAGACTTTATGAAATAGGTTGTTTTCCATAAGTGCTCTGGTTTTGTGGCATTCATTACCTGATGAATTATGAAAAATTTCTGAACTGTTGCTTTTTCAGCGGAAAATAAAAGCTCATCATTTCAAACAAGTTTTCCTTTGCAGACAGGCTAGTTTTTTTTATTATATTTAGTATCTGTATTGTTTGGTTTAATAAGTAGGTTTTAAATTATGTTTAGATTTTTTGATTTTTGTATTATTGTTTTATTGAAATATTGTGTTTTTTGTACTCCGCCACATTAGTTTGCAGATTATAAATTATTTAAATAAATCAATAGGGGTATCCTTCCATCCCCTTTACCATTTTGGTGTCTCTTCTTTGTACCTTTTCTAATTCTGCTATATCCTTTTTAAGATACAGCGACTAGAATTGCACACAATATTCAAGGTGTAGTTGTACCATGGAACAATACAGAGGCATTATAATATCCATTGTTTTATTCTCCATTCCTTTCCTTATGATTCCTAGCATTCTATTAGTTTTCTTGGCCGCCGCTGCACATTAGGCGGAGGGTTTCAATGAGTTATCCACGATGATGCCTAAATATTTCTCTTCGGTGGTGGTTCCTAATGTGGAACCTTGCATCGTGTAATCACAGTTTGGGTTGTTCTTTCCTAGGTGCAAAACTTTGCACTTGTCCACAGTAAATGTCATCTGTCATTTGAATGTCCAGCCTTCAAATTTATTAAGGTCCTCTTGCAATTTTTCAGAATCCTCTTGGGTTTTAACAATTTTGAATAATTCTGTGTCATCTGCAAATTTGATCTCGCTTGTTATTTCCATTTTCACGTCATTAATGAATATGTTAAAAAGCAGCAGACCCAGCACAGATCCCTGTGGTACTCCACTATTCACCTTTCTCCATTGAGAATGGTGACCATATAGCCCTACCCTCTGCTTTCTATCTTTTAACCAGTTCTTGATTCACAATACTACACTGCCTTCTATCCCATAACTTTCTAATTTTGCCAAGAGTCTCTCATGAGGGACCTTGTCAAAGGCTTTCTGAAATTCCAGATACACTATCTCAACCGGCTCACCTTTGTCTTCCTATTTATTCACACCTTCAAAAAAATCTAACAGATTAGTAAGAGAAGACCTACTTTGGCTAAATCCATGTTGGTATTCTCCCATTAAACCATGACTATCTATGTGTACATATTCAGTAATTTTGTTCTTTATATGACTTCTACCATTTTGTCCAGTACTGACATCAAGCTCACTGGTCTGTAGTTTCCTAGATCACACTTTGAACCCTTTTTAAAAATTGGCATTATATTGGCCATTTGCCAATCTTCAGGTACTACAGATGATTTTAATGATAGTTCACAGATTACTAATAGTAGGTCTTCAATCTCATATTTCAGTTCTTTCAGCACCCTTGGGTGTATGCCATCCAGTCCAGGTGATTTACTACACTTCAGTTTATCAAATAGTTGTAATACACTTTCCCGGTTTATTGATATTTCTTTCAACTCTTCTGATGCATCACCTTTAAATACTATTTCAGGCATGGGTAACTTACCTACATCTTCCTCAGTAAAGACTGAAGTAAAGAATTCAGTTTGTCCTCTATGGCCTTGTTCCCTCTTAGTGCCCCTTTTATCCATCTATATCCAATGGTCCAAATGATTCTCACAGGGGTTTTGCTACAAATGTACTTGAAAAAGCATTTATTATGCATTTTTGCTTCCATAACAAGCTTTTTTTGTTCAAATTCTCTTTTTTGTCTGCCTTATCAATGCCTTGCATATAACTTGTCAGTGCTTATTTTGTTTCCCGTTTTTGTCATTTGGCTCCTTTTTCCATTTCCTGAAAGATGCTTTTTTGGCTACAACAGCCTCTCTGACCTCACATTTAAACCATGCTGGCAGTTTTTTGGTCTTACTTCGACTTTTCTTAAAGTGTGGAATATATTTGGTCTGGGTTTCCAAGATAGTTTTTGTAAACACTACCTATGCTTGATGTAAATCTTTTTAAACTTTGCAGCTGCTCCTTTTAGTTTTTTTTTTCTTAACTATTTTCCTCATTTTATCATAGTCTCCCTTTTGAGAGTTAAAAGGTAGTACTATGGATTTCCTTGCTGTCCTTCTCCATTTGTTAAATCAAATGTGATCATACTATGACCATTATTGCCAAATGGCCCCAACAACCTTATCTCTTGCACCAGATCCTGTGTTCCACTAAGGACTAGGTCCAGAATAGCTTTCCCTTGTCAGTTCATGAACTAACTGCTTTAAGAAGTATTCATTTATTTAATCTAGAAACTTTATCTCCCTAGCATGTCCTGCCGTGACACTGAGCCAATCGATACCAGGGTAATTAAAATCATACATTATTATTACTGTGTTGTAGCTTTTGTTAGCTTCCCTGATTTCTTTTAGCATTTCATCATCCATTTCTTCCTTCTGTCTAGGCGGTTGGTAGTATACCCCCACTGCCATTGCCCATGGACTCTTTCTACTTTTTGGCAACCTGACAGATACTTGTGACCTGGAAACAGGATATTGGGCTTGATGGACCTTTGGTCTGCCCCAGTATGGCATTTCCTATATTCTTAGGTCTCATTACTTGAGGTATGAAAACAAATTGTAAGCCCTCTGGGAATAGAAAAATATCCACACTACCTGAATTTAACTTGCCTTGAGCTATCAATTGAAAAAGTGAGAGTAAATCCAATTAAAAAAAATGCCTAGCACACACTGAAACCAATTAGGGCACTGCAAATAATGCATATGCTGAGTGGCCACCAGGGGAAACATACAAACAGATGTGGCACAAACTAGCAGGAATTTGCCTTTCATGTATGTATTGAACTAGGCTTATATACTGCTTTTCTACCAGTCAAAGTGGTGTACATTCAGGTACTGCATATATCTATATATTTCCCTTGTCCCTGAAGGGCTTATAATCTGTGGGGGGGTTTTGTACTTGAGGCAATGGAGGGTTCCGTGGTTTGCTAAGGCCACAAGGAGCATCTGTGGGACAAGAAACCCTGGTCCTTCTGGCCCCATGTTGCTGTCCTCTAGTGGGATTTGAACCCCTGGCTCTCTGGCACAAGGTAACTTGCCCAAACCACTAGGCCACTCCTCCCATATATATAAAAAAAGAGTCTGTTCACATTTGTCTCCCAGTATCCAAGTGTGTTACACACTGTATACCTTTTGTCAATCTCATCAGGGCTGTACTAAGGGCTGTGCAAGCGTTATGGCTGCACAGAACTCAAGCAAGGAAGGAGCACTGATGTCATGGCTTTCAGGAAGCCTGATAAGAATGAGTTTTTGTGTGCAGCTGGGTGGGGTAGGACACCAGATCCGTGTGTTGCACAGGTGCATTTCTAGCTTGGTATGGTCTTGAGTCTGACAGAGCTGTCACTGGTGGTGGTCAGCTGACTCTAAAAGCATTGGCCCCTGCCAGTGCAGATAGACACCTCCATATTTTGACTGTGAGCATAGAGATCAGATCTCTTTAGCTTAGGTAGACACTTTAATCTTTCCTGCCAATGAATGATAACAGTCTCTATATAGTTTATATGTAGGGATCTTAGTCCTTTCCCAAAATATAAACAGCAATCTGGATTCAGAAAACTGTGTTATTTATTGACTTGTTTATTTGGGCACTTATTTTTTTTTGCTTTCTTTCAAATGCCTCCAATGAAGGGAGGGGGCAACATAGTTTTTTGATTTGTTTCGGGAGCAATGTCATCAATAGGGCATTCTAATTCTCAATGGCATGCACTGTTGAGCGATAGTGTACTCTATTGATGACATAGGAAAAGAAACAAAACTTCAGGTTATTTTTCCTGTCGTCTCTGGTTTAAAACAATATGAAACTGCATTGGAAATGTCATTTCCAATGAATGCACATGCCACATACGTGATAGGGAATGAGGTAATAAATGTACACTAAGCAGGAGAAGGATCTTGGGTGATCACGTCTGACGATTGTAAAGGTGCAGAATAATGTAGAATGGTAGCGGATGCCCAGAGCCAGGGAAATATTAGGGTGTATAGGAAGAGGCGTTATCAGTAGAAAAAGGTGATGCTACTAAATCTATATAAATCATTGGCAAAACCTCTGGAGAACTGTGTTCAGTTCTGGAAGATGTATCACTATTGGGGGATAGATAAATTAAAGAGTCAAAAAAAAAAAAAGACATCCGATGATCTGGGAGAGAGAAGACTTGCAGTAGGAGAGTTCCTGAATATCTCTCCACTTACCAGCTTTCAAACGAATTCCTGAGGGCCACGTGCAGAATTTGTTTCAATACCAGGACTATCCTCTACATCATGGAGAGTACCAGTTGAAAAGGGAAAGCAAGAGGATGCAAAAATGGTTTATGAGGCAGAACATTCTGGAAGCAATTTTACAAATCTCTGCATTGGGATAAAGTCCGTGAGCATGCATGAATGCTTCCTTTGAAATATACCATGAATGCAAAGAACCTTCAGACATTACTCCTGCTTCATTGTGTGGCTACACTTTCCATAGAAAATAATTCACATAGATTTTGAAATGCAGTCCACTTTTCCTCCTGCAATCTAAACACTGTCCCCGGGAATGCCATCTCTCAGATAGACCCTTTCATCTTTCCTCCCAATGAGTGATGGCAAGTACGTCATGGAACAGGCATACTTTTAGCCCAGTGGTTCTCAATCCAGTCCTCAAGACACACCTGTAAATGTAAATAGTTTTACACTAACCACTGTTGTTGATTTGTATATAGTTACCCTTGTTACAGTCCTAAGTTACAATTCCTGTTACAATGTAAGCAAAAGACCGTTTGTTCTGATGCAAATTTTTGTTATTTGTAAACCGCACTGATACTAAAAAGCACGGTATATAAGAACTGTAAATAAATAAATAACACCTAGCCAGTCAGATTTTCAGGATAACCATAATGAATATGCATGAGAGAGATTTGCATATAACAAAGGCCGTGCATGCAGATCTCTCATGCATATTCATTATGGTTATCCTGAAAACCTGACTGGCTAGGTGTACCCTGAGGACTGGATTGAGAACTCCTTTTTTAGCCACACTGAGGGAATGACATGACATTTTCAAACAGACAATTTATATAGGTAAATCATATTTCTCCATGAACAAGCAGGAAGAAGTCCTCATGTATGGGTGACGTCCCCAATGGAGCCCTGCATGGGAAGGCTTCCCAGCTTTCTTTGGAAGCTTTTGGGAACCCCATCGTGCATGAATGCCTGCCTTCCCAGCTGCTGCGGTGCCATCTTATCTCCAGTCTGCTTTTTCTGTGGAACCCCATGGATGTGTTCTTGTTAGCTGCTGAAAAAGAGTTCATTTTTGGGCCCTTCAGGGTTCTTTCTTGTTTTCCTAGTGCCTAACCACCTGTCATTAGGTGCACTGGTCCTAGATTTTTTGAGTTTTTCCTTCTCTGCTCTCCGAGAAGGTTTTTCTATTTTAATTCCCGGGCTTCTCTTCATTGGCTGGAGACATTAAGCCCTTTGATTTTATGGTGGCCATTTTTCTGGTCATGTCAAAACCAGCTTGCGAGTTCAAGAAGTGCATTCGGTGTGCATGCACCATTTTGGTTACCAACCATCATAAATGGTGCCTTCAATGTCTTGGCCCTAATCATGAGCCCTCCTCCTGTAATCTGTGCCTTCAGATGACCAGAAAGGGCCTCAAGGGCTGGGAGAAGCAGCATGAGTCACTCTTTGAGCCGTCAGACTTGGTGTCCACGGCCCTGGTATCAAAGTTGGCGTTGATGCCCTTGCGGGGTTCTGCTGAGGCCTCGGCATTGTGCGGTGTCCATGCTCACTCAGAGCCAAGGGATCATGGTAACATGGAATAGAGGCTCTCCATTAACTTCTGGTCAGAGCCAAGAAAGGATCCACCATCTGCCCCATCAACGTTGAAGGAGGCAGCCAAGAACCGTGCCAAGGGCCTCAGGCATTGACACCAGAGCCCTTCTTGGCACAAGGGTGATGGCCAGGAGCGATCAATGAAGGTGCCCCATCAAGAGGAGTCGACTCCCAAGGCCTCAGAGGGCCACTGGCAATCTCCCGATGCCCTAACCATCGTGGAGTTCCTGGGAGGGGTGCCAGAGTCAGTGGCTGAAGTTCTTGTACCAGCCTCGACGTCCTCAGAGACTACAGTGCTGACAGATTACCTACAGGCCCTTGTGGTGTACATGGCGGCTCTCTTGGCTGTAGAGGTCCTGGTGGCCCCACTGCCTTTGGTGGTGTTGCCACACGCTGTGCAGCTTATCCTGGAGACCCATGTCCTCCATGCCGAGGTGGGGACATCGAATCAGTGGTCGGAGTCCACTCTGGTTCTGACCGCCATCTCCTTATCTAGTGCCTCAGGCTCTGATGCCCTGATGCATAGGCGCCCGAGGATGGACCACTATCAATCCCATTGGCGGCCGTGATGCCAGGAGGAGACCCAGCATTATTTCAATTTCCTCTCGGAGTCGAATTCCGAAGGATGAGAGACGGAGGAAGAATTGCCGGTCTCCAAGAGGGAGTCCCCGGAGCTCCCCTCGGACCCATCCCCCTTGAATGAGAGACAGAAGTTGCCCCTGGAGGACATGTCCTTTCAGGAATTCATCTGGGACATGGTGAAGGCCATCCTGTTCTCCCTCGAGATGGAGGACGAGCTGAGGGTGGAGGAATTAGAGAACCTCCAGTTACCCTCAGCCCTGAAGGAGACCATCACAGTGCCCGTGCATAGGATCTTGCAGTGGCTGCTATTCCATGTGTGGGAAAACTCACTGATGGTGCTGGCCATCAGCTGTCGACTCGATTCAATGTACCAAGTGCAGAAGGCCCTGTGTTTGAGAAACCTCAGCTGCCTCAGGATTTTTTTAGTGGCGGAGACCACCATGAGGCAGATTAAGAGCTTGAAGATGCACTCTTTGGTGATCCTGGGTTGAGACGCCAGGGCCCTTGATGACTTCAGGAGATGGTGCTTTCAGGGTCCCATATTGGTCACCCGCATACTGTCTTACCAGCTCTACATGGGGATCTTCTTGAAGGACATTATGGGGGACCTTAATGAGTTTAGTTTCCTCATCCTGGAGGAGTGCCTGAACTCCTTTCACACCCTTGTGGGCTATGGGAAGGACATCTCCAATTACATGGTCCGGGCCACTTACAACACCTTTGAGTCAGTTGGTAGGGTGACTGCAGTGGGTATCGGGGTGCGGCGACTGTTCTGGTTCCAGTCATCTAACATTGAGCAGTGGGTCCAGGACAATCTGGCAGGCATGCCGTGCTAGGTAGAGAACCTCTTTGGCAAGCTGATGGAGGAGGGGGCAGGTGAGTTTGAGAAGAAGACGGTGACCATCTCCACACTCTCACGCAAGGCGGCTGACCCTTTGAAGAAAAAATACCAGGGAAAGAAGCCCTTTTACTGGCAGAAGTGTCAGTATGACCAGAGCCCTCAGAGTGCTCAGCCAAAAGCACAAGCCCTGCATTAGCACTGGCCTGCCAAGCTGCAGGAGGCTCAGCCTGTGCCCCAGCCCCAGCCAGTGTTTCTCAGGACTGTAGCCAATCACCCACTCCCCGATGGGATGTCCCCTCAAGTGGGGGCTTGGCTTGTCCACTTTGCACACAGGTGGCCTTTCATCACTGCAGACTCCTGGGTACTGCAGATCATCATGGAAGAGTATCTGTTGCATTTTGCCCAGCTCCTCCCCCCCCCCTTTTTCCCAGGGAGAGTATCCTCTAGACCCGCACCACCGCAGTCTTCTCCAGGCGAAAGTTGTCTTCCTGTTGGCTGAGTTGACCATCGAGCCTGTGCCCCTGGCTCAGGTCGGGCGAGGCACCTACTCCCACCTACTTCCTCATCCTCAAGAAGACAGGGGACCTCTGACCCATCTTGGACCTCAGAGACCTGAATTAATTTCTTGGTTCAGGAAACATTCAAAATGATCTCCCTGGGAATGTTGCTCCCATATCTCCTCAAGGGCAATTGGCTGTGTTCCTTGAATCTGAAGAATGCGTACACACACATCCCGATCCATACTTTTTACAGAAAGTACCTGTGCTTTGTGCCAGGTGCTGCCCTTCAGGCTGGCATCGGCCTCCAAAGTCTTCACCAAGTGCCTAGCAGTCATCGCCACTTACCTTAGGACCCTGGGGTTTTTTGTCTTCCCCTACTTAGACAATTGGCTCATAAAGAACTCCACGCTGGGTGGAGTGTGGCACTCAGCCCTCCTTACAATTCAGGTGCTTGAGTGGGCTGGGGTTCATTGTAAATTACCCCAAGTCACATCTTCAACCTTCATAGCAGCTTGAGTTCATTGGGGCCCTACTTGATACCACTCAGGCCCGAGCCTTTCTCCCAATGGACTGCCTGCAGTGGCTCACTGAGGTGGTCGCCACTATCTGTCAGAAGCAGCACATGATGGCTTGGGGAATGTTGCAGATGTTAGGCCACATGACCTCCACAGTGCATGTGACCCCTTTGGCCACTTCCAGATGTGCCAAGCTCAGTGGACTCTAAGCATTCAGTGGCAGCAGGTTATGGGCTGCCGCAGGGACTGGGTGATGGTTACCACTCCCCTTGTGGAATCTCTACAGTAGTGGCTGGAACCACAACACTTGCTCTAGGTCTCCCCTTTCAATTGATGCCACCCCACCAGATGCTCACCACCATCGTGTCAAAAATTGGGCTGGGGCAGTCACTTAGATGGCCTGCGAACGCAAGGCCTGTGGTCGGCGCAGGAGAGCCTGCACCAGATAAATTTCTTGGAACTGCAAGCTACTGCAAATGCCCTCAGAGTGTTCCAGACACATCTGGTCAACCAGGTTGTCCAGATCCAGACAGACAATCAGGTGGCGATGTTCTATGTCAACAAGCAGGGGGCACGGGATTGTACCTCCTGTGCTGGGAGGTGGTATGCCTCTGGAAGTTTGCCATCACCCATAGCATGAACTGAGAGTGAGTTATCTACCTGGAGAGCTCAATGCCCTGGTGGCACTGTTCCCTCTAAGCTGTGCGCGCGTGCTCACACCTCGCCGAGCGAGCGCACATACTTTACAACAGAGCGCACAAAAATTACAGTTCTGATTCTGATAGAAAACACCACAGATGTCTTAAAATTTAAAAGTTGTGATTGTAATTACTAGAAATTTTCCGCTTCATTTAGTAATCGTCTATTTTCATTTAATTTGATTAAAATCAATGTGGTGTACATACTGTATTCTGATGTGTAGTCAAATTTTAAAGTATATAACTCCAAGTGTCGTTATGTGGCACACAAAAATTTAACCTTCCTTCAAAAGCCGCACAGCTGATATTTTATGCGCACACAGCCTACAGGAAATTAGAGGGAACATTGCCTGGTGGACCATCTCAGCTGGGTCTTCCAGCCACATGAATGGACCTTCAACGGGATTGTACCTCCTGTACCTCCTTCCACTTGTAAATATGTTTATAACACTAGATTATGTAAATACCTATGAAACACATGTAAATATGCATATAACCTCACAATTATCATTCTGTATAATTCCAAATCAGTGTTATGTATATGTAAACAATTTAGACTACTGTTATATGTAAAAGATTGCTGTGACAAAAGTTTAATGTAAAACCACTACTGATCGCTGGAAGAAGCGGTATACAAATGTAACCAAATAAACAAACAAGAGGGTAAAGGAGCGCATCTTTCGTGAGTGGGGCACTCCATCGGTGGACCTCTTTGCCATGCCACACAATGTTCAGGTGGATTGCTTTTGCTCCCTGATGGCTTCCAGGGACCGGCTGGCCTCTTATGCTTTCCTTCTGAACTGGGGAGTGGGTTGGCTCTATGCATACCCTCTGATCCTGCTGATGGCAAAGACACTGTTCAAGCTTCAGGTGGACAGGGGGACTATGATACTCATTGCCCCATACTGGCCCCAGCAGCTGTGGTTCTCCCTGCTGCTTCAGCTCTCCTGGTGGGAACCCTTTCATCTGGGCTATGACCCCGACCTCTTCTCTCAGGAGGAGGGGGGGGGACCTTGCTACATCCCAGTGTCCAGTCCCTGGCCCTCACAGCTTGGATGTTGAGTGGTTAGTTATCTCAGGGCTTAACCTGCTGATGGAAGTGGGGGCAAATGCAGTGACAGAATTCAAAATGGCATGGGACAGACACAGTGGATCCCTTTACAGCAACAGGATAAAATAAAAATAAACTTATCTAATTTCTCAACAAATAGGGGTGTCATACATGGAGCGGTGGGTTCACCCCTAAACAAAGACATGGGGAGGGGTGGCCTGCACAGAGCGGCAGGTGCACCTACTCTTGCCATCTTACTGGGCAGACTAGATGGACCGTACCAGTCTTTATCTGCCGTCATTTATTATGTTACTAGGTTACTATGTAATGTGATCTTGTATTTGTTGCTGTACAATCTTCTCCGTTATCTTGGCCAGGAAGGGCAAGCTTGAAATGGGTCTATAGGATTTTACGTCTGTTGTTTAGAATTCTTGAGAAGGGGCCTGATGAAAGCAGCTTTTAGTGGGGCTGGAAATAGTCCTTTGGAGAAGGAGATCTTCATAAAGTGGTGGATGTATGTACTTAGCTCAGAGCATGCTGTTTTAATCCAAAAAGATGGACATGGATCTGCTGGAGAGGTGGCAGTGTTGAGTCCTCTTATTATGCCCTCTATTTGTTCTGTTGAATAAGGGTGGAAAGCTCTTAGAACAGGGATAGTGGGATCATTGTTCAGAGTAGTGTAAGTTGCTATTGTCTGGTTGCTGGAGTCGTTGTTATCAGGTGTGGAGATACTGGAGGTGGGGAATATGATATCGGTGTTTGGGTGAATGGCTACCGGAGGGGGAGTTGTCATATTAGCTTTGGCCTTAAAGTAAGTAGAGAAGACCTGTTGGTGTGGTGTATTTTCAGTGTATTGCCTTGTGTTGTCTTTTATTAGAGACTGAGTGATGCTGAAAAGCTCACGAGGTCTGTTGATGGAGCACATCAGGATGTTCGTATGATGTTCTCTTCTAAAATTAACTGCGTTGCGATGCTCTTGTAAGGTCTTAAGATAGACAGTAGGGTGGTCCATAAAAATGAATTCCTGAATTCCTTTGCTCCCTGGCCTGATTCTGGTTCCATTTAGGTAGAAAACACTGTGTACAAAGTTTGAAGCCAATCAAATAATATTTAGGGGTGGCTCAACAAGTCTTGAGATTTCCCCCTGGGATCAGATGACGAAATGTTGCATCATCTTGTATCATCCACTCAGTTCCATGCTGATTACATTTGATTGTGTCATATTTGAACTAATCTCGTCTCTGAGAGGTGGCAAAGACATTGTACTATTATCTTTGTATCTTTATTATTTTCAGATGGCGAAAAAACGTGGTTTTTATCTCATTGAAGAAATGTCCACCACAATTCTGGGGGCCAAGCTCCCCAGCAAGGAGCAAGTGTTAAGTGTATTTTTACATCACCATATGACATTAAACAAAGGCGTTAGTGAAAGTGCATCTATTGTAACAAGTGAAGTAGAAGCTTACAGGGAAAAGGCCAGGCTTCCTGTTCAAAGAAATGACAAAATTCAAGAAAAAGTAAAGAAATTGTTCAATCAGTGGAAACTTTTGAAGAAAAACAAAGGGAGAGGAGGGAAACAAGAGGCAAATGAAAAAGAATTCCAGGTTGCAATGAAAAACCTATTTGATGTGGCGCATGCCAGTGCAATGTCTTTAATTCATATTCAAGAAGACAAAGAATTCTTAATAGCGCAACGAGAACCAGGGCGCCGCGGCTCAATGTGCGCGATGGACAAGAAACTGGCCAACACGAAAGCAAGATTGCAACAGCGAGAAGAAGAACTGAAAAGGCGCAGACAAAAACATGTTGCCGAAGCCGAGGCAACTACAAGCCAAGTTCAGCTGGAAGGATCTTCTTCCTCAGCAGAGTCAGGTGAAGACTCGTCGACATCTGCGGATTCAGATAACGGACAGAAGAAAGCAACTCCACAAACGAAGCAGTTTCGACCTAACAATGTCTGGACCCCAGAGCTTACAGCAGCCCTGGATCGGACAGGGACAACGGATCGCAATGCTCTGTTTGTGGTAGCTGAAACCGCCAGAAGTCTGGGACATTATCCTGGGGAGCTCAATATCAGCCGCTCCAGCGTCAAGCGCCATAGAGAAAAGCACCGTCAGCAACAATGGACGGACCTGCACAACGCATTCAAAGCCGAAGGCAAAACATGCATTGTGCATTGGGATAGCAAGTTATTGCCATCTCTCCTCTGTCCAACCACATCCGTTGACCGCCTTCCAGTTTTGATAACGGCTGTCTCCACTGGAGAAACACAACTTCTTGGTGTACCAAAACTGACATCAGGAACGGGCGAGAATCAAGCTGCAGCAGTTTATGAACTGTTACAGGAATGGTGTTTGGATGAAAAGGTTGCAGGCTTCTGCTTTGATACAACTGCATCGAACACGGGACGTCGATCAGGAGCATGCATTCTTCTAGAACAGAGACTCCGTCGCACAGTCTTTCATTTGGCATGCCGCCATCACATTTACGAAATAATTCTTGGTGCAGTATTCTCTACATGCCCTGGAGCTTCATCGGGTCCCGATGTCCAACTCTTTTGCCGGTTCCAAAAGAATTGGGGCTCCCTTGACAAGTCCAACTATCAAACTGGAAAAGACTTGGAGGTGCTGCAACCTGACAGGGATCGCATCATGAAGTTTGCGGAATCCAAGTTGGCACAGGGCAATCGCCGAGATGATTACCTGGAATTCTTGGAGTTAACGATTGTCTGCCTTGGAGGCAATCTTCCTAGTTTCAATTTCAAGAAACCCGGAGCTTTCCATCATGCCAGATGGATGGCAAAAGTCTTGTACTGTCTCAAGATTTGGATGTTCCGAGGACAACTCAAAGATCTTACCCAACGGGAGGAGTCCTGTGTTCGTGATGTGAGCATTTTCTCCATCCTGATTCATGTAGAAGCCTGGTTTTCTGCCCCTGATGCCGCAGTTACTCCTCAAACAGATTTGGAGATGCTGAAGAAACTACACTCTTACCACAATGACCGTGTTGGAAGAGCGGCCAGAGACAAACTGCAACAGCATCTGTGGTATGTGTCAGAGGAGCTTGTGGCACTGTCACTGTTCGATGAAGCTGTTTCAGCACCGACAAAGCGGGCCATAGTGTCGGCCATGATCCCGGCAGAATCAGATGAAAGCGATAAGGATGATGACGAAGACGAAGATCCCCCAAAGCGGGTCGAATTGAAAAGTTCCATGATTCCACCACTTGAATCTTTTGCAACTCGCAAGTCAATCCGTTTCCTGAAACACCTCGACATCAACAGTGATTTTCTTAATGCAGACCCAGAAGACTGGGAAGAGAATGCATCATTCAAAGACGGTCTGAAGAAAGTAAAAAATCTTCCAGTGATCAACGATGTGGCTGAGCGAGGGGTCAAACTCATTGAGGAGTTCAACGGCCGACACACCACAAAAGAAGAGCAACTCCAGTTCCTTCTGGGTGTTGTCTCGCAACACCGTAAGATGTTCCCCACATCGTCAAAGTCCTTACTAGCATCTGGACCACATTGAGTGCTTGGCAAGCATGATACCCCCGTCTATGAGCGGATAATACCCAGTGGTCTGACGAAGCCTGGGGGGGATCCAGGGGCCTGATAGATAGGGACCTTGAGCCACCCCTAAATATTATTTGATTGGCTTCAAACTTTGCACACATTGTTTTCTACATAAATGGAACCAGAATCAGGCCAGGGAGCAAAGAAATTCCTACTTTTATTTTTTCCCCTATGGCAGTGGACCACCGTAATAGACAGTCTTGTCAAGTTGGAGTTTAGAGTTACGCCATTTACGTTCTAACTTTCCGAGGTGCCGTAGGGACTCTTTTAAATCAGCTGTGTACCAGATAGGAGCTATGATTCGTTTGGAGGTAGAACTGCAGCTTTACTTAAAGTGGAGTTCCAGGTGTTAACTAACTCAAGTAATTCAGAGGTGTCAGTTTTAAGATTGTGTAACATACTCTCTAGGAATTCTTCTTTGATGAATGGTCGAAAACGACGAGGGTGAGTCAGAGTTTGGTTTGAGGAAGGTAAAGGAACAGTTGATGATTGGGGGATGTGGAAGAGGATGGCCTTGTGGTCTGACCAAGGTACTGGTAAGATTTGTAATTGATGCACATCATTGACCAGCTGAGTAGTTGTAGATGAGGTCCAGGGTATTACCTCCAATATGGGTAGATTCATGTATTATTTGATTATAGCCCAGGGAGGTCATAGCATCAAGGAAGGTAGAAATATGTTTCGCTGAAAGTGCAGGGAGATTGAAGTCTCCTAGTATCCAGAGTGGCTTTTTCTTTGTGGAGGGGGTTGCATGCCATGTCGGACAATGGACAGATCATCAGCAGATGTAGCAGGGCTCGGTAGAACAAGGCTGTTGAGAGGTGATTATTGGAGATCATAATGGTGTCCAGGGTGTTTGAATTATTTATGTTATGGCATTGCAGTTGGAGATTATCTTTAGCTATGATAATTACTCCACCACCTCTTTTATTAGCTCTTGGGCAGTTGAAGAGGACATAGTTTGGGAGTTTTAATTGGTTTGTGATGACAGTGTCTGTGTTTAACCATGATTCAGTAATAAATAGCATGTCGAGCTTATAGGTTTCAACATAGTCAGTGATTACAGGCCATTTGTTTCGGACTGAATGAGTGTTTATTAGCATGCATGCTAGGTGTTGTTTATGCAAGGGTTTCTCATTATGCCTTTTTTATGGCGGTTGACAGATAATATGGATAAGGTGCTTATGGCAAGGACGCTGTGTTATTGTATCATAGTGTGGGATTCCTTGCCATCTCTGCCCATAGTTACGTATGATGGGTATGAGGCCCTGTTGTTGGGAGAGAGGGTCAGCAGGAAAAGTGGGATGAACTAAGAAAAGAATAAGTAGGAGAACGGTGAATATGTCTGACATTCTGTTATGAGTGGAAGAGCTGTGATAGAACGTATTTAGTGGGAATAAGGTGATAGATAATTACTGGAACTAAATTTAAGCAGCGTGTTTCACTGCAAGAAAATGTTGAACGGTGAAACTGCTTAAGTATGTGGTAAATGGAGTTGTTACATGGTTGCAAAAATTCTGTATTAGATTGCAGATATAAGGATGCAATATAATTGACTTTCAAACAGAGGTTATAGATTTACATGAGGAGAGGGCATGATAAAAATAGTATTATCACGTAGAAGGCTGGCCTTAGCTTAACTGAGAGTCTACAGATTACAAGACATGTAGTATAGTATAATATGGTAGACAACTTTGTTTAATAGCTATTAGGTTATAAAGTACCTCGATTTCGGTACTTCTTCTTCAGGCGCCTAGGTTCCATGCCTAAGGGCCACGCCAAAGGGCCCTCTGGCAAGGCCCTCAGGCGCAGGCCCCACCAGGCACGGGCACGCCAGGAGGCGCTTCGTTTTAAAAGTCCCGCGTTGGGCCTTGAGGTGGAGAGCAGGAGGGGTTTCTTTCCTCCTGCTCTCTGTCCCGATGCCGATCGGGGCTGTGGAGATCGGAGGGCAGCCGGTGTTGGAGGCGCTTCTTTTTTAAAGTCCTGCATTGGGCCCTGATTGGCCTTGAGGTGAAGAACAGGAAGGGTTTCTTTCCTCTTGTTCTCTGTCTCGATGCTGATCGGAGCTAAGAGGTTCCATCACAACTGGGTGATGCTGCATACCCACCTTCGTTTCTTCCCCAAGGTGGTCTCTGCTTTCCACCTGAATAAGTCTGTGGTCTTGCCCACCTTTTAACCCAGGCCTCATGCCAACAGGGTGGAGGCCCAGCTGCACCATTGGATTGTAAACATGCTCTGTTTTCTACTTTAAGTGAACCAGAATGCACCACTGTTCTACCCAGCTCTTCGTCTCTTTTGATCCCAGCAAGCAGGGCGTGGCTGTCTCCAAACGCACATTGTCCATTTGGGTGGTGGACTGCATTTTCTTCGCCTATACTCAGGCAGGTCTGAGTCTTGAGGGTCAGATCATGGCTCACAATGTCTGAGCCATGGTTGCTTCCATGGCCAACCTGCTCACGGTCTCCATGGAGGAAATTTGTAGGTTTGCCAGGTGATCCTCTATCCACACCTTCACATCCCACTACTGCCTGGATAGGTATTCCTGGCACGATAGTAACTTCGGCCACCCCATACTCCAGCATCTGTTTGAGACATAGGTTCAACTCCTTCCCATCGGCCCTTCTGTCCATCCAGGCTAATGAGAGAGTCATCCTGATGTAGATGTAGGCTGTGGATGTTGAATCAGTCAAATCCCAAGGAGGGAGTACACATGCTGTTTCTTCCAGTTCTTGTTGCCCCAGTTGGGCTGTTTTGGTGTTCGGTAGCCTGTAGCATGGGACTTCTTCCTGCAAGTTCACAGAGAAAGTGTAGTTACTCACCTGTAGCAGTGTTCTCTGTGAACAGCAGGGATAAGTCCTCACAATCCTCCCACCTCCCTGTGGAGTTGTTTTTTGGCTACTTGCTTTTGTACCATACTGGAGACAAGATGGTGTCATGACAGGTGGGAAGGCAGGCGTGCATGCATGATGGAGGATCCCAAAAGCTTCCAGTGGAAGCTGGGGAGCCTTCCTGTGTGGGACTCCATTGGGGATGTCACCCATACATGAGGACTTACTCCTGCTTGTTCATGGAGAACACCTGCTACAGGTGAGTAACTACGCTTTACCCACATAAATGATTTTGAAAATTGTCCACCTCATCTTGGCAATTGAAGTTGCAAAGTTGCTTTCTAAGCATGTAACTGGTACCTTTGAAGATAAGTGGCTGAAAAATTCAGTCCTTTTTGGCTGCACTGAAAGAGTTGATCGTCACACAAAATGACTAAGTAATAGAAATGGAGAGCCACCTTTCTGCCCAAGAACAGACTACAGTAAATGTACACTCAAAAATGGTGGAGAAGAAAAACCTGATGTTCGAGGAGAAAATAGACAATCAGGGGAACTGCATCAGATATAACTTCATAAGGATAACAGGGATCCTTGAGAGTGTAACAGATTGGGATTTATTATGCTCATCTGTATTGGAAATACCAGAGAATTTGAATCTCTCACCCGAACATGCAAAGGAAAGGTGGAGTGGTCATTCTGATACACAGGCGTGTTAGGTTCGTTCAGGAAAGCATCCATGTGGGTGAGGGGGGTAGATTTGTTCTCTTGTATGGGATGCTGGAGGGGAGGCCCGTGGTACTGGGGAATCTATATAGTCCAAATGTGTTAGATAGAGTTCTTTATGCTAGTTTGGGCTCACGAGTGGAGCAGCTGCCAGAGGCTCCTATGATTTTGGCAGGTGATTTTAATGGAGTTATGGATGTTGAACTAGATACATCTAGTGGAAGTGGAGATAGGGCGCGTGTGCAGAGCGCTAGAGTGCTGCAGAATTTGAAACGCAGGTTAGGGATGGTAGACCCTTGGCGTTTGCTCCACCCACTGGAAAGGGATTTTACGCATCAATCAAGAGCGCATGGGTCGAGTGCTCGCATTGATTATGTGCTGGTTTCGGAGTGGTTGTTTGCCCAAATAGAGGATGCGCAACTAGGGCCTATAGAGATTTCTGATCATGCGTTGATTTGGGTGGAAATAGAATGGTTAGAGGCAAACACGCGGGATAGAATCTGGCGATTCCCAATGGATCTGTACAGAGACCCTGAGTTTCATGGTTTCCTTAAAATGCGGTGGCAAGAATTCTCAACCCATAATGCTCAGCATAAAGAGGATCCAGAGCTTTTTTGGGAAACTGCTAAAGTAGTCCTGCGGGGGGACATTATAGGGTATGTAGGGAGGAAACGGAAAATGTTGATGCAACAGATTGTTCGCTTGGAACAGCAGGCAGGTAGAGAGAGGAGAAGGCAAGCGTCATGTCCGTCGGCAGTGAATAGGAGGAAATTGTGGGAGACACAAACAGCCCTAAATGAGCTGCTACATCAAAGAGCCAAGAAGTCGTTTCTGTACTACCGCTTTCAGCTCTATAGATATGGAGACAGGCCAGGAAAGTTATTGGCAAGATGCCTTAAAGGCAGTAGGGGGACTGGTACTGTGGCGGCGCTGCGAGACGATCAGGGCCAACTGCATAAAGAAAGGCGAGCGATTGCTCAAGTATATCGGACATTTTACAAGAAGCTTTATACAAGGAGAGCTGGATCTCAGACTGACATGGTAGAGTACTTGAAACAAGTGAGTTTGCCAAGGTTAACGATGGTTCAACAGGCAGAGCTGGATAACCCAGTGACTGAAGAGGAGGTTCAGAGGGTCATTTTAAGAGCGGATTGTCACAAAGCGCCTGGCCCGGATGGGTTTGGGGCAGAATTTTATAAGTTATTAAGAGATGAGTTGGCCCCTTCCCTAGTGGCGACATATCATAGAAGGGTGGATCAGGGGAGATTCATGTGGGGGGAGAATCGGGCGCACATTATTCTTATACATAAACCAGGGAAAGATCCTTTACAAGCTGCCTCTTATCGACCTATCTCCTTGCTGAATTTTGATATGAAAATACTGGCTAAGGTGCTGGCGGACCGTTTGGGTCAGGTATTAAGTGAGCTTGTGCATGATTCTCAAGTAGGTTTTGTAAAAGGGCGATATGCGGTGCGGAATCTACGTAAAATTGTGGCATCGCTGGAGTGGGTAAGAGATAGGATGCAACAGTCGCTTTTGATTAGTTTTGATGCAGAAAAGGCATTTGATCAAGTGAATTGGGATTACCTCAGATTTCTCTTGCCACACTATGGACTGGGAGCTTCTTTTTGCAATATGGTAGAGCTTTTATATACGAGGCCCACAGCTAGAGTGTTATGTAATGGAGTGCTATCAGATGAGTTTACCCTGGAGAGAGGTACAAGACAGGGATGCCCGCTCTCACCGTTGCTTTTTGTGTTGTCACTTGACCCACTGATACGACGAATAGAGATGTCTGATGAAATACAAGGTATAGGCATAGGGAGTCATATGTTTAAGATGGCAGCATTTGCAGATGACATACTGGTTCATTTGCTATCTCCTCAGACGTCGTTGCCCAATTTATTAAAGGAATTTTCTTGTTATGGGGGTTTTGCTGGGCTTTGTATCAATATGGAAAAGTCTGAAGCCATGGATGTGGAAGGGTCAATAAGGGGACATTGGAGAGGAAGTTTTCCGCTTAAGTGGGCAGGTGATACATTTTCCGCTTAAGTGGGCAGGTGATACATTTGTGTATTTAGGGATTCTCCTGATGAGAGAACCGCGGGAGCTATATAGGAAAAACATGGAAAGAATCCTTGTAAAAGTTCGTTCACAGCTTCAGGTGTCTCCACTGCCCTTGTCCTTACTGGGCAGGGCGGCAGCACTGGGAATGGTGATTCTGCCTCGGGTGCTTTATTGGCTGCAAACTCTCCCAGTGTGGTTATTGAAGCGTGATTTAAATGCTATTGACCACGAGATTAGGAATTTCCTTTGGAAAGGTGTGCGAGCTCGCATCCCCTTACATAGATTGAGAAGGAGATGGAAGTCTGGAGGGATAGGAATCCCAGATCTTCGGACTTATGCTCTGGCATGCCAGGCACGGCATATTGGAGACTGGCTAGGGAATACTGAGGTGTATACGCCAAGAGCGCTGGAAGAGGCAGTGTAAATCTTGGGAGACTTTGCGCATGGAGTATGGACTTAGCAGGCGGCATTATTTTGCTTACGTGCAACTCTCTCACTATGTGGCTTCCCTACCACAGGATGCACTGCGGGTGGAAAGATCGGCACAGATATTAGAGTTCTTTGCACTGGGGGAGGAGTCACCGCCTACAATTGCACAGCTGAAAAGACGATTAGATGACTATAGTAGTTTGCCTGATTATAGGGTGGAAGAAGCTTTGTGGGCACAAGAATTGAATATCTTGGTAACTCCTGGTTCACTCCTTCAGGCCTTGAGTGGGATTGCGGGGCTGGTGAGGGGAGCTCGATGGTGGGAGGTACAGTTTAAATGCATCCTACGGGCACATTTCTCTCCAAGACGGGCGTTACGATCCCATCTCACTGAGTTGGGCAGATGCCCAAAATGTCCATGCCCTTTGGCGGACTTAGGACATATGTGGTGGGGGTGTCCGATAGTTTGCCTATACTGGAAGAAGATAGCTGATTTTATGAGTAGGATTGTGTTACAGCGAGTCCGTTGGACAGCATCGCTTGTGGTGTTAGATCAGCTTGGACCACTCCACCCGAAAGGGAAATGGGAACGCCTTTTGGTCAGGAAGGCATGTCTGGTGGGTAAAGGCCCGATACTTCATAGGTGGAGAGAAGCGTCAGGTCCCACATATTGGGAATGGCGCAACAACTTTCACCAACTGATGCTTATGGAAAGGAGAGAGGCTAGAGGAAGTGCTCGACGTTGGGCCTTATTCCTGCTAATTTGGGAACCATATATTCAGATATTGAGGCCTCGTGTCCGAAATGAAGTGCTTCAATTGGGATGAGAAGGTCGTAGGATATTAATAATATAATTAATATGCATGTTCACTATGGGGGGTTGGTTGCTGAAGGGGGAGGCTGTGGGGTGGGAGGGAGGTTGGTGGGGAAAGGAGGGGAAAGGGGGGGGAGAGGGGAATATTGTAAATTCTTTTTTTCTTGCTGTATTTGTATGATTGATTTGCTGAGGAATCCAGGTCTGAGAGATCACTAGAAATGCCATTTTTTGAGGTATTTGTTGTTGTTTTTTATATATTGTTTTGCATGTTCTGTATTATTTGGTTTTCAATAAACAGAGTTTACAAAAAAAAAAAACGTTCAGCAACTTGGAATACAGAGAGGTAATAATTCTGAGCCCAGATGCTAGAATACTATTTTTTTGCGGAGGTTTTGATGTTCATTGCCAATAGATCCATGTGGAATTTAGAGTCTGAAGACAAAAAGGCTGCATCTCTTCTCTTTATAAGCCACTAGAAAGGTGGGATAGAGGAGACAGAGAGGTTTAAATACCTCCATGGCGTAAATGAACAGGAAGAGAGCCTCTTTCAACTGAAAGTAAGCTCTGCAACGAGGGGACATAGGATGAAGGTGAAAGGGATTAGACTCAGGAGTAATATACAGAGATATTTCTTTATGGAAAGAGATGTGCGGAATAGTCTCCCAGTGGAGATCATAAAGACCAGGACAGTATCTGAATTCAAGAAAGCATGGGACAAACACAGAAGATCTCTAAAGGGAAAAAAGAGACTATAGTAGTTGATATGGAAGGGCAGACTAGATAGGCCATTTGGTCTTTTTCTGCCATCATGTTTCTATGAAAAATAAGAGAAATCATCCCATATTGCTCATAGTCCCCAGGGAATACTGATTGCAGGAGTTGCTTCTGCTGATGAATGAACAATTTGTGAATATTGCCATTCTGGGAAATTTTATGATTTAAAGCTTGGGAGAGAAGAGAGATGGTGAAATAAATGGATTAGTTTTGTGAATGATTGCCTTTAAAAGAAAAAAAGCTTAGTTATTTCTGTGTTTTTTTCTCTCACCTTCCCCCCCTCACCGCTTCAAATACATTCTTTGATTTATAGATTATTATCCTAATTAAGAAGACAAGTGCGAAACATAGAAACATGATGGCAGAAAAAGACCACGTGGCATATCTAGTCTGTCCTTCCATATCAACTACAATAGTTCCCTTATTACCTTTAGAGATTCTTTGTGTTTGTTCCATGCTTTTTTGAATTCAGATATTGTCCTCGTATCCACCACCTTCACCTGGAGAGTATTCCACACATCTACCACTCTTTCCGTAAAGAAATATTTCCACATATTACTTCTGAGCCTATCTCCTTTCACTCTCATCTTATGTCCCATTATAGCAGAGCTTGCCTTCAATTGAAAGAGACCCCTCTGTGCATTTATGCCACGGAGGTATTTAAATGTCTCTGTCATATTGCCCTAATCCCGCCTTTCCTCTAAAGTATACATACTAAGATCCTTAAGTCTGTCCTCATATGCTTTATAATGAAGACCACTAACCATTTTAGTAGCCACCCACTGCACTGACGCCAAGCTGCCTATCCTTCTGAAGGTGCAATCTCCAGAACTGCACACAATTTCCATAGCAAGAGTCAGTTAGGGGTTTAAAATAAGCAAAGGTGTAAGACAAGGCTGCATACTTTCCCCCTACCTGTTTAATTTATATACAGAACAAATAATCAGAGAAGCAGGATTGTATGAAGACAATAGAGGTGTGAAGATTGGTGGAAGACTCATCAACAATCTTTGCTATGCTGATGATACCACATTACTGGCTGAAAGTGAAGATGATCAGAAACATTTGCTTCTCACAATCAAAGAACATAGTCTCAAAATGGGCCTGCACCTTAATGTAAAGAAGACAAAGATCATGACAACTGGCATAATCAACAGGTTCATCGTTGAAGGAAAAGAAATTGAAATCGTGAACAACTTTAACCTACTTGGATCAACTATCAATAAAGAAGCAACAAGCAGTCAAGAAATCAGATGACACATTGCTCTTGGCAGAATGGCTTTGAAAGACCTAGATAAGATTCTCAAGAGCAGAGATGGCTCTCTACAAAGATTCGACTTGTTCAAGCCATGGTTTTTTCAATAACATCATGTGGATGTGAAAGCTGGACAGTGAAAAAGATAGACAGGAAGAAAATTGATGCCTTTGAATTATGGTGCTGGCGGCGAATACTGTGTATACCATGGACTGCTCGAATAACAAACCAGTCTGTACTAGAGGAGATCAAACCTAAGCTTTCTTTAGAAGCTCAGATGACAAGACTTCGACTTTCATACTTTGGACACATCATGGGAAGAGAGAGATCATTAGAGAAAGACATCATGCTTGGCAAGATAGAAGGTCAACGCAAAAGAGGAAGGACAGCAATGAGATGGATCGAAACAATAACAGCAGCTACGGGTACCAGTCTGTAACAATGAGCCGCCTGACTCAACACCGAACACAATTTAGGATAGCTATCCAGAGGGTCACCATGAGTCGACTCCGACTCGACGGTACTTAACAACAACAACAACAACAACCCCTCCCTTATCTCTA
Source organism: Ichthyophis bannanicus (assembly GCA_033557465.1). Lineage (NCBI taxonomy): Eukaryota > Metazoa > Chordata > Amphibia > Gymnophiona > Ichthyophiidae > Ichthyophis > Ichthyophis bannanicus. Next base: position 1,002,459,466 of record CM066031.1, on the reverse strand, counting down.
GATTTATTGTTGTCTTTTTGTAGGTCATTGACAAGTTAACGAAATACAATACATACATTTAAAAGATTTTATATTAGATTAAAAACCCATATTCTCTTAGAATCCTTAAATAACTAACAACTCAACAACTAAGATGCAAAAGTGGAATTAAGGAGGAGGCAATTCATCTGACCTTAGTGGTGAGTAAGCTAACAGAATTGCTGCTAAAACAGAGGATGGTGAATATTCTGAAATCTGGTGGATTAGAGGATCTCAGGCAGCAGGCTTTTATCAGAGATAATGCTTGTCAGACAAATCTGATTCATTTCTTTGACTGGGTGACCAGAGAGTTGGATTAAGGGAGGATGTTAGATGTGGTGTACTTAGATTTCAGCAAAGGTTTTGAGATCCTTCCTATTAGGCAATATAAACAATCTGAGTACCTTTGGTATGGGCTCTAAAATGACTGACTGGGTTTGGAACTGGTTGAGTGGGAGGCAACAAAGGGTGGAGGTAAATGACATTCACGCTGAGGACAGGAGTATTACCATTGGTGCACTCCAGGGATCGGTCCTTGGGCTGCTTCTTTTCAACATTTTTGTCAGAAATAATGCAGAAGTGCAATAGGCAGCAGAACAAGTTGGGCCATGGCCCAATCACCATTTTGTCCAAACAGCATTAACAAGCAGGAAATTTGGGGTACAAGGGCAGAGATTGGTGTGTTTAGTCCTCACTAACCAAAAAGGTGTTCTGCTGTCCCTGAGAAGGGCTTTCAGAAAACGTTTGCCTTTTGGAGATGATACCAGAATTTGCAACAGTATTCACACCCTGGAAGGTTTAGAAAACATGATGAGGGATCTAGCAAAGCTTGAGGAATGGTCTAGAATGTGGAAGCTACATTTTAATGTTAAAAAATACTGCCCCATGAATTTGAGCTGCAAAAACCCAAGGAAACGGTATAGTAACAGTGTATGAAGTTCTTCTATCAATAAAGGAGTCTGGAATCTGGAGATGATTGATGATTGATGATTGATGGAGTCAGTCCAGAGGGCAGCTACTAAACTGCTTAGTTGTCTTATGAGCCAATGCAGAAAGCCGGCTCTGAACTCTATACACCTCTATACAGCACATCGATAGTGTGCAACTTCCTTGCTGGCATGCAGAAAGGTGCATATACAGATTATCCACACATTAAACTGTGGTGTAAATGGCAGCGCTAAACTGGGAGAGCAAGCCAAACACATGAGCACAGAAGTCAGCACAAGTTTGGCATGCTCTTCCAGAGAAACAAGAGCACTGCATGACTAATTTGCATATCACCCGACAGTATTTTGATGGCATTGGGGGCTTTCCCAGATGCCTGGATTATCTGAGGTGAAGTATCAAACTTCCCCTCAGATGATCCAGGCATTGGGGAAAGCCCCCGATGCATCAAAATACTGTTGGGGGGCTGGTGCCCCCTACAGAAATCAAAACCCTGATGACCCAGCGGTTCAGATCCTCCCACCCACCCAATTAAAAATAAGCCTGGTGACCCAGCAGCCCCAATACCCCCACCCATCCAATTAAAAATAAGCCTGGTGGCCCAGTGGCTCCGATCACCCCTCCTACCCAATTAAAAATAAACCTGGTGGCCCAAGGGCCCCAATACCCCCCCACCCATCCAATTAAAAGTAAGTTTGTTGGCTCAGCAGCCTCGATACCCTCACCTGCCCAATTAAAAATAAGCCTGGTGGCCCAGATCACTCCACCCATCCAATTAAAAATAAACTTGGTGGCCCACTGGACCCGAACGCCCTCTCCCAGTACCTTTACAATGGGGCAGCAGTGTTGCCTATGCATTCCCGCTCCTGCGCCACTATCTTGAAAAATAGGATGCACTGGATGGGGCCAGGCACTAACATTTTTCAAGATGGTGATGCAGGAATAAGAGCGGGTGGCCAATGCTCCTGTTTCAGGGTACTGGGAGGGATGTGGGGGGTTTGGGGCCGCTGGGCCACCAGGCTTATTTGGTTTTGAACATGGCATGCGGGGGGATACCAGGCTTATTTATAATTGGGTGGGTGGGGGGCCGGGGGGCTCAAAGCAATCTGCTGCCTGAGGCAAGGGATGAAATGGTGCCCCCCATCCTCCGGAACAGGGGACGGGGCTTCCTCAAAACTCCATTTGGAGACCCAACTAAATCAAAAAGATGTTTTGATAATGTGGAGGAAATCAATCTACTACTCATGCCTTAGAGAAGCAACAGTAATAAATAGCTTCCAGAATCCCTGCACAAATACACACACACACACACATCGTACCAGATCTCACCACCACATATGCATAAAAGGAGTTCGGCGACTCCAGCAAAGCACAATCCACCCCTCCACCCCTGCATCCAGCAGAAACAATCAATTTAGGCTTGCCAACTGGCTCCAGATTTGCCCAACAGGGTCAATTCAGGCCTGGAATTTACCTTATTGCAGGCGTGGACTTTTAGTTTGCATTTCCCAATTCCATTTCTTCAGAAAAGCAAAAACTACCTGTCCCTGCCTGGAAGGTGATCTCGCTTGGCGGATCTGGTACCACTCCAACATAAAGGAGGGCTTGACATTCCCAACATAACTCCTGAAACTGCAACACACTGGACCAGCATGGTGTTAATATAAATATATGTTCTACACAAAACAAAGGAAATGCAAGATGCTCACACACCGAGGAACTAAAAGAAAAATTGAGAACCATAGTACATTTTACAAGAGCAGATTATAAAATTATAACTGATTTTATTGTGTTAGAAACTGCATTATGGTTCTCACTTTTTTTAAATATATATTCTGCATCCACAGAAAACTCTCCCTTAACAGTGGTTGCACAACAGGTGTAGGACATTGACCAACCAAACTCAATCTGGTCATCTCCCTTACAAATGTTCTCCAATATGATGCATATTGTGAACTAATATAACACCATACAAAAGTCACCAAAGATATACTGTTGCGGCGAAAGAGTCAGGAAAGGACACCCGGAGTCTCATAGGAATACAAGTCAGTTTATTGTGCTAGCACAGACCCAGAGGAATCATTTCCAAAAACTCTGAGCTCAAGTCAGGGGCTGTACAATCTTTATATACTCAGTTCATACCTAAGTTCAGGTTTCTGACTGGTGCTCCCCTTGGGTGCCTCCCCAATCATATTCCCTTAGGTAAGGGGCTGTCCCTTCCTCCTACAGCACCAGAATCAAAACCAGAAACTGAACAAAGAAGAGAAAGGGAAAGGGGGCAGTCCCTCCTGTGGGCCACAAATGGCCTTGGATTACAGCACAGCCCTTCTCTGGCCATTTGTCCATAAAATTTGTTGCATGGGCATATTTACTAGCCAGGGGCTGAATTCCTTTCATCCTGAGGTGACTGCCACATTCCCCCCTTTGATTCTTCCACCAGCGGAAGCGGGTGGAATCAAATCATCTTAGATAGGACAAGCCCCCTCCCCCTCCTGTGGAAGGGCATGATAATTCCACATGGCCATGACATGGGCAGCCGTCTTCCGTTCTACTGCCGCGTCCATGACTGAGTGGAAAGTACGGATGCAAACTGGTAGGAGACAGGGTAAAAGCATACAACCTACAAAAAACAATAGTACCAGGAATACAAGTGTTTTCAGACCCCCCCCCCCCCCCATTCCAGAGAATACAGACCCAAACCATCCATCCAGGCTAATCCCATTCCAAGTCTGGACAGGTACATGCGCTATCCTCCGCATCCGGCCAGCGATCTCCTCAATTACCTGGCCATGATCATCAATCTGTAGACAGCAATTTGTCAAATTAAATTTTCCACATACTCCTCCTTCCATGGCCAACAGATAATCCAAGGCCAGGCGATTCTGGTAGACCGCTGCATGCATTTGGGTGTTCTGTTTCGTTAAAAGGGTTAGTGCTTTGCTGGTTTCATTAGTGATAATCTGTACAACAGCTTGCAAACGGATAATATGATTCAGCATATAAATGGGAGTGCGGTAGCCATAGGTTCCATCCTCAGCCCATGTGGCAGGGCCATAATACTGTATGATACGTTCAGGTGGCCATTCATTCTCCTTCCAGTTACCTATGCGTAGGAGGTCGGTGCTCCTGGGAGAGCGCCTATTGCGGGCCTCGTAAACAGGGATACCCAATGTTTCTTCCTGAGGGATAGGAATGAGGAAGAAAGAGGGTCGGATCGTGCCGAGTACACATGCCCCAGCCCAGGTTCTGGGCAGGTGGGCGTATGCCCGGTGCCTGCAAATCCAGTAGAGGCCCGGAGGGGCCTCCCATGTGCTGGTAGCTGCCAGGTTGGCCCAGACACCAGCCAGGTGAGAAAAATTTGCAAACTGATTCTGTGGTGCGGATAAATTAGTACCCGACCACCAGGTGGTTCGTTTTGTGGTGGCGTTATAGGACTGCTGCCCTAGGTAGGCCAGCTCTCCCACCTGGGTGGTAAACTGAGGTCCTGCTCGGGCAATACAGGTATGGCCTACAATAGAGGTCTTTAATACCCACTCACTAGTTGTACGGTTTAGTGTTGATTGATTGTAGGGGGTTGAGTAGTTCAACTCCTGGGCTTCCCATGGCCACTGGTCACCCATGTTTGTCCTGCCACAGAAGAAACAATTGGATACATTAAGACTTGTGGCCACTGTCTCGGCCAATTCGATGAAAAGGTTCCACGTGGTGGTGGGCACCTCTATTTGGGTCCTTAGTTCCTCATAGAAGGAGTGGAAGACCAAGGCGGCCTGGGAGGTGTGGGACTTCGTGACTAGACGGATATGTATAAGGGTGCCAGGGTCGGTACCCTGACCCTCTATCTGGAGGCCAAAGGTGGATCCGGTGGCCCAGACACTGGGGTTCATAAGGGTCAGATTGAGGGGGTTACAGGTAACCTGTCTGACAATCGGACATGGCAGGTAACCTGGTCAGAATTGCCTTGCAGGAATCCCAGGTGTGCCCTGTCGGTGCTTTGGGCCAGGATGCATAATAAACACAGCTCCAGGTGGGACAAAAATTATGATCACGGGCTCCCGGTCCCATACAAGATGGGGCCCTCTGTGCTACGGCTGGACACATATATTTGTCATTGTGTGTGTATGTGCGCTCCCAACTAATAAAGCCGCACCCTGCCCTGGGCCACTTGTTGGCATTTATGGCAACGCAGGCATCAAAGAAAAGGGAGGTCAGGATAGTAGTGGAGGATATCTTAGTGGAGTTCAGAAGACGGCCATCAGCTGAGAGAGAACGAACCTCGATAACCTGATAGGTGGGGCTAGACCGGGGGTCATAACATGTTGCATTTTTCTCTGGTACATTGCAAATGGTTAAGTCTGTGCCATTGTGATGGCACCGGGTAGTATTTCGGGAGTTACAGGCGTAATGGGAATGGTACACAAGGGTCTGGGTGACTTTCTGGCCAATTTTAGTTACCTTTAAACAAGGGGCGCAGGAAGGCAGGACTGCAATGGAAGAACCCAGGGCTACTGCAAGGACAATAAACACATATGTTAAACATTTTCAGCTACAGTGATCTGAACTGCCGTTAAGGTTTAAAACAAGTAAGTCCTTCTCCTTCTTTCCACAGCTTCCGCTGTACGTAGACCTGTCAGCTTCCGGTAGTGACAGGAGTAGGGCTGGAGGTTCCAATGGGGTCGATCCGATGCCGGCGCAAGGTGAGACGTAAAGGAAACCCAGGATGTTCTTCAGAGGTCCAAGGGTCGACTTCCTCGTCCGCTGCTGGTTTCAGTCTGCTGTTATGTATCCATGGAGCGAGTTCTGCCACCTTTACTGCAGTGGATGTTGAGAGTAGAACAATGTAGGGCCCCCTCCACTGGGGAGCAAGAGGGTCCTTTTTTCACTCCTTAACCCACACCTGGGTACCAGGCAGGAATGGGTGCAGGGGTTCGGTTAGCGAGACAGGCAAGCGGTCCTGTACCCAAGTGTGGAGACTCTGCAAAACAGAACTTAAAGCTAACAGTTCCTGCCTAGTAATTTCCGACTCAATCTGGCCCATGTCCCCCTTTATACCCTGTACAATGGGGGGGTGGCCTCCCATACAAGATTTCAAATGGGGATACCCCTAGTGCTTTGGTTGGGGAGGAGCGTATCCTGAGGAGTGCTACGGGTAGCACTTGGGGCCACTTCAGACGAGATTCCTGGCAGAGCTTTGAGAGCTGGGCTTTCAATGTATTGTTCATGCGCTCCACCTTTCCTGAACTTTGGGGGCGGTAGGCTGCATGTAACTTCCTGTTAATCTGTAGGGCATGGGCCAGCTGCTGGGTAACCTGAGACACAAAAGATGGGCCATTGTCTGAGCCCATGACAAGTGGCATACCAAACCGGGGAATAATTTCATGAAGGAGGGCCTTGCTGACTTCCCTTACTTTTTCATTTCTAGTGGGAAATGCCTTCACCCACCCTGAAAAGGTACAGACCAGAACTAACAAATAGCGGTAGCCATTTGCTCGAGGCATCTCAGTGAAGTCTACTTGAATATTTTCCATTGTAGCTGTACCTACAGACTGAATTCCTGGAGGGGGCAGGGGACCCTGTCGCGGATTGTTCTTTGCACAGGTCAGGCACCGCTGGGTTACTGAAGTGGCCAAGGGCCAAAGCATGGAGAGTTGTTAAAACCCAAGAGGATTGTGGAAAATTGCAAGAGGATCTTGATAAATTGGAAGACTGGGCATCAAAATGACAGATGAAATTTAATGTGGACAAGTGCAAAGTTATGCACCTAGGGAAGAACAACCCAAACTATGGTTACACGATGCAAGGTTCCACATTAGGAACCACCACCCAGGAAAAAGATTTAGGCGTCATTGTGGATAACATGTTAAAACCCTCGGCCCAGTGTGCAGCGGCAGCCAAGAGAGCAAATAGAATGCTAGGTATCATAAGGAAAGGAATGGAAAATAAAACAAAAGATCTTATAATGCCTCTATACCGTTCCATGAATATTGTGTGCAATTCTGGTCACCGTATCTTAAAAAGGATATAGCGTTATCAGAAAAGGTTCAGAGAAGAGCCACCAAAATGGTAAAGGGGATGGAAGGATACTCCTATGAAGAGAGGCTAAAAAGGTTAGGTGTCTTTAACCTGGAAAAGAGATGGCTGAGGGGAGATATGATGGAAGTCTATAAATTAATGAACGGAGTGGAACGGGTAAACGTAGATCGATTGTTTACGTTATCAGAATATAGAAAGACTAGGGGACATGCAATGAAGCTACAAGGTAAACTATTTAAGACTAATAAAAGAAAATATTTTTTCACTCAACGTGTAATCAAACTCTGGAATTTGTTACCTGAGGATGTAGTAAAGGTTGTTAGTGTAGCTGTGTTTAAAAAAGGTTTGGACAAGTTCCTGGAGGAAAGGTCCATAAACCATTATTAAGAAGGGACCCAGGATATCAATGCTTGACCCAGTACAAGCATTGTGGAACCTGTGTCTTTTGGGGAAACAGCTAGGTACTGTCATCAACCCCCCCCCCTGGTGGCTATGCGCAGGCCAAATCGAAATCCTTGCTTCCATTGACTGGGGTCAAAGATCTGGAGTCCTAGGGGATTGCATGTACTCTTCTTGCACTTGTTGGGTTCTAGTAGGGGTAATCTTTCCAATATAGCTTTACGATTATCTCCAGTTTGTCCTGTAGGGCCACCAGACCAGGTGGCATAGTACACACAGTCCCACTTCGGACAGTAGTAGTCTGCTTCTGATGATTTGCTATACGTTGTTGGTGAGTGTGTTCCAGTGCACATTCCCCATCTGTATGCACCTTCAGGACACATATATTTCTCATCATAATAGTAAGCTTGTTCCCATGATCCACACCTGTAGTAATTATTTCTGTTAATTAAGTCACAAGCATCAAAATACAGGTACGCAGGTTGGGTGGGATCAGAGAGTTGACTTGTAGCGTTGATGAGGGCTCCATCTTCATCATTCCATCTCAGTTCCAGGACATAGTAAGATGGATTCTGTCGAGGTCTGAAGCAAGTATGAGTCTTTCCCTTTGTACAGACGTTCAGTTCTGTACCATTATAGATACACTGGCTGACTATGCCAGTACAAGTATAGTAAGAGTGATAAAGTAGAGTCTGACTGATCTGCATTCCAGTTCAGGTGGTGGTTATACAGGCTGCACAAGGGGGCAAGGCAAGAAGGGTTTTCACGTGTCCCAGGGCTACCGCAAGAATAAAACAGTAATTAGTAAGCATCATGATCATAGTCTCTAATAATTGATGAGGTAGGTAATGGTTGATTGAGGTAGATAGATAATGGTTGATTGGTTGATAGAGTCTGCAATGTGGATATTGCAAAACTGAAGGACGGCTCTTTCGTTGATGTCCAGGAGTAGTCTTTACGATGATGGATCTTGTCTTCGCAGTGTGAGTCGCAGTGGTGATGCAGGATTAGCAATCGAGGTCCAGGGGTGACTCTCAGGAATTGCTGCTGGCTTTACGCGACTATGGTGGGTCCAGGAGTCGATTTCTGCCACTTTGACTGCTGTTTGGGGTTGACAACAAGACGATGTATGGCCCTTCCCAATGAGGTGCCAACGGTGTCTTCTTCCACTCTTTTACCCACACCGAGGCTCCAGGCTTGAAACGATGCAAGGGCTCTGTTAGATTGATAGGCAACCGGTCTTGCACCCAAGCATGAAGGCCCTGTAAAACAGAACTTAGAGCCAACAATTCTTGCCTAGTGATTACTGGTCCAATTTGATTCATATCCCCCCTTATCCCCTGAATTATGGGCGGGGGCCTCCCATACAAAATCTCAAACGGGGATACTCCTAATGGCGTGGTGGGGGCTGAACGTATCCGGAGAAGGGCTATGGGGAGAGCTTGGAGCCATTTCAGGCGGGCTTCTTGACAGAGCTTAGATAACTGAGACTTCAGGGTTCGGTTCATTCTCTCTACTTTCCCTGAACTCTGGGGTCTATAAGCTGTGTGTAACTTCCATTGCATTTGCAGGGCATGGGCTAGCTGCTGGGTTACTTGTGATACAAAAGAGGGCCCATTGTCAGACCCAATGGTCAAAGGTATTCCGAATTGGGGGATGATCTCATGGAGCAAGGCTTTAGTGACTTCCCTGGCCTTCTCAGTTCTAGTGGGAAAAGCTTCCACCCATGCAGAAAAGGTACAGACTAGGACTAACAAGTAGCGATATCCATTCGCTCGTGGCATTTCTGCAAAGTCTATTTGAATATTCCCCATAGGGGTAACTTCTACTGACTGAGCTCTTGGGGGTGGGACAGGACCTTGTTGGGCATTATTCTTGGCACAAGTCACACATCTTCGGGCTACTGAGGTGGTCAGAGGTCCCAGCAACGAAATATAAAAGTATGGTTTTAGAGCGTCTGCCATTTTGGTTTTGCCATAGTGTGTGGCTTGATGAAAGGCTTGGACAAAGGCAGGGCCTAGGGCTTCGGGAATCACGGTCATACCAGGGGGTGAGCTCCCTTCAGGCGGTGGCAACACTATCCATCCAGTTTCCGATAGTTGCCCCCCCTCATGTTGACAGTAATGGTCCATTTCTGTCTGGGTATATCTGGGTGTCCATGCACTAAGAGGTACTGGAAATATGGCTGCTTGAATTGTTACACTAGGGGTAGTGATTTGTCCAGCAATGGCTGCTTCTTGGGCTGTGGCATCGGCAAATCTATTTCCTCGGGACACATCTCCATCTCCAGTTTGATGGCCTCGACAATGCATTACAGCAACGCGTTTGGGGGCCCATACTGCTTCCAATAAAGTCAATATTTCTGGGCCATACTTGACAGACTTGCCTCCTGAGGTGATTAATCCACACTCCTTATACAGGGCTCCATGGGCATGTAATGTTGTAAAAGCATATTTGGAGTCTGTGTAGACGTTCAGGCTGATTCCCGTTCCAAGTTTGAGTGCGCGTGTGAGGGCTATCAATTCAGCCTTCTGCGCTGAGGTTCCTGGGGCCAGGGCTGACGCTTCTACTACCATGTCCAGGGTCACCACTGCATAACCAGCACATCACTGTCCTTCGACTATGAGGCTACTGCCATCCACAAAGAAAGTTCTGTCTGGGTGGTCCAAAGGGATATCAGTTAAGTCTGGGCGACTTGAATATACAGTGTCCATGACTTCCAAGCAATCATGGTCAGGAGGGCCTGGACCGGTTGGCAATAGGGTAGCTGGGTTCAGAGTTTGGCTGACACTCAATTGCAATCGAGGATTCTCACATAGCATGCTTTGGTATTTCAACATTCGAGCGTTAGTGAGCCAATGGTTTCCTTTGTGTTCCATCAGGGTTAAGACAGCATGTGGTACGGTGACTTGAAGCTCTTGTCCTAGGGTGAGCTTGTCCGCTTCGCTCACCAAGAGGGCTGTGGCTGCTACAGCTCTCAGGCAAGGTGGCCATCCTTTGGCAACAGGATCCAATTGTTTTGACAGGTAGGCTACAGGTCGCTGCCAAGATCCAAGAGGCTGAGTCAAGACTCCCAATGCGTTTCTACTTGACTCATGGACATATAGGCGAAAGGGTTTCTGCACATCTGGTAGTCCCAAAGTCAGGGATGACATCAAAGCTGTTTTTAGGGATTTGAATGCTTTATCTTGTTCTGGGCCCCATTCCAAGGGGGATCGTTCCGCTCCCTTTGTGGCTTGGTACAAGGGTTTCGCCATGAGTGCAAAATTTGGTATCCATATGCGGCAATAGCCTGCAGCTCCCAGGAAAGCCCGCACCTGCTTTCTGGTGGTGGGGTTGGGATGCGGCATACTGCTTCCTTTCGTTCAAGCCCTAATTTCCGGGTTCCTTTGGACAGATGGAACCCTAGGTATTTCACTTCTGTCTGACACAGTTGCGCCTTGGCTCTCGAGACCTTGTAACCAGCTTCATTCAAGAGGTGCAAGAGATCGCTGGTAGCTTGTACACAATCAGTTTCGTTGTTGGTGGCTATAAGCAAGTCATCTACATATTGTAGTAAGATTCGTTTTCCCGGAGTTACAGGGTAACTTGACAGATCTTGACTGAGGGCTGCACTGAAGATAGTGGGTGAATTCTTGAATCCTTGTGGTAGTCGAGTCCAAGTGAGTTGTCCTAGTCGTCCAGTGGTAGGGTTTTCCCATTCAAATGCAAACAAAAGCTGACTGGCAGATGCCAGGCGTATACAGAAAAAGGCATCCTTTAAGTCCAGAACAGTGAAATGTGTGGCTTCTGCTGGAATCAGTCCCAGGAGGGTGTAAGGATTTGGTACTACTGGATGTATGGTTTCAACTGCACTGTTCACTCGACGTAGATCCTGCACTGGGCGGTAATTACCCGTCCCAGGCTTCTTGATTGGGAGAAGGGGGGTGTTCCAGGGTGATTGGCATTCTCTAAGGAGTCCATACTGCAGTAGTTTCTTCAGGTGACGATGGATACCTTCAATTGCTGGTCGTGGGAGGGGATACTGACGCACATGCACTGGTTCTGCTCCTGGCTTAAGGGTGACAAGGACAGGAGCTATATTCCTTGCTAGGCCAGGTGGATTATTCTCTGCCCATACTCCAGACGGGGCTGCAATGCTGGTAGGTATACAGGAGCTTGCTGCTTTGGATGTAGGTAAATAGAACCACCATTCTTCTTCTTGGGGGACAGCTAACACCATAAGGCTAGCAGGTTTTGAATTTATAGTCATTTCCATTTTTCCCCCTTCAACGAAGGATATCTGTGCTTGAAGCTTTGCAAGCATGTCTCGGCCCAAAAGGGGAACTGGGCATTCAGGCATATACAGGAACTGGTGTGTTATCGTCTGTCCCCCTAGTTCACAGGTGCGGTTCTGCAGAAAAGGTCTTGTGGTTCTCGTTCCAGTAGCTCCCACAATTGTGACAGATCGAGAGGACACAGGAGCCACAGGTTTGGCTACTACTGAATGCTTGGCCCCTGTGTCTACCATAAAGTCCATATGCTGGTCTCCAATCTTTAATTTGACCATAGGCTCCTGGAGACCTAGGACGAACTTGGAGCCCGGTCTGGCCTAGTCCTCATCATCCATAGAATTGTTGTCGGCGGTTGCCACTCCCGCTATGGCAGTCTCTTCTTGCTGTTGAAACTGCGCGCACTGCATCCCCCCTCGCTGCTGGAATCGCCCCCCCCCCGCTCTCCTAGCGCTCCCGCCTCCCCTCCAGGGGGTGGAGCTAATGTTCAGGCACTCGTTCATCCAATGTCCTTCTTCCTTACAATAGGCGCACTGGTTCGCACCTAAGGGGGCCGAGCACTTCCCCGGCCCCTTCCCCATCCTCTGGCTCTTCTATTAGGATATCCTCCTCCGCGTCCTTCCACTAATGCTGCAGTGAGCAGATACGCTTTCTTCTTCATCTTTCTTTCACTTTCCCGTTGGCATTCTTGATCACGATTCACAAATACCTTTTGTGCGACTTCCATTAACTGTGTTGAGTTCATGCCCGCAAATCCCTCTAATTTCTGCAGTTTTCGTTTTATGTCTCCCTGGGACTGACTCACAAAAGCGGCGTTCACCATACGTAAATTCTCCTGGGCTGCGGGATCATATGGGGTGTAAAGTCTATAGGCTTCAGTCAATCGTTCATAGAAAGCAGCTGGACTTTCATCTGGGCGTTGAAGAACGTCCGCTACTTTCCCAACGTTCATAGCTCTCTGCCCTCCCTTCTTTAGGCCCTGCAGTAAGGCATGGCGGAACTGGGTGAGGGCCTTCTCTCGTCATCACTATTTGGGTCCCATCCGGGATCTTCATTTGGGAAATCTGCGGCTGCTGCCCGTCGAGGATCTAGGTTTCTCCCATCTTCAGGGTTCTCTTCCAACCATCTAGTGGTTGCTCGCACTATCCGTGCCTGCTCTTCAGTAGTAAAGAGGGTAGCCAAGAGCTGGCGACAGTCAGACCAGGTGGGTTGATGGGTTTGCATAATACTGGACATTAACTCTGTCAAATCTTGGGGCTTTTCGGTATAGGAAGCATAATGCGTTTTCCAGTTCAATAAATCTGTTGTGGTGAAAGGCACATAAACTAGACTGGTCGGTCCGACCACAACCTGACCCTCTGCATTTACATTAGGTAATCCTGGGACCTGCCGCAGTGGCATTTGGTGAACTTCTCTCTGGCCCGCTGTCCTGCTTCTGAAGGCGTAACGCAGATTAGCGGGGGTAGTGCTGTTGCTAGTGCTTGGACTAGTGGGTGGCCCTGGACTGGCATCTGACTCTCCGCTAGCAGATCCTTCAGGGGATGATGGTTCTGTTGCAGAGCTCTGCCCAGGGCTTGCAGTGCTCTGCTCAGGACTAGGGCTCCGACTCTGGGGAAGGGGGTGGTCCTCGGGTGGTGGGTGACCGGGTGGAAGTACCTCAGCTGGGGGTACTCTCATTAATTCTGGCTCTACTCGAGATACTGATGGAGCTGACGGGACTGGTGTATACAGAAATGTGGGTGGATAACTCGGGACCTCTGGAGGCTCCTGGGCTGCAAAAATAGGGGGCTTTTCCTTCTTAGCAGGGACTCCCGTTGCCGTTGCTAACATAATTCTACTCTGCCCCTCACGGCAACGCTTTATCCAAGGGGGTTGCTTCTCACAGATAGCTAACCAGGAATCTATATAGGAAAACTGTTCAGAACTATATCTGCGCACCACCTGGTGCACTCAGGACACAATTTGAATATCAAAAGTACCTTCTGGTGGCCACATGGCGTCCAGCGCCGGCCACACCCTACTACACAATATTTCTAAGCAGGTCGGTGACATTTTTACCCCATAATCAGGGAGGAGGAGGAGCAGAGGCAACATAAGAGCAGCCCGCGTTCGGCGGGAAAAGCACCATTTTAATACTCCCCCGATCCGGGGTAGAGCAACTCTTGCTGCTTCAGCCAGCTGCCCTGCCTGGAGACTCCAGCCCATTCGGGGCTGTGGGAGGAGGAGCAGAGGCAACATAAGAGCAGCCCGCGTTCGGCGGGAAAAGCACCATTTTAATACTCCCCCGATCCGGGGTAGAGCAACTCTTGCTGCTTCAGCCAGCTGCCCTGCCTGGAGACTCCAGCCCATTCGGGGCTGTGGGAGGAGGAGCAGAGGCAACATAAGAGCAACCTGCCTCCGGCAGGCCCGCGCCTGTCGGGCCCGCGCCTGAGGGCCTCGCCAGAGGGCCCTTAGGCGTGGCCCTTAGGCAGCGGCCTTTGGTAAGAGCACAAACAAGTCTCAGGAGCGTCCACCATCTTTGCAACTAACCGGAAGATAACCGCAACAGCCTCTAGAGTTCACACTTTCCGTCTATCTACTACCTACACATATGCTGCAGTCTCGACGGGCCATCCAGCCATCCGGAGAGGGCCCTTTGGCACGGCTCTTAAGATAAGGCACTGAAAATCTCCAAGGATTCCTAAACACAGCAAGTATATCCTCTACAAACACCTCTTATCTGACACTACCAAAGACTAAACAGATTTGATACACCATTATTGTTGCTAGAAGTCTAACTTCAATCATTAACTGTTACCAATACCTGTTTCAGTACTATTGTTAGTACTGTTATTTAATTCTGATACTGTTGTCAGCACTGATAATTATACCTAATAACAAGTGTAAGTAGCTTTTCATTCTACTACTGTTGCCAGTAGTTATTGTTAGTTCCAAGAATTACAGTTGTAAGACGATATAACACAACCCACGAATGTAGATGGTACCAATCTTTACTTAATGTTATCAGTGGCCCCACATATAAATACTGTTGTCAGTAGCTAGCATTTGATAACCTACATTTAAATACTGTTGTCAGTAGCCTATTAATAAATAAACAGTACTCAATTACTGTTGTTAGTAGCCAATAACAGATACAATATACCTAATATTGTTGAATACAACCATACTGCTACATTATTGCTATATTACCTCATCAGCTTCTCAATTAGCACCTGTGATCAGTATCATTCTCACATTCTATCACTACTGCCAGACCATCCCAACTGGGCTACTGTTTTCAATAAAACCCTCTTCACTACTATCAATACCTCCTAATACACTACCCTACCCTATACCCATAATTAACAACACAATACCCCTCACCAATCAAGCCAAAATGCCGTTAATTAGCCTCTCCAAAAATAGATTAGCAATAATTTGCCTCATTATCTCTATACTAACTATCATTGTCAACAGCCTAAATAACAATAACTTTAAAAACATACCAATCATACACAGACCAATAAGAATCAGCCCCTCAGAATGGAAACCTTACCAAGAACACCACCCCAAGGTGAACCTCAATAGGCTAATCCATATAAAATACACAGCACACACTCAGACTAAAAACCTGAACCCATGTGTAAGTAATGACTACCTATCTATAACCCTAATTAACGCCAGATCAATGAAGAATAAGTTACCTATTTTCACAGACATACTAGAAAACAATACCCCAGACATTTTGTGTATAACAGAGACATGGTTAACGGAATCTGATAATGTCTACATAAACCAACTAAGCAATAATAACTATGACACCTTTTATACGCATAGAACCCACAAAAAAGGTGGTGGAGTGCTGATAATGTCAAAAAAAGAACTCAAAGCCAAAAAATTACAATCCAAACTACCCACTAACATTGATACTCTCATTATGAAAATTGGCACAATAACAATCTGTCTGATCTATAGACCCCCAGACCAATCAGCAGAAGGCCTTGACCCTCTAATCGATTACCTAAGCTCATCCACTCACCAAAATCCAATACTAATGCTCGGTGATTTTAACCTCCCCTCCTTAGCAGCATCGAATGCCTCTCTCTTTCTCGATACAACTACAGACATGGATTTTCACCAAATAATAACCAACAGCACACACAGCAAAGGTAATATACTTGACCTGGTATTGTTGCCAGATGTCCTCTACAAATCCTATAACCCCAACTCCCTCAAATGCACCCCAACCCCTTGGTCAGACCATCACCTCATCAACTTCAATATCACAATAAACAACACGACAGTAAAACGAACACAAACATCCACTCTACCCCACAGATTTAAAAAATATAATGAAGAAGAATTTCTAGACCTAATAATCCCCAAACTATCTAACACTCCGCAGGACCTCGACACAGCAGTATCAAACTGGCATGAAATCATTCACAATGCAGCTGCTAATAAACAGGTGACCAAAAAAAATACCCGCACTAAAGCTGCCCAAGCTCCCTGGTATAATAACACATTACACCTACTAAAAAGAAATCTAAGGAAAGCTGAATGCAAATGGAGGAAAAATAAAGACACCATTAATAAGGACTCATACATCACTCTCCTTAATTCATACAAACACGCAACCAACAATGCCAAGAAAAACTATCATACCTCTATAATAAACAATTCAATAAACAAGCCTAGAGAACTATTCTCAATAGCACAAAAATTAACAAACAACAACCATAATTCCAGCAACGATACTGTAGAAATCTCACCACAGGAAATGGCAAACTATTACATGAATAAAATCACATCCAACCCCCAGTTACCAAGTCCTAACCAACCATCTCAAATCCAACTTACTGATGAATGGACGGACTTCCAACCCCTAACTACTGTCTCACTCAAAAACATTATAACAAATATTAATACAACAACCTCACTCCTGGACCCGTGCCCAGTAAATTGGCTAAAAAACTCAATATCTATACTTTCCCAATTCATACTCCCCATAATAAATCTCTCACTAAAAAATGGATACTTACCCTCATCACTAAAGCATGCTCAAATCCGCCCTATCTTAAAAAACTCCACTCTTGATAAATCATCACCTAAGTCCTACAGACCCATATCAAGTATTCCATTTCTGGCTAAACTGATCGAAAAAGCAGTTCAAATCCAGACACAGGAATACATTGACAGCTCAGCACCCCTTGACAATCAGCAGTATGGGTTCCGCCCTCGACATGGGGTGGAAACACTGCTAACAGTCCTAATTGATACACTCGTAAGAGGCATTGATAGTACAAAACAGGCATTCCTGCTCATTTTCATTGACATATCTGCAGCTTTTGACAGTGTTCACCATACAACGATGATAAGTAAATTGCAACAAATAGGAATAAAATCCACGGTCCTAAAATGGTTTTCCTCATACTTAAACAACAGAACCCAAACGGTCCGCATCGGTGACCGTACATCAAAAACTTACATTCAGGAACTAGGACTCCCCCAAGGCTCTGCCCTGTCAGCGCTCCTATTTAATATATACATAAAACACATTTGCCAAATATTCAAAAAGCACAATGTATTATATCACATCTACGCAGACGATATAATGTTGTATGTACCCTTCACTATACCAAACATCCCTACATTACTGATCAATACTTGCCTCAGCGAAATAAACAATTGGCTAAACGAAAATAACTTATATATTAACCACGCAAAAACGGAAGCCCTTATAGTGACCAAAAACACATCATTCACCCCTCCACCACACATCTCACTGCAAAACAATGATATCAAACTAAAAAATGAAATAAGGTATCTGGGAGTTATACTAGACAAACACCTTAGTATGGACTCACAGATAAGAAATATAACAAAGAAAGTCTATTTCAAACTTAAAATATTAAAGCAACTCCGCCCCCTATTACACATACTTGACTTTCAACGCATAATACAAGCGATCATAACACCCCACTTTGACTTTGCAAACCTAACCTTACTAGGTGTAACAAATCAAAACTTAAAAAAACTACAACTAGCTCAAAATGCAGCAGCCAAAACCATCAGAAAACAGTTCCCTTCCAACATATAACGCCTATCTTAGAAGCCCTGCACTGGCTCCCAATCCAATGCCGCATACAATACAAAACCTTGTTAACCACATACAAGGCCCTAAACAATACAGCACCCTATACTGTAAATAACCTAATCACCAAGGAACACGGTCACAACCTACAAAGAAGAGACCAATTAAATAAGTTAATAACACCAAAGGAATTTATAAAAGCCAAAAAATCAACGAACAAGAAAGCCTTCTCCCATGCCGCCCCCATTCTGTGGAACAATATCCCAGCTGAACTACGATCATTACCCCAAATCATGGAGTTTAGGAAAAAACTCAAAACATACCTATTCTCAACACACTATGCTTCTGTATCAAACTCACCAACACAACATGAAAAGGGATAGCTGCACCAACAATGATAATCAGCCCTCGACCAGGAACAAGTACTAATACACTGTAAGATATCCAGAGATTCTATGTAAAACTGTATTTTAGTTCTAAACATGTTCAATGTATATAGTTCTCAACTATCAACCTGTTTCTGATAGTTTGAACCCATTATTGTTATTATAGAAATTGATTTTATTGTTAACACCGTTATATGTAAAAACCAGCATGATGCTTATTACTGTTCCTTGTAAAACAGCCTTGCTTGTTAATTGTTGTTCATTGTAAACCGCAACTGATCTATGGAAGTGGCGGTATATAAAACCTGCTAATTAAATTAAATTAAAAATTAAACCCCTTCTTAAAATTCGTGATCATACAGTTCAACGGAGTTTGTACGGACTCCGCCCCTCCCATTATAACATATGACGGACAAGACAGCAAACAGAAAGGATGGGTAGGATGGCTGCGGATAAGGGGTCCGCACAGCCCACGGAGCAAGGAGGGGGACAAACACCAGACGCTTCCTCCTTTTCGCGACCTGGGCGCAGTCGTCTGGCCAGGAACTGCGCTACTTAGGAGTCCGCTCTCGCTCGGCCTGTATTGCAAGACCTCTCAAGCACACTTCACACAACCAAACATGCTAGCATTTCCCAAATTCCAAATTCCCGGGCTAACTGACTAAACCAAAATTACCAAACCAAAAGGGTCAGTGGCTTCGCCCCGCGCATACTCATGCAGGGTTACTAGGACTGCCCTGGGAGTTGATCAGACTCCCTTTACCTGTTACCATACCATATTAGTCTCGAGACTTTCCCAGAGCTAACTGACTAAGAACCAGAAAAATCAATACTCACCGGATCCGGTAGCTAATGCGCTGCGCAACCAGTTCCACCTTGGGTTGAATCCTGGACT
This sequence comes from Ichthyophis bannanicus, assembly GCA_033557465.1. Taxonomy (NCBI): domain Eukaryota; kingdom Metazoa; phylum Chordata; class Amphibia; order Gymnophiona; family Ichthyophiidae; genus Ichthyophis; species Ichthyophis bannanicus. The sequence goes on along the minus strand of CM066031.1, from coordinate 1,002,440,449 downwards.
CCCCTCCCGGGTTCGAGGTGTTGGCCGGCCGGACCCAGCAAGCCGCCGAGGCAGGGCGGAACCCTCTGATGCAAGGGGACTGGCGGCGCCTGGGCTCCTCTCTGCTGTCGGCTGGCTGCGGTCCCAGCCGGACCAAACCTGGAGGCGGTAATACGTGGTAGTATTCACTTGCGCACCATTCACGTACCCCACCCTTCCCGGTCAGGGAACCAATGTAGTAGCGAAGTGCACGCAATGAATACACCAGGAGTCTATTTACTAGAATTCAAACCAGTTTATTTTGTGCACAGTCTCAGACGCTTGTCAATTATCACTTTCAAAATGGTCTGAGCATGGCGTTCAGTAAAACAACAGCATTTATAGTTTTCCTCATCAGTTCTATACAGACAAACTCCTCATTGGTCCCGGTGGCCCCCTCACCCCCCCATCCAATGGAAAATTTCTGACCGGGCCCACACCGCTCGCTCTTCCCCTGCTCTCAGGCCTTCCTAGCCATGGCTCAGTATCTAGACATACCATATTCTGCCTTGCTTTTCGCTTATAAGGTCACTCTGCAGTACAGAAGCTGTGTGAAAGCCAGGATACTGAAATACATCTGTAAATAACATAACAAACTCAATGGAAAAGCTTTATATTCTTATCAGAGCAGCTTGAAGCAGAATTCTGTTTTCTCTGGCTTTCAACTCTGTTCAGCTATAATATTCTGAAGTGGGGGTTGGGGACTCAGGCCTAACCTACAGGCTTCTGCTACATAACATACATTTACAGGCTATTCTAGGCCATAGCCTATCACATTCCCCCCTTTTATTATTCTCACCCGCAAGTGAGAAAGGGTGAGAATTAAATCACATATGGTACTCTACACTAGGGTGGAGGGATCACTTTGTGGAAAAGGATTAGGGTAGTAATGCCACATGGCTAGTATCTGCGAATCGGCCTTGCGTTCAACAATTCTATCAATGGTTGAGTTCAGCATACGCAAGCATAAGGGAAGGAAACATGGGACATATAAGCACACAGCCACAATTAAGAATACTATCAACACAAGTGTCTTCAGGCCGCCCATACCTGAAAACCACGAACCAAACCAGCCATCAAGTTGCAAGCCATGCCAGGTTTGGACTGGGACATAAGTTTGCTTTCTGATGTGATTGGCTATGTCTTCTACAACTTGCCCTTCATTATCAATTTGCAAACAACAGTTAGTTAAATTAAGCTTACCACATATGCCTCCTTCAGCTGCAAGCAGATAATCTAATGCTAAGCGGTTCTGGTAAATGGCTGTACGCATCTGTGTGGCTTGTTTGGCTAACAAGGTTAGTACTCTACTAGTTTCATTGGTTATAATTTCAACAACAGCTTGCAAATGTATAATACGATCCAACATATACACAGGAGTGTGGTAGCCCCAAGAACCATCTTGTGCCCAGGTAGCAGGTCCATAGTAAGAAACAATTCTCTCTGGCGGCCAGTCTTCAGAGGTTGCATCCCATTTGTCCCACTGGCCGATTTTGAGAGCCTCTCGCTTTTGTTGGCTTTTGTATACAGGAAATCCCAATTGTTCTCCGTGGGAAAGGGGCAAAAGGAAGAAAGATGGTCGTATAGTTCCTAGAACACATGCCCCTCCCCAATTGGCAGGGAGTTTAGCATATGCTCGAGTGCCACAAATCCAATAAAGTCCAGGTGGAGCTTGCCAGGTGCTATGCGTAGCCAGATTTGTCCATATCCTGGCCAAGTGAGGAAAGACGATCAAAGGATTAGAAGGTTCCGGAGTATTGGCACCTGACCACCAAGATGTCTTTTCAGTAGTAGCATTGTAATATTTCTGGTTCAAACAGACCAAATGTCCTACTAATCTGTCTGGAAGATGGCAACACGTCCGAGCAAATGGAACCACATCCGAGCCATTCCTACAAAGTCAAGGAGTCCCTCAAGGATCCTCCCTATCATCACTTATGTTTAACATCTATATCCAACCCATTTGTAACATCATTAGATCGTTCAACGTGAGTTGCATGATATACGCAGACGATGTCCTACTGTACCTACCAATATCCCTGGACTGCCCGGACCTCACCCCACTAACTAAGTGTTTCAACGCAATATCCGAATGGCTCCTCTCCCAAAATCTGCGTATCCAACATAAGAAAACGGAGGTCCTGTTCATCTCCAGAAATCCTGAGTTTACACCACCTAGCCACTTGGAAGTGGACAACGCCGAGTTGCAAGTAAAATCAGCTATACGGTATCTCGGAGTCACATTGGATCAGAACCTCAACATGAAGCAGCACATAGCCAAAACAGTAAGAGCGATCTACTTCAAGATCAGATCCCTCAGACACATACGCCCCCTACTCGAACCGAGCGACTTCCGCACCATTTATCAAGCCCTCATCATCCCTCATTTTGATTATTCAAACGCCATCCTACAAGGACTCCCTCAGGCAACCTTACATCCCTTACAACTCGCCATGAACAGTGCAGCGCGAATCCTCTTCGGAGCACCAAGGAGAGAGCATATCACACGCCTCCTGAAGCAGCTGCACTGGCTCCCCATTCAAGCCAGGATTAGCTTCAAGACCTTAGTGATGACATTCAAGGCCATCAAGGGACTCTCCTCCTCTTCACTATGTGACCTCATCCAACCACCCACAACCAACAGGCTAAGAAGAACCGCAGTAGCCAACATGCTAGCGATACCGAGAGACATGACAAAATGCTCCAAAGTAACATCAAACAGAGCCTTTAGTCTAAGTGCCCCAAGTCTCTGGAACTCCCTACCACCATACATCAGAGCCATCCACAACCTGAGCCAGTTCAGGAAGGCCTTAAAACACCTCCTCTTTATTAAATACCTCACAGACTCCCCCGAACCCCAGCCACCATGTATGATCAACGCACAATAACTCCATCTCACATGTATATAGTTACCTATTTCAATGTTCCGCACATGTAGATAGTTTCCCCTGTTATCCAAGTTGATTGCTCCTGTTCATTGTAATGACCTGACTCTTGTTTATTGTCGGATACTGTTTGTTTTTATGTAAACCGCGCTGATCGCAAATAGTGCGGTATATAAGAAATGTAAATAAATAAATAAATAAATGCAGTCAATTGTGGTCCTGCTCGTACAAAACATAGTTTACCCACTATGGAGTGGGCGAGGACCCATTCATTGGTAGTGTTATGAACATCAGTCTGGTTATATGGTACGGAATAGTTCAGTTCTTGTGCTTCCCAAGGCCATTGGTCTCCCATCTGAGTTCCTCCACAAAAGAGACAGTCTGAGACATGGAGGCTGGAGGCCACAGCTCCAGCTAGTTCAATGAACAAATTCTGCGAAGTGTGGGGAACTACAAATTCTGCTTTCATGGCCTCGTGGAAGGTATGATGTATGCGATAAGGTGAAGAAACATGAGTCTTTACATTCAGTTGGATGAATACGATGGTTCCAGGAACAGTTCCACCTCCTGCTATGCGCAGGCCAAATCGAAATCCTTGCTTCCATTGACTGGGGTCAAAGATCTGGAGTCCTAGGGGATTGCATGTACTCTTCTTGCACTTGTTGGGTTCTAGTAGGGGTAATCTTTCCAATATAGCTTTACGATTATCTCCAGTTTGTCCTGTAGGGCCACCAGACCAGGTGGCATAGTACACACAGTCCTACTTCGGACAGTAGTAGTCTGCTTCTGATGATTTGCTATACGTTGTTGGTGAGTGTGTTCCAGTGCACATTCCCCATCTGTATGCACCTTCAGGACACATATATTTCTCATCATAATAGTAAGCTTGTTCCCATGATCCACACCTGTAGTAATTATTTCTGTTAATTAAGTCACAAGCATCAAAATACAGGTACGCAGGTTGGGTGGGATCAGAGAGTTGACTTGTAGCGTTGATGAGGGCTCCATCTTCATCCAGGACATAGTAAGATGGATTCTGTCGAGGTCTGAAGCAAGCACGAGTCTTTCCTCGGCACCAATCGAGGTCCCAGTCCCAATCCTTGGGTGTCCGGTCCTCCCCAGCTAGTTTCTGAGAGTCTGACCCGAGACCAGTCGGAGGACCTTGCTTCCTCAGAGCAGGCCTCGAGGTGTGGGAGATCCAAGCCTCGGACTCCTTGATGCCCTCCGGCTCTGATTGGAAGACCAATGTTGAGGCTTCATCCAAGACCTCGCGATACCGAGACATCCTCTCGGAGCCATCTCACCTGGAGCCCTGGTGACATTCCCCACCCGAGGACGTGGTCTTCTAAGACTTTGTCTGTGACACGGCCTGTGCCCTCTTGGTCCTGACTGAGTCAGAGGAGGACCCGCGCACGAAGAACTGGAGATCCTCCAGTATGAGTCTCCGCCAAAGGAGACTCTGTTGGTGCCAGTGCAACCCATCCTCGAGTGGCTTCACCTACAGATGTGGGAAACCCCGGCCTTGGTGTCAGTGGTCAGCTGGCGCCTCGATGCAATCTACCACGTCAAGAAGAGCCCAGGCTTCCAGAAGTCCCAACTCCCACACAATTCTATGGTGATGGAGTCCTCGATGCAGAAGCTAAAGTGCCAAAAGAATTATTCTTCTGTCCCCCTGGGTAGAGTGGCCAGGGCCCTCGACGCCCTTGGGCGCAAGTGCTGCCGGGTACAGGCATATGAGCTCTACATTTGCATGTACCTAAAGGGCCTCATTCGAGAGCTCGCCAGGTTCTCAGCAGGGATCACCGGGAAACCCCTTCAGCAGTTTCAGACCCTGGTTGCTGCCATCCGGGACTGCTCCAAGTTCTTGTCCCGGGCTGCCTACAATAGTTTTGAGTCTGCAGCCTGGACTGTGGCTGCAGGCATTGGTGCCCGATGCCAGGCCTGACATCAGACCTTGGACCACGAGCAATGGGTCCAGGAAAATTTGCTGATGTCCCCTGCACTAGGGAGAATCTATTTGGAAAGCCTATGGCTGACAAGGTGGCCGAGATAGAGGCCGAGGTGGTGACCTGGCAGAGGCTCTAAGAGAAGACCTCTGCCCTTCCCCAAAAGAAAACATTGGGAAAAAGGCCACTTTTCTCGAGGAAGAAAGGGCCTTTTCACCAGAGCCACCACTACCAAGCCTTCTTGGCCAACAGCAGCAGGGTTACATAGTAACATAGTAAATGACAGTATGGTCCATCTAGTCTGCTCAGTAAGATGGCAAGAGTAGATGCACCTGCCGCTCCGGGTTCCTGGCCAAAAGGCCAGGGACATGGACCCAGGAAGCCAAAAGCCCCGAAGCCGCAAGCCCCGGCTCCGGCTCAGCCTGGTGGGAGCTTTTGACTCCCAGAGCAGGGCTGGCCTCCCTCCCTCTGGGAGACCCTCTCCAGCCCACAGGGGGCCATCTGGCACTCTTCGTCCACAAGTGGTCCGAGGGCACTACAGACCAGTGGGCACTTCAGGTGATGAGGGAGGGTTACCATCTCCGCTTCCAGCAGACACCACTGGTGTATTTTCCAGGAGAGCCAGTGTGGCCTCTCCTCCACCATACCCTCTTGCTCTTAGAGCTCGTAGGCCTACTCAGGGACAAGGTGGTAGAGCCTGTACCACAAACACTTGTGAGGAAAGCGCTTCTACTCCAGATATTTCCTTGTTCCCAAAAGAACTGAGCGCCTCAGGCCTATCCTAGACCTACGAAACTTAAACAAGTTTCTGGTGAGGAAAAAGTTCAAGATACTCTCCCTTGGAACTTTGTTGCCCTACCAGGGAGACTGGCTGTGCTCCTTGGATCTAAAGGATGCCTCCACCCACATCCTGATCCACTCCTCTCACAGGCAATTCCTAAGATTCATGGTCGGAGGAAGCCACTATCAGTCCAGGGTACTCCCCTTTGGTCTGGCCTTCTCACCAAGAGTCTTCACAAAATGCTTAGCAGTAGTAGCTGCACATCTGTGCCTACATGGGGTGTTCATCTTCCCCTATCTGGACAACTGGCTTATCAGAGGCACCACAGCCACAGAGGCCAGCCAGGCCACTGAACGTACCATCCTCCTCCTGCAGCACCTAGGGTTCGTCATCAACTGCCCCAAGTCACATCTCTCTCCAGCCCAAAACCTGGAGTTCATAGTGCTCAGCTGGACACAGGCCAGGGCCTTCCTTCCTCAGGACAGGGCCAAATGCCTCAAACAGCTGGTAGGAGAGATCCAACACTGCAGAACGGTGCCAGCTTGCCTCCTCCTCCGTCTGCTGGGCCATATAGCCTCTACCGTCCGTCACACCCCTAGCCTGCCTGCACATGCGCACAGTCCTGTGGTACCTGTGCTCACAGTGGACCCAGGCAACGGGCAGGCTTTGAGACAGGATCAGGATCACCTTCTGGCTGGCGAGTTCCCTCTACTGATGGCAAGACAGGTGCCACTTCCAGACGGGAATGCCCTTCCGGGCACGCTCGCTACAGATGACCCTGTGCATGGATGCTTCTCTCTGGGAGTGGGGAGATCACTGCGAAGCTCAGTACACGCAGGGCTGCTGGTCCCAAGAGACGTCCCAGTTACAGATCAACCTCCTGGAGCTCCAGACAGTCTTCCTAGCCCTACAAGCATTCTGCAGCCAACTGCAACACTGACCTGTATTGATCCAAATGGACAACCAGGTTGCAATGTTCTATATCAATAAGCAGGGAGGCATGGGCTCGTACTCTCTCTGTCAAGAGGTGGTGGCCCTCCTCTCTTTTGCAGCGAGCAGTGGCATGGTACCTCCCGGGCCAGGACAACTGCCTGGCGGACAGACTCAGCAGAGTCCTGCGGCCACATGTGTGGCACCTCGCCCCCATGGTGGCAGAGAGGCTTTTCCGCCTTTGCGGCTGGCTTGAGATAAACCTGTTCATTTCTCCGGACAACATGCAGTTGACTTGCTTCTGCTCTCATCAAACACACCCAGAGATGGTAGCGGCAGATGCCTTCCTGATCTCGTAGTCCAAGGGACTACTGTATGCGTTCCTGCTGACCCCTCTGGTGGCCAAGACTCTGTTCAAAGTCTAGAGCGAGAGGGCGTCAGTGATTCTGATCATCCCCAGGTGGCCCAGCAGCCCTGGTTCCCCTACTATTCTCGTTGTTGGCGGCACTCCCAGTTTCACTGGGGAGAGCCCCAGACCTCCTGACGCAGGAGGAGGGCTCCCTCCTGCACCCCAATGTGGGGTCACTGACACTGATGGCATGGCTTCTGAAAGGGTAGCCTTGGCCCCCCTTGACCTGCCAAAAGAAGTTGAAGAGATCCTACTGGCCTCTAGAAAGCCCTCCATCAGGAGGGCCTACGCCTTTAAGTGGCAGAGGTTTGCCGTCTGGTGCATGGAGAGGAAGGATAATTCTTTCTCCTGCCACGTACAGCTGGTGCTTCAGTACTTGGTGTATCTATCACGCATGGGGCTGAAGTCTAATTCTGTCAGGGTGCACTTGAGCGCTATAGCTGCTCACCACCACCCAATCGAGGGTAAGCCCCTCTCGAGCCAGTCCCTGGTTTCACGGTTCCTACGGGGCCTCCTGCTATTTAAGCCCCATCTCCACCCCCCCGGCGGTGGAGTGGGATTTCAGTGTGGTGCTCTTCCAGCTTACCAAACTGCCATTCGAGCTCCTGGCCACATGCCATCTGCGGTACCTCTCTTGGAAGGTGGCCTTCCTAGTGGCCCTCACTTCAGCTTGCAGAGTTAGCGAGCTTCAAGCCCTGGTGGCAGACATTCAATACACCAGGTTCTTCAAAAACAGGGTAGTTCTCCTTAATCACCCGAAGTTCCTTCTGAAGGTGGTATCCCTGTTCCACCTCAGCCAAGAAGTGTTATTCCCCACCTTCTACCAGTGGCCCCTCGCAAAGAGGAGCTCATACTCCACACACTGGGCTGCAGATGGACCCTGTCCTTCTAGTTACAGTGGACCAGGGCCACAGTAAAGCACCTCAGCTTTTCGTGTCTTATAGCCCCAGCAGACTGGGGCTTTCTGTGACCAAGCGCACCTTGTCCTCTTGGGTGTCTTCGCCTATGAGTGAGTGGGCCTCTCCCTTGAGCACCAGATTATAGCGCATTGTATGAAGGCAATGGCCACATTGGTCAACCTCCTCTTTGTGCCGGTGACAGAGATCTGCCAGGCCGCCACTTGGTCTTCAATTCACACATTCGCAGCTCACTACTTCCTGGATAGCTGGTCCCTCAGGGACAGTACCTTTGGTCAGGCAGTACGTAACATTCTCGGAGTGTAGGCAACTCCTGCCCTCTGACCCTCGGAGTGATAATGTCGCTGGATGCTAGGGTCTTGCAGAGTCTCTCAGTGGGGACTTACCTCCTGCAACTCACGGCTACCTAACTAGTTGCTGCTGGTGCTGTTGTGGTTTGGTCCTCGGCAGCCTGGAGCTAGGGAGTCCCATATGTGAGAACTGACTTCCTGCTTGTTCCTGGAGAAAGCATAGTTACTCACCTGTAACAGATGTTCTCCAGGAATAAGTCCTCTCAACCCTTCCTCTTCTCCTAGGAGTTGCCTTCCTCCGGCCTGAAAGGACAGACTAGATAGGCCATGTGGTCTTTTTCTGTCGTCATATTTCTATGTCTCCGTGTTTCTATGTTTCTACCTTTTTTTAGTTGTTACTGCTGCCTTATCTATGTCATTGACTGAGCAAGATGGCACCCTTGGGTGGGAAGGGGACCACGCATGCGTGGTAGCATTCCCAAAGGCTTTCTTTGAAAGCTGGGGAAATGCTCCGTGCGGGCTCCGTCAGCGCCGATGTCACCCATATGTGAGGACTGATTCCTGATTTTCCTGGAGAACACCTGTTACAGGTGAGTAACTACTCTGTCCCTCCTCTCCTCTAGAGTATACATATTTAGGTTTTGGAGTCTCTTTTCATACATCTTCTAGCACTGACTCCAAATCATTTTGGATGCTTTCCTCTGAACCGTTTCCAGTCTTTTTATATCCTTTGTGAGATATGGTCTCCAAAACTGAACACAATATTCCAAATGAGGCCTCACCAGCGACTTCTACAGTGGCATTGGTACCTCCTCCTTTCTGTTGGTAATTCCTCCCTGTATGCAACCCAGCATCCTTCTGGCTTTGGCCACCATCTTGTCACACTGTTTCGCCACTTTGAGATCCTCAGAAACAATCACTCCGAGGTCCTTCTCCTGGTCCGTGCACACCAACGTATTGTCCCCTATCTCATACATTTCCCTTGGATTTCTCCATCCCAAGTTCATGACACTGCACTCCTTCACATTAAATCTTAACTGCCAAGCATAAGACCATTCTTCCAGCTTTTACTGATCTTTCCTTATGTTATCTACTCCCTCAGGGGAGTCCACGCTGTTGCAAATTTTCATGTCATCTGCAAAAAGACAGACTTTTCCATTCAGTCCTTCAGCAATTTCACTCACAAATAGAGTAATATTGCTAGAGGACAGCAACCTTGGGCTGGAAGGACTGGGTTTCTAGTCCCACAGGTTCTCCTTGTGGCCTTGTGTTATTTACCCTCCGTTGCCTCAGGTACAAAAACATAGATTGTGAGCCCTTTGGGGACAAGGGAAAAATATATATACAGTACCTAAATGTACACTGCTTTGACTGGTAGAAAAGTGGTATATAAGCCTAGTTAAATAAATAAATAATAAATAAATAAATAAATACATTCAACAGTACTAGCCCCAGGACCGATCCCTGGGGCACGCCACTAATTACCTTTCTTTCATCCGAGTGAGTTCCATTTACCATCATCTTCTGTCATCTATCAGTCAACTAATTTCTGATCCAGTTCACCACCTTTGGACCCATTTCCAAGCTGGTCAGTTTATTGATAAGCCTCCTATGAGGAACAGTATCAAAGACATTGCTGAAATCTTGGTATGATCACATCCGTCGCATGTCCTTGATCTAGTTCTCTGGTCACCCAGTCAAAAAACTCAATCAGATTTGTTTGACATGATCGTCCTTTGGTAAAACCATGTTGCCTCAGGTCATGCAACCTATTGGTTTCGAGAAAGTCCACTATTTTCTCTTTCAGGAGTGCCTCCATTACTTTTCCAGCCACTGAGGTAAGGCTTATTGGCCCGTAGTTTGCCACTTCTTCCCTATTACCACTTTTGTGAAGAGGTACCACTTCAGCTCTTCTCCAGTCCTGCGGGACTTCTCCTGTTTCCAAGGATCTATTTAAAACATCCTTTAAAGGCCCTAAAAGAACCTCTCTGAGCTCTTTCAATATCCTGGGATGTATCCCATCCAGTCCCAGGGCTTTGTCCACTTTCAGTTTTGCACAAACACATCATCTTCTGTGAATGGTGTATTATCTACTCCATTTCCATTTGTATATTTGTCAATCACAGGTAGTCCTTCTCCAGGATTTTCTTCAGTAAAAACAGTACAGAAGTATTTGTTTAGCATTTTTGCTTTTTCAATGTCACTTTCCACAAATCCGTTCTCAGCACTTTTGAGTCTTGCAATTTCACCTCTGATTTTCCTCTTCTCCCAAATATACCTGAAAAATGTTTTATCACCACGCTTTAGATCTTTAGCCATCTTTTCTTCTGCCTTTGATTTTGCTATCCTTATTTCTCTTTTTGTCTCTTTTAGCTTTATCCTGTATTGTTTTCCATGTTCCTCTGTTTGCGAACTTCTGAATTTTGTGAAAGCTGGGGGTTTTGCCTTTATTTGTGCAGCCACGCCTTTAGAAAACCAAATAGGTTTCCTTTTCCTCTTGATTTTATTTACTTTCTTTACATATGTATCTGTTGCCCCTTTTATTGCCTCCTTTAGTTTAGCCCACTGCAATTCCACTTTCCTTACCTCCTCCCACCTGCCAACTCCTCCTTCAGGCACTTGGCCATCTTCCTGAAGTTAGCGTTTTTGAAGTCTAGGACTTTGAGCTTGCTGTGCGGGGACTCTGCCTTGGCTTTTATATCAAACCACACTGTGTGATGATTGCTGCTGCTCACATGGACACCCACTCAGACGTTCGACACACTTTCTCTGTTGGTGAGTACTAAATCCAGCATCAAACTTTCCCTGGTTGGTTCCATCACCATTTGTCTAAGCAATGCATCTTGGAAGGCATCCACAATTTTTCACTTCTTTCCATATTTGCAGAAGAAATACTCCAGTCCATATTGGGTAGATTAAAGTCACTCAATATGATCACTTTCCCCTTCATGGCTACCTTTGCAATATCAATAATCAACTCTCTATCCATTTCTTCAGTTTGAGTTGGAGGCCTGTAGACTACTCCAGGATGGATGATAGTGCCATCTCCTCTTTCTAACACAATCCACAACGCTTCTTTTTTTCTCCACATCTCCTGCATTTCAGCAGCCTTAATATTGCTTTTGACATATAGGACAACTCCTCCTCCTTTTTTGCTTTCTCTATCTCTCCTAAATAAATTATAGCCAGCTATGGTTATATCCCATTCATGTGACTCATTAAACCATGTTTCTGTTATGGCCACAATATCCAAGTCCATTTCCACCATTAGGGCTTCCAGGTCAGGAACTTTGTTGGCTAGGTTTTGAGCATTTGTGCTCATTGCTTTCCAGCATTTGTTGGCTGGTTTGCCTGTATTTTGCATGGATTTTGTTCTACATGCCTCATCCCTCTTGCCATTGATGTGTAGTTTAAAAGTATGGCTGTTTCCAATGTTATTATGCTTTTGCTGGGAGTAACATCATGAACTTGTCCTTCTCCATCCATCACCCCCTTTCCCTAGTTTAAATGCCTGTCCACATACTGCCTGAATTTTTCACTTAGGATCCTTTTCCCTGTGACAGAGAGATGTAGTCCATCAGCACAGTATAGTCTGTTGTTGATCCATCTGTTTCCCCAGTTGCCTAAATATCTAAACACTTCTTATTTGCACCAGGTTTGGAGTCATGTATTAAAGTTGTTTATGCGATTCAGCCTTTCTGCCCCCTTACCAAGAACAGGTAGAACTTCTGAGAATGCTATAGTATTAACAATGGGCTTGAGTTTCTCTCCCAAAGTCTAAAAGTCCCTTTGAACTGTAGAGGCACTGTTTCTAGCCAGGGCATTTGTACCTGAGTAGTTGACAATGTTAATTTTGGAGTGCTCACTTTCTGCACTAACTATACCAACAATTTGGTTTGTGTTTCTGCTAGCTGAAGAGCCTGGGAGGCATTTGACCATCTTCTCTCCTTTGAACTGTGTTCCCAAGTTGGTTTCTCTGATGATGGAATCTCCAAGTAGTAGTAGTTTTCTGTTTTGTGATTTTTTTCTTCATATTTAGAGAATTATCATTAGATTGTGCATTGACTGTCTCATTTAAGGGCACTTCAGTTTCCATGGATTGGACACCCTCATTATCCAAGGCAGAGAAGGCATTATGCAGGGATATCTCTTGATGTAGGGGGTGTCTCTGTGTTACAGGTCACAACTTACCAGAACCCACTGTGATCCATTTGTTCCTGGGCTGTTTGATTCTTTGTGGGAGCGGTGGTGGATTTTGTTCAGTTTGTACCCTAGAAGAGGTGTGTTTAATTGCAGCTAATTCTTCCCTTAGTAGAGTCAATTCTTTATGCATAGCAGTTAACTTGAGGCATATAGGGCAAACTCTTAGGCTCCAAATGATTCTTCTCAGAATGAAAGTACCATAGTTATTGCATTGAAAACATCACATGCTGATTAAGACTGTTATAAAGCGGTCCTAGAAGAAGGAGAAAAGGTGGGTGTAACACCTAATTAAAGGACAGATGTCAATGTATATGATGACTATATAGGCAATGCAACCCTGGGGTGGGTGGGAGGGAAGTTAAAAGTCCCTGGCCAGTAGACCTTATATGAACTGAGGGCACACTCAAATATATGATTGAAAGGCTATGCAAGTAATGTGGGCAATCTAAATATTCCTAAACCTATAGCCAAAAGTTAACATTTATATTAAAAAACAGGCAATTGTAAAGTCTGAAACCTTAGCTTTGTGTAGAGTCTCTTGGAGCTGTGATTACCAGAACTGAATCAGGTAGCTTGCTCAGGCTGCAGTGCTGATTGAATTAACCACACCCTGTGATACAGGCTTGTAACAGTTCAAAATGAAATCTTACTTCTATGTAGCAGCCCACTATGCAAAGGACCCTGTAACCTTAAAATGTATACCTTTGCTGCAAAATTAAGTAGGTGACTTAAGTAGAAGACCAGGTCTCTGCAAATCTAAAAGCAAATGTGTACTTCAATTCCAAGTAGCTATATATCAAAAGTGTCCCTGGCCAGTAGACCTTATATGAACCAAGGACACACTCAAATATCTGATTTAAAGGCTATGCAAGGAATGCAGGCAATCTAAATATTCCTAAACTTATAGCCAAAAGTTAAAATTTTATATAAAAAAACAGGCAATGGTAAAGTCTGAAACTTAGCTTTGTGTAGAGTCTCTTGGAGCTATGATGACCAGAACCTCCATAGTTTGTGTGTCAATTGCAGTTCCCTGTAGCTTTTTGGATAGTCCCCTGCACTATTCCCTTCAGTGCAAAAATATCCATATTGGAGGACAGAAGCAAAGCTCCACTGCCTCTTCTCCTGCTCTGTCTCCTTGGAATTCCATCATCCTTTCTTCACCGTCACATTCTGTCAACATCCATACTCTCTTTTTACAATATCCAGGTCTTCCATTCAGCATTCAGCTTTCATCATGCAGCCCTGCTGCATTTTCACTATCCAGCTATTCAGCCAATTCCACAACCCACCTTGCCTTGTCAGTAATAGGTTGAAATAGATCATTCAGACAAACTCAGCTTGCTGCATATTGAACCAGAACAGTGCTGCCTCTTTATTGCAACTACTGCAGTAAATGCTTTCATTTTTGTAATAAACAGTTGGAAAGTAAGAGACTGGATCTTTTCCTTGGATGCTGAAGTCGTTTAACTACCCGTGGAACATTGTACTTGAAACACGATGTGGCAATAGGACAGCACTTGAAACAAGTTCCTTTTTTGCTTCACATGTTGCCATGGACTTATGATATGTGAAGTAAAAATGTCTCTCTCTTATGTCCCTGCATCTTGCCTTCACCCAATCTCTCTCTCTTTGCCATGACCCCCCTCCCAACTTTCACCTAATCTCTCTATTTTTGCCATAAGCCCATAACTTTTACCTAGTTTCTCTATCTTTGCCATGACCCTCCTCCCACAGCCTTCCCCAGTTTCTCTATCTCTTATAACCCCTACCGTCTTCCCCCAATCTCTCTCTCTCTCTCTCAGCCCCTCCTCCCAGGCTTCACCCAGTCTCTGTCACTCACCAATTTTTCTGCCTTGCTGCAGCTGCTGAAAAACACTGCATTTCCAACTTTCCCACCACAACTGGCTCTCTGCATGCTTGAGTCACATAGTGGAGGAAGTTTGGGCTGATCTCGAGGTTTCAAGTCTCGAGCTTCCTCCACTGTGCATCTCAAACATACAGAGAGACAATCGCAATATGAAATTTGGAAATATGGCGCTTTCCAGCAGCTGCAGTCCAAAAAATTCCTTAACTTGGGGGCATGAAATTCTGAGTGCCAGGATGCAATTTCTAGGCTCCATGGTGACCTGGCACCTGGGATTTGTTGAGCCCTGGCTTAAGCATTCAAAACATACTCAGTGGAACAAAAAAGGGGTATAGTGGATGTCATTGAAACATTTAAATATTTAGCAGGCTTCTATAAAGAGGGAGGTATTTTCCATAAAAACATAAGGAGTCATGATTATGAAGTTGGAGGGAGGATAGTTCACAGGAAATATGAGGGAATAATTCTTTACTGGGAAGATGGTAGAAGCTTGGAATAGTCTACCAGCAGAGGGTAGTACTAACCAAAACACTAACATCTTGAATGCAAAATTCCAAAGTTATCTTTCATTTTGGAGGGGAAGAACTAATAGCCACCAAAGGGGAAAGTGAAAAGGCCAGCTTGGCAAAGCAGAAGGAAAAGCTAATGGCATACTTGGGTGTATAAAAGAAAAATAATATTATTTCTGCAAATTTTGGGTACTGTGTGCAGTTCTGGAAACTACATCCATCAAAAGATATGGAGAAAGAGAAGGCAATTTTTCTATCTTTCTATAAGGGGACTGTTGTAGTTGTTGATATGGAAGGACAGACTAGATAGGCCATGTGGTCTTTTTCTGTCATCATTTTTCTATGTTTCTAATTCAAAGGAGGGCCACAACTTGGAGACACATTTCAAATAGGATGTCCATGTGCAATCTGGGACGTCAAAGCCAGAATGTCTGAAAAGAAAGGCAGGCATGTGCAAGTTCAAGCACAATTCCAGAAATGTGGACGTGCCCGGCATGCATGTGAATCAAATGTCTATACAGACGTCCCCAGGAGAACATTTCAGAACCAAGATGTCTAATAGCATAGGGATAGATTCAGAGGCCTGAATAGCAGGGCTGCACGTCCGGCATGGACATACAACCCACGCTCAGCTGCTGCTCCCAATTCCATCCTTTGCTCTCGCTGCACATACAAGGCTGTTGTGTGGGGAGTGCTGGATGGGGGTGGAAATGGGCAGCACGGAAGTGGAGCAGAGGCAGGCTGACGCGCCGAGATCTACAGAGGCCATTTAGGTTTGGACCTCTGTAAGTCTGGTGGCCTCAATTTGGATGCTTGGCTTATTCCACCTTGAAGGGAATATTGATATTCCCTTGAAGGTGGAATAAGTGCCGGGCGCTGGTGCGATTAGGCTATGCAGCCCCCTCCCCCCCAAAAAAAACAGGGCCACCGCAGGAGAGCCCTTAACGCCTGATCTTGTCCCTGGCTGCCCCCGCCGAGGGTCGACCATTGGGGAAAAGGGTCTTTGTCTGCGGGTGGGCATTTGCGGCTCAGTCTGGATGTGTCAGTGCCATGGCGACGGGACATCACAACACCAGCACACCAGCAGAAGTGCTGAGGGGCTGGCCATGCACATCCCTGGACGTCCCCGCAGAAGAATGGAGGACATGCTGGGCTGTCTAAGTGCTCTGATTCTGCAATCACAGGAATGTATAGCTCCTGCGGTTGCAGAATCAGGTACAAATGTGCCCCGTCCATTTTCTGGATGTCCGGATGTCCCAGACATGCCCCGCACAGAATCGGCCTCATAATGGCTAAAGTAGTGGCTTAAGAGCTGGGTGGCCAGGATTCAAATTCCAGTGTAAGACTTTGTAATCTAAAGCTAATCACTTAATTTTCCATCTTCTCTACACTCTCTGGATGTTTTAAGGTGAAAACAAACACTTTCCAGATGCTTATTCACAAAGGTGGCCTAAGGGGGGTGCGGAGACTCATTGTGGGGCCTCATTTGCATAAGGGATCTCATTTGCATAATTGCATAATGTTAACATGCGCTAACCTTTAATAAACATGCTTCTTAATGAGTGTTTAGATAAAGAAAGACTACCAGATTTCTACATTATTATACTCTAGTGCCAGGCACATTAAGAAGTACTATAAACACTGACCATTTAGAACCTATAGCAAACCTGCCTTACAATAGCAGTATTACCAGGACTCACAAAGAACAATACCCTACCTATCAAAAAGGCAACACTGCAAATATTAAACCAGTACATCTCAGAAAATACCAATATATCTCCTACTGGGGAAAGAGAACAAGTGGCACTGTCAAACAGAAACCACAGAAACAGAATACCTCAGCTCGGTTACACATGTAGAACATAGACCGTCACCAAACAAAGAACAAGGGATCACAATTTAGAAATAGGAAGACAATAATTAAAATGGGAACTCCAAAAGCCAAACTTGGAATGTACAACAACACTGGAGAAATAAAACTATAAATTCATTTCCTCTTGTACTAAACAAAACACAAAGACGTTAGCGATGCATATTTCCCAGAGCTGACATATTCCAGTTAATAAATTCAAAATAAAAAAGTATTTTTCTACCTTTTGCCTTTTGGGCATTTTATTTTTCAGTTGCAATTGCTCCAGTCACCTTCTTTTGGTTTCTTCATGTCTTCTGCTAACTCTCCATTGTCTGCTGTCCATTTGTCCTTCTCTCTCCTAGTTTTTTCCATTCTCTCTCTATATCTGCTTTAACATACTGATCTTTCCCCTTTTTCTCTTTCCTCCATTTCTTTTTTATTCCTTTTTCATCCACTCAAATTACACCCTTCCATCCTCAATCCCCACTTACTCTCCCAAAACCCAGTCAATCATAAATTTTAATTCCCCCCACACAAAATATCTTTTTCCTTCTCCATCCTCACTCTCCCAGCCCCATCCCCATCCCCTTCTAGTCCTCCTCCAACATCAGCTCCCTTCTAGTTCCAGCCCCATCCAGCATCCGCTCCCTTCTAGTCCCATTCTCCCATCGTCCCCATCAGCTCATTTCTAATCCTAGCTCCCTCATCAGCAATTTCCAGTCCTATCCTAGCCCCCATCAGCCCATTTCCAGTCGAGCCCCTCCCAATCAGTTTGTTTCCCAGCCTAGCCTACCCATCTGCCCATTTCCAGTCCTAGCCCCCCATAAGCCATTTCCAGTCCTATCTTAGCCCCCCATCAGCTCATTTCCATTCCAAGCCCCCCATCAGCCCATTTCCAGTACAAGCCCCACTCCAAATCAGTCCATTTTATTTTTATTTATTTTATTTATTTACTGCACATTTATATACCGCTACTTCCAGCGATCAGCAGCGGTTTGATTCATGTTCGGGGATTGTCAATCAAGACTGGGGGGGGGTGGTATGAACAAAGAACTGGGGTCACAGCACACATGGTTAGCGTCTTAGGGGGTGACTTATACATTCTTACATCTATATATACATATTTACATAATTATACATATAGCAGTTTTGAATACTCTCTCAGTTGATGGTCATAGCTGATTGTAATGACATCGGAATAGGTGAGTTTTTAGCTCCTTCCTGAATTTGGTGATGTCTTTGGTTAAACGCAGCTCACACGGGAGGTGATTCCAAATAGTTGGTGCGGAGAATGAGAACGCTCTACGACTCGTACTTGTTTTCACTGTTCTGAAGTTGGTGGGGACTTGTAGGTTGCCCGAGTGGATAGTTCTTCTGTCCCTATTTGTAGGTTGCGTGCTGATAAGTGATGATAGGAATGATGGGGATATGTTGTTTATTAGTTTGAAGGTGGTCACTAACATCTTGTATTGTATCCTAGCTGCAATTGGGAGCCAATGTAGTTCTATCAGGATGGGGGTAATGTGTTCAGTAATGCCTGCTCCCATTATGATCCTGGCCGTCACGTTTTGGGCCATCTGAAGTATATTTAGTGATTTTTTAGGCAGACCTTGAAGGATGGCATTACAGTAGTCTAGGTGTGGCATTATGAGGGCTTGTGCTACTGACCGAAAATCACTGGGCTCAAGTATTTTCCTTAGTGGTTGTATCACTCTAAGTTTATGGAAGATGGCTTTATTCGTTTTGCGTAGGTGTGTCTCCATTTTCAGGTTGCAGTCGAGTGTTACTCCGAGATATTTGATTTCCTTCTTCGTGCTATACGTGTTGTTGCAGAGAGTGATTGTGGGAGGGGGGTTGAAGTTTGGTTTGCTGGATATATACATGACTTCTGTTTTCTTATGGTTAATTGTCATGTTGTTGTTTTGTAGCCATCTTAACATCTCCTCCAGACAATTTTCGAGCGGAGTATAATGAGGGTCCTCGGTATCTAGTTGCGTGTACAGCATAATATCATCTGCATAGATGTGGTATTTAATATTATGCTTTTTGAAGATGTCACAGAGGGGTTGCATGTAAACGTTGAACAGTAATGCCGATAGGGCTGAACCCTGGGGTATGCCCTGTGTTTGCGAGAACGGTTCAGCTTTCTCCCCGTTGAATTGTACCTGTGGCCTTCTGTTCATTATGTAAGAGGAGAACCATTTGAGGGGGGTTCCCATTACTCCTATAGATTCCAATTTATTGAGGAGGATCCCATGGTGTACAGTGTCGAAGGCGGCAGAGATGTCAATGAAAATGAGTATAAACATTTTCTTTTTGTCTTCTAGGCCTTCGAGGAGATTGTTCATTAGCGCTATCAAAAGAGTCTCAACTCCATGATTTCTTCTGAACCCGTATTGCTGCGCATCTAGGGTATCACAGTCATCAAGGTGTTCTTGAAGTTGTATGAGTACTGCTTTTTCAATGATCTTTGCGAGGAATGAGATGCCGGAGATGGGGCGGTATGATGTCGGATCTTCCTTATTGAGCGAGTTGTTCTTTAGTATTGGTCTTATTATTGATTGCTTCAGTTGGGCAGGCATTATTCCTTGACTTAGTGACTGGTTTATGATGTGGGATATTTGCTGGTTTATTTCTTTTTTTGCTGCTTTGATCCATGCCGTTGGACAGGGGTCGAGTGGGGAGGTGGTGGTATTTATTGAGGTTATTATGTTTATGGATTGTTGCATATCGATGTTGTGGAAGGTACTCCATGCCTGTTTGGGCTCATCCTCTGTTTGATGGCATGGGGTGTGTAGATAGAGGGTGGAGCTTTTGGTGGTGAGCTTGCTTTCGTAGTGGTTTGCAAGCGTTTGTGGATGTATGGGGCTACCCTGATGTTCGGGTTGGGCTGTTTTAGTTAATGATTTAACTAGTTCAAAGAGTTCACGTGGTTTGTTGATGGCTTTGCTTAGGATGTTGGTATGGTGCATCCTCTTGGCTTTGTTTACCTCTTCCTTGTATTTTGCGAGGAGGTTGAGGTACACAGATTTGAGCTCGTTGGTTTTGGTAATTCTCCACTTCCTTTCATGTTTTCTAAGGTCTCTTTTCATTTTGGACAGCGTTATGTTGTACCAAGGTTCCGATTTGTGTTTGTTTGTGTTTGTTGTGAGTTTCTCTTTAGGGATCGCCATGGCTTGAATTCCGGAATCCCAGCTATGCGTTAATTCATTGAGGTCTGTTTTTCCCAAGTCTACGTGGGATTTGATGGTCTTGATGAGACATTCCATATTTGGTTTGTTAAATCTTCTTTGTTGGGTTGCTATTCTTCTTGCCTTTGTGTCTTTAGCCACGGTGGGAAGCTTTATCCGCATATTGATTTGGTGGTGGTCTGACCAGGGTAATGGGATGATCTCAATCAGGGGCTTTTCAACGTTTTTATGTTCTCCTGTAGGTATGAAAACCATGTCTAGTGTGTTTCCCTTTTCATGGGTGGGCTCTGTTATTAGCTGTTGATACCCTAGCTGGGTCATAGCCTCCATGAAGGTGTTTGCATGTGTGGTTGTCGTTGATGTAAGGTTAAGGTCCCCTAGTATGATCTGGAATTTTTTTGGTTGCGTTGAGGATATGTTTTCTAATGCTGAGGCAAGAATCTCATGTTGTGGTGAGGGGGGTCTGTATATCAAGCAGATGGATACCGCAGTGTTTTCTACCTTTAGGAGGTCTATGTTTGTGTTTGAGGACTGATATGTGCTTATGAATTGCAGGTTGTCTTTGGCTATTATGAGGATCCCTCCTCCCTTCTTGTGGGCTCGGGGACAGTTGTAAAGGTTGTATCCAGGTTTGCTGATTTGATTTAATATGGCTGCATCGGTGTCGGTGACCCATGTTTCAGTTATACATAGGATGTCCGGTTTCTCGTCTGTGATGATGTCATGGATTATGTGGGTCTTGTTCCTGATGGAGCGAGCATTGATGAGGGTGATATTACATGATTTGTGGAGTTCTTGTGTAGCCAGATTGTTAGTGGCTTGTGTCGGTGGTTGATTGTGTGTGTGGGCCAATGTTGCTTTAGGCCTGTGGCGCCTCCGATTTCTTGTGTGACTGTTAGTGTAGGTCTTGTGATTCACTGTGAGAGTCGCTATGTCTCTGTTGTGGATGTATGGTGTGAGTAGGAGAGGTTGCGGCATTTGCAAGGTGTAGAGGAGGTAGAGTGTTGTGCATAGGTGTGATTGGTATAGGTTTGGACTGAATGTGTATGCATGGATTAGCGTAAGGAGGCATAACCCAATGTATAAGATCAGAGTTTTCATTTTTATAGCTATGTACTGTAAATTTCCAGTCCTAGGCCCCCCATCACCCCATTTCAAGTCCCAGCACCCCCCATCAGCCCATTTCCAGTCCATACCTCCCCCCCCATTCAGCCCATTTCCAGTCCAAACTCCCCATTTCCAGTCCAAGCCCCCCCAATCAGCCCATTTCAGTCCTAGCCCTCCACAGCATTTGCAGTCCTAGCCCCCATCAACCCATTTCAAGTCCTAGCCCATCAGCCTATTTCCAGTCCAAGTCCCCCCATCAGCTCATTTCCAATCCTAGACCCCTATCAGCCCATTTCCAGTCCAAGCACCGCCCCCAAATCAGTCCATTTCCAGTCCTAGGCCCCCCATCACCGCATTTCAAGTCCCAGCCCCCTCATCAGCCCATTTCCAGTCTACACCCCCCCAATCAGCCTATTTCCAGTCCAAGCCCTCCCATCAGCCCATTTCCAGTTCTATCCTAGCCCCCTATCAGCTCATTTCCAGTCCTAGGCCCCCCATCAGCCCATTTCAAGTCCCAGACCCCCATCAGCCCATTTCCAGTACAAGCACCCCCCCCCCCCCAAATCAGTCCATTTACAGTTCTAGGCCCCCATCACCCCATTTCAAGTCCTAGCCCCCCATCAGCTCATTTCCAGTCCACCCCCCCATCAGCCTATTTCTAGTTCATGCCTTCCCATCAGCCCATTTCCAGTTCTATCCTAGCCCGCTATCAGCCCATTTTCAGTCCTAGGCCCCTCATCAGCCCATTTCAAGTCCCAGACCCCCATCAACCCATTTCCAGTCCATGCATCCCCCAAATCGGCCCATTTCCAGTCCAAGCCCCCCCCATCAGCCTATTTCCATTCCTATCCTAGCCCCCCATCAGCCCATTTCCAATACTAGCCATCAGATCATTTCAAGTCTCAGTCCTCCCATCAGCCCATTTCCAGTACACACATTCCCCCAATGAGCCCAGTCCTAGTCTAGCCCCTCATCAACCCATTTCCAGTCCAAGCCCCCCATCAGCTCATTTCCAATCCTAGCCTCCCCGTCAGCCATTTCCAGTCCTATCCTAGCCATCCATCAGCTCATTTCCAGTCCAAGCCCCCCCCCCCAAATAAGTCCATTTCCAGTCCTAGGCCCCCCAATCAGCCCATTTCAAGTCCCAATCCCCCCATCAGCCATTTCCAGTCCTATCCTAGCCCCCCATCAACGCATTTCTAGTCCACACCTCCCCCCAATCAGCCCATTTCCAGTCCAAGCCCCCACAATCAGTCAATTTTCAGTCCTAGCCCTCCACAGCCTTTCCAGTCCTAGCCCCCATCAGCCCATTTCAAGTCCTAGCCCCCCCATCAGCCCATTTTTATAGTAACATAGTAAGTGACGGCAGATAAAGACCAGCATGATCCATCTAGTCTGCCCAGCAAGATGGCAAGAGTAGGTGCACCTGTCGCTCTGTGCAGGCCACCCCTCCCCATGTCTTTGTTTAGGGGTGAATCCACCACTCCATGTAGGACACCCCTGTTTGTTGAGACGTTAAGATGGTTCAGAAGTTAGATGGTACCGTTTATTTTGTTTCAGTCCTAGCCCTCCATCAGCATTTCCAGTTCTAGCCCCCTCATCAGCCCATTTCCAATCCTAGCCCCCCATTAGCCATTTGCAGTTCTATCCTAGCCCCACATTGTCCCATTTCCAGTCCAAGCCCCCCCCCCCCTCAAATCAATCCATTTCCAGTCCTAGGCCTCCCATCAGCCCATTTCAATTCCAAGTCCTCCCATCAGCCCATTTCCAGTCCATGCCTTCCCCCAATGAGCCCAGTCCTATCCTAGCCCCTTATCAGCCCATTTCCAGTCCAAGCCCCCCCAGCAGCCCATTTCCAGTCCTAGCCCATCAGCCATTTCCAGTCCTATCCTAGCCCCCTCAGCCCATTTCCAGTCCAAGCCCCCCCCCAATAAGTCCATTTCAAGTCCTAGGCCCCCCCAATTAGACCATTTCATGTCCCAATCCCCCAATCAGCCCGTTTCCAGTTCACGCCTCCCCCCAGTCAGCCCATTTCCATTCCAAGCCCCCCCCAATAAGTCCATTTCCAGTCCTAACCCCTCCAGCAGCCATTTCAATCCTATTCTAGCCTCCCCCCCAAAGAGCCCCGCGCCTGTCTGATCTTCTTCAGAGGGAGACTGGGAGGCCTGTCCGAGGTCACTGGCTGACTTCTGCCGGCAGTGTGAAGAGCGGTGTGTTCTTGTGAAGTGCACTGAGTGCCGGGAAAGGTTAAAGGGCATTTCCTGATTCCTTGCACTCATGTGCTTCACGAGAACACAGCTCCAGCATGGGGAACATGCCGCTCTTTGTGCTGGCGGCTGTGCAGAGGTGAGTCGGGGGCCTTGAACGGGCCTCCCCGGTTCTCTCTGAAGCCGGCATTTCAAAGCCAGGACTCACCATGTGGGAATGAAGTTCGCACGTGGCCCCCTGAAGTGCGGGTCCCTATGCGAACAACATTCTCACACAATAGACGGGCCGGTCCTGCCTAATCGTGCCTGGAGCAGGAATAAACATGCAAGTGTCTGCAGACGGCTTGATCGGGGACGTGTAAATCCATTGCCCCTCCCCAGATACGCCTGTATCACACCCCCGTGCCTACTTGAGCATCCCCATACTGGAGACATCTGCAGACGGCATTTGTGGAATAGTTATGGAGATGTGTCTGTGATTGCGACGTCCACATTGCATGTCTGCAGACATCCAAACCACAACTAAACCTTTTAGAATGACCCTCTTGGTGTATGGCCTGTGCTATACATCACACACAGAAAGAATTAACGAGTTAAAGATGTAGGGGGGGGGGGGAGATATCATAAAGCAGCTAGCCATTGTTGTTGAAGTTTAACCCTGAATATTCAATGCCGGGGCCATATCCAGCTACCGGCATTGAATATCCAGGTTGGCCGCAGAACCCAGATGTTGACCGGGCAATGGTGATATTTAGCTGCTGCCAGATTAGTTTTTGCGGCTAAAGTATGCCCCGATGCTAAGCGATTAGCATCAGGACATGTAGCAGCAGCACCCGCAAATATTCAGCGGCAGTAACCGTGTTACTGCCGCTGAATATCAGCTCAGCAGCATTTACGCAGTTTGCAGGTCTGTAAACTGTGTAAATGCCTTGGAATATCCCCCTATACTTTCTAGAAGAACAAATGGTGAAAACATGTAGAACATGGCTTATGGAATTCCTTCCAACCCCTCAGCATATGTGTGTGTGTTGCTGTGTCATCTCTGCGTGTGTCTTTGACTTCGAGGAGGGGGTTGGTGGTTGGAATGGTGCAAATACTTAACATTTTGTTAAGTTTGGAAAGAATAATACTATTAAACCAAGTGTAATAATATATCAAACCATTAGATGTCACTAACAACAGATTCCAAAGATGGGGAAGCTGTAAAACTAGAGGGCATAACATGAAGCTGCAAGGGGGTAAACTGAAAAGCAATGTCAGGAAATATTTTTTCTCTGAAAGGGTGGTGGATGCTTGGAATGCCCTCCCAATGGAAGTGGTGGGAGCAAATACAGTGACAGAATTCAAAATGGCATGGGACAGACACAGTGGATCCTTTTATAGCAACACGATAAAGTCAAAATAAGCATAACTATCTCTAACATCTGAACAAATAGGGGTAACCTACATGGAGCGGTGGGTACACCCCTAAACAAAGGCATGGGGAGGGGTGACCTGCACGGAGTGGTAGGTGCACCTGCTCTTGCTACCTTGCTGGGCAGACCAGATGGACCATACTGGTGTTTATCTGCCGTCATATACTATGTTACTATGCAAAGTATGGATTTACAGTTTAATCACAGAGCCTGGGCCTAATGAATATTATAAATTTGTGGGCCCCTATCATGGAACCCCAATTACTTCTTTTCTTAAACCCCCTGCAAAGTCATAGACTCTCATTCACTCTTTCCCTGTCCCCTTCCTCACTGGGATCTGTTGATGGCTTTCCCCTCTAGAACAGGGGATCTCAATCCAGTCCTCAGGACACACCTAGCCAGTCACGTTTTCAGGATAACCAGTGAATATGCATAAGAAAAATGTATATACAATGGAGGTAGTGCATGCAGATCTATCTCATGCTTATTCTTTGTAGTTATCCTGAAAACCTGATTGGCTAGGTGTGTTTCGAGGACTGGGTTGAGAACCTCTGCTCTTGAAGTAGTGTAGGGATAATTGCAGGGTCTACTTCTGGATGTGGCAGCAGCAACACATTGTGAGTGATTATGACGTCTGTGCAAGCAGGTGCTTTGAATGAAGTGTTCTAGTAGTTACAGTAGTAGGCTGAGCAAATGATTTTCATCTTCCATTGTCTTTGATACAAACTAGAGAAGCTAAAAGTGAACTGCCCCGAGTGCGATTAATGGCCCAGGGCAGAAAGATTTACAGGGCCTGTGTTTGAGCAAGGCCCGCCCAACCATTAGGCAAACTAGGCATTTGCCTAGAGTGGCAACCTCTTTGAGGGAGGGGGGTGCAGCAAAGAGCAGAACATTCAAAGCTAAACAATAGCTGGGGAAGGAAAACAGCTGGGTGGGGGGAGGGCATACGTTAAAATTTGTCTAGGGCGTCAATACCTTGAATCTACTTTGGGGCCTGCCCTGTGTCTGAGGTAGAAATCTAGAAAATTTAAGTGGAAAAAAGTTTTCACAAATATATGAAACACAAAAAAATGATATTTAGCTTTCTGTGGTACTTCTGACAGGATATGGCTAGAGGAGTGTTAGGGCAGTTGTCAAAGGAAATTGCCAGATAACACAGGTACACTACCAAAAAACTGCCTCCAGTTTTGCAACTGATTCCTATAGATTTTGGGGTGCTGAATCCAGGAAAAATAGCCAAAATGTTCCATCACGTCACGTTTTCTTGCAAAATTAGATTTCTTACCCATATAAGGATGTTCACATAATTTCTTTTTAGCCGACTGCAGTTTATTTTCTTGGCCCAAAATAGAGGTTGTAATGGATATCTAACTAGAAACACTCCTCATGATATTTTAGAGTGTTTTGTATTCATTTTATACATTAACAGGACAATTGGGAGGCGGGGGGCTAAATCCAGTACTCGCGCTGGCGCATGTTCTTTCCTGTTCGCCTCGCCTCGTTCGCTCGCTCAAACACGGTGGTTGCGACATGAACGTTCCTGTCAAATTCAGTTTCTTGCAAGTTCATTATTACCTTTTGTTTGCTCAGTCGTAATCCAGCTTTATTCCGAAGTGGTTCACTACAGTTGTAGTTTGCAGTGCTGTGTATTTGTGATGGCTCACAGAGCCAGAGGTTGCGTCAACTCTCCGGACAGTTTTTGTTTTATTTGTGGGGAATATACCGTGAAAAAGCGGCAGAGGAACATTTCTGCATTTATTAAATAAGTATATTTCGCCTATTTCGGTTTGAAGTTAGGCAATCAAGACAAACCGGGGGCTTCTCACAAAGTGTGCAAGACATGTGAGGAAGATCTACGCTGATGGATGAAAGGTAAAAAACAAGCATTTCGTTTCGGAATACCTATGATGTGGCGTGAACAAAGAGACCACAGCAGTGACTGCTATTTTTGCTCTTGCATTGTGAAGGGATACAACTTAAAAAATAAGAACGTAATAAGTTACCCCAACCTTCCCTAAGCAATTATGCATATGCCTCATAGCAACGAAGTACCTGTCCATGAACCACAAAAATATATGGATAATATTTGTGTGTACGGTTCTGATCATGATGAGACTCATCAGATGGCTTATCCCGATGAGTCCATTACTTCCGAGTTTGAAACTGAACCAGATCCAAAAACTCAACAGTTATATCAAGCATAATTAAATGATTTAGTCCGCGATTTAGGACTCCCAAAAGATGCTGCCCAACTGCTAGGTTCTCGGCTTAAACAGAAAAATCTATTGTCACCAGGAACAACTTTTTATTGGTACCGCAAACCGCGAGACACAATTTTTGAAGTATTTCAGCAAAGAGGAAGATTTGTGGTATTTTGCAACGATATATACGGAGTGATGGAAAAGTTTAAACTCAAGTATGATCCTGCTGAATGGCGGCTGTTCATTGATTCGTCAAAAGACATCATACAAGGTGTTCTTCATAATGGCAACCACATTCGCTTCAGTTCCTATTGCTCACTCTGTTATTCTCCAAGAAAAATACGAGAATTTGGCCCTGATTCTTCAGAAGATTCGTTATGATGAGCATAAGTGGATGATTTGTGGAGACTTTAAAATTCTATCCATGCTATTAGGGCAGCAATCCGGTTTCACCAAATATCCCTGCTTCCTTTGCTTGTGGGATAGCCGGGCCCGCGACCTAAACTGGTGGAAAAAAGACTGGCCAATTCGGGAGTATTTGAGACCCGGTGAGAAAATGTTCTTCATGAGAGCTTGGTACCTCGTGATAAAATTCTATTACCACCTCTCCACATTAAGTTGGGTCTCATTAAGCAATTCATCAAGTCCCTTCCAAAAGATGGTGAGTGCTTTCGGTACCTTTGCTTAAAGTTCCCCCGACTTTCTGAAGCAAAGCTAAAGGAAGGAGTGTTTGTTGGCCCTGATATAAGGAAACTCATTTCAGATGGTGCATTTGCTGAAACGATGTCTGAGAAGGAAAAAGAAGCCTGGGATTCCTTCAAGGATGTTGTTCTCAAATTCTTGGGGAACAGGCGGGATGAGAACTATAAGGATATTGTTGCCAGGATGCTCAATGCCTTCAAAGAACAAGGCTGTAACATGAGCCTGAAAGTCCATTTCTTGCACTCCCATGTGAACTACTTTCCCGAAAACTTGGGGGCGTACAGTGAAGAACAAGGTGAAAGGTTTCAACAGGACATCAAGGACGCAGAGAGAAGGTACCAAGGAAGATGGAACACCACTATGATGGCTGATTTCTGCTGGTTGCTGCTGCGGGAAACCCCAGATGAAAAATACGCCAAGCAGCGCACCAAGAGAAGCATTCGGGGGAGGAAGAAGAAACGGGCCCACCAGGAGATTGATTGACCCAAGAATGACTTTAAAATCTAAACTGTGTTGACAAATATCGTGTTTTTACTAAACTTTGAAATAAAAATTTGCTAGTTATTACCACAGTGTCGGATCTCATTTATTAGAATTTTATTTTCACACCATCGGGTGTTTGTCTTCATGTATTGCAATGGTGCGGTTTGCGTTTTCTATTCTTACATACATACCTGTACAACATTTTTTGCACCTTTCTTTGCTTTGCTTTGTGTCTAACCTCGCTCTTATATGCTCAATGTTTGTGCACATGTATGTGGCTGTTTTAAGTGCAGACAATTTTGCTACCATCACAGTGTGTTTTGTTGACATTACTCTATTCTTATGTGCTGCCTTGTTACAATTTTCTTTATTCTTATTTGAATAACTACTAAACAATTAGTATAAAGAATTCATCCAAGAAACTTTTATCTCGATCGCACTCAATCTGAAACGTTCACCTCAAACTGCTAACCCAATGTAGCAAAAAATCTGTACGTGATGGAGCAAATTGGTTACCAGATTTGGATTCAGCGCACCAAAAAACGTAAAAATCAATCGAAACATTAGAGGCAGTTTAAAAAAAAATTTTTTTAGTGTACCTGTGTAATTAAATAGTTACCTGGGTAAAATCCTCAGACTGAAAACTTCCTTTCACTTTCACAGGTACATTTGTAGCCATGGATGTCTCCAGCCCACATTTTCAAAGGGAAATGTTATGTGTATGAAACTGCATACCCCCAACACATATATACATATTCTTTTGGTGTGCAGTGCTGCTGCCTGCTGGTCATGTGCTCACTCAGTGAGTGCCCCCTCCAGTTATCAGCTTTGCTAAAGTGACCAAGCATCCCGTATTTTATGGGACAGTCCCATATTTTAAGGATTTGTCCTTGGAATTTTATGTGACGCCTAAATATCCCCTATTTTAAAACACGTGTCTCACTCCTACACTCCTCCACATTTGTACCAGCAGACCTCTCCACTCCAGCTGAAATTTTCAAAGGGAAACTCTATTTATATGAGACTATTTCCATCGGAGACACAAACATATACACATGCATGCACTCTGTTGTACTTCAGTCACACACACATACACATGCATTCATTCATACCCCCCTCACCTCCCAAATCAGGTACACACATGCACACTAACACTTTTTAGACAGAGTCTGTCTCTGACTGTCTACTGGTGCTGTGCTGCTTCTGCACTCCTCTTCTTCAATGCTCCCAGTTCTTGCTTTTGCTACCAGTTCTTTTTCTCAGCCTGCAATAGCCTCCTCACACTTTATCACATTTCCCTGTCCTTTCTCAGCAACCCTACTCACCACCACCAAGAAACCCACTTATTCCACTGACTTTCTCCCAAACTCTGTACAGAAAATCAGCCCACTCTTCCTGTGACTAGTGCAGCCTTTCCATTGGCTGGAACCTACCACTTACTCTGCACAGTGAATGGGCAGCATTGGTGAGCTGTAGAGCTAAATTCTAAAAAATACTCAGAGAATTTAGACATCATTTTGACTAAGACAGCTACTTTACAAAGTTGTAGAATCCTACAATAATTTAGATGGTTGGCAATCTTAAACTCCTTAGTCCTCAGCACATCTAACAAATCTGGCTTTGTTTCCTCCCCAGGGCCCAGGCAACCATCTGTCAGACAAAGCCAGCCAATAGGCTGCAGCAGACACAGCCAGCCAATAGGGAGCAGGGGGAGGTGGGAGCAGTAGCTAGGATACAGAATTTTTTTTATGTTTGCCAGGTTCCAATGCTCCAACTGAAAGGCACTTTTCAATCATGAACAAAGTGTGGTCTACAGAAAAAACTCAACTGCATGTAGAGACTCTGAAATGTCCAATGATTGTAAAATACAATTTTGAGTTGAGTTGCCCAGAATTTTTTTAATTATCTTAGTGGAAATGTTGCCGTTTTGAAGAAAATTCACTCTGTGGAAAAGTTCAAGTAGGCCTGATTGCCACATTTGTAAGTAGGACAGGGTACCTCAGGCTGGAGGGCCAGGGGTTCAATTCCCACCTGGGGACAGCAATCTCAGGTCAGAGGGACTGGGGTTTCTAGTCCTATAGGCACTCCTTGTGGCCTTGGGCAAGCCACTTAACCCTCCGTTGCCTCAGGTACACATAGATTGTGAGCCCTTTGGGACGAGGGAATGTATCCAGTACCTGCTTATATAGTGATTGTAAACCGCTCTAATGCCCTTCAGCCTGGGCGGTATATCAAGAATTGCATAAACATAAAGTTATAAACCTAGCCTACTGATTAAAATTTTGGGTTAAAATTAAAATGTAATTATAAACATATTTTTTATTTTCCTTAAGTTTAAACCCCCCAGCGTGATTGAGTGTCCCATATTTGAACTTAGAAAAGATGGTGGTCAGGTTACACTTTCAGCATTTCCCAGGACACTCACTGGCTCTCTCCAAAGTCAACCCAATGTCTTTTGCAAAGCTCAGTTCCCCCTTTCCCCACCTCATGCAGCAGCTTTACTTGTAAAGCATAGTACCTTCCCTCCTGGCCCTTCTCTGGTGAATAAAATTGCCTTCCAGTGCTGCGCCCCCAGTACTTTCCCATTGGCTGCATCCTACTCACAATCTCTGCTGCTAGTGGCATTGGAAGCAGGTAGGATAGGCTCATTCATAGAGGTGGGAGGACTGGAAAAGTGCAGGAAAAGGTTTTAAATTCTGAAACATGCCCAGACACGTTAGACATCCTTCTATCTTCCAGAAAATAATGGAGACATTTGTAGTCCTAAAGAAAGCCAGAAAGTTGGCAAGCTTAACCTCATGAATCCTTAGCACATTTGACACATGCCCTCTAAACATTTGGGCCCTAGGCATGTGTGAGGTTTTCCTGTGACTTAATCCAACAGAGTCCAGCTATTGGTTGGCAGTACACAGAACAACCACTAAGAAAGATATAGGTAGCTTTTGAAGTATAATTTGCACAAAAGAAAATGGGATACACATCTGAATCACTCAGAGGCAGCCCATCAGTGGTAAGGAGTGGATGGTGTGCATAGTGGAAGAAGCATATGGATCATCCTCATGGAAGTATTTCCAGTACCTATGAGTGTGTGTGTATCTCTGTATTGTAAATGTGTGGGTTTATGTATTTGTACCTTCTTTGTTTGTGTGATGTGTGGTGAATATATCTGTATATTATATGCAAGTATCTATGAGTGTGGTGTATGTGTTGACTTTGTGTGTGTCTGCAACTGGCAAGTAGGGAAGAGGAATTGAAAGGAGTAGTTACCTAACTGCTATGTTTCACCGTATCAAGGTTTCCTTAGCATGCCCTGCTGCAGATGCTGGAACTGCTTCTTCCATAGAAATACATTGGGACATTTTTTGGGAGAGCATATTTCTCTGGAATCCTCAGAATGATCAGCCCAATTTTGAATTTAATGGGCCAGATATTTGATAGGCATTTACATGGTTTACAGACCAGTCAACCATGTAAATGTCTTAGCAGGAATATTCAATGGCACCTACACGGTTAGTGCCGTTGAATATCCCCGTCTATGTCCCCTACGCAC
This sequence comes from Ichthyophis bannanicus, assembly GCA_033557465.1. NCBI lineage: Eukaryota > Metazoa > Chordata > Amphibia > Gymnophiona > Ichthyophiidae > Ichthyophis > Ichthyophis bannanicus. Next base: position 1,002,408,989 of record CM066031.1, on the reverse strand, counting down.
CCCGATGCTATCCGGTTAGCACTGGGGCATGTTGGGGGCATTCTGGGGAGGAGATTGCCGGTAACCGGGTAGCAGCAATATTGGACTGCTACCCGGTTAGCAGTCCGCACCTAAACCTAGGTGAGCTTTTGGCTAGTCTAGTTCTAGCCATGGATGCTAACTGGGTAGCAGTCCAATATCGCCGCTACCTGGTTAGGTTCTGCAGGTGAATCCAGTCGGCAGCAAACCTGGATATTCAATGCCATTGCCACGGCATTGAATATCTGGGTTTAGAGGTCAGTGGGCGGGGCTATGCGCAGACACAGCACATAGCCCGCCCAAATGGATATCGGGCCCAATGTGTTTTTTCAGTGTTTTATCCCCCATGCCAAATTTGATCCATTCTGTTAAATTTTTATTGGACTGATATTTAAACTCTGTGGTCAGTGTTCCCTTTAAACACCGGCCGACTGGTATCAGAATGGGGAGCTGAATGTCCAGATAAGCCAGCGACTGCCTCCTCTACCAGATAATGGCAGTTTTCAGTGTTGCTATCTGGTTAGCCATCCGCATAACTTAGTACGGCTGCTTTGTTGTCCTAGGTTATGCAGATAGCGATCTGAATAGCGATGCTGAAAATCACTGCTTTCTGAATAATTTACTGCTGTACCCTGACTCCACCCTCTATTAACCCTGGTGCTATCCAGATAGTGCTGGGTGGTCTGTGGTAATTTTTGGCAGCAGATAATACCATGAAAAATCAGTGGTTGGCCCTGGTTAGTGTCATTTATCTGGTTAGCAAGGGCTGCTAACTGGATAACTAGTTTTAAATATCAGGGCCCTCAGAGAATATTCTGACCCCAGACAGACAGACATTCTTGACCCCTTATGTGTAATTTCCAAGTTCTATTAGGCTGAAAAGAATAGCAGAAAATATACTTTAAATTATCTAGACCTTGATGCAGAAAATCCTAGCACAAGGTTTCCTAACACACTTTTAATGCAGACGTTTTACTCACTGATGTTTTACACAAGTTTTATTCCAGAAATGCTCTGAAGCGCTTCCCGTTCCACGCGCAGGACCCAAAGACAGGCAGAGCTCCGGAGTCTCAATGCGTGCATGAGAAGATGGTGCAAGCATGAGGATTTTGGATTTGGTAGGAACTGGGCAACATTTTGGGGAAGGGAGAGGCTTTTCTGAAGGGAGGGGCTCTACGTTAACCAGGACGGTACGAGGCTGCTGGCATTAACCTTTAAAAAGGAGACAGAGCAGCTTTTAAACTAGACAATAGCGGAAAGCTGACAATTGCCCAAGAGTGCATGTTTCAGAAGGATGTATCCTTGAAGGATACTAGCAAAAGAGGGAATATAGGGCATCTCAACAGAGAGGTGGCAATAAAAATAAAAGTAACCTAGATACCCTTAAGTACAGAGCTGAAAGATAAGAACATAAGAACATAAGATATGCCATACTGGGTCAGACCAAGGTCCATGAAGCCCAGTATCCTGTTTCCAACAGTGGCTAATCTAGGTCACAAATACCTAGCAGTTTCCCCAAAAAACACAGGTTCCACAATGCTTGCATTGGGTCAAGCAGTGATATCCTGGGTCCCTTTTAATAATGGTTTATGGACCTTTCCTCCAGGAACTTCTCCAAACCTTTTTTAAACCCTGCTACACTAACAGCTTTTACTACATCCTCTGGTAACAAATTCCATAGTTTGATTACATGTTGAGTGAAAAAATATTTTCTCTTATTAGTCTTAGGGGCATGTTTACTAAAAACCACTAATTTGCGCGCCGCAAAATAGCGCACTAAAAGCAGTACTTAAGAGCGCTTAAACACCCCGCAAACGTGCGATGAAGCCCCGCACACTTGCGCGTCACAGTAACGGGTGCCGCACAAGTACGGGCCCGCAAATGTCCGATAGAGGCGTGGAAAGGCTAATGGAGGGCGGAGGAAGGCCCCGGAGGGGCGGAGAGAAGGGGTTAATGGGCGGGGAAGGGGAGGGGAGAGGCGCCCCGCACATTATCGGTGCTGAATCTCTAAAAAAATATAGCGCGAGTGAATCACTCGCGGTAGAATGCATTTAAAGGGAAGAGAAACCATTTCCGTCAGCAATGTACAGCAAAACCGGGGAAACCTGCAAAACGTGAGCAGTGTGATACATGTGCACAGCCCAAAAGTGGAAATAAAAATAGAAAAGGGCCACAACAAAACTTGTAAAAATAGTAATTCAGCTGGGGAACAGTTATAGTAATGGGCAAAACCAACAAACACACCCAGGAAACCTCCAGCAAAAGAGAAATGTTTTTTGGAAAGGTGTACGGAGCGGAGACTCTTCCAAAAACATTTCCTTTTTGTTGGAGCTTTCCTGGGAGTGTCTTCTATGGCTGCCCATTAATATCACTGTTGCCCAGCGTGGTGATATTGTGTCCCCCATTTGTCGTGGTCATTTCCGGGGTTTATGTGCACGTTTGTCACCAGACAGGGTGCATGTGCCCACAGTAAAAATGCGTAGAGCATGGTTTGTGACTCCATCCTGCCAGGTTTACTACCTCCAGGGGCTGCACTGTCCCTGTGGCCATAGTGTGGTGCAGCGGACAGAGCCATTACCTCTAGGACTAGAGGGCCAGAGGTTCGAATCCCAGCTGGGGCACTTGCCAGCCCAGTCCCTATATTTTACCCACCACTAAACAAAGATAGCGCCGCACACACACCACAACAATGGGCATTACCTACAGCCAAGTCCCCCAAATGCAGTCCCGTACTGCCACATTGCAATCAGGTCATCTGCTTTTTCTGAGAGAAGCTCATGCCAGCATGTTGGCAGACCAATACATGTGGTGCAGTGGCTGCTAGCCACAGAAGACAGAGGCCTAGCCATGTGCAGGCTGGCACAGTCCACTGCAACAGACAGGCCCTGCCGTATCCACAGGCATGGACATTCCAGGGAATCCAGCTAATCCGTGGCTATACGGTGGTGCAGTGCACACAGACAGTGCATGCAAGAACAGAGGGTCACAGGTTCACAGCCCAGCTGGGGCTACCACCAATCCTACCCACATATTTTTCCCACAACTACACAGTGATAGTAAGGACAAACCTTTCATGGCGAGGACATATGCAATGGTACTACGTCTATCATTTACCCCACTGAGCACAGACACCATGTACAGGGGCAGTACCTAGAGCAGAATCCCCCAAATGCAGTCCTGGTGGGCCACACACCAGTCAGGTTCCATGCTGCCACTCATACAAATGCCTGTGCTGTATATCTATGCACCACCCCCATGGCATGTAGATGTAGCTCATGCATATTCATGAGGAACAGCAGGAAAACCCGAACAGTGTGATGGAAACCTGGACTGGAGTTGGGAATCTCTGCCGTAAAGCAGCAGCCAACAGGGCCAGACACACCCACACCCACACCCACACCCACAGGCCCCATTGGCCAATGTCTCCTGGAAAGGCAGAACATTAGACCCTGCGTGCATCTCCCAATACTAGCACCTGCATACCTTAGCAATGTCACCCTACACCTGAGGTATACGGTACACAGCTCTGAGATGCTTGCTAGGAGTACTGGCAGATAGATATCCATACGTTACGCACATACTGCTAGTTGACCCCATCCGAACAATCTGTTCGGTGTTTGCGGTGCGTGCTCCAGCCCTTGCCTCTGACGGTGTTTACCACCCTGGGGAGTGACCCCCAGCAGTACTGCGTAGCATATCCATGCCTTGCCGTGCCCAGCACCGGTTTGGTGGGCAAGGCTAATTACCTCCTCAATAGTAGCACCATGATGGCATAGGTGTGGACATGTGTGTCTGTCTATACAGTGGGTGTTGGCTGCAAGCCCCTTCCACAGCCCACACTGCCAACACTGTTGCCAGTATTGGCCTGCCAATGTGCATAATGAGTAGCAAGGGACCATGGGTATATCTCAGACAGAGTGGACTGACCAGGATGCAGCTGCACAGGGCATAGGGCACTGGCAGGGGCATGGTAGTGCCCGGCCAACACCTACACAGACAGGGTGACCTCTGTATGTGCTGCTGGGAGATCACTCTCACCCTGAGTGTGCAGTGATGGCAGCATGGCTAGGCACCCCCATAGTGCTATATTGTGATTCTCCCATGTGATATGTATGGGTGTCCTGTGGGGGCCTCTTCATGGACTTATCTGTCTGTGTGTGCTGCCACCCCAGTTGTGGGTGCATGCATGTCCATCAGGACCAGCCAGCAGACTGTTCACAGCTGGTATGTGTTGTGATGGAGTGCCTTGCAGGGTGCAGTGGCTAATGGCTTGCTGCAGGTGACTATCAGATAGTGGTGGGGTGCATCTGTGAATATCCAGGCCTAATGTCTGTCTGATATTGTGTTATGGATGTGTATGGAGCTGCTTGGACTGCCCTGTAGGGTGTCTGTTCCCTAGCAGGACTGGGGTTGATGGTCCACTGTACTGCCATTAGTGCAGGGGAGGGTGGGGTGGGGGATCTGTTGAGGGGAAGCCCTGTTTTATCCACCTGGGGGTCCATGGGGGGGGGGGGCTCACTAACTGAGCCAGACAGAGTTCTCCAAAATGTTTATGCAGCACCTACCTATTCCACAGGTTATTGCTGCTTTGGAGCTCTGACATGGCCGCATTCAGCCATGGCTGGTGTTGTGGACCTGGTCCTGGGCGCAACATCTCACACTCACACCCAGGGTGAGCACAGTAACCGCACAATGTGATGGTGTTTAGCTACTCTTTGCCGTTTGTCCACCTACTCAGGACACCCTACCAGGCCGAGGTGCTGTGTGGGTGCACACGGACACTTCCCCCTACCAGGCCGGGGAGCTTTAGGGGTGCATTTCCCATCCTGTGTTCAATCGTGGACAGCTGATTTGCATGTGCAGTGCATCATGGGTACGGGTGGTTCACAACAGCAGACTGTCAGTGAGGTGACGTACAGGCTATCTGCAGCCAGCCAGGGGCTGCTTACAGCTATAGAGCTGTAGCCCAATGATTACGTCACTGCCTGTGCAGCCAGATGTCATGGGTTCAAACTCACAGTGGGGTTCTGTGATAGGGGTGTCCAAAGAGTTATTTTAATTTACTGTACATATGTTGCTGCCAGCAATGACACCCTCAGCGTACTGTACCCATAAGGTGCCTCTGAGGGTGCTTTATGGGGCGCCCTATAGGGCACGTTACGGTTGCCAGCCATATAGGGTGCACTATACATTCTCCTGTGTTGCAACATACATGCTGCCCTATAGGGGACATTCTAGGGTGCCTTGGCGGACGGTGCACTGTAACATGTGCCTTATGGGCTGCCTTATATTAATATGCTGTGAGAGTGCGTTTGCTTGTAGTTATCACAAAATAAAATTAAAAAGCCTCCTACAGCACTCCACAACATATAACATACTGCCTCAGCTAGCCTTTTTCATTGGCCAGTGTGAGGAATTGAACCCCTGGTCCCTGCACCATTGCTCAGTGTCTTCACCATTGTGATGTGGCTCTGGTCCTGTGTTTGAGCAGCAGCGCGCAGCCTTGTAGCCATCGGCGTGCCGTCTTGTGGCGCACAAAATTAACAGCACGCCGCCTTATGCCGCCCAACATGGGCATGCCCCTTAAAATAATGCCTCAGCCAGCTGTCTTCAATGGGCACTGTGGGGAATGGAACCTATGATGCCTGCACGAGTGGTCAGTGTCTTAACCATTGTGCTATGGCTCCATTCCTGTTATTTGCACATCAGCGCGCCACTTATCCCACCCACTATTGGGCTGCCCCCTCACACATCAGCGCGCCGCCTTCTGCCCACCGGCTCGCCGCCTTCTGTTGCCCAATTTTATCAGCGCGCCGCCCTCTGCCGCCCAACCTTAACAGCGCGCCGCCATCTGCCGCCCACAATGAACAGTGCGCCACCTCATGCCGTATAAAAAAAGAGTGCGCCGCCTTCTGCCGCCCATAATCAATATGCCTCCTACACCACTTTTGCCCATAAAAGTTGATGCCTCAGCTGGTCTTTTTCATTGAGCGCAATGGGGGTTTGAACCCATGGCCCCTGCACCATAGGTCAGTATCGTCACCGTTGTACTACGGCTCTGTTGTGTGGTTATGCAGCATCGCCCCACTTAGCCTTCCCACGCGCTAATGTGGGCCCCGCACATTAGCTCGACGCACATACGTACGGTCGGGTTTTTTCTTTTTTCTGCCTGAACCGCCCACTCCTTATATGGCACACGCACACTAACGGGGACCTGCACAGCAACGGAGTTTAGTAAACATACCCCTTAGTTTACCCTGTAGCTTCATTGCATGTCCCCTAGTCTTTCTATATTCTGATGACGTAAACAATCGATCTACATTTACCCGTTCCACTCCATTCATTAATTTATAGACCTCTATCATATTTCCCCTCAGCCATCTCTTTTCCAGGTTGAAGAGCCCTAACCTTTTTAGTCTCTCTTCATTGGGGTATCCTTCCATCCCCTTTACCATTTTGGTGGCTCTTCTCTGTACCTTTTTAATAATTCTATATCCTTTTTAAGATACGGCGACCAGAATTGCACACAATATTGAAGGAACGATACAGAGGCATTATAATATCCTTTGTTTTATTTTCCATTCCTTTTCTTATGAGATCTAGCATTCTGTTTGCTCTCTTGATTCTAAATGACTCTTATCAACTGACAACCAGATTAATATGAATAAAATGCAACCTCTAAAATGCCTGTATGAAAATGCTAGAAGTCTAAAAAATAAGATGGGATAGTTAGAATATATAGCTCTAAATGAGAGGTTAGATATGATTGGCATCTCAGAGAACTGTTGGAAGAAGGACAGCCAGTGGGACACCGTGATACCCGGGTACAAATTATACCGCAATGATCGAGTAGATCAAATTGGTGGAGGGGTTGCGCTCTATGTTAGAGAGGGCATTGAGTCACAAAGGATTAAAGTTTTGCAGGAAACAAAATACACTGTAGAATCTGTATGGATAGAAATTCCATGTAAAAAGGGGAAGGGGAAGGCGATGGCAGTGGGGGTGTACTACAGATCGCCTGGTCTGAATGAACAGATGGATGATGAAATGCTAAGAGAAATTAGGGAAGCTAACAAATGTTGCAACACAGTGGATGATTTCTATTACCCCAGTATTGACTGGGTCAGTGTCACAGCAGGGCATGCTAAGGAGATAAGGTTTCTAGATGAAATAAATAACTGCTTCTTGGAGCAGCTGGTTCATGAACTGACAAGAGGGGAAGCTATTCTGGACCTAGTCCTTAGTGCAGAGGTTCCCAACGTCGGTCCTCGGGGAACCCCAGGCCAGTCAGGTTTTCAGAGTACCCACAATGAATATGCATGAGATGGATCTGCATACCTCTGCCTTAGTGGAACACAGAATCTGGTGCAAGAGGTAAGGGTGTTGGGGCCACTTGGCAATAGTGATCATAGCGTGATCACATCTGATTTAATAAATGGAAGAAGGACAGCAAGGAAATCCTCAGTACTATCTTTAACTTTAAAAAGGGAGACTAGGATATATTCATTAAGAATGTCCTAAACGGGGGAGTGGTCTGTGGCAAGATGGCGGCATGAGCGTTTTTTGGGCTGAGTATGCCTAAGCGAAAGGGCAAAGCAAAGGCCCCTCCCGCGGAGCCTGTACCTGCCAATTCCTCGGGACCGATGGGCAAGTTCATTCAGCTGACAGAGAGGTAGAAAGGGGAGATTTAAGCGGGCGCGGTGCTGTCGGATGTGGTGGCTCCGGTAGCGCATGCCCTGGAGGTTTCTCTCTCCCCAGACGATCGATTACCGCCTAGGCGTTTGACCTCTCCGGCGCCTCTTCTCGCGGGAGGAGAGGCTGCCCCGCCCGAAGGTGGTGGAGCGGTTTCTGCTGAGCGGGTCTTGCTGGAGGAAAGCGCTGGAGTGCAACCCTCGGAGGTGAGGGTCCAGGAAACGGCTTTTGATACCATCTTGGAGGCGGCTATTCCACCTAGTCGAGATGTAGGTGCAGGTGCTGGGCTTAAGACTTCTACACCGAAGGCTGTTACTATAAAAGGTGCCTTGCTGCAATCCCCTAAGGAGATATCCCTGGAGGCGATTTGGGGAGCTATTCTACAGCTCTCCTCTATGGTTAGTCAGCATATTGAGTTAACAACAACTCGGTTGGAAAAACTGGAAAGTTTGTCGTCTGGAGTCCAGGGAGACGTGATGAATCTTCGTTTGAAAATTGAAGAGGGTGAACAGAAAATGTCTCAAGTTTCAATGTTGAATGACTCTATTATGAAAGATAATGTATCTATGAAAATTAAGTTAGAGAATTTAGAAAATGTGGTTAGAGCTGCCAATATAAGGTTGTTAAATTTTCCAGTTGTAGCAAATATGTTGCCAATAGATTTATTTAAAAAATATATGCATGAGAATTTGGGAGTACCAACTGATTTAACTCCCCCAATTGTGAGAACTTACTTTTTACCTACGGGTAAGAAAGTAGGGGTGGTATCAGAGGGTGCTTTAACTATGGATACTTTAGATGTTTCTGCTCTGTTACAGTCTCCTCGGGAAGATGATATACTGGTCTCCACATTGTTAGTAACTTTTGCTCTACCTTCTGACAGAGAGTGGCTTTTGAAATTATATTTTAAAAAACGTTCTATGCTGTTCATAGGGAAGAGGGTTGGGATGTTCCCTGACGTCTCCAGGGAGACTCAGAAAAGGCGTAAAGCCTTTTTGTTGTTAAGATCTGGGTTGGTTCAGCTTGGGGCTTCCTTTATTTTAAGATTTCCTTGTAAATGTATGGTTTTCTTTCAGGGTAAGAAATAAGTGTTTTTTCAGCCTGAAGATCTTTCATCATTCATTAGTGCCCAGATTGCCCTGTCATCATAATGATCGTCATATTTCGGTTTTCTCTGTCCCGCGCCCCTGATGCCATACTAGATATTTTTTTTCCTGTTAGTGGATCAAGGCTTCACTTTCCTTGTGTTTTTTCCAAGGCACTTCCCCCATTATTGTGGGCTACCTAAACTCCTGTAATAAGTATTTTTCCTATTGTATGTATTTGTATCACATTTACTATGCAAGTAGTTGTTTTCTGTACAAGCGGTTGCTTGATTATTATTGTAAATTCTATAAATAGAAAAAAAAAAGGGAGACTATGATAAAATGAGGAAAATGGTTAAGAAAAAACTAAGGAGCAGCTGCAAAGGTTAAAGATTTAGAGCAAGCATAGGCATTTATTTATTGATAGGCAACTATCAATAAAGAAGCAACAAGCAGTCAAGAAATCAGACGACGCATTGCTCTTTTTTTATTTATTTATTTAACATCTTTTATATACCGCACTATTTATAATCAGCGCGGTTTACATAGAACAATAAAACATCAGATAAGATACATATTATCTGTTTTTTTTTACATAGAACAGGAACAAAAACTTGGGTAACCAGGGTAATTATTTACAATGAATAATAGTCATTGACTATTTACATATGAATGGAATATTGTATGAAAAGAATCTTGTTAGTATGAGAGAGGGGTATGAGGTGTTACTGGGTTAGAAGAGGTTGCGTGTTAAGAACGGGATTGGTGCTATTTGAGTGAGCTTGTGTTATTGTGTTCTCTGGGAAATATTTAATGAAAAGGTGATGCTTCAAGGCCTTTTTAAACTGGGAGAGATTAGCGATGGCCCTAATGTGTGGTGGGAGGGTGTTCCACAGTTTTGGAGCGCATAAACTATGAAAGACCTAGATAAGATCCTCAAGAGCAGAGATGTCTCTCTCCATACAAAGATTTGACTTGTTCAAGCCATGATATTTTCAATAACATCATATGGATGTGAAAGCTGGACAGTGAAAAAGATAGACAGGAAGAAAATTGATGCCTTTGAATTATGGTGCTGGCGGCGAATACTGTGTATACCATGGACTGCCCGAAGAACAAACCAGTCGGTACTAGAGGAGATCAAACCTAAGCTTTCTTTAGAAGCTCAGATGACAAGACTTCGACTTTCATACTTTGGACACATCATGCGAAGAGAGAGATCATTAGAGAAGGACATCATGGAGTGGAGGAGTAGCCTAGTGGTTGGGGCAAGGTACTTTGGGCCGGAAGGTTGGGGGTTCAAATCCCACTAGAGGACAGCAACCTTGGGCCAGAAGGACTGGAGTTTCTAGTCCCACAGGTGCTCCTTGTGGTCTTGGGCAAGCCACTTAACCCTCCATAGCCCATGTTCCCTGTAAAATAGTTCTCTGTGTGCTGTGCTTTCCTGTCTAATCAATGTGTTTATACCTCAAAAATTTCCTGTCATGATTTGACAATTTCCAATCTGTAATCAAAAAACGCTGCTGATTGCTGGAAGTAGCGGTATACTAAAATAAATAAATAAATCATGCTTGGCAAGATAGGTCAGCGCAAAAGAGGAAGGCCAGCAATGAGATGGATCAATACAATAACAGCAGCTATGGGTACCAGTCTGTCAACAATGAGCCACCTGATTCAAGACCAAACACAATTTAGGATAGATATCCAGAGGGTCACCATGAGTCGACTTTGACTCGACGGCACTTAATGACAACAAGGCATTGTTTACAAAAACTATCCTCAAAGCCCAGACCAGATGTATTTCACGCTTTAAGAAAAGTGGAAGGAAGACTAAAAAACTGCCAGCATGGTTTAAAAGTGAGGCCAGAGAGGCTGTTGTAGACCAAAAAAGCATCTTTCAGGAAATGGAAAAAGGAGCCAAATGATGAAAACAGGAAACAACATAAGCACTGGCAAGTTTGATGCAAGGCACCGATAAAGTAGGCAAAGAGAGAATTTGATAAAAAGCTTGCAGTGGAAGCAAAAATGCAAAATTAAAAATGTTTCAAGTACTTTTGTAGCAAAAAATGTGTGAGAGAGTCAGTTGGACAATTGGATGATAGAGGGGTAAAAGGACCGCTAAGGGGAGGACAAGGCCATAGCAGAGACACAACAAATTCTTTGCTTTAGTCTTTACTGAAGAAGATGTAGGGAAGTTACCCATACCTGAAATGCTATTTAAAGGTAATATATCAGAAGAATTGAAAGAAATATCAATAAACTGGGAGAGATGTATTACAAGTATTTGATAAACTGAAGAGTAGTAAATCATCTGGACCGGATGGTATACATCCGAGGGTGTTGAAAGTACTGAAATATGAGATTGCAGACCTGCTATTAATAATCTGTGAACTATCATTAAAATTATCTGTAGTACCTGAAGATTGGAGAATGGCCAATGTAATGCCAATTTTTAAAAAGGGTTCCAGAGGTGATCCGGGAAGCTACAGACCAGTGAACCTGATGTCAGTACCAGGCAAAATGGTAGAAACCATTATAAAGAACAAAATTACTAAACATCTAGATCTTCATGGTTTAATGGGAGAAAGCCAACATGGATTTAACCAAGGAAAGTCTTGTCTCACTAATCTGTTATATTTTTTTAAAGGTGTGAATAGAGAGGTAGACAAAAGTGAGTCGGTTGATATAGTGTATATGGATTTGCAGAAAGCTTTTGACAAGCTCCCCCATTAGACGCTTGGCCAAATTAAAAAGTCATGGCATTGGAGGCAGTATACATAATCTCCAGGAACAAGCAGGAATGTAGTCTTCACATATGGGTATCGTCGGTACCGACGGAGCCTGCGCGGGAATGCTCCCCAGCATCTAATAGGAAAGCTTTTGGGAGCATCCCACAGCACCTGCGTGTTGCCGTCCCGCCTTTCCCAACTGTCCCTCTCCAGTTCTTCATTTTCCGCGGAGCTCTATGCTTCTTTTTTGTGGTCGCGTCTGCCTTCCCTTGAAGCTACACCAGTACCGCTGGTTCTTCTTCTTTCTTTTCTTAAAAAAAAACAAACCAAATCCTTTCTTCTGGAGCCTTTCCAGTAATTTTCTTTTCAGGTGCCACGCCACGCCATTTTGGGCACTAGGCCCAACTTTCCTTCAGAATGGAAAAACCCGCCTCGGGTTTTAAAAAGTGTTCTAAGTGTGGCGGTACTATCTCCGTCACCGACACCCATGAGTGGTGCCTCAAATGTTTAGGTCCTGAGCACTCTATTTCTGAGTGTGTTGCCTGTGGGATGATGTCGAAAAGGGGCTGGCAGAACCGAGCTGCTAAACCTAGCACCCTTTTGCCCTCCGATGCAGCCTCTGTGGCATCGACATCTTCCAGGGCTTCGTCTTCCTCCCATGGATCTCAGGTAACTAAACATAAATCTAGCCGGTCCTCAAAGGGTAGATCTCCTTCTAGACAGCGAGATGCCTCTGGTGCTGCCCTTGAGGGACTTTCACCAGCAAAATTGCCCCGGCGGGAGGCTTCGGCTTCCAAAGCATTAACGGGGCTCCAGGATGTTCTCGAGGCTTCAACCTCGGCAGAACTACTGGTGCCGTGCTCTGGGGTACCGGCCGCTTCATCCAGTACCAATACCCAAGCATCGGCAGCGTCGATAGACCAGAGATTCTTGGCTATTGAACGCAGTTTGGCGGCTCTTCTCACGGCCTCAATGCCCCTGAAACCGCTTCAGACAATTCAACTGGTACCGGCACCAACTGCATCGACATCGGTAGGTATTCTATCGGGACCGAGTTATGCGTATCCATCCGGTATCGACAGGTCGGTACCGGACCACTCCAATGCCGACTTCGATTGGTACCGGTACCGTGCCTTGCACGATCACCCGGATAGGAGATACTTCGAATCCTTGGATGAGTCTGAAGACTCTGAAGGCTCTGTCGATACCAGAGTACTTCTTCCTGAGGATTCTTCTTCTCCTCAGCGTAGGATGTCTCCACCAGAGGATATGTCCTTTCAGGATTTTATCCGAGATGTGGCTCGAGGTCTTTCCATCACAGTGGCTCCTAAAAAAGAGCCTAGGGCAAAGGAATTAGAGATCCTACAATACCCTAAAGCTCCCAAGGAGGCAGCTACCTTACCTATTCATGAAATCTTGCATGATCTCGTGTTAAGGATGTGGGAAACACCTCTGACCACATCTCCTCACTCTCGAAGAATCGACACCATGTATTGAGTTCCTCCCTGTCCTGGGTTTCAGAAGACTCAGCTACCACACCATTCCATGGTGGTGGAATCAGCTATGAGAAAGATAAAGAGTGTAAAAAGGCATGCATCTAATCCTCCAGGATGTGAGTGTAGGACTCTTGACGCCTTTGGACGTCAAACCTTCCAGGCTGCCATGCTTTCTGCTAGGATCAGTTCCTATATCTTATATATGGGAATGTTCCTTAAGGAGGTCACAGGAGATTTAGAGCTTATGAGCCCTCTCCTTTCTGATGATAAGAGACAGGATTACCTCGCCCTTGTCAAACATGCTCAGGATTTTTCCAAGTTTGTGAATCGTGCAGCCTTTGACTGCTTTGAGTGCATAAGCAGAACCTTTGCTATTGCCATAGGTGCACGTAGGACTGCCTGGCTCCAGGCATCTGATTTGGAAATTTGGGTACAGGATAAACTAGGGAATATTCCTTGCACAGGAGAGAATCTCTTTGGCAAGAATTGGCAGGAAAAAGCTAATGAGATAGTTGCTGACAATATCACTTTGGATAGATTGTCTAAATCTACAGCTAATCCTGCAAGGAAAAAATCCTCTTAAGAAACCATTCTTCAGTAAGAAGAAGAAGTTTTATCCCTCCTATACCCAACAGGGGCATCGTTTAGGTCAGTCTGTCCAAAAGGGACAGCAGCAACAACCTAGGCAAAGAAAGACAAAAGCAGCTAAGCCTCAACCGGCTCAGCAGACTCAGCCTCCACAGGGGCTTTGACTCCTATCTAGAGAACTTTGCCTTCCTGGCCCTGAACGGCCCAGAACCCTCCACCATCCCAGGAAGGTTATGTCATTTTGCCCCCAGGTGGTGTCAGATAACAGCAGAAAATTGGACTCTGTCAATTGTAAGAGAGGGGTACAAGCTTCATTTCCTCAGCATGCCCCCTCCTACAATGGTAAGACAGTTCAATTCTCAGACCTCTCTCAATGACCAATTAAGTCAAGAGGTCACTGTACTTCTTGCCCAAGGGGCAATAGAAGAGGTACCCATTCCTCAACACGGTACAGGGTTTTACTCCCCTATTTCCTTATTCCAAAGAAAACAGGAGGACACAGACCCATCTTAGACCTCAGAGAATTGAACAAATTCCTGTTCAAAGAGAAATTCAAAATGATTTCTCTAGGAACTCTGCTGCCATACCTTCAGTGTCAGGATTGGCTTTGTTCTCTAGATCTCAAGGATGCGTACACTCATGTTCTCATCCATCCAGCTCACCAAAGGTTCCTTCGCTTTCTGTGTCAAGGGAAGCATTACCAATACAGGGTTCTTCCTTTTGGCCTGGCCTCTGCACTAAGGGTGTTCACAAAATGCATGGCTGTGGTGGCAGCATTTCTCCGCACCCTAGGAATATTCGTCTTCCCTTACTTAGACAACTGGCTCATTCGAGCCCCTTCAGAGCCAGAGGCCAGGGTTGCTCTCTCTCGCACAATGCGCATCCTTCAGTATTTGGGACTTGTCATAAAGTTCCCAAAATCCAACCTTGCTCCCACTCAGTCCCTAGAGTTTATAGGAGCTCTGCTGGATACCAGACAGACAAGGGCCTACCTTCCATGGCCCCGCTGCCTTCGCATTGTGCAGTTAGCTTCCCAAGCAGTTTTAAAACCTCACCTCACTGCTCGGGAAATATTACAATTGCTAGGCCATATGGCATCCACCGTGCATGTGGTTCCTTATGCTCGCCTCCATATGAGGGCAGCCCAGTGGACTTTATCCACTCAGTGGACTCAGGCATCAGGTTGCCTGTCAGACAAAATAGCAAACTCAAATCGCCTTATTTTGTCCCTCCAATGGTGGCAGTCACCCCAAAACCTTTTGGTGGGGTCTTCTTTTCAGCAGCCCCCACCCCAAGCCACCCTAACAACAGATGTTTCACAGGTGGGTTGGGGAGCCCACCTGCAAGGCCTCTCTACCTAGGGTACCTGGACTCCACAGGAGGCCTATCTACACATCAGTCTCCTGGAACTCAGAGCAATCTTCCTTGCTTTTCGAGTATTCCACACCCAGCTCAGCTACAACAGTCCTAGTTCAAACGGACAATCAAGTAGCCATGTTCTATGTGAACAAGCAGGGTGGAACAGACTCTCTGTCGCTCTGCAATGAAGCTTTGCGACTATGGGCCCTCGCCAGAGAGCATCAGATTCATCTCCTTGCGGTGTATCTTCCAGGCATTCAAAACTCTTGGGCAGACAGACTCAGTCGAGTTCTGCTTCCACACGAATGGTCTCTCCATGCTGACCAGGTGGCCAAAGTTTTTCAAATTTGGGGAACCCCGGACATAGACCTCTTTGCAAGTCCGCTGAATGCCAAACTTTCCCGGTTCTGTTCCAGAATTCTGGCTCAGGGTTGTCAGGCCAGGGGTGCTTTCCTCCTTCATTGGGGTCAGGACTTCCTGTATGCCTTTCCACCCATTCCCCTAATTCCCAAAACCCTGTTCAAGCTTCAGAAAGATAGAGGTCATATGATTCTCATAGCTCCACGTTGGCCACGGCAAATGTGGTACCCTCTGCTCCTACATCTCTCTCAAGCTCCGCCTCTGGAGTTAGGATCTGCTCCAAATCTCCTTTCTCAGGAGAACAGGATGCTGTGGCATCCCAATCCCCAGTCTCTGCATCTCAGGGCCTGTTTGCTGAAAGCCTAGAACTTCACGGTCTTAACCTTTCTCAGCAGGTGAAGGATATCCTTTATGCTTCCAGGAAGCCTTCCACAAGACGCTCTTATGCTTTCAAGGGGAAAAGGTTTACCATATGGTGCTCGCAGAAAGGTCTTAACCCTATTGCGATACCTCTGGAATCATTACTGGAGTATCTCCTTCATTTGTCTAAATGCAGGGCTTAAGACCAATTCAGTGAGAGTTCATTTGAGTGCTATTGCAGCTCTTTCAAGCCTCTAAATGGACAATCTATTTCCTCTCATCCTCTCATAGCGAGATTTATGAGAGGCCTTCTTTTAACTAAGCCTCCCATTAAGCCACCACCGGTGGCATGGGATTTAAATCTGGTTCTTGGCCAGCTCATGAAGCCCCTTTTGAACCATTAGCTACTACCTCTTTGAAATTCCTTTCATGGAAGGTCATCTTTCTTATTGCAATCATATCAGCACGTCGCATCAGTGAATTGCAAACGTTGGTGGCTGATCCTCCTTATACAAGGTTTCATCGTGATAAGGTAGTCCTTAGGACTCATCCACACTTTATGCCAAAGGTGGTATCACCTTTTCATTTAAACCAAGCGGTTTACCTTCCTGTATTCTTCCCAAGGCCTCACGCCTCAAATGCAGAAAGGAATCTTCATACTTTGGACTGTAAAAGGGCTTTGGCCTTTTACTTGCAAAGGACACAGCAACATAGAAAGTCCTCTCAACTCTTTGTTGCTTTTGATCCTAGTCATTTGGGACTTCCAGTCTCCAAAAGAACACTGTCCAGCTGGATTGCACAGTGTATATCTTTTGCCTATGAGAGCAAGAACCTTCCTCTTAAAGGCCATGTCACAGCTCACAATATCACAGACCTCACCCAGTTCAGGAAGGCACTCAAACTCCACCTTTTCTTACTGCACTACGGTACCACCCAACAACTACCCTCTCACCGACACCAATCTGTCACCCTCAATCACCTCATCCCAACCACCACACACGACGCCAGCACCACACAATAGAACCACTATCCCCAGCAGATGCATACAGACAGCAGCCTGCCTTAGCCTATAGTTGTAGATAGTTTACCCAGTTCAACCCAAGTTTTATATCCTGTTTTATGTAAGTCCAGTACGGTTTCTCCTTACTTATGGATAATGTTTCTGTTATATGTAAACCGAGCTGACTCGAAGAGCGCGGTATAGAAAATACTTTAAATAAATAAATAAATAAATAAATGTGAGAGCCCTGGCAGCCTCTATGGCTCATCTTCACTCTGTGTCTATCGACGACATCTTTCGAGCAGCTACTTGGGCTTCGGTTCATTCCTTCACAGCCCATTACTGCTTAGACAAGGACTCCCGCCGGGATGCCTTATTTGGTCAGGCTGTTCTTCAACACCTGTTCCATACTTAATCAACTCCTACCCACCATCCCTGGTAGGATGCCAGAGATCCATGGGGGGAAGTGGAGCCCTTTCACAGGGGCACACAACTTCTGGGGCCTTCTCCCTGGCATCTGCAGCTAGGGAGTCCTCATATGTGAAGACTACATTCCTGCTTGTTCCTGGAGATAGCATAGTTACTCACCTGTAACAGGTGATCTCCGGGAACAGCAGGAATTTAGTCTTCACAACCCACCCACCTCCCCTAGGAGTTGTATCTCTCTATCTCTCTCTCTCTTTATCTCTTTCACTCTCTCTTTGTCTCAGCTTTAAACTCAACTGGAGAGGGACAGTTGGGAAAGGCGGGAAGGCAGCATGCAGGCGCTGTGGGATGCTCCCAAAAGCTTTCCTATTGGACGCTGGGGAGCGTTTCCACACAGGCTCCGTCGGTACAGACGATACCCATATGTGAAGACTAAATTCCTGCTGTTCCCGGAGATAACCTGTTACAGGTGAATAACTATGCTCTATTGTGGATCAGAAATTGGTTAAAAGATAGAAAGCAGAGAATAGGGCTATATGGTCAATTTTCTCAATGGAGAAAGTTGAATAGTGGAGTACCCTAGGGATTGTGCTAGGCCCACTGCTTTTTAATATATTTATAAATGACCTGGAAGCTCAAAACCCATCTCTTTGCCCTTGCTTTCGATCTCCCTGACCCTTCTGTGTAGCCCTCACCCCTTCTCTTCCATCTTCCCCTCTTTTCCCCTCTTGTCCTGTCATTTGATTCTGCCTGGTTTGCTTTCCTGTTAATATTGTAACTTCCTTTTCTTTTTTCACCTTATGATTTCTTTGTTTTTTGTACAATGTAAACCGCTCTGATATATTTTTGTAGAGCGGTATATGAAATCAATAAACATAAACATAAATAGGAATAATGAGTGAGGTAATCAAATTTGCAGATGACACAAAATTATTCAAAGTTTTAAAACACAAGAGGAGTGTGAAAAATTGCAAGAGGACCTTGATAAAGTGGAAGACTGGACGTCCAAATGGCAGATGGAATTTAATGTGGATAAGTGCAAAGTTATGCACTTAGGAAAGAACAACCCAAACTACAGCCACACAATGCAAGTTTCCACATTAGGCACCACCACCCAGGAAAAATATTTAGGTGTCATTGTGGATAATACGAGGTGTGATCAAAAAGTATCAAGACTTATGTAGCTATTTAACAATGCATCGCACCATGATGCTATTAAGCATGCAGTTACCTAGTATGTGCTCTGCATGTGCAGAGTGTAGCATGGCTACAACACACCTGTACTTTTTTAAATCACGTGATGTTTGGTAAAAGCAGTTCGTCAGATTTATGATGAGTGAAAAAATTGAACAGCGAATTTGCATTATATTCTGCCAGAAACTTGGAGATTCATGCAAAGAGACTTTATGACAAGTTACAGCAAGTATATGGCGACGAATACATGAGTCGTGCTCAAGTTTATGATTGGTACAAATGTTTCCAAGAGGGCTGACAAAGTGTTGACAGTGGAGAACATTCTGGAACGCCATCCACAAGCAGAAATGAAGACAAAGTTGGAGCAGTGCATGCCGTAATATACTCAGATCATTGATTGACTATCAGGGAGTTTACTGAGGACATGGACATCAGTTTCGGGTTAGTACAGTCCATTCTTATTGTCAATATGGGGATAAGAGTTGTGTCTACAAAATTTGTGCCAAAACTCCTGTCCCCTGACCAAAAAGAAGATTGACTGTCTTCAGCCAGGGAGTTGTTGGAATGCGTTGAAAATGACTCAGATTTCATCAAAAAGATTATTACTGGTGACGAATAATAGGGAGCAAGACTAGTGCATCAAATCTCAAGCAAAATGCTCTGCTAGAACATAGGATAGTTTACTACATCAAGGCCTAGTTCTTACTAGTACACAGGACCTGGCACTAGGAATAATGGGGGTGGGGTCATTAGGCCATAGTGATCACAATACAGTTCATTTGGTCTTCACTAGAGGGAGGACACTAAAACAACCTACTGATCCATTTGATTTTAAAAAGGGAGACTATGATAAAATGAGGAATAAGTAAAAAAGAAATGAAAAGGGTTAATTGCTAGGGTCGAAAGTTTACATGAGGTATGAACATTATTTAAAAAGACCATTTTGGAAACCCAAATAAATTATATTCTAATGCATTAAAATTGGTTGAAAGAAGACCAGACAATGGTCAGCATGGTTTAATGGTGAGGTGGAAGAGGCAGTGAAAGCCAAAAGGGGATCTTTCAGAACATGGAAAGCAGATCCTAATGAGGTAAAGAGGCATGAGCACATGTACTGGAAAATTAGATGTAAAAAAGTAATTAAGCCGGTCAACAGAGACTCTAAAGAAGCTTCCTGTAAAGGCAAAAACTAATACTAAAAGGTTTTTCAAGTACATCTAAAGCAAAATGTCTGTGACAAGTAGCCAGGGGTAGACTTATTTCTATTCATCCCTTGTACATCACAGAGAGCTCTGTCAATAAACCTCAGTTTTGACCTTCAGCACCCTCTGATATTACTGAGACTCACTCACAACTCTACCAATGCACCTCAGTCCTGATCTGCAGCATCCCTTGCAATTCTTGCATTAGAAACCACACACAGCCCTACCAGGGCACATCAATCCTGACCTGTAGCACCCCCCCCTGCTAGTCCATTCCTGAGACCCCACCCATAGCTCTGCCGGTGTGCCTCAAGCCTGACTTGCAGTATCCCCTGTTCTTCTAGTATTAGGAACACATAAGAATTGCTCTTGAGCTTGAGAACTAGCATGCTATGCTGTATGTAGGTGCATGGACTCTATCAAGACAATCTTGGAATCCCCCTGTGTCTTGCAGATTACTTTAGAGATGATAATTTCAATAGCTGAGAATTCCTGGAAGTCTCGGAACAGATTAGGCTTCGAAACAAAAACATGAAAATAAACAGCTTTGGGAGGAAAAGGAAGCCACGAAAAGGGTTAACATGCTCAGCTGGTCACTCTTGTTCCATGGAATCTGTTAATCACATTTGAGAAGGGAAGTATCAGTCTCAGAGGCTGGTCTTTGTGTGGGGGAAAAGCTCCTGCTGGCTGCCCTAGCTGAGCCAGGGGTAATTTTCTCAGCACTCATTAAATGTCGCCTTTGTTTTCCCGTCTGTATCAGATACGATTAAAGGAATCAGAGACTACAGGCCAGCTCCAGAGCTTGCAAGATCATTTAATCTCTGAGCGGCCCTGGGCCATTCTCTTAGAGAAGGGAACCAGTTCCTGTGGATGGGGCAGGAGCAGAGCGAGAGGGGGTAGGGTACTATGGGGTTTGGTAACACATGATATGTCAAGCCAAACTTTATAGCATGAGTCTCACCATCTCCCAACCCCCCTCCCCAATAGCTTGCCCTTTGGGGAGTTCTCATCCTCATTTTTCTGTAGTGACATGATGGACATTTCTGATGCCCTTCCTTCTGCATGTGTTGGGATCAAAACATGGAAATATGTATCACTGGGGCTATCCCAAGGCAACAAATAGTATCTCAGGCACCTAGCAATATTTGTTCAATTATGTTATTGTAATGCAAGGTGGAAGCAATTGGCATGGTAGCCTGGTAAAGCTGAAAGACTCATGTTCCAGTTCCATTACTTCACCTTCACCAAGATATTGAAACCTCTCTCTGTTTACCTTACTCATTTCTCTCTTCTGTCTGCTTTCCCTAGGACATAGCTATGAATATCTGGAGATCCAGGCTTCCATCATAGTATGTCTGCTTATATGCTATATGACCCTAAGCAAGTTATATAACCTATCTGGACCATATTTACTAAAGTGCAGTCTTTCGTTAGCACGTGCTAATGCTGTTATTGCACATGATTATTACATGGAATGAGACCTGTGGTAATGTGCATTAATGCCTATTAGTGCATGCTTATATGCTGCCAGTGCTTGATATGGTGACTCTGTGGCTTAAAATTGACCCTATTGTGTTCTCTGCTGCTTGCATTTGGCAACACAGCTCT
Organism: Ichthyophis bannanicus; assembly: GCA_033557465.1. Classification (NCBI taxonomy): domain Eukaryota; kingdom Metazoa; phylum Chordata; class Amphibia; order Gymnophiona; family Ichthyophiidae; genus Ichthyophis; species Ichthyophis bannanicus. The sequence continues at coordinate 1,002,387,872 of CM066031.1, read as the reverse complement.
ATAGGGAGAGTATGAAATTCTGAAACCTAGAGACAGAGGTTTGAGTACCTCCAGCACTCCCCAACTGTGAGCACCAGACACCTTCAACAAATCACAAAAACTGTTTTCACATATGCTTCTTATGTGGCAGTGAAAGTGCATTTACGTCAGACTCACTGCCGTATGTTTCCACAATACAAGAGACTGGAGAGTTCACACTAATCTTGCAACGACTAATCCCATCCAAGAAGGTGGTTTCTGGCCCGGATTCATTATTTTAGAAATAGCAAATTTTGGGGCTGATGTACTAATGAGTAGAAAACGCCCCAAATAGCACTAAGCGCCAAAACCTGAAATAGGGCGAGTTATGTATGATAACGCACCTGATTTTGAGATGCATAGGCCCATTTTATATAGCACATTGAGATGTGCAGATAAAGATGTACTTAATTCCGGCAGTATGTTACAAAAGGCTGTGCCGAACATGGAGCCTTTTGTAGATTCCATATAAGGATGTGCAGGAGTGCCGACACATAGAGCTGGATGAGCCGTTTTATGAAACTACACATGGAAAACCGACCAGCAGCCACCATGGCAAGTTCCACGTGTTCATGCTGACACTTCCATGTATAGCCGGGCCATTTTGCAAACCTATATGTACAAGTGTCACCAGTTAAGTTCTGAGCCTGCATTTTTGGTTATTTTTGATTTTGGCAGAGGAAATAAACAAAAGGGGTTTAAAGAGAATAACTCCATTAATCTCTCATGTAAAGCCCTGGCCAAAGAAAGCATGCTGGAAAAATCTAATTGTGCCTCAGAGCAAGTGTACATCCTGACGTTGAAACGGTTCATCATAAGCTTAGATATGCTTTGTAAAATAGGAAATACAGGTGTAAATAGGAAATACAGGTGTATATTTTTGACTCACCCAGGCCATACCCAAACCACACCTCTTCCACGCCCCCTTGGAATTTGTACGTGGTGTGGATCTCTACGTATCTATTGTGGCTTCAAAAATCACATTTACATATGTATTCTAATTTCTGCATGTACTATACATGCTATTTACACATGGAGATGCTTTGAAAATAATCCTCTTGAAGAAGTTTTCACCTTTGCAGAGACTAAAATTTCATGCATAGTTTTCATGCATGTGAAATATTATTCCGATCAATATTTAATGTGTTGCAATATAAAATCATAAAGAGTAGATCATTGGTTATTACTGTGTGGATAAACTACAAGCAAAATTTCCATTTTTGGAACTAATTTTGCTAAATTTCATTTGCTATTTTTCTAACCAACTCTTGCATCTATAGAAAAATAGCATGTGTAAATAGCAATACCGCTACTTGCAAAATGCCACAGTTTAGAGTGTGACCCTCACTAAATGAAATATGTACGAATGGAGTTTCAGAGTCAATCCCAGTGGCATGTATGAACACAAAAAGGAAGCTAATGCATATTTAATCCTAGAATATTTCCCCAGTGTGAAAATAAACAGGGTATGAAACCAGATTAACTAATCCAGAACTGAATACTGAAATAAATAATCTAGAAATAAGCATGCTTGTGGTTGCAAGTGCCAAGTGGTATTAGCCTCATCTCCATACTTAAATCTTGTCTCTTTCCCATTATGTTCCTAGGGTCACTGCTTATAGCTGAACTCTGAGTGGCACACAATTACAGAGTACAATTACCAGAGTTTAGGAGAAATTGATGTTTTTTAAAAATTGTGGCCCAGACGTTTGCTCCTGTCTGTCCTGTGCTTCCAGCTCAGTTGGAACTATTGGGCTAGAGCGCTTAGTCCGTTCATTGCAGTGACAGCCTGCCCTCTGGAATGTGGTACTTGTGCCCCATAGATCTTGTTAGTAGGTGCCATCGTTGAGCAGTGGCTGAGACTCCCTCTCTCCTTCCTTAGCATGCCCAGTGCTGCAGTCTCACAAAGCAGAGTAAGGGGGCACGTTTACTAAGCTGGGCTAAAGTCACACGTTATTTGAAACTAGGTCCCATTGAATAACATGGAGTCTAGTTACAAATAGCGCATGCTAACCATTAGCCCAGCTTAGTAAATGTGCCCCTAGGTCTGCCACACAGCAGTGCACTATACTGCTACTGAACCACCAATCACTTCTAATTGGTAATATTACAGAACAACATTGGTGATATTACCAAATAATATAATTGATTGTTTTCTCTGCTCAGGTAACTAACGATCTACAGTAATTTACTAAGGCTTTTCTTTCACATGCTGAGTCGATGAGGGTAAAAAAAAGCTTAATTGAACTAACTGTTTGTCATAACATTTTAACTAAGACTTTATTTTCTAGAAAACCCTAAATCTTAGGGAGTATTGTGGGCTTTTCTGGAGAATAAATTGGCAATGGACATCCACAATGGTTTGATATCAGGCCTGTTTTCATCTGCTATTTCTGAACATCTTGCCGTGTTTGAAGACAGGCTTGTCCTATGTTGAGAAGTGGTACTTTAACATTTTAAGGTCAATTTTAATATCCAAAAGACCATGGAAATGAACTTACTCCACCTGTTCCATGTGTTTTGCTGAGGCAAAATGTTCCAAGTGCTCTTTCCACTCAAATTAGCCCTTGGAATGCAAGACTGAAAACAATAAATAATCCAGACACCACTCATAACTGAAAATCTTGATTTTATTATTCAATAACTTTATGCATTGTTAAAGGAACTTGGACACTAACAACATGTAATAAAACAGACTGTTCACAAAAATAGTAATGATGTTACATCATAGTGGAAACAGAAAGAGACTGAAAGTCACTAAACACTAAAACAGGGTTCTCCATCTATTCCTAAAAATACTTACCACTCACTGGGTAGTGCTTCAGACGTTCATACCGGGATTAGTAATTTAAAAGTAATGTTTGTTATGATCGAAGTTCTCTGATCAACTCCCTTACAATCTTGCAGGTTGCCATGTTGATAAGAGCATCATAAATGATATCACGCATCTATATAGGGTGTATGATGTAGTCTGTTACACTTTTGCCAAGATGGCTGCCCAAAAATTTACAAAACACATTGTCGGTTTCATACAAACTACTGCTGTATGCCTGTACGCTTTTCAAATATTATACAGTGTGCCTTGAACACAAAATATTTTAAGGCCAGTTGTATTCAAATGAAAGACTGGGATCCATGTATAAATCGTCTTCGGTAACCAGATGGCTAATGAAACACTGTCCTTCTGCTCTGCTTTTGTTTTATTGCCATCCCAAAGCATCCGGAAATGCATGCTCATCTTTTCTCAATGGGGAAAGAAGGCTTAAATACACCACAATGAAAATAATAGACAGAATGGAATGAAAATGTCCTATGGAACTTTGGAACCATCCAGGTGCCCATAGATCATGGAAGACTCGCAGTTAAGGCTTTCACTAAGGAAGACAATCAGGTAAAAATTGGCTTAGATAAGCATGATTTTATAAACTTAAACTGCTGTGCTGTAGGAGTATACTGCTAGTAGCTAGATGTGTACACCCTTGTGGCGTGGGTGTGGAAAAGGACGTCCTTTTCACAAATGAAACACTTCATTAGATTTTATATGGCAATGTCGCAAAGCCATGACTCTTTCTTCACAGTAGCTAAGAGCAAAACAGGGAGCTGAGCTCTGTGAGTTGCTCTTTCACTGGACAGGATTTGGAAAATGCCGACCATAGTAAAATAATAACAATAGTATTATCCTTATTTATGTAGTATCCTTATCCAAAAGGCTTTATAAGCGTAACAATTAATTATTATTATTCAACAGCCACTGATGTTACTTCTACTTACCTTGGAAGGATGAAAGGCTATGTTGATCACCTCATGGTTTGAAACTGGGAATGTCGTGTTAATAGATCTACTAAAGGCAGATGTTTTCAGCAGCAGAGGAAACACGCCGAGTAGGTTACATTCAGTCTTTAATATCACAAAATATTTTTTTTTCTCTGAGAAGTGGTTACTAACCTGGAACACTATACAGTTGCAATAAAGCAGTGAAGTACAACCAATATTTTGATATCAGGGACCTGGTTTTAAGGTGGACTTTCTGACTTTTTCCTTCTCTCTCACAAGTAGTTCCTGGATAGAAGTCATTTTAGGAAGCACTAGTGGTCATTTTTTAGGAGAGAGTCCTACAATGCTGCTGGTAGTGATCACAGCATGAAACTATGACCTCCTCCCCCACTCCCCATACCCACAGTAAAACTGGTAAAGTTGGAAGTTTAGCAAGAGTAGATTTACAGAGGACAATGCAGTGTCCTCATAACAAGAGATTTACCAGCTGGTATGTATCATCAGGGATTCTTCCCCTAAGGCAACTAGTTTTGTCCTCCCTCAGGACCCACATTACATAATCGTATACACTGTCTGCTGGTCAGAACGGAATGGGAAGATGAAGAAGAAATTTATGATACAAAACTAGAACAAACAATAATAATAATAATAATAACAACAACATAGGCCCTTATCTCTTCTCGTAGCTCCTAATCTCCCACCAGGATAAGAATGGAGCTCACAAGCATTTCGATCTTGTTGTCTGCAAGCCATGCAGAAGTGGTGGTAGTGTAATATGCTCGGATATTATAGTCAACAGGAATTCATGCCTAAGTGGCTCTTCAAGAATTGCAGTGAAGAGTCATTGGACTGAATAAAGCCAGATGAAAGACACCAGGAATTATCTGTGACATGGCTCTGTAGCTGATGAAGTTATCCTAATTTACCAAGATATCACTGGAGTCATACTCACTGATAGCTGGAGACCAATTCCATCATAAGTCCTTTGGAGGCACTACTAGGTGATTAAAACCAACAAAGTCTGGGGAAATAAAATATCAATGAGATTGTATTGTTGGCTACTGATTTTAGAGCTCTAGGTTTCCTAGCTGGCACTGGGCTTTCATGGCCTGGTCAGAGTTGTATAGACAGGTTGTTCCCAGTGTGTAGGACTATGTGATTGAGCCACTGTTGGAGAATCAGATATGGTGGTGTAAAGTGGACGCTGTGAAGGCCCCATGTAAGAAAATGCTGAGTAAAGGCTTGAGGCTTGGCTGGAGTGACCATAGTAGGATCCAGATGGCTGGTGGTCAGAGTAGTCAAACTGGGGCCTAGAAATGGATGGGAAGGCTGATCCATAGTGTGGGAGACCCAATGATGTGTAGGATATCTGGGACGTGGAAGGCTGTTCAGAGTAGTGGCTGGGAGCTGCGCTTTCTGTTTTCACTTGTGCTTTGGAGTCCACTGATGATGTAGACAAAGAGACACCCTGTTGCTTGGAAATCCAAGCAGAATGTCCACTGGCTGCTGCCAAAGCACCCCCAATGCCATAACTGGTTGCATAGCCCCCAACATGGCTAGGATGACCTGCATGACCATTAGGTGGCAAGTACTGGTCAAACTCATTAACATCGAAGGTCTCCATGTTGGACATTACTTCATGGCTAATCTCCCCAATGTCCACATTGCCAAAATCAATATGAGGTTTGCCCCCCTCCCCTAAGGCTCGGATTTCCCTCTTGGATTCAGATTTTCCTGCCTGGAGTTCTGTCTTTGGCGTGGTGGGTGGTGTTGGAGGTCCATGACTTTGACCTGCAAGTGGAAAAGCATTTAGTAGAGCTGGAGGACCACATGGGAGTTGTACAACTGTTTTGAAATGGTGAATTCATTTTGAGTAGCAAACCAAATGGGATAAGCCAGATTTCTGAACATGGGGATTTAATGATCAGTCAGCAATGGTATCAGCAATGGTAGAGATTCTGTGGACCTAATACAATAAGGGGGGCATATTCAACAGAGCGGGCCAGAACTGTTAAAGTGGCTGGCCATCCCCATTTTAAATTATGCCCAGTTATTCAATGCCAGGGTCATATCCGACTACCAACACTGAATATTCTGGTTGCTATGTTAGCATTTTAGTTAACTGACCAGTGGCGATATTCAGCTGCTGGTCAGATAGCTAAACTGGTTATTTAGGCCAGCCTTTTTCCTGCCTAACTTTAGTCGGTTTAAGTTAAAAATCCAGCAGCTGAATATCACCGCTGACTCATTAACTCCAGTGCTGCCCTTGGTACGCTCCATCGCTAGCCAGCTGGCGTCAGGGTGTACAAACTGGTTAGCAGATCATATTCAGTTTAGTGCCGCTGAATATCCCATTGACCCTGGTTTAACCAGTAAGCAGGTCTGCTAACTGCTTAAATTGCTTTGAATATGCCCCCCTGTAATACTTTTCTCTCATTTGGTGTTCATGGGAGAAAACTTAATGCAGTAGGCCCTAAATGGGCTTTTGTATGTGTTCATCTCATATACAATCGAAGATGCAGAAGGAAACCTTCCGGCACCAGATTACCAGTGTTAAAAAATGCCACAAAAGTCAAAATTCAGAAACTAAAATAATATTTGTTTTAGTTAACTACTTAAGACATTTTAGACGAAAAAGATACCTATAGATTTTGGTATGGGTTTAAAGGGGGTGCTACGGAGTTGTATCTTTGGAATCCGAAAACCCATGAAAAGCCCTTATAAACGAAGCATGAAGCAGCGGCTCACAAATGACTCTTTCTAAGTCTGCTCCAGTCATCAGGGAAGTTATATCATTACTGGGCAAGGCTTGTACTAGAGACTTTGCCATTAAGAAGATTGTACAAAATTGTATTTCTGTCTCTCTGCTATGGATTCCCTCAAACCTGAAACCAGAATTGGATTTCTGCTCCCCCTTGCAATGAACTCTGCAGTTTTTGGCTGTAACATCCGAATCTGAACCAATTGTCTATTTCTTCCTGAAATGCAGAATGAGAACAGCTCCTTGGAGAACAAAAAGAATTAGGAATGGATTTCTGCATGCTCGCTGGAATGGGCTTTGTGCTCAGTAGTGAATCTCCTCTGGCTAATTTTGGACACAGTAACTTCCTGCCTTGGAACCTATCTATCTCACACACACATAAATACTCCACTGAGTTACCTGTCGAGTGCTCAGGGTGTCCGTCTGAAATGGGAGACCCTGTCCCTGTATGTCGGGGGTCTAGATGAGCATTTTTGTAATGTGCTTGAATTGTGGTAGCACCTCCTTCGTTCTCAGCCTGATTCTCCCCATCGCCTGAGGTGGCCTTGCCGTTCTTCCGCCTACGGGGCTGGTACTTATAGTCGGGGTGATCTTTCTTGTGCTGCATTCGCAGGCGCTCGGCCTCCTCGATGAAGGGGCGCTTGTCATTTTCATTCAGTAGTCTAGGCGCAAACAGAAGAGAACAAGAAATCTCAGAATGATGGACTCTTAAATGTTAAAGCATCCAGGAGCATTTTAACCAAGACAAACTCTGAAACCTAGAGGCTTTGTTACTGTGTGAGTCTCTCATTTATCCCTCACCTGTTTTGGTTAAGTTGGCATTGACTCAATAGCACTTAACAACAACAACAAAGCTGTGGTTACTAATGAAAAGTCTTTTCCCATTATAAACAGAGACTTTCACTAATAAAAGCATCATGTGTTTGGTCCTTCTGATGATGGCATGGGAAGAAAAGGTATTCCAAGCCATTCACACCCAAACATGGCCCAGTAACCATGTAGCACGATAAGTTTTGCAGAAGCTGTGTATAACAAGGAAATAAAGATCCAAAGGCAAAAAAAGGCGATGCCATTTTAGTGGACTAACTTCATAGGTCATTTGTCTAACTTTCAAAAGCTAACATTCCCTTCATCAGAGAAAATGAATATGAGCAGGTGAAACTCCCAAAAGCTAGTCAAGAAATATATTGTTAGCCCAATTAGTCCAATAAAAATGCATCAAGGCACAGCGCTTAAATTAATTCATATATTCAGTAACATACTAGCACACATGGCAGACTACACTTTAAATTAAAGTGTGGACATTTACACTTGTCCTATAGCAGCTGTAAATGAATGTGTATTGTACTCAAGCATGCATGTAAATTAAGGCATTTTATAATCAACGTGCATACTTGCAAACTCCCACCTCTGCTTTGCCAGCTCACGCACCCCGCTGCACCTACTAGCACAACAGACACATTCATGTCAATGCACATCCTTTTACAGTGGTCAGGATTTTACACAAGCCCATCAATGCGCACAAACTGCCACATACGCGCATTAATGACTGTATAAAATGACTTTCTATACGCCATCTTAACTTACTGTAGTGAATGGGACTCCTAGAAAATGCCATCAGCTCTATAATAAATGCAATACAATAAGAATACCCTTGCCACAAATTACCAAAGTAGAAATGCTCTAATACACAGTGAGTTCTGATAGCTGATAGACTTTCCATAGGGAAGAACGTGCTGGGAATTTAAAGTGTAATATGGGAAACCTTGGAGTTTCTCCATGAAGGATTTGCTGTGGGTTTGCATTACCATTGTGTTGCTAGATGAAGCAGAACACGCAGGGCATTGTTGTTAATAGAAACATGATGGCAGATAAAGACCCTGCGCCCTATCCAGTCTGCCCTTCCATGCCAGCTGCTAAGCTTTACAGTCCCCTTTTATCCTTTAGAGAGCCTCTGTTTTTGTCCCATGCTCCCTTGATTTCTGATGCAGTCCTTGTCCCTGCTACCTCCCTTGGAAGACTATTTCATGTATCTACTACTCTTTCTGTAAAAAAATATTTCTGCAAATTATTCCTGAGTCTATTCCCTTTCACCTTCATCCTTTGCCCCCTCATTGGAGAGCTTTCTTTCAATTGAAAGAGACTCTCCTGTGCATTTACCTCCATATGCCACAGAGGTATTTAACATTTAGGCTATATGGCACTAGTATTATGAGAAGTTCTGATATTTAGGTTTGACAGAGTAGAGTATCTTAAGAAATGAATTTCCGTGGTTAAAAGTAAATTTATAAATATATATGCAAATATAATGCAGTGCTAAATGTTCCCCTTGCTCCTTGCACTCATATGTGTGTGGGTAGGGGAAGAGTCTCTTCAAACTCATAAGGTATTTCATATCCCAATTAAACAGAGAAAAATCAGGTACTTCAGTGGGAAATCCATGAACTAACCACAAGTATCATATGTTCCCTGCAATTCACTCTTGGCATAAACCGCAGGTTTCCGTGATAAGCTCTTAAAACTAGCTGTAACGCCTGGCCACCATGGGCAGAGCCGCAGCAGCAGTGCAGTGATTTTAATGTGTTGTGGAAATGCAAGAAGCTTTCAGAGTGGTTGCAAGGTGCTCTTCTACCCTCTTTTAATTTCCCTTGTTCCAGTACTGGAGTGAAAAGTTGAAAATCCTCTTGAAACCAAACTAAAACTTGCTTCGGATCAAAATGGGTGTGCGGGAGGTTTAAGTTTCACTTGTTTCCTGTCCCTGTGGAGATTTAAGAGGAAGATAAAGTGGGAAGGAAGGAACTCTGGGCCGCATCAGCACTCAGGTTCCAGAGGCTTAAAAGGTCTGTAAATGAAACTAGCAGGCAATGCCCTTATTGGTAACAGAAGAACCAGTGTAAATACATGAAGTAGGAGGTTCTAGAACAAGAGATCATAATAATTCTTTACTTCCCAAACAGGTCCTTGTTGATTTTAACCCAGAGCCTCTGATTTGTTCTATTAGTTTGTACTTACCTCTGTTTTACAAGTGTATTTCTTCAACTGTGGGAGTAGTTAAGAGCCTCTTTAAAAAAATAAAAAACAAATGTAGCCTACTTTCTTCCTCTTCCTAGCCACCCCAGTGCCTATCTTTCAAGTGTGCAATATACTTTAGAGGTTGTGGGTGATGACTTTGCTCATTTAATGTTGCCCTGTCCTCCATGATTTAAGGCTTTCTGTTCTTTTAAGAAGAATTGAAAACAAATCACAGAACATTTTTTTCGTGTTGAGGCACATTCCAATGTGTGTGTCCAGGCCCCTGTGCGCCCGATCGGAATCGGGATGCACAGAGACAGACCCGATTCTGATCCCACGGGGACTAGATGTGCCCTGCGGGATCAGAATCGGGTCCGATTCTGATTGGCCTGCATGTACAGAACCCTGCCCGGTTAACTCAGTCAAGCTCCTGAATGGAGCCACGATGCCATGGCACCGTGGCTCCATTCAGGAGCTGCGATCCCCGGCTGCTGACCACAATTTCTTTTCTCCGCAGCTGACCTCTGATCTGGCCTTCCATGGCCAGGGTCGGGCTGCAGGGAACCCCCTGCACCCCTTCATCTTGCTTGCGCTGCTCGGGCCTGCTGTCCCCCGTCCAATCTGCCGACCCCCGTCCATCTGCCGACCCCAGAAGTATAGAGCCAACTTCAGAATCAGTACGTCCGGGGTCGCGGACTTCTCACTACCCGCCTTCACTCTGTCTCTGCACTGCCTGCCCCCTCCCACCCCTGTCTAAGCCCCCCATACAGACTCCTTGTTCATATGGGGAAGCTTTTGCCAGGGGCGGAAGGGGGGCAAATAGCGGGGATTGATGTCTGAACAGGACATCCATCCCCGCTAGTCGCGGGACAGAATAGACCCCATAATGAATAAATTAAGCTGTGGAATATATTGTCAGAGGATGTCAAGGCGACCAAAATAGCAGGATTCTAAAATGGTTTGGAAAAGTTCCTGCATAAAAGTTCCATAAAAATGATTGGCTGGGTATACTTGGGAGAGCACTACTCATCCCTAGAAATAAACTATGAGGAACAGATTTACTTTTTTGGATCTGCTGGGTACTTGTGACCCAGACTGGCCATTGCTGGAGACAGAATGCTGAGCTTTATGGACCTTGATCTGACCCACTGTAGCTTTTCTTATATTCTTATGATTATGGGATAAAATGTTAATTTACCTGACTTTATTTCCCATCTTTTGTTCACTTTATATCAACTTGATTGAGGTTTGATTTTCTACATCTTTCCTCAAGTAATCTTTTTTATTCAATTAACTACTCCGAAAGAATCCACCTTGTATTCAAGGGGCCAGAGTGTACAGTAGCTCTAAGATAAATGTCTTTCCTATGACTAGAACTCTGTAGAGGCCTCATTTTGGGTGACAAAGGAACAGCCTTCCCAGTAGGGACAATTTATCACATTGAATCCTGTCAATTCATGATTAGTCTTATGTTTCAGATGACTCTTGGAAAATTACAGGTCCCAGTTGCACAAATGTGCACGCCACTAGGGTTTTCTGTACCTGGCTGAGCCCCTAGCTGCTGCCATAAAATCTTGACTCCGCCTTCAAGGTGGAGTCAAGTTTCTGCATTTGAAGTAAAGTAAAAAAGTGCACTAAAATTTAGCTTTTTTTTTTTTTTTTTTTTTTACATTGGGAATAATTCCCTATTTTTGTACTTTGCCTGTGTTTACATACTGGCCATCCTATCCTTCAGCCCCATCTCCTCCCAAGCTGAACACAGAGCTCAAGAGAGAATAAGGTAATTTTGGGGCAGATAAAGCAAAGAGCTAATCTGCCTCTTCATCCACCCCTCTCCTTCTATCATTCTGGGACAGTAGGAGAGGAATCTGACTGACTGGAGCACACATTCCAGATCAAAGTAGAGACCCTATTCTCCCTGCTCCAATCCCTTTCTCTTCTACCCAGGGCTGACTCAAGGGTTTCTGCCACCCTAGATAGAAGCCCCAGCCATGCTGTGCCGCCCCCTCCGGTCGTGCCGCCCCCCCCCCCCGAGCCATGCTGCCCCTTCCCACATTCCGAGCTGCACCCCCCCCCCCCCATGCTGAGCCGCTCTATCGCCAATTCTGATGGCGGGGTCGAGGGAGGAGTGCGGCTTAGCTCAGTGGCAGGCCATGTGCTTCGGCACACATGACCTGCTGCTTCTGACTCCCTTCCAACATAATTTGGGGGTTCAGATGCGGCAGACCATGTGTGCTGAAGCATGGCCTGCCACCGAGCCTAGCCATCGCCCCCTGCTGCCGGAATCAGCAGCACAAGGGGTGGCAGCACAGCATGGCTCAGCATGGGAAGGAAAGGCGGCACGGCTCGGTGCACAGGGGGGCGGCAGCCCATGTTTGCCGAAGCACAGGGCCTGCTGCCCGCAGAGGTCTGGCACCCTAGTGGACATGTTGGCCCTTCTTCTACCCTAGAAATATAAAAACAACGTTTATTTTCAGGTTAGCAATTCTATTACTACTACTATTTATCATTTGTGTAGTACTACAAGGCAAACGCCCTCACTTGGTTTGCAGCTTGTCGTGCTGTGAGGGCTTGTGTGCATCAGTGATGCTGAGAGCTAAACTATCGCTAGTTTAACTACTGGAAGGGTCTCCCAAGATGGACAGGTCTCAGCTGAGGTGCCAGACCAAGACAAACCACCCATCTGGGCAGCAGCAGAATGTTGACAACAGAGGATCACATTTCTGTGACAACGGCAACAACACCAAACTTAAACTGCGCGGAAGAAAGGCCCGGCAATCTACTTCTGCATCTTGCCATGAAAACGCAATGGATAGTTACAACAAAACAAATTGTGCTATAGTGCTGGAAGATGAGACCCCCAGGTCGGAAGGCACTCAACTAGCTACTGGGGAAGAGCTGAAGACTTTTCAGAGTAAAGCCAGCATTTATGATGTGGTTGGATCAAAGCCCTCGGGACATCTAACTGCTGAAATGAGAGTCAGAAGCTGTAAAGATGTCTTACGCATTGTAACATGGAACTTACGAAGCATGAACCAAGGGAAGTTGGAGGTGGTCAAGAATGAAATGAAACGTGTACAACTTGATCTGTTGGGTGTCAGTGAACTGAAATGGACTGGCATTGGGCACTTTGCATCAGATGATCACATGGTCTACTATGCTGGAAATGAAAGACAAAGAAGAAATGGTGTTGCATTTATAATAAAGAAGAAACTTTCAAGAACTGTAATGGAATATAATGCAGTCAGCAAATGCTTAATCTCTATTCGTCTACGAGGAATGCCTATCAACACAACTATAATTCAAGTATATGCCCCAACAACAGCTGCAGAAGAGAATGAAATTGAAGAGTTCTATGAACAAGTACAAGCTGAAATTGATGGAACATGCAAACAGGATATCCTGATAGTCATGGGTGACTGGAACGCAAAAGTTGGCAACAAAGAAGAAGGCAAAGTAGTTGGAAAATATGGACTTGGCAACAGAAATGAAGCTGGAGAAAGACTGATAGAATTCTGCAAGACCAACGATCTATTAATCTCAAACACCTTCTTCCATCAACACAAGCGGCGACTGTACACATGGACTTCACCCAATGGATTGTATAAAAATCTAATTGACTACATCTGTGGAAGTCAACGATGGAAAAGTTCTATAACATCAACAAAGACAAAACCTGGAGCTGACTGTGGTACAGATCATCAACTACTAGTATGCAAACTCAAGCTAAAGTTGAAAAAGAGCAAACCACTCATGAATGCAGCAAATATGACCTTGAGAATATACCACTGGAATTTAAAGACTGCCTGCAAAATCGATTTGCTGCTTTAGATATAAATGACAGAGCTCCAGAAGAGTTATGGAATGACATCAAGAAGGTTGTGTTGGAAGAAAGCGAGAAGTCTCTACAAAAGGTGAAAAAAGCAAAAACGGCCAAAATGGATGACGGAAGAAACTCTGAAAATTGCCCAGAAACGCAGAGAAGCTAAAGCCAGAGGAGAAAGAAAGACAATAACAGAACTCAACAGAGATTTCCAACGTGCAGCAAGACAGGACAAGGAAAAGTACTACAACGACGCATGCAAGGAAATAGAAGCAGAAACTATTAGAGGAAGAACAAGATCGGCTTTCCTAAAGCTACGATATTAAAGAAAATGTTCCAGCATCGAATTGGAATGTTACAAGATGCTCAAGGTTCTATGTTGAATGATGCTGAGAAGATCAAGAAAAGGTGGAAGGAATATACAGAGTTTTTATATGATAAAGATCAAGTGGACCAACAGCCGTTTCAACCTGTACCTTATGATCGGGAACCATTGGTGATGAAAGAAGAAGTTGAAGCAGCATTGAAAGCCCTATCAAAGAACAAAGCACCAGGTATTGATAGCATTCCCATAGAAGTATTACAGCAATCTGATGCAGCTGTTACCGTACTTACAAGGCTCTGCCAAAAAATATGGAAGACAACATCATGACCAACTGACTGGAAAAAATCTGTGTTTATACCAACACTAAAGAAAGGTGATCCAACTGACTGTAGAAATTATCGCACAATCACTCTGATCCCACATGCCAGCAAGATTCTACTGAAGATTATTCAAAAGAGACTACAACAATACGTGGAACAAGAACTCCCCGAAGTGCAAGCAGGGTTCAGGAAAGGGCGAGGAACGAGAGACATCATTGCGGTTGTGAGATGGATCCTTGAAAAGACTAAAGAATACCAAAAGGATATCTATTTGTGCTTTATCGACTATAGCAAGGCTTTTGACTGTGTAAACCATGAGAAACTCTGGGCCACATTAAGAAGCATGGGTATACCAGAACACCTGATCGTACTCTTGCACAATCTGTACATTGATCAAGAAGCAACAGTTCAAACAGAACAAGGAGAAACAGAATGGTTTAAAATAAGCAAAGGTGTAAGACAAGGCTGCATACTTTCCCCCTACCTGTTTAATTTATATGCAGAACAAATCATCAGAGAAGCAGGATTGTATGAAGACAACAGAGGTGTGAAGATTGGTGGAAGACTCATCAACAACCTTCGCTATGCTGATGATACCACATTACTGGCTGAAAGTGAAGAGGATCTGAAACATTTGCTTCTCACAATCAAAGAACATAGTCTCAAAATAGGCCTGTACCTTAATGTGAAGAAGACAAAGATCATGACAACTGGCATAATCAACAGGTTCATCGTTGAAGGAGAAGAAATTGAAATCGTGAACAACTTTAACCTACTTGGATCAACTATCAATAAAGAAGCAATAAGCAGTTGAAGGAGAAGAAATTGAAATCGTGAACAACTTTAACCTACTTGGATCAACTATCAATAAAGAAGCAACAAGCAGTCAGATGACACATTGCTCTTGGCAGAATGGCTATGAAAGACCTAGATAAGATTCTCAAGGGCAGAGATGTCTCTCTAGAACTGGTATAAATTGCTGCACCTACAATATCTTAAGCACATTCAGCCATATTCTATAAGATACGTCCTCCACCCACACTCTGCCCAAGCTCCACCCATGTACATGATTACACTGAACATATGCGCAATTGGCCCGACATGCATACTTTCAGAATGGTAACTGGCTACTTTACACGCATGAGAGGTGATTTACATGCATAAACCACTAGAGTACAGTGATTTACATGTGTAAACCACTAGAGTACAGTGATTTACAAGTGTAAACCACTAGAATAAGTGATTTACGCACATAAACAAGCTTGTAAATCCAGTTACCCCTTATAGAACTACCTCCTTAGCACAGGATATTTCACCACAGCACTGTTTTTACGTGCACGGCAACCATTAGCTTAGTCGCATGCTAATTATTAGTAAATGGTATAGCCTATGCTAAAGGGGTCATTTGGGACAGCAAATAGTGGGGATATACATCCAATTTGGACCTACAACCCCCACTATTCACTGTGTGCCTATTCTGCCCCAAGAGCTCCCCCGCAGATACAGGGGTTTGTGCAGGGAGCTCCGGACGGAGGCAGGAGGGGCGGAGTGGGGGCGAGGGCGCACAACCCGGACATACAAGGTCTATTCCGGTCATGACCCTGTACGTCCAGCGGCACAAAGATGAACATCGGACTTATTCCACCAGCGAAGTGGAATAAGTCTGACGATTACCGGAGACTGGGTCAGGAATCCCCGCCCCTCACACGACACAGAGGCAGGTAGGCCCCCACCGTCCAATCCCGGCCCTGGCATCTCCCGCCGAGGGTCGGGCAGCATGGGAAATGCATACTCATGCTGTCAGGCCTTTCAGCACTCCTGCATGGCGTCCCGATGCCATGGCGATGAGACGCCACGTCACTGGGGCTCCAGCAGGAACATAGGGAGGCCTAGCGGGGAAACAGATTATACATCCCACACTGCAGAATTGGGACATATCCGACCTGTCTATGTGCCCAATTCTGCACCCATAGGAGCATCTAGTTCCTGCGGGTGCAGAATCAGGTATACATTCGGCCCATCCATTTTTTGGACATCTGAATGGCCCAGACGTGCCCCGATCAGAATTGGCCTCTAAGTGTTTAGTGCACTTTAGTAAACATACCCTAAGTAGCCAAACCAGTCTGCCCAGTCATTTTTCTCCCACTGACAGCCACAGAGGAGCAGAGGCAATAAGCCACACGGACTTCCCATGCTAATATTACTACTGGATGTAGTAAGATTTT
Organism: Ichthyophis bannanicus; assembly: GCA_033557465.1. Lineage (NCBI taxonomy): Eukaryota > Metazoa > Chordata > Amphibia > Gymnophiona > Ichthyophiidae > Ichthyophis > Ichthyophis bannanicus. Next base: position 1,002,371,614 of record CM066031.1, on the reverse strand, counting down.
TAGGTCAGAAAAATCTTCCCCAAAAAAGCTCTTTGCTTTATCTGCCCCAAACTTACGCTATTCTCTATTGAGCTCTGTGTTCGGCTTGGGAGGAGATGGGACTGAAGCAGGGGTACTGTCCAATTGAGATGAGGCAAGTGTTTCATGAGCCCATGTCTAGCCACATCTCTGACTGTCACCACCAAGGCACACCAAGGGCTGAGAAGCACTGCCCTAGAGTAGTACCAGAAGACTGCAACTGGTGGTTAACATTGTCATTTTGGAACCCCATGGAAACAACACAGGAGCAGAACAAGAGCGTTCTACCCATTCACTCAGACCATCAAGGAGCCCCCCTAGGTAAGTCCGGGGGGGGGGGTTGGAGTGCTTCTGTTTGGGGTAGGGGTTTCTTGGAGGGGGTCTGCATTTTTGGAGAGGTCTTCTGAGTCAGGGGAAATATTCAAGATGTCTTCTTGGGGGGGGGGGGGGGGGGTAGCTGTCCAGAGCAGCAGGTGCCCTGGATTGGGGGAGGGGGTGTTTTTGTGGGGGAGGAATTATGTAGCACTACCACATCAGCAGCATAACTTTTGTTCTTTTCTGCATGGGACCCATGTTACATGCCTCAAGATCTGCCAAGGTGGTCCATGCAGTAAGTGCCTGCCCTGTACACTAAAGCAGACTGGATGGACCATGCTGGTCTTTATCTGCCGTCATTTACTATGTTACTATGTTAAAGATAGTGCATGTGCTGGGTATGGCCTCTGCATTTACCACACAGGCTTTGCCCTTACTGCACCTTAACCTTTGTAGTTAAGGTGTGTTAATATTGTAACATAGTAATGTAGTGGATGACAGCAGATAAAGACCGACATTGCATTTAGTTTTCCCAGTATGGTAATCTGTGACCGTTCATTGTACAGCCAAATTTTATGATTATCCCAGTGAAAGGGTCTTGATGGTGTTGCTCTGACTTTCACTCTTTCCTTGGTCTCAAAGCTGTTTGCAGCTAAGTGCAAAACCATAGTGTATTTTAGTAAAAAGGCTCCTTAGTCTTTTTCTTCTAAAATCTACTGTTATTATGTACTTTCTCTCTTATATGAGAAACATATTTCATACAAACAGCAGTTTACAGGAACCTTCCACACAAACTGTATCTCAAGTCACTACAGAGGCAGGCATGAGGCCTTACAGAAAAACTATTCTGTGGGCAGCAGACTATAAATACAGGGAGTATAAAGAAGGATGTTCCTGTTATACAAACAATGCCTTAAAATAGGGGTGTTTACACTGTCCATCTTTGCTTCAGTTTGGAGGGAGGGGAGACTTTGGTGATTTTTTGGTTTGGTGGGGCAGTTGTGATGGGGCTGTTTCTGGAGTTGGGGCAATTGCAAGGCAGCAGTTTTTGAAATGGGGCAGTTTTTAGGATGGTGGGCCATATGAAGGAGCAGTTGGTGAGGTGGTGGGACAATTGTGTGAGGGTAATTTTTGAAGAATTTTGTGAGGTGCTGAGGCAGTTGGTATTTTTTTGGGGTAGGGCAGTTTGTGGGGGTGGTGGGGCAGTTGCAACATGGTAATTTTAGGGGTGGAGCAGGCTGCAGGGATTAGATTTTGGGAATGGGGAAGTTGATGGGATGTTGGGGCAGTTGCAAGAGGTATTTTTTAGGGCTGGGCAGTTTGTGAGTGTTAGGCAGTTGTAATGGGGTATTTTTTTTAAAAATGAGGCATTTGTGGGAGGTTGTTTATGGGGTGGGGCGGTTTGTCATGGAGTGGGACAGTTGTGGGGGTGTAGTTTTTGGGGGCAGGTCAGTTAGCAGGGTGGTATGGCAATTGTGGAAAGTTGTTTTATGGGAGGAAATAATTTGGTGTGGCAGGACAGTTGTGGGGATGTAGGTTTTGGGTACAGGGAAGATTGCAGGGCAATGAGGCAGTTATGGGAGGAATTGTTTTTGGTGACAGCATTTGGCTGTTTCTAATTTGCTTAACCTACTTGAATCAACAATCAATAAAGAAACAAGCAGTCAAGAAATCTGACAACACATTGCTTTCTGCAGAATGGCTATGAAGGATCTAGACAAGATTCTCAAAAGCAAAGATGTCTCTCTCCATACAAAGATTTGACTTGTCCAAGCCATGGTATTTTCAATAATGTCATATGGATACAAAAATTGGACAGTGAAAAAGATAGATAGGAAGAAAACTGATGCCTTTGAATTATGGTATTGGTGAAAAATACTGTGTATATCATGGACTGCCCGAAGAACAAACCAATCAGTACTAAAGGAAACCAAACCTAAACTTTCTTTAGAAGCTCTGATGACAAGACTTCGACTTTCATACTTTGGACACATCATGCGAAGAGAGAGATCGTTAAAAAAAGGCATCAGCTCGGCAAGGTAGAAGGTTAACGCAAAAGAGGAAGGCCAGCAATGAGATGGATCGATACAATAACAGCAGCTATGGGTGCCACTCTGTCAACAATGAGCCGCCTGACTGAAGACCGAACACAGTTTAGGTCAACTATCCAGAGGATCGCCATGAGTCGACACTGACTCGACGGCACTTAACAACAACAACAATTTGGTTCTTGTTAAGTATTTGGTGAGGATCTGTCTAGAACATAAGATATACCATACTGGGTCAGACCAAAGGTCTATCAAGCCCAGTAACCTGTTTCCAGCAGTGGTCTATCCCGGTCAGAAGTACTTGTCAGGTTCCAAAAAAAGTAGAAAGAGTCCATGCTGCTTTTCTCATGGGTAAGCAGTGGATTTCCCCAGTCCAGTTTAATAATGGTTTATGGACTTTTCCTCCAGGAACTTGTCCAAACCTCTTTTAAACCCAGCTACATTAACAGCTTTTACCACATTCTCTGGCAACAAATTCCAAAAAGTGCTACATTATACCTTCATAGTGTGTCCCCCTAGTCTTTGTACTTTTTGAAAGAGTAAACAACCGATCTACGTTTACCCATTCCGCTCCACTCATTATTTTATAGACCTCTATCATATTTCCCCTCAGCCGTCTCTTTTCCAAGCTGAAGAAGCCTAACCTTTTAAGCCTTTCCTTGTAGAGGTATTCTTCCATCTCCTTTATCATTTTGGTCTCTCTTCTCTCTAACTTTTCTTATTTTACTATAGCCTTTTCTAGATATGGCAACCAGAACTGCATACAATATTCAAGGTGTGGTCACACTATGAAGTGATACAGAGGCATTATAATACCATCTGCAAATTTGATCACCTTACTTGTTATTCCTATTTCCAGGTAATTTATAAATAAGTTAAAAATCAGCGGGCCCAGCACAGATCCCTAGGGTACTCTATTATTCACCTTTCTCCATTGAGAAAAATGGACATTTAGCACTACTCTTTGCTTTCTTTTAACCAGTTCTCATGCATGTTTTGCATGTGTGACTGTGGTGATGGATTCTGCTAGTATTTTAGTTTGATGCTCTGCACCCACTGTTGGGGTTGTTTCTGTGAATGTGGGATATGTTTACAGACTGGGTCTGCAGGGTTTATTCTGAGATTCAGTAGATTCAGTCTCATTCTATATAGATTCCAGACATCACTCCCATGTAAGAGTATAGAAAACACTTAATGCTTCATAGGATATTGGTACCCCTGGTTGTCATATTTAGATTGGGTATTTCTCTTTCTCAAGAATATTTGATATGGCAAAGTAAATAAAGGTCAACAGTGTCCAAGTGGACTAACATGGCAACTACAATTTTCTGCTTGATATGACAAAGCAAAAATGTAAAGATGGGTGTGCCTTGGGAAGTCATTCTGTGTTTGTTGGGTGCATCATTTTGGGGAGGGGCAATCTGGAGAAACATAAAAATGGGCCTATTCACAAAAGTTTGCCTAGGGCCCCATAAGTGGTTAAAGTGGCCTTACTGTCTCGCCCTTTCCCCCCTATGCCAGACCTCACTAATCTCTGACCCTTCCACCCGCTGCTCATTTCTTCTCTGCACTGGAGAATAACCAATGTAACACCAATTTTTAAAAATGGTTCCAGGGGTGATCCAGGAAACTACAGACCGGTGAGCTGGACAGCAGTATCGGGCAAAACGGTAAAAACCATTATAAAGAATAAAATTACTGAACATAAATAGTCATAGTTTCATGGGAGAAAGCCAACATGGATTTAGCTAAGTAAAGTATTGTCTCACTAATCTGTTATGTTTTTTTGAAGATGTGAATAAACAGGTAGACAAAGGTGAGTTGGTTGATATAGTGTATCTGGATTTTGAGAAAGCCTTTGACAAGGTTCCTGATGAGAAACTCTTGGCGAAATGAAAAAGTCATGGGATAGGAGGCAGTGTACTACTGTGGATCAGGAACTGGTTAAAAGATAGAAAACAGAGAGTAAGGCTAAATGGCCAATTTTCCAAATATAGAAATGTGAATAGTGGAGTATCGCAGGGATCTATGCTGGGTCTGCTGGTTTTTAGCATATTCATAAATTACCTGGAAATAGGAATAACAAGTGAGGTGATCAAATTTGCAGATGATACAAAATTATTCAAAGTTGTTAAAACAGAAGAGGATTCTGAAAAATTGCAAGAGGACATTGATAAATTGGAAGACCTATCTTCCAAATGACCAATAAAATTTAACGTGGACAGGTGCAAAATTATGCACTTAGGGAAAAATGACCTAAACTATGGTTACACGATGCAAAGTTCCACATTAGGAATCACCACCCAGGAAAAGGATCTAAGCGCCATCATGGACAATAAATTGAAACCCTGCACAGTATGCAGCAACAGCCAAAAAAAGCAAATAGACTGCTAGGAATCATAAGGAAGGGAATGCAAAATAAAACCAAGGATATTATAATGCCTCTATATCCTTAAAGGATATTACAGAATTAGAAAAGGTACAGAGAAGCGCCACCAAAATGGTAAAGGGGATGGAAGGATGCCCCTATGAGGAAAGGCTTAAAAGATTAGGGCTCTTTAACTAGGAAAAAAGACAGCTGAGGGGAAATATGATAGAGGACTATAAAATAATGAATAGAGTGGAATGGGTAAACATAGATTGGTTGTTTACTCCTTCAAAAAGTAGAAAGACTAGAGGATATGCAATGAAGCTACAATATAACCCATTTAATACTAATCAAAGAAAATATTTTTTCATCAACGCGTAACCCAACTCTGGAATTCGTTACCAGAGGATGTAATAAAAACTGTTAATGTTAGTGTCTTCACTACTGTTTAACATTTTTCTTAGCAATCTGTGAGATAATGAAGACCCATAATATACTATACCACATGTACGCCAACGATGTGATGTTATACTCCCCAATCAACACCACCAACCCAAACATATCCCCGTGCTTCACATCCATTACACATTGGCTCACAGATCGCAACATGGCAGTAAATCACAAGAAAATCGATGTCCTATACATAACAAGGGACATCAGCTTCATTTCACCCCCCCCCCCCCAAATAACCATCGATGGAACTCATCTGCAAGTCAAATCAGAAATATGCTACTTAGGAGTCACCCTCGATCAGCACCTCTCCTTTGACTCCCATATAAGCAATACTACCAGATGCATCTACAAGCTCAAGGCAGTTCGACATCTGTTACCACTCCTGGATCCACACGACTTCCGCATCGTTCTACAGGCTCTCATCTTCCCCCACTTTGACTATTGCAACCTCATACTCCAAGGCCTCCTCAAATATGCAATACACCCACTCTAGCTAGCCACGAACACTGCTGCACACATTCTCTTCAATGCCCCAAGAAGACAACACATAACTCTGTTCCTCAAGCAACTGTCCTGGCTACCCATTGCTGAACGGATCAAATATAAAGCTATATTCACAATTTTCAAAGTTTCCCATGGCCTCTCCTCTACCTATTTCCAGTCCTTATTAATGAGTACACCTAACAGCAGAGCCAGAAAAACAAGATCACTTAATACCCTCTATACTCCATCATTCGCCACTAAGACTAACTGCACAACATCGAAGAGGGCCTTCTCCCTGTTTGCACCGGCCCTATGGAATGTGATTCCCTGATAGTTTTCATGCCATGAAGGATCTAACCAACTTTAGAAAAAACCTGAAAATGCATCTCTTCCTTGAGTACTTCTCCAATAACAACACAAAAATTACCATCTTCAGCGAAACATGAGACTCCAGCAGATGCACCGCCCACATTATTCCCTCCCCTTTTTTAATGTGTCCCAGCTCAATGAGATGTTTATACAAATCTTTTAATTTTTTTAAATTTAATATTTGTAAATTTATACAAACATATCAAGAATACCTCTTGAAACTGAAATTGAGGTGGGTAACGAAAATGTATATAAAGAACTAATTAAGTCCCTTCCTATATTACAAAAAGAAGAAAAGAAATAACATACCCAACCCACTCCAGCCCACTATTAAAGAAGGATCCATAGAAACAAATTATTTTACAACCAACATTCTGCAGGAAATAAAGTGTGTTTATACAGTCGCTACCTAATTGCTCAAACCGAAACAGTCAGAGGATCAGCCCCTCCCCCAACTTGACGAGCATTTATGAAATCCAGCAATTGGGAGGGTTCATAAAATATATAGGAATGTGACTGATACTTTTTCAGACACTTACACAGAAATTTAAAAAAAAAGAGACCTCCCAATAGCTGAATCCCTGGACGTAACAGGAGAAAGTCCCGCTGCCTCTTCTGGGTCTCTCTAGAAAGGTCTGGAAACATACGAACAGTTAAACCTTTAAACAACATATGACGTTTTCTAAAGAACAACTTCATAAGCCATTCTTTATCCAAAAGCAGTGCCAAAGTAATCAATAAAGTAGATGGTATTACCTGCTCATCCTGTGATGATTCTAACATAGCAGTTACATTTAAAACATGAACATTAGTCACTCCAGTAACCACTCCCAACCCCTCAACTTTTTTTCCTAAAGGGAGATAATACATTTTAGCAATAGGAGGATGGGATTTGGGAGGAATACCCAAGTTTTCAATCAAATAGGAGCGAAACATATCCCTCGCGGAAACCAATGCTACTCTGGGGAAGTTAACCATACGAATATTCACAGCCTGAGTTGTATTCTCCAGCATCTCTAACTTAAACCTCATTGGAACTATACTCTTCTTAAGGAAATCCATATCATTCTCAACAGTCACAATTTTAGTATGGAAATCAGAAACCTCCGTCTGAAGAGAAGAGATTTTAACAACATTGTCCTGTATAAATAACATCCATATTAGTAGAAACCTGGGTCGCCAAGCTGTTCATCCACGGTGCCAACTCCTCCCGAAGCTGCATAATAGCAGCCCAGATAGCTTCCAATGTTATCACCTCCCGGGCTCCCAGTGACGCTGCAGGAACAATTCCCATCGAAGGTGAAGACTCTAATACCACGCCCGGCAACGGGGCAGGAACTGACTGGCAAGGCACGAACCCCTCGCTACCTTCTGCCATTCCTGCTGATGCCTCAGTACTCAGTTACAAAACTGGGGGAGCCGCAGAACCCTGGCCTCGTTCAAAGACCAAGCCCTGCCTTCTGGCGGAGTCCGCCAACTCAACGCCCTCCTCCTGGTTCCCCAAGTCGCTGATGTTTTGTTGAGGAACCTTCGAGGCCCAGACTGAGCCCGGGGAGGATAGATCGCCATCCGAGGCAGACAATGAGGATAACACCTCCGACTGCTGCACAGCCGAGCTTCTCACCCTTTCTGCTGACAACTGCCGTGGCACGGGTAAGAAAAAAAGTGTCCAGAGGACCCGTTACAGCTAGCGGTAAGGGCATCGAAGCCAAGGGTGCCAAAGGCTGTTTGGCACCTCTGGACTTACGCTTCCTCCCCATGAAAAACGCCGTGCCACTCAACACACCAATTCAATCGCCATCCAAATATTTTAATTTTAATGTAATGCATTCACTTTTTACATCACTTGTTCCATGTTAATGTTTATTGTTTTATGTAAGGCCACCACTAAGCATGTTGTTTTATGTAAACCGCTGAGACTTTTCATTTGTAGCCCCTGCATTGTGGAACTCCCTCCCTGACTCATTAAGAGCAATCAAAGATCTACAAACATTTAGAAAACAAATCAAAACACACCTACTCATTGAACACTATGGCAACAACAGCAACACTCCCCCTACACTCAAAGCACCCACCCTCTTGACCCCCCCACCCCCCACAATGAACACCAACTACTCAGAATAAAATGTAAAACTTGTTTCTCTGTATATAGTTAACACTGTACATAGTTATTAAGACATTTGTTACCCCATGTTTGCAATCCAACTCGATTGTTTGTACCCCTATTATTTATTGTAAAAGGTTCAGTTCTTTGTAAACCACCCCTAATGGATGGAAGGAGTGGCATATAAAAACCTCTACAAACAAATAGCAGTATATGAGCACAGCTAAATAAATAAATAATTGGAGAAAATATTTTTTCATCAACATGTAACCCAACTCTGGAATCCGTTACCGGAGGATGTAATAATAACCGTTAGTGTAGCTGGGTTTGGACAAGTTCCTGGAGGAAAAGTCCATAAACCATTATTAAGAGGACCAAGGAAATCCACTGCTTACCCCAGGATAAACAACGTGGAATCTGTGGACCTTTTGGGAACCTGACAGGTACTTGTGACCTAGATTAGCCATAGTTGGAAACAGGATACTGGGCTTAATGAATCTTGGTCTTACCCAGTATGGCATATGTTATATTCTAATGTTCACTGGCCAATGCAAGCTCAGCTGCCTCCTCTTTCCACACTGCAGAAGCAGAGCTTCCTTCTCCTTCTGGCCCACATGGATTGACAATGACACCTTTGAGGTATTGTCCATGTGGACCAAGTCAGCTGATGCCAGTTGTACCTTATGTTTAGGAGAGCACTGCCCTTCCCAGGCTCTCCCATGAATGCACAAGAACTGAAAGAGGAGACAGGTACACAGAAAAAAAGAGGGAGAGAGGGAAAGAGTCAAATAAACTAGTGAGAGAGAGAGAATGAGAGACCTATGTTTATATTGTACATGGAAGTTATCTGGATAAGAGCGCAGAGAGAGACATTCACTAGCATTATCCAGACTGTGGCACTGAATATCTTCACAGACTGCCTTGGCACTATCCATTGAGTGCGGGCATGGTCTGTGGGTAGAGCAAGGGTACTGCGGCCACTATTGTGACATTTATCCAGGTAGTGGTCATTTTCAGCAGGCAGTATCTGGGTAAGTTATCTGGGTAATTTGAGCCTCAGAAAGAGCATAAATCACCATTATCCAGATAAGTGCCGTGAGTATTTAGATAGTGGCTGCACAAACTGGATATTCAGCGGCAAACACTATCTAGATTCTGCTGAGTGCCATGGCATTTAAACATCCAGGACTTTGAATATTATTCCCATGTTAATTGTTGTTAATTGAGGCATTTATCTGGCTTCCAGAACATCAGAGATGATTCAGGTTTAGCTTTCCTTATCTGTGATGCTACTGAAGCCCCCTTTGGTGGAATCACAACCATGCACATGAGGGCTTCTCCGCTATTGTTCTGTGTTGAGGGTAATCAGTATTAGTAAGTGAACTAGTCTGTGTGGCTGATACACAGGATGCTAATTCCCTACGAAATGCTATGCAACTGACTGAATGTGGTACTCTAGCAATTAATGCAGAGGGGATATTCAAAAGGGTTGGGTGGATAGTGCCGCTGAATATCATCATAGCCCACAGAAAAGACACCCGGTGGAGTGGGGCAGTCAGAGCAGCTATCCAGTGAGCAGCGATCTTCAGTTGCTAACCGGATAGCTAAACCACATAAAGTTAGGACAGCTCAATAGCTGAAGATTGCCGCTAACCAGAAAGCAAGTGCTCTGTCTGGCATATAGTAACATAGTAAATGATGGCAGATAATGACCAGCAGAGTCCATCCAGTCTGCCCAGTAAGGGATATTCAGTGACAGACACTGGATAAGTTTTGGTGCTGAATATCTGGTTTACATTAAAGTGGCGGCAGCCAGGCACTTTAAAAGCACTGACTGCTGCCTCTGAATGTGCCCCTCCCTCCTAGATTTTTACCACTCTAGTGTTATATTTCAAATGCATTAATAAAATACATTCCATATTGTCCTGCTAGACCAGTCCAGACAAGTGGGTTGTGTTCCCCTACGAGCAGACTGGTGGAGACAAAGAAGCAATGAAAAGCCGTTTCACTCCTGTGTCTCTATCCACCTCAGCCACCAGAGGTCCCTTCAGTATTTCTTTGTCTCCAGCAGAATGGATTTTCTCCTCTCTGAAGAAAATTCTGAAGATTCGAGAGGAAAAGATTGATTAAATGCTTGTGAACAATTACCCTGAGGGTGACTCTTTTGAGCCCCTTGTTGGGGGCTCCTGATTCTATCTGCCTAGAATGCAATTTGGGGTTGATCCCTGGCACAGTGTGGGGTTTTTCCACCATTTTCTGCATGCGTTAATAGCGTTTTCTCCTATTGTGCACCTGACGTTTGCATGGTCCTAGTGTGCGTTCCACCCAAGCAGCTCCAAGCTCCTACCCTAGTGCCTGTAAGCCGTGTTGTGGTGAAAGCACAGTAACACGCACCTGTGGGCCGCTGCTGCTGTAGCTGGCGCTGTTAGAATACTTGCCTTAATTCTCTATGTCTTCTTCCAGGAAGAGTTGTTTGGCCTGTGACAAGTGTGGTACCTCATCTCCAGCTTCTAGACTCTGCTCTTCTTGCATAGCAGCTTCTGAATCACCCCTCTCAGCCAGGGGATGCAGTTTGTCTGGCCTTGCCTGCCTCAGGACAGGAGGTGGTGGATGGCACTGTGTGTAAGGATATCCAGCTGGCTGGAGAGTCTGGCCACCGTGCTGTGAGCCACTCCTTGTTCTGTAGGGGATCTGCGGGAGCTATGCTCCCTAGTGTTAGAGGGTCATTTCCGAGAGGAGAGCATCCAGACTCCAGATTGTCCTCCCTGGAATTCTTTTCCTTTTTACAGCAGGCCTGGTCCTTCTGGAATGGAAATTTAGACCCTGTCGCCTCTGGGTGCCCCTGAGTGCAGTTTTGTGAGGGGCAGGCTGACAGTGGAAGCCCTGTTCGACTACCTTTGGCTAATACATTCCCAGTGAAGGGCACCCCCTGGTGATGAGGATCAGCTGGGATTTCAAGATTTGGACTGTGACTTGGATTCAGATGTCTTGGTACTAGACTCTGATGTGGACAAAGGATTGTGAAGATGCAAGTGTGATCCACCTATTCCGCAAGGAGGAGCTGGTGACATTAATTGCCAGGATCTCATTCACCTTAAATTTGGTGGATGCTCCAAGTATGGAGCAGGAGCTGAAGGTGCACCTGCTTCTGCAAGGAGTGTGGAAATCCACTACTGTCTTCCCATTCCCGGATGTGATCAAGGACATGATCTGGTTGAGTGGGATTTTTCTGACTCACCCAAGGGGCTAAGGGTGTGTAAGAAGATGTGTGCTCTCCTGGAGAAGAAGTGCTTGTGTAATTCTCAAGGTGGATTCGTAGGTCATGGCAGTTTCCAGATGGACCACCATTTCTGTGGAAGGCAGATCGGCCTTAAAGGATTTTCTGGACCGAAAGCTGGATCCCTTGTTGAAGAACCAGTTCGTCACTGCAGCTGCTATTCTTCAGTTGGTGGTATGTGCAAGCCAGACATCTTGAGCCCTACTCCAGTGGATTCATTCTCTTCCATCAGATGATACTACCCCTCTTTTGGAGTCAGCTGCAGCCTTCCTCTATGATATCATATATGATCTGGTACATTTGGCAGCCAGGGGCAGTGCCCTGTCTGCGGTGTCATGGCATTGGACTTGGCTCCAGCACTGGGCGGCAGACACATCTTCCAAAGCCCGGTTGGTCCAACTGGTTTTTAAGGGGAAGCTTCTTTTTGGAGACGGTTTGTAGAAGCTGGTGAAGGACCTGGATGAGACAAAATCTTACCACCTTCCGGAAGACAGGTCCAGGGGGCCTATGAAGTGGGCAGAAGTTTCTTTCTCGTCAGCCTCCGCCTGCCACCATGGGCACACTGGCCGGACTCCCAGGGGTTTCAGGATTCTCATCGTTACTGACCTGGAAACCTTTCTTCCCCTCTGCTTCCAGACTTTGGGCTCGTTCTCAGCCTTTCCTGGAGCTCGTGGGCCCAAGGACTCGGTCCCCTCCAGAGGAGGACCCCCCTGGGCTATGCAGTGAAGATTTGGGGGCCCATTCCTTGGTTTCTTCAATTGGAGAGATCCTTAAATCTGTCCTCATATGCTTTATAATGAAGACCGCTAATCATTTTAGTAGCCACCCTCTGTACTGACTCCAGCCTGTTTATTTCCTTTTGAAGGTGCAGTCTCCAGAATTACACACAATACTCCAAATGAGGTTGCACCAAAGACTCATACAGAGGCACTATCACCTCCTTTCTTCTGCTGGCCGTTCCTCTCCCTATGCACCCAAGCATCCTTCTAGCTTTTGCCATTGCCTTATCTACCTGTTTAGCTACTTTAAGATCATCAGAAACAATCATGCCTAGGTCCTGCTCTTCTTTAGTGGACAAAAGTACTTCACTAAACAGTCTGGAGTCAGTACAGAGTGTGGCTACTAAAATGGTTAGTGGTCTTCATTATAAAGCATATGAGGACAGACTTAAGGATCTTAATATGTACACCTTAGAGGAAAGGTGGGATAGAGGTGATATGATTGAGACGTTTAAATACTTCCGTGGCATAAATGCACAGGAGGAGAGCCTCTTTCGATTGAAAGCAAGCTCTGCTACGAGGGGACATGATATGAGGGTGAAAGGGGATATATTCAGGAGTGATATGTGGAAATATTTCTTTACGGAAAGAGTGGTGGATCCATGGAATAGTCTCCCAGTGGAGGTAGTAAAGATGAAGACAGTATCTGAATTCAATAAAGCATGGGACAAACACAGAGGATCTCTAAAGGAAAAAAGGGGACTTTTGTAGTGGTTGATATGGAAGGGCAGACTAGATAGGCCATGTGGTCTTTTTTTGTCATGTTTCTATATAATATGGAAGGTGACATTTTACTTACCAGTTAATGTCCTTTCCTTGAGTCCTGCTAGACCAGTCCAGGGCCCCTACCTGGAAATGTGTTTGCTCAGTTCTTCTGCGGTGGTACCCTTGGGTCCAATTTATATAGTTGGCTCGGCAGGTTCATCTTTTACGAACAGCCTTCTCTTTATGCTTTCCTGTTCATAGCTCTCTACTGTTTGTTTGATCATTGTGGCCCACATTGAGGTTGTGTGAGGCTTGCCATGTTCTCCCATATGCTTTGGGTTGGTTACTGCAGAGAACTGTGGTGGCTGAGGCGTATAGAGGCATGGGAGTGATGTCGTTGAAACCTGGGCTTTTCATTAGTTCTTTGTCTCCACCAATCTGCTGGTAGGGGAACACAACCCACTTGTCTGGACTGGTTTTGCATGATTCAAGGAAATGACAATGACTGATAAGTATAATGTCACCTTAAATAAGCTTTCTGAAACCAGCATTTCTGGACAGTTCTTTCTGTGTGATGAAGTCAACAAAGGAAAGAATTTTCTAGAAGCTTCCATTTCTTTGCAAGGACTTTTTCACTAAGGCTACCTCTGCTGTTTGGGATGTTGATGAACTGTATTTTATTTTGTAAAACAAATTACGAAAATAGCTTCTAAAATCATTACAAAGAACATCATTCAATTAATAGCAAAAATAACTTTGGGCAGGGATTTTACTGTCTGGCAATACCCTGTTTAGGTAAAAGACCTTGACTGCCTCCAGCATGGCTACCAAGTCTCCTGAAGCCAAACTCTCCCACGTCCTGCTCACAACCACTTTGGTGGTTATACTGAGGTCCCTCTCACTCTGTCTATGATCAGAAACACTCTGGTTGTTACCTTTTACCTTTCTTTTCTTTGGCTAATGAAAATCTTCAGCAAATTATGGTCTTAGCCCTTAATTCATACAGGCCCCAATGCAATAAACCATGGTAATTTCAGTGCAGTGGTTTACTTTTAATTTAGCACTGATTTTGTGTGCATGACCACTAGTTTCAATGTAGCAAGTATTATAGTACACAAAAAATCAGCAGAAAGCCAAAGTAAACGAATGCACTGATCCTAGCGCAATTAGCAAGAAAATGCATTGTAATAAGCTGTATAAAGAATTACTTCTGATGCAGCAAAGTGTGCTAAAGATGAAGTAAAGTTAATGGGAAATTTTAAAAAATCTAATTAAGGACCCACAGGTCCCAGGGCATCCCTGGCTTAGATATCCAAGGCCTGGACGACCCCAGCTGATGTTACTAACAACAATTGGTCTGCTGCCATTTTCCAAGATGGATTCATTCTAATGCTCCTCACTCCCTTTCCTCTCACCTCCCTCCCTACACCCCTCCTCGTGAACGCCGCTCTTCTACTGGCCTGCTTCTCTCTATGCCCTTTTCTTCTGCTGCCAACTCTAGGCTCCACTCCTTTCACCTTGCTGCCCCTTATGCCTGGAACAAACTATCCGAATCTGTACGTCAGGCTTCATCTCTCCCCCTTTTCAAATCCATGCTTAAAGCTTACCTCTGAGGCTGCTTTTGGATCCTGACCTCTTGTTTTCCTTGTATCTCATTACCTTCCTTTTTACCCCTCTTCTCATCTATTGTATTGTCTGTCTTGATTAGATTGTAAGCTCTAATGAGCAGGGACCATCTTTTATATGTGTCTGTACAGTGCTGTGTATGCCTTGTAGTGCTATATTATTATTAGTAGTAGTGTATTTAGATTTTAGTAAAGCCTTTGACACTGTTCCACACAGTCGACTTATAAATAAATTGAGCATCCTAGGAATAGACTGTAATGTGACTGCCTGGGTTAGAAATTGGTTGAGTGGGAGATGACAACGGGTACAGGTAAATGGACCTTACTCTAAGGAGAAGGATGTAACCAGTGGTGTGCCATAGGGATCTGTCCTTGGTCTGATTCTTTTTAACATTTTTGTTAGTGATATTGCTAAAAGCTGTCAGGTAAGGTTTGCCTCTTTGCAGATGACACCAAAATCTGCAATAGATTAGACACCCAGGAAAGAGTAGAAAACATGAGGGGGGATCTCGCTAAACTTGAAGAATGGTCAAGAATTTGGTAGCTGAGATTTAATGCTAAAAGATGCAGGATCATGCATTTGGGCTGCAAAAATCTAAGGGAGCAGTACAGTATAGGGGGGTGAAGTACTTCTGTCCACAAAAGAAGAGCGGGACCTGGGGGTGATAGTTTCTGATGATCTTAACATGGCCAAATAGGTAGAACAGGTAACAGTAAAAGTCAGAAGGATGCTTTGGTGCATAGGGAGAGGAATGGCCAGCAGAAAGAAGGAGGTGATAGTGCTTCTCTATAAGTCTTTGGTGAGATCTCATTTGGAATATTGTGTGCAATACTAGAGACCGCACCTTCAAAAGGATATAAAGAGGATAGAGTCTCTGTAGAGGATGGTTACCAAAATGGTTAGTGGACTTCATCATAAGGCATATGGGGACAGACTTAAATATTTCAATATGTATACTTTGGAGGAAAGGCAGAGAAAGGAGATATAATAGAGACATTTAAATACCTCTGTGACGTAAATGCATAATTGAAAAAAAGCTCTGCAACAAGGGGGCATAGGATGAAGGTGAAAGGGGATAGACTCAGGTGTAACATGCGAAAATATTTCTTATGGAAATAGTGGTAGATGTGTGGAACAGTCTCCCAGTGGAGGTAATAGAGACCAGGATAGTATCTGAATTAAAGAAAGCAAGGGGCTAACACAGAAGATCTCTAAAGGGAAAAAAAGGGACTATAGTAGTTGATATAGAAGGGCAGACTGGATAGGCTATATGGTCTTTTTCTGCCATCATGTTTCTATGTTTAGGAAGCCGATCTTGTTCTTCCTGATTCTATTTCCTTGTGTGTGTTATTGTAGTAGTTCTCTTTGTCTCATCTTTCTGCACATTGGAAATCTCTGTTATGTTCCGCTATTACCTCTTTTTCTCCTCTGGCTTTAGCTTCTCTGTATTTCTAAGCAATTTTTAGAGGGTTTTTTGGTCATCCATTTTGGCCATTTTTGCTTGTTCACCTTTTCAGAGACTTCACTTTCTTCGAGCACAATGTTCTTGATGCCATCCCATAACTCTTCTGGTGCTTTGTCATTTGTATCCAAAGCAGCAAGTTGATTTTGTAGGTAGTCTTTAAATTCCAGTGGTATATTTTCAAGATCATACTTTGCTACATTCATCAGTGGCTTGCTCTTTTTTAGCTTTCGCTTGAGTTTGCATACTAATAGCTAGTGATCTGTACTGCAGCTACCTCGAGGTTTTCTCCTTGTTGATATTATCATGCTTTCCCATTGTTGGTTTCCACAGATGTAGTCAATTTGATTTTTGTACAAGTTGCCCCTTATGTTGCTGGAAGAAGGTGTTTGAGATTGCTGGTCTTGCAAAATTCTATCAGTCTTTCTTCACCTTTATTTCTGTTTCCAAGCCCATATTTTCCAACCACTTTACCTTCTTCTTTGTTCCAAACTTTTGTGTTCCATTCTTCCATGACTATTAGTATATCTTGTCAATTTCAGCTTATACTTCTTCATAGAACCAGGGCCTGTGCAAGGATATGAGGCACCTGAGGCAAACCTCATTCCTGCAGCCCCTTCTGCTTCCTCCCTACTCCCACTGCCACCACCGTCACCCCTTTCCGGGACCTACAGTGGTGACAATTACCTCTAAACAGCAACACAGCGCGTACCATAAACTCCAGGGCTGCATCACTGTCCTGCTTCTGTCCCCCATACAAACGTCCTGATACAGTTGCTTCCACCCTGATGCAAACAGGAAGTCTGCATGGGGAATGGAAACAGCAACAGTGATGCAGCCCTGGAGTTTATGGTAAGTGCTGTGTCGCTGTTTAGAGTAATTGCCACCCCTGCAGGTCACGGAGAGGGGTGGCAGTGGCAGCAGTGGACACCCTCCTATGATTGACACTCTAGGCGACCACCATGTTTGCCTAATGGTAGCACTGTTCCTGCATTGAACTGATCAGATTCTTCCTCTTCTGCAGCTGTTGTTGGCACATATACCTGAATAAGAACATAGTTGTGTTGATGGGCATTCCTCGAAGACAAATAGAAATTAAGCACAACACAGGTACTGGATTGCTAAGACACCTCCAATGGCTTCCATTCTGGGCCATGCCTGACCTTCCTAGGAAAGAAGGGGGGTAACTAATCCAACAGAGGTTGATTCCAAACAGTGTTCACCTGGGTCATGTGCACGCCTAAAACTTGGACAGGGCCAAGTTGGACCCATTTCCACAACTGTGGGAACTATACATACTTGTGATTGCAGAATCGGGCAGATAGACGGCCTGGCATGCACTGCATTACCAGGAGAGAGACATCTTTGAGGCTGTCCTTCTCCAGCATACAGTGCTCTGGCTGGTGTGCCAGCACAGTGACATCCCATCGCTATGGCACCAACATGTCCATGCCCGACAGGGGCCCCTGCACAACACTGTCTGGCTGTCAGCGTGGGTCCACAAGGGCATGCCATGCCAGCAGGCTCCGTCCTGAGCCATCGCCGTAGTGTGCAGGGGGCTTCAGCCCACCAACTGGGCTGTAGCCTGCACTTATTCCACCATCTGGGTGGAATACGCTGGCTGTCAATGTTGGTGCTGGGGTGCGTACAGAGTCCTTTCTCGAATAGAATCTGTATGTCTCAGAGCCTGGCCACTTCCTCGCTCCGCCCCCACCCGCCCATGTACAGCGCTTCCCGCACAAACGCTGTGTACATGCGGGGAGCACTGCCAGCAGAAAAGGGCTGGGGAGCTAAGTGTGGGTTGAACGTCCAGCCCTGCACATATGCCGCTATTCGGCGTTCGGAATGACCCCCACAGTACCTAGGGGTGGCAAAAACCTAGTTCCAGCATTGCCTTTGGTAAATCTCACTGTCTTTAGTGTGTATGAGTGCAGTGGATATTCCATTGGTATCTCACTGCCATTAGGATTAGGCTTTATGTACATTTTTTTAGTACTCCAAACAGACAAAAGGGACACTGTTAACTTCAAGTGAGGGATAATATTAATAAAGAAACTATTTTAAGAGTAGGAGACAAATTTTTCTGAAGACATTTGACTGAGTCCCTCGTGAAAGACTCCTCAGGGTATCAAAAAGTCATGGGATAGAAGGCAGTCTCCTATCAAAGATTGGGAATGGGTTAAAAAAAAGGCCATGAAATAGAAAAGGACTAAACAGTCGGTTATCCACATGGAAAAAGGTCAGTAGAGAAGTGCTATAGAGGTCTGCACTGGGACCTGTGCTGGAGAAAGGAGCAATGAGTGAGGTGATCCAGTTTGCAGATAACACACAATTATTCAAAATCTTTCAAATGGCATATGATTGTGAGGAATTGCAAAAGGATCTTGTAAGATGGGGCATCTAATGGCAGATGAAATTTAATCTGGGCAAGTGCAAAGTGATGCACATCGGGAAAAATAATCCCAAGTGCAGGTACACAATGCCGAGTTCTGAGTCACCTCCCATGAAAAAGATCTTGGTGTCATTATGGATAATATGTTCAAATGTTTAGCTTAGTCTGCCACAGCTTCCAAAAAGCAAGTAGGATGTTGAAACTATTCGAAAAGGAAGGAGAGCAAAGAGACTGTCTTTATATTTCTACATAGATCTCTAGTACGACTGCATCTTGAGAACTGTGACTGTGTGCAGTTTTGGTGACTCCCATCTTGAAAAGGATTTAATGCAGAAAAGGTTGAATGTACCCTTTATGAAGAGAGGGTAAACAGGTTAGGACTCTTCAGCTTGGAGAAAATATGACTGAGAGGGTATAGCATAGAAGTTCATAAAATCATGAGTGGGGTGGAATGGTTAAATGGGGAATGATTGTTTAATTTTTCAACCACCACCAAAACAAGAGTGTTCCCTGAAATGAATGGCCAGCAGATTGAAAGCAAATTGTAGAAAGTATTATTTCGTGCAATGTACAGTTACGCCATGGAGTCTGTTGCTGGAAGATGTGGTTAGGGCAGCAGCCTAGAGCCAGAAAGACTAGGGTTCAAATCCCATTGGCATGCCTTGTGGCCTTGAGCAAGCCACTTAACCCTCCATTGCCTCAGGTACAAGCTTATTTGTGAGCCCTTTGGGGATAGGGAAATGCATACCGTACCTGAATATAACTTCTCATGGAAAGATGTGAGCTAAATACAAATAAATAAATAAATAAATACATAAATCGGTCAAGGCAACTAACATATTGGGGTTCAAACGATTTTTGGGCAAGTTCTTGGAGAAAAATAATTAGCCAAGTAGACTCGGGAAAGTCATCATTTATCCCTAGAAATGAACTATGAAAAATCTGATTTACTTTTTGGGATGTGTTAGATTCTTCTGACTCATACTGGCCACTGTTGGGGATAGGATGCCGGGCTTGATGGATCTTGATCTGAATTAGCATGTCTTTCCATGCTGAATATATCTACAGCACCCCCCTAAACGTTTGACCTTAGATATGCTTCTAGTTTGTCAGTTCCTCAATCTAACCCTACTATGGAACGGTATTAGCCGACAGTATTAGATAGCTTAGCAACCGATAAAAAAAGCAGTAAAGTTCAGTCAGTAGCTATCACAGAAGAAATCATAAAACAATGTAAATATCCCTCCAATAAATTACCTAGGCTATGCACTTATTGTATTGCTCTTTCAAAACTTAATTAATTTCTTGAGGTCTCAGACTGTACCAGGCGCTGGCTATATCAGACATAGTCCTTAGCCTCAGCCCTAATTTGCATCAACGACCTCTGCCGAATGGTATATCAGTGTGTACAATCTTATCATTTAGTATTTTATTCTTCAAAGTATTATGATCTTAGACAATTCCATATTGAAATGGTGTACTTTCTTTCAAATAAGATAGAAAATATGTTGTGCTTATCTTTAGCATTGAAAAGTGCCCCTAGGTTTCTTCAGGGGGAATAGAATCTCGCAAGCACTCAATCCAATATCTTCTTAAATTTATTGCGCCATTAATATGATGGAATCTAGAGATTGCAGCACTGTCAACAAAATGGTTACAATTACCCTATTGCATGCCACGCATTAAATGTTTAAAATATTTATCAATCTGATAAGGAAATATCTGCCATATCATAAAAGATCAGGTTGAAATACCTTATTCTTCCATGCTGCTTCACTTCTCTCCTTGCAATAACCGATCCCAAAAAAACGCCACGCATGCGGAGTAGAAGTTCAAGGAACTTTTAAACGTAGCGTCTATACGCATGGCTGCAACCACGTAACGGTCTTGCTAATGATAAGTTAATTAGCAAGACCGTTACGTGGTTGCAGCCATGCGTATAGACGCTACGTTTAAAAGTTCCTTGAACTTCTACTCCGCATGCGCGGCGTTTTTTTGGGATCGGTTATTGCAAGGAGAGAAGTGAAGCAGCATGGAAGAATAAGGTATTTCAACCTGATCTTTTATGATATGGCAGATATTTCCTTATCAGATTGATAAATATTTTAAACATTTAATGCGTGGCATGCAATAGGGTAATTGTAATCATTTTGTTGACAGTGCTGCAATCTCTAGATTCCATCATATTAATGGCGCAATAAATTTAAGAAGATATTGGATTGAGTGCTTGCGAGATTCTATTCCCCCTGAAGAAACCTAGGGGCACTTTTCAATGCTAAAGATAAGCACAACATATTTTCTATCTTATTTGAAAGAAAGTACACCATTTCAATATGGAATTGGCTAAGATCATAATACTTTGAAGAATAAAATACTAAATGATAAGATTGTACACACTGATATACCACTCGGCAGAGGTCGTTGATGCAAATTAGGGCTGAGGCTAAGGACTATGTCTGATATAGCCAGCGCCTGGTACAGTCTGAGACCTCAAGAAATTAATTAAGTTTTGAAAGAGCAATACAATAAGTGCATAGCCTAGGTAATTTATTGGAGGGATATTTACATTGTTTTATGATAGTTACCCTCTGTTGAATTGACTAAGACCAGAAGTGATTGATCACAGAAGAAATAACAACAAAGAATATATATGTCAATAATATAAAATGCAGTACATCACAGCTAGGGAATTATTTGTAACCCCTGTGAAGTGTGTCGATTAGCATGCGGCCTAACTGGCTCCATATGTGTCCGACAGACTTGATCCAGTCCTGAATTTACCCCACTGAATGTACGGACTTATAGTCTTGCTTTTCTTATGGAGTGCAATAGAGAAATCAGAACTACATGTCCCTGCATGCAGTGGGGTAAACCCAGGACTGCATCAGGCTTGTTGGGTGCATCTGCCAACCCTACTGTGTCTGCGTGTATGTGGTGTCCATGTGATTGTATGTGTGTGTGCATTTCTGTTGTGTGTTCTGTATGTGCTTTGTATGTCAGAGTTGCCAGGTTACCCAGTTCCAGGAGTGAGATTTTTTGCCAGTTCTGGTTTTAAATTTGCCTTGCAATGCAGTATGGTATTTGTAGTCCCTGATTTTACCCATTGGACTCAGTGCTGCAGGATGCATCAGGATGAGCTTGTCAGAAATCAAGGAATGGCTTAAAATCTCACTCCTGGAACTGGGTAACTTGGTAACTCTGGTATGTGTTGTATCTATGGCTGGATAGATGAGGGTGGTGGGGCATTTCTGGAGGACATAGTTTTGGGGGTTGATGACAGTTGTGGGGCAGTATCTTTGGGGATGAGGGTAGTTTGCAGGATGGTGGGTCACTTACAGTAGGGATTTTTTGATGGTGGAATATTAGCATGGGGGCAATTGTGAAGTATGATATTTTTGGTCAGTGGCAGGGCAATTCTGGAGGAATAGTTTTTGGGAGTGGCCTTCTGTGCTTCTTGCCAGTTTAGCAAATACCGGCAATAAATAAATAAATGCATTTTTAGGATGGAGGGCAGTTAATGGTAGTTGAGTTGCAAGCAGGGCCGGCCTGTGCACCAAGAGCAACAGACCCTGGTGGGCGGTGCAATCCCTCTATGCTGCTTCTGCATCTGAGCCATAGCAGGCCTTAAAACCGATGTACACAGTCCTGGCCTGATGCTCCTGCCTTTCTGACAGAAAGTTGCATCGGAGGAGGGTAGGAACGGCAGGCTGTGAGTACACACATATGCCTATGCTTTAAGGCCCTCTGGAATGGCTCTTTCTGCCACTGCTTTGAAGCAACATAGAAGGATCACCATGCTGCTCACCTCCCCCAGGTGAGAGGATGGATGCCTGGTGGCGGTGGGATGGTGCGATGCGGCGTGATGCGGCTTGTTGCGGCACAGTGGAGCTGCCTAGGGTGGCAGAAACACTTGGGCCGTCCTTAGTTATGAGGGAGTGTTTTTAAGTGTGGGGCAGTGTGCAGATTGGGACAGTTATGAGGGTGTAGTTTTTAGGGGGTATGGTAATTGCAGAGAAGTTGTTTTTGGGGGTGGGGTAGTTTCTGGGATGCTGGGGCCGATGCAGGCAGGACCACTTCAACCCCTTATGGGACCCTTGGCAAACCTTTGAGAATGGGGCCTCCTGTTCATGGCCCCCCTTGCCTTTCACAGGCTTTCCTCCTGTTTCTCGGTGCCCCCCCCCCCCCCCCCCCCCAGAGCAGCACAGTCAGCAACCTTGTTCCTCCCTTCTGCTTCCTCAGGTCACTTGCAAGAGAAGTGAGCGGTGCTTTAGTGAACAGTCCGGAGACATGTTTCTTGAGGGCCAATCTTGTGGTATGAGCTCATATAACCTGACTACCATCTTTTCTAAGTTCAAATACGGGGCACTCAATCACGCTGGGGGGGTTCAAAGTTAAGGAAAATAAAAAATATGTTTATAATTACAATTTTAATTTTAACCCAAAATTTTAATCAGTAGGCTAGGTTTATAACTTTACTTACAAATGTGCCAATCAGGCCTACTTGTACTTCTCTACAGACTGAATTTTCTTCAAAACAGCAACATTTCCACTAAGATAATTAAAAAATTCTGGGCAGGGCAACTCAACTCAAAATTGTACTTTACAATCATTAGACATTTGAGAGTCTCTACATGCAGTTGGCTTTTTTTCTGTAGACCACACTTTGTTCATAATTGAAAAGCACCTTTCAGTTGGAGCATTGGAACCTGGCAAACATAAAAAAAAATTCAACCAGTTTGCATACATTTTTTATGGCACCTCATTACTTTTGAGGTGTCCAAGTACCTCCTTCCATTTTTCGTCAAACATGGTGTCTGTTTTTTCCATGCTTATGCACAAGCGGTATATCAAGCCTCGCTAATAAAGATAAAGATAAAGACATTCTTGAACTTTTTCTTCAGAAACAAATGACTTAAGACAAGAGAACTCATCAAACAGTTCAGAATCATTTATTACTAACTCTAGGCCAGGTCTTGAAGACAAAATGTATTCCAAAGACGACTCTAGCTCATACCAGAGGCAAAACCACTTCATTCTTCGTAGTTACTAACTTGTTTCTAAGGTCACTGATTACTCCAGCCACCTCTATCATTGAGATTTTTTAAGACTCAATTTTTAAAGCCGCATTTTGGTAAATCACTGCCTAACTGTGCAGAAAGTACAGCCAAACGTCTGCTGATTCATTCTCAGAAATGTTTTTGATGATATCCGGACATTTTTCCTGGCTCAGAAAATATGATTTCACTGGTTGGAACATTTTAATTAACCTTTCTATTGCTGGTAGTAAAGCCAGTCACCTAGTGTTACTGTTTCTGAGGAGCTTTTGATACTCGCTCTCAACAAAGTCACACATCTCTTTAAAGTTCTTCAATTCTCACAGTATAAATGTGAAAATGTCTGAATATCTTGTCAACAATAACTTCAATGTCAAATGGCAGGCATTCAGCAGCAGTACTGATACAATTATGAGCAATGTGAGCTGCACAGTTTGCACCAATTAAATTACTTCCTAAATCTTTTTGCAGCTTGTAAAAGATATTGTTATTACCCCTCCTAGCAGCCCCACCAAAACCGTATTTGGTATTATTAGCACACAATGCCAAAACTTTGGATCTTAGCCCACTGGCCTCAACAGTATCAATAATGCACTTGGAAAGAATGTTTGAGGTTTCGCCTTTAACTTTATGGACATCAAGAACTTTTACCTGAACCCCTTTTTCAGGGAGAAAGTACCTTACTTAAATAGGGCACACTTTAATGCTTCCATGGTTTAAGCAATCACAAAAAAATGTTAAAAAACTTATCTCATTAAGGTCTCTCTTGAGGGAATCAATAGAGTCAGGTTTGAAAACATTACAGATGATTGCTTCCATTTTGGTTCGTGCACAAGAGTATTTTTCATCAAAACATGTTTTCAACAAGTCTGAAGTACAGTCTAGCAACTGAAAAGAATGGTTGTGGACAACACAGTGATAAGCCCATGTACCCTCAGTTGTAGCCAGTGACTGAGTTTTCTCATCAGAAGTTTGACTTTTAAAAAAAGAAGTCACAGTTCTACTTGAGGAAGCACTTACATCTGCTGTCTTGTGTTTGTCCATCCATAGGTGCTGAACAATGTCACCCTTTCCTGCATGTGCGATTAAGAAGGAAGACCGGCATTTGTTACACTGTGCTATCACCAAAATGTTTCTTAATGAACGAGTATTCATTTTGTAGTTGGTCATTAAAAACACACTTTGTTTTCGGTATTTTAAAATGAAAATAAAGTCTAAAGACAAAATAGAAACACACACCCTAGGCTAAGAGCCTACACAGATGACAGAATCAATGAAATCAGCTGACCACTGACCATGATACTGATGCTGATATTGGCCCCAGGATCATAGGCACCAGCGCTATGGGTGCTTGAGCAACTCCAATAGTTTCTCCTGCAGCTGTATATCTGTGGCAAAAACCCCCACCATACTCCAGAGCTACAGAACAAGGGACAAAGGAAGGTTTCTGTATCCTAGTTATTGCTCCCACCTCCCCCTACTCCCTATTGGCTGTCTGTGTCTGCTGTAGCCTATTGGCTGGCTTTGTCTGACTGATGGTTGCCTGGGCCTGGGGAGGAAGCAGAGCCAGATTTGCCAGATATGCTGAAGGCTCAGGAATTTAGGGTTTCCAACCATCTAAATTATTTTAGGATTCTACAGCTTTGTAAAATAGCTGTCTTAGCGTGATATCTAAATTGTCTGGGTATTTTTTAAAGATTAGTTCTACAGCTTGCCAGTGCTCCCTCCTCACTGTGCAGAGTAAGTAGTAGGTTTCAGCCAATGGAAAGGCTGCACTAGTCACAGGAAGGGTGGGTTGATTTTCTGTATAGGTTCTGGGAGAAAGTCAGTGGAATAAGTGGGTTTCTTGGTAATGGTGAGTAGGGTTGCTGAGAAAGGGTACAAATGTAAAAGAAATGGGGTAATGTGTGAGGAGGCTATTGCAGACTGAGAAAAAGAACTGGTAGCAAAAGCAAGAACTAGGGGCACTGAAGTAGAGGAGTGCAGAAGCAGCACAGCACCGGCAGATAGAGACAGAATCTGTCTGTTTGAAAAGTGCTAGTGTGCATGTGTGTACCTGATTTGGGGGTGGGTGGTGGATGAATGTATGTGCATGTGTGTGTGACTGAAGTACAACAGAGTGCATGCATGTGTATATATTTCTGTGTCTCTGATGGAAATAGTCTCATATAAATAGAGTTTCCCTTTGGAAATTTCAGCTGGGGTGGAGAAGTCCACTGGTACAAATGTGGAGGAGTTTAGGAGTGGGACACATGCTTTAAAATAGGGGACATTTAGGCGTCCTGACCAAAGTAATATGATTCCAGAGGCAAATCCTTAAAATACCGGACAGTCCCGTATAATACGAGACCGTTGGTCACTTTAGCTCATGCCACGAGACTGGTCTGCAAGCATTGGTTTGTTCACTAAATTGCTGCCCACTTCTTTTGCAAGTAGCCTGAGGGTGCCCCTTTTATTTATAGGTATAAGTGGCCTTGGATACAGTGGTTAGTTGCTGAGGTGGTGGGACAATTGTGGGAAGATATTTGCGGGGTGTGGTTTTTGGGGGTGAGGCAGTTGGCAGAGTGCTGGGGCAGTTGTGGGGGTATATTTTTAGGGAAGGTACGGTTTGTGGATTGGAGAGAAGTTGTGAAGGGGTATTTTTTGGGGTGGGGCAGTTTGCAAGGTGGTGGAGTAGCTGTGAGAGGTTGTTTATTAGGGTGGGGACAGTTATCGGTGAGGTAGCGCAGTTGTAGATGTGCAATTATTGGGGTGAGGCAGTTGTGGGGGTATTTTTTCATGGTAGGAACATTTGATGGGTTAAGGAAGTTGCAAGCGAGCAGTTTTGGGGGTGGGGCAGTGAATGGAGTGGTGCGACAGTTGTGTGGAAGCGGTTTTTGGTGGTAGGGGCTGTTTGGAGAGTTGAGAGAACAGAGAACTGGGAGAGAGAATTTGAAAGGAGCAATTCCTTAACTGCTATGTTTCACTGTATATAAGTTTCTGTACTACAGAAGATGGAATTCTTTCTTCTATGGAAATACATTGGGCTATTGTTTTGGGGGGCTTAGATCTCTGGAACTCCCAGTCCCATTTGGCCCATTTTTGAATTCAATATGTCTTTTTATGAGTTTTTCACACATGCCAAGTTTCACCCCTTTCTATTAAACTTTTGGAGAGTTATTTTGCCCCCAGACAGATGGATGTATGGACAGACATTCTTGACCCGTTTTATATTTTTTTTCCAATTTCTGTGGTATTGGAAAGAATAAGGATATTGACAAGATGGAAATGGTCTATGGCAAGCTCACCAAAATGATGCCAGGTCTGTAGCACAAACCTTACAAAGATGCCCAAAACATATTCATTGGAGGAAAGAAGGAAAGGGGGGGGGGGGGTGGGGGGTATGATAGAAACATTCAAATATTTGACAAGCTCCATTATGGTATTGGTAGGTGAAAGGAAGCAGAAGGACAATGCATTAGTATCTGAAATTATAGGAAGAACGTTTCAGAAGAAGCATTTTTAACCAGAGGGTGACCTGATCCCAGAGTTGGTTCAAGGTGTTGGCGCCCTAGGCAAACTTAAGCCTTATGCCCCCACTGATTGTCAGAATTTACAGTTTAGCTTTCAATGCCCTGCTCTTTGCTCTCTCCAGAAACTGTCACTAGGCAACTGCCTAGTTTGCCTAATGGTTGGGCTGGCCCTGCTCAGAGATGCTAAGGGTGGCCCATCCCAAATAGTGAGATTTACCATCCGAATGAGGAGATTGGAGGCTAATGAGTGAGGTTTTTCTCATGGCACATTCACACTATAAATTTGGAAAGATCTGTATGTTATTTGCTTTGCAAATGAAAGGAGTACCAGAAAATGATATTTAGCTTTCTTTGGTTTGATGTAAAAAATTCCAGCAGAAATAGGACATTTCCCTGTAGAACTCACCATACCAAAATATTTACAGTAAAAAAACAAGCTGATTCTGGTTTCATCTCAGTAATAACATAATCCCTCTCCAGTACCAGTCATATTGTGACATAATACAAAAAGAGTCGCTCAGGACTGAACAAATTCTAACATTCCATAACAGCATCAGTTGAGGACCTACAGTATATAAGAAAAGGCAGCACTGTAAATATTGCTGTGAGCCTGATAAAATCAATACCACCTATTGGGAAAATTGAACAAGCCAGATTACTGCAGATCCCCACACAGACACTGAGTGCTAACAAAATACCTAGCCACAGTTACATATACTAAACATAGATAAACCCTCACCAAGTACAGAATAAATGACCACAAACTGACAATAGAAATATGAGGACAAAAATCAAACTGAAACTCCATAAAGCCAGACTGTGCATGAGATGCAGCACCAGAGAAATAGAAACAGTGATGCATTTCCCCCAATTCTGTGCCATGTATTAAGACAGCAGATATAAATTCCAAAAACAGACATATTCCACTCGCTAAATGAAAAATCAAAATTGTTATTCTACCTTTGTTTTTTGGCCAATTCATTTTTCTAACCATGTTGGTCCCAGTCTCTGGTTTCTGCTTTCCTCCATTTTCTCTTAACTCTCCAGGATCTCCAGACCGTGTGCCCGCTTCTCTTTCCTCCTGCATTCTTCACTTCCTCCCCTACATCCATCTCTTTCAGCTTTTTGTTTCTCTGTCCACTTATATTTCTCTTCTTAGTATCCAGTATTCAGTCTCCTACTTTTTATTACTTTCCATTTTTTTCCCTCACCCTGGCCTTCCCATTCCCCATATTCTCCAGTCTCTCCCCACCATCCAGCATCTCCTCTCTCTCTCTCTCTCTCTCTTTCCCCCTCCTTCCAGCATCTCCTCTCTCTCTCTCTCTTTCCCCCTCCTTCCAGCATCTCCTCTCTCTCTCTCTCTCTCTTTCCCCCTCCTTCCTGCATCTCTTCTCTCTCTCTCTCTCTCTCTTTCCCCCTCCTTCCAGCATCTCCTCTCTCTCTCTCTCTCTCTTTCCCCCTCCTTCCAGCATCTCTTCTCTCTCTCTCTCTTTCCCCCTCCTTCCAGCATCTCCTCTCTCTCTCTCTCTTTCCCCTTCCCCCTCCTTCCAGCATCTCTTCTCTCTCTCTCTCTTTCCCCCCTCCTTCCAGCATCTCCTCTCTCTCTCTCTCTCTCTCTCTCTCTCTTTCCCCCTCCTTCCAGCATCTCATCTCTCTCACTCTCTATCCCCCATCCATACAGCAACTCCTCTCTCTCTCTCTCTCTTTCCCCCCCTCCTTCCAGCATCTCCTCTCTCTCTCTCTCTCTCTTTCCCCCCCTCCTTCCAGCATCTCCTCTCTCTCCTCTCTCTCTCTTCTTTCCCCCCCTCATTCCAGCATCTCTTCTCTCTCTCTATCTTTCCCCCCTCCTTCCAGCAACTCCTCTCTCTCTCTCTCTCTCCTCTTTCCCCCCTCCTTCCAGCATCTCCTCTCTCTCTCTCTCTCTCTTTCCCCCTCTCCTTCCAGCATCTCCTCTCTCTCTCTCTCTCTCTTTCCCCCTCCTTCCAGCATCTCTTCTCTCTCTCTCTCTCTTTTTCCCCCCTCCTTCCAGCATCTCCTCCTCTCTCTCTCTCTCTTTCCCCCCCTCCTTCCAGCATCTCTCTCTCTCTCTCTCTCTCTTCCCTTTCCCCCTCCTTCCAGCATCTCCTCTCTCTCTCTCCTCTTTCCCCCTCCTTCCAGCATCTCTTCTCTCTCTCTCTTTCCCCTCCTCCTTCCGCATCTCTTCTCTCTCTCTTCTTCCCTCTCTCCCCTCTCTCTTCCTCCCTCCTTCCGCATCTCGCTCTCTCCTCCTCTCTCTCTCTCTCTCCCTCTCCTTTTCTCTCTCTCTCTCTCTCTTTCCCCCCTCCTTCCAGCATCTCCTCTCTCTCTCTCTCTCTTTCCCCCTCCTTCCAGCATCTCCTCTCTCTCTCTCTCTCTCTCTCTCTCTTTCCCCCTCCTTCCAGCATCTCTTCTCTCTCTCTCTCTCTTTCCCCCCTCCTTCCAGCATCTCCTCTCCTCTCTCTCTCTCTCTCTCCTCCCTCCTCCCCCTTCCAGCATCTCCTCTCTCTCTCTCTCTCTCTCTTTCCCCCTCCTTCCAGCATCTCTTCTCTCTCTCTCTCTCTCTTTTCCCCCTCCTTCCAGCATCCCTCTCTCTCTCTCTCCTCTTTTTCCCCCTCTCTCCTCTCTCTCTCCTCTCTCTCTCTCTTCCCCCCTCCATCCAGCATCTCCTCTCTCTCTCTCACTTTCCCTCCTCCTTCCAGCATCACCTCTCTCTCTCTCTTCCCCCCCTCCTTCCAGCATCTCCTCTCTCTCTCTCTCTCTCTTTCCCCCTCCATCCAGCATCTCTCTCTCTCTCTTTCCCCCCTCCTTCCAGCATCTCCTCTCTCTCTCTCTCTTTCCCTCCTCCTTCCAGCATCTCCTCTCTCTCTCTCTCTCTTTCCCCCTCCTTCCAGCATCTCTTCTCTTTCTATTCACCCCTCTATCTAGCTTCTGCTGCTTTCTCCCATGCCCAGCATTACTCTTTTGTCTTCCCACTCTCCCATGTTAAGCATCTCCCTGTACCCCTATTTCCCTATGTCCAGCATCCCCCTCTATGTTCCAGTATCTCTCCTTTATGCCCAGCATCTCCCTTCTGTCTTCATATTCCACCTTGTGTCCAGTATCTCTTTTGTCACATTATTTCACCCCCACACATATCCAGCATCACCCGTTTCACCTTATTCTCCCCCTTACATGTGCAGTATCTTCCCCTCACTCAGTGTCTACCATCTGCCCTCTATCCCCTTATGTCCCCCACCCTATGTCTGCTTTCAACACTTCCACCCTGTGTCCAGAATCTGCCCTCAGGCTCCACCCCCTTCTACTTTGTGACCAGCTTCTGCCCTCCAACCCCCCTTTGTGTCCAACATTTGCCCTTCAGTCCCCCCTTTGTTTTCAGAATCTGCCCTCCACCCCCCTCTTTTGGGTCCAGCATCTATGCTTTGCTCCCCCTCTTCATATCTAACATCTAGCCTCCAGGCCTAATTGCGCTCCTTTGCAACCCCTCCCCTGTTCCACTCTCCCACTACTGCCGCTGATTTTTCTATATCATGGTGGCAGGCCTTCAACTTAAAAAACAAAAGTGCACATCTGTGCTAGGAAGGCTGGTTTTGTCCCACCTCCTCTGATGTGACGCATGCATCTGAGGGAGGCGGGACAACAAAAGCCTTCTCGGGCAGGAGTTTAAGGCTCCATGTTTCTGTTTTTGTTTTTTTTTTAAATTTAGAGGCTTGCCACACAGGAAAAGGAGCGACAGTGAATAGTTGAGCGGCGAGTGGTAAGGGGTGAGGAGGGTGCTGAATCGGCAGTCAGATTCTTGGAATCAGCCCTGCCTGATGGTGAGCTGAGTCCGATGGCAGCACCAACACAGCTTGGCGGAATGTGTGAGAGAAGAGGGGCAAAGCGTCTGAGTGTGAGAGTCGGGCTGAAAGCGTGTGCCACGCACGTAATGTGTGTGACTTGGCATGTTGGCCTGCTACCAGCAGAGGAAGAAGCAACTAGAACAGGGAAAGAATTGAAATATGTTTAGTGCAAATACCCTTTTGTCAGCTGATTGTTACCAGAGATGAAAATCCTTGTTAATGCTCACCTGTAACCCAGGGATTTTCCCTCTGGATGACAGTGATTGGAATCTGATCATACCTATAAAATACCAAAAGTGGAAACTCAGAAATAAAAAACTCTTTGATCGTACTAAGGGACTTTTAGCTCTGAATGTCAAGGACCTTATCGTGATCTTCTGTGGGAATCAGATAAAACTCATCTGTGCAAAATCCCTGCATTGCAGGTGATGGGAGAGGACAACGAAAGAGAAGGGAGTTACCACTGTGATCTTATATTATGATTTTTCAGCCCATCTCTAATATTACCATGCAAGAAAACTCGTCTGTTGCAGGCCCGGTGTGAGGGTATAAGGCAGGTGTTCTCAACCCAGTCCTCTGGACACACCTAGCTAGTCAGGTTTTCAGGAAAACCACCATGAATATAGTAACATAGTAACATAGTAAATGACGGCAGATAAAGACCAGCATGGTCCATCCAGTCTGCCAAGCAATATGGCAGGAGTAGGTGCACCCCTTCCCATGTCTTTTAGGGAGTAGATGCACCCCTACCCATGTCTTTTAGGGAGTAGGTGCACCCCTACCCATGTCTTTGCTTAGTGGTGCACCCACCAGGAGCAGGTGCACCCCTCCCCATGTCTTCACCCCTCCCCATATCTTTGTTTCTTTGTTTGTTTAGGGGTGAACCCACTGCTCCTCCCCCTATCACTCCATGTAGGACACCCCTATTTGTTGAGAAATTAGATGGTTCAGTTTATTTTGATTTAATCTTGTTGCTGTAAAGTGATCCACTGTGTCTGTCCCAGGCCACTTTGAATTCCGTCATGAATATGCATGAGAGAGATTTGCATACGAGGGAGGCAGTGTATGCAAATCTCTCTCGTGCATATTCATTGTGGTTATTTTGAAAGCCTGACTTGCTAGGTGCATCCCGAGGACTGGGTTAAGGTATAAGGTATCCTAGCTCACCCTTCAGCCTTGCACTGCTCCTAGACACTCTCCCTTCAAGAATATGATAAATAAACTTAACATGATCATCTCAACACCACTCCTCCTAGATTGATCCTGTAAAAATGCACATTTGGACAAAACGGGGGTCATTTTGGTGTTCTGGACATCCGCAAACAGGCCTAGAGATGTCCAGAGCACAGAGACGTCTCCAGAGCCATTTTAGAAGCAGGTTCTGTGGTCGTCCAAGTCTGAATAGGGGCGTAGTGGAGGTGTGGCTGGGGCATTCCCAGGAACCTGATTGCAGAAAACATCCTGCACGTCTACGTTTAGACCTGCTCCAGGCACCTGAACAGTTTTTGTTTTGGCTGAAAAACATCCAGAGGGTGTAAAGAAGAAAACGCTCCTTCATCCCCAGTACTCAGCACAATCACGGCGATAGTAGCAGTGGGATTTGAGCCCTGGCTTCCCCAATTCTAGCCCACTATGCCGACCATGAGGCTCTTCTTAGACAGCCAGGTTCTGCTATACTATTCTGGGGATGGCTATGTAGACGCTTTCCACAGATGTTCCTATTGGGCACATCCACATTTGTGAAATCGTCTCTGCACCTGGATGTACCTACTTGTTTTTCAGATGTTCTGGCTTAGACATCCCACATTGCACTGTGATATCCTTTCTAAAATCCTCCCCTATACGCTTAAATATTAAACTTTCCTTCATATGTATATATGGGGGACATATCTATAATGAGAGCAAATTAAAAAAACCTAGGGTGAGAAGCCAAGCAGGCGCATATTTTGAGACTATTCTATAAACAAAACAGAGGCACCTTTGTGTCTTTATAAAATATCCTCACAAAAGCCACTAAAATGCAGTTGTGTGTATTTATGTCTACAAGCGTCTCTCATGACTTTGCCTGTACTTTGCTCATGAACACACCTACATGCAGGTTGCATGAAAGTACACATTTTCTTTCACTATCTATACTTTTTTGCATGTAACCTGTGGGGTAATTTTATGAGTCCTTTTAAGCGCATAAAACAGAATTTACGAGCAAAAAATCCTTTATAACCCCCCCCCCCCCATTTTTTAAATTTATGTTGTCACATTTTATAATCTTGCCTTATTTGTTAGCCCAAGGTCAGTTACAACATTTTGAAAAACAATAAAATGCACAATCCAGGTAAATGGGCCCTTTGCAATTTGTTCACCTTCCTTGCAGGTAAAAGTGGAGGTGGAGGAGTGGCCTAGTGGTTGGGGCAAGGTAACTCAGGCCAGAAGGTCAGTGGTTCAAATCCCACTAAAGGACAGCAACCTTGGGCCAGAAGGACTGGGGTTTCTAGTCCCACAGGTGCTCCTTGTGGTCTTGGGCAAGCCACTTAACCCTCCATAGCCCATGTTCCCCATAAAATAGTTATCTCCAAGCTATAATGCCCTGTTCAATGTAATTTCAGTTTGTTTAATGTAAACCACCTTGATATCATGAAAGGCAGTATATAAGAAATGTAAAATAAATAAAAAGTACTGTATGAACTGATGGCTCTTAGAGTTTGTGTGTCAGTCAGGACCTGTTGTTTTCCTTTGACTGCAGCTGCTCTTTATTGCCCCCTTACTCCACCCCCAAAAAGCTGCCACCCTAGACAACTGCCTGATGGTTAAGCCAGCCCTGTTCTCGTGAACAGAAGGTCATCAAACCAGGTCTCAAAACGAAGTCAAATCACTTCAGCGGACTGGGCCCCACACTGCACTTTAATTAAATTTGATGTCAAATTATTTGTTGTAACTATGATTTTTCTGAGAAAGAGTCATTGGTGATATTATTTTCAGTGACAATCCACACTTTTACTGTAGTGCCGGACTCATCAGTAGATATGCAACACTGTTCTGAGGCACTTTGCAATGGCTGCATCTCAGGGCTTGCAGCCACCTCAGGAATAGATGGTTATGCAAAGAGGTTTTCACTCTCCCCAATAATTGCTGATGGACAGAGAGGACTGATCTTGTTACCATTAACATCCTGTTACAACTGGCTAAGCTAAGGCGGGGGAGAGGGGAAATAAAGTCATTTTTCCAAGGTGACACTGAGAGTCAATGACACAGCAAGGCTTATATAATGCACACGAGGTCTGCCAAATACCAGCCTCTGCCAAAAAAAGAAAAAGACAAACAACTTTACCTTGCATTGAAGTGAGTGCACCAGTACTGCACCGGGCGGCAAAAGCAGATGGTAACAGATGGTGGGAGCGAGGCTACAGAGGAATTTACCAAGGCACTTCAAAGCCAAAAGTCATTTATAAATGCCTCTATTGCCTACAGTTACTAACGTGTGCTACCACAATAGGAAGCACTGCTGCCGTTACTGCACATATTTTTACCTCATGCAATAGGACCTAGATACTACTAATGCGTGTGTTATTCGTGCATACTAAAGCAAGCAGTGCACGTTAGAAACTCTAGCAGTAGGTTAGTTAGGGCGGCCTTGGGATTTCACTGCACCCTATAGAACTAACAAGAGGAAAGATGCCAGGAGTGATGGAGGTAGGACCAGGACCCTCATATCATCTGCTTAGCAAGTCAGTGGCTGTTTGCCTCTGTAAAATCTAAGGGTAAAGCCAGTCGTGTAAATTTTGCCCAAGTGGCCCCTGCAGTGCAGGGGGCCCCAAGGAAGAAGGGCCCCATTTGTAGCTGCTCTCATATCTTCGGAAGAGGATTTACTCTCCTCTAGGGACCCTTTGTAAATTGTTGCTTTGGGGCCCATAATTTAAATTTCTACCAATGAGCAAAGCCAAGGGAAGTGACAAACCAGCTACTTTATTTACAGTAAAGCAAAATACCAAAAAAAAAAGAAAAAACCTTACAAACTAAGTATTATTAGAAAAAAGGTGCTTTTTCTTTAATTGCCTCTGAAGCAGATATTAAAATAAAATTTCCAGTATGAGAGAATGTTTAGAATAATCATCTGTTCTACTTTTCAGCGCCTTTGGGAACTGGCATTGATCCGCACTGGCACCTGTTGCCCAGAAACCCCCCCAGGCTATTCAACATTAATTAGTGAATGGAACGCTAGGATGTGATTGACAGTACATATCAGAAAAAGAATTACATGGCATATTATTTACTACGCCCACATCCAGGGCTGGTGTTAGATATGCAGGGGCCCAGGGCAGAAACTGGTGAGGGGGCCCCAAAGCCTGCCCACAGACTATCAGCCTGAGGCGGATTTGGGGCCACCTGTGGCATGGAAGCCCAGGGCAATTGCCCTATTTGCACCTCATAACACCAGCTCTGCTTACATCTCTCTTCCTTTTAGATTTCTCCATGTACAGAGAGCTCTCTGTGCCTGCTCAACATGCGTTCCTAGTGAAGTGTCTACAGCAGGGGTGGCCAACTCTGGCCCTGGTGCACCACGATCTAGCCTGATTTTCAGGATGTCCCTAATGAATATTCATGAGATATATTTGCATATAATGGGAGGCAGTGGATGCAAATATACCTCAGGAATATTCATTAGGGACATCCTGAAAACCAGGCTGAATCATAGTGCACTATTTATTTATTTATTTAACATTTTTATAAACTGTACTAGGACTGGAGTTGGCCACCTCTGGTCTACAGGAACCCCCAGAACCATCATCCCGACTCTTCTGAGTTTTCTTGGAGCTTCTGGAACATTATAAAGAGAAAGCATTCAGTTATCAAGCTTTGCTTTGCTCTGATCAGCCTCGAGACCTGTTGTTTAGCTGTCTTGCCAGTGGGCCCATAGATGGGGGAAAAAGTGGAGTGGAGGAGTAGCCTAGTGGCTTGGGAGCCAAGAGACCAGGGTTCAATTCCAATTAGAACTCCTTGTGGCCTTGGGCAAGTCACTCAACCCTCCTT
The DNA here is from genome assembly GCA_033557465.1 of Ichthyophis bannanicus. Lineage (NCBI taxonomy): Eukaryota > Metazoa > Chordata > Amphibia > Gymnophiona > Ichthyophiidae > Ichthyophis > Ichthyophis bannanicus. The sequence goes on along the minus strand of CM066031.1, from coordinate 1,002,335,767 downwards.
TGCCTCAGAAAATTCCAATGTCCCTGTTTAATGTACATTAGCAAGTTTAAGTTATAATGTAAACCGCTTTGACTGAAATGATAAAGAGGTATAAAAATAAATAAATAATAAATAAATAAATAAAAAGGAAGTCTCAAACCAATCCTAGCTTGATTTTTCCCACAACTTCCTCCTGCCATCAGAGTGTGACCTTCAAATTTTTGATGGTAGAGGGGACTAAGGGCCTGCTTTAAGATTGTCTGCAACAGCATCAGCAGGGGGTCCTCTGTGATTGCAACAGATTGCTCCCCAAGATTGAAAGGATCAATTGTAGTACTTTAACAGTCCTTTTTACTAACGTTTGTTAGCTGGTTAATGAGCATTTTAAAACGTGGCAACAGGACATCAAGATCACTAAAGCGCGAGTAGGCCACAGCCGCATGCTAAAACGCTCATTAATCGGAGATTGCGTGATGGAGCGGGGAATGGTCAGAGCATGGGCATGGAAAGAACATTATCGTGAGAACCTGGGCTATTGCAATGCACTCAGCAACAATTAAGCTCTTAATGTGGTTGCACCTAACAGCTCTTCAATGGGAGCCGCTAAGTGAATCTGCCGTAGTGGAGCAGATGTTTTAGTTGCCTGTTGAACGTTAGCTACCGGGAACATAGTGGTCACGCCCCCGACAGCTAACGTGGAGGCTTTGCAATTAACGTGCATTTATTTGGCGCATTAACTGCAAATCCTTAATGGGCTTTTGTAAAAGGGGTCCTGAATCTCGACACATTGGCTTCAAAACTCAAATCTCTCATGGGAGAGCCCCTGGTGCTAGCTACGGAGTTACCAGACAGGCACTGCGACAGAATAATTTTTTCCTAATGTCTTTTTCTGGACTTAAGGTGCCGGAGGAACGATGTTGCTCTGTTAATCTCCTGCTCTCAGGTGAGAGGGCGGTATAGATACCTAGGAGAAGTCAACAGCTCAGGTCCACATCAACAACATTCTAGGCTTTAAACAGGGTTGGCCCATCCACCAGGCAGGCTATGTGGCCGCCTAGGTCAGCAGACCTCTGTGGGTGGTACAGCACACGGCAGGCCATGTGCTTTGACACACATGGCCTGCTGCTGCCTCCACTGTGCCAAGCTGAGCTCTCCCCCCCCCCCACCCCCACCGATCCCACCAATAGAATTATGACAGTGGGGGGTGGCATGGCTGGGGCTTCTGCCTGGGGTGGCAGAAACCCTTGAGTTGGCCCTGGCTTTAATTCATTTTTTTGTGTTATGCAGGAAAATATTTCTGGAATTTTCCACACTAGGAACATTTTAAAAATCCATTGCAAAATTAAATAGTTTGCCAAAAGATGATGATATAGTTATGCATGATAACAGGGAATAGGACAGAGAGAAAGAGAGAGAGAGAGAGAAAGAAAGTGAATGAGGACAGAGAAAAACACAAAACATTGAGGTAGTGAGAGAAAAAAGACTGAAAAAGGGCAAGGGGAAAGTGCTGGAAAGAAAGAGAATGATGGCAGCAAGAAACACACTGAAACTGAGACAATAAATAAGAGAAATTTTAGCAGGAGAATGAGAAGAAAAGAGAACATAAGAGAGAGAAAGTCGGAGCACTGATGGAGATGAGGAGGAAAGGGAAGGAGTGGAGAGGAAAAGAGGGAAGCGAGAAAAAGGGAAACGTGAAAGGAGACGAGGAAGTAGAGTGAAAGATGGACGAGAGAAGACGTAGCAGGGAAAGGAGAAAGAGAAAGGGAAGACTGACAGATGGAGAAAGGAGAAGAGGGAAGGAGCTGCTCCACATTCTCCTCCGGCCCCACTTCAGGTGCACAAGCACAGAGATTTCCCTCCCTTACGATACCCCAGTGTCCTCACCTCCAGAGCTTTCCCAAGGTCTTGCTGAGCTCAGCGTTGTGCAGGTGTGGATACTGGTCTGCCAGCTTGCGGCGTGCTGCCTGCGCCCACACCATGAAGGCATTCATGGGCCTCTTGACATGGGGCTTGGACTTATTGCTGCCACTGGTGCGTACAGGCATAGGCACCAATGTCCAGTCATAGCCACTCAGCACCTGGCTGACAGCCTCGCGGATGCACACAGGGAACTTCTCATCCTCGGACTCCAGTTCACGTTGCTCCTTCTTCACCTTGCCAGGGCTGGGGTGGCCACAGGGCCCATCTGGGCTCAATGGGGCATCACGGGGGTCCTCGGAGCCTCCCGGGCTCAATTCCACCTCGGAGAGACTCTGATCGTCGGCCATGGTCTCCCAAACTCTATAGGTTCCTCTCTGTCTCCTCCTGCAAAGGTGGAAAAAGGTGATGTATATAAGCTACCAAAGCAATCATTTCCTGGAGCTTGCTGAACTTAGCTAGTGGGCGGAAGGAGAGCAATGGAAATATGTTTTTATTCATCCATGCAAAGTTCTGAAAAAGTTAACTTTTATGAAACTCTAGCATCTGCAGAAGGGAGTATTATCATGAGATAATTGCCCTTGTTAACTAGCTGCCCCCAGTGGAAAACCAAGTTAGCTAGAGGTGTAAGTGTAATAGAACATAAAATATAGGGGCCCTTTTAGTAATGGTTAACACACGTCAAGCACCATTGAAATAAAAGGGCTGTGAGCATTTAATGCGCATTAACTTCATTAACAGGTATTAAAACCTTTAGAGAAAGGGCCCCATAGTGTTATAACTCGCTTCTTGAACTGTATCAGGTAGTAAACTATTTGGCTTTTTTTTTGCAAACAAGGAAAGGTTTGGCTGTTCTTGAGGGTATTTAGTCCTGGTTTACCACGGGCCATATGATTTGTGATGAAGAATTAGGGAGTCAGTTCATTGGTAAAGTATATGGAACCTATTCTCACTGTCTCCTGCAGTTTCAGGGTGGATCATTAGAGGTTAAAAGAAATCTTTTAAGGGATTACATTGGTTCTGATTTCCTACCACTGGGGAGGCGAAAGGTTGGGTCTTAATTTACAATTACTTGTACTTTGTGCTTGCATTAACTGCCTGTTTAAATGTTTATATTACATTCTGTGCAATAATGACTACATTATGCAGGACGCAGTCTACGGACAAATTGCAAATCACCCTGAGCTTTTTCGATAAAGTGTGTAATCAAACTGAACATAAAACAAATCAAGGAAATATATGTGTCTCTTACAGGCGAAGGGCCAAGAGCACTGGCCCTGGATAGGGAATGAAATATCCACCAAAAATAATTTTATCAAATCTGCCACATCAGCAAGTCAGCGGGGTGTTACTACCAATTGATATCTGCTAAATCTGGCCACTGATTGGCTGGCATTATCAGGAGATGTGCTGGAAGGGCTCTCAGGAACCCCTAGTTATATTACTTCTTAAAACAGAAAGCACCTTGCCGAGAGGAGCAGCTGGCGAGAGCCCCTGGATAAATAAGAAATGGGAAGTATCTATCTGCCGTTCTCTCAGTAAAAATAGTTGTGTTCCGGCTGCTTGTCTCTCTCCCATACCTGCTGTAGATTTAACTACAGCAATTATTTACTCAAAAAAACCCCAAAGTTAACTCTTCTTTTTCATTACTTTGGGCCCACTTCTAAATATTTGCTTGACTGTGCTTTTATCCTGGGTACCAGTTTTTAAAATACTATTAAATGAAAACACCAAACCGATGCTCAGAGGGGAAGAAGCTGAAAGAAATACAATTCCTGGGAATATTAAGATCATCTCTTTAGCTCAAATAGCCATCTTTAAAGGCTCTGAACTGAGTGACACATTTGATGACAAAGTCTCACTAGTGGTAAAACAGTGCAGTCACCAGAACAGTTTAAATAATCTGTGCCATAATGTAGTAACTCGGTAAAATCTCAAACTCAGGAGAAATAGTTATGTTCCAACACTGCCTGCAAGGCAAACTGATCTGAAGTAACCGAAAAAATCTCACATTAAGTGGATATTTATGTTTAAAAGCAAAAACGACAACTTCGCTTTGGTTTCTTAGGAGTGGCAGCGCGAGATCGTTTTATCAAGCTATGTAAAAGGGTAAGGGAACAATATCGTTAGCAATACATTACTTACAAAAAACAAAAACAGGAAAGACCAAAATGATCAATGCTTGTTATATAATGTAAATCGACTACAAAAAGGTTTCTGTCTCAGTTAAGAAGGGCTTGACTCATGCCTCTTAAAACACCCCCTTTTCTGATTCCAATTTCTCCGAAGTTCCTAGAATGCTTCCTACTTTCAAATTACTTTTAAAGAGAGCCAACAGAGTTCTAAACATGAAAGAAAGAAAGAACAAAAAACCCTCTTCAATATAAAACTAATAAAACAGTTTTTCATCTGCAGCCCTTGGCGGGTAAATTTGTACCTTGAAGGGATAAGCCAAAGACAATCAGCTATTAATGCTCCGGCAGAGATGGTCATATCTGTGTAAAAGTGATGAGGAAAAAAGATAAACCGAGACAGAGAGATGGGGGAACTAGAAAGAAAAGAAAATAGAAAAGAAGAAATGAAGAGAGAAATAGAAAAAAAGGTTAAAGTTAAAGAAAAGGGAGAAACTGGAATGGGGAATACAGAAAAGAAGGTAACAAGCAGAAAAAGAAAAGATAGAAAGAGGGAGGGAGGGAGGGAGAGAGAGACAAGATGAGACTAGACAGAGGGCAAGAAAAAAAAAGAGTAAATGAAAGAAGGAAGGAAGCCAGGTAGAGGAGGGATAAACATACCGATTGTGAGTTGTGCAGTGGGCGCTATAAGCCCTGAAATCCTGTGATTATAGTAATTTTCCTTCCCAATGGCTCCTCTGTTCTCTGAGCTCTATGGATCAGTGTTTGGCTGAATAGCCGTGCTGTAAAAGTGCCATTCCTCCACCGATGGGGTTTCTAAAACCTCACTGCTTGGATTTCTCCTCCTCAGATTGGCCAGCATTTCACCCAAGGGGTGGAGCTGGATTCTTTGCCTAAACTGCATTCATTAATGCAGGGAGGACACTAATCAACTTTATCATTTCATATTCAGCGCTGGTCAGAAAACAGGACTATCTTTGGTAGCTGTTTTCAACAGGGTAAAGAAGTTTCCACCTTTCCCGAGGCCTTAAGCCAACTGGACAGTTTCAAAGTATTCCATTTAAAATACCCATAAACAGCAAATGATGGATAATGTAGGGCAGGGGTGAACAACTGCAGCCTGTGGACCCAAACTGTCCCATCGATTCATTTTTTCTGACCCATTTGGCCCTAGGAAAATTGTATTACCTCTGGTCCGCTGACACTATCTCCATAGTTGCTCTTATGATGTCATCATTCAAGACCCTAATTAGCACTGGCTCTACTGTTCATGCATCATTAAAGATGAACATTTTTGCATTCAGTGATGCCGTTAGAAGAGCATCCTCAGAACTAAGAGTTCTATTGCAGGATTTTGGCACAAATGTTGCTCACTGTTGTCCTGGTGAGTGCACATTATTAGCTCTTCGGACCTTGCCTCAGACATCTGCCAGGATCAGAGGAAAACCCCCCAGTCATCAGATCTTAGATCCTCATGGGCCCTGAATCCAGTCATGACTCCAAATGTGTCCTTCAAGACAAAGATTTTGTCCACCCGTGGTGTGGGATAAAACTAGGAATAGTGAGGACAGATGCATGCAAGCTTCTCAGTTCCTTATGGATCTGCCATGCACATCAGTCCTGCCCTGCAACACCCCCTGTTATTTCATTACTGAGACACTACACACCATCTTACCAATGCACCTTAACCTTGGCCTGCGGCACTCCCTACTCTTTCAGTAAAGGGAACCCCCCCCCCCCCCACAGCTCTATCAATGCACATCCGATCTCAGAGCTTCACTCCATGCTGTTTCAGTACCTGGGACTCCTTAGATACAGTTCTGCCAATGTACCCCAATCCTGAGCTGCAGTACCCCTGCACTGAGTACTTAGACCTGCACACAGCTCCGTCAATGCAACTTAACCCTGACTTGCACCAGCCCGTGTTCTTCTGGTATCGAGATGTCATTCACAGCTCTGCCAATGTAGCTCATTCCTGCCTGCAACACCCACTGCTATTCCAGTACTGGGACCCCGCATATAACTCTGCCAAAACACCTCCGTTCTGACCTGCACTTCTAGTAATGGACCTCTGTACAGAACTCTGCCAGTGCTTGATCATAGACATTTATATTTGCATTAAACACATCTGTACAATTTAAAATGAAACTAGTGGTCACAAATAACTTAGGAAGACTTCATCTTTTACATTGAAAAGCTTTCCTCTGCCTCTTCCAGGCTTGTTGCTTGTTGCAAAGGTGGTGAATGGCTGAAGCAGTCAGTGGAAGCGGCAGAGGCTGAAATAGTCAAAGAGGTCACGGAAGCATGGGAGGGGCACAGAGGGGTTCCTAGTGGTGAGGATATGAGGGTAGAGCTTGAGATAAGTAGGGTTTACCGCATCGTACCAGGGAATAAACTGGAGAGCTCATCTGCCGTCACTTTCTAAACTTTCATGAGGAGAAGTCACATCGCCTAACTCCTGCACCCCTGCGTATGTTCAGTACAGATTTTCTTTATCTGTTGCTCTCCCATATTCTTAAATTAGTGACGAGAAGATCTTCCTCTGAGCCTGTCCTTTTCCTGTCCGCGTGTCTGCCCATAATGTTTTGTGGTTCATGGGGAAAATGTGTGTGTATGTATATTGGACAGATGGTGACAGGTACGCAAAGGGGCTGGATTAGCCCAAGTTTGAAACTTGTGAGCCTTAGCGAGAGTTGCCGAGGCTTCCATCCTAACTAGCATTGGCTTTACTGTTCACAAGTTTCAGAGCGATGCTATTTAAACCCATTTTGGTTTCAGAGTTCCCTGATACTTCTACATCCGCTTGTCTCTTTGGATGTAGGAATCTTGAGTCCTCTTGTGAGGCAGGCTCACTATCTCCATGTCCAAAGAGTTCCCTGTGGTGCTCTCAGCTAGTCAGAATTGATGAGCGCCGTTCTGCCCCTTCTCTTCATCCATACACTCTCCCAGCAACGGTCTAGTATTCTCCGGTCTAGAAACATAGAAACATGTCAGCAGAAAAAGACCCTATGGCCTATCTAGTCTGCCTTTCCATATCAACTACTATAGTCCTTTTTGTTTCCTTTACAAAGAAAAAACAAAGAATCATTTCCCTTAAAAATTCCCTAGCCCCCTGTTGTTCTGTTTATCCCTCTTAGGAGAGTGTAAGTTCTCTGGAGAAGGGACTGTCTGGAGAAGGAACTATGCACATATACAACGCTGCACATGCCTAGTGGCATTATATAAGTGATAAGTGGTAGTCATAGTAGTTTGCTCAGATCCAACTTTTCTGGGCTGTCTTTAGAGAGTGTCTCCTTTCTTTTATCATTTCATTTATTGGCTTACTGTCCTGCCTGTCATATTTACATCTACGTGCTTTATCAGAAGTGGAACTGTTGAGGCTTCATGCTTCCCACCTTTTTTTCAGGAAGACATACTTATATGCAGAAAGTGTGATTGCAGTCTGCCTGCCGGCAATCCCTTCAGAGCATAGTTTATGCATGATGCCCTTAGGGATCGCCCAAGGCATCATACCTTCTGTACCTTTGGCACACTTTAATCTATAATGGCTCAGGGGTGCACACTTGAAAGAGCACTTGAGTTGTCCACTGTAAAAGCATCTGCCCCTCTTATTTTCATGTAAGTTTGATTTCACAGATGTTCCCATGCTCTGTCTTCATAGCAGACCTTCACTTTGCACTGGTAGCTCCATGCCAGAGGTCACCCTCATACAGCATAGGTTACTGAGGACGTCATGTGTCAATCTAGCCACAAAAGCATGTCAAATGCTGCAGTTACTAGGGAGGAGTGGCCTAGTGGTTGGGGCAAGTTACTTCAGGCTGGAGGGCCAGGGGTTTGAATCCCACTTGAAAACAGCAACCTTGGGCCGGAAGGACTGGAGTTTCTAGTCCTACAGGTGCTCCTTGTGGCCTTGGGCAAGCCACTTAACCCTCCATTGCCTCAGGTACAAAAGCATGGATTGTGAGTCCTTTTGGGACAAGGGAAACATATATATAGTGTGTGAATGTACACTGCTTTGACTGGTAGAAAAGTGGTATATAAGCCTAGTTAAATAAATAAAGCACCAAATATAGAATTCATAATGACAAGCTTTAATTTGGAGATGAGGATGAATTGCTTACCAGTCTGTACTAGTTCACTTTGGACTGCTGTATGATTCTGTCAAAATACATCCATGTGATAGGATGTTTTGAAGTTTATCTCCTAATAATAAGAGCCAGAAGGGAGCGAAATAGCAAACCCCTCCTTCCTGCCACTCATTGACCCGCAATGCTGGCACATAAGCATTTTGAAAATTCACAGGCCTGCCGCACTGATGCTTACAGTAAAATCAGCCAAAAACAAATCCTTAACCTCCACAGCAAATAATATTAACACTTTAAAACAAATATGCAGTTATCAGAGGTGAACAAATGAACAGTTATAATCATCAAAAACATAAGCTTGACAAGATCTCAAACTAACAACCAGAGCTACATAAGATCAAATATCGACCTTCCAGTAAAGCGGCCCAACAGCCTGTACTAGAGTGCTCCCATCTCATCATTGATCTTGTCAAAGCAAATCAAACAGCCCATAACTTAACATTACATGTTTCTCATACAGTTACCAAACACCTGACACAATATTGTGTTTTGATAAGTAACAATACACTTATCAGCATCAGGGGAAATTCTTCTAGTAAATACTAGAGCAAGAGAGACTGTCGTACAAAAAGGCTGACTGTTCAAACACAATTCAAAACTGTTCATTTGTTCACCTCTGATAACGGTGTATTTGGTTTAAAGTGTTAATATTATTTGTTGTGAAGGTTAAGGATTTGTATTTGGCTATTTATGATACCTCTATGGTTGGCTATGTATTATTTCATTTGAATACAGTAAAATCAGTTTCGTGCCATAACTAACATATGCCAATTCAGAAAGGCCCTCAAGCATAACTTATTCATCAAATACTACCCTACATAAAGCTTCCCCACAAGCAACATCTCATAAATCCCTTTCATGTTATCAAAATTAACAGACCAACTTTCTATGTATATAGTTTTACCCCCATATTATTCAAGTTTATCGAATCCAAGTTTATCGTCCTGTTTTATGTAAAACCGAGCAGCCTGTTGTTCTGGTCTTTGTTTATCTGTGAACCGCGCTGATTGTAAATAGCGCGGTATATAAAAAACTGTAATAAATAAATAAATAAATAGTTCAGAAAAATGACCAGTTTGCCTGTCCAATCAGTCCGTTGTCTTTCTCTTTGGTTCTCTACACTTTGGATAGCTGAGCACCTAAATTCCAGTGCTTAAAATGAATTCCTCATCTTGTAGTTTATTCGTCCTCTCAGTCTTATTCCCACCACTGCAATCTACAGTATATTATTTGCCGTAAGCATGTTCGACTTCTTCCACAGCGCTGACTCTGCCGTCCCCGTGGGTGGGCTGCTTCATTTTGATTCTTAGAAGACCTAGGCTTAATCCAGCACCTAGGATCCCTCCCACTTTTTACCACTAAGTTTTGTAATAATCCAAACAGCGAACAGAACTAGTGAGGTTGTTCTCTGAAACATCTGGCCACCCCATGCTTGCTATTCGGATTATAATCCTGACCTCTCTGCACCGGTTACCCCAGATTTCTTGGAAACCTGATGCAACTGGACCTCTAATGTTCAAGCTGTAACCATGACCGCTCCTCACAGGTTGTCCCAGCCTTCCTGGAAGACCGATTCCCTAGTGAGAACAAGGGATGAGCTAGGTTTGCTTAGGCAATTTATATTGTTGATTTATTGCATTTTATTGTTTCTAAGGTGAACTGCTTTGTGCCCTCTTTTTGGGGGAAAAAGGATGGACCATAAAGAAATAAATCTTGTGTGCAATCATACAGCTATTCTCAACTTACTGGCTAGTATTCTTCGCGCTTTAGCCCTCAAAGGTTTCATATGAGTGAGTGAACACTCAAGGCACCGCCCTCATTTTCTCTTCCTCTCGTCTATCTGTGCTTACCACTGCGCTCTGTGCTCTCTCGGACACGTTTTGTTTCTTTACAGGGTTTGGGCTGCCAGTGCCTCTTCGGAAAGGTTGTTCCAGGCATCTACCACTGTCAATGAAGCACTATTTTCTCAGGTTTCCTCTGAACCGTCCTCCCTGCAACTTCAGATCATGACCCCTTGTCCTTCAATTTCCTTTTCTATGGAAAATGCCACTTTCCTGTACTTAATCATCTTCCATGGACAAGCAGGATAGTGAGTCCTCGTGTATGGGTGAATCATATCCTACCGTCCACGGAGAGCTCCTGCTACAGGTGGGCAGCTTAGTTAAGCTCATCAAATACTTGAATGTTTTTATATCACACAATCCATTTTTATTTTCTTCCAGTGAGTACATTTTAAGTGTCTTGTGCTTATCTTTGTAGGATTTGTATTACAGGTCTGGTACCATTCCAGTTGCCCTTTTTGGAACCAGACCTATCTTCTTGATAATCTTATAGAGGTATGGAGGAATAGCCTAGTGGTTAGAGAAGTAACCTAAGGTCATAAAAACCAGCATTCAAAATCCACTGACTCTCCTTGACCCTCTATCAGAATATAGAAAGACTAGGGGACATGCAATGAAGCTACAGGGTAAACTATTTAAGACTAATAAAAGAAAATATTTTTTCACTCAACATGTAATCAAACTCTGGAATTTGTTACCGGAGGCTGTAGTAAAGGCTATTAGTGTAGCTGGGTTTAAAAAAGGTTTGGACAAGTTCCTGGAGGAAAGCTCCATAAACCATTATTAAGAAGGGACCCAGGATATCAATGCTTGACCCAGTACAAGCATTGTGGAACCTGTGTCTTTTGGGGAAACTGCTAGGTACGTATGACCTAGATTGGCCACTGTTGGAAACAGGATACTGGGCTTGATGGACCTTGGTCTGACTCAGTATGGCATATCTTATGTTCTTATTGCCTCAGGTACAACCTTAGGTTGTAAGCTCTCTGGGGACAGGGAAATACCTATTGTACCTGATTGTAACTTGCATAGGTCTACTATAAGAAAGGCATGAGCTAATAACTACTAAATAAATTAAAATGACCTTCAGAATTGAGTATGGCCTCAGTAGCCAGTATTGATTCCTTTTTCCTGTTGAACATTCTGCTTACTCTGTGCAGTCAAGCACCTGTTAGCTTATCTACTAAATTGACTGGTGATGATTACTCTCACATCTCTTACATATTTGACAGTTTCCAGTTTTTATCCTCCTAAATGGTATGTGGCTAATGGATATCAGCATACCAAATGCATAATTTTATACTTCTTAGCTTTAAAGCTCTTTTCTAAGTCTTATGGGTTTATTTTTTCAGATCCCCTTTCATTTTTTCATCACTTGTGGCACATTTGCTCTGCAAACAAACATCATTTTAATTCAAGTTCCTCAAAGTCACCAATAGGATCCTGAAAAGAATTGGTCCCAGTGCAGAACTTTAAGGTACCCCAATAGTCACGTTGCCTTCACCAGAATAGAGTCCATTTACTACTACTCTCTGTGTCCTGCTGCTCAACCAGATCCTCACACATTACAGCTTCCTGGCTGGCCCCATACTGTCCAGATTCTCACCAGTTTTCTCTGCAAAACGGCCTGTAAATTCTTACTGAAGTCCAGCTAGGCAACGTCTACCACAGCTCCTTGATCCATCCCTTTTGTCACATCAATAAAGAACTCAGTCTAGTTGTCTGATATGATCTTCCCTTAATGAATCCATGTTATCTGGTATCCTGAAATCTACATGGCTTAAGGTGCTGCACTATCTTGTTGTATGGTATTATTTTCGGGCTTGGATAACGAGTGCCGAGTGGTATCCTGGAAGCAGCAGTGGATTGATATTCTTGACTGTAAGCATGTGGACAGCTGGTTGCAACCCTCCCCCATGCAACTTATTCTAATAGGATGGCACCATAGTTGATCATTAAAACATGTGACTCATCTGTTAATGCTGATTTCTGACATTTTGTTGATTGAAATTCCTCCATACCTTCCAACTTTTGGATTCCCAATAAGGTCACCTAATCACTAGTCTTCTTGACGTCAGCTCAGCCTTCCTGAAGTCCAAGACCGTAATCCCTCACATGACTTTAGTGTCACTGGCCCACACATTTTAGAAATACTTGGAGGATCGGTGTTGTAGATCAGATAAAGTGCTGGGCAGGTAGGTGGAGAGGCAACACTAGAGCAGCACATTCAATTGGATTTCCTGACTCCCGGCCACCCAACCCCTGGGTTTTCTTGGCAAGGTGGTGCAATACGGAAAAGTAGGGTTATCAGATTTTTTGCAGGCAAATCTGGGGTACTTAGCTGAAGTGTGTGTTGGGGGGGGGGGGAAGGGCCACCTTAGTTCCAAGTTTGAGCAACAAGGCATGGAGAAGGGAAGAGGACTCATTACCCTGCCCCACCATCTGTCCCATGACAGCAACGGTATCACTTTCAAGCAGACAAGTCAATAGAGAAATAGAAACAGTGGTGCATTTCCCCCGTACTGTGCAAAATATGAAGATAATGGATGTAAATTCTAACAACTGACATATTTATCTAGCTCATGCCCTTCCAGTAGCAGTTTGAGGCAAGCTGCATTCAGGTACAGTAGTTATTTTCCTGTCCCTAGGCAGCTTACAATCTAACCTTGTACCTGAGGCAATGGAGGGTTAAGGGGCTTGCCCAAGGCCACAAGGAACATCAGTGGGATTTGAACACTGGTTGTTCTGGTTCCAGGCTGCTGCTCTAACCACTAGGCTATTCTTCCACTCTGTTCAAATCACTAAATTGAAAATAATTTTTTCCTCCCCCTCTGTCTCCATTGCTGGAATCAGAGACTGCCAAAAGAGTGGGACTCAGGGACACTGCTCTGAAAGTTGGGGACATCTGGTAACCTTTCTGAAAAGCACTGCTGATCCCTGGCATAGACTACACTAGAGTGTTTGAAGTAGCTTTTAGTCAGGGCTTGATGGATATAACCTCCTTACACCTCGTCTCTTTACAGCTTCTGTATTGTCTTGATGTAGACACGCTGTTTCCATCTCCTGATTTCCAAGTAGTGCTCCTCTTTTTCTCTGGTCTTCCATGGTCCAGAGAGATTGAGTTCCAGTACCAGGTTTTGCAGGTTGCTTTGATCTTTCCAGTGGGAGCTGAGCGGTGCACTCTGCCTATCCCTGCTACTTGCCTCTAATGATTTCTGTTGCTGCTTTATATTTATTTATTTATTTGCAACATTTAGATTCTGTTACATCTACCATTCTGAGTGGATTACATCTGAAACATTAGAAATAATCAGAACAAGACATCAGTACAAAAGTGTATGCAAAAGGTTGGGTAGACTATGACTAGGGTTGCCAACTGGCTCCAGATGTGCCTGACAGGCTTGATCCAGTCCTGGGTTTACCCCATTGCCTGCAGGGAGATGTAGTTCTGATTTCTCTATTGCACTCCATAAGAAAAGCAAGACTACATGTCCCTGCATGCAGTAGGGTAAACCCAGGACTGGATCAAGCCTGTCGGGTGCATCTGGAGCCAGTTGGCAACCTTAACTATGACCCAAACACCTGAGAGACTAAATAGATTTTACCCTTCTTCTGAAAAATCAATAGGTCAGTCTCTCTGCAAATCCGACCAGGCAATTCATTCCAAAAATGTAGGACCAGCAACCAAAAAAGCCTGGTTTCTTCACAAAATCTCGGTGTGTTTGAAAGTTTGTTCTATGAAATTTCAGGCACCGTTTCAGGCTCAGGAGAAGTGTCTTTATGCGTCAACTTGCAAGGAGCTGGATTTTCATTTAAACTTTGCTGATTCTGAACAGGCTGCGTCTTTGGCTTCTATTTTACTTGGTTGTGGCTGGAAGCATTTGGTAAATTCACCTGCAGTGAATGAAAAGCCTGTACTCACTGTGGCTGTCTTGCACTTTTCCCAACTCAGTTTTCAGTTGTGCTCATTCTGTTGGTTCCTTTGTTTATATTTTCCACTTTTTCCATTTTCAAATATTTTCTTCTCGCAGCCGTGCTCAGAAAGCTCTCTCTTACTGTTCCTCTTCGCTTCGTGGCTTTTTCCAGATCTATCTTGGCATTTGTTTCTCTCTGTCATTATCTCCCAGAGTCTTCCAAAGTCCATCTAATCATCTTTCTCCAAATCTTTAAAAAAAAAAAGCTTTAAGACACAAGTAGCCAGATTCACAGCAGTGTCACAGTGTTAACATGAGTCATTAACGCTCTTCAGTGGAGAAGCCCCATTGACTAATGTAAGCTGCATTAAGTACACTGTTAACATGCGTCCATCCAACCGTCCTTTGTACAGAGCCGCCAAGCCACCCAGCTCCAGGAGGACAATTTTAGATCAGGGTTGAATTTCTGACAACCTGGTGCATTACGGCCTCTAAAGCACTGATTCTGAGTGGTAGAATCAGGGGCCACAAATACCATGATGTTTTTGGATGTAAGTTAAAAATGATGACTTGCCCAAAAGTCTCCTTCCTGGAACTAGGTGACTTGACAGCTCTGGTTATAGCAGATGGCTTTTGATATGCTTTTGTAACTAGGCCTGTTAGTCAGATTGTGGGCCTTGAGACTCATTGCGTTCCTGCCCTATTTTTCTCCCACTTAATGGCCGCATCTTTCTCCTTCCTGGATCCGAAGCCATAGTTCGTCCAAGAGCTCTCACACAAATGACTGGTAGATGCAGTATTCAAGTACTGACATCCCATACATAGCTAGAATAGCCACTGCCTCACCCCCAGAATTCAGGGCATCACCTTGCTATAAGGTTATCAGATGTTCCTGATTTTCAGGGATTGTCCCCAATTTTGAAAAGTTATCCTCGACTCAACGGACTATAACCACTTCCTGCCCTTGATTTCACTGGGGACAGAGGCAAAGGACATTACTTCTCCTGCCTACCTCTCTAATGCAGCCTTCTCGATCCTGGTAGGAGAAGATGTAAAATTAACTTCTGAAAAAAGAAGAGGAATTTAGAAATATATAGAATGTTTATCTATATGTATAAAATAAAGCGTAGGCATCTATAATATATGCATGCTTATAACTCAAGAAGGATTGCTACTGGGTTTTTTTTTAAGTTTTGAAATGACAATGCTACCTAGACTGGTCATTTTGAAATATATGGTAGAAAGATGCCCGAGAGGGAAGACTCCTTTCCTGCCCAGCCCAGGTGCAGCGCCATATCTAGACTGGTGCAAGCGGTGCAACTGCACAGGACACAAAGAAATAGAGGCGCATTTAGGGCCCAGTGCTGGCCTTGGCTCCTTCCCCGGTGCCTGCCCTTTCTCCGCCACCGCTTTTCCTGTTCCCTTCGCAGTGGCTGTGGTGGCAGCAGCGGAGGGGACATCCAATTTTTAAAAAACAGGTGAGTCTTTCCGACTCCGTGTTTGCATGGCTCGTCTGATCCCTCTCTCCTGTGACATGAGCGTACATCAGAGGAGGGAGGGATCAGGCCCACCATGCAAACGTGGAGTTGGAAAGATTTGTGTGTTTTTTTTTAATTGGAGGTCCGCTCCGCTGCCGCCAAGGGGACAGGAAAAGCAATGGCAGGCCGGGCAGGCAGAGTGGGGGGAGGGGGAGTGAGCTGGCTAGAGATGAAGGGGTGTGGGGTAAGATGGGGAGATGCTGGGCATGGGGAGGTGGGGCAAATGACAAATGTGTGATGTTGGTTAAGTCATACCAAATAGCATCACTTTTAACAGACCCAATTTCTTCCCCTTCCCCTCCTCGCTGGCAATCACATCAGCAGCAGCTACAGCAGGCCAGCAATGTGGGGACGTAATAAAAACATCCCCCCTCCCCAGTCTCTGTGGCTATTTCTCCTCCCTCTCCTTTGCTCTCTCGTTGTAGAGGAAGTGCGCACCATGGACAAGAGCAGCCAAGAGGACATAGAGCACACCCTCACCGTGTCCCTCCCTGTGCCTGCCAATACTCTTCCCTTAGTACTGTGCCCAAGAAACTGAGAAGAGCCTGAAGAAGAGGAAGGGGCGATGAAGAGGAGCCTGGAAGGAGCTAAGAGGAGGGTGCGTGTGTATAGGGTGGGGGTGAGTGGAAGGGGGGTTGAAACAGCAGAAGGGAAGAAGAGACTGATAGGAGAAGGGGGGGGGGGAAGAGGAGGGGGATGATGATGATGATGCACCACACAATATGCACCCCCCCTCCCCTTTTTAAAATCCTAGATTTCGCCATGTGTGCCATGTATGAAATTCAATTGAATTTCTTTTCCATGTATGGCCAGTTGTGTTTCTTATTCTTACTCAAGCAGTGTCCAGTACAAGGGGGGACACTGGGCCACCCTACGCATAACTCTCCCAGTGCATCTCAGTCCTGATCTGCCGCACTCTGCTATTTCAATACTGGGGTCTCTGTCTACAGCCCTGGCAATGTACTTCACTCAGTCCTGACCTTGTTATTACAGTACTGAGACCTCACACACACCATTGCCAATGCACCTCAGTCTTGAGTTGCAATTTTGTTCTCTTGAAAAGCAGAAAGCAGAGGATCCACCGAAAGTCAGCAGTTGTCATGCAGGGTAGAGGTGGCTGGGGATAAAACAGTACTATGGATGACCACACAGCTCCGTGCCCCCCGACAATGTCTTCTGGTACTAGCGAGCCAGGCATTGCCTCCTGACACTGGGATGATTGTTCCTCGGTACAGCTCTGCCTCTCTTAATAAGATGAAAAGGCTTCAGGGAGCCCCTGGAGCACAGCAGAAGGAGAAGCAGGACACTGCTGTGCGCGTGGGGCACAGTGAAGAAGGGGGTCAGTCTAGGGCCCATTAATCATTTGGTTACTGGAGTTCAGCCAAGATAAATTAACACTGCAATCCTTAAAATGTTAATATTTAAACTCTGAGAAAGAGGTTTGCTCTCCTGATCTTTTATTTCTTTCTCTTGTTCTCTCTTGTACTTCACCTTTTTTCTGTCTTCCAGTGTATCAGGGTGATTCTTTTTCATAGAAACATAGAAGCATGATGGCAGATAAAGACCATACAGTCTATCCCGTCTGAACTTCCATGCCAACTACTATAGTCCCTTTTTTTCCTTCTTTGATCTTCTGTGTTTGTCCCATGCTTTCTTGAATTCAGATACTGTCCTTGCCTCTAGTACCTTCACTGGGGTACTATTCCATGCATCCACCCTCTTTCCGTAAAGAAATATTTCCGCATATTACTCCTGAGTCTATCCCCTTTCACCTTCATCCTATGTTGCCCTCACTAAAGAGTTTTCTTTCAATTGAAAGAGGTTCTCCCCCTGTGCATTTATGCCATGGAGGTATTTGAACGTCTCAATTATATCACCTCTATCCCGCCTTTCCTCTAAGGTGTACATATTAAGATCCTTAAGTCTTTCCTCATATGCTTTATAATGTAGACCGCTAACCATTTTAGTAGCCACCCTCTGCACCAACTCCAGCCTGTTTATATCCTTTTGAAGGTGCGGTCTCCAGAATTGCACACTATACTCCAAATGATGTCGCACCAAAGACTTATACAGAGGCACTATCACCTCCTTTTTTCTGCTGGCCATTCTTCTCCCTATGCACCCAAGCATCTTTCTGACTTTTGCCGTCACCTTTTCTGTCTGTTTAGCTACCTTAAGATCATCAGAAACAATCATGCCCAGGTTCCTCTCTTCTTTCATGGATAGAAATACTTCACCCTTTTTACTGTACCACTGCCTTGGATTTTTGCAGCCTTGCATTTTTTAGTATTAAATCTCAGCTGCCAAATTCTTGACCATTCTCCCACTCCCCTCCTATCTTTCAAATTGTCTATCTTTGTCTTTCTCTGCTTCTATGTCTCCCACCTCGTCTCTCTCTCTTTTTCTGCACACCTCTGTCTTATTCCTCCCTCTCTATTCTGAAAGTGGCAGCTGCTTGAATATGAAGAGACGAAGGACGGTTAAGAGGGCTTCTATCTTGCTTTCCAGACCCAGAATGTCTTAATATTTCATTAAAAATTATTATCCTTTCTGTTTCGGCCTCATACCTCTTCTTCGCCCAGAAATGGGCTCAGGAATTTCATTGCAAAACTGTTTCCTTTGACCCCTGAGCTTAAACATTTTTTGTTTTAAATCTTGAGTTTTTTCAAAACAGTTCCGTAGGCTACATTTCTTAAGGTTTTTTTTTTTCCTGCAGAAATCAGAATTAAATTCAGACTGAAAGGGAAAGGAGAAGGAGCCGAAGAACCCTTCCTCCACATTTACTGCTTGCATTGTGGTATCCAGAACAGATAATACCCAAGTAGCTAATAATTTGGAAAGCTGTGTCTGAATCCTGAAATGCATCTCCAGAAATGCAGCGCTCAAAGAGACACATTGGTTCTGATGAAAACTGGATAAAGTAATGTGCTTGCCATGTTGGTTTAGTTTTCTCCACTGAAATACAAGTTTACAAACAAATAATATGATATCTTTTATTGGATTAATTTAATACTCTGCTTGACTAGCTTTCAGGTACTGATACGCCCTTTGTGTTTTCTTTTTGATTGTTAACCTTCATTTCTGTGGAGCCAACTGAATTCTTTGTAGTCAGGCCTGTATTTCTTAGTCGGCACAGCAGGCAGATGACTAGGGGTACCTGCACTATGCAGAGTGCCCTGTGCTTTGATATTACATTGGTGTGATCCTGTCCCCTTTCTTTCCCACCAGCGACAGGAAAAGCACTGAAGGTTCGACTTTTAGGAAAATGTGAATTGTGAATCTGCTCCTGTTCCTAGGCTATGAAAGTTTTAATTCTACCAATGAACAGTAGGCACAAGCACCCGAGAGAACACTCATCAGATTTCCTTCCTTTGAATCTACCTTATCCTGACTGCTTTGCTCCCAAATCCCATTCAGCACCCCTTGGATCACCTTCCCTTCTCTCCTCAGTGGGTTGTGCAAACCTCCTTTCTACCACGATAACCTGATGTCTAGCTCTGGCTTTCTTGAGTTGCTGGCCTGTTGGGTCAGCATATCTTCATGAGTGACATCAGAAGAGGGCAGATGGGTCCCTGAGTGTACTCCTTTCTATGGCTCAGGGAGTGGTCCATGCCTGGAATCGACAAGCACATGGGTGAACTCACATGGCACATACACAAACACTCACATGCTTGCTGCAAATACCTGAGCCCCAGTCACAGCAGACAACGGACAGTGGAAGCTTTTGTGCCGGCTCGAGGCCTTGCGCATAGAACTGGTATTGTCCTGTCTTTTTGGCGTGGCAATTGGAGAGTGCAGCAGCCACAATGAGATCTTACATACAGTAAAAGCATTCGGGACAGACATTATAAAACAAAATAACAATCACCCTTGTGTTTTAAGGAAAGGAGCTATGAATTGGAAGTTTGATAAGGCTGTCTCCCCCTTCCCTCCCTCCCTTTCTTTCTCTCCCCCTCCTCTCTTTTCTTTCTTGTTTTGGGCCCTTTCGCTGTATATCCTCTTTGTTCAGACCAGGTGAATTAGAATCATGTGATTAAAAACATAAAAAGCTGTAAAAAGGCTGCTGTTGTCCGTCAGAGGAGAGAAGAAGCAGAGGGAACGACAGCTCCTCTGTTCTGGCCTTTTCCTCAAGGTCTCGGCCTCCCCTCCTGGATTCTCAGGCCAGCCACAGCACAGAATTTCTTCATGTCTGCAAGGCAGATAGAGAGTTTCCAAAGGCCTGGTGAGAGGATTCCTAACAGCAGGCTCCTGGAGAAAGCACAAGCAGGACAAGAATGTCTGTGGCTGCAATGCGTGGATCTTCCCAGACAGTGTGCTTTGCCTTTCCTTGCCACAACTTGGCTCTCCCCATGGACCACACCAGCTTACTTCACTTGGGACGCTGTGAAGGAGAACAAGAGAAAATGTCCGTAGTAGAATTCTAGCCAAACCTGCCAGCGGGAGATGGAGTAAGCCTTGATTGTATGGCATTGCTACGCAGGTGGCTACAGGTGGGAGAGGGCTTTTTCCCTTTGCTGAGGGGCATGGGGGCTAGTGGAAGTGCGAATACACTGCTGGATATTATCACTTGCTTTCTCCCTTCACCTCATGGATCCTGTCCTCTAGCCCCACAGAGGGACATTTCCATTTTACGTGACCTTTACATTGAGGACTTAAGCTCCAGCTTCTGCGAATTGAGAGACCATTGATGAGGTGGAGCAGGAAAGTTGCTGCACAGTTTGGAATCTTTTATGGCCTGGTGCAAGGGAGAGAGAATATAATGCTTTATTTATTTTGAAGAAAGAAGATGGGACAGAGTGAAATCGCTTACCTAAATTACCACACGTGGATTTGCTGAACGATCTCTGTGATTTTGGAGCCTATGGGTTCTGTTCCCATCATGTTAAATTGGCAAATCCTGGGTTCAGGCACGAACTGGTTAATGCATGGCTTCATGTCTTTTTCCGCACCCTCCCCCCTTTCCTGGTTTGTTAATCTTTCATCCTAACCCAGTATACAGCCCAAGCTACCTATTCCTCCCTTCCCATCTTCTTAGAAAAGCATGTGACGGCAGCACCGAGACATAGCTTGGGTGCTTTCACTTTACCAGGGAACTGGATGCAGCCCATGCCTGTGTTGCTCGGGTGAATCCCAGCTTCACACTTCTTTTCAGCCATTACTGATCAGGATTGTTAGGAAAATGCTTCATTTGAAAAGAAAGTCAAAAGGAATCATTTTAGAACAGCAATAATGTGTTTCTTTAGCACGTGCATCCTGTGATCATAGTCACTAGGTAACAGTGAGAGTTTCTGCTTGCTTGTGTGCGTTCCTGCTTTGATTCAGCAGCACATCTGCTTGGTCTGCTGATTAACATTCCTTTTTATTTCTTGCATATCTGGGGCTTGGAATGTGCTTCTGCAGCAAGGCCAGGCCAACCGCTGTGCAACCCAGGCAGTTGCCTAGGGCATCAGCTTCTAGGGGGCAGCAAAGAGCAGGGCATTAAAAGCTAAATGGTAGAGTCTGACGGCCGGGGGCTCATACGGCTTAGAGTTTGCCTAGGGTGCCAACATCTTGAGCCAACTCTGGGGCCAGCTCTGTTCTTCAACCACCCCACACTGCTGGGTAATTTGCTGCCATGGTTTCTGTTGGCACCAGCTTTGAAAACACATCCTGAGCTTTCCATCCCATTTTCTTCCAGCAGTAACCGAGGGTTGAGGAAAGGGGTTCTAAATCAGTAAACTGAGACGATGAGAGTAGCTGGATTCAGAGGCGAATAGAAGGGCTTACTTTTGGCCTGGTGGCTTTCAGCACCTTTTGACACATTTGAAAGGGAAGCTGCCTTGGTCTCAGGCTGCAATCGTATATATATGTGCAGTACATGGCAACAGCAATCAGTCTGCAGTCAGCAGTCACATTTCAAGCCTTTACATGAGATGTTTATGTTCGATTGAACCGATTGTAGGGAAGATCATTCTCTTCACTGGTGATATTAAACTTATCAACAGCATAACCCCCTTAAAACAGAAACATTTGATGGTGTACTGCTGATCATGTAGCTGCTTTCCTGCCGTGAACACAGCATGTAGGAGGCATTAGTTATTTATTAGCATTTTGATGCAGCACAATCCAGGAGTAAAAAATAAGCAAGGTAAGGCTGTCACCGTGAGCTTGACTTGGGGTTACAGTGAGTGACGTTGGTGACATCACAGTTCTGCTTGTCATGGACAAAGGTCCAGAGATGGGCAGAAGTGGGCACCAACACCTTGGAGCAGTGTTCCCCACTAAGCAGCTTCAAGTTGCGTGGGAGTCCTCCACACGTTCCTGAGAGCGGGGGGTGCTGCAATGTGAAAGCGCTTAGGATCCCGATGCACAAGCAGGTGCCAGGGGACTGAACCCAGGATACTGAAGCATCACCCCCGTGGATAGGAATGCAGGTGGAGGACTCTCGTGCACCGTAGAGGGAATGTTGCTGGGTAGCAGAAGACCCAACTCCATGACTGAACAAGGCTCCTTCTGCATTATAGTGGACTGACCCTTAACCTCTTGTCTAAGGACACTGGACTATAACCAGAAAATTCCCTATTAATTTGTTTTATTCTGTTTAATCAAAGAAAAAAAGCAGAAAAGTATTAAGATACAGGGAGGCCGATATTTGAGGGCACTTATCCGATTAGCAGCACCTTCCAACTGGATAAGTGCTGCTAGCCTAATATTCTTAATACCTCTATATAGTGCTACTGAATGTGATCTTAGACTGTCTTGGCATTATCCGGATATTGCTAGAGTATTTCGTGGCAGAAGTGGTGTCAGAGCCACTACAAGGGTATTGGGCGCCCGAGGCAAACCTATAGCTTTATGCCCCCCTACCCTGAGATTTTGGTAATTAAGCTCTACATCCATGATCACTGAAACATCATCCTTCCCACAGTAAACTTATATAAATATTTAATTGGACCTTGCATATTTAAATATTGACCTTTGCTATGCATGTACGTATATGTGTGTCTGCTCTCCCTGCAGGTAAGAGAATGTGCCTGGCTGTCAGGATCTAGTGTTTTGCCTTGATTTTGCTACCCCTCTGAAGCTGTCTCTCTAGGCGACTGCTTATTGCCTAATGGCTGGGATGGCCCGTATAGTGCCAATATTCTGTTCCATTCTCTGGATAATCAGACTTAAGTGATAGAGGAATTGTGTATTCAGATGGTGGCTGAACATTGCCCCTGTCCGGATACGGCTGCTGCTGGCTGCTGCCTCCAGATATTCATCGGCAGCCACTAGTCAGATAATGCTGCTGAATATCTGGAAAAAACACTGAGCACCACCACCAGCAACCACGGACTGGATATTGACCCCTCTTTTTATACCGTGGTCAAGAAACGTGGCAGAAAAACCGATGGCAACGGCGGAAGATCGGTTGAATCTGGCAAAAATTAAGAAAACAGAAGGCACTGCTGCTGTTTCATTTATTGAGATTCCCCTATATTGCAACTTTGGAAGTACAAATTGGGTGGCAGGATTCATCAATGGTTTTTCGTAAACACACAAAACAGAAGAGAGTCCTTTGTGAAATGGATCTTGGCATGGATTTGGTTGTGAGCTCTGATGATTCTCTGATGTCCAGAGACCCTCCAAAGGACTGAAAGTTTACAAAACACGCTTGTGCCAATTCCACGGGTACTTTTCATTCCAATGAATGGGATTACTCCAGCCAGTACTAGGTTGTGCTGTCCCCGAGGAGGCTGGCTGCAGAGTGGAGCTTCTCTTGTTCAGACAAACCTTTGAACTTTTGTGAGAGCAAACTCTGAAGCCGTAGGCCTTCAGTGTCCTCGGCACCTGGAAATCCATAAAACGCACTTGTCTCCAGAAAAGTTCCTGAAAATCTTCATCAAAGTTCTGACGGTTTTCGGAGATTACAAGTATAAAGTAGAACATGGAGAATCTTGATTGACCCTTTATGTGAGGTCCTTTTTTAAGCCTATGAAACCTCCCACTTTCACAATGATCCTGTCTCGTAGATTCATTTCAAAGGGCTTCGGGACTGGCTGAGAGATCTGCTGCTGAAGACTCCCTTTCTTCATGCTATTCAAGTTGGCTTTCTGGTTTGACTTAGAGATGTTAATGAACAAAGATAGATTCTCTCTCTGCCGCTCCTGTAATACCAGTGAACACCTCACCATCACCTCCCTGCTAGAGCTCAAGTTTGCTTACCTTTAATTCTTTAGGCACCAACTCTGATGGAAACTGTGCTACCTACAAAAGCCCTTCCAATGGTGAAGGTCTCCTGGCTTAATTTTTAAAGTGAATGCTACCTATCCGGCGATGTAATGCATGGGTCAGGTAGCACGTTTCTGCTTATTCACACTTAGTTTTTTTGGAGAGTGTATGACAAGGAATAAGACACAGGGGTTGGTATTCAAAAGCATAATGTGCTTGCCATTGCCAACCATAGAAGGGGAATAATTACTAAGGTGTGTTAAGGGAATAATGCATGATATTTGCCCCTTAGCTTGTGTTAAAGGGTAATTGTATGTTATTTTACCCTAATGTGCATTGTGTAATAATGAGATGCAAATACATGGAAAGCACCTTGTTATTATGCAAATCAAATAACACAATTTGCACTAAGCAGCACAAGCTGCGTTATTCCTGGAAAAGTAACATCAGCTGAAAGCTGGCATTATTTTTTATCCGTGGGTGCATTGGGCTGCAGCTCCCAGGAACCTTCTGAAAGGCCCGAATATGGCAGCTTGACCCTTAAATGGTAGTACCGCAAGACTATTGCTAGGAATTGTGGATGCCATTTTAAGCCCAGTGCCAGGATGATCAGGAGCTGCTGGAAATCCCCTAGACCATCAGGGGCCCCATGATAGGCCCCAAGGTGGGAAAGGGGGAGTGAGGGGTCGGGGGGGGGGGCAGGGTTGGTAGTGCTTAATTGGTGGTCTTGAGTCTTTAG
Organism: Ichthyophis bannanicus; assembly: GCA_033557465.1. Lineage (NCBI taxonomy): Eukaryota > Metazoa > Chordata > Amphibia > Gymnophiona > Ichthyophiidae > Ichthyophis > Ichthyophis bannanicus. The sequence goes on along the minus strand of CM066031.1, from coordinate 1,002,311,369 downwards.
GAGTAGGAGAATTTTCAATGCGAATTGGGGAGGCCTGAGGGGAGGGGGGGGGCTGAATATTTGCTGCAGTCCTATGAGGGGACTCACAGTCTGCATGTCTTTTCTTCTGGTGCTGACCTCTTTAATGCTCCTCGAAGCATTAGCAACAAATGCTCCAGGGCAGCAGATTAAAGCAGCTTGGGAGGTTGATTACAAGCTGCCCTATTCGTTTACCACTGGAGTTACTGCAGGTTAGTGACTCCTGTGGTGAATCTAGCTGCTGTAAGATGCAAGATTTTACCCCAGCTTAGTAACTAACCCCCTAAATGTAAAAAAGAAAAACCCAGGACACATATATGGAAGGCTGGCTAACAGGAAATCTATGTGGGAGATCAAAAAAGGTGCTTATGTTATGCCTGCTGAGACCAATTTGGTGGTACATACCGTAATTGTTTTATAAAGGCAACATAGACACCTGTGGTGTCTGCTTTCAGCTGAATTTAGGAGCCTAGGTTTTCAGCTGAAAATCCACCTAAATTTAGACCTTTTGGGGGTAATTCCATAAAGAGGATGCCCAAGGTAGGCCCCACCTGTGCTTGTAAGTCGTAGTATTCTAGTGTCTTATGTGTGTGGATGGGCACGTACGCGCACACATTGGCTGGTCACTATCGTGTAAAGACGTGAGCGTGTGCTGTTGTGTATACTACTACTACCACTACTACTATTAATCATTTCTATAGCACTACAAGGCGTATGCAGCGCTGTACAGACACATAGAATAACACAGTCTCTGCTCATCAGAGCTTATAATCTAATCAAAACAGACAGTACAATAGATGAGAATGAGGGTACAATAGGGAAAGGTAAGGAGACAGAAGGAGAACAAAGGATTAAGATCCAAAAGCGGCTTGAAAGAGGTGAGCTTTTAGCATGGATTTGAAAAGGGGGAGAGATGAAACTGACGTAAAGATGCGGGCACGGGAATACGCACGTAAGTTATGGAATACTATAGCCTATGCGTATGCCTTCCAAAATCTAGACACAGGGATTTCCTTCTGCCACGGGGCAGGCATAAGTGCTCGTGGCTATTGTGTAAGCACTGGTGGGGGAGGGGGGCAATTACACCCTATTCTGTAAAGTAAAGCATTTGTGTACAATATAGAATGAGTGCACGGGACGCTTGTACCCGTATGTCTGAGACGCGCCTCTATAGAATTACCCTCTATAAACATGCAGAATCAGCTCTCCACAGCATGCAAATCCTCTTGCACACATTCACGGCTGCTCTGAAGCTGGTATAAATGTGTGCCTATACTCTGTTTGTGGTTATTTTAGAAGTCCCGTTCATGCTTTGGACGTCTGAAAATGGGCACGCAGACGTTCAAATCACAGAGACGTCCCTGAAGCCTTTTTAGAAGCCTGTTCCATAGACGTCCCCAGCGTAAGGATGTCCAAGACGCGAAGGGGCGTGATGGAGGTGTGACCGGGGGCGTTTTGGGCAAGTTGGACATGCGCTCCTGATTTCAGAAGCAGCGAGCACATCGCCAACCGCTAGCAGGACCTTCCATGGCTATTCCTGTTCCAGGGTATGAATAGGCATCAGAAAACTTTCATTCTGCCATCCAGACACCTGGAGGGCACAGAGAGGAAGGTCCTCTGGTATCCCCCATACTGTCCATGCTGATAATGAAACTCCAGGGAAACAAGGACACTTGTTTTCAATTTGGCATGCTGATGCATGCACCTCGTGCAACATAGCTTGCGTGAAGATGCATTCAGCATGAGATAGACATCCCTGCCCCATGTCTGCAGCAGGGACATCTATGAGTCTGCCTGTGCAACCATCCATTTTGGGGATGTCCAAGTTGCTAAATTCAGGCCAAAACGTAAATGCCCCCAGTGCTCTTTTGGGACCTTTTGCCCTGGATGCCCCAGATTTCACCTGGATGACCTTTTTAAAATGCCACTTTGTATATACTCATGTATTTTATAAACTGCACATGTACATCATAACTTCATTCCAGCATTGCCGAAATACCTACTTGTGGTACATGTAAAAGTAGGTGCATTTTTTCCATGTACCTGCTTTTTACATGAGTATATCCATGCACAATTTTCAGGGCCGGCTCACGCATTAAGCAGGATTAGGCAGCCACCCAGGGCTTCTGAGGGGCGGAAAAAATAGTGGCCGTCCAATCAAAACAATAAACCCTGACAGGCAGACAAACCCCTAAGAGCCATCAGCATTTTCTTTTACCTGCAGGGAGAGTGGGCCTGTAAAAACATGCAAAGTAAAGTTTCCTATTGAAATGTATGATGTTGAATTATGCATTTCTCTAGGATTGTTGTGGGAGGAGTGGTGTTGGAATAATTCTAATTACTGAGTTTAATTATCAAAATCTCACTGGGGAGAGGGTGTAAGGTTCAAGGTTCACCTAGGGCAGCGATGGCGAACCTATGGCACACGTGCCAGCTGTGGCACGCGAAGGCCTTGCAGCTGGCACGCGGGAAGGTCCGCATTTAAAAAAATAAAAAAAAGCTGTCTTCTGCCGCTTCCGGGGCCGCCGCGGCAGAATTGAGTGTGCCGCGGGCCCCCCCTGTGCCTGGCAGAGCCTGCCCTCCAGATCCTGCCTTCCCCGGTATCAGTCCCTGTTTCCAGCTTGTCACACGCGCCGGCTTTCAGAGCGCGAGGGGAGAGTTTCTCCCTCGCTGCTCTGTTAAGCCCGCAGGGGCTGATGGGAAGTTCCCATCAGCCCCCACGGGCTTAACAGAGCCGCGAAAGGGGGAAACTAGTTCCCTTCGCGCTCTGAAAGCCGGCGCGTGTGACAAGCTGGAAACAGGGACTGATACCGGGGAAGGCAGGATCTGGAGGGCAGGCTCTGCCAGGCACAAGGGGGGCCCCGCGGCACACTAGATTCTGCCGCGGCGGCCCCGGAAGCGGCAGAAGACAGCTTTTTTTTATTTTAAATTTGGGCTGGGCTGGGGGGGTTAGGAGTGGTGATGGGCGCTGCGGGGGGATTAGGAGTGGTGATGGGAGCTGGGGGGTTAGGAGTGGTGATGGGCACGGGGGGGGGGTTAGGAGTGGTGATGGGCACTGGGGGGGGTAGGAGTGGTGCTGGGTGCTGGGGGGGGGGTTTAGGAGTGGTGATGGGCTATGGGGGGGCTTAAACTAAAAATTGGGTGATGGATTAGGACTGGAAATGGGCTGGTGGGATTAGGACTGGAAGTGGGTTGATGGGGTTAGGACTGATAATGGGCTATGGGGGGCTTAAACTAAAAATTGGGTGATGGGGGATTAGGACTGGAAATGGGCTGGTGGGATTAGGACTGGGAGTGGGCTGATGGGGAGGTTAGTCTGGTATGGGCTATGAGGGGTCTTAAATGAAAATGGGGTGATGGGGATAGGACTGGAAATGGGCTGGTGGGATTAGGACTGGGAGTGTGGGCTATGGGGGGCTAGGACTGGTAATGGGTTGGGGGGGTTGCTAGGACTGGAAATGGGCTGAGTGGAAGGGGGCTTGAATTGCAAATAGCTGATGGGGGACGGGGCTTGGAATGGAAATGGGCTGAGGGGAAGTGGGGGGCTTGAACTGCAAATAGCTGATGGGGACGGGGCTTGGAATGGAAATGGGCTGAGGGGAAGTGGGGCCTTGAACTGCAAATAGCTGATGGGGAGGGGGACTTGGAAATGGAAATGGGCTGAGTGGAAGGGGGCTGAACTGCAAATACCTGATGGGCCGGGGGGCGTGGACTGGGCTCTTCGGGGCGGGAGCTAGGACAGGAAATGGGCTGATGGAGGGGCTAGGATAGGACTGGGACTTGGGTGTTGGGGGAGCTAAGTTTGGAAATGGGCTGTGGTGGGGGCTTGGATTGAAATGAACTCATGGAGGGGCTAGAACTGGAAGTAGGCTCATGGGGGGCTTGGATTAGAAATGGGCTGAGTGATGGTGGGGCTAGGAAAGGACTAGAAATGGGCTGATGGGAGGCTGGTATTGGAAATAAGCTGATGAAGGGACTCGGATAGGATTGGAAATGGACTGATGGGGGGCCAGGACTGGAAATGGGCTGATGTGGGGACTAGAAGGGAGCGGATACTGGGTGGGGCTGGAATTAAAAGGGAGCTGATGTTGGGGGAGATTAGAAGGGGATGGGGCTGGCAGAGTGAATTGGAGAGGGGAAAAATATTTTGTGTGGGAGGGAAGAAAAATGTACAATTGGCCGGGTATTGGGAGACTAAAAAAGGAGAAAGATTATTATGTTAAAGCAGATGAAGAGAGAGAATGGAAAAAAAACTAGAAGAGAAGAAAGGAGAAATGGACAGCAGACGATGGAGAGATAGCAGAAGACACAAATAAACCAGAAGAAAGTGGCTGGAACAATTGCAACTGAAAAAAATGCACAAAAGGTACAAAGATATCTCTTTATTTTGAATTTATTAACTGGAATATGTCAGCTCTGGGAAATGTGCATCATTAGTGTCTGTGCTTTGTTTAGAACAAGAGGAAATTAATTTATAGTTTTATTTCTACAGTGTTGTTGTACATTCCAAGTTTGGCTTTTGGGGTTCCCAGTTTAATTATTGCCTTCCTGTTTCTAAATTGAATGAAATCATTAAAACATTATAAATTGCCAATAAATTGAAATGAAAACCAAAGGATTGTGAATCAAATTGATTCTCTGACAATACAAAGATTCCAAAGTTTACAAATGATGTTACATAGTTCAGGCAACTTTATAAAGAGTTTTTAGATACTAAAATCGTGTTGTTAAGGTTTAATTGACGTGCTGGCACTTTGAGGAAATTCTTTGGTTTTGTGCGGCAGTTTGGGCACTCGGGCTCAAAAAGGTTAGCCATCACTGACCTAGGGCATCCAGTATTCTTGCACCAGCCCTGGCAGTTTTAGAAAAGCCCTTTCTTGCATGTACAGCAGACTTGCATTCAGAAATGTTTTATAAAATTATCCCCACAGGGCCAGGGTTAGTCATATAAACAAGGGGAGTGGTAAGGGGCATTTCAGAACTGGCTGAAAATTCATTTTTAAGCGGCAATATTCTGCCGTTACACAGATACTTATCCATTTGAGGATCAGTATGAATTTAAATGGATCGGTTATCTGTATGCACTTAAATTTGTCCATGAATTATCAGGGTGTCCACTTAAACAGAAAGCACTGCTGAAACTCCATGTAAAGTTAGATGGATAAGGTATCTGTTTTACTTTATGTGGTCAGCCTATAGCTGAAATTGACCTCAGAGTGTCTTACATTCCCTCAACCTGGGCATGCATCCTGCCATAGCTTAGAGGGGTGCATGCAGGGGCAGCCCAAGGGGGGTGCGGGGCCATGTGCGGAGACTCAGTGCGGGGCCTCATTTGCATAAGGTGCCTCATTTGCATAAATATTTGCATAATGTTACCATACACTAACTTTTAGTAAACATGCCTCTTAATGAGTATATGGATAAAGAAAGACTAAAAGGTTTCTACATTACTATAATCCAGTACCAACCGCCAGGCACATTAGGAACTACTACAAACACTGCCCATTTAGAACCCATAGCAAACCCGCCGTATCCTAACAGCACTACCAGGACTCACAAAGCACCATACCCTAACTATCAAAAGGCAACACTGCAAATATTAAACCAATACATTTCAGAGAACAACAATACATGACCTACTGGGGAAAGAGAACAAGTGGCAATGTCAAATAGGAATTATATAAACAGAACACCTCAGCTCAGTTACACATGCAGAACATAGACCATCACCAAACAAGGAATCACAATTTAGAAACAGGAAGACAATAATTAAACTGGGAACCCCAAAAGCCAAACTTGGAATATACAACACTGTAGAAATAAAATTATAAATTAATTTCCTCTTGTACTAAACAAAGCGCAAAAATTAATGATGCACATTTCCCAGAGCTGACATATTCCAGTTAATAAATTCAAAATAAAGAGATATTTTTCTACCTTTTGTGCATTTTTTTTCAGTTGCAATTGTTCCAGCCACTTTCTTCTGGTTTCTTCGTGTCTTCTGCTACCTCTCCATCTGCTGTCCATTTGTCCTTTCTTCTGTTTTCTTGGGTTTTTTTTCCATTCTCTCTCTACATCTGCTTTAACATACTAATCTTTCTCCTTTTGCTCTTTCCTCATTCCTATTTCATCCACTCAAATTTTACCCCTCCATCCTCAATCCCCACTTACTCTCCCAATATCTGGCCAATTGTAGATTTGTCTTCCCTCCCACACAAAATATTTTTCCCTCTCCATTTCACTCTCCCAGCTCCAATCCCATTCTAATCCTCCCCCAACAACAGCTCCTTTCTAGTTCCCGCCCCACCCAGCATCTGCTCCCTTCTTGTCCCTGCATCAGCCCATTTCCAGTCCTAGTCCCCCCATCAGCCCATTTCCAATCCTATCCTAGCCCCACCATCAGCCCATTTCCAGTCCTAGCTCCCCATCCATTTCCAGTCCTATCAGTCCCTCCATCAGCTCATTTCCAATCCCAGCCCCCCATCAGCTCATTTCTAGTCCTTTCCTAGCCCCACCATCAGCCCATGTCAAATCCTAGCTCCCCTCCACTCAGCCCATTTCCAATCCAAGCCCCCCATGAGCCTACTTCCAGTTCTAGCCCCTCCATGAGTCCATTTCAATTCAAGCCCCCACCACAGCCCATTTCCAACCTTAGCACCCCCAACAGCCCATTTCCAGTCCTATCCTAGCCCCTCCATCAGCCCATTTCCTGTCCTAGCCCCCCCCCCCACTCAGCCCATTTCCAGTCCTAGCTCCCTCCCCTCACAGCCCATTTCCATTCCAAGCCCCCCTCCCCATCAGCTATTTGCAGTTCAAGCCCCCCTTCCACTCAGCCCATTTCCATTCCAAGCCCCTGTCCCCATCAGCTATTTGCAGTTCAAGCCCCCCTTCCACTCAGCCCATTTCCAGTCCTAGCAACCCCCCATCCCATTACCAGTCCTAGCTCCCCCATCAGCCCACTTCCAGTCCGAACCCCCTATAGCCCATTACCAGTCCTAACCCCATCAGCCCACTTCCAGTCCTTACCCTCCCATCAGCCCATTTTCAGTCTTAACCCCCCCCCATCAGCCCATTTCCAGTCCTAGCAACCCATCATCCCATTACCAGTCCTAACCCCCCATCAGCCCACTTGTAGTCTTAGCCCCCCCATAGCCCATTACCTGTTGTAACCCCCCATAGCCCATTACCTGTCCTAACCCCCCCCATAGCCCATTTCCAGTCCTAATCCCCCCATCAGCCCACTTGTAGTCAGTCCCCATAGCCCATTAATGCCCCCCCATCAGTACCAGTCCTAACCCCCCAGCCCATTACCAGTCCTAACGCCCCCCCCATAGCCCATTACCAGTCCTAATGCCCCCCATCAGTCCATTTGTAGTCTTAGCCCCCCGCCCCATAGCCCGTTACCTGTCATAACTTCCCCCATCAGCCCATTTCCAGTCTTAGCCCCTCCATAGTCTATTACCTGTCCTAACCCCCCCATAGCCCATTCCCAGTCTTAACCCCCCCATCAGCCCACTTCCAGTCCGAACCCCCTATAGCCCATTACCAGTCCTAACCCCCCCATCAGCCCAGTTCCAGTCCGAACCCCCCCCCCCCTATCAGCCCATTTACAGTCCTTACACCCCCCCCCCATCAGCCCAGCTAAGTTAAAAACCAGAAGGAATAGATGAGACTCTGATGAATGGGGAGATTTGGTGGGCAGAAGTGTTGTAGCTGTGGGTCCTGCCATCTGATCTGTTTGGTGAGTGCCAGGTACAGGCAGCAATTGAGCCAGCTGCTGCCGTGAAGGGCCCCTACCGGGTTAAAAGCAAGACATTCATTTTGTGGTTTCTTGGGAGATCTGGTGTGTGGAGGTGGTATCGCTGTGGGTCCTACAGGCAGCAACTGAGCCAGCTGCTGCTGTGAAGGGCCCCTGCTGGGTTAACAGCCAGCATTCATAGCAATGCACAACCCCAGCTCGAAGGGGCAGGTCAAGTTCCTTTGGAGCCCCTTCGGAGTGCCATTGGACACCAGATGTTCCCAGATGTATGGACTAGGGAAGTCCCTGGAATGAGATTCTGCTTTGGGACAGCGAAAATGGAAGAATAAGAGTCAATCGAAGGCTGTTAAGACCATGAGTACCGTGTCCAGACCTATAGACAAGCATGTTATTGCCTCCAAAAAAACCCCAGAAACCGGCTGCTGCTGCCGCCGCCGCCATGACAGCGGCAGAATTGAGAATCCCACGGGGCCCCCCTGTCCTGCAGTCTTCTATGCGGCCTCAGCGCGGGCTTTTCAGAGCCGCGCGAAGGGAAAGTTTCCCTTTCTCGCGGCTCTGTTAATCCCGCCGCGGGGCTGATGGGATTTCCCATCAGCCCCGCGGCGGGATTAACAGAGCTACGAGAGGAGAAGCTCTCTCTCTTCGCGCAGCTCTGACAGCCGACGCTGTGGCCGCATAGAAGACTGCAGGACAGGGGGGCCCCGCGGGATTCTCGATTCTGCCGCTGCCACGGCGGCGGCAGCGGCAGCGGCAGCAGCCGGTTTCTAGTTTTTTTAAACTTTGCTGGGATGCAAGATGTTTTTTGCGCGGGGCCCCCTGAAACGCGGGGCCCTGTGCAAAAAACATTCTTGCTCAATGGATGGGCCGGCCCTGGGTGCATGACATATGTAGTATCCTACTCCATATCATGGAGTGGAGGAGTAGTCTAGTGGTTCTCACACTGGCTTGGTAATCAGGGTTTGATTCTCACTAGCACTCCTTGGGGGCAAGCCACAGAGCCTCCACTGCCTCGGAAGAAAGGCCTGGCATCTACTTCCAGTCACACTGCCAAGAAAACCCAGGAGCTTCTGGGTCACCAGGAACCAACATTGACTCAAAGGCACACATTACATTTCCTTCACTCCATATCATGCCAAAGGCATGACCAGCAGGGGGCACACCCACTAGTCATAAAGGAAATAAGGTAATTTACAGTGTGAGGACCACGTGAGTAGGCTGGTGGGTGAGATTTTTTTTTTCCCTTAACAATGCAGGCTTTTTTCATTTTGTGTTGTCTTGTGTATTATCTTCTTTATTTAATTTCTGTATTGATCGGATTTTTATGTTGTTGTAAATGGCTTCAAATGGCTTTTGCTAAGGAGGCGGTGTATATATTTTCATAAATAAATAAAATTAAAAAAAAAAGCTTTCTGGAAGAGGCAAACAAGAAGTACTTCCTGCATTTGGATCCTAATCCCTTGTTTTCCTTGTGTCTCCTTCCCTATTTGAACCCCCCCTCCTCTTGTTCCTCTTGTATTGTTCTATCTTGATTAGATTGTAAACTCTACAAGCAGGAACTGTCTTCCTTATATGTTTGCCTAGCCCTGCGAAGGCCTTGAAACGCTATATAAATGATTAATAGTAGTAGTAGTAACAAAGAGACTATTACTTATCATTTGTATAGTGGTACAAGGCGTATGCAGCACTGCATGCAGGCGCTTATCGGCACATGTTTTGGATATGAGTGCATTAGAACCCCCCACTCCTTCCAGAGTTGTCATGTCCTTAAGATTTAGGGGGCAATTTTATAACTGTCCACGTTAGTGAAAAATATCTACAGTGTACATCGTTTTTACTATATGGGCCCTGACAGATTTCAGCGTGAACATGGCTGGACCCAGAGTTGGTTCATGGTGTTGGCCCCTAGGCAGACCTTATGCCTTATGCCCCTCTGGCTGTCAGAATTTATTGTTTAGCTTTGAATGCCTTGCTCTTGGCTGCCCCCTCCCCCCCCCCCCCCAGAAGCCGCTGTCCTAGGCAACTGCCTAGTTTTCCTAATTGTCAGCATATACTTTTGCTTTTAAAATTACCTCAGAAAAGCTACATTCGCAATTTACCCCTCCTATTTGATGCACATAATCTTTTTGAGAAATAATGTGAACATACTTTTGAAAATCCAAATGTATGCACGTAAGTGCAACTACAAAACCCCTTCCCAACCCAGTCCTTGGAACGTCTCTTCATGCTGTGCATACAGGCTATACTTGCATCCTTTCACCCGCATACTGGGCAGGCATTCTCATAAATTCTCATTTCCATGGCTAGGGCACTTTTTTATCCACAGAAATGGCTTTGAAAATTACACACACACAATTTGAAAATTACACACACACACACACATACATATACCGCAGTCTACTAAGCTGCTTTTCCCTTTCAGGCTAGTGAACAGTCTGTGAAAACTAGAGCAAGCAGAATCTTCTGCAATTGGCACTGAAGGATTTTCGCCTGAAAGAGTTCATTTCAGAGATCATGCCAAAGTACTGTACAGCCTTTGGGACAAGCTTTTGATTCAGCATTTTCTCTACCAGAAGCTGCAGGAAATTAAATCCCAGGGCCAAAAGATTCCCCATATTAAAACTGTGCAAGCAAACTTCTAGGAGGCTTTTACATTTTATTTGTCCCGCTTTTGCTTCAAACTGAAATTTTGGAAGTGGGAAACCCTTTACCCAGGACAAGGAAAACTGTAAATTATGTTGGGCTTTCTTAACTGAAAGGATGAAATGCTTCAAACAGCAGCTACAAACTCACAATGTTAATAATGAACTGTAATCTTCACTTAGGGTACGCGTGGCAGGGAATGGAAGAGACTTGTTACCAGCAAATGCTTTTATTGTTGCTCACTTTTTGGTATCCCATTCCCTAACCCTCTTTTTCCCTTTTAAAAAATTCCACACAGACGGGATATTCAGCGGTGCAGGTTCTTCTGTCCTAGGCTCAGGACTGGCCCATTCACTAGGGGGACTAAGCAGCCACCAAAGATGACAAACTCCTGTGGGTGGCACCCTGACCCCTTCCCCAAAGTGGCAGCTTTCTGTCACCACTGTGGCAAGCTTTGAAGCACACGCGCTTGGATGCACCCTCATAGCCTGCTGCTCCTGCCCCCTCTGATGCAACGTCCTGTCGGAAGGGGCAGGTGCAGCAGGCCAGGACCATGCTTGGCAGTAAGCAGCTACCTTAAAGAATGGGGAAGGGGTCATGGCGCATCCTTCCCCAGATGAATCGATGGCTGCTTGGGGCGGGAAAAGAACAGAGCAGAGCAGATGTGGGAAATCCCCAGGGGAATGAAAAGCCAAACTATATGAAGGGAAAATTTCCTCTTTTGAACCACAGACACATGCAATAAAGGAAAGGCAATAAATTAGGGAGGAGCCAAGCAGCCCAAAGCACTATCCTAAAGTCTGAGGGCCTGGGCTGTGTGAACATATTAGCTGCCCTAGGCAAGCTTTCAGTCTTGCAGCTTTCTGCTTTACATCCCTACCTCCCTGTGGAGGCTCCCTCCTCTCCTCCTCCTCTCCTCCTCTCCCCCTCTCCTCCTCTCCCCCTCTCCTCCTCTCCTCCTCCTCTCCTCTCTCCCCTCTCCTCCTCCTCCTCCTCTCCTCCTCTCCTCCTCTCCCCCTCTCCCCCTCTCCTCCTCTCCCCCTCTCCTCCTCTCCTCCTCTCCCCCTCACCTACTGCTCATTCCCCAGTGCTCAACATCTCTCCTCCCTTCTTCTCAAATCATCCTCTTCCCCTGTAGCCCAGCCCAATGCACTTTCATCACTCCCATCTCTGTTTCCTTTTCATAGGGTCCGGCACCCTCTCTGCCAGTATTCTCTCCCTCCTTTCAACTCCCAATCCTCTGAACACTCTCTTCCTCCCCCCACATCCACTCAGCACCCTCTTTTTCTCCTTCCTCCACCAGTCCAGCACCTTCTCTTGCTACACTTGCCCAGAACCCTCTCTTTCCACCCCACCTCCCACCCAGCATCCTCCCCCTCCACCTGCTCAACCTCCTCCCCCCTCCCCTTCAAGCTATACGGCATCCATTTCTCAGCCTCTCTTCCTAATGATGGTGGTTCTGGGTCTGCTCTTCCACTTGAGTCCTCTTGTATCTTTCTTTTGTTGTTGGCAGGAAGAATTCCACCAGCTGCCCAAGATATCCTTTCCTCTTGTTGCTTTTGGGATGAATGCTGATGAGCTTTGCCACCGGCCCCAAGATGGGTACCACAAGTTCAAGATGCACAGGATCAACAGTCAGGAGGAGCCAGCCCACGTTTAAAAATGCTTGGCATGCCATGCCTTAAAAATGGGCCAATAGCATTTAGAGGTTTCAAAAGGGAGTGCTGTTTTTCCCCCAAATTGGGGTATCCTGAGTGACTCCGCCAATCGAAGACTAACTACTGAAGGTGACAAAATAGGTTAGCAGATCATGAACAGACATGAAGAGACATCCACATGGCATACAAAATGCATGTACATGTTCTATTTCATCTTATTCTCTGTATGGTCCTGGTGTGTATAAACAAGTGTGTGCAGTGCAATTAGAAAGCTTCGGGTTGGGCAGAACCCTGTAGCAGGCCCATACCAAGCTAGAAATGCACCCTGTATGACTTGCAGACCAGCTGCCCCTCACCCCCACCCAGCTACACACAGGAGCTCACTCTTACCGGCTTCCTAGAAGCTCAGTGATGACATCACCTTGCTGCCTCTCCTCCTTCACTCAAAGCAGTGACACAACCCTGGGGCTATGACTTTTCCTGAGCTGGAATCATGAGACACTAGTGATCACATGATTTACAGCCAGCGTTACTAATATGCACTACTGTGTTAGTACATGCTAATGTTACTAACATGTACTAGTTCCCATTGCATAAGATAGCGTGTATTAATGGCTTTAGAGTGTGCTAACGCGGTGGTGCACGTTAGTAATTCTAGCGGACAGTCAGCTCCAGGCAGAGCACATCCTCATCGTCCTGCTTGGTTTTATTCAAGCAATAACAGAATTTCTATAAAAACTGATTTTAACCTGTAGACTGAAGAGATGTAAGCTGGAAGTCAGAGAGAAAAGCAGGAACACGTCAGCAAAAATCACACTGGCATATACAGTCTTTCTTTCTTAATCTTCATTTTTTAAAGACATCTAATGCAAAAGGAAAACAACTCAAAGCATCAAAATATAATAGAAAATCACAGTTTTAGTTCCATCTCATTGATTCGTAGCATAACTCTTAATGACACAGTGAGAACCTTGCAGCAATGTCTCCAGAATCTTAGTTTTGCCAAAAATGTGTATTGCTGGAAATCAACAAATTACCTGCTAAGTAGCTAGAAAAAGATGTGACCAAATACTTGAGAATGTTAAACAGTTTAAAAGCCCTGAACCTCAACTGAACTGTGTGAGTGTGGAGAGACTGAATTCACTGTTAAAAAGCGGTGTCTCCCTAGGGTATGAAAACTGCAGATGTATAGTATGACAAAATGGTACATTCCCCCTCATCCATTTGCAACATCATGCTGGCTGTGGGGGAACTGGGTGTGAAGAGACATGAGAGTCTGTCTCATTAGGGTAGCAGGGGTTGTGTAGCTCCTGCTCCTGTGTGAGTGATTTTATATGTATATTTGTCTTTATTTGCAGTTCGCCTAGGTGGGATAAGGGGCTGGGTTTGTGTGTGCGCATGCATGGTGGTGTGAAGCAAGGGGCTGTGTGTATGTATGTGTACATGGATGTGAGAGAGTGGGAATGAAGTGAAGGACTGTCTGTGTGTGTGTGTGTGTGTTTATGTATGTGAGAGGGCGGGGGTGGGTGAGGGTCTGGGTGTATGTGCATGTATGAGAGGGTGGGGCGGGATGGGGCAAGGAACTACATGTGTGTGTGTTAGGGTTGCCAACTGGCTCCAGATGCGCCCGACAGGCTCGATCCAGTCCTGGGTTTACCCCATTGCATGCAGGGACATGTAGTCTTGCTTTTCTTATGGAATGCAATGGAAAAATCAGAACTACATGTCCCTGCATGCAGTGGGGTAAACCTAGGACTGGATCAAGTGTGTCGGGCGCATCTGGAGCCAGTTGGCAACCCTAGTGTGTGTGCACACAAGGGGGGTAGGGTATTGGCTGTATGTGTTTGTGTGTGCATGAGACTGTGTGGAATAAAGTGAGGGGTTGTGTGTGCGTACATAACAGGGTGTGGGATGGGGTGAGGGCTGTGTGTGTGTGTGTGTGTGTGTGTGAGAGAGGGTGGGGGATGGGGAGGGGCTGTATATGTACCAGTGCGTGAGAGGTCATGCTGCAAATATAGCCTCTCAGCATTACTCTGCCATCAGAGGATGGGGTCTCCACAGGTAGGCCTTGCTATTCTTTTGGCAGCCTGGGTGAGTTTCATTCATTGGAACACACAGATTTGTTTGTGCAAGCGCAAACAAACCAGTGCATATGGATGGACAGACGGACAGTTGAATGGGCCCTTCCCAGTAGGCTACTATCGCTTGGGTGAGATTTGGCCCCTTTAAGCAACTAAAATTTTTATCATTAAAAAATTCCGAGCCAGGGCAGGAATCGCTAGGAGCAGTTATGTCTAGATTAATTTTATAAATGACACCTCATGGGATGGCATCCGATTACTTCATGCATCGTGGAGATAATTTTATAAAGGATTTTGGGCATATAAGGCCTCTTATAAAATTACCTCACACATAAAAGTATGTGCGGTGCAATTAGGCACATCCTTGTATATGACTTTAGAATAGGCGTGTTCAGGGGAGAAGTTTGAGCAGAACACACGCAGTGTCACAATTTGCATGTGTACTTTACGTGCCAGCATTTATGCACACTCTCAAGAAGGTGTAAATGTCAGTGGCTTCAATCTAGCCACAATGTCTACTGGATTTGTGCTAGTGTTTTTAAATACACAGGGCGCCCACCTGGTCTTCATACATAAACAACCTATTATTAAATTACCTGCCACCTGGGTATGAGCGTTTGTGTGTTATATAATGTCATTTTAATGACATCATAGGCGGCGATAGGAAGCCATCAGATTCTGTTTGCAAGAGACCATTTGCGACACTTCTTCAAATGCGGCTTCTTCTATCAGCTCAGAAGAAATGCACAACATTTGCTTTAAAAATACAATTTCAGTTATAGTTACATGAAAATAAGATTTTTAGTTGGTTTACGGTACATCATACTAGTGACCATGCACATGTCACAAAGTGTATGTTTTTTCTTTCCAGCAGTATTCTGCAGTTTTCAGATCCCCCATCAAAAGGTTGCTAGCCACACAATTTCATTGACCACCCAGGAAAGCATTCAGATTATTTGGGATCATGTGCTATAAAAAGGACTGACAGATATTTAGGACCCGATTTTCATTTAGGCAGGCTATCACTGTGTCGGCGCACAGCCTGCCCGCTGACCCCGTAACCCAGATGTTCATTTCCACAGCGACGGAAATGAAAATCCGGGTCACGCCGCACAGGCCGGCAGCCACCGAGGCTAAGTGGGTAGCAGCGATTTTCGATGCTGCCCGTTTAGCCCTATGTCTTAAAGATAGGCAAGGGTTTTCCTCGTCTATCTTTAAGGCGCAGAGCACTAAGCGGGCAGCATCGAAAATCGCTGCTACCTGCTTAGTGCCATTCCCCTCCTCCGCTCCGCCCCAGAATGCCCAAAACACATCCCGATGCTAAGCGGATAGCATTTGGGTGCGTTAGGGGCTTAACTGGGATTTTCCAAAGACACTACCCGTGTAGGTGCCTTTTGAAAATCCCAGTTACACGTGTAATTGCCTCCAAAAATCAGGTCCTTAAGGTTTAAACCCATCACTAATCTCTGAATCAGGAAGGGATTGTTTGATTCACTTGGAAAGGAGTGTCTCCAGGATTTGTTTAATTTATTGAGGTAGCCCCTCCTTATATTGGGAGGGGCTACCTCAATAAATATATATTTGCCCGGTGAATGCATAAAAAGTTGACAAACACACATTTAAGGGGTCTGGTAGATGAGGGGCTAAGGGTGGATGGGTGCGGAGAAAGCAGATGCCCCAAGGCTTTCACTGGTTGACTTAAATGGAAACATTCCAACACCCTTGAAAACTCCAAAAGAATCTCAATCCACACCAGGGGATAATTTTTAATAAAAATACCTTTATTGATGAGACCCCCAAGTCAAATATGGACAATGTAAAGAAATGAAAAAGGAAAAAATAGAAATATAAATGTAAAAAATTCCAATTACTTTTTTTTCTCACTGATTTAGTCCTGGGCAGGTTCCTTATCTTATTACTCTACCTAAATTATTTTCTGGGGTTCTGGGTGGACATCTCCTCTGCTTCCTTTCTTTGGCATCCTGGATCAGGTACTCCAGACTCCTCAAGATCTCTTGCTAAGACATTCTCATAGAAACACTGTTTGAAATTCACAGTTCCTTCTTCGGCGGTTCAGGCAAGTCCTTTGAATGACGGCACCACTGGACTTTCAATAAGAAAATCTCAAATTACTCCTCAAAATACCTCCTATGGGGAGATATAAAAAAGGGGAAAATTAGTACACTTTCTTAAAAGACAAAATTACCAAAAGCCTCGCCTTCTTGCATACTTAGACTGGACCTCTTAGCAGTTAAATTGGGATGTACCATCTTAATCCTACTCACTACCTGAGCAATTCTCAAAAATTATAAAAGTTCTTATTTCCATACCCTCCCTTAGGTTTACGCTCTTCAGGTCTCCTTCTTTGGTTAGGCAGAGCCAACTTCCCATTCATGGCCTAGCCGGCTATAAAGACAAACAGCTCCCTCTGCTCTTTCACATCTCGAAACTCCAATACCAGAGGAAGAAGAACCCCCTGCCCCAATATACAGGGCCTTAAATTGTTTTCTCTAAATCCTTCTAAGAAACACCCCCTGCCTAGGGCTGGTTATGCAGGCCCATCCTTGATTTAAATCGTAGCACTTCTGGATCACATTATGTGCACGTACTCCAGAATCTTCCTTTTTTAAACATAGAGGGAGAGTTCCTGGGGTCCTGCTACAATGGAAGTAGGTATAATTCTGACAGAGTATGGTGAGCAGTTTTTCTCAACTGAGGTGACGTGGCACGTTGGGATGCTGTTAGGTCTGACTAGTATGCCACAGAAAAGTTACCATGGTCTGATAGTTGGCTACTTATTTTTTTATTTAATTTTATTTATATCCTGCTTTTCACCGGGTCAAAGTGGTCAATTGGTGGATACATTTAGCACAAGGGGATATGAGACACATATGCTAATACAGGGAACATGGGCAATGGAGGGTTAAGTGGCTTGCCCAAGACCACAAGGAGTGCCTATAGGACTAGAAATCCCAGTCCCTCTGGCCTGAGATTGCTGTCCCCAGGTGGGACTTGAACCCCCGGCCCTCCGGCCTGAAGTACCTTGTCCTAACCACTAGACCACTCCTCCCTTATATACCTACATATATATGTATGTATTTATTTATTAATTGGGATTACCTAAGACATCTTACAATAGCAAAATGACCACCACGTCAGCACAATAGACAGTTAAAACAGTGAAATACCAATATGACACAGAGTCAGTAATGTACTCTTTAAAACAGCTAAAGCTGGTGATGTGGGGGAGCCACCAGAACTTGCAGTTAAAATCAGAAGCTACTGTAGAGTTCCGTAGTTCTTCTTTTGGTCATATGCGTCCTCTCCACATGTACACTGCCTGCTCCGCAGAGGCTGGTGCGCCGCACAACACTTTTGGTGATGTGGGTGAGTTATGGGCTTGAAATAGTTCGTAAACACTGATTTCTGGAATACAGCACCAGAGGAAATGATGGAAATAAACACCGGGCCTGCATTTAAATTAGGTTTTAGCAAATTAGAAGCACCCCAAGGTAACAAAAAAAATCCCTTCAGGATCTTCACCAGTTTTACGCCAACATCAAACTATTTTCTTCCAAGGATGGAGCAGTTTTCAAAGCTGTTTCTATGGGTAAATGGGGTGGTCATCTGGGTTAAAATCCCTTTTTAAGTTTGCCTGAGATTTTCAGTGGGGAATCAAGGTGGCATGAAATTGTTTATCATTGTACTTGTCAGGAATGTCAAAGCGGTTTACATAATTTTGAAAGGGAAATTGCATAGAGAGCTGTCCTTTTAAAAATCAGTTCACAGGCCAACTGAATATCACCCTCAATATGACAAAAGCAACCATGCAAGGCTGTGCGAGCTCTTAATTTGATGGGTGGAGACAGGGGCAGCCCAAGGGTGATGCGGGGCCATGTGTGGAGACTCATTGTGGGGCCTCATTTGCATATCCACTGGACCTCATGTACATAAATTTTATATATTTTATTTTAAAATGTATAGGTTGCCCACCTAAAATTTTAGGCGGCTTTCAAAGGACCCCTTCACAAGCCTCTTTTTTATCCTGGCAATAATTTTGGGGCATGTTTACTAAATATTAATGTGCTTTAAGTGCCACTGCGCCAGTAGAAATAAATGGGTGTTCCTGCACGTAACGCACATTAACATTTATGAACGCGCCTTAACTTTTAGTAAACATGCCTCTTAATGAGTGTCTGAATACCATTTTCATGGGCAGTGTGGATAAGGAAAGGCTACCAGATTTCTGCGTTACTATACTCAACTGCCAACCACCAGAAAAATTAGGAAGTACTATAAATCCTGCCCATTTAGAACCCATCGTAAACTCGCTGTATCATAACAGCACTACCATGACTCACAAAGCACCAACCCTACTATCAAAGGGCAACACTGCAAATATTAAACCAATACATCTCAGAGAACACCAATATATCTCTTACTGGGGAAAGAGAACAAGTGGCACTGTCAAATAGAAACTACATGAACAGAATACCTCAGCTTGGTTACACATGCAGAACATAGACCATCACCAAACAAACAAGGGATCATGATTTAGAAATATGGAGATAATAATTAAACTGGGAACCCCAAAAGTCAAACTTGGAATGTACAACAACAATGGAGAAATAAAGTTATAATTTAATTTCCTCTTGTACTAAACAAAATGCAAAGAGGTTAGCGATGCACATTTCCCAGAGTTGACATATTCCAGTTACTAAATTCAAAATAAAAGTTTTTTTCTAACTTTTGTTGTTAGGCATTTTATTTTTCAGTTGCAATTGCTCCAGTCACTTTTTCTGGTTTCTTCTTGTCTTCTGCTAACTCTCCATTGTCTGCTCTCCATTTGTTCCTTCTTCACTCTTATAGTCTTTTTTCATTCTCTACATCTGCTTTAACATACTGACTTTCCCTTTTTGCTCTTTCCTCCATTTCTTTCTTTATTCCCTTTTTCATCCACTCAAATTTCATCCTTCCATCTTCAATCCCCACTTACTTTCCCAATACCTGGCCAATCGTAGATTTTAGTTCCCTCGCACACAAAATATCTTTTCCCCTCTTCATCCCCACTCCCCCAGCCACATTCTCTTCTAGTCCTCCCCCAACATCAGCTCCCTTCTAGTTCTAGCCCCACCCAGCTTGCGCTTCCTTCTAGTCCCATTCTCCCATCCCCCTGCATAAGCCCATTTCCAGTCCTAGCCCCCCATCAGCCCATTTCTAATCCTAGCCCCCCATCAGCCATTTCCAGTCCTATCCTATCATCCCATCAGCCCATTTTCAGTCCAAGCCCCCATCAGCCATTTCCAGTCCTATCCTAGCCCTTTATCAGCCCATTTCCAATCCTAGCCCACCATCAGCCATTTCCAGTCCTATCCTAGCCCCCCATCAGCCCATTTCCAATCCTAGTCCCCCATCCAGCCATTTCCAGTGCTGTTCTATCCCCCCATCAGCCATTTCCATTCTTAGCCCTCCATCATCCATTTCCAGTCCTAGACCCTCCCATCAGTCTAATTCCAGTCCTAGCTTCTCCATCAGCCCATTTCCCATCCTAGCTGTCCCCCCCCCCCCCCCGAAGGGCCCCGCACCTATCTGACTGGCTTCAGAGGGAGCCGGGGAGGCCGAAGCCCTAGCTCACCTCTGCACAGCTGCCAGAATGAAGAGCGACATGTTCTTTCACTCCAGCTGTGTTCTCATGAAGCCCATTAGTGCGACTGAGGTTAAAGGGCATTTCCTGTTTCCCGGCACTCAGCTGCTTCAGGAGAACATAGCTGCCGAGTGAAGGAACATGCCACACTTTACTTCGGTGGCTGTGCAGAGGTGAGCCGGGGCCTCGGGCCTCCCTGGCTCCCTCTGAAGCCAGCCCTGCAAACCGAACACCATGTGCGGAATGAAGTTGGTGCGGGGCCCCCTGAAGCGTGGGACTCTGTGCAAGCAACATTCTTGCACAATGGACGGGCCGGCCCTGGGTGGAGATGCAGCATTTATCTGTACTTCCTCCTCAGGCAAACTATAAAAAGGGAAATTGAAATCAAGAAAAGGCAAAGTATAGGAACCACAGAACTAAATAGTCCAGGAAAAAGTGACATTTCATCTTCTCATAAAAAGGATTATATTAAAAATGTAAAAATAATTATTCTCAAAAAAAATTAAATGTTTCCAAATATCAAGGGGAAAGGGCACAACAAACATATTATTCTTTCATTCTAATCTGGAAGTCCATCTTGATCTCTGTTGTATGGATTTTGTATTCTTTTTATTGGTACTGTTAACAGCCAAGGCCTAGCGTGTGCCTCGAGAGAGGGGAAGGTATATGGGTACCACATTTGCTTCCAGGTCCCGTGTGCTCTGCTGAGATGGGGATTCCACTCTGCCATCAGCTGGAGGGTTTAGGGTGCATCTCCAATCTGCCACCCCAGTAGACCTCCGCCAGAAGTAAATCAGTCCATTAATCAAAAGAAACCAGGGGAAGATCAGCCACTATAGGTGCAGTCTCTGGAGCAACTGGTAAAGCCTCAAAGTGAGCTGGTCTGGGGTTTCTTCCTGGTGAAACACCTGGAATTAGCGAGCCATGCAACTCTGGATGCCACACAGGGCTGCGAGGCCCATACCGGCCCAGTCCTGTTTAAAGAGTCTCTTGCTGCTGTTCCTTCAGCTAGTAACAGTTCACAATATCCATGTCAGTTCATCAATAGTTCAGTCCATTCCACAGTTCAAAACCACTGTTGCAAACCTGGGTCAACCCTTACTCCTCAATAGGCTGGAGTAGATTGGAGGATGCCAGTCTCCCATACTTCCCCTAGGCATTCCCGCCCAATCCAAAGTCACCAGAAAGTAGTCCAAAGGACTCACACACTTGAGGATCCAGCTTCCTGGTAGTACATATCCTCCCAAATACAGTCTCAGGGTTGTGCTGGTTCCAGCTCCGTAGGTCTGGCATTTCAGGAAGCGTAGTAAGCTCGCATGGGGCTAATTCCAGGTACTGGGGAAGTAGCCTTATGTCCTCCTTGCCCTGCCAGGGAGGAATATCAGCCCTACCCTCTTCTTCAGCTGTTCTCTCTATAATTGCACCAACTGGGCTTTTCCATGGCAGGGCCTGCACATCCCTAACCCAAGGGATTCTGGGCAGGACTGGTCTGTCCACTAGGCGGTCGCCTAGTGGCAGATCTTTGTGGACAGCACAGCATGCATCCACGGAACACAGCTGCTTCTGCCCCCCCTCTGACAGGAAGTTCTGTCGGAGAGGGGTCAGAAGCAGCAGGCCATGTGTGCTGAAGGACATGGCCTGCCGTGGGCTGCTGCTGCTGCCATGCCAAGCCGAGCTGCCCCCCCCCCGACGGAATCAGCAGCAGCAGCAGGGAGTGATGGTGCTGCTCAGTGGGGGGGGGGGGGGGCAGTGTTGCATGGTTCAGAAGTGGGTGGCACAGCTCGGAAGGGCAGGTGTCCCGGCTGGGGCTTCTTCCTGGGGTGGCAGAAACCCTATTCTGGGATCTGTAGTGCCTGACCCTGTCACAGTACGTTCATGTCTCAGTATGTGTGGGGAGAGGAACGAGGAGGGGTGAAGGAATAGCCTCATTATATCTCATAGATATACCTTAATTCTATCCAAGATAGAGTCTCGATAGTGAAATGTCCTTACGACTACTATATATCATTTCAATAGAGCTATTAGACGTGCTCAGCCTTATTAATAGATCTTACAGGTGTCTCAAGGGGTACACATGACTGGCAGCAGGCCTCAAGCAATCATTTGTCTGAGCGAAAGCTGAAGAGCTGTCATGCTGGCCAGATTATGAGGGGCAGATATAACAGAGCATATTTTGTAAAGCTCCCACATTTTCCCTGGCATCTCTGCTGTGGAGGCAGGATGGGAAAGAGTTAAAAGAGAGAAAATCTGCTGGCTGCCTTGTCCTGTAATTCCTCTTTGACTGTAGGATGAAGAGAGAGAACAAGGGGCTCATTCTATCAGCAGGAATTAATAGCAAAGAGTCATCACTGGTGTCATTCAACCCCTGATCAGCACTCACAGGAATGTAATGGTCGTCTCGCTCGGGGCAGAAAAGCCAAAGCAAGGGTTCAACAGTCATCTCAGTAACTAGTGAACTCCATTGTCTTTTGGGCAAGCATGATGATGGGGTGGGGGGAGGAGGCAGCCTTTTAACTCTCTTCTGCAAGAGTCCCCATGATACTATGTGAGAGCAGGACTGTTCCCACACCTTGAACCACTAGAGCTCTTTCTCCCACACTGGGAGAGGGCCTTCTCCATCTCTCGAACGCCCGAAGCTATCTCTGATCCACACTGCGAGGGAGCTGTCGCTTTCTCTCTAACTCCCAGAGTTCTTTCTGTCCCACATTGGGAGGGTGCCAGGCCATCCCACATCTGGAGGGGGCTGTTTCCATCCCTTCGACCTCAAGCTCTTTTGTCCCATGCCGGGAGGGAGATCTCTCTATATTTCTAATCCCTAGAACTCAGCTGGTCCTATACAGAGAGTGGGCTGTCCTCACCATCTAATCCCTAGAGATCTCCTGTGTGTTTTAACCCTCCGTATCTCTTTTTGTCTTATCCTTGTCAAGGGTTTCTACTAGGTGTACTTAGTGATTTCTCTGCAGGTACTCACTTGTGCCTCCCTTTCCTTCCTGAATCCTGCACAGGTATGCCTTTCACCTCTGTATCCTTCCCCATCCCATCGCAGCCTTACCTTTCTCCTCAGTTTCCCTCCACCTGCTTGGCCAGCTCTCTTGCTCCATCTTCAGTACATGCTTCTAGAATCAGCAAGATATATGCAGGGAAGTGAGGAGGGTGGCCATCACAGAGACAGGTAGCACTGCACTTTCTCTGTACATATATACATGCAAGCGCTGAGCCACTCAACATCCATATTTTCATAATCGTCCTTCCTCCTGAGCTTTACCTCTCCATTAGCTTTTCATTGGTTGCCTCTCAACCTCCCTTTGCCTCTCATCTCTTTCTTTCTATCGCTCTTCCTTTCCCATCCTGGCTTCTCCCATCTCAACCTCCCCGCTCTTGCCTCTTGCTTCCACTGCCCAACCCCCCTTTGCCATTTATCCGTATCCTGTCATGCCCCACCCTTTTTTTCCTTGTTTCCCACTCTACAACTACCCTTTCCAAGTGCCACCATTTCATCGCCTTGCCCCAATTCTCTCCTTTCTCCTACTTTCAGACACTCTGAGTTGGATTGTTGGCGTTAGGAGTAAGGAAAAGAGAGGAAAGTTACAACATATTAGTCCCCCCCCCTTTCAATAGTAAAAAAGTATTTGTTAATGGTGGATGTAGGTTATTAGATACAATCTAAAATATAAAAATATATAATATATTATTTAAAATGTTCAAAAGCCATGCAATCTGGATTAAATTGAAAATGATCAGGTCAATATTCATAACCCATATCTGTACAGTGGCAGTAAACTCTTAGTGCTGCTGAAAATGATTACTATTCATATACTGCCGGGATAGATCAAGGGTAGACTGTGAGTGCTCTCCATGGACAAGCGAGATATAATGAACCCCCGAGATGGGTGATGTCAGCCCTGATGGTGCCAGGTCAGACCCGCTCTCCTAAAGCCCAGAAGAGTAGCATGTGCTATTGCTCCCTTCTGTGCAGTGGCGTAGGTTCCAATGAGGAGTCCCCCTTGCCATCCCCCCTTTCGCACGGTGCCCCCTTTACATTGTGTGCTCCCCCACATGGCAAACTTACATTATCTTGTTTACCATGCTGCCTCTGCTTCAGGTTGTTACCTACCAGACAAAAGTCTCATGGTGCAGCTGTTATTGTGAGACGTTGGGTGGTAACAGAGCTGGGTCTGGAGTGGAGGCAGCCCGGCAAGTAAGTTAGTTTGCTGTGTGCACCAACATCATCATGTGGGTCCCGTTCCCACCTGGGCGCCCCTGCATAGCAGGGGCTGCTTATGCGGAATTTACGCCGCTGCTCTTGTGTGACCGTTATTCCTCCCTCTCTGTCCTCTTTATCCACAGACTTGTGCAGACACATCTCTCACCTCTCTTTTACAATTGTTGTTACTTTAGATTTTTCTTTACTTTTTCATCTTTTGCTCTTTGGTGCCGAATGCACCTACAGAAGGGTCAAAAAGAAATACCTTGGGCTGGCGGTTCTGGATTTTATGAAATACTTTTTAGCAGGCCAGTTGTGGGCGGTTTATACCTGGGTTAGGGAAGGAGGTAAGAAGTGGGTGGCTTTGGAGAGGGTATAGGTAGGGGGTCATTTGGATAATGTGATGTGAGGGGGGGAAGAGGAGGGAACAGGGGTGGGGACCATTTGTGCAGCATACCTTAGATCTCTGGTTTAGGTATAAGGCTGTCATCTCCCTTGCGCACCATATGATCTTGCTTCCCAGTCAGTGGGAACCTTCCCCTCCAAATGGTGGCTACGTGGGAGACAAGGGGGTTGGTACATATGGGTCAGGTGTGCCGAGGGGGGAGGGAGGTGTGCTTTTCTGAAGGATCCACCATTTGGAGGAGAGGGATTTTTTTGGTTACTGCAAGTCCATCATTGTTTGCGGTATAGGGTAGGGAAGGAGGCCCCAATAAAGGGAATGACTTGGTTTGAAACCCTGTGCCTTGGGGCTTTAGGGAAGAGGGGCATGGGGCCAAAATCTATAGGGGATTAAATGAGGTAGGTCCGGGTAAGATGGGTTACATGGGAAAGAGATTTGGGGGTGGAGTGGTCAGAGGAGGATTGGCAGAAAATCATAAAAACTATTGCCAGGCTATCTATTGCATCTCATTTAACAGAGAATGGGTACAAATTGCACTTTCGATGATACCTTACTCCACGAAAGCTTTGGAAGAGTAAAGTGTTTCAGAGTGGGCAATGTTGGAGATTATGTGGGCAAGAGAGAAACTTTATACATAAGTAGTGAGTGTGCCAGGGCGTGAAGACTTATTTGTAAGGGGTGATTGGGATTATGGAGGAAATTCTTGGCATATTCTTGAAGCGTGACCCGGTCTTATTCTTGTCGCACAGATGGGAGGAGGACGGGTCATCGCGAGTGAGAAGTCTGCTGAAATACCTGATTGTGGTGGGCAGATATGAGATCACAGCTCACTAGGGAATGTCTGCGCTATGTAACTTCATGTCTCTAAACGGGCCCAAACGGGCTCATGCTTCAAGTTTTCTTCTTTTATTTTTCCAAACACTACAGCTTTCACATTGTCAACCTTCCTTTAGGGGAACCACATCTCCATTAGTTCCTTCAAGACCACCTCTGCTGATTGCTGGATTCTCTAAAGCTCAGTAGCCCATCTGGTCAAGGATAAGCAGTGAGTCATACCTTCCTTACTGTTTTTCCAACAGTCCGCTATGCACAACAGTTATGAAACCATCAGAATCCTGAAGCCTCTGACAGATACTGTCATTAATCCTTTACCATGGATGATCTAGGTTGCATACATAAGATAAGAACATAACATATGCCATACTGGGTCAGACTAATGGTCCAACGAGCCCAGAATCCTGTTTCCAATAATGGCCAAACCAGGTCACAAGTACCTGTCAGGTTCCCAAAGGGTACAGAGATTCCATACTGCTTGTCCAATGGGTAAGCAGTGGATTTCCCTGGTCCTCTTTAACAATGGTTTATGGACTTTTCCTCCATAAACTTGTCCAAACCTCTTTTAAATCCAGCTACAATAATAGCTTTTTCTACATTCTTTGGTAATGAATTCCAGAGTTTGATTATGCATTGAGTGAAAAATATTTTCTACAATTAGTCTTAAATGTGCTACATTGCAGCTTCATTGCATGTCCCCTAGTGTTTCTACTTTTTGATGGCGTAAACTACCTATCTACATTTACCCATTCTACTCAATTCATTAATTCATAGACCTTTATCATATCTCCCCTCAGTTGTCTCTTTTCCAAGTTGAACAGCCCTAACCTTTTAAGCCTTTCCTCGTAGGGATATCATTCTGTCCCCTTTGCCATTTTGGTGGCTCTTCTCTGTACCTTTCTAATTTTGCTATATCCTTTTTAAGCTATGGTGACCAGAATTGCACACCATATTCAAGGTGTGGTTGTACCATGGAGTGATACAGAGGCATTATAATATCCTTCATTGTATTCTCCATTCCTTTCTTTATGATTCCTAGCACGCTATTTGCTTGCTTGGCTGCTGCTGCTCACTGGGCAGAGGGTTTCAATGTGTTATTCACAATGATGCCTAAATCCTTTTCTTGGACAGTGGTTACGAATGTGGAACCTTGCAACGTGTAACTGTAGTTTGGGTTTTTTCCCTAAGGGCTATATCCGCTCACCCAAAAGCGGGGTCGGACGTCCTGGTCGGACGTACAGCCTGCGCACAGCCGCTGCTCCTGATTCTGTCCCCTTTGCTTCCCATACTCACAAGGCATTTGTGTGGGGAACACTGGATGGGGGTGGGATGGGACGGCATGGAGGCACAGCAGGGGTGGGCCAAAGTGGCTGGACATACAGAGGCCATTCTGGTTGGGTCTCTGTACATCTGCTGCTATCTACTTGGACGTCTGGCTTATTCCACCTTGAAAGTGGAATAAGTGCTGGGTTCCGGGGTAATCAGGGCATGCAGCCCCCTCAAACCTACCATGCTACCATGAGATAGCCCCTGCCACCCAATCCCGGCCTTGGGGGCCCCTGCTGGGAACATAAGAACATAAGATATGCCATACTGGGTCAGACCAAGGTCCATCAAGCCCAGTATCCTGTTTCCAACAGTGGCCAATCTAGGTCATACGTACCTAGCAGTATCCCCAAAAGACACAGGTTCTGCAATGCTTGTACTAGGTCAAACATTGATATCCTGGGTCCCTTCTTAATAATGGTTTATGGACCTTTCCTCCAGCCTTTACTACATCCTCTGGTAACAAATTCCAGAGTTTGGGAGTTGGGCAACGGGATGTTGGGGCCAAATTGTGTCTATGGCTGGTCATGCCAATGCCATGGCGGGACGCCTTTGCACCGGCACACCAACTGGAGTGCTGAGAGGGCTGGCTGGGCCATGCACAGACGTCTGCAGCAACAGAATCGGGGGCACCCCAGGCCATCCAAGTGCCCGGATTCTGCAAATGCGGGAGCACATAACTCCCATTGTTGCAGAATCAGTTACAAATGGGCTTGTACATCTTTTGTGCGTCTGGATGACCTGGACTGCCCCACTCAGAATTGCCCTCTGAGGGGGTTATTCTGAGCCACAAATAGCAGGGATGGACGGCCCAATGGGACATCCATCCCCGTTATTTGTGACTTCTCCTGCCCCTGAATAACTTCCCTGCCGGTTGTGTGAGGAAGTTAGACGGGGGCAGGAAATGGGCAGCCTGGGGGCGGAGAGTGGGCAGGCAGTGGGCGGTCGCTGGCCCTGGATGTACAGGGCCGATTCTAATGTCGGCCCTGTATGTCCAGGGCCGGCGAAATGTCCAGGGAAGTTATTCCACCTCAGAGGTGGAATAACTTCCCTAGACATTTTTTTTCTTTGCTGCCGAGGTGCGGATGGGGTGGGTGGGGGGCTGGAGGACATTCTCCGCAGCCCGACCCTGGCCTTAGAAGGCCAGATCAGGGGTCAGGCTGCAGGAAATGAACTTTATTCTCCGGTGGCCGGCATCGCGGCTCTTCAATGGAGCCGCAGTGCCATGGCAACATGACGCCATGGCTCCATTGAAGAGCCTTGACTGAGTTAGCCGGGTGCAGTCCTGCATATGCAGGACTGTTTGCGATTCTGATCCCGCAGGACTCGACATGCCCCGCGGGATCAGAATCGCGATCCCGTCTGTGCGTCTGATTCATACCGGACACACAGAGGGGATCTACATCTGGATCAGAATTGGACCCTTAGTGAATAACTTTGCATTTCTCTACATTAAATGTCATGTGCCATTTGCGTGCCCAATCTCCCAATTTATCAAGGTCCTCTTGCAATTTTTTACAATTCTCTTGTGTTTTAACAACTTTGAATAATTTGGTGTCATCTGTAAATTTGATCAGCTCACTAATTATTCCCATTTCCCGGTCATTTATAAATATGTTAAAAAGCAGCAGGCCCAGCACAGTACCCTGGGATACTCCACTATTCACCTTTCTTCACTGAGATTGGCCATTTAGCCCTACTTTCTGTTTTCTTTCAACCATTTCCTAATCCACAATAGTGCATTACCGCCTATCCCTTGGCTTCATTAGGGACTTTGTCAAAAGCTTTCTGAAAATTGAGATACACTATATCAACCGGCTCACCTTTATCTACTTGTTTGTTCACACCTTCAATAAAATATAAAAGATTGGTGAGACAAGATGTTCCTTGGCTAAATTTATGTTGAAATGTAGTCATATCTACATGTTCAGTAATTTTGTTTTTTTTATAATAATTTCTACCATTCTGCTGTGTACTGATGTCAGGCTCACTGGTCTGTAGTTTCCCCGATCACCCCTGGAACCCTTTTTAAAAATTAATGTTACATTGGCCACTCTCCAATCTTCGGATATGACAGATGATTTTAATGATAGATCACAGATTAATAATAGCAGTTCTACAGTCTCATATTTCAGTTCTTGCAGGACCCTGGGATGTATGTCACCCGGTTCAGGTGATTTGCTGTTCTTTAGTTTATCAATTAGATGTGTTACATCTTCCAAATTTATTGAGGTTTGTTTCAATTCTCCTGTTGCCTCACCTTTAAATATCATTTCTGGTATGGGTAAGTTTCCTAAATCTTCTTCAGTAAAGATTGAAGCAAAAAATCATTCAGTGTCTCTGCTATGGCCTTTTACCCTTCCGTCATCTATTGGTTCAACTGACTCTCTCACAGGTCTTTTAGTATGAATACACTTGAAAACATTTTTATTATGTGCTTTTGCTTCCATGGCAAGCTTCTTTTCAAATTTTCTCTTTGCCTGCCTTATCAATGCGTTGCATTTCACTTGCCAGTATTTATGTTGTTTCCTGTTTTCGTCATTTGGCTCTCTTTTCCATTTTCTGATAGATTCTCTCTTAGGTTTAATGACCTCTTTGACCTCACCTTTAAGCCATGCTGGCTGTCATTTGGCCTTCCTTCCACCTTTCTTTAAACATGGAATACATCTGGTCTGGGCTTCCAAGATAGTATTTTTAAATAATACCCAGACCTGATGTAAACTCTTAACCATTGCAGTTGCTCCTTTTAGTTTTTGCTTAACCATTTACTTCCTTTTATTATGGTCTCCTTTTTAATAGCATCCCCCGCATATCAGTTCCTGAGTCAGCTGTTCCATGAAACAGTCATTTGCTTCATCTAGAAACTGTATCTTCCTAGAATGTTCTGATGTGACATTGACCCAGTCAATACCGTGGTAACTGAAATCTCCTACTATTACTGTGTTGTAAACTTTGCTAGTTTTCCTAATTTCTGTTAGCATTTCATCATCTGTCTATTCTATCCAGGCAGACGGTAGTACACCCCCATGGACATTCCCTTCCCCTTTTTACATGGAATTTCTATTCATAGAGATTCTACAGTATATTTTGTTTCCTGCAAAATCTTTATTCTGTCTGATTCAATGCCCTCTTTAACATATAGAGCCACCACTCCACCTATGTGATCCACTCTATCATTGCAATATAGTTTGTAGCCTGGTATCACAGTGTCCCACTGGTTATCCTCCTTCCACCAGATCTCTGAAATGACAATTATATCTAGCCTTTCATTTATTGCTATATATTCTAACTCTCCCATCTTATTTTTTAGACTTCTAGAATTTGCATACGGGCATTTCCAAGTTTAGTTTTTGGTAATATTAACAGTCTGGCTATTGATGACAGGATTAATTTGGAATCTTTCAACTCTGTCTGATTTTTACTTAAAGGCACCTAGGTTACATTTACCTTTATTGGAACCTTTCTGTTGGAATGGCATGACTTCCCTATTTTGCTGGTATCCTTCAAGGATACATCTTTCCAAACCATGTGCTCTTGGGCAACTATCGGCTGTCCCCCATTATCTATCTCCTTTTTACAGGTTAATGCCAGCAGCCTGGGTCCATCCTGGACAAGGTGGAGCCTATCCTTTTGGAAAAGAACCTCCCTCCCCCACCATAGACATATAAATATATATAATAGATACCGAGAAAGAAAGCTATGAGCCTTCTGCTTTTCGGTAGGACCTATTGCAGATCATTTTGCCGCCCATTAGTTGAGACATAGACCATGGTTGTCATATTTGGGTGCTCCAACATGTTCTGCTGTTTAATTACAATTCTGTTTTCCAATTACATGCTCTTCTCATCAGGGGTGGCTCAAGGCAATCTGCTGCCTGAGGTGAAGAATGAGATGGCGCCCCCCCCCACCTTAGAGGGGGCGGGGCTTTTCTCAGAAATCCAATCAGAGACTGAACCAAACCAAAAAGCCGATTAGATTATATGGAGGAAATGCAAGATGTTTGCACACAGGGCTGTAACGAGCTGCAATCGTGCCCTGTGTGACTTGCAGCTTGGGCACGCACCACACATCCAGCGCTGCCTGCTCTTTCCCTGCTGCTGCTGCCCTCTGTTTTTTTCAAGGCTGTGCCGGCAGCAGGGAAAGAGCAGGCAGCACTGAACAGAGGTATGGGGAGGAGGAGGGGGGGCGGCATACGCCCGATCTGAAAGGTGCCAGCAGATCTATCCCTCCCTGCTCTGACATTGCATCGGAGGAGGGAGAGACTAGACCTGCTTAAAGTGCTGCGAAAAGGCTTGGGGGCGCTTTTCGGCTGCACCGCTTGCACAGGGCTGGTACGGTCCTGTTTGCACACCAAGGCATATTGTGAACTAATACAAAGCCCTACAACAAAGAGCAAACCTACCATACCATACCATATCAGCACAAACTTCCAAAATTCATATAAGGAGCCCATCCAAAAAAAGCATCACTGTAATTACTACAGTGAGCTCTAGAACATCCATACACTCAGGGCCGGCCCGTCCATTGAGCAAGAATGTTTTTTGCACAGGGCCCCGCGTTTCAGGGGGCCCTGCGCTAATAACATTCTGCTTTAAAAATAAATTAAAATTTTAAAAAAAGCTGGCTGCTGCTGCTGCTGCCGCCGCAGCAGCAGCAGAATCGACTGTCCCGCGGGGCCCCCCTGCCTGGCTGAGCTCTTCCTGCCCGGCTAAGCCTCTCCGCGACAGCTTTCAGATCCGCGAAGGGAGAGTGTCTCCTCGTGGCTCTGTTAAGCCTGCAGGGGCTGATGGGAAATTTCAGTGACAGTGAGACACTCTCCCTTCGCGAATCTGAAAGCTGTCGCGGAGAGGCTCAGCCGGGCAGGGAGAGCTCAGCCAGGCAGGGAGGACCCGCGGGACAGTCGATTCTGCTGCTGCTGTGGCGGCAGCATCCAGCTTTTTAAAAAAAAATTTTCCCTGGGCTGATGGGGGGGGGGGGGGGTTAGGACTGGTAATGGGCTGTGGACTGTTGGGGGGGGGTAGGACTGGAAATGGGCTTATGGGGGGGTTAGGACTGCAGGGGGGCTGAGGGGGTTAGGACTGGTAATGGGCTATGGGGGGGCTAAGTCTGGAAATGGGGTGATGGGGGTGGTAGGACTGGTAATGGGCTATGGGGGGGCTAAGACTGGAAATGGGCAGATGGGTTTAGGACTGGAAGTGGGCTGATAGGGGGTTAGGACTGGTAATGGGCTATGGGGGGGCTAAGTCTGGAAATGGGGTGATGGGGGTGTTAGGACTGGTAATGGGCTATGGGGGGGCTAAGACTGGAAATGGGCAGATGGGTTTAGGACTGGAAGTGGGCTGATGGGGGGTTAGGACTGGTAATGGGCTATGGGTGGGGCTTAAACTGAAAATGGGGTGATGGGGTTAGGACTGGAAGTGGGTTGATGGGGGCAAGGACGTAATGGGTTGAGGGGTTGCTAGGACTGGAAATGGGCTGAGTGGAAGGGGAGGCTTGAACTGCAAATAACTGATGGGGAGGGGGGCTTGGAATGGAAATGGGCTGTGAGGGGAGGGAGCTAGGACAGGAAATGGGCTGATGGAGCAGCTAGGATAGGACGGGAAATGGGCTGTTGGGGGAGCTAAGATTGGAAATGGGCTGTGGTGGGGGCTTGGATTGAAATGGACTCATGTAGGGGCTAGAACTGGAAGTAGGCTAATGGGGGGCTTGGATTGGAATTGGGCTGAGTGGAAGGGACCTAGGATTTGACATGGGCTGATGGTGGGGCTAGGAAAGGACTAGAAATGGGCTGATGGGGGGCTGGGATTGGAAATGAGCTGATGGAGGGACTTGGATAGGACTGGAAATGGAAGGGGAGCTAGGACTGGAAATGGGCTGATAGGGGGCTAGGACTGGAAATGGGCTGATGCAGGGACTAGAAGGGAGTGGATGCTTGGTGAGGCTGGAACTAGAAGGGAGTTGATGTTGGGGGAGGATTAGAATGGGATGGGGATGGGAGAGTGAAATGGAGAGGGGAAAAATATTTTGTGTGGGAGGGATGAAAAATCTACAATTGGCCGGGTATTGGGAGAGTAAGTGGGGATTGAGGATGGAGGGGGTAAAATTTGAGTGGATGAAAAAGGAGAAAGATTAGTATGTTAAAACAGATTTAGAGAGAGAGAATGGAAAAAAAACTAGAAGAGAGAAGAAAGTACAAATGGACAGCAGGCGATGGAGAGTTAGCAGAAGACACGAAGAAACCAGAAGAAAGTGGCTGGAGCAATTGCAACTGGAAAAAAAATGCACAAAAGGTAGAAAAATATCTCTTTATTTTGAATTTATTAACTGGAATATGTCAGCTCTGGGAAATGAGCATCATTAACGCCTGTGCTTTGTTTAGTACAAGAGGAAATTAATTTATAGTTTTATTTCTACAGTGTTGTACATTCCAAAGTTTGGCTTTCGGGGTTCCCAGTTTAATTATTGCCTTCCTGTTTCTAAATTGTGATTCCTTGTTTGGTGATGGTCTATGTTCTGCATGTGTAACTGAGCTGAGGTATTCTGTTTATGTAATTCCTATTTAACATTGCCACTTGTTCTCTTTCCCCAGTAGGTCATGCATTGTTGTTCTCTAAAATGTATTTGTTTAATATTTGCAGTGTTGCCTTTTGATAGGTAGGGTCTGGTGCTTTGTGAGTCCTGGTAGTGCTGTTACGATACGGCGGGCTTGCTAGACACATGTAAAAGACAGTCCCTGCTCATCAGAGCTTACAATCTAGTCAAGACAGACAACACAGTAGTTGAGACATAGGATACATTTAGGGGGAATGGTAAGGAAACATGAGGGAGATCAAATGAATGAAGATCCGAAAGCAGCAGAGAAGAGGTGAGTTTTTAGCCTGGATTTGAAAAGGGTCAGAGAAGGCACCTGACATGCAGACTCCAGTAGTTTGTTCCAGGCATAAGGATCAGCAAGGTGAAAGGAGCAGTCTGGAGTTAGCAATAGAAGAGAAAGACATGGATAGAAGCGATTTTCCAGAAGAGCGGAGTTCCCAAGAAGGGGTGTAGGGAAAGATAAGAGAGGAAAGGAAGTGAGGAGCTGCAGAGTAAATGCACTTAGAGGTCAGCAGGAGAAGTTTGGACTGGATATGGAAATTGATAGGGAGCCAATGAAGTGACTTGAAAAGAGGGGTAATATGAGCATGATGAGGCTGGCGGAAGATTAGCTACGCAGCAGAGTGTTGAACAGATTGAAGGGGGGACAGATGATTCAGAGGGAGACCAGCAAGGAGCAGGTTACAATAGTCTAGACGGGAGGTGACTAAGGAGTGGATAAGTGTCTCAGTTGTGTGTTCAGAAAGGAAAGGGTGAATTTTGTTGATGTTGTAGAGAAAGAAACAGTAGGTTTTAGCTATCAGTTGGATGTGTGTGGAGAAGGAGAGAGAGGAGTCAAAGATGACCCCAAATTGTTAGCTGAGGAGACAGGGAGGAGTAGAGAGTTATTCCACAGAAACTAAAAAGGAGGAAGGGGGTAGGAGGGTTTAGGGGGAAAAATAAGAAGCTCAGTTTTGGCCATGTTCAATTTCAAGCAGTGGTGAGACATCCAAGCAGCAATGTCAGAAAGGCAAGCAGAGATCTTGGCCTGGATTGCTGGAGAGATTTCAGGTGCAGAGAGGTAGATCTGGGAATCATCAGCATAAAGATGGTACTGAAAGCCATGGGAAGACATGAGTGCACCAAGGTACTGGGTATAGAGAGAGAAAAGGAATGTACCCAAGACAGATCCTTGGGCTACACCAACTGAGAGCGGAATAGCTGTAGAGGAGGACCCATCAGAACAAACACTGAAAGAGTGATGGGAAAGATAAAAAGAGAATCAGGATAGCACAGAGCCCTTAAAACCAAGAAAGGACAAGGTTTCAAGGAGAAGGCGGTGGTCAACAATGTCAAAAGCAACAGAAAGGTCAAGAAGAATGAGGATTGAGTAAAGGCCCTTGGATTTTTCCAGAAACAGGTCACTGGAGACTTTGTCAAGAGCCATTTCAATAGAATGTAAAGGATGAAAGTTGGATTGTAGAGGCCCCAGAAGGGCTTGAGAGGAGAGAAAGTCGAGGCAGCAGCAGTGAACCGCACATTCAAGTAGTTTAGAAATGAAGGGAAGAAGGGAGATGGATCGATAGTGAGCAGGACAGGTAGGGTCTAGTGAGGGTTTTTTGAGGAGAGGAGTGGCCACAGCATGCTTGAAGGCTGCAGGGAAAGTTGCAGTGGAGAGCGATAGGTTGAGAATATGAGAGATGGAAAGGACTACAGTGGAGGAGATGGAGCTATTGAGATGGATGGTAATAGTATCAGAGGAGCAGGTACTGTAGTGAATTTGGATGAGGAAAGAAGGTGAGTGGTTTCCTTCTCAAAGATCCTAGAAAAGGAAGAAAGGATAGCAGAGGTGGGGGGGGGGGGGGAGGAGGGGAAGTAGCTGACCTCGTAGGGAATTGGAGTGTGATCTTGTGGATTTTGTCATTGAAGTAGTCAGCCAGGATCTGGGCAGAAAGGGAGGGAGGGATTGGAGGCGGGGGTACCTTGAGGAGAGAACTGAGAGTTATAAAGAGATGATGAGGGTCAGAGGCAAGAGAGTTAGTCAGATGGACATAGTAGTCTTGTTTGGCAAGTGCTATGGCTGACTGGAAAGAGAAAAGCATGAATTTGACGTGTATAAAGTCCGCAAGTATGTTTTGGGTCATTGCCCTGCTGGAGGACCCATGACCTTCGACCCAGAACTAGCTTACTGAAACTAGGTAGCATATTTTGCTCCAAAATATCTTGGTAGTCCTTTGACTTTATGATTCCTTTAATATGTTCCAGGCAGGACCACACATAGAACCTGTGCAAGAGGTGCAGCCGCTGGCAGGACAATAGCAGGCAGCTGAAATACACCCCCCAAGCCTTTTCGCAGCACTTTAAGCAGGTCTGGTCCCTCCCTCCTCCGACACAATGTCAGAGCAGGGAGGGACAGATCTGCTTAAAGTGCCAGCGCCTTTCAGATCGGGCGCATGCCCCCCTCCTCCTCCCCATACCTCCGTTCAGTGCTGCCTGCTCTTTCCCTGCTGCTGGTGCTGCCTTGAAAAAAACAGAGGGCGACAGCAGCAAGGAAAGAGCAGGCAGCGCTGGACAGAGGTATGGGGGGAGAGGTGGGGCGTGTGCCCGAGCTGCAAGTCGCACAGGGCACGATTGCAGCTCATTACGGCCCTGGTTCCAGGCCTCCAGTTCCTGAGGCAACAAAACAGCCCCACAACATTATGGAACCTCCACCATAGTTAACTGTAGGAATGTTTTCTTTCCTTATAAGTTTCACTTCTTTGCTTGTAAATGTATCATTGGTCTGCATTGCCAAAGAGCTCAAGTTTGTTTTCATCTGTCCACAGAACATTTTCCCAGAAGGATTGTGGTTTAGGCAAAGATCAAGTGTGCTTTTTTATGTCTGCCTTTGAGCAGTGGGGTCTTCCTTGGCCTTTGCCCATAAAGTCCTTCTTTGAATAGTATGCGGTGTATAGTGCGGGTTGAAACCACCACTCTAGATTGCTCCAGGGTAGCCTTAAACTCTTTGGATGTTTTACATAGTGTTTTTCCAACAGTTCGTACTAACCTTTGAAGACTTCTTGAATTAATATTCCTCTTCCCACCACATCCTGGAGGTTCTTGACAGTTCCATGAACAGAAAATTTCTTAATAACATAGTGAACTATAGACACAGGAATTCCAAGGTCTTTGGAGATGATCTTGTACCCCTTTGAAGTTTGACGTTTGGTGATAATGGCGTTTTTGACAGTCTCATGCAGCTCTCTTGTTGTCACCATTGTGAAAATGGAACAGAGTGTGAATGTGGCCATTTTAAACATTAGAACCATCATTCATTGGTTGATTCAAGTCATGTGAGTACTGACAATTGATCACAGGTGTGTTTAATTTTACTGCAGTGGGAATGTGGTTCTTCTGTTCAAACTGATTTGAATTGTTTATAAGGATGCCAGTAATCATGTCCTGGTAATGTCCCAGTTTTCTACTATTTCCTACTATTTTCTTTTTTAATTGATCTTGTTTTATTTGATTCTTTTATGTGTCAAATATATGTTCATATATAGTCCAAAGCCATTTTACTGGCCGCTTTTGTTTTAGGAGATATTGGACACTAAGGGGTTGAACTGCAAAGGTGCCAATAATGTTGACCACAACTATATTTAAACTCCACAGTCGGCATTTGAAAACAACACTGACCTTGACATTTGATTAGATGTTTTTCTACTTTTGTGATTATATTTTTTGTACCATTTTACATTTCTCCTCTGTAGTTTCTTATTGTTTTTATTGTTTCCTCAGCTTGCAACCTTGGAGTCATCTTTGACTCTACTATCTCTTTCTCTGCCCACATCCAACAGATAGCTAAAACCTATCGCTTCTTTCTCTATAACATTGGCAAAATTCGTCCCTTCCTTGCTACACACACTACTATGATCCTCATCCACAAACTAGTCACCTCCTTTTTTAACTATTGTAATCTGCTCCTTGCTGGTCTCCCTCTGAATCATCTTTCTCCCCTTCAATCTGTTCAAAACTCATTTGCATGGCTTAGCTTCCAACAGTGTCACTATGTTCATGTAACCCTTCTCAAGTCACTTCACTGGCTCCCTATCCATTTCCGCATCCAGTTCAAACTTCTCTTACTTACTACTAGTGCATTCATTCTGCAGCTCCTCACTACCTTTTCTCTCTTCTCTCACTCTACACATCTCCTCAGGAACTCTGCTGTTCTGGTAGATCTCTTTTATCTATGCCCTTCTCTGCCACTGCCAATGCCAGACTCCGTTCATTCCATATTGCTGCTTCATATGCCTGGAACCAACTACCTGAGTTGGTGCATTGAACTCCTTCTCTGACCCTATTCAAGTCCAGGCCGAAGACCACAAGGCCAATCAGTCTCACTGGAACCCCCAGACACCAGCTTTTAAAAAGAAGCGCCTTCAGGTGCTGCTCACCACTGCTTCAGCCACCAAGAGTCTGATCGGTGTCAGGGAGGTGAGCGGGAAGGAAAGCCCCTCCCCGATTGCTTCCATAAGGCCAATTAGGCCCACTGGAACCCCCGGACACCATCTTTTAAAAAGCTGTGCCTCCAGGTGCTGCTCACCACCGCTCCAGCCACCAAGAGCCTGATTGACGTTGAGGAGGCAAGTGGGAAGGAAAGCCCCTCCCTGATCACTTCCACAAGGCCAATCAAGCCCACCAGAACCCACAGACACCATCTTTTAAAAAGAAGCACCTCCAGGCATGCCTGCGCCTAAGGGCCTCACCAGAGGGCCCTTTGGCATGCCCTTAGGCATGGACCAAGGGAGACATTGAGAGGACACAATCAACAAGGTGACTTCACCCTGAACCACACTCCCCAGCACGAAGCTCTCCTAATTGCTATCTCACACAGCACGGCCGTCAAAGCCTCCCTCTGTGATACCTGAGGACTGTAGACACCGATCCAGTAAAAGCAGACGCTTTCCCAGGTAAGCCGCCTAATCCACAGCTCAATGTACTGCCACACAATCTCCTACCTTACTTTGTCATGTTACTACTGCTGCTATTCCTTCTAACAACAACACATGTGCTTGCCTCTCAAATAATAACATTCCAATCCATCACCAATCTTGGCTTCCCATTCCAAATTCTTGCCTCAAAGCCCAGCATGCAAAATCACCATGCAGATTACTTGAAATCAACGCCACTGAGTAACAGAAACTGAACATCAAGCATAAGCACTCACCAGATCCAATCAAATGTTCCCTCATCAACGCACGCTCATTACGCAACAAGATCCACACGATTACCGACTTCATACATCTCAACAACACTGACCTTATGTGCATCACAGAAAGCTGGATCTCAAACTCGGACAATGCCCTACTCAATCAGCTAGTACCCCCGCACTACAAACTTTTCAACTGCCTCAGAACCATGAAAAGAGGTGGAGGAGTTTTAATATTAGCCAAAGAACATCTAATCTTCACCACGATTAATTCACAATCTCTGCAAATGATAGACTTCCACACTATCGCCAATAGCGAACATGCCATCTGCTTAGCATATTGTGTACCCTCCTCAAACACAGAAGACCTATCAGACTTGCTTGAAGAAGCCTACACTCACACATCATCTAACAAACTCTTATTTCTCCTTGGGGATTTAAACCTCCCATCTACTTCTACGAAACAAGCAGGTGCATTCATCAATCATCCAGAAGCGACCACGTGACCCCAATTCTCAAACAGCTTCACTGGCTACCTATCCATGGGAGGATCACCTTCAAAACCATACTCTTAGCATTCAAGGCAATCAAAGGTATCTCATCATCCTCACTCACACATCTTATCCACATTGTCCCCCCCAACAGATCCAGAAGAGCAACAGCCGTAAACTTGCTAGTAACCCCAAAGGCATCGACAAAGTGCAACAAGACAACCACAAACAGGGCATTCAGTTTCTATGTCCCCAAATGCTGGAATGCTCTACCCCCTGACATTAGGGCCGTCGCCAACCTATATCAGTTCAGGAAGGCACTCAAATCCCACCTTTTCCTCCAATACTACCCAACCAGCAATTGAACCTAGATATCCCTCTCAAGAAATGAACCACTCTAGAAAGGCCCTTACATTCAGTATCTGATTTTTACCTATCCTTGCAGTGTAGATAGCTTATGTATATAGTTAACCCTGTTGTCCAAGTTTGTACTCCTGTTCGATGTAAAACCAGACAGCTTGTTGTTATGGTCGTTGTGTTGTGATGTAAACCGCGCTGATACCGAATAGCGCGGTATATAAGAAACTATAATAAATAAATAATGGAAGCTCTCCAACTACAACAGATAATCAGTGCGCCCACTCACTTTAGAGGATCAACTCTAGACGTCATTTTTGCACATAGGCATCTCCCCACAACTGATTTCCACACTCAGATTGACACAGTGCCATGGTCAGACCACTAATAATATCACTTATTCTCCTGACCAGTACCCTAGATACATTGCCCTCTGGTCTACAGCCACAAATACGATGTTTCAAAGCATTCAGCATGAAAACCTTCCTAGAGGACATCTCTCCAATCCTAGTATCTGACCTTGCTACTTGGACAGCCTCATCCACTCCTGGAACTCAGTTATTAACAAAGCTGCCTCCTTCATCACAAGATGCCACATGACCCCATCCAACACAGCTCACTCGCCCTGGTTCTCTCTTAAACTCAGAATCACCAGATGAGAACTCAGACAGATTGAGAGAAGATGGAAACGTACTCAAGAAACATTCACAAAACATCATCAAATAACAAGAATACACCAATATTTTATTTATTTATTTATTTAAAAAGATTTCTATACCACCTTTTCCTTGAATCAAGGTGGTTTTCACAGCAAACAATCACAATAGTGTTTTAGGGGTGGTCATGCAGTGGTCCAGAGTGTGTGTGTGTGAGTTAGGGTATATTAGATTCATGTTGAACTATTTACATTGTGCGCTATTATACATTCCGATGACTATGTGGAGGGGGAGGGGGTTTGTTTCCGGTGATCTGGTATGCCCTTCAACGGCATTAAACCGCTGATGCGGGAGCGCGCCCGGGACCAAGAACATTGAATCGGCAGCAGAGGGAGTGAGCGGGAGCTCCTCTGTACCTCCTGACATCACCAATCAGATGTGCCCTTCAACGGCATTAAACTGCCGATGCGGGAGCGTGCCCGCCCCTGAGGGCCTCGCCAGAGGGCCCTTTGGCATGGCCCTTAGGCATTAGACCATACGGGACCGAGGAAACGGCTGTGCTATTTTGGCTCTGTATGCTGGTATGTGTTTGTAGTTAATTTATTGTAATGTATGTGTTGTGCTTCCCTGTGCTATGTACCCCTTGTTCCTTCACTTTGCAATTATAAAGTGGTTTATGTTTCCCTTACCTCTGTATAACCTTGTATTGTATTTACCGCTTTGATTGAAGGAAAAGGCGGGATACAAAACTGTCTAAATAAATAAATAATATGTGCTATTATACTTTCCTATATACAAGTGGTGGGGGAGGGGGTTTGGTCTTGATCTGATTGGTGGGTAGATCATGTGACATCCCCATAGTGTTCAATGAATAGTGTTGTCTTTAGTTGCTTCCGGAAGTCTTTGATGTCTGTAGAAGTTCGTCTGGTAGGTTGTTCCAAATTGCTGGTGCAGCCAGGGAAAGGGCTCATTCAGAAGTGTCCTTTTGGACCTTGGTGATCTCTTTTGGTGTGTTGACACGGTTGGAAGTGCCCCTTCTCCTCAGTCGTGTACTGTTGCCAGGTTGTATGAGTGTCTGTAAGCTGAGGGCCGATTATTGTTGCTTGATTTTGAATATGTTTATGATTGTCTTATATTTGATGTGTGAGGTGATTGGAAGCCAGTGTAGGTCTTTCAGGATTGGTGTGATGTGGTCCTGTCTTGCTGTGCCGGCTATTATGCATGCTGCTGTGTTTTGTGCCAGTTGCAGTGGTCTGAGGGTTTGTTTTGGGAGGCCTAGATAGATTGGGTTGCAGAAGTCTAGTAGTGGGGTTATTAGAGCCTGGCAGACAGTGCGGAAGTGTTCCGGGGTGAGGAGGGGTTTGAGATGTCGGATTAGGCTCATCCTGTGGTATGCATTCTTGGTGGTTTTGCTTATGTGAGATTGTAGATTCAGTTCATTGTCCAGAGTTATTCCGAGGTATTTTACTTCTGTTTTTATGGGTATGGGTATGTTTGTGTTTTTTATCTTGATGTTGGGTGGAGGGACGAAGTCGGTGTTTCGAGTGATGATTAGTGCCTCGGTCTTGCTGTAGTTTATGGTTAGGTTGTTGCTTTGGAACCAGTCGTTCATTTGTATGAGACAGTTTGTTATTTTGGAGTAGTCCGGGTTGTCAATAGTGATGGGTGTGTATATCATGATGTATACTATATGTTGTGTTCTCTCATGATGATGCATATTGGCTGAATGTAGATGTTAAATAATAGTGCTAAATAATATGGCTAACAGCAGCAGAAAAGAATAGTACACTAACATAATTATGAAATCCCTCAACCTTCCAAGAGAATTGTTCTCCATTGTATCTACCGTCACCAAAGACCCTCCAGCAACACTTCCCTCAAACCCAAAAGACAAACTATACCCCCAGACTATGACAAGCAAACCTCAATCTCAATCCAAAAAAGTTCTACATTAGCAGGATAAACCACCACAAATTCACTTCTGGGACTCCGTTAGATTAATTAATCAAAGAGAGCTCACTGACATTATCCGAAGCATCAATACTACTACCTCCCCTCTGGAACCCTGTCCAGTCTCTGCATAAAATCCCTCCAGTCTGAAGTCGCACCAATTATTCTGAAGATAGTCCACTCCTCCCTATCACAGGGACACTTACCTTCTACCTCGAAACAGGCATCAATACGACCCATCTTAAAGAAATCATCAATGATCAGGCTGACCCTAGCTCATATTGACTAATTGCTAGTATTCCATTCCTCTCCAAGATAATTGAAAAGGCTGTACA
The DNA here is from genome assembly GCA_033557465.1 of Ichthyophis bannanicus. NCBI lineage: Eukaryota > Metazoa > Chordata > Amphibia > Gymnophiona > Ichthyophiidae > Ichthyophis > Ichthyophis bannanicus. The sequence goes on along the minus strand of CM066031.1, from coordinate 1,002,269,252 downwards.
TCTTCAGCTTCAAGAATACATTGATACCCATGCTCCCCTCATTTCACAACAATACGGTTTCCATCCTCAACATGGTGTAGACACCCTATTCACAGCTCCCTTCGCTACATTAATCAGGGGTCTAGACAAGCCACATCAAGGATGTATTATGATCTTTCTGGACATCAGAGCTGCATTTGATGCACTATCACACAACACACTGCTTACAAGGCTCAGCGACACAGGTCTCCATAAGAACACTGCTTCACTGTAAATATTATAAACAGCCCCCCAATGCTATTACCCCTCCTAGGTCCCCCCTGCATGACCCCCCCATCAGCCTAACATTTCTACTGGCTCTATTGCATACAAAATGTTCAATGTAAACCGCTTTGATTAAAGGATAAAGCTTTATATAAAACCTGTTAAATAAATAAACACACACACAATAAATTGGTTCACCGCTTACCTCACTAAAAGAATGCTACAGGTAAAAGTCGATCATGACAAATCCAACCACTTCAGGCTAAAACAGGGCATACCACAGGGTTTAGCATTATCAGCCCTCCTATTTAACATCTACATTCAGCCTATTTGCAATATACTGAGGAAATTCAAAATGCATTTTCATCTATATGCTGACGATATCATGTTCTACATGCCCTTCCACAAGCTTACCCCAGAATTTTTGATCATCTCTGATTGCCTTACAGCCATCTCAGACCGCTTCGCAGGACTTAACCTAGCAGTAAATAACAGCAAGACAGTGGCACTTCTGGCCACATGAGATGCCTCCTTCAAACCGTCAGAGAAACTCATGCTCCAAAGTACAGAAATCATGATAAAAAGTGAATTCAAATACCTCGGCATAATACAGGACTATGACCTTAACATGCTTTCTCACATCAAGAAATCAGCCAATACAGCCTACATGAAACTCAAATCTCTCCAGCATTTATGACCTTTTTCTCCAATACAATGACTTCAGAACAGTTTTTCAGACCATCATAACGCCCCATCTTGACTATGGCAACATACTATACCAAGGACTGCCTAAACAAGCACTATACCCATTTCAACTAGTACAGAATATAGTTGCCAGAATATTAATGGGAACTTCAAGAAGGCAACACATCACACCAATTCTAAACAGCCTTCACTGGCTACCAGTAGCCCAAAGAACAAAATACAAGGTCATAACCACCATCTATAAAATCATCCATAATGCATCAACTCTTTGTCTGGAAGACATAATCAATAGAACACCCTCAACAAGGCCTAGAAGATCAGCAAATCAGAACTTTCAAGTCATCCCCCCCTTCAAGAACAGGACCACGCAGCAAACAACCAATAGAGCCTTTTCCCTGTTTGCTCCAACAATTTGGAACTCACTTCTGGAACTTATCAGATCAGCACAGTCGACTCAAGACTTTAAGAAACTGTTAAAACACATCTGTTTGTTGAACACTTTGGTCCAAATGATATTACTTAACTACACACATGTTCTGTACTATTGATCACTAGTATGCACTATTGAGCAATAGTGCTCAGTAATATATGTTAGCATGCACTGCTACACAATAGGGCATGCTATTGTCTAATAGTGAATGTCATTGCGTAACAGTATGCACTATTGCTCAATAATGTGCACTATTGCTAAATACGATACGAGACTAAAAACAATGAAAATGAAATGATATGAAACAAATTATTTGGTCTGCACACCCCTATAAAATATTAACCAACATAAAAGTATACACATTGATGTGAACATATGTATTTTGTTGGTAGGTGTAGCTGGAGGGGGAGTGGTTTGGGCAGAACATGGGTGGAGCCTGCAAGTATGTGCACTCATTATAAAATACCTTAATTTGCATGTATATTTGCAATCTCCTACTTGTCTTTAGAAAATATGTTTTAAATAGACATGTTTGACTGTCTTACCCTCAGCATCCTATTATAAAATGACCCTTCATGTGTCCCTGTAGCCTGCTGCATGTCCAGGAGGGGGAGGAACAAGAGGGATGCTGCACTGTTGCTGTCCCTTGTTCCCTGATGCATGGAAGCTGAAGCTGCTGAGTACCTACACAGTTCTTATTTATAGCATTTGTCTTCCAAAGTTGCCCTGGTATCTCATTGGGTGGGGGGCTATAATGACAACGGTAAGCCCCAGATAATACCTGAATTGGCTGAGTTAGCCAAACTCACGCTGGAGATGGTGTAGACAGATAAGTATCAAATGCTCATGAAATTCATAGCCATCATTATTGCACTGACATATGAAACCCATAGCTTAGGTGGCATGTGCACCACACTGACACATAAAAGGTCACCAGTCCAAATTGCAGGCCAGCTGGAGTTGGGAGAAGAAAGGTGAGGTCCTGTTGTTGTTGTTGTTAAATGCCGTCGAGTCGGAGTCGACTCATGGCGACCCTCTGGATAGCTATCCTAAATTGTGTTTGGTCTTCAGTCAGGCGGCTCATTGTTGACAGACTGGTATCCGTAGCTGCTGTTATTGTATCGATCCATCTCATTGCTGGCCTTCCTCTTTTGCGTTGACCTTCTATCTTGCCAAGCATGATGTCTTTCTCTAGTGATCTCTCTCTTCGCATGATGTGTCCAAAGTATGAAAGTCGAAGTCTTGTCATCTGAGCTTCTAAAGAAAGCTTAGGTTTGATCTCCTCTAGTACCGACTGGTTTGTTCTTCGGGCAGTCCATGGTATACACAGTATTCGCCACCAGCACCATAATTCAAAGGCATCAATTTTCTTCCTGTCTGTCTTTTTCACTGTCCAGCTTTCACATCCATATGATGTTATTGAAAATACCATGGCTTGAACAAATCAAATCTTTGTATGGAGAGAGACATCTCTGCTCTTGAGAATCTTATCTAGGTCTTTCATAGCCATTCTGCCAAGAGCAATGCGTCATTTGATTTCTTGACTGCTTGTTGCTTCTTTATTGATAGTTGATCCAAGTAGGTTAAAGTTGTTCACAATTTCAATTTCTTCTCCTTCAACGATGAATCTGTTGATTATGCCAATTGTCATGATCTTTGTCTTCTTTACATTAAGGTGCAGGCCCATTTTGAGACTATGTTCTTTGATTGCGAGAAGCAAATGTTTCAGATCATCTTCACTTTCTGCCACTAATGTAGTATCATCAGCATAGCGAAGGTTGTTGATGAGTCTTCCACCAATCTTCACACCTCTGTTGTCTTCATACAATCCTGCTTCTCTGATGATTTGTTCTGCATATAAATTAAACAGGTAGGGGGAAAGTATGCAGCCTTGTCTTACACCTTTGCTTATTTTAAACCATTCTGTTTCTCCTTGTTCTGTTCGAACTGTTGCTTCTTGATCAATGTACAGATTGCGCAAGAGAACGATCAGGTGTTCTGGTATACCCATGCTTCTTAATGTGGCCCAGAGTTTCTCATGGTTTACACAGTCAAAAGCCTTGCTATAGTCGATAAAGCACAAATAGATATCCTTTTGGTATTCTTTAGTCTTTTCAAGGATCCATCTCACATCCGCAATGATGTCTCTCATTCCTTGCCCTTTCCTGAACCCTGCTTGCACTTCAGGTAGTTCTTGTTCCAGGCATGGTTGTAGTCTCTTTTGAATAATCTTCAGTAGAATCTTGCTGTCATGTGGGATCAGAACGATTGTTCGATAATTTCCACAGTCAGTTGGATCACCTTTCTTTAGTATTGGTATAAACACAGATCTTTTCCAGTCAGTTGGCCATGATGTTGTCTTCCATATTTCTTGGCAGAGCCTTGTAAGTATGGTAACAGCTGCATCAGATTGCTGCAATACTTCTATAGGAATGCTATCAATGCCTGGTGCTTTGTTCTTTGATAAGGCTTTCAATGCTGCTTTAACTTCTTCTTTCATCACCAATGGTTCCCGATCATAAGGTACAGGTTGAAACGGCTGTTGGTCCACTTGATCTTTATCATATAAAAACTCTGTATATTCCTTCCACCTTTTCTTGATCTTCTCAGCATCATTCAACATAGAACCTTGAGCATCTTGTAACATTCCAATTCGAGGCTGGAACTTTTTCTTTAACTCTCGTAGCTTTAGGAAAGCGGATCTTGTTCTTCCTCTAATAGTTTCTGCTTCTATTTCCTTGCAAGTGTCATTGTAGTACTTTTCCTTGTCCTGTCTTGCTGCACGTTGGAAATCTCTGTTTAGTTCTGTGATTATCTTTCTTTCTCCTCTGGCTTTAGCTTCTCTGCATTTCTGGGCAATTTTCAGAGTTTCTTCCGTCATCCATTTTGGCCGTTTTTGCTTTTTCACCTTTTGTAGAGACTTCTCGCTTTCTTCCAACACAACCTTCTTGAGGTCATTCCATAACTCTTCCGGAGCTCTGTCATTTGTATCTAAAGCAGCAAATCAATTTTGCAGGCAGTCTTTAAATTCCAGTGGTATATTCTCAAGGTCATATTTTGCTGCATTCATGAGTGGTTTGCTCTTTTTCAACTTTAGCTTGAGTTTGCATACTAGTAGTTGATGATCTGTACCACAGTCAGCTCCAGGTTTTGTCTTTGTTGATGTTATAGAACTTTTCCATCGTTGACTTCCACAGATGTAGTCAATTTGATTTTTATACAATCCATTGGGTGAAGTCCATGTGTACAGTCGCTGCTTGTGTTGCTGGAAGAAGGTGTTTGAGATGAATAGATCGTTGGTCTTGCAGAATTCTATCAGTCTTTCTCCAGCTTCATTTCTGTTGCCAAGTCCATATTTTCCAACTACTTTGCCTTCTTCTTTGTTGCCAACTTTTGCGTTCCAGTCACCCATGACTATCAGGATATCCTGTTTGCATGTTCTGTCAATTTCAGCTTGTACTTGTTCATAGAACTCTTCAATTTCATTCTCTTCTGCAGCTGTTGTTGGGGCATATACTTGAATTATAGTTGTGTTGATAGGCAATCCTCGTAGACGAATAGAGATTAAGCGTTCTCTGACTGCATTGTATTTCATTACAGTTCTTGCAAGTTTCTTCTTTATTATAAATGCAACACCATTTCTTCTTTGTCTTTCATTTCCAGCGTAGTAGACCATGTGATCATCTGATGCAAAGTGCCCGATGCCAGTCCATTTCAGTTCGCTGACACCAAACAGATCAAGTTGTACACGTTCCATTTCATTCTTGACCACCTCCAACTTCCCTTGGTTCATGCTTTGTACATTCCATGCTCCAATGTGTAAGACATCTTTACAGCTTCTGACTCTCATTTCATGCGCAGCTACATCAGCAGTCAGACTTTCCGAGGGCTTTGATCCAACCACATCATAAATGCTGGCTTTACTCTGAAAAGTCTTCAGCTCTTCCCCAGTAGCTAGTTGAGTGCCTTCCGACCTGGGGGTCTCATCTTCCAGCACCATAGCACAATTTGTTTTGTTGTAACTATCCATTGGGTTTTCACCCGGTGAAAAGCGGGATATAAATGCAGTTAAATAAAATAAATAAATAAATAAAAATGACAAGATACAGAAGTAGATTGCCGGGCCTTTCTTCCGCACAGTTTAAGTTTGGTGTTGTTGCCATTGTCACAAAAATGTGATCCTCCGCCGTCAACACTATCCCATTCTGCTGCTGCCCAGATGGGTGGTTTGTCTTGGTCTGGCACCTCAGCTGAGACTTGTCCATCTTGGGAGACCCTGCCAGTAGTCAAACTACCGATAGTTTAGCTCTCAGCATCACTGATGCACGCAAGCCCTCACAGCACGACAAGCTGCAAACCAAGTGAGAGGGTGAGGTCCTAGTTTGGAAGTAATAATAAAACAAGTCAAAAAGTGCACAATTAGGAGCAATATTCCCTCTAAGCAACTTGAAGCTGTGCTGGAGTCCTCCACCGGCATTCCTGCCAGTGGGGGGAGGTGCAAAGCGATTGTTCTTAGGATCGCGTGGCATAGGCAGGTCTCGAGGGATCGCGTTTCACCTCCCCCCTAAGGAATGCTGGTGGAGGACTCCAGCGCAGCTTCAAGCTGCTTAGAGGGAACATTCCTTAGGAGGTAATTTTATAAGGAGCCATGTAATAAGTCATATATTTTTCATGACTTACACACGCGGATGGGCCTTTATGCATGTACTGTACTTTAGGTGGTCACTATTTTATAAGTATGTGCATCAGGCTGATGGCATGTACTTGTGATGTGGATGTGCACTGGGGCAAAGCTTGGGCAAAGTGCAAATCAATGCACGTAAGTTATAAAATATTATACTTGCATGTTCCTTAAAAATTTAGGTGCGGGTGTTTACGCCAGCCCTAGGATTGCTGTAACTGATCGTGCCTAGATTTGCCACACTTATCCCACCACTCATACCCCTATTTTGTAGTTAAATGTGCGAATACTATCTTTATAAAATAGGTGCAGTAGACATGCGGCAATCCGTGCGGCTATAAAATTACCCTCTTAGTGTGACACAATGGAGTGTTTCCTCTTTCCTCCATTTACAGACTCAGGAGTGCCTGTGTGTGGGATTTGGTTGAAACAGCCATGGTAAAGTGTCTCAGTATGGTAGCAGAGGATGTAGGAGTGGGCAGGTGAGCACAGTGTGGGTAGTGACCAGTGGTAAATGTGAGGTGTATGGGTGTGTCTGAAAATCAATGGTATGATGTGGATATCTCTGTGGGCAATGTTTAGCTCTTTATCTCCTGGAATGTGAAGATAGGATGTCAGAGTGGGAGGATGTGTGTGTGATGGGTATTTGTGTGTGTTGGGCATGTATGCTTGCAGGCCGTGTTGTTGAGAGCTATGTATGTGTGTCTGTCATGGATATGTATGTCGGGGGCTGTGTGTGCTGCCAGTGCATCAGCGGCTATGCATGTGTATATATGCATGTCTGGATATGAGTATATGCATGTTGGCAGTGTGTCATAGGAGGGGTGTTGTGCGGTATGTTTGTGTTAGGTTTGCCAACTGGCTCCAGATGTGCCCAACAGGCTTGATCCAGTCCTGGGATTATCCCATTGCATGCAGGGATATTTAGTTCTGAATTCTTCATTGCACTCCATAAGAAATGGAAAACTACAAGTCCTTGCATGCAAAGGGGTAAACCCAGGACTGGATCAACCTGTCGGGCGCATCTGGAGTCAGTTGGCAACCCTAGTTTGTGCATGCATGTCTGTAGTGTATTGCATCCGCTTAGTCTCCTGCTGTCCATGTTTCCTTACTATTCCTCTAGCTGTTGTGTTGTCTGTTTTGATTAGATTGTAAGCTCTGAGATCAGGGACCATCTTTTACATGTTTCTGTACAGTGCTGCGTACGCCTTTAGCACTATACAAATGATAAGTAGTAGTAGTAATAGTAGAAGTATTGTGTGTGTGTGTGTCATTTGGGGTATCATATACTGTTTTTGTGTGTGTGTGTGTGTGTGTGTGTTATGGGGGTGTTGAATGCTGTGCTTGTGTGTATGTAGCATGGCAGGAGTCATGTAGTGTGTTTGTGTGTGCGTGTCATGGGGGAGTGTTGTGGTATGTTTGTGTATGTGTGTCAAGGGGGGTATTGAGTAGTATGTTTGTGTGTGTGTGTGGGGGGGGGGGGGGACAAAGGAGCCAGTGCAGTAGATGGTGGTCAACAGACTTTATTAAAATCCCAACGAGTTTCGGCCATTTTGGCCTTCCTCAGGGGGTGCAAGCCTGTATGTGCATCATAAGAGTGTTGGGTGGGGATGTGTGTATGTGTCATGAGGGTGTTGGGTGGTGTATTTGTGGAAACACAGGCTTCTCTGTCCCTTGTACGTTTCTCTGTTCCCCCACTCCCTCTACTTACCACCTTCTTGCACTATTTCTCTTCCCTACTTTTTGCCATTCTTCCTCCTTCACTGCCACCCACTCATGTACTTTCCTTTCTCTGCTTTCCCTGCTCTCCCTTTCATACCCTCCTTCCCCCTCTCCCTTCTCACACTTTCCAAATTTCACTCCCCCCTTCACTCTTCCTTCTCTCTGCACCTGCCCACTTTACTTCCCTCCGCTCTCTGACCCTGCTCCTTTCTTTATGCTCTGTCCCTGTTCAGACTCTTTGTTTTCTCCTCTGAAGTCAGCCCATTCCTTTTGCTGTGCCCCTTCACCCCTCCATTATCTATTCCACTCTTCATCTCTAACCCCCCATCACCCCTTCCCTCTTTGTTCTTCCTCACTAACCCCACTCCTCCCCTTCTCTGACAGACCATGGTTCAGCGCTGGAGAGTGCTGGGGACTCCTGCCAGCACTTCGGGGGTGTCCTTCTCTCTCTTTGCTGGTGGGAGCTGGGGACTTCCACCCGCTGTTCAGTGTGCTCTGCTCTCTTTTCACAGGCAGGAGTTGGGAACTCCCACTGGCACTTTGGGGTCCACTGTCCTCTCTTTATGTCGATGGGAGCTGGGGACTCTTGCCATTGCTTTGAGGCTGCTCTACTCTCTGTCTGAGGAGCTGGAATCTCCTGACAGTTCTCCCGGGGCTGCAGTCCTCTCTTGGGCCAGTGGGTCCTGGGAACTCCTGCTCGATCTTGACATTTCACGCTGTTCTGGAGAAGGTTTATGGATCAATTTATTGGTGGCACATGTGCCAGCAAACAAATGTATAGACAGCCAGACAAACAGGCAGACAGACATACAGATGGAGCCTTCCCAACAGGCACTTTTGCTTATGTGAAGTATGAGAATATATCTAACCATGAGATGCTACTATCAAAAGATTTGAAAGGATGGATTTTACATCTTAAGCACAGACTTTCATTGTCCGAAGGCAACAGGTATTGTCATGCTTCTCCACTACTAGTTGGTAGAAGGTGTCAGATCTCTTAGGGCTTCCTCATAGATGCTCTTTGGTGCAGCATGGCCCCTGCCTATTCTTTATGGGGTCTTACTCTCTATGCCTCCCGTTCTACTTGTAGGTCTCAGAGGGGTGTTAGGCTTCCTCAGTTTGACTGGGCTCAGTTTGGCAATAAGTTCAGGCTCACTATCAATCCTTACTCCACTTCTGTAGCAGTACTCACACTCTCCCAGGATATGTGGAGCTTTCAAGGGAAAAAGAGCTTCTCTCCCTAGGACTGGACTGGTCATGATGAGTCCTGATATTCCCTTAACTGGCTCCACTCCTGGAGGGTGGTGGTACTGGTGATCACCATCCAATATGGACCTCTGCAACATGGCAGCAAGGTGCAGTGGCTGGTGACATGCCCAAGGCTTCTGCTGTGGACCATAGATCAGTGGGAACTGATGATGCTTCTTGGGAATCTAAAGACTCCTCTGACTTATAGAGGGATTCTCTGCAGTAGAAGCAGTTTAAGACCATTGATTGCACCGGTTGATATTAGTGCAATGCTGATATTTTGCCCAACCAATAGTGATTTCATCTTTCATTGTGGACAACAAGAGGGCTCGTATGTTGTGGGTCATATTAGTCGCATCCTGGGCCCACAGCTTGGCAGCTGGCTGGGGTCTTCCCAGGTACCTCACAGATAACCTGTTGTCCCGCTCCTCTTTCCTTCCTCTGGATTGGGTGGACTTTAGGCCTCTGATCTGTTTTGGGCCTGCTCTCTCCTGTTCCTTGCAGTGCCTTCCCTTGCTTGGCACATTGGGTCCTCCTTGCAAAGATGATGCCAGTCCTCCAGGACATAGCTTAAAACAGCAGCATCCTGCACATGCTTAGCGGCTCTATGATTGAGTGGGCTTTGACACGACACATGACACTGATGTCACTCACTTTGGTGTGAACTTGTTACTGATGATGTGTACATTCCCTGTGTAGGCATGCAGACTCGAGTCTAATGGTGGGAATGGCTATCTGCTGGTGGGAATTGTGGTCAATTTCAATTTGCCAAAGCCATCAGGAATTCTGAAATGATATAGTAACAGTGATAAAATCTGCAGTTTTCTTAAAAATGCTACAAATCCCTGCTGCTTCCACTATTCAACACTTTTGCACATGCAGAGGCTCCTTTCTGCTTGCTCCACCTGCTCTCTGTTAGAACTTCATGGTTCAAGGTCAGCACAGTTCCAAAAACATATTAACTAACTAATCCAGATTTCATTTTTTAAGCCAAAAACCACCATTTACAAATTGCATCAGAGCGGTTTACATAGTTATATAAAAGATGACATCAAGGAAAAGAACTCCCTATATTTAAAAGGAAAGCAAGAGAGCAAAAAGCAGACAAAGGGGTATGTTTACTAAACTGTCTTAATGTGCGCTCTGTAACGTTATTGCGCGATAAGGTACCTTATCGCGCGATAATGGCGCTTTACAAGGCGCACAGGTACCTTATCGCGTGATAACGCGCGCTGCGGCGCAAACGAGCGCTGAAGGCGGGGAAAGGCTCCCGGAGGGCGGAGAAAGGCTCCCCAGGGGTGGAGAGAAGGGGTCAATGGGTGGAGAGTGGGAGGGGAGAGGCTCCCTGCACACTAACGCTGTGAAATCTGAGGCTCAAAACTAACGCCAGTGAAACCCTGGCGTTAGAGCTGATTTAAAGGGAAAAGAAACCATTTCCATCAGCAATGTACAGCAAAACCAGGGAAACCTACAAAAAAGTGATAAGTGTGATACATGTGCACGGAACAAAAGAGCAAATAAACCTTGAAAATGTGCAGAAGAAAATGTAAAAATAAAATAACCAAGCTGGCCAATAGTGATATCAATGGGAAACATAAAAAAACACTCCCAAGAAAGCTCCAAAAAAAAGATATGAATTTTGGAAGGGTCTATGCTCCGTCCCCATACAAGGTGAATGAGCCCACAGTGTAATTGCGCTGAGCAGGGTTTCCGACTCCATCGGCCAGGTGTCCTATGGCGTGCACATGTTCCACAACAGCAGGGCGGGCATGTTGGAATGGGCAACTGGACAGATGCTGGAAAAGGGGACACAGAAGGCTGCAGGCGGCACATGCTGCGGTGCAGCTGGCGCACAGTGCGGACTAGGGTGATGCCTAGCTGGCCCATAGGAATGCTGAAACAGTAGAGCAGCCAGATAGCTACTGCTGAGGGCCCAACATGGGCACGAGTGTGCTTCCCACAGTGTCACAGGGGATAGTACCCAGCAGGTACCCCGAAGGGCACGGAACATTGGCATGCAGTGCTGGGGGGAAGCGTGGACAGCTATGCAGGCACCCCTACTCCAGAACCAGCACCATAGGCAGCTGTCTAAGTGCACTCTGGATGGCCTGAGACTGCGCTCCACCAGCACCATCAGCAGAAGGGCATGTCAGCATGGTGGCAGAGAGATACTGGTGGTGGAGGGGGCAGTGGCAGCTGCCCAGAGCAGACCGTGGCCTAGCCCTGTGTAGGTGGGTGCCATGCACTGCAAAAGACAGGCCCTGTCTGATGAACAGTCATGGCATCACCAGGGAATGCACTGTCTCTGTGGCAACACAGTGGTGCAGTGCACACAGCCAGTGTGTTCAGAAGCAGAAGGTCACAGGTTCAAGTCCCAGCTGTGGTTCCTGCCAACCCAGTCCCCATATTTTACCCACTGCTAATACAGACAGAACCTTTATTGCAGATGATGTAAACATGCCCAAAATACCTACATTTTACCCTACAGAGCACAGACACCATAAACATGCGCATTACCTAGAGCAGGGTCTCCCAAATGCAGTCCTGGAGGGCCAAAGACCATTCAGGTTCCATGCTGCCTCTAATAAAGATGCCTGTTCTGCATTTCTATGCACCGCCCCCATGGTATGCAGATGTATCTCATGCATATTCATGAGGGGCAGCATGAAAACCCGAACAGTGTTTGGCACACCAGGTGACCAGGACTGAAGTTGGGAACCTCTGCCATAAAGCAGCAGCCAACAGGGGCAGACACACCCGCACCCACAAGCTCCATTATCCAATGCCTCCTGGAGAGGCAGGACATTGGGCTCTGTGTGCATCTCCCAATACTAGCACTTGCATACCTTAGCAATGCCACCCTAAACCTGGGAATATGGTACACAGCTATCAAAAGGTTGCTATGATTACTGCCAGATAGCAATTCCGAAGTTAAGTACAATTTTCTGATTGAGCTGCATCATGGCAACCTTTCTGATGTCTGTGGAATGTGCTACAGGTCTTGTGTCTGACAGTGTTTACCACCCTGGGGAGTGACCCCAACAGTATTGCGTACCATAGCCATGCCTGCACTGTGCCCAGGACTGGAGCGGTGGCCAGGGCTGCCAAACACCTCTATAGTTGTACAATGCTGGCATAGGTGTGGGAGTGTGTGTCTGTCTATCCAGTGTGTGGTGGCTGCAAACACCCTCCACAGCCCACACTGCCAGCTCTGTTGCCACTATTGGCCTGCCAATGTGCATAATGAGGAGCAAGGTACCATGGGTATAGCCCGGACAGGGTGGCCTGGCCAGGATGCATCTGCACAGGGCATAGGGCAATGGCTGGGACTTTGTAGTGCCCGGCCACCACCTGCACAGACAGGGTGGCCACAACATGTCCTGCTGGGAGATCACTCTCACCCTGACTGAGCAGTGACCACAGCATGGCTAGGTTCCCCCATAGTGCTATATAGTATTTCTCTCATGTGATATTTCTGGGTTCCCTTTTGGGGCCCAATCACTGATTTATCTGCTTAGTGTGTATGCTGACATCCCAGTTCTGGGTGCGTGCATGCATCTCCTCCAGGGACATGCACTATGGACTAGCTAGCAGACTGTCTGCAGCTAGTATGTGTCTTGTAGGAACACCTTTTATCTTTATCTTTATTAAACATTTTATATACTGCCCTTGTTGAAACATGAGGGCGGTTTACAATAAAATATAAACGCTAGCGTCAGAAAAGAAAGGAACTCCATTGAAATAAAGAGAAAGAAGGGCCAAAGGGGCCACCAGGGACACAACAATAAATCCAAAAAACAATAATCAGACAAATCTGAAGTCAAAGAACAGACCAATGAAGACTAACAAAAATTAAACAATAGTCTAAACAAGGCGGTAAGACAACAGAAAAACAGACAAACGAAGGACTACATAGGATGCCCAGGGGAGAGGTCAAATGCCTGTTGGAATAAATGGGTTTTTAATAATGTTTTGAAATTCTGGTAAGGGTGCAGCGGCTGGAGGCTTGTTGCAGGAGAATATCAGATAGTGGTGGGGCGCAGCTGAGCATTTCCAGGCCTAATGTCTGTCTGCTATTGCTTTATGGATGTGTACAGAGCTGCATTGACTGCCCTGTAGAGTGTCTATTCCCCAGCAGGACTGGGGTTGATGGTCCCCTCTACTGCCACCATTGCAGGGAGGTAGAATGTGGATCTGTTGGTGGGAGACCCTGTTTTCCACCCTCAGCCCCAGAGGGTAGGGTGGGTTGGGTGGTGGTACATAATCTGCCTATTTATTTATTTATTTACATTCTCTTATATACCGCACTATTCTGCATCAGTGTGGTTTACATTGAACAAATTGAAATTACATTGAACAGGGCATTATAACTTGGAGATAACCATTTTACAGGGAACATGGGCTATGGAGGGTTAAGTGGCTTGCCCAAGACCACAAGGAGCACCTGTGGGACTAGAAACCCCAGTTCTTCCGGCCCAAGGTTGCTGTTCTCTAGTGGGATTTGAACCCCTGACCTTCCGGCCTGAAGTACCTTGCCCCGACCACTAGGCCACTCCTTCACTGCCTATGGGTCCATAAGGGCTAAATCTGACTGAGAAATACAGATGTATCCAAGGTGTGTCTGCAGCAACTACCTATCTCACACACTAGCACTGCTGGTGACCTGCAGCATGGCCTATTTCTGCTATGGAAGGTGCTGTGGACCTGGTGCTGGGCGCCCCACCTCACCCTCAGGGTGAGCACAGTACCCGTACAATGTGAAGGTGTGTAGTTACTCTGTGCCAGTAACACACATGGTCAGTTCCCCTCTACCAGGCCAATGTGCTGTGGGGGTGCATACCCCATCTTGTGATCATCTGTAGACTGCTTATTTGCATGTGCAGTGCATCATGGGTATGGGTGGGTTAACCCTATCCTGGTGATCACAGCAGACTGTTTGTGTGGTGACATGCAGTCCTTCTGCAGCCAGCCAGGGGTTTGTTAGCAGCTATAGAGCTGTTGCCCACTGTTTACTTCACTGCCTGTGGAGCCAGAGGTCATGGGTTCAAACCCACTGTGGGGTTATTTGATAGGGCTGTCCAAAGCATTGTCTTTTTTTAATGTACATTAGTGCTGCCAGCAAAAACACCCTCAGAGTATTGTAACCATAAGGTGCCTCAGAAGGCGCTTTATAGGGCGCCCTATAAAGCGCCTTCTGAGGCACCTTATGGTTACAGTCCATATAAGGTGCCTTATAAGGTGTCCTATGGAGCGCCTTATAGGGTGCCCTATAGGGGACATTATAGGGTGCCGTGGCAGACAGTGCACTTTATAATGTGACCTATGGAGTGCCTTATAGGGTGCCTTATGCGGCACCTTAGTTTACGGCATGTGAGGGTGTGTTTGCTGTGTAATTAAAATACAAATAAAATGCCTCAAGAAACAATACTTACATATCAAAGCTGATGCCTCAGCCAACCTTATGCATTAGGCACACTGGGGGATCAAACTCATAACCACGGTATCATCAGTCAGTGAATTAACCATTTTGCTACACCTCTGTTTCTGTGTGTGCATGTCTGTGCGCCTACTTAAGAGTACCGCGCGTTAACACGCTTAGCGGCGCTTCGCCCGATAATGTGCGCAGCAGCGCGCGTTATCGCGCGATAATCCCGTTTTGCTACTTTAAGACTGAAACGCCCACTCCTTTTATGGCAGCCTGCACACTATCGCCGGGCGCACGTTAAGACGGTTTAGTAAACATACCCCAAAGTGTCTGTTAGATGCCAATCCTAGGTACCAGATTGTGCACTAATTCTGTAGCCCCTACCTCAGAGTTGCCATTAGCCAGTTTTCAGGAGTGAGATTTTTTGCCTGTTTTGTTTTAAATTTGCATTGCAAGGTGGTATGGTACTTGTAATCAGTGTTGCAGGTCCCATATTGCATCAGGATAAGATTGTCAGAAATCCAGAAATGGTATAAAATCTCACTCCTGGAACTAGGTAACTTGGCAACTGGTCTGGGAGTCCTCTGTGCATCTCTGTTTTGCTATGTGGCAAACTGGGGGGATGACTTCACAGAATTAATACTGTATTTGGCAAGTTTCATTATCTGGGAATTATTAATTCTAGGTCAGAATCCATTTAACTGGGAGACCATTGGCTCCTGAGATACACTCACTCCGTACCCCACCTCTTCCAATATCTTTGTCCAGACCAGGTTGTGTTCTGAACCAAAAGTCTACTGAAAATCTTTAAGAGTCAAAACAATATTGAAATAACTGGAAAAATAACATATGTTCTTCAGGTGCAGCAGGAATCAGTCCTCACATATGGGTGATGTTGGCACTGACGGAGCCCGCACGAAGCATTTCTCCAGCTTTCAAAAAAAGCCTTCAGGAATGTTACCACGCATGCGTGGACCCTTCCTGCTCATAGGTGCCATCTTGCTCAGTCAGATGACATAGCTAGGCACTGTCGCTGCGGGACTCGCTGTCCAGACAGTAGTGAGCTGCAAATGTATGACTTGAAGACCATGTGGCAGCCTTGCAGATTTATGTCACCAGCATTGAGCAGGTGTTGGCCACCAACGTGGCCATCACCCTCACGCGATGCGCTGTGATCCTGTTTTCCAGAGAGAGGCCAGCTCACCCATAGGCGAGGGCAATACAGTCCACCATCCAAGTGGACAGAGTTCGCTTAGTTATGGGGAGCCCCAATCTACTGGGGTCATAAGACACAAAAAGATGAGGAGCTTTGTGATGGGCCTGAGTCTGCTGCAGGTAGAAGGACAGGGCCCCCTTACCGTCCAGTGTATGACGTATTAGTTCCTCCCTGCCGGCGTGAGGCCATGGGAAAAAGATGGGAAGGACCACCTCTTGGTTGAGGTGGAAGGGAGATACCACCTTGGGGAGGAATTTTGGGTGTTTGCGGAGCACCACCCTGTTCTTATAGAACTTTGTATATGGTGGATCCACCACCATGGCCTGGAGTTTGCTCACTCTTCGAGTGGGCCTGAGGGCCACCAGAAAAGCTACTTTCCAAGACAGGCATCTTAAGTGGTAAGTGGCCAGGGGCTCAAACGATGGCCTGGTGAGTTGGGAGAGCACCACATTAAGGTCCCATTCCGTCACAGGAGGGCAGAGAGGGGGACTGGACAACAGGAGGCCCCAGAGGAACCTGGAGATCAGGGGCTGACTCGAGTGGTTTCCCCTTAATAGGGGGGTGGTGAGCGGCAATGGCACCCAGATGCACCCTCACCAAATTAGACTTTAGACTGGTGTGCAATAGGTGCAATAGGTACTGCAGTACTATTTGCACATGGCAAGAGAAAGGATTCTCCTCCTTCTCTGCACACCAGATGGAGAACCTTCTCCACTTAAAGGCATATGCCGGTCTGGTGGAAGGTTTTCAGGAGGTCAGCAGGATCTCCTCAACTTCTCCTGGAAGATTGAAAGGGGCTAACACTTCCCTTTCAGCAGCCACGCTGTCAGCGCTAGCGACCCCAAATTGAGGTGCAGGAGGGAACCCTCCTCCTGGGGCAAGAGGTCTGGATCCCGACCCAGTGGAGCTGGGAGTGCCACTGACAAGGCAAACAGCAGAGGGAACCAGGGATGCCTAGGCCACCTGTGGGCGATCAATATCACTGCTCACTCTGAATCTTGAAGAGGATCTTGGCCACCAGGGGAGTCAGTGAGAAGGCATAGAGTAAGCCTTCAGACCACAAGATCAGGAAGGCATCCACCGCCACTTTCTCCGGGTGCGGCTGGTGTAAGCAGGAGAGGGGCAGTTGCGTATTGTCTGGTGAGGTGAATAGGTCCATCATGAGCCTACTCCAGAGGTGGAACAATCTTCACATCACTCTGGGATTCAAGTGCCACTCGTGTGGGTGGATGACTCTGCTCAGCCTGTCCGCTAGGCAGTTGTCCTGACCTGAGAGGTACACTGCTCGCAAAAGCATGTTGTTGCACACTGCGAAGGAGAGGAGATCCATCGCATGCTGGCAGAGGGAGTATGAGCCCATGCCTCCCTGCTTATTTACATAAAACATGGCAACCTAGTTATCTGTCTGGATCAGCACAGGTCGGTGGTGCAGGTGGAGGCGGAATGCTCATAGGGCTAGGAAGATGACCCTGAGTTCCAGGAGGTTGATCTACAAGATTGACTCCTCCTGAGACTAGCTGCCTTGTGTGCTGCGGTCTCCTCAGTGCGCCCCCCACCCCAGGAGGGAGGCATCTGTGGTCAGGATCCTCTTTGGTATGGGTGACTGAAATTGCATTCCTGCCCAGAGATGGCGCAAGGACTGCCACCACTTGAGGGATTCCATCAGCTGGCAGGTGACTCTGACCCTGTCCCATAGCCTGCCCTTGGCTTGATTCCACTGAGAGTGGAGGCACCAATGGGCTGTCCACATGTGTAAGCGGGCTAAGGGCATGACTTGGACCGTTGAGGCTATATGGCTCAGCAGGCGGAGGATGAGCCGAGCTGGAACCGACCAGCGGATCTGCACCTGTCCTGCCAGTTGCATGAGGTGATCTGCCTTCTCCCTTGGGAGGATGGCCTTGACCTGCAAGGTGTCCAGCTGAGCACCAATAAACTCCAGACTTTGGGTATTTGGGGTAGTTGATAATGAACCCCAGGTGCTGCAGGAGAAGGGTCGCATGCTCTGCAGCCTAACTGACCTCTGAGGACATGCCCCCCCCGATCAGCCAGTTGTCCAAGTAGGGGAAGACAAAGGCCCCCTGTAAGCATAAGTGGGCTGCTACCACTGCCAGACACTTGGTAAAGACTCTTGGTGAGGATTCTAAGCCAAAGGGCTGCAGCCTGTACTGGTAATGCCCTCCTTCCACCACAAACCTTAGGTACTGCCAGTGAGAAGGATGGATTAGGATGTGTGTGTACGCATCCTTTAAGTCTAAGGAGCACAGCCCATCTCCCTGGTGGAGGTAAGGTATCAGTATTCCAAGGGAGAGCATCTTGAACTTTTCCCTCACCAGAAACTTGTTTAAGTTTCGCAGGTCTAGAATGGGCCTGAGGCCCCCAGTTCTTCTGGAGACAAAGAAGTACCTTGAGTAGAAGTCTTTCCCCCATAGGTGCTGGAGTACAGGCTCCACTGCATTGTCCCTGATCAGACCTGTGAGCACTGCGAGCAAAAGGGTCTGGTGAAGGAGAGGTCGCACCAGCTCTCCTGGGAAGAACCCAGGTGGTATCTGCTGCAGGTGGAGGAGGTAACCCTCTCTCACCACCTGGAGTACCCATTGGTCTGAAGTGACTTTGGCCCACCTGTGGGAAAAGAGTGCCAGGCCGCCCCCTGTGGGCTGTTGAAGGCTTCCCGGTGGAGGGGAGGCCCTGCCCTAGGAGTCAAAAGCTCCCCCTTGTTGGGTTGGAGCTGGGGCCTGGGGCTTTTGAGCCTTGGGCTTCTGAATTCCCTGGTCTTGTTTTGCTAGGGTGAGAATCCTGCTGTTGTCCAGAGAAGGACTGGAAGTGGTGATCCTGCTGAAAATGCCCCTTTTTCCCTTGGAACAGGGGCCTCTTCCCCAAGGCCTTTTTGCGGGGAAAGGAAGAGGTCTTCTTCGAGACCCTTTGGCAGGTCACCACCTCGGCCTCTATCTTGGCTGCCTTGTTGGTCATAGATCCTAGCCTGTGCAGGGGACATCGAGCAGCTTGTCCTGTATCCACTGATCGAGGTCCGAGGACTGTAGCCAGGCCTGGTGTCGAGCACCAATGCCTGTTGCTGCTACTTGAGCTGCTGACTTGAATCCATCATAGGCCGCCCAGAAGAGGAACTTTGAGCAGTCCTTGATCCCGGAGGTCAGAGCTTGGAACCATTGGAGAAGTTTCCCGGCAAGCCCTATCAAAAGCCCAGACAACTCCAGGGTCAAGGCCTTTAAATACACGCCTAAGTAGAGTTCAAAGGCCTGGATTCAACACCCCAGCATCAAGCCCTGGTAGCACTTGCGCCCAAGGGCATCAAGGGCTCTGGCATCCCTACTAAGGGGGACAGAAGAATAATTCTTCTGGCTTTTGAGTTTCTGCATGGTTGACTTGACAATCATAGAATCATGTGGAAGATGCCGGCCCCTTCTTGATGCGATAGATGGCATTGAGGTATCGGCTAACCACTGGCACCGATGCCGAGGTCTTCCACATTTGCAGTAGCAGCCGCTCGAGGATCAGCTGCACTGGCACCGTGCGAGTTTTCTTAGGTGGAGACTCAAACTGGAGAATTTCCAGCTCTTCGGTCGGTGGGTCTTCCTCTGTCTTGGTTTGTACCGAGAGGACCGGGCCATGTCCCAGACAAAGTCGTGGAAAGCCACATCCTCCGGAGGAGAATGGTACCGAGGCGCTGGGGGAGACGGGTTTGAAGGGATGTCTCGGTGCTGTCTGATTTCTGGGGAAGCCTCGTTGTCGGTCTCCCACTCGGAGTCGAGGGGAGACAATGAGTCCGAGGCCCATGCTGATAGATCAGGGCACTCCTGAGGACCTGGGATCTGAGTCACAGAAACTGGCTGGGGAGGATCGGATACTCGAGAAATGGGACTGGGATCTCGACTGGGGCCAAGGACTTACCCGAGGTTGGTGGCGCTCGGAGCTCAGCTCGACATCTGGGGACTCTCCTGCAATTGGGGGCCCAGTTGTCGGGGCAGATGATGCGGACGAACCTGCCATCATTGCCTGCTGAATGGCCAAGATAGAAGTGATGTTCTGCTCCATTGCTGCCATTCTGGATTCCAAGCCAGATGGCTCTGCAGCTTTCGGCACAGGCACCAAGGATCTCGGGCTCAGTGCCGGCACTCTTGCAAGTACATCCTTGACAAGGATATGGCCTCAAGGAACCTCACCGGCCGAGGAATCCTTTTTGAGGACCTTGGTGGGACATTTCTCAGAGTCGCCCGAGTCCCTTCGAGCGATTTTACCAGGTTTCTCTGGCAGAACCTCAATGACTTCAAGGATTTTTTCTTTTTTTGCTCAGGATCTGAGGCCTTCTCGGAGGAGCCGCAGCCACGGGACTCCGAGGACGCTTGGCCCGTGCGGGAAGTGCTAGGCTTGGAGCTCGGTGTTGGGGAATCCAGTGCCGAGTCAGACCTCAAAAACATTTTCCTCTGCAATTCAGACTTCTTTTTGTTGGTTTTAGGCATCATCGCCTTGCACAGGTCGCAGGAGGTGCTATCGTGGTCTGGTCCCAAGCAGCGTAAGCAGCACCCTTGGGTGTCGGTGACAGACATGGTTTGACTGCAGTGGTCACATTTTTTAAACCCACCGGGGGACAAGTTGGGAGACATCTGGCTGGGGTCAACGACCCCCAGGCGAAAAAGTTCACAAACACCGGTTGAGGTGAACCTCGATCAAAAAAGAGGGAAATGAGCCAAGAGTAGCACTGGGCCTGGTGCTGGCTCGAGGCAGGAAGAGGAACCAGTATGCAAACTGGGAACAACTAATTTTCAGGATAATTAGCAAGTACTTTTTCTGGGAATACAGGACAGATGTCCATTGGGCTCCACGGAAAAAAGTAGACTGAGCAAGATGGCACCCTTGGGCAGGAAGGGGACCACACATGCGTGGTAACATTCCCAAAGGCTTTCTCTAAAAGCTAGGGAAATGCTCCGCATGGGCTCCATCAGCACAGACGTCACCCATATGTGAGGACTGGCTTCCTGCTTGTTCCTGGAGAAACAATCCTCTCCTTCACCCCACAAATACCTTCTAGAGCTGAATGCTGGACTCAGACATGATCACAGACGCTTCACCCTATAGAATCTGGCTCTCTGTGTCTCTGATCCAAGGTAGTCCACTGTATCCTCTTCCTTCCCATTTTCAAGGATCAGTGAAAGCCTTTCCTTCTGGATATTTAGAGGCTGTCCTCTTTTACTTCTGATCCTGCGTCTCCTTAAGGAAATTTGGTGACGTAAGCTGCCCTTGTCATTATATCTGAGTTGGTTCACTGGCTGGGTTAACCAGAGACCTCACCCCCTCTCTTATGGTATCATGGCAGCTAGAACCAAAGACACCTGCTGTGTTGGTACAGTGGCTTAAAGCAACATTTTACAAAGGATGTCCAAGTACAATCTGGGACATCAAAGCCAGAACATCTGAAGAAAAAACAGGCACGTGCAAGTTCAGGCATGATTTCAGAAACATGGATGTGCCCAATATAGATGTCTTTGGAGATATCCCCATTATAGCAGTTCAGAACAGGGACATCTAAGAGCCTAATGGCTAAAATTGTGGGTTAGAAGCAGGGTGGCCAGGGTTCACATCCCAGTATGGGCCTTTATGATCTTAGGCTAGTCACTTAATTCTCCATCTTCTCTGCACTCTTTAGATGTTTTAAGGCCACAATAAACACTTTCCTGATGCATGTTCGTGCCTAAAGGAAGTCTAAACATGGACATGCCTGCAGACGTCCCCAATGTTTCTGAAATCAAACTGGGATATCAAAGTTCATTGGACCTCCCCAGACATACCTCCACCATGCCCCATGCCCCATGCCTACTTGGACGCCCCTGTCCAGGAGACATCCATGGCTCTGGAGATGTCTCCATGATTTTGACGTCCAAATCATGACTAAGGCTTTTAAAATGACCCCCTTAGCCAGCAAAAGATAGGAAACTACCTTTGGGTTTGGTCTTTATACCAGTCAGGTTTCCCTCCAAATGCAGTCTCCTCCCACCATTACTTCACTGGTCAGGAGAACCCTCCCATATTCTGGAAACACTGGGTGCATAAAAGGTCACAACATCATATTTTAGTACAGCCAGTAGGGGGTCTCTGCCATCCCACTAAGGCAGAATTTAGAAGTCTTTATGCACACATATATGTTGCAAGATTGGCACTTAGATGTGTAAAGCCCTGAATGATGCAACTCTTTTTTTTGAACATGTTTTGTTGTGAAATGGCTGTTGTCACTAGGGGTCATTCCAATCCTCGTTTAGCTGGATCACACCAGCAGGAACAGAGCTCCCCACACATATAGCTGACTTGTGCGTGGAGCTCTGTTTGTGTGTGGGAGGGGGTGGGCGGCGACTGACCCTGGATGTACAGGGCCAATTCAGAAGTTGGCCCTGTATGTCCGGGGTCTGCAATGTAGACAGGTGACTTATTCCACCTTGGAGGTAGAATAAGTCCCCTTGATGAAGGGATAGGACCCTGAAGACAAGGTGAGGGGGCACAGGAGGTTCCCCGCAGCCCGAACCTGGCCTTGGAAGGTCCGATTGTGGGTCTGGCTGCAGGGAATGTAGGATTTGCCACCACTGCCGGGAATCGCGGCTTGTGAATGGAGCCAGGGCCGGATTTACCTATACGCCATGTACACCATGGCGTAGGGCCCACAGCCGGCAGGGGCCCACAAAAAAAGAACCAGGTAATTTTTTTTAAACTCAATTAAAAAAAAAAACCTGGTGGCTGCCGCCGCGGGGCCCCCTCTGCTGCCGCGGGGGCCCCGTCTACAAGCTGAAGCGGTGCGGTCGGGTCGGGTCGGGTCTCTCCCTCCCTCGCTCCCTCCCTCGCTGCAGGCTGCGAGAGACGCGAAGATAGAGCGTCTCCTCGCGTCTGTGTTAAGCCCGCAGGGGCTGATGGGATTTCCCATCAGCCCCTGCCGGCTTAACACAGACGCGAGGAGACGCTCTCCCTTCGCGTCTCTCGCAGCCTGCAGCCTGCAGCGAGGGAGGGAGGGAGAGAGACCCGACCCGACCCGACCGCTTCAGCTTGTAGACGGGGCCCCCGCGGCAGCAGAGGGGGCCCCGTGGCGGCAGCCCCCAGGTTTTTTTTTAAAATTAAATTTTACTTTAGGCCGGGGGGGGGGGTAGGACTGGTAATGGGCTATGGGGGGGGGTAGGACTGGTAATGGGCTATTGGGGGGGCTGGGGCTGGAAATGGACTGGGGGGGGGTAGGGCTGGTAATGGGCTATTGGGGGGCTGGGGCTGGAAATGGGGCGGGGCTGGGCTGGGCTGGGCTGGGGGGGGGTCAAGGCTAGAGGTGGGCTGATGGGGTTAGGACTGGTAATGGACTGTGGGCTGTTGGGGGGCTTAGAACTGGCAATGGGCTTTGGGGGGGTTAAGACTGGTAATGGGCTGTGGGCTGATGGGGGCTGTCTTGTAATGGGCTATGGGGGGGCTAGGACTGGAAATGGGCTTGGGGGTTAAGACTGGAGGTGGGATCATGGGGTTAGGACTGGTAATGGGCTGTGGGGGGGGGTTAGAACTGGTATGGGCTTTGGGGGGTTAAGACTGGTAATGGGCTGTGGGCTGATGGGGGTTGTCTGGTAATGGGCTATGGGGGGCTAGGACTGGAAATGGGCTGGGGGGTGAAAAACTGGAGGTGGGATGATGGGGTTAGGACTGGTAATGGGCTGTGGGCTGATGGGGGGGGTAGGGACTGGCAATGGGCTATGGGGGGCTGACTGGAAATGGGTTGATGGGGTTAGGACTGGAAGTGGGCTGATGGGGGGTTAGGACTGGTAATGGGTTATAGGGGGGGCTTAAACTGAAAATGGGGTGATGGGGGGTTAAGGACTGAAAATGGGGTGATGGGGGGTTAAGGAAGGACTGTAAGTGGGGTGATGGGGGGGCTAGGACTGGTATTGGGTTGGGGGGTTGCTAGGACTGGAAATGGGCTGATGGATGGCTAGGACTGGAAATGGGCTGATGCAGGGACTAGAAGGGAATGGATGCTGGGTGAGGCTGGAACTAGAAGGGAGCTGATGTTGGGGGGAGGATTAGAATGGGATGGGGCTGGAAGAGTAAAATGGAGAAGGGAAAAATATTTTGTGTGGGAGGGATAAAAAAATCTACAATTGGCCGGGTATTGGGAGAGTAAGTGGGGATTGAGGATGGAGGGGTAAAATTTGAGTGGATGAAATAGGAATGAGGAAAGAGCAAAAGGAGAAAGATTAGTATGTTAAAGCAGATGTAGAGAGAGAATGGAAAAAAATCTAGAAGAGAGAAGAAAGGACAAATGGACAGCAGACGATGGAGAGTTAGCAGAAGACACGAAGAAACCAGAAGAAAGTGGCTGGAGCAATTGCAGCTGAAAAAAATGCACAAAAGGTAGAAAAATATCTCTTTATTTTGAATTTATTAATTGGAATATGTCAGCTCTGGTAAATGTGCATCATTAACATCTGCGCTTTGTTTAGTACAAGAGCAAATTAATGTATAGTTTTATTTCTACAGTGTTGTACATTCCAAGTTTGGCTTTTGGGATTCCCAGTTTAATTATTGTCTTCCTATTTCTAAATTGTGATTACTTGTTTGGTGATGGTCTATGTTCTGCATGTGTAACTGAGCTGAGGTGTTCTGTTTATATAATTCCTATTTGACATTGCCACTTGTTCTCTTTCCCCAGTAGGTCATGTATTGTTGTTCTCTGAAATGTATTGGTTTAATATTTGCAGTGTTGCCTTTTGATTGGTAGAGTATGGTGCTTTGTGAGTCCTGGTAGTGCTGTTAGGATACGGCGGGTTTACTATGGGCAGTGTTTGTAGTAGTTCCTAATGTGTCTGGCAGTTGGCACTGGATTATAGTAATGTAGAAATCTTTTAGTCTTTCTTTATCCATACACTCATTAAGAGGCACGTTTACTAAAAGTTAGTATATGGTAACATTATGCAAATATTTATGCAAATGAGGCCCCTTATGCAAATGAGGTCCGCACCCCCCTTGGGCCGCCCCTGCTGGGGGCCCACAATTTTTGTTGGCGTAGGGCCTCACTCAAGGTAAATCCGGCCCTGAATGGAGCCACAGTGGCATGACAACAGGATGCCATGCCACCGCTGCTCTATTCACGAGCTAGGCTGGGCTAGCTGGGTAAGTACAGGATGTCCGGCCTGTCAGAATCGGGGCCCAGCCTCCACATCCAGGTCGATAGACTCGATTCTGATCCCATGGGCATGTCTAGCCCCTGTGGGATCAGAATAGGGTGCTACTGCTGTACACCCCGATTCTGACAGGCTGTAGAGGCAGAGGACGGGCAGATTGGAATTGGCCTCACTGGGTATGCTGGCAAATAACCATGTATTTGTCAGTGTCCTTATACGTATTTAACAAAACGCTCTGTGTTCAGCAGAGCCTTGTGTAAAATTTTTGGGGAATTGTGTATGACCCAATTTGGATGTCCCAATTCTTATCTTGACATGCTTGCAAAATGGTGCTTCAGGTATGGCTTAATTACCTGTGATGTAGCAAGTATCATAATGCACAAAAAAATCAGTGCTAATCTGGAAGTAAACTGCTGCGCTAATTCTAGCACAGTCAGCATGGAAATGGATGCCGATGAGCTGCATATGAGAATTATTTCTGATGCAGAAAACTGCACTAAAGATAGACAGTTTTCCACTTTCAGGTTATTGCTAAAACTTTAATTCCAGAGTGAAGTAATATCACTGACAGCAAAGTAAAGCTTTAACTTTCCACTGACTTCAAATGGAAGTTGATTGAAAGTTAAGAAATCAGCATGGGATCCACAAATTGGGGCCCTGCAGGTCCCAGGCATTCCTAGTCATGCAACCCTGAAAAAAGGAACATCATCAATGATATGCTGCAGAGATTGGTCCTTGGTCCAGTTGTTTTTACAAGCAATACTGCAGAGGGACTGTTGGGAAAGGTTTGCCTCTTTGAGGGTGAAACGAACTATACAACAGGGTAGACATCCAAGAAGATGTGGAAAATATGATGAAGGATCTAGCAAAGCTTGGGAAATGCTCTAGACTGAGTGTGGTAGCTGAGATCTAATGCTAAAGAAATCCGGGGTCATGCATTTGGATTTTGTAATCGCCCCAATGACACAGAAGCAAAACTGTATCCTTCTACCCTTGCCCTCCCCCTGTTCCTCCTCCTAATACTTGCACACATACCTCTTCCAACCTACAAATTAATGACTTATTGTCTGGGAAGGGTTAAGTGATACAGGCAGACACCCTTTCAAACAAGGTGAACTTTAACCTTTCATAAATCAAGGCTAAGTTTTTGAGTGGGGGGATGCAGCTGTGTGCGACATTGACATTGTTCCCACCACCAAGAGCAACAAATCCCTCTATTGTTTTCCCAGTTCATCTGGTTCCTCTTGTTTACTGCAAGAGGTTGTTTGGCAGAGGTTCCAGCCCTGGGCGAGTGGAAAGACTGTTGGCACGCACCAAGGGGGAGACTATCAATGGCTCATTGTACGCCTTAGCTTCTTCTGTAATGATATGTCAAAAAAAAAAGATATTTACTATAATTGCTGATAAAAATGGTGAGTGTGGGTGACAGCCTAAAGGTCCAGTGGTTTGTGCTCTGCACTGCCATACTGAAGACCGAATTTCTTCTTCTTTCATAATCTGCTGCTTCTTAGGTTACGAGACTTGGGAACACTGCAGAAGTATCACTCACAGGCCCTGTGACACAGCAAGTCAAATACAACTCCTAACGTGATAACTTATATTCATGCAGTGAGCAGCATATACTCAACAAGCCGTTTCATGCTCTTAATGGCAGGAGCTCTTCGCCATTCTTTCAGGATAAAACGGGGACAATAATGGTAACTAAGTGTGATAACTTCAGGCCATGCACATAGCTGCCATTACCCAGTTCTAGGAGGGAGACTTTTTCGCCAGTGCTGTTTTTGAACTTGCATCCCAAAGCAGTGTGGTATTTGTAGTCCCTGATCTTGCACACTGAAATCATCACTGCCAGTTCCATAATGCACTAGCATGGGATTATCCAAAATCCAGAACTGGCCTAAAATCTCCCTCTCGGAACTGGGTAATTTGGAAGATCTATTATTTATTTATTTATTTATTTTTACCATCCAACTGTGAACATTTCTTCGAAAAGTAAGAGGGTCTCACAAGTGAAACAGTGATGACTTGACTAGGCCAATGCCTTGATGACCACGCTGTCTGCAGTGAAGTGCTTAGAACGATTAGAGGGTCCATCTTGAAGGAAGAGACGCTGCTGGGTGAAGACATCAAGAGCTTAATGGGGGAATTTCTTCCATGAGATATTGAATCGGTATCTTAGCAGAATGCTAGGAAGCACAGATTCATCTGTGTCAGTACTGAAGCAACATCGCACCTCGCTGTGAAGGCCCAGCACTGGTAAGGGGAGACTGTGTATTGTGTAAGGCAGTGCACTTTATGAGCATTTACAATCTCACAACACCTTTCGCAAGAGTAGGAATATCACCACAAGTTCTTGGCTAAAAGCCCGCGAGGGTTATGCAATCTGGCACCTGCCTTCATTTCCTCTGAGGAATGTAGCGTTAGCTGTCTATTGAAAAATGTTTTTCTTTCCCATAAAATACCGGTAAGGAGACATCTTGAGTGTCAATCCCAAATAGTCTGTGTTTATTAATTTTAGGAATAATAATGATAATATTATTTCCTACTAGTATTTAACCAGCTCACTGAAGTTCTGCTTTGTCCTGAAAAAAATACGATTCGTGTGCTTATCAGTGTTAATTGTGTCAAAATCTTACGGGCCTTTGGCTGCCTACGTACGTGAATGTGTTAATTTTACATGGATATTACCCCTCCTACCTCCTGTCTTCTCCCTCCTACTATAACCCCCACAGCTACCCCTCAAACAATCTCTCTAGAACTTTGCTGCAGCTGCAGAGTCCAAAGACAATCAACGTTTTACTTAAATACATTTTTGAGCTAATTTGCCATGCACAAGCACTTCTTACCCTTTATAGAAAAGGAACAAAGGTGGCTTTCTGTGAGCGCGCTCTCATTTCTCTGCCTGCAGCTGTGCAGCTCTGCACTATCCTCCGTTCCACTGTTCCATTCTCTCCTGGTTCCTAAAGAGACTCGACTCCAAGTTACTGAGCCTCTACAACACAGTGCATCGGATGTTATTAATTTATTTGCCTTTATTCTGAAAGAGAAATGACGGCCAGAACTAGTGGTGGTGATGGTGGTGGAGGAGGGGGAGTCCTTCTGCTTTAGCTTTGTTTCTTGTAGTGAACAATGTTCTGTTATGGCACAATGAATCATCTCTATGACTTTTTTTTGTTCATGAGACAAGCTGCAGGTGCTGGGTTTTGTTGTGATCAGGCAAGCTTACGGAGAATCCGGGACTGCTGATAGACGTTTTGGATCTGTAACTTGGAAATATATCCTCTGTTAACTCTTTCCACAAAAATATATCAGATACCAACATAATCTAGTCCTCTCCAATTCAGTCTAATTGGACTCATCCCAACTTCACCTTGTCCTGTCCCAGCTAATTCCTGAGCTATTGCGTGAGCAAAGAATGGATAACAACCCCCAAATCTTGTAAGGGTCAATATTCAAAAGCAATTACGAATCCAGCATTGGGTACTGGCGGTATAACAACTTTTGTGTGAATTTGCTGCCCCACAGAAAGCCTGACTTTTGGCTGGACAGGTTCATCTACAATCAGGTGTTATGCAGATAAAGGACATATGGGAGCGGGGAGAAAAGTTATTACAGAGAGCAGTAGAATAGGATACAGGTGAAAGGGGATAAACTCAGGAGTAATTTAAGGAAATATTTCTTTACAGAAACAATAAAGAATGCATGCAATAGCCTCCCAGAGGAGGTGGCAGAGAGAAGGACTGTGCCTGAATTCAAGAAAGCAGGAGACAAGCACAGAGGATCTCTAAGGGAAAGGAAGGGTTTATAGAGATTAGTACTTAGTATGGATGGGCAGACTGGATAAACCATATGGCTTTTCATCTGCCGCAGGTTTTCTGTGTTTCTCTGTTTCAAAGCAGACAATAAAAATCAAATAAAAAACATGTTTTATAATCTTCTGAAATAAAGTACATTTAGACATCATAGACATCAAGTGAAATCAGTTCCAAAGGAAAGGGCCTGCACAAGAAGAGAGCCCATTTTTAGTTGATGCCAACTTAATATTAGCCAGAATGTCTAACATTTTGACTTTGTGATCACAAGCACCAGGTTGGAACATACTGTTGAACCTGCAAACATTGGAACCATTTTGAATAAGATCTTAAAAATCAGGATAAGAATTATAAACTTGATCTGCTCCTTAATGCAAAGCCAGTGCAAGGCCTCCAAAACTGGCTTAATATGTTCAAACATTTTGGTATTAGCAGTTGAGCTGCTGCATTTTAGACTAACTGTAATCTCTGTAACTGGGTCTTAAGTAGACTCAGGTAAAGAGAATTACAATAAACTAATCTACAGTATTTGCTTTGAAAGCATGTGCACTGCCGAAAGCAAAGCAGAGATAGACTATGAAGAATCTACTCAAGGGATGTAGTGGATGTCAAAAAGCTTTTTATTAAAAATGACCTGACACAGCCTGTGTTTTGGCAATTCCCCGCATTAGGGATGCTAAACATAAATACAAAAACATAATTTTATAACCACCATACATACAACAAAACGTACTGCCATAAACAAAAATTTCAAACAAGGAATAAAGTTATATAAAGAAAAAAAATCTTGAATAATAAACAAGACATAGGAGCATTGAAAACAATTTAATCCTCCATCCACAATCCTGCTAAACGATAGCCCATATAACATCAAGAAAGAAATTAAATACTTGGGAATTATACTTGATAGAAACCTTAGTATGGAACCACATCTAAGGTTACTTAACAGAACAATTTTCCATAAACTTAGAATCCTACAACCACTATGGAATATCATTATCTGATTTCAGAACGGTAGTTCAGGCTCTCATAACTCCCCACCTGGACTACTGCAATGGCATACTTCAAGGTCTACCTAAAAAGACACTCAACATTCTCCAAATGGCGCAAAATGTCACTGCATGAATCTTAAAGAAGGTGCGGGTATCAGATCATATCACCCCGATTCTCATGGATCTTCATTGGCTCCCCATACAAGTTGGCATAAAATACAAGATAATAATGACTACATTCAAAATAATTCACAACATAGCCCCATCATACCTCGCTACACTCATCAACGTACAACCCCCTAACAGGAACAGAAGGACTCCCAATCTCAACCTGTTACACGTTCCGAACACTATACTCAAGGTCAAATCTACTACAAGCAACAGAACGTTCACTTATGCAGCCCCCATTGAATGGAACAAGCTCCCAGACACTTTAAGAGCTAACAGGGACTTACAATCCTTCCGCAAAAGGAAAAACTTACTTATTCCAGGAATGTTATGACATGACATAACTTAACGCCCTCGCCTCACCTCTTCACGCCACAATACCAACAACACATACTGGAGTCCCAATCCATTTAAGTATGCTTCCTATGCTACAAACCTCAATGTAATTACTCTTTAAATAGCTCAATGTATAGAGACATTCTTGGAAGAAATACACACATCTATGTAATTACTCTGTAAATAGTTCAAAGTATCTGATCCTCACTATAGTATATAGACTTCGTGGCTTTCTATTAACATACCACGATCTGTACATAGTTCTAATCCTGTTACGTACACATTAATGTTATGATACGTACTTAGTTCTAATCCTGTTACCTGATAGATGTTATATGTACATAGTTGCAATCCTGTTATATGTGACTTCATGGTTCAAGTTAAATGTTATAATGTAAGCCGCTTCTGATCTCTAGAAGGAGCGCTATAAAAATGTAACCAACTAAAATAAATAAATAAATAAATAAAATAAATGCATACCGACATAGATTATTACAGAGTGAATTGTATCTTGTAAGAGAGAACACAAAATTCATGCCACGCTGTACAGCCTGAAACGAAATAAAATGAAAAATAAAAAATGTCTATCTATGCATAAATAAGACAAATATAGCATCATGTTTAAAACAGGGAGAAAAGCGGAACAAGTGGGGAAAGCATGCGGAGCAAAACTCATGGAATTCTTTCAAACCCTTCTATAGGGGACCTATTTGCAGATAGCTCGGGTTAACCCTTAGCCAGGTTAAGTAAGCATACCTCTATGTATGTGTCTGTGTAGTTCATGTTTGTTTGTGGTGTTCATGTGTGTGCATTCATGTGTGGCTCTTAGGAGATATCTAGAAGGCTTACTTTATCAACTTTTTCATTGGTCTGTGTTTATGTTTGTGTGTGTGTGTATGTGTAGTGTTCATATGTTTGTGTGTGTGCATGTGTGCACTCATAGTGTTCATGGGGAATTGTGTGAGGTGGTGGGGCAGTTGTGGGGGTAGGGCAGTTTTTGATGGACAGCATTTTGAGAGTTTGGGAGAGGGCGTTTGAAAGCAGCAATTCTCTAACTGCTCTTTGCGCATTTTTATGCCACAGAAGCTGCAACTCTTTTTCCCATAGAAATACAATGGGCTAGATTTTGGGGGGCTTATTTCTCTGCAACTCCTGACCAGATTTTGCCCATTTTTCAACTCAATGTGTCTTTCTACCTGTTTTTCTGACATGTGAAGTTTCATCCCATTTTATTAAATTTTCGGTTATTTTGCCCCCAAACAGACAGACAGATGGACAGATATTCTCGACTCCTTTAAACAATTCTTTCCAGCTTTTGTGGGGTTGGAAAGAATAAAAACAACTCTTTATGAAAAAAACATCACCTACAAAGGACACTAAAAGGAAATGCAACAATGCTACTGTTTGTTACATGTATACAACCCCTTTGTGCTACAGCCTTACCAAAACAAAAAAGAGCACTTTAAGGAACACAAGCATGCACTACCAGCATCAATGCAGAAGGCTTTGATATTTTTTTTTATCACCTGTGGACTATCAAATATTTATGCTCCTTTTTGAAGCCTTCTGCATTGATGCTGGTAGTAGATGCTTGTTCCTTGCAAGTGATAAATACAAGATTTACCACTTGTCCTATCCGTGCACACATAGTCAAATTAGAATCAAACTAGACACCTAAAATCTTAACTTGTTCAACAGTGGCTGGTTCTTCATTACAATTTCTGGACATGAAAATAACAAAGTGGGACAGCGAACCTACAATAGCTTAGTCATGAAGGGATTCATTTTGAGCTTATGTAAGGTCAATCAATGTTCGACTTCCATCAGACATTGATTTAGCTTGGCAATAGCCATAACTCAATCCTCTCCTAAAGGACAGTATACTTGGATGTCATCTGCATAAAACATATACTTAATTCCAGTTCTATCCAGAATCTCTGTCACAGGCTGAATATATGTAGAGACCAATTAGTTTCTGCTCCTCTAAGCAGCAGAGACCTCTAGTGGTCCTATGAATGTACTGCACTTTGACCTGTGGGGCATGTTTAGTGAAGTGCTGCAATATGCATGGGGTTCATGTGTGGTTAGCATGTGATTATACCGAGGTGGGACATAGCAGCTGTGGCAAATGCAGGGGCATGGTCATGGTAGTGAGGTAATGTTGCATTAGCCATGTCAATCACATGGTCATTGCGACCGCATGGCCAGTGGCATGCGTGCTGTGAGGCTGTGCACTACGTGCACCGTGTACTTGTTTACTAGTGATGTGATGCTATGGGCGTCAGTAGGCAACCAAATCCCTGCAGTGAGAGCAGACAGCAATATAAGGCACTCAACCCCACTAACAGGACACAGACAAAGTGGCCAGTAAAGGAAAAAGAGGGCACAAAAGAGAATAGGTCCTTCCTGCTGCATAGCTCAGAGCTCTGGGCCAGGGTATGCACATCAGAAAAGCAAACACATGCATTCAGACCGATCTGTAGCCCTTTCTGTGGAAGAGAGGGTGCAAATGCAGCATCTGAAGGTGCAGTGGGCTCAATATGGGTGTGTGCAGTGCCTGTCATGAGGAGCGGTCACATAAACCCCTCTCATCCTGAGTTACCCAGGGTGCCCATTTACCTAAGCTGAAGTGAACATGGTACTAGACCTCTGGTAGAGGGGAGGTTAGGACCCTTCCCTGTCACTCCCCTGATACATCTGGCACAGTATCCTAGTTATTGAGGAGTGCTGTCCCCATGTGAGAGAAGGGGGGCACTAGAGTCTGCGGAGCTCTAGGTACAACCCAATGACCTCACAGATGTGGGGGGACACATGACTGGAGCACCCTGCCACCCACCCCTTCCACCACTTGGGGTCCATGCTATTTAGATGCAATCCCTTGACCCACCACATAAACATGCACCTCACCACATAAGATACACAAGCTCTGCCAGGGTGGATGGGAGGCATTCTACAAAGGGTACCTATGCTCCCATGCTGGGAGGGCTATAGGGCCACACCACAGTACACCCTACCCATGGGGATGAGTTTCCGCAATCAGAGCACACCAGCTGT
The DNA here is from genome assembly GCA_033557465.1 of Ichthyophis bannanicus. Classification (NCBI taxonomy): domain Eukaryota; kingdom Metazoa; phylum Chordata; class Amphibia; order Gymnophiona; family Ichthyophiidae; genus Ichthyophis; species Ichthyophis bannanicus. Next base: position 1,002,236,068 of record CM066031.1, on the reverse strand, counting down.
CAGGGAACTGAACACCCACAAGATCTTGGGAGGCCACAACAGTTCCCCAAGTCTGTGGAATGCTTCATCCCCTACGCAAAGGGTCTGGGAACACTGATCAGGGAGCTCACCAAGCTAATCCATGTCAGTGGGCGAAATGTAGCTATCTGCTCTGAGCCAGTAGGTCAAAAACATGTCCCTCTTTGGTCAGGGTGAAGGGCCACCTGTCCATGGGAACAGGGCCTATGGCACCGGCATGGCTCCAGCAAGGCCTCTCAGGTGGACATGGCCCCTCATGCAGGGGAGGTGGTGGCCTGACAGCATAGTTTGGTGTCAAACCTTTCTTCTGCCAGTGGTTGGACCACTACATATGCATGCGCCCCCTAGCTATGCTCTGCTGTCTCCAACCCTGGAAATGTGACCAGTAATGGCTAAGCACTGGCCAAATCTCCCAACTCCTCTGCAACTCATCACACCAGCAGCTCTCCCATGTCTATCCAGGGCATATGCAGATGTTAACAGCATACTGTCAGGGCAGCCATTTCTGTATATGTAGATATGTGCCATTCTCTGAGCAGTACACTTGTGTGCTGCAGAACCTTGTTTTGTGACTTAGGCTGTAATGCTGCACTGTCATGCCATCTCTATTTCCTGATTGGCCCAAAGTGTGTGTGATCTGGAGCTCTGTGGAATATTCTTCCTAGATTTTTTTGCCTTGTGATTCTAATGACTCCTATTCTAGAGACTTACCCCAAAGACTTTTCTTCTACCATGTTCTTCTGCCAGAAATTCTGTGAAATCATGTTAAGTATTTAATGCAAGACATTTACCAAGCCTACTCCAGATCCTGGTTGTCCATTTTGTGATCATCTGAAGTAAGCTTGGTAAATGTCTCTGATATGCTTAGACATGGTTTCACAGAATTTCTGACACAAGAACATGCTAGAAGCAAAGTTTTAGGAGTAAGTCTCTAGAGTAGAAGTCACTAGATTCTGAAGGCAAAATATCCAGGAAGGATTTTCTACAGAGCTCCACACCAGGCAAACTTTGGGCCAATCAGGAAATAGGAATGAAGATCACCTGAAATACAAGACACAATTAAGAGCAGGCTGGCTAAAGCAAGTCCTCCCCTAGAGGCATAATAGCTCTTTCTACAAGATCCTTATTATCTTATCTGAGTGTCGGCAGTTTGAAGCCAGCCTGTGACGACACTAGGGAATTTTATTTTTTGAATTTTTGATGTTGTGTTCAACTTAAAAATAATATGACCATGCTCCAATGTGCTAGGGTCCCTCCTCAGCCCCCTCTATTCCCACTTAACCTCTGCCCCACACCCCTAACCCTCTCACATATACCCTGTCCGTCATCCATCAACCATCCCCAACTCTCACAGCAAACCCACCATCCAGGCAAACCCCATACAACCCCCTCAGATAATCAACCTGCACATTAAGAACACAAACTAATAGAGCACACAGAAGAGAGAACCCACAAATATGGGGCACAGAGCCAATGCTGTCCAGACCATGGCAGTAAAGCCGGTCAAGTCCTTCCTGTGCCCCAGTGTCCCTCAGTGGGGGGTTTACATAGTTCCACCCAGAGCCAGCTCAAGGATTCTGCCACCCTAGGCAGAAACCCTGGCCTCACTGCCCCCCCAGCTGATGCCACCCTTGGCAGCTGTTGCTGCTCCCCAACTGCCGCTGATTCCATCTCGGGAGGAAGAGGAAGGCAGCTTTGCTACTGTTTTTGTAAATACTGCCACTGCCTGCCTCCCCCCTAAACATAATCAGCAGCAGTTTGGGGGGGGGGGTGGTACAGCAGCCCATGTGTGCTGCTGCTGCTACCACCCACTTGTGCTGCCACCACTGCTCACCCGGGAAGGCCACCCTAGGCAACTGCCTAGCTCTCTTAGTGGATGGGCTGGCCCTGGTTCCACCTCAGGCCAAGTAGGTAATCTTGACCTGCAGCCTAGCCGCCCTGCACTGTCCATCACTGTTCTGCAGATTGGCAATCCCCGGCCAAACAAGTAGGCCACAACCCCCCCCCCCCTGTCCATATCCCAACAAGGCTGCATAGAAACTCAGAGGTACCAAAACTCAGCTGCCACCGGTCAGCAAATGTTCAAACATGCCCTTCTCAGGCTGCGTGGCAGTTAGCCAGAGGCAGGCTTTGTTGAAGATGTGGGCAACAGTCCCTTTACATACTGCTCCACCATCTCGGCTGATTCAAATAACCAAGTGGCACCATTGTGGAACACTTCCAATCTTGCTGGTTCGACGAAGTGGGCCCTGCCTCAGGACTTTTTGCCATTAGCGAGATGTTGGGTAGTAGAGTTGGGTACCCCAGTAGTGCCTGGAGTGGTGTTGGAGGCTATTGCCAGGGTTCCAGGCCTGGTGAAAGGTGCACAGTTGCAGGAGATTCAGTTTAGGGCAGTTTGTTGGGCTCAGTTCTCCCCATTGCAGGCTTTGTACAGTGGCATAGCAGTGGATTGGAATTGTCGATGGTGTCCTCAGTCCTTGGCGAATCTAGTGGTGGTTATGTGGTATGGTGCAGCAGTACTAGCAATTGGTCCAGAGTTACATGGGCTCATTGCTGGGGCAACAGGTGGAGTGGACCAGTGATTTAGTTATCTTTGATCAGCTCGGCTCCCCTTCTCCCAGGGGGCAGTGGGTGCTGTTGCTGATGCGGAAGACGTCTGTGGTGGGGAAGCAACCTATTCTCCGGCAATGTAGAGACTCAGTTGTCCCTTCCTTCTGGGAATAGAGGAACTACTTTCATGGATTGATGGTTATGGAGTGGATGGCCTCCTGGGGGGAATGTGACATGGCAAAAATCCTTCTTGACAGTCTGGGGATTATATATTGATACGTTGGCTCCGAGGACACACAATGAACTGTTGACTTTCTAAGGGTATAGGGTTTAGGAGGAAGTGAGAGCGAGGGTTAGTATGTCTGATCAGATGTGATGTGATGGGGGGAGGGGGAATAGGAGGTGGTCTTACTGAAAAATGGAAAATGCTTCGTGTTTTGTTTGACGACTCAGGGTGCTGTGTAAGTGTAGCCATGGCACTCTGTGTTGTTCTGATTTATAAATAACATTTTAAAAAAATGATATGATCCAATATAGGAAATGTTATTGATATTTTCCATGTCATTTTAAAAGAATGCACATCCCTAATGTGCACAGGTAAAAAAAAAAAAAATGGTTAAGTTTTTGCTTGTTTTCTCTTTTTTCCAGATTTTTGGCCATTTTTTCAGTTCATTTCACATATTCTTTTTGATTACAATGTTTAAATGTTCATTAGTACTTTTTAAGACACATTAATTCATAGGTTAATGTGTGTTAAATCAATTTAGTGCACACTAAGTTTTCTAAACGGCATGCTAACGAATCAAATGGACGCTAATGAATGCACATTCCTAAAATCCAACTTGACCCAAATTGTCTGATTTCACAGAGGAAATATTCAGCAGCAGCGGCTAGTGCTTCTACAGTGGTTAGCCACTGCTGCTGAACTTTAATAAACCCAGATATTCAGTACCGGGGCCATATCCGGCCAACTACTTTGAATATCCAGGTTGGCCAGATTGCGCTGCAGCTAGCCAGGCAGTGTCGATATTCATCTGCTGCCCAGTTAGTTATGATGGCGGAAGTTAGGACAGTCTTTCAAGTGCCTAACTTGGGCCATCATTGAAGGATAAGTAGCTAGCGGTTGTATATCGCCGCTAGCAGGTTATCCCTGGGTGCCGCCTCTGCCCCACTCCCGGAATGCCCCAGTGCTAGCCATCTAGCCTCGGGGTGTTTAGCAGTGGCACTCATGGATATTCAGAGGCATTAACCGTGTTAGTGCTGCTGAGTATCTCGCTTAGCGTCATTTAGATGGTTTGCACGCCTGCAAGCCACCTAAATAACTTTGAAAAAGTCCTTCACACAATCCAGCCCTAATTACTCTATCTAACCTGACGTGAACCACCTCAAGTAGAATGAGTTTAACTCAACTGAATTATTTAACACAAACTAACCCAATTCAGTTGAAATTTTCCTATTTCAAATAAAACTATATAACTACTATGTGCAGCTCAGACACTAGTATTCAACTCAACTCAACTCTAGTCTACTGAACTAAATTCGAACAAAATCATTTAAGGTCTCATTCAGTAAGTGTTTTCCTTATTATGTGCACTTAATTAGCGCAAGCTTACTCATTCAATGTACTCTAAATCAGTCAAGTCTATGTTCAAACTGTTGCAACTCATTGCAATTGAATCTTGCTATATCCAAGCTAATGAAAAGCAGCTCTGATCTTCATCAACCTAACTAAACTGAACTCAGCTCCATTAAACTATTCAATGCTATCTTTTTTAACCAAACTTTATCCATTCTAACTTTTGCCTCATTTGGCTGTTTCATTCAAACCAACGACCTATTTAACTCAAAACATCTCGTATTAAACATACCTACTTTATAACTAACACTAACTAAAAGCTAACTTAGGGGGTTATTGGAGAAGTCTTATTTGCAATTTCCACATGGAAAATCTGGCATTTACACATGTAAATGGAACTCCCATGTAAATGGAAATTTTGTTGAGGGTTAAATTTATACATATACATATATACATATTCAACAACAATAGAACATGCCGCACTATCACTAAAAACCTTCTAACTATCCCAACTACTAAGAGAAAATGCAATCAAACTACCTGTAATCGGGCATTCTCCCTTTATGCCCCCTCTTTATGGAATGCTCTACCAGGTGAACTACGGAACTACTCCGATCATACCGAGTTCCGGAAGAAGCTAAAAACTCATCTCTTCCAAGAACATTTTTCACTACCACCATAGCTCTCCCTCTACACCCTTTCCCTCCCGCTCAACCCTCCCTCTAATACCTTATCCAATTCATTTTCCTATGACCTCTCCCTAACCTCTCCTGTAAATAAGCATGTAAATAGTTCTTGTCCATGAAGATTCCTCATGTACAAAAGTTACTTATATCAACCATATATACTCTTGTTATGTAGTTCGGTTCTATGTAATCAGTTGAAATATACTGTCGTGTTATGTTCTCTGTAAACCGTCTTGAATTGAAGAAAGACGGTATATAAAAACTGTTAAATAAATAAATAGATGGCCATAATGCATAGAAATCTCAAGGGGTTATGTTGGGGGTTTGGCTAGGGCGTGTATTCCCCATTTCATGCTGGGAATGCACACTTGTGATCAAAATTATCCATGCCAGGATTTACAGAGCTCCCTGGTTTGAACAGGTTTTCAAAAAGTGCTTGTTTTGGCCAGCCCTTTACAGGAGGGACTAAGGGTTTCATCATCCTCAAGCCCCCATTGGTTATTTCCTTCTCCAAACTGAAGCAAATTAAAACTAGTGGCCTCTGTAGTCAACTGATGGCATCTAAACTTATAGGCTTACAAAATACAAACGTACATGTGTAAGTGCAGCAATTATACATGTAAGTTGGCGCGTGGCCTTTGTTGGTTCTTCCCATGTGTAGACTTGTAAAATGTATCCTCTGGTTCTATTTTTTGGCACATACAAGTGCACTTCTGCACCCCCTTATACGTATTTTAGAATATGTTCTATGTTTGGCAGCGCCTTTTCTATCATACCGCTGGAATTGTGAATGTCCCGGCCTTGACGTCTCAATTCTGCTCTCCAAGTATTATCTAAAATTTGCTTTCATGACTCATAGTCCAGTCTAATTCAAGTCAACACATCAACTCAGTTCATTCAATTTGGTTTATTGCATACCAAGAGAACCCCAAGTGAAATAGAATGGCAACTAAGGGGTATGTTTATTAAAGTGCGATAAACGTGGCTAACGCGCGTTGTACGACGCTAACGACCGTTAACGTAATACTACGCGCGTTAAGCATAGTTAACGATCGTAAAGTCCCGCGGCGCGTTAAAACAGCGCAGAAGGTGGAGAGTGGGCGGAGAGAAGGGGTCAATGGGCGGAGAGTGGGCGGGGAGAGGCTCCCCTCATACTAACGCGCTGAATTTCTGAGCTCAATTCCAACGCGAATGAAAACCTGTCGTTAAAGGCATTTAAAGGGAAGAGAAACCATTTCCGTCAGCAATGTACAGAAAAACCGGGGAAACCCACAAAACGTGACCAGTGTGATACATGTGCACAGAACAAAATTTCACATAAAACGTTAAAAATGACCACAAGAAACATTTTAAAAGCATAATTCAGCTGGGCAACAGTGATAGCAATGGGCAACAAGGAACAACACTCCCTGGAAAGCACCAAATAAAAAAGAAATGATGTGTGGAAGGGTCTACGCTCCGCAGACCCTTTCAAAGATCATTTCATTGTAATGGAGCTGTCCTGGGAGTGTTGTGTAATGTTGCCCAATGATATCATTGTTGCCCAGCTTGGTTATGGGTGTGTGCCCCTTTTTTGAGGTCTTTTCTGAGGTTTATGTGCACCTTTGTCTGCATACAAGGTAAATGAGGCCACAGTAAACCTGTTGCAGAGCAGGGTTTCTGACTCGTCAGGCCGGTTTAACGAACTCCAGGGACTGCACTGTCTCTGTGGCCACAGTGTGGTGCAACAGACACAGCCAGTGCCTGTAAAACCATGAGGGTCACAGGTTCAAATCCCAGCTGGGGCTCCTGCCAACCCAGTCCCCATAGTTTTACCCACCACTAAACAGTGATAGTAAAGACACTCCTTTATTGCAGAGAACATACGCATGGCCTATATTTTACCACACCAAACACAGACACCAGAAACAGGCACATTACCTAAAGCAGAGTCCCGCAAATGCAGTCCTGGGGGGCCCCACACCATTCCGGCTTCATGCTGCCTCTAATAAAGATGCCTGTGCTGCATAGCTATGCACCACCCCCATGGTATGCAGATGTAGCTCATGCATATTTATGAGGGACAGCATGAAAACCCGAACAGTGTTTGGAACACCAGGACTGGAGTTGGGGAACTCTGCCGTAAAGCAGCAGCCAACAGGGCCACACACCCACCCACAGGCCCCATTGGCCAATGCCTCCTGGAGAGGCAAGACATTGGGCCCTGCCTGTATCTCCCAATACTAGCAGTTGCATACCTTATCAATGCCACCCTACACCTGGGTATATGGTACAGAGCTATCAAACGTTTTCTATGATAACTGGCAGATATCAATTCCTACGTTAAGCACATTTTGCTCATTGAGCTCCACCATAACAATCATTCTGATGTCTGCGGTGTGTGCTGCAGGTCTGGTCTTTGACAGTGTTCACCACCCTGGGGAGTGACCCCCCAACAGCCTTGTGTACCATATCCATGCCTGTACTATGCCCAGACTGGTGTGGTGGGTATGGCTGCTGACCACCTCTATAGTAGCACAATGCTGGCATAGGTGTGGGGGTGGCTGTCTGTCTATCCCAGAGGTGTCCAAACCTGTCCTGGAGGGCCACAATCCTGCCAGGTTTTTGGATAGCCCTAATGAATATTCATGAGATATATATGCATTAGAGATATCCTGCCAACCTGACTGGTTTGTGGCCTTCCAGGGCTGGATTTGGAGACTCCTGCCTTACACCTCTGTCATCTAAGATTGTGAGTGGGCAAGGTGCAGATGTCCAAGACATCAAAAAGGTATATAGAATGTGACACATTCCTCCTCACTTCTCACCACCACCAAAATATTGTCTATTAGACAACTTTTTGGTGGTGGTGAGAATCGAGGAGGAATGTGTCACATTCTATATACCCTTTCGATGTCTAGGACATCTGCACCTTGCCCACTCACAATCTTAGATGACAGAGGTGTAAGGCAGGGGTCTCCAAATCCAGCCCTGGAAGGCCACAAACCAGTCAGGTTGGCAGGATATCTCTAATGCATATATATCTCATGAATATTCATTAGGGCTATCCAAAAACCTGGCAGGATTGTGGCCCTCCAGGACAGGTTTGGACACCTCTGCCCTACAGAGTCTGTAATATAAGATGCCCACACTGGTAAAAACACATGTACCCACGCACGTAAAAACACACGTACCCACGCACGTACACACATACCCACGCACGTAAAAACACACGTACCCACGCACGATTGTACACGCGCAGCTACGCATGTACCAACGCACGCAGCCTTGCATGCAGCCTCGCACGCACCAACATACGTGGCTAGGCACACTCTGAGGGTGTGTTTCTGACACCAATACTCAATGTAACGAAAAACATGCCTCCTCTTTCCCTCTGTAATGTACAGGGTGATGCCTGGGACAGCCTTCTGCGTTAGGCACACTGGGGACTCGAACCCATGCTGCTTGTAATAGCGGTCAGTACCGTAACCATTGTGCTACAGCTCTGTTTCAGTGCTTTGTGTCTGTACGTCTTCTTACGATTAACGCGCAGCAATGTGCCACGGCGCCCGGTAACGCTCGTTAATTTTTTGAACGCGTATTAGTGGTGACGATGTACCGCCCATGTCCTTATTTGGGGTTTCTGTCACTACCGCGGCTCCTAACGCGAATTGCACTAACGCAGTTTAGTAAACATACCCCTAAATGTTAAACTGTCTTCAAAGAAGTCTGACTCTATATTGCTAATTGTACATACGCCTAAAAATCTACATCACAGTTAGAAAAAAAATGAAAACTTTTTTTTTCTCTAAATATGTGCTATTCGTTATCATTTTTTTTAATATGACTTCTCAATTCCTTTAGCAGATCTTTAGAACAATGTGAGTGTTGAGGTGAACATTAGCAGCAAATCTGAGAGACTGAGATCATCTCCAGATTTACTCCTGTCATGATATGTGTTAAATCAACTCATTAGAGACATTACTTCAAAAGAACTCAGTCCAGGTATTACCCTTTTTCTAAAAACACATTTACTGGGAGTTTCCCCAAAATATACAAAACAGAAAAAAAGGAAAACAAATGATAAGAATTTCAGTACAAAAGATACTATACTCAAAGGTAGATCTCTCAAATTGCTCTTTTCTTTTGCAAGCTCCTGGTCTGTTTCCAGCCTCCTGAAATTAGAAGAGATACAGAGAAAAACAACCAAAATGGTGAAGGGGATGGAAGGATATCCCTATGAGGAAAGGCTAAAAATGTTAGGGCTCTTCAACTTGAAAAAAGACGGCTGAGGGTAGATACGAAAGGAGTGGAACAGGTAAATATAGATCAGTTGTTTACTCCTTTAAGAAGCAGAAAGACAAGAAATCATGCACTGAAGCTACAATGTAGCACATTGAAGACTATCTGGAGAAAATATTTTTTCACTCAATATATAATCAAACTCTGGAATTCGTTACCGGAGGATGAGGTAAAAGCTGTTAGCATAGCTGGGTTTAAAAGAGATTTGTACGAGTTCCTGGAGAAAAAGTCCATAAATCTATTATTAAAGAGGACTAGGGAAATCCACTGCTTACTTGTGGGAAAAGCAGCACGAATCTGTATACCTTTTGGGAACCTGACATATACTTGTGATCTGGATTGGCCACTGTTGGAAACAGGATACTGGGCTTGATGGGCCCTTGGTCTGACCCAATATGGCATTTCTTATGCTCTTATGAAGATCTACTGTGTACTCCTCACTTAAACTCAGTAGGGTATCCATGAGAGTACTAAGATACCGCTTCTTGAAAAAACACTCATGATACCAGGGATGCATTTAAATTAGGCAAACGATTACCTGGTATTCAAATATTCTGATGTGCATCTGAAGATGGTCCTTTTAGGCTTTTTTGTCTGAAACAATCTCATCAAACTCCAGTCAAAAAATAAAATTTCCAACACATCGGTACAAAGAAAATTCTGATATAACAAAATTTCCTCAATCAGTAGTTTCCGTGACCCTCACTTCACTAAAGTCCAACAGAAGAAATGATGATTTTTTGTGTAATTTTCCACCAGAATGGTATTCTGCTCTCATGTTTTAATCTGTTTTAGTTCCTTCTTTATTTATATTAGACATTTATTAATTAAATTTGATATTTATTAATTATATAATTCTTTATTTATTTGCAATTGTTGATTCACTTTACGTTGAGTTTTACATGTCATTATACATAGTATGTGATTTTATATGGTGTATTTTAGGTTCATTGTTTTTAATTTTGTTTGTTTTGCTATGCTTGTCATTTCTTTATCATGTTTTCTTGAGGCTGCTGACCCCCTGATTAAGGCTTCTTCTGAAATGTGTAGGGGGTTCTACATCAATAAAGCTTTTTAACACCAGCTGCTGTTTCACTTTGCTCCTTTGTGAGCTTCTTCATTGGACTGCAAGTGTGTGTGCTCTTGAACGGGATCTGCCTCAGGTCCTGACAGAGAAAGGTAAGGTTCAGGGAAGGGAAAGGTGGGCTAGAAAGACCTCCTGATAGGCACCAACCCAATTGAGGCCCTGGAAATGGATACCCAACCCAAGACCCTGTCCAGGGGAGGGTGGGGAAGTAGGGGATTCCTCCCAGGATGAAGAAAACTGCCCCTCTGAGATGGAGATAGGGTCTGAAGATGCCCTGGAGGAAATAGAGGTTGAGGGTGCATTTCCTCTTTAAGACTCACCTCATGGCACAGAGATGGAGATCTAGTGAGCAATAAGAGTCTATTGAGCATAGTCTGCTGTTGGGGTGGAAGTAGCTTGTGGAGCTACATGGGCTGACCAGGTGGCTAAATAAAAACCTGTGTCAAGTGCTCGGTATTTGCTCTAGATTGTGGAATTATAGTGAAAAGGGGAATTTGAACTAAGAGGACTGAACTCAATAGAGCCACCTGTAGGGTGACAATAAGAACTGCAGGGAGAACTTCAGTTGCATATGACTGGAACCATGAACCCATAACTACAGGAAAAACATCCTCTGATATAGAACAAGGGAGCTGGGGAGGGTGATGAATGTGACCCGACACTGACCCAGGGTGGACTATCTTTTAAGAAATGCTATTTTCAAAGGTTCTTTGTGTTCAATCTGAGGGACAAGGGGGGGGGGGGGGAGTTACAGGTACCTTAGAGTGATCAGACCTAATTCGTTGGTGTTTCCCAACGCCTAGCTACTCTTGTGAGGTGGGCAAGAAGAACAGTCAGGATATTCAGAAGAGATCTGTATTGAGAAGGAATGGACCATGCTATCAGATTAGGTGGAGAGGACCCAGTTGTTCCAGATCGTGAAGGTGACCACATCCGGAGGATGACAAATGGGTATCCTTAGACTTTAAAGGCTTACTTTTAGTTGGAAGGGATATATAGAAGCTTTGTACACCAAGATATCCCAGAAGGGAGTTCCACATATATTACAGAAGTTGGAGAAACGACCAGTTCCCTGTAGGATTCTGACTATGTTTAATTTGATGGCTAGTATTATATGCATATGAAAGGAATTAATATTTATGTAGGTCACTTTGAGGAAACTTACCTGCCAAAATCTCCCTATCGATCAAAAGTTGCAATTGGTAACATTTCATATGTGATGTCATTATATTATGGAAGGGATTATCTTCTGAATTAGAGGAATTTTTTCAATAGCTAAATACATATGATAGTAATTTAAAATTCACCTACACAGTGAAATTCACAACAAATATCATATCTGGACATACTGATCTCAATAGTGAGTGATCATTTATAATTTACAATTTATCACAAGAGAACATTTTACATTTTTCAAGTTGTCATTCTTGTGATTTAAGAATGAATTTACGAACCGGACAGTTTTTATGCCTAAAATGTTTATACTTTATTAAATAAGAATTAGAGAGGAATGCTCGTGACATAGCTGGGCGCTTTATTCAAAGGGGATATCCCCGTATATCATTAGACGAGTATATCAAAAAGCATCCAATGCCAACTGACAGTGGTTGTTGTTATCCACACCTAAGTCACAAAATGAGTGTTTAATATGTGTGCTACTTTTAATGTAGCCGCAATAGAAGTGAAGCGTATCATTCTGAATTATTGGTCGGTGTTTCAGCTCTGTCCTGAATTTCAATTGCCACCTGTGTTTGCTTGCAAACAGTATTGTAACTTAAAAGATTTGTTAGTGTCATCAAAATTGATAAGTTATGACAAAAAGACATTTATTCATGTGGAAAATGCTTGATTTGTGCCCAGTCTTTCTCGGGAAACAAATTTCTGTTTAAGAATGATGCTTGTTTAACACTGAGATATCTGAGCTTGTTTGTCATAGTAGGGGTTATATATCTAATAAGGTGTTTTTACCAATTTTACTATACAGGGAAGACCAAGAGAGCATTCAGAACTCAGTTTATAGAGCATCACAGTTGAATTAAGACTTGCATAGAAACATAATGACAGAAAAAGAGCACACGGCCTATCTAGTCTGTCCTTCCATATCAAACACTACAAAAGTCCCCTTTTTTCCTTTAGAGATCCTCTGTGTTTGTCCCATGCTTCTTTGAATTCAGATACTGTCCTCATCTCTACCACCTCCACTGGGAGACTATTCCACGGATCCACCACTCTTTCGTAAAGAAATATTTCTGCATATCACTCCTGAATCTATCCCCTTTCACCCTCATCCCATGTCCACTCATAGCAGAGCTTGCTTTCCATCACATCTAGGGCTCTCCCTCAGTCCAACTCCCTGGTTACCCAGTCAAAGAAATCAATCAGATTTGTCTGACAAGACCTGCCTCTGGTGAATCCATGCTACCTTTGATCCTGTAATCCACTGGACTCCAGAAACCTGACTATTTTCTCTTTCAGCAGCACTTCCAATAATTTACTCACCACTGAAATTAAACTAACTGGCCTGTAGTCTTCAACCACATTCTTACTTCCGCTTTTGGTAAAGGGACCACATGTGCCTCTCTCCAGTCCTTTGGCACCACTCCAGACTCCAACGAGGCATTGAAAAGATCAGTCAGTGGAGCTGCTAGAATGTCCCCAAGTTCCCTCAGTATTTTAGGTTGTATCCCATCCAGTCTCATTGCTTTGTCTACTTTAAGTTGAGCTAGTTTCTCACGAACACAGTCTTCTGAAAATTGTTCAAGATGACCCTCACTTCTGTTCCTTTTTGTGGGTGTTTTCTGAGGTCCTGTTCCTGGTTCTTCATCTGTGAACACAGAACAGAAATATTTGTTAAGCAATTCTGTTTTATCCTTATCAGTTTCTACATATTCCTCCCATTTACCCTTGAGTCTGACAATACCACTTTTGCCCTTCCTCTTCTCACTAACATATCTGAAAAATGTCTTATCTCCCCATTTTATTGCATTGGCTATTTCCTCCTCTTTTTGAATCTTTTCTTTCCTGACTACTTTGCTAGCTTCTCTAAGTTTTTCCAAATATAGATGCCTGTCTTCCTCTTTCTGTGATCTCTTGTATTTCATGAAGGCCTCCCTCTTTTTCTTCACCTTTTCAGCTACTTCTTTTGAAAGCCATAGCAGTCTCCTTTTCCTTTTACCTTTATTTACCATTTTAACAAAAAGGTTGGTTGCCCTTAAAATATCCCCTTTCAGTTTTGCCTACTGTTTTTCTACATCCCCCAGCTGTTCTCATCCCGCTAACGACTCCCTGAGGTATTGGCCCATCTTGGCAAAGTTAGTGTTCCTAAAGTCTAAGACTAAACATTAGTTTATGTTAGTATTCCTAAAGTCTAAGGGGCTTGTTTACAAAGCCGCGGTCGCGGTTCGCAGTTGTTATCAGAGCCGCGGCCCCATTGAAATCAATGGGGTCGCGGCTCCAATAACGATTGCGAACCGCTACCGCAGCTTTGTAAACAAACCCCTAAGTCTAAACATTTCCATAGTCTCTGTTTGTGAGCACCAGATCCAGTGTTGAGCTTTCCCTGGTGGTTTTTTCACCAGTTGACAGCAAAGACTCTTGTAGAGCATTCATGATATTTCTACTTCTTTACATGTTTGCAGACGGGATAGTCCAATCCCTATCTGGCAGATTAAAATCACACAGTATCACCACCTTGCCCATTTTTACTACCTTTGCAGTATCATCAGTTGTGTCTGTGTCCATTTCTTGCTTTTGAGTTGGTGGTCGGTAGACTACGCCATTATGAATGGTAGTACCATCTTCCCTTTCTAAACCAATCCACAGTGTTTCTTCTTTTCCTCTAAAGAAGAAGCACTGTATTTTAACTGGTTTAATACTGTTTATGACATAGAGGGCTACCCTTCCTCCTTTCCTTCCCTCTCTATCCCTCCTAAATAGATTATATCCAGGTATGGCAATATCCCATTCATGAGATTCATTAAACCATGTTTCCATGATGGCCACAATGTTCAAGGTCATTTCTACCATGAGGGTTTCCAGATCAGGAACTTTATCAACTAGGCTGTGAGTATTTGTGTTCATTTTCCAGCAGATTTTGGGAGGCTTGCTTCTATTTTGCATGAGTGTTTTCCCGACTTCTCTTCCCTTTTGTTACTGATGCATGAGTTAAAATTATATCTCTTTCTGTTTTTACCATTACTGTAAAACTTTTGCTGGGGGTGGCATCCTAAACTTGTTTTTCATCTGTCACCCCCTTTCTCTAATCATAAGAACATAAGAAATGCTATACTGGGTCAGACCAAGATCCATCAAGCCTACTATCCTGTTTCCAATAGTGGCCAATCCAGGTCACAAGTACCTGGCAGGTTCCCAAAAAGGAACACAGGTTCCACAATGCTTGTCCCAGGGATTTCCTGGCTCCTCTTTAATAACGGTTTATGGACCTTTCCTTCAGGAACTTGTCCAACCCTTTTTTAAACCCAGCTACACTAACAGCTTTTACAACATCCTCCGATAACAAATTCCAGAGTTTGATTACATGCTGAGTAAAAAAATATTTTCACTTATTAGTCTTACATTCAAATCTTTTTTATTAATATGCCCACAACATCACTCCCAACATGGGGGTGTTCTTACACAATGCTAGGAGTTTACAACCAGTGCATATATCCATTTTGTATGTACTTACAATTTAGTATGTTCTTACAATTTATATGCCCCTTCCCCTCCTCCCAGCCACCTCCCCTACCCATGCTTTATTAGCTAAGCCACAGGAAACAACCAGATACATTACCAGGTAAATTGTACCTGCAAATTGTCATCAACCATAATCACATTCCAGGCATTAAATTGTGCTTCTATGCTTTCCTAGCATTAATCTATTAAAGTGTGCCTTTATATGACCATATTCAATTCCTGTTACATACATTCCTGTGTTAATCCCCACCCCCCTTCTTCTTTGCCAACTACCTAAGTTACCCAAGAACCTTCCATTCTTGCCATGTTTATTAGAGTCTTTTCTGATTATAGGTCCTTCCCCCCCTTCCCTTTGGTTCCTTTTGAGGGTACACGAGGAACCAATCCCACTGGAGGTGTATGTCCTGTGTCCTATCAATTCCAAGGATAACTAACCTATGATTCATAGGGTGAGAATGTCATTCCGGGCCCTTGAGGAAAGAGTATGTAAATAAGGTTCCTAGGTAGTTAAGAAGGCGTCACATTTCTTCCCCCCTCTCTAGGAAACTATCCCTTCCCATATTATGAATTGATGGCGAATATTCCGCCATTCCCAGTACCCTGGTCCTGCCGTGTCTCGCCAATTTTTTAAAATACATAACTTGGAAAGGAGACATGCCTTCTGGTCTAATAGACGTCCTCCTGCATGCCTCATCCCCAGTGGCTCCAATGCATCCAGGATGGCTAGGCCAGGCGTAAGGGTCATTTGCTGTCCCAGCAGCTGTCCTATATAAGTTTGAATTTTATCCCAAAAGGCTTTTACTTTGGGGCACCTCCAAAACATGTGCCCCAACTCCGCTGACTCCCTGTCGCACCATGGGCATTTTGTAGATTCGACAATGCACGCCCTTCAGGCTTACTGTGGAGAAAAATATGCCCTTGTCAGGATTTTAAATTGCATTTATCTAAATCTAGCTCCCTAGGAAAGTCTTGGTATATGTGCTACTGCAGAGTCCCATGCAAACCCTTCCAACGGACTTGCTAGTTCTGCTGCCCATTTGCGAATCCCTTGGTCATATGTGCCTGGCATGGGGCAATCTCTTATTTTTTTTGGCTATACTGAGCCACGGAAACCCATATTTGATTGTCAAATTCAAGCCAGGTTTCTAATTTGTCAGAGACTTCCCTCTCCAGTCCCTTACTGTTCAAGGAAGTTATTTAGTGTTGTAGTTGAATATAGGGGAAATGTTGGTCCCTGGGCAGCTGAAAACAATTTGGAGTTCTTCTAATGATAATATGAAACCTTATCATCAACCACCCACTACAAATGCGATGAAAGGTACGTGAGTCAGACCCTGGAGGGAAGGCCCCATTCCCTTGTATTAGGAAATACCCCATGGTGTTAGGAGGTGTCCTCATCAACTTGCAAAGGGCTTTCCAACCGTCATAAACCCCAGTTATCTATAAGCTCTCTCAGGCCTGAAGGGGAAGTTGAGCTCTTGGGGTGTGGAGAAGTTAGGCCAATGCCAACAAAGTAACCATAGCTGCCTCCACCTACAGAGGCGTGAAGACCAATCGCTCCCCAATCCAGACCTGGACGTGCCGAAGCACACAAGCCAGATTATATGGTGTTAGATCTGGGAGGCCCATGTCCCCTCTATGCCATGACCCCTGTACTCTAACATTGGCCAATCTAGGTCGCTTCCCCTTCCAAAGAAAATTTTGTAGGTATTTCTCTATTTCCCGTATATCTCGATACTGCAATTGAAGGGGTATTAACTGCAACATATAAAGAATCCGGGGAAAGACTAACATCTTGTACATTGCAATCCATCCTGCCAAGGACAGTGGAAGGGGGTTCTAGTCCCTCAGCTTATCCCGTATCTACCCAATCAGGGGAGAGACATTTAAGTTATAGAGGCATCTTGGGTTGGAAGGCTGTCAAATTCCCAGATATTTACATTTGTTTCCTGCCCATTTAAGAGGGAACTGTACCGGCCAGATGTTCTGGAGGTTGCCAAGCACATGTAGGACTTCTGATTTGGTCTTGTTTAGCCATAGGCCTGCTAGAGTTCCAAATTCCTCTATTACTGATAATAATTTAGGTAGAGAGATCTGTGGATTTGTTAGCAATACCAGTAAATCATCCGCAAAGGCAGAAAGTTTAAAATAATTATTACCTATATGGACCCTGGGGATGTCTCACCTGGAGTACACCAGTCTCAAAAGTGGATCTAGGGAGAGGACAAAGAGCAGTGGTAATAAGGGGCATCCCTGGCTCTTCTGCTCTCCAAACTGAAACAGGAGGTAAAGCTTCTGTTTACGCCTATCCTTGCTGTGGGGCAATGGTATAGGGCACGCACCCCTTGGAGGAACCCCTCTCCCAGCCCATATGCCCCCCAAGGCCTGAAATAGATATAACCAATTGACCCTGTCAAATGCTTTTTCAGCATCAAAACTTATAAGAAGGGCTGGGACCCAAGTCTGATGGACCCTTTCCAACGAGGCAATGATCCTACGCAAGTTACCAACAGGGCACCACCCCAATACAAATCTGGTCTGGCTCAGGAGGACCAAATCTGGGAGACATAAGGCTAGCACTCTGCCAATATTTTGATGTACAATTTTAAATCTGTTAAGGAGGGATATCGGGTGATAAGATTCTGCCATCTCGGGTCTTTTCCCAGTTTAGGCAGTACTACTATATATGCTGAATTGACTTTGTACTTCAGCTCACCCCGAGTCAGTCAAGTATTGAACATATCTTCTAATGGACCTATGATATCCGTCGACAAGATTTTATAGTACTCAGCTCAATAGTGATCTAGCCCCAGTGCTCTGCAAAGAGCAGCTCTTGCTATGGCTGATTGAACTTTGTTGGTCGATATTGGTGCCCCTAACCATTCCCGCTGACTTGCCATGACCTGTGGGAGTGACATACAGTTCAGATACGTTTGTATGCATGTCAAGAAGACTTCCTCCTTATTAAAGAGGGAGCGGTAAAATTGCACAAAGATATCCCCAATACCCTTGGTGTTCCGCCATTCTACCCCAGTCCTGTCTCTAAGAGCAGCTACATAACTGGAGCTCTGTTTTTTTCCAAAGGCAATACGCTAGCAGCCTCCCTGGTTTGTCCTCATATTGGTATAATCGATATTTATAATAAATCAGGGATTTCTTTGCTCTTTGATGTATCACTGTATTCAGTGTGGCCTGGGTTGCCAGGAGTCGAGCCCTATTTGCAGCTTTAGAGCTTCTGGCTAATAATTGTCAGTCCCGACAGACTTGTGGATAGTTCATGCAGCAATATCCCATCAGCGTTTAGCGACATAGGAGATAATATCACCACTTAGAACCACCTTGGATGCTTCCCAAAAGAGTTCCGGAGTCTCATTGTGACCCCCGTTGAAGTGACAATAGTCGTACTAGTTTTCTAATAGATATTTTTGGAACCCCTCCTCTTCATATAATTCAATTGGTAAGCGCCAAGGGGCTCAACTTGGGCCCCTTTCAGCCTATTTAATTTCTCCACTGCCTGGTGAGTTTCTTGCAATATTATAATCTCTCCCCAATGTCTCCGGATAGCCTCCAAAATCTTCCTTCTCTTAATGGGACTAGCTAGCTCAGAGACATTCCAACTAAATATTCTCACCCTAAGTCATAGTGTAAAGACCAGCTTGGTCTAAGCAGTAAGTCACAAAATCCTGGAAAGTCCCCCCAGCCTGGGACCCCCCCTTCCTTAACCCTTTTAGTCAACAGACACACCCACTCCATCCACACATATACTCCTACCCCTCGGACCCCCCCTAATATTCTTATGATCTAAGCAGCTATCTATCCCTCCCCTCTGCCCCCTCCTCCTCCCCTTCCATTCAATCTTAAGTCACTTCTAGATGTTAGCATCCCCAACCACCATCTCCTCCAGTTATTCCTATCTCTCTCTGTTACCATGACCTATATTGGATTACTACTTTGCGGCCTTACCTCATACGTCCAATTGTTACCCATTACATTACTTCATTCATACACACGTATGCCTCGTCCCCATACCGCACTATTTCATTTTGATCACTGCGCAGCCAATGTCTCTGTTCATATACTCTGAGTTGGCTAACATCCCAGGCATTAAATTCTCAGTCTCAATTAACACAAGTGCCATAAGTACCAAAAAGGGTTCCTGGGCACCCATAAGGAAGCCCCATCCACTGCAGAAATGAACAGCAAATGCCAAAATTGCAAATAAAAAAACCCAAACAAACAAACAAAGAACAAAAACACATAAAGGGGGTGGAGGGGGGGGGGGGGGTTCCATGATCACTCAACATCACACAGATAGTTCTTATAGGCCCCTATGCAGTTTATTCAAGTGTTTGAACATCCCGCTGAGGCAACCTTGGGTCCTTTCTGGCACCTCAGATTGCCACGCTGATATTTAATGGAAGCTTACACTCCTGCACTGTCCACTATGTCTAACACCTCCGTGGTACCGGCTGTTTAGGCAACATCAGATGGGGATACAAGTGAAGAGTCCAGATATTATTGCGCTGCTTCGGGGCTGTCAAATGTTTGTGGTCCCCTAGCAAAGAACATCATAAGCTTAGCAGGGTATAGTACTGCAGATTTCAGTTGTGCCTCTACCAGCTTCTGGCACACTGTAGCGTGGGCCCTTCTCTGTAACCCCTGGTTGTATTCTCCATTCCTTTCCTTATGAGACCTAACATTCTATTTGCTTTCCTGGCCACCTTTGCACACTGGGCAGCGGGTAGTCTACATGCCTGTCTACAAATTGCCAGAATTGTTTACCTAGGATCTTTTTTCCTGCTACAGAAAGATGTAGATCATCATTACAGTGCAAGCTCTTGTTGTTCCATCTAATGCCCCAGCCACATATATATCTAAAACCTTCTTGTTTATTCCAGGTTTGGAGCCATGCATTAAAGCTGCTTATACAATGCAGCCTCTCTTCCCCCTTACCATGAACAGGTAGAACTTCTGAGAATGCTATAGTGTTGATAACTGGGGTCATTCCAGAATCTGAAGAAGGGTTTGTATGTGCACCAGGGACATTTATGTGCTGAAGACATCTATGGACGTATTCGGGCACATGCTGCTTGCACACGTTTCTCTCACTTTCACGGTGATGTCAGACCATGCCCAAGATGGGTGAAATGGGGGCATGGTTTGCCACGGAGATGTGTATAACATATTTAGGAAAGGCCCGTGTACATTTTCCAATGTTCCCACAGACGTGCCTGTTATTCCTGCCGGAGATGTGGAATAAAGTCAGTACTTAGAGAATTTTCTGCTGTCTTCTACAATTCATCCCTGCAAGTGAGAGAGTGTGTGTGTGTGTGTGTGGTTTGAGGGTTGCACGGGTGGATCTGGCATACTGATCTTCAATTCAGGGGGTACATGTATGCCTGGCCAGTACCTGGACCTTATGGATGACCTCTGTGACACCAGTTGACACTGTGATAGGGCAGCCATACAGCAGCTATGCCAGGCACTGGGAGACCTGACAGCTGTGTCAGTAATTTCCAGATTGTGCCACGTGACCTACATCCTTACCCAGTCGAGGATCTATGCAAGCTGTGAGAGTAGTGATATGTCTGGAGGCTGACTACTTGGTATGATAGCACAGGGATCCCCCCTGCCA
Source organism: Ichthyophis bannanicus (assembly GCA_033557465.1). Taxonomy (NCBI): domain Eukaryota; kingdom Metazoa; phylum Chordata; class Amphibia; order Gymnophiona; family Ichthyophiidae; genus Ichthyophis; species Ichthyophis bannanicus. The sequence goes on along the minus strand of CM066031.1, from coordinate 1,002,215,540 downwards.
TGCCCACACAGGCCTGACCAGGGGAGCAGTGTCACAAAGCAGACTGTGGAAGGCAAGCAGGGTTGCCCCATAGATAGCAGATGTATATAGATGAACATAAGCCAGGACAGAGAGTGGACATCATGTGGGACAGGTGTAGACACATGTAGGGAGCTGCTGTGAGAAATGCCAGTACTCGGATATGAGGGACACAGATGCCATAGCAAGACAGCCATAGTCATTAGAAGAGCATTGTTATGCTGCTCTGCAATACAATGCATCCTTTGGGGAATTGCAAAGTTTGTTGAGGTTTTTGTGAGGATGATAATGGTCCATACATAGCATTTTAAAGTGTTTTTAGAGATGACCAATGCAAGAATAACAGTGGTAACGCAAGATATGTCATAACAAGCATGTTATTGTCTACTTGATCTTATTATATCAGAGTGCACTGAGATTATTTTGCAGTGTATACAGACTAGTATATATAGTTTGTATTAGCATTTATGTATTATCAGTATTTATGTCTAGTTTGCATGAGCACAACACTGTCAATGAGAAGAGCAGCTTAGGAGGTGCACGTTTTAACCGAGGAGAGTGGCAGTTGGAGCATCCATGGGTATATTTCAGAGACGGGCAGGATCAGAAATGTGAACTTTCCAGAATATGGTGAGCGTGGGGACATCCAAAAGGATTGCAGTGCTTACCCGTGTCCCGTACTATTAGCGGAGATGGGTTTCTTTGCTTCACTCTATGGCCTATGCCTATGCCCATGCGTGGGCCTTGTGCTGGATACGTGTATGGGCTGGCTGAATAGTGTGTTACCCATGCCATGCTGGAGATGCATATGTGCTGATTCTATAAACGTGGGCACGTCTATTCCCGCAGATGCAGAATTGTCATGGAATTATGCCCGTTTCCAATTTAAATGTGTCTGTGGGCCAGACGTAATTTATATGAAATCTGCCTCAATGGGTTTAAGACTTTTTGTATTTCTAGCCAGATCATTCGTTCCCAGATGGATAAAAACATCAGTTTTAGAACCCTTACTCTCCTGTGTGACTTCACTAACAATCTGGTTTGTATTCTTTCTGGCTGAAGACTGACATATTGAAATCACTAAATTGAAAATAAAATATTTTTTCTATCTCCTCATTCCCATTGCTGGAATCGGGAACAGGAGGCTGCCAACAGGTGGGATAAGCTCTAAAATTGGGGACAGTCCCTGAAAATCAGGAATAGCTGGTAATATCAAAATTTACTAGTGTAAGTTGAGAAGGAAGATGGCGGCGGCACAAGCGGATGCTCTGAAGAGCTCAGGTGGTAGCTTTTTCTCCTCCTTACCTATATTTCCTATAATCCGCATACTGGATATAAGTGAAAGGCTAAGCTCCAGCCAGAGCCCTCAGGGAAAACTGGGCCAATGGATGCTTTCCTTTTGCCCAGTGGAGGAGTGAAAGCTTTGGTGGCCTGCTGGCAGATGCGGGGTTGGAAGGAGGACTACTGTTCAGCCCAGACCCAATGTTTCCCTGAGACTGGAGTGCCAGTCTCCTCCAGCTCAGCCAGCAAGTACGGTCAACGAGGCTGCAGCGAGCAGGGTACTGTTGGTTATCGCCGTGGGTTCTCCCTCACTGGGTGGGCAGCCCCTCTGCTCCGGAAGTGATCTCTGGCTGATAGTGTTTTGCACCAGCGTTGCTGGAGAGGTGAGAGCCGAGGAGGATCAGCCAGATCCACAGCAGATAGAGCAATGGTTGCCGAGACATCCTGTACATCAAGAGATATCCCTGCACAATGCCTTCTCTGCCTTGGCTAATGAGGATGCCCAATCCAAAGAAACTGAAGAGCCCTTAAATGAGTCAGACAATGCCCAATCCCCTGCTAAAGCACCAAATATGAAGAAAACCTCACCAAACAGAAAACTACTACTACTTGGAGATTCCATCATCAGAGGCACTAACTTGGGAACACAGTTCAAAGGAGAGAAGATAGTCATGTGCCTACCAGGCTCTTCAGCCAGCAGGAATACAAACCAAGTTGTTGAATTACTTAGCGCAAAAAGTGAACACTCCAAACTTGATGTTATTATCCACTTAGGCACAAATGACCTGGCTAGGAACAGTGCCTCCACAACCCAAAAGGACTTCCAATCTCTGGGAGAGAAACTCAAGCGCGTTGTTAACACTGTTGCATTCTCAGAAGTTCTACCTGTTCTTGGTAAGGGGACAAAAAGGCTGCATCACATTAACAGCTTTAATACATGGCTCCAGAGCTGGTGCAAACAAGAAGGATTCAGATTTATTGGCAACTGGGACAGCAGATGGACCAACAAGAGACTATACTGTGCTGATGGACTACATCTCTCTGTCGCAGGGAAAAGAATACTAAGAGAAAAATTCAGGCAGTATGTGGATATGCATTTAAACTAGGAAAAGGGGGTGACAAATGTGGAAGGTCAACGTCTGCATGCCACCCCCAGCAAAAGCAGAACACCATCAGAAACAGCCACACTTTTAAACCACACATCAAAAACATGTGGGAAGAAGTAGGCAGAACAAAATCAATGCAAAATACACACAAGCCAGGAAAATGCTGGAAAGCAATGAGCACAAATGCTCGAAGCTTAGCCAACAAAATTCCAGACCTGGAAGCCTTAATGGTGGAAGCGAATTTGGACATTGTGGCCATTACAGAAACATGGTTTAATGAATCGCACGATTGGGATATAGCCATAGCTGGCTATAATCTATTCAGAAGAGACAGAGAAAATGGAAAAGGAGGTGGAGTAGCCTTGCATGTCAAAAGCAATATTAAATCTACTGAAATACAGGGAACATGGAGAAAAGAAGAAGTGCTCTGGATTGCGTTGGAAAGAGGAGATGGCACTGTCATCCATATTGCTGTAGTCTACAGACCTCCGACTCAAATTGAAGAGAGAGATAACGAATTGATTAAAGATATTGCCAAGATAGCAGCAAAGGGGGAAGCGATCATATTGGGTGACTTTAATCTACCTGATGTGGATTGGATTACTCCTGCACATCTGGAAAGAAGCAAAAAGATTGTGGATGCATTATTTAGACAAATGGTGATGGAACCAACCAGGGAAAGCTCAACGCTGGATGTAGTGCTCACCAACGGTGATAGTATGTCGAATGTCTGCGTGAGTGCCCCTGTGAGCAACAGCGACCATCACACGGTGTGGTTTGAGATAAAAGCCATGGTACAGGCCAATCATAGCAAGCTCAAAGTCCTAAACTTCAAATACACTGACTTCAATAAAATGGCAGAGTACTTAAAGGAGGAGATGATGGGGTGGAAGGAGATAAAGGAAGTGGAATTGAAATGGGCTAAACTAAAGAAGGCAATAAATGGGGCAACAGATAAATATGTAGGAAAAGTAAATAAAAACAAGAGGAGAAGGAAACCTATTTGGTTTTCCAAAGAGGTGGCTGCTCAAATAAAGGCAAAAACCACAACTCTCGCAAAATTCAAAAGCTTGCAAACAGAAGAACACAGAAATGAATACAGGATCCAACTCAAAGAGTCTAAAAGAGTAATGCAAATGCAATGTGTGCCTTCGAGTCAGTCCTGACTCCTGGCGACCCAGAAGCTCCTGGGTTTTCTTGGTAGTGTCACCGAACGTAGATAAGGATAGCAAAATCAAAGGCAGAGGAAAGGATGGCTAAAGATGTTAAGGGTAGCAACAAAACTTTCTTCAGGTATATTCGGGAAAGGAAGAAGATCAGAGTTGGAATTGCAGGACTCAGAAGTGCTGGGAAAGGACTCATGGAAAGTTGACACTGAAAAAGTGGAATTGCTAAACAAATACTTCTGCTCTGTTTTTACTAAAGAAGATCCTGGAGATGGACCAGCTGTGACTCCCAAATATAAAAATGGGAATGAAGTAGATACCACACCATTCACAGAAGACGAGGTATTAGAACAACTTGCTAAACTGAAAGTGGACAAAGCCATGGGACCGGATGGGATGCATCCCAGGATACTGAAAGAGCTCAGAGAGCTCTTGCAGGACCGTTAAAGGATGTCTTCAATAGATCCTTGGAAACAGGAGAGGTTCCTCAGGACTGGAGAATGGCTGATATCGTACTTCTACACAAAAGTGGTGACAGGGAAGAAGTGTCAAACTACAGGCCCATAAGCCTTACCTCGGTGGTGGGAAAAGTAATGGAGGCGCTCCTGAAAGAGCGAATAGTGAACTTTCTCAAAACCAACAGGATGCAAGATCCGAGGCAACATGGTTTTACTGAAGGACGGTCTTGCCAAACAAATCTGATTGAGTTCTTTGACTGGGTGACCAAGGAACTAGATCAGGGGCATGCGATGGATGTCATCTACCTGGATTTCAGCAAAGCCTTTGATACTGTTCCTCATAGGAGGCTTGTCAACAAACTCAGTAGCTTGGGGATGGGTCCCAAGATGGTAAACTGGATTAGAAATTGGTTGACTGACAGACGACAGAAGGTGATTGTACATGGAGCTCACTCAGATGAGAGGAAGGTGATTAGCGGGGTGCCCCAGGGTTCGGTCCTGGGTCCGGCACTGTTCAATGTATTTGTGAGTGATATTGCTGAAGGACTGAATGGAAAAGTCTTTCTTTTTGCAGATGACACAAAAATTTGCAGCAGAGTGGACTCCCCCGAGGGAGTGGTTAACATGAGGAAAGATCTACAAAAGCTGGAAGACTGGGCTAATGCTTGGCAACTATGATTTAATGCGAAAAAGTGTGGTGCCATGCACTTGGGTAGCAGAAATCCAAGGGAAATGTACGCGATAGGAGTTGAGAGGTTGGTATGCACGGTTCAGGAAAAAGACCTTGGTGTGATTATCTCTGATGATCTCAAGGTGGCAAAACAGTGCGACAAGGCGGTGGCAAAAGCCAGGAGGATGTTGGGCTGCATACAAAGAGGGATTACCAGCAGAAAGGAAGAGGTACTTATGCCACTGTATAAGTCACTGGTGAGGCCTCACTTGGAATACTGTGTTCAGTTTTGGAGACCATATCTTGCAAAAGATGTAAAAAGACTGGAAACTGTTCAGAGGAAAGCAACCAAAATGATTTGGAGCCTGCATCAGAAGCCTTATGAGAAGAGACTTGAAGACCTAAATATGTACACTTTGGAGGAGAGGAGGGACAGGGGAGATATGATTCAGACCTTTAAATACTTAAAGAGAAATGATGAACAAACAAACTTCTTCCAAAGACAGGGAAGCTGTAAAACTAGAGGGCATAACATGAAGCTGCAAGGTGGTAAATTGAAAGGCAATATCAGGAAATATTTTTCACTGAAAGGGTGGTGGATGCTTGGAATGCCCTCCCGAAGGAAGTGGTGGGGCAAACACGGTGACGTAATTCAAAACAGCATGGGACAAACATAGTGGATCCCTTTACAGCAATAGGATAAAAACAAAATAAACGGTACCATCTAACTTCTGAACCATATAACGTCTCAACAAATAGGGGTGTCCTACATGGAGTGGTGGGTTTACCCCTAAACAAAGACATGGGGAGGGGTGGCCTGCACAGAGTGACAGATGCACCTACTCTTCCATCTTGCTGGCAGATTAGATGGACCATGCTGGTCTTTATCTGCCGTCATTTACTATGTTACTATGTTACTATGTTACTATGATTACCGCCACTGTGCAGCCAGGATCATCGGGTGTGCAAGTTTCAGCCCTGGAGACCCGGGTGGTTTTGGTGAGACCTGAAGTCTTTTCCTTTGAGAAAGTCTGGGAGGCACTCTCCAAACTTGAACAATCTTTGTCGGGACAGTTACAAGCTATCTCCAGCCAGTTTGCTAGCTTTGGACATAAGGTAGAGGTTCATGAGTCACTTTTGGGAGAACTGCTGGTGAAAGTTTCCTCATTGGAGCAGAGGTTGGATCATGTCCAGGACTCAGTAACTGCTATTATGCAGGACTCAGAAAGTTTGTACCAGAAAACTGAAGCTCTGGAAAACATGTCTAGAAGTAGGAACCTAAGAGTTTTGAATTTTCCTAAGGTTCCTTCTATTTCACCTTTGGAACTTTTTAAGGAATTCTTGACTAGTGTTTTGAAAAGTCCGGTGGAATCAATTCCTCCAATTTCTCATGCCTATTATTTACCTTCTGCTAAGGTTAAGATGGTTGATGGTTTGGGTCAGGCTTTAATTTCATCTCTGGCCCTATCCAGTGATAACCTGGATTTGACTGGCTTTCTGGAGTGGTCAGGGTCTGATCTTGGGTGACTGCTACTCTGTTGGTCACCCTGGCATTAGACGTTGATCGGGACTGGTTGTTAAAAATGTATTTTCGATCACCCATTAAAGAATTTGTGGGGTCTACTATTAGGACTTTTCCAGATGTGTCTAGGGCTACACAGAAAAGGAGGAAACAATTTTTAGTTCTTAAACCTGGGGTACTTCAGCTGGATGGGTTGTTTTTTCTTTGCTTTATATGTAGATGCCTGGTTAAGTTGGCTGGGAGTAATTACATTTTTTTAGACCTTCATCATTTGTCTACCTTTATCTCCTCTAGACTTGTGGGTATTCAGTATGATTCTGTTAAGCCCCCTAAAACAAGCCCTATTTGTTATAGGGTGAAGTATTCTCTAAGAATTGGGACTCCTTTGGTTTGCCTGTGCAATGCTTTATTTTCTTGTTAATATGTTTCCTTGGTATTGTGAATCCTTCTCCTCTATACTGGGGACTGGTGGGATCATTCCGTGGTATTATTTCCTACTTCAAATATTGGCTTATGCATGTTTGGAATTTTTTGTTCCAATTTCTTGTTTGCTGTCTTTTTTCTTAGCAAGATTCATTCTTGCATATTAGTTGAAAATTGCATAAATAAAAAATTTTAAAAAAATTTACTAGTGTAAAATAATAACTGTTTAGCAAAAAAGCAGGGCTACACACTCAGGAACATAGAACTGCGCTGTTATAACACTCATAAAAGAGATTAGCTGTTTTTTCTCTGAAAGGACAGTGGAGGAACAGTTAAGGACTTTTGTAGGTTTCTCTTGTTTACTTCAACAAGTACCAAAGCTCCATCAACTAAATGATGGCAGGGAAGAATCATAGTAACTCGTAGTAACATAGTAAATGACGGCAGATAAAGACCAGCATGGTTCATCTAGTCTGCCCAGCAAGATGGCAAGAGTAGGTGCACCTGTCGCTCTGTGCAGGCCACCCCTCCCCATGTCTTTCCTTAGGGGTGAACCCAATCGTATTGCCAAAGCTGTCACCCCCATAACAGCTTCTGCCTCTGCCCAGACAGACAGCCTGATGCCAGTCAAGGGACTTTCCCCAATTGAAGAAAGCCCACAATGCCATCAAAATACTATTGGGGACACATGCACACATTTAAGCCATCTCAGACCAGGCATGGAGATATTGATGCTTCAGCTGGTTACATAATCTTCTACATGTTTCTCTGCATCAGGTGCAGACAATATTTGCCTGCCATTTTAATACTTGCAGCTCATTTGCATATAATTTAAATACGCTTGGCATTACTGTGTGCGCTTGCTTTTGCTTTGCTGTTTACATGCGCATCAATCTATTGTCTGCATTTGACGTGTTGGAACTTGTGCGTACAAGTTGCATTATCTATGCACAAAGGGCGCATTAGTCTTTCTGCATTGGCACATTTATTTGGCCCTGTTCTTCTCTTTTGGTTCCCAAGCTCTGCTTCTCTTGAGGTGGGCTGGGGTTTAGCCTCTGAGGGCTCCCAACTTCTCTTCAGCATTCTTCATCCTTATTTTCTTGTTATCCTCCTCTCTCCAGCCTCTCCCTAGTAAACTATTTATTTTCATTCTTCTTCCAACCTAGACCTCTTGTAGATGAGGCCACAGAAGATGCCTTCAGGTATCAGTGGAGGTGGTAGAGATGAGGACTGTATCTGAATTCAAGAAAGCATGGGACAAGTACAGAGAATCTCTGAGGGAGAGGGAATGTGGACCTAAATAGCTCTTATGGATGGGCAGACTGTATAGGCTGTATGGTCTTTATCTGCCATCATTTTCTTTGTTTCTATGTTTCCACCAAATTCTCAGTGTAACACTATCAATATATACATGCCCTGGACCCCAAACTGCAAAATCTCCTTTTAATCACTGAGGGGGAGATCTCTGACTTGGGAATATCATTTCAGGATCTACTTCCCCTCTCTCCCCACAAGATGAAGGTAACCAAACCACACAAAATTGTTAAAGTCCACTGTTCAGCAAAATAATCAAAACAAACTCTTCTATCTAGATCAGGGGTTCTCACCCTGTCCTTGAGACACACCCAGCCAGTCAGGTTTTCAGGATATCCACAATGAATATGCCAGAGAGTGAGTTGCATGCACTGCCTCCATTGTATGCAAGGTTCTCTCATGCATATTCATTGTGGTTTTTCTGAAACCTGACTGGCTAGATATGTCCTGAGGACTGGATTGAGAACCCCTGATCTAGATGGACTAGTTTCTTAATTATAAACATATAGAAACATAGAAACATAGAAATATGACGACAGAAAAAGACCACATGGCCTATCTAGTCTGTCCTTCCATAACAACTACAACAGTCCCCTTTTTACCTTTAGAGATCCTCTGTGTTGGTCCCATGCTTTTTTGAATTCAGTTACTGTCCTCATCTCTACCACCTCCACTGGGAGACTATTCCACGGATCCACTACTCTTTCCGTAAAGAAATATTTCCGCATATCACTCCTGAATCTATCTCCCTTCACCCTCATCCCATGTCCCCTCGTAGCAGAACTTGCTTTCAATTGAAAGAGGCTCTCTCCCTGAACATTTATGCCATGGAGGTATTTAAACATCTCAATCATATCACCTCTATCCCACCTTTCCTCTAAGGTGTACATATTAAGATCCTTCAGTCTGTCCTCATATGCTTTATAATGAAGACCACTAATCATTTTAGTAGCCACCCTCTGCACCGACTCCATCCTGTTCACATCCTTTTGAAGGTGCGGCTTCCAGAACTGCACACTATACTCCAAATGAGGTCGCACCAAAGACTTATACAGAGGCATTATCACCTCCTTTTTTCTGCTAGCCATTCCTCTCTGTATGCACCCAAGCATCCTTCTAGCTTTTGCCATCGCCTTTTCTACCTGTTTAGCTACTTTAAGATCAATAGACACAACCACGCCTAGGTCCCGCTCTTCTTTAGTGGACAAAAGTACTTCACCTCCTATACTATATTGCTCCCTTGGATTACTGCAGCCCAAATGCATGACCTTACATTTTTTAACATTAAATCCCAGCTGCCAAATTCTACACCATTCTTCAAGCTTAGCTAGATCCCTCCTCATGTTATCTACCCCTTCCTGGGTGTCTACTCTATTGCAGATTTTGGTATCATCCGCAAAGAGGCAAACCTTACCTGAAAGCCCTTCCGCTATATCACCAACAAAGATGTTAAAAAGAATCGAACCAAGGACAGATCCCTGGGGCACACCACTGATAACATCCTTCTCCTCAGAGTGAGCTCCATTTACTAGTACTCTTTGTCGCCTCCCACCCAAACAATTTCTAACCCAAGCAGTAACTTTAGGGTCCATCCCTAGGGTGCTCAGTTTGTTTATAAGTCGCCTGTGAGGAACAGTGTCAAAGGCTTTACTGAAATCTAAATACACCACATCAAGGGCTCTCCCTCGGTCCAACTCCCTGGTCACCCAGTCAAAGAAATCAATCAGATTTGTCTGACAAGACCTGCCTCTGGTGAATCCATGCTGCCTCAGATCCTGTAATCCGCTGGACTCCAGAAACCTCACCATATAGGGGGTCATTCTGTCCCATTGGGATGTCCATCCCCGCTATACATCCCCCTGCTGGCCCCATCAATAACCTCCCCGTACGTACAGCAGGGTTGTATGGGGAAGTGTAGATGGGTGCAGGAGGGGCGTTCTGGAGGCAGAACGAGGGTGGGGTATGGGCGGGCCATGACCCCGGACATACAGGGCTGGTTCAGAGGTCGGCCCTGTGTGTCCGGGGCCTCAAATCCAGATGGGGGACTTATTCTACCTCGAAGGTGGAATAAGCCCCCTTGGACGGAGGGGGATCGCAGCACGGGACCCAGGGATACAGGTGAGGGAGCGCAGAGGGTTCCCCACAGCCCAACCCAGGCCTTGGAAGACTGGATTGGGGGTCCCACCATTGAACAGGCATCTGAGTTTGGCGTCCAGGAATGCGGCTCATGAATGGAGCCGTGATGCCATGGCAATGAGACTCCATGGCACTACGGCTCCATTCACAGGACTGGCTGAGTTACCCAGGTAGTTAGAGGGATGTATGGCCGGACAGAATCGGGGGGCTGCAGGATCAGAATCAGATCTAACTTTGTACGCTCGATTCTGCCCGGCCATACAGGGGGCTGGACGTGCATGAATGGAATTGGCCTCATAATGTAATGGAACAAGGATGAGCTGTCATAAACAAGCTTATTTTAGAAGGTTTGGCAAGTCACTTAACCCTCCAAAGCCTCAGATACAAACTTATGGGCCAATGCAGAAAAGCATAGTGCGGAATTGTTTTGGTGCTTTTCCTGTGCTAGATTTGCTCTCCAATGCCAAAAACAAGCTAGTGCCAGAAAAATGCCAAAAAACAACTGTGCTAAATTGCAGCATACCTGGCATACAAATTGCAGCATAAGTAATTGCCCCATGTAAAAAAATTGCGCTGAAACTTAGTGCAGTTTTTTTACACTGTTTTTTTAATGCTGGATCTTCATGCCAGCTTTGGGTAGAGGTAAAGAGCCAGCTGGGAGCAAAAATATCATCTGAGGTGAAGTTTAATACTTCACCTCAGATGATCCAGGCATCGAGGAAAGTCCCTGATGCCATCAACACAGTGTTGGGGGACCACTGCCTCTCCCCGGATACCGACCTTCCAACAGAAACAAAATCCCTGGTGGCCCAGTGGCTCCCAATCCTCCTACTCACCCAGTTACAGACATCCCTGGAAACCCAGTGGCCCCTGAACATCTCATCCCCCACTCCCCTCCTAGTACCTTTAAGTGTTGCATCCTAGGAGGCACAAGCTGTCCCTGGATGCAACAGGAAATCACTCTGCCATATAAGGCATCTTTTTGCCTTATATGGCAATTTGACCCTTCTCGGTGTATCCCAGAATACAGGGCCAGGCACTGCCATTTTTCAAGATGGTGGTACAGGGGTGTGGGTGTGTGGGTGACACGCCTGCCCCATACTTAAAAGAACTAGAAGGGGTGGGGGCCACCAGGGATGTGGTATGTAGGGGGATCGTAGGCCACACTGGGCCACCAGGGATGTGTGAAACTTCACCTCACATAACCCCGTCTCTCCAGGACAGCATGTCAACCTCGTGCCGACTTCTGTGCGCATGTGTTTGGCTTGCTCTCCCAGTTTAATGTTGACTTTATGTGCACTGGGTAATTTGCATATTGCATCCCAGCGCAAAGAGTCAGCATTAAACTTTCGCTATGAAACCCTTTGCTGAGCTTTAACCACTGGGCTCTAGCACAGGATATTTGCATCAGCCTGTTAGATTGCAAGCATTCCAGGAACAGGAAAATACCTACTGTACCCAGAGGCTTAGGAAAGGGGGTTCCAAAGTGGCCCTGGCCCCACCAAAACCTTGCTTCCATGATTGCCAGCCTTCCCCCTCATGTCTGCCCATGGGGTTCCGATCTTCCGCAGGCAGACAGGAGGGGAACGTCACAACTACAAATTGGCAAGCAGCAGGTGCCTGTGGGCATCCCATCCCCATGGGGCAGAAGAGTGGCAAACACACCTCTTGTCTGCCCGTGGGAGATTGGATCCCTGCAGGCAGACTGACTCGGAAGGCCCACAATCGCAACCATGCCCAGTGTGGCTGGCCAAGGGGCGGAGCTTTGCCATCCCCAACCAAAATGACGTTCCAAATGACTGCACCTGAACGTAACTCGCCTTGAATGTCTGTGAAAAGGTGTGAGCTAAATCTAATTTCCATCTCCCTTTCTTTTATTTGCATTTTCCATGTCCGAAATATGGAATTTCCATGTGGAAATGGTATATAAACCATAACCATAAGCATCCACATGTAATGGAGATTTTACAAAAGCTACATTTATGTGTGGATGACCTTACTATGTAGAAATTTCAAGGGGGCGAGCCAGGAGCATGGTTAGGGAGTGGCCTGGGTGGGTCAAACATTTACACATGTATTAGCCATTACAAACATGTGAATGACTGAAATTGTCCATGTCAGGATTTATACCTCCTCTTTGTCACATCTAAATTTAGGAAAATTGCTTGTTTTGACTAGGCTTTTCCTGGAAGGTTTATGGAGGTTATCATCTGCCCCGCCCACCCCTCTTGTTTATTTCCCCATCCAAGTTGAACTTCGATAAAGGACTCTGTAGCTAATAGGTGACATTTATATAGGTAGGTCTGCAAAATGGACAAGCTACACTTGTAAGTGCTGGTGCTCAAGGTGCCAAGTTGCCTCTGTTGATGTTTCCTACATGTAGGTTGGTAAAATGTCTCCTCCGGGCCCACGTACCGACACATACACGTACACATTTGCACCTCCTTATTCGTATTTTAGAAAAGGCTCCACATTTGGCAAAACCTTTTCTAAATAGCACCGTAATTATAAACATTGCGACCATGACATCTGTGGTAACCCCTTGCCCAGGCAACAGCCTATGGGCTTAGGGCTACACTTGTTAGTCCTTTAATTAAGGAGTTTTTCCTCACCCAGAGCCGGGGCTACTGAGATTTGTAGTTGTGTTGTTCAGAAAAACAAGTAGTGTGGAGACTGAGGGTTTACAAGGCAAAACACAGGAATTTTATTTCTTTTCCAAAAGAGCATTAAGACTCAATGCAAACAAACGGGATTCTCTCTCCAAACAATAATCCATAGGCATTTATACCAAACAAACAATGTAACGGCTTTTAGTAGCTTTTTAACATAGGTCGCTGTTTCCAAACGATTCAGCAATCAAACATGTTTTTTCTCCTTTCTTCAAACCCAAAAGAAATATCCTCTCTTCAACAAACAGGGTTCTTAGCATTCCTGGCTAAACACAATTCTCTGGTTTCACACTGCCTTTTAGGACATTCAGGTTATAAACCTTTCTCTCTTATCCAAGAACTTTTATTCTGCCTTCTGGCACAGAGAACAGTCCATTACTGAATCTTCAGAGCTTTCCTCAGATTCATAATAGTCTATTTGCATTTCCTCAGGACCCGTGTCTGGTAAATCTGGCTCTAAACCAGCATGAGAAACTTCAGGCTTAATATTCTCTAAAAGTTCCAGAACCTTTCTCCACTGAGGCTTTTCCCTATGCACAGGGTTTCCACCAGGAACGTGGAGATTCTTCTCTTGCATCAAACGACACAATGCCTCTAACTGGCTCACAGCACTTTTGGCTACACTTTTATTCACGCACCTTTTTGGAAGTTGCAGCTCTTTAGCTGGTTCAGGAACAGTTGTCACTGTAGCCTGACCCTTGTCATCACTTCTCTCTGACACAGCTCTCCTAGTTTTAAAAACAATTGCAGTTTCCTTGCAATCCTGGCTTTCTTTCTGACTAGGGCTTTCACCTCTGAGAATCCCCCGGACGTCTCCACTGTTCTCCTCCACAGTGAACTCTCTGGGCCTTTCTCTGGTGCTTCTCTCACCACTGAATTCTCCATCGTGCTGCTTCCCTGTCTCTCTCCTTCCAGGGTGTCGCTTCGTGTGCTGCCTTCTCTCAGGCTGGGACTCTCTTCCCGTGGTGCTGCCCTTCTCATACTGAGTCTCTCTTCCTGTGGTGCTGCCCTTCTCAAACTGAGTCTGACTTCCTTCTGTTTCCCTGGGTTTATAAGAGTGTCTCTGAACTACCGTGCACTGCCCTTCCCCCAGGTGTCTCTCATTAGTTTCCAAGCCTGCCCTTAGATTAGCAGAGCCTGGGTGTGTCCTGTCCTCAGTAGCTGCGTGTTTTTTTCCTTGCCTGCACTTTGAGAGCTACTGATTCCTTGCCTGTCTCTTTCTTTAAAGGTAAATGTCTGATTTTCTCCCAATTCCATGGGCTCAGCCATACTCTCCTCATCACACATCCCCCCCTTAAGATATTACGGGCTGGCATTACAGAACCCGCACAGCTCGTAATTCTCGCTGGGATCTTACAGCCTGTCTGCCACTTTTCAGTCTTATGTTCTCTTGTGGCTAAATGAGCCAATGCTATTCGCTCATGCCAAGGTCTCAGTACATTGATATGATAGACCTGCTGTCGCCCCTTTCTATTTTCTATGGAGTAAGACACCTGCCCTACTTGTTTTACTATCCTATAGGGCCCCTTCCATTTACTTTCAAACTTGGGACTGGCCCCCGCCACCATTACTATTACTTTTTCTCCTATCTCCAGTTGGCGAGGCTTTGTATGTCGATCATAATAATTTTTCTGACGTGCCTGTCTGGCCTTTAAATTCTCACCCGCCGCTTGGGAGGTTCAGTGTAGCCGTCCTCTCAGGTCTCTCAAGTACTAGGGTACCCCTACTTCCTCTACGTCCGGCTCAACCCACTGCTCCCGCAGTATATCTAGGACACCCCGTGGTGCCCGCCCATACATTAACTCATAAGGCGAAACGCCTAAGGATGCCTGTTTTCACTCTCTACAAGCATACAAAACAAAAGGGAGCATCGTATCCCAGTCTGACATGTTGCCCTCTAAACCCCTCCTCAACATCTTCTTCAATGTTTGGTTTTGCCTTTCCACCAGTCCATTTGACTGCGGATGATAGGTAGCAGTTCTAACATGCCGGATTCCAAAAGCATCCCACACTTGAGCTAGGTGGCGAGACATGAAATTACTGCCCCTATCTGTCAGGGCTTCACGTGGGAATCCCACTTCACAGAATAACTTCACCACTTTGGAGGCTATGGCTTTTGCCGATATATTACGTAGTAGAATGGCCCATGGGAACCTCGTGGCTGGGTCCACTATGACCAACATATACTGGAACCCCCGGGGTGTCTTTAGCAAGGGTCCTACTATATCCATAGCCAGTCGGTGAATGGGCTTAGATATCACTGGCATGGGTACCAAAGGCACCTCCGGTGGACGAATCGAGGTGACTCATTGGCATGAAGGGCGCGACTCGCAGAATTGTTAGGTCTCTTTAAAGACACCGGGCCAGTAAAAGCGAGCTAATATCTGGTCCAGGGTGCCATGTATTCCTTTGTGTCCTCCTACAGGATGGTCATGCGCTAGTCTTAAAACTAGCATCTTGAACGTTGTAGGGACTACCAGTTGCTTACGGATATACCCTGTATGGGGATCTAACCCTTCCCGATATAACACATCCCTGTCTAACAAAAACCTGGGTAAGGTTTCTGACCCCCTTTTTGCGTACTCAAAAGCCTGTGAAAGAGAGGGATCAGCTTGCTGCTCCTTTGGAAAGGATGGGAATTTTTCTACTAGTTCAGCCGGGACCCATGGCAGGTCTTGGCCGGCCTCCACCTCGGCCCTATTCCAGGACCTACACTGCCTCTCCCGGCGTTTCTCCCCTCTCCCCTTCTTTCTCTTACCTACAGAGGGAGTTATCAGGTCCTCATGGGATGGTAAATCCTCTACCATCTCATCTGGGGGTTCCTCTACCTCCTCTAGGGCCTTGGACTGTGCTTGGGTAGATACCATGCCTACCTTTTGCTGTAGCCCCTCTTCCAGGCCCTCCCTGAATTGGGGCCAATCCCTCCCCAATACCAGGGCGTGTGGTAACCTGGGCCCAATAGCTACGGGAATGTTCTTCTTCATCCCTAAGCCCTTCACTAGCACTCTGTGTATGGGATAAAATGATGATGCCCCATGGATACACCTGATTTTCACTTTCCCATCAGGTTGGTTTAGGACTTGCTTATAGCGAGATTCAATCTCCCACCAGAGCTTTCGGGAGATCATGCTTTGATCTGCTCCTGAATCTAACAAAGCCTCTGTAGCAATACCTTCTACTTCAACAGTCAAAAGAAAACCTTCCCTCACCTCTTTGGTATGGGCAGTTATCAGTGCAGTCCTCGCTCTACAATCCCTTTTCAGGTGTCCCTCACTACCACATGAAAAACATTTTTTTCGTATAGAGTAGTTTTTACACATTGGCATAGACATTCTCATCTCATCCCCCTTTGGCCTTACCTTCCTTTCTAATGATACGGAATCTGCCCTTTTAGAAGCATCTCCTTTTACCTGGCCTGCCAATTCCGCTTCCATAAAGCGCTCGGCCAATAAGGTGGCTTCATTGGTATTCCGGCAGTTTTGTAAAATCAGGAAGGTTTGTATGTCCTTCGGGACTGTGGCCATAAATTGTTCCAGTACAATGCTATCTATAATGGACTCTATGGTTCTAGCCTCTGGTGTTAACCATTTTAATACCAAGCTCTTAATTCTTTGGTAGAGAGCTCTTGGTGTCTCACCAGGCTTCAATTTACTATTTCTTAAGAGACGATGATATACCATGGGCATTAGGCCTAGGCGGTCCCTTATAGCTTTTTTCAGCTCCTCATAATCGTTGGCTAAGGCTGCAGGCATGGCCCTGTACGCCACCAGTGCTTCTCTGGTAAGCGAAGTGGCCAGGCGCACGGCCCATTGCTCCTTAGGCCATCCGGTTATGTGTGCCACCCTATCAAACGCCTCTAGAAAATCATCTTTATCATCATTCTGAGTTAATTGACCAAATGAAAATGTCTTGCTAGGCTGTAACCCTAGCCCATGTGTGTGCAGAGCTCCTATGGAACCTGGAATTGTCCGTGCTGTTTCTGCTGCTTTCTCCTGAGCTCCCAGCCACGCTCCCATCATGTCCAAAAGAGGCTTCTGCTGTGCCTGCATTACTGCAGCAGTTTGCTCCTGAGCTTGTATGGACATCTCACGCTGTTTCTCAAATTGTCCAGCCATCCACTGTAGTAGCGCCTTACATTCCATGCTGCAACAAGAAAAGACAAAACACCACCAAGTGCGATACAAACAAATATATTCGCTCCTTCTCTGGTTTCTACCGAACACTGCTGCACCCCTGTACAGGTATCCTTTAAAACCCCCTTTATCTACGGGTTACCTGATACAGGTGTAGACTCCAGCTTAGCAGAAATGAAGGCCACCGCTTGCCCTCCTTGACTCCGGCTTTTGACCTCAGCTGCACTTCACCTTTTAATCCTCAGCAGGGCTTTGGCAGTTAGCACTGTATTTTTGTTGAACTCTTGAGTGGTTGGAAATCCTGGCGCATGCGTAGGAGAAAAAAAATCCGAAAAACTACGCCACCTGTGGTAACCCCTTGCCCAGGCAACAGCCTATGGGCTTAGGGCTACACTTGTTAGTCCTTTAATTAAGGAGTTTTTCCTCACCCAGAGCCGGGGCTACTGAGATTTGTAGTTGTGTTGTTCAGAAAAACAAGTAGTGTGGAGACCGAGGGTTTACAAGGCAAAACACAGGAATTTTATTTCTTTTCCAAAAGAGCATTAAGGCTCAATGCAAACAAACGGGATTCTCTCTCCAAACAATAATCCATAGGCATTTATACCAAACAAACAATGTAACGGCTTTTAGTAGCTTTTTAACATAGGTCGCTGTTTCCAAACGATTCAGCAAACAAACATGTTTTTTCTCCTTTCTTCAAACCCAAAAGAAATATCCTCTCTTCAACAAACAGGGTTCTTAGCATTCCTGGCTAAACACAATTCTCCCTGTTTTCACACTGCCTTTTAGGACATTCAGGTTATAAACCTTTCTCTCTTATCCAAGAACTTTTATTCTGCCTTCTGGCACAGAGAACAGTCCATTACTGAATCTTCAGAGCTTTCCTCGGATTCATAATAGTTTATTTGCATTTCCTCAGGACCCGTGTCTGGTAAATCTGGCTCTAGACCAGCATGAGAAACTTCAGGCTTAATATTCTCTAAAAGTTCCAGAACCTTTCTCCACTGAGGCTTTTCCCTATGCAAAGGGTTTCCACGTGGAGATTCTTCTCTTGCATCAAATGACACAATGCCTCTAACTGGCTCACAGCACTTTTGGCTACACTTTTATTCACGCACCTTTTTGGAAGTTGCAGCTCTTTAGCTGGTTCAGGAACAGTTGTCACTGTAGCCTGACCCTTGTCATCACTTCTCTCTGACACAGCTCTCCTAGTTTTAAAACCAATTGCAGTTTCCTTGCAATCCTGGCTTTCTTTCTGACTAGGGCTTTCAACTCTGAGAACCCCCCGGATGTCTCCACTGTTCTCCTCCACAGTGAACTCTCTGGGCCTTTCTCTGATGTTTCTCTCACCACTGAATTCTCCAGCGTGCTGCTTCCCTGTCTCTCTCCTTCCAGGGTGTCGCTTCGTGTGCTGCCTTCTCTCAGGCTGAGACTCTCTTCCCGTGGTGCTGCCCTTCTCAAACTGAGTCTTTCTTCCCGTGGTGCTGCCCTTCTCAAACTGAGTCTGACTTCCTTCTGTTTCCCTGGGTTTATAAGAGTGTCTCTGAACTACCGTGCACTGCCCTTCCCCCAGGTGTCTCTCATTAGTTTCCAAGCCTGCCCTTAGATTAGCAGAGCCTGGGTGTGTCCTGTCCTCAGTAGCTGTGTGGTTTTTTTCCTTGCCTGCACTTTGAGAGCTACTGATTCCTTGCCTGTCTCTTTCTTTAGAGGTAAATGTTTGATTTTCTCCCACTTCCATGGGCTCAGCCATACTCTCCTCATCACACATCTCACTTCCGATCTCCATGTGGTATCTAAAATGTGCCTTAAAGTGTCTACACTAAACTGTTCTGAGTCCTTAATGAAATACGTCTGCTGAATTTTAATGGGTAAAAAGCAGTTCTGAAGGCTCTGGAGTGACAAGCAGGTGACTTGCAGGCCTGTTAGAGTATCTTGCAGAAATGGAGAATTTAAGATTACCCATAATATCCTGGATACATCCACCAACTGGGGACCAGTATAGCGGTTTTAGTGCTAGGAATATACTTATCATTAGGGCTTCTGATTTATAGGGGTCTTTAGACTATAAATTTAGGTGTTTATTTTCAAGCTAATTAGAAGCTTTGAGGGGGCACTAAAAATCTCTGTATATTGGTATTTTCATGCCATAAAATAAAATTTTAGGAACAATTTTAACTGGATTCTATTTTCACATGCCTATATTATTAAAAATTTTAAATTGGTATACTCTTTCTCTCTCTAACCTCCTCATCTTCCTCAGCAGTCACACTCTGAAGCTACCTCATTATCCCCAGCAGTTAGTTTTTCTCTCAATCCTGCATCTCCGGCATTTTTTACCAACCAAATCCCAGAATCCTTCCTGACCCAACACACTCTTCCAGCAACTTCCTTGTTCATTCCAGCACCCGAACCAACATCTCTCCCAACTTACTCCAGCACTCTCTTTGGTTCTGTCTCCTACTAGGTCTCCTTTTTGATCATAGGCTCCATGGATCTGATTACAGTACCATTAGCCAAACACAATGCCAAATCCTCCCAAAGCCCACACAACCAAAGTTACAGTGGTAAAGGAGAAGAACACCAGAACGGCATTGATCATAGAGGTGTCAGTCCCAAGCAACTAGTCTGTGAATCTGGTTGAGAGGGAGAAGATCTTCAAGTACCATGAAATGCAGTCAGAGACCACAAAAATATGGCAGAAAGATACTGAATTATTTTCCATCCTGCTGGGTGCCACAGGCTCGATTAAGAAGAATTTCCAAGTAGACCTTGATAAATTACGCATACATGTTATATCTTATGAACGCCAGAAGGAGGCTCTTTTTTGGTACAATGCAAGTACTACGCCAAGCATTAGCAGTAAATTTAAGAGACTGAGATCATACTCCACATACTCTGGCTTAGACGTGAGGTTCATGACTGTCATGGTATGAACAAAACTAACCCGTTTGGAAAATTGCCCCCAAAGACTGCATCTTCTCTCTCCATAGCCTCTCATCTCCTTGGCAGCAAGAAAAGCAGATCCACCCTGATGCCATCATCCGCCTTGACAGCACACCAGATAATGTCATGGAGGCACCACAGGTAAGAACATTTTTGAGGCTTTTCAGTTATAATTCCCATTTTATCTAGTTTTATTGTTGCTACTCTATGTATTTTGTAAGTTATTATTTATTTGTTTTTTGAAGATTCATTTATTTATTTATTTTATTTAACAGGGGTTTTTTTTATACCGCTTTATCCTTTCATCAAAGCGGTTTACAGTATATCAAGATAATGTTTACATTATAACATGGTAACAGTTTACAGGGTAACATAATATTGGTTTACATTATAGCTTAGGTGAATACAATAAACAGGGAGTATAAACTTGGGGTCTGATATTCAATTAGCACGACTATGTGCTGATCCAGTCCTAGGTTTACCTCACCACATGCAGGGTCATGTAGTTCTAATTTTTCCATTGCACCCCATAATAAAAGCAAGACTACATGTCTGAATGCAATGGGGTAAACCCAGGACTGAATCAAGCCTGTCGGGCGCATGTGGAGCCAGTTGGCAACCCTATTCTAACCCCAGATATTCAATGCTCTGGTCATATGTGGTCCCGGTATTGAATATTCGGGGGTCACCGCACAACCTCTGATGCCACAGAAACTAATCGGGTAGCGGCGATATTGCACCGCTACCCAGTTAGCTCCCGCGGGTAAAACTAGGCCAGCTTTTGCTTCGCCTAGTTTTATCTGCAGGTCGTTAACCGGGTAGCAGTGTAATATCCCTGCTTCTCGGTTAGCGACTGTCGCTGCCCACGACACGCCCCAGAATGCCCACAACACGTTTTGGGACATATAGCGGCATTAGTTGGGGATATTCAGCAGCACTAACCATGTTGGTGCTATTGAATATCCCATTCAGCGGCATTTACATGGTTTACAGGTCAGTAAACTGTGTAAATGCCTTTAGAATATTGGGCTCTTGGAACTTAAACATAAGTTGCTTGGTTAACAAATGGTGGGTAACAGTGTGTGGTATTATGGTTGGTTAAGGCTTATTTATGATGGGTTATGTAAATGGTTCCAAAAAGATAAGTTTTTAGCTTCTGTCTAAAGTCTATGATATCTTTTGTGGACCTGATGTCTTCTGGAAGGGAATTCCATAGTGTAGGCGCTGAAAGGGAGAAGGCCATTTTGCAGGTAGTTTGCTTAGTTTTTGTATGTGCGTTGGGTGTGATGATCAGGTTCTTGTTGTTGGTTCTTCTGGGTTGAGTTTCAGGGTCTCTTGCAATCAACGTTTGTAGGGTGTTTGCTGAGGTGCAATGTAATATTTTGAATATGGTGAGTACTGTCTTGAATTTGGTGCGTGAAAGTATTGGGAACCAGTGCAGTTGATTCAGGAGGAGTGTTATATGATTGTGTTTTGTTGACTCTGAAATGATGTGTGCTGCCGTGTTTTGGCCCATTTGTGGAGGGTGAATGGTATGCTTTGGGAGGCCTTGATATATTAGATTGCAGTAGTCCAGAAGTGATGTTATTGTCACTTGGTAAACTGTCCAGAAGTCATTTTGATTGAGCAGAGGTTTCAGTTTTTGGATAATTTTCATCTTGTAGTATGTGCTCTTTGTGGTTTTGTTTATATGAGATTGCAAGGAAGATTAACCCTTTTTGCAGAAAGATGGCCCATAATAACCTCAGAACCCTGGACCTTACAGCTAGTCAGCATAATCCAGTGTGACTCCCAGATATCTCACTTTGTTTTTTACTGTGAAGTTGCCATGTGGTTGTTTTATAGTTGTGAGGAGGACAAATGTTGCATTTCTGATAATGTGGAGAATCTGTATTTTTTTGTATACATACCATTCAACACAGACAAACCTGGTTGTTTGCATTGAGCCATCTTACCATTTCCTCTAAGCATTTAGTTATAGCTGAGTAATTGGGTTTGTCTGTGCTGAATGGTGTGTATATCATGATATCATCTGTGTATAGATGGTTCAGCATGTTGTGGTTTGTTATGATGTTGCAGATGGGCTGTAGGTAAATATTGAATAGCAACGAGGAGAGGGATGAGTCATATGGGATGCCCTGGTGTTGTGTGAATGGTTTGGATTTGTTTGGGCCATCTCTCATTTGTACCTGCTGGCAGTTCAGGTATGAGCAGAAACATTTAATATTGGTGTTGGTGAGGCCTATTTCTCTTAGCCTTTGCAGTAGTATGTGGTATATAACTGTGTTGAAGGCGGATGAAACAGCAAGGAAAATTAGGATGAAGCAGCTTTTGGTGTCATCTGTGCCTTTTATGAGTCTGTCAAGGAGGGATGTTAGTAGGGTTTCCACGCTGTGGTTGGGTTTGAAGCCATGTTGGTGAGAATCCAATGGTGTGTGTAGATTCATGGTCCTGTAGCTGTTGATGTACTGTTTTTGCTATTATTTTGGCTATGAATGGTAGGCTGGAGATTGGTCGGTATGCACCAGGGTCATTTGCGTCAAGAGAGGTATTCTTAAGTGTCTGTCTTATGGAGGCTTGCTTTAGAGTGGGAGGCATATAGTCTTGTGTAAGTGATAGCTGTGTTATCTTATGTAGGATTGGACTTAATTCCTTTTTTAGTTAGCTTGATCCATGACACAGGGCATGGGTCTAATGGGGATGTGGTGGTGTTTCGCATTGGTGGCCATCGAAAGGACCTTGGAAAAACTCCTGGCCACTGCATACCACAGGTATTTATTTTATTTATTTATTTAAGGGTATTTCTATCCCGCCTTATCCTTCAATCAAGGCGGTGAGCACAGCAAACGATCATTAGTAATTGTAGTGTGTGTCAGGTGTGGTTATGTACAGTGGGGTACATGTGTGCAGCGGTGCTGATTAGAGTGAGCTATTTATAGTGTGCGCTATATACAGTATATACATGGATTTGCTGGGTCCGTTGCTGGTTGTGATTGAGCTGTAATTGAGTCCAAGGTTGGACCAAGTCTGTAGGTTCTGGCTATGTGTTTTGGCTGTAGTGCTCTGTGAAGAGTACAGTCTTCAGGTGTTTTCGGAAGTCCTTCGGAAGGTATCGACAATCCCAGTGACTCAGGCACTACCTTCCACCTCGGCACCAGTACCTTTGGGTCCGATGCCACCCCTGGAACTAGTTGCTTTGGGACCACTCCCACCGATTCCACCACTAGAGATGGTAGCAACAGGACTCCTCCCTCCAATTCCTCCATTGGAATCAGTATCAGTGGGACCTCTTCTTCCGATTCCACCATTGGAACCATTGTCCACTTTGACTTTGCTTCCCTTATTTTTACAATGATGGAAAAAGCCCACAGTGGGTTCAAAAAGTGCACAAAGTGCCTCAGCACCATCTTTGCTACCGACGAGCATGATTAGTGTCTGAAATGTCTGGGCCCAGACCACGATGTGGATTCCTGTGCCCACTGCAAGCACATGACAGCTTGGGGAAGGAAGAATCGAGACAAGCAGAGGGTTAAGCTGTTTTAGACAGACTCACCTCCTTCGGTACACTCCTTGGGGGCATTGACACCGTCAAAGTCATCTCACACTTCCCAATCATCTTTCCCTTCCAAACACAAGAAAAAGCATTGATCGGGTTCTCCGGTGCATAAAGCAGCAAAAACATTGGAGTCAGCATCAAAGGGGACCTGTTTGTCAGCCTCGGTGTTAGCTTCGGCCTCAGACTCCGATGCCCAGCATTGGCACCGATATTCATCAACGGATCCCAATGCAGGCCATCCGGCCAAACAGCCCCATTGGGAGGATACATCCTCCAAAGCCTCAGAGGGGTTTGGGGATGCCCCCAAGGCTATGTCCTCGGTGGAGCCCCTGATACCATGCTTGGGCATCGTAGCTCAGGTCTCCGGACCCGATGCCACACAATCCCCTGCACCAACCCTCAATGACCGCGTGCAGACCATCGAGAGGAGCCTCGCAGCGATACTGGCTACCATCGAGGTGGGCCCTTGAGGCCTTCAGATACCGTGGCAGAGCTCGGTGCCCCAATACCATCTTCAGGATTCAATATCCCTGGCATATTGATACAGTTCTCTGGTGCACAGCTGTCATGGTGCCCTACTGATGCACCACCAGTTCACTCAGAACCCCATGTCCAGTGCTGTTCCCCTCTGAGGCTTCCCGCCTTCTCATTGGCATCAGCCATTGGAGCATCATCAGTATCGGGGTACTGACAGAAATTACTTCAATTTCCTGCTGGATTCAGACTCTGCTTCCTTGGTTTCAGAGCTAGAATCGGTGAATTCCGATCCCCACAAGGATCCTTCACCACTGTATGAATGACGCCGTTCTCCCCCCGAGGACATGTCCTTTCAGGACTTTATTAAAGATATGGTTGTAGCCCTCGGGGTCTTGGTATTTACAGAAATGGAACCGATGGCAGAAAAGCTTAATATCCTACAACAGGGGTGGCCAATTCCGGTTCTGGAGGGCCGCAGACCAGTCAGGTTTTCATGATGTCCCTAATGAATATTCATGAGATCTATTTGCGTCCACTGCCTTCCATTGTATGGAAATAGGCCCATGAATATTCATTAGGGACATCATGAAAACCTGACTGGTCTGCGGCCCTCCAGGACTGGAATTGCCCATCCCTGTCCTACAATATCCTTCAGCACCAAAGGAGGCAACAACTCTTCCCATACATAATATCCTTAGGAAGTTAATGTCCAGGATGTGGGAAGGTCCTCTTTCAACTTCTGCTATCAGTAAATAATTGGACACCCTTTACAGGGTTCCCCCTTGCCCTGGATTCCAGAAGCCACAGCTACCACACAACTCCATGGTGGCAGAATCAGCTATGAGGAGCATATAGTCAGAAGAACCACTCTTTGGTTCCTCGTGGCAGAGAGGCAAGAACTCTCGATGCTTTCAGCAGGAAAGCTTTCCAGGCAGTCATGCTGGCCACCAGGGTAAACCCATACATGCTCTGCATGAGCATGTTCCTCAGAGATGTTTTCAGAGACCTTGCTGAGTTCACCAATCTTCTCCCATCTGAGAAGCAAGTCCCTCATCAAGTCTTGGTTGCCCATGCTCAGAACATATCTAAATTTCTCACAAGGGCAGCTTTTGATGCCTTTGAGGCCACTAGCAGGACAGCAGCAGCCTATATAGGGGCAAGAAGAACTGCTTGGCTGCAGGCCTCAGATCTAGAGCAGTGGGTTCAGGATAAACTGATTAACATCCCCTGCAATGGTGAGAATTTGTTTGGCCAAAGGTGGCGAGAGAAGGCAGGAGAGATTGAAATGGATGACTTGACTATGAAAAGATTATGTAGGAAGACTGATGATTCCACCAAGAAGACTTCTACCAAGAAGCTATTCTATCCTAAAAAGAGGTGGTTTTACCCACCATACTACTCTTACTCTATCTATCATCTTCAGCAATCACAGCAAAAGCAGCAAGGATCCAGGCATCCAAGGAAACCTAAAGCTCCTAAGGCCCAACCTGCTCCACAGCCTCAACCTTCATAGAACTTTTGACTCCTTCCTAAGGAGCATAGCCAGTCAGCCTTTCAAATCTCCTGTTCCTCATCTTATCCAAGGAAGATTAACCCTTTTTTCAGAAAGATGGCCCATAATAACCTCAGAACCCTGGACCTTACAGCTAGTCAGCATAAGTTATCAGCTTCGTTTCAAAGCTTGACCATCCATTTTATTTGTGGGCCAAGTCCATATGGATCTCCACCAGTCCACCCTTCTAGAACAGGAGATCCTCACTCTACTCTCTCAGAGGGACATCGGGAAGGTCCCTTCAGTGCAGCAAGGCCTAGGTTTCTACTCCTGCTACTTTCTCATCCCAAAAAGGTTGGAAGGTTACAGACCATTCCTGGATCTTAAGAACCTTAACAAATTCGTATTAAAAGAAAAGTTCAAGATGATCTCCCTAGGCATATTTCTTCCCTATCTGCAGAAAAATGACTGACTATGCTCTCTGGATTTAAAGGATGTCTGTATTCACATTCTCATCCATCCTTCATACAAAATATATCTTAAGATTTGTCTTCCAGGAATGCCACTACCAGTATTGAGTTCTCCCCTTTGGCCTAACCTCAGCTCCAAGAGTTTTCACCAGGTATGTGGCAGTCATGGCAGCCTATCTGCGCACTTTGGGAATCTTTCTCTTCCCTTACTTAGGTGACTGGCTCATCAAGGGAGATACCCCACAAGCAGTTGCCGCCTCTCTTCAACAAACCATCCAGGTGCTCCAACATTTAGGATTCATCATAAAGTATCCAAAGTCGCATCTGACTCAAACACAAAATCTCAAGTTTATAGGAGTTCGCCTAGACACAGTAAGGGCTTGGGGGCTTTGCTGGCTGATCTGTCTGACCAGCCTATGTCAAACCTGGGCAACCATCTCTGCCTGGGACATGCTTCGTGTTCTGGGCCACATAGCCTTGACAATCCATGTCATGCCTCATGCCCGACTCAATATGCGCATAGGACAGTGGAATCTATCGGAGCAGTGGACACAATCCACAGGTCGTCTCTCCAACCTCTTTACTATTTCAATTCAACTGGTAAATTCCCTTCAATGGTGGCGCATACCTCAAAACCTGGTTGTAGGATTACCTTTTCAAAAGTCTATACCACAGTGTACCTTGACCACCGATGCATCGAAGCATGGTTGGGGAGCACACCTCAATGGTCTCATGACTCAAGGTCTGTGGTCACGACAAAAGGTACTACTTCACATCAATTTCTTGGAACTGAAGGTGATTGCGAATGCCTTCTGCATCTTCTGTCCCCATCTAACAGGACAGACAGTCCTGATACAGATCAACAATCAAGTGGCCATGTTCTATATCAACAAACAAGGGGGAACAGGCTCTCGCCCCCTCTGCAATGAAGTGAACCATCTCTGGAATTTTTGCGATAGCTCATCACATTCATCTCCAAGCAGTTTACCTTCCTGGAGAGGACAATCAGTTGGCCAACAGGCTCAGCTGAGTCCTTCATCCACACAAGTGGATGCTCCATCGTCAAACGTCCCATCACTTAGTTCACTTATGGGGAACCTCCATAGTTGACCTATTTGCTTCCTTGATCAATGCCCAACTACCTCACTTTTGTTCAAGGATACTTTCCCCACACAGCAAGAGTTTGGATGCTTTCCTCCTTCACTGGGGACAGGGTCTACTGTATGCATTCCCAGCAATTCCTCTCATTCCATTCGCTTGACAGTGTGGCTGCTGAGCGCTTCATCCTTTCAGACGTAGAGCTCCCAGAGGATGTCATGCAAGTCCTCCTATCTTTTAGAAAGGACTCCACAGGTGTTCCTTTGTCTTTAAATGGTGCAAATTCTCCCTCTGGTGCTCACAAAAGAATCTGAATATGTTCGCTTGTACGGTGGAGCACTTGCTCCAATATCCTCTACATTTGTCCTCATCTGGCCTCAAGACTAATTCAGTTCATGTTCGCTAGAGTGCCATCTCCACTACTCACCGCCCCATTGGGAATCACCCAATTTCTTCTCACCCCTTGATGGCTCAGTTCATGGGGGGTTTCTATTAACAAAGCCACCTTTGTGCCCCCTGCCTACAGCATGGGATCTAAATGTTGTTCTTGCATAGCTCTTGCAACATTCCTTTGAGCTGTTAGTGACGGCTCCTTTAAAGTTCCTAACTTGGAGGATCCAAGAGGGCGTTTTAACAGGATGCGTTTGGTAGCTGCTCTTGTTTCTATTGTCTTTGTTGCCTTTTCTTTTCCTGTCCTATGCTGAAACAGAAGGCAAAGGGTAAGGGAGGATTACCTGCTGGGCAGCATACCATGGAGAACTACGTATCAGTGAAGGACTGGGCGTCCTGCTTGCTGGGGTAAAGGAGAGCCCTGGCTTGGGCAGCAATGTCTTGTTGAGCCCTTCCACCCATCCTGTGCCTGGTTTGATCGATGCTGCTGTGTCAGTGCTGAATGGAGACACTGTTTCTAATGGGAGTTCAGCGGTGGTAGTTGGAGTATCGCTGACTGAAGGATCCTGGAGATCAGGTCTCTAGGTGGGTACAGCTTTGCAGGGGGTATGGTTACCCCTGAGTCCAGCGTTGTTTCTCAACTGTCTTTTCCTCCATTATTGTGGCTGCAGAAAGTGACTTTGAACTTGATTTGGTCTGCCCTGCATTCTGTGCACCAGGTATGTGCTGGGGCTTTCCAGGTCTTGACCCCGCTCCCTACTTGTATGGAGAGTGTGGAGAAGAGATTGGAAGTCCAGCAAGGTGTGGTTTCTGGGCTCAAAGACAAAGTACAGCGGGTTCAAGATCAGCAAGGTGTTTTGCCTCAGGATAGATTGTTGTTTCAGCGAAAACTTGAAAATTTGGAGAATGCTCAGAGTTCCCTGAATTTGAGGATTTTGAATTTCCTGTGGATGACTGGCTCTCTGGTTAGGGACCTGTTTCACAGGTTCCTTAAAGAAACGTTTGACTATCCTGAGGCTGGCTTTCCTCCTCTCCAGAAAATCTACTATCTCCCTTCTGGACCTATTAAAGACACCTTTGCACTGGTCTCTGCTCCCAGAGTTTATATTTCTTCGGATTCTTTAGACTTGGAGAACTTGTCTGAGCTATTGGAGCAGCCGATTGAGGCGGTGGTGATTAGAGTGACATTATTAATTTCTTTTGTGTTTCTGCAGGATAAGGAAGCATTATTACGTTTGTTTCTTAAGGAAACTGATATTGTCTTTATGGGGGGTAGGATATAGATCTTTCCAGATGTGTCCCATTAGACACAGGTTAGGAGGAAGAAGTTTTTGGAGCTTCGTACGGAAGCAATGGCCTTGAGTGCGAAGTTTCAACTTAGATTTCCTTGTAAATGTGTACTTTATTACCAAACCTCTGTATATCATTTCTTTGAGCCTTCTCAGTTATGTTTCTTTCTGGATGATAAGAAATTGCAGGGCTGAGCCGAGCTGGGGGGATAAGTTGGGGCCTTTATTTATGTATATGCTTCGCTGTATTATCCTGTTTTTTGTCTTGGGTTTTTTCTTTTCCTTTTTATCCCAGCTTCTCATGGGTGTGATAGTTTTGGATCCTCTCATTTGTGGTCTATAACATTTGGTTAGTGCTGGGTCCTGTTTACGGGATAATCTTGTTTTCTTTTGCCTCTTTTTTTGTAATTTTGAGCAGACTGAATGTTTTTCCTGTTTCCAAGGTTGGCTTAGCGGAGTTTGTAAAACTTGATAAATATAAAATAATAATAAAAAAAGTTCTTAACTTGGAAAGTCCTTTTCTTTGTTGCATTAACTTCAGCCCATAGAGTCAATGAACTACAGGCTTTGGTGGACTATGCTCCATGCACAAGATTCCATCATAAGGTATCCTCCGAACTCACCCTAAATTTCTTCCAAAGGTCATTATCTCTTTCCATATCAACCAATCCATTTTGCTTCATACTTTCTTCACTAGATCTCATAGTTCTCGGGCTGAAGCCAAGCTACACACTCTTGATTGCAAGAAATCGCTTGCTTTCTACCTTGACCGCACTAAGGGTCATCGCAAATCCTCACAACTCTTTGTCTCCTTTGACCCAAGTCACTGTAGATTACCAATTTTCAAGAGAACCCTGTCCAACTGGATAGCAGACTGCATTTCATTTGCATATGCCCAGGCTGGTCTATCCCTGAAGGATCATGTCACGGCCCATAATATTCAAGCTATGGCGGCCACTGTGACCAGTCTTCATTCAGTCTCCATTCCTGAAATCTGCCAGGCTGCCACATGGTCTTTCTTGCAAACCTTCGCTGCTCACTATTGCCTGGACAAGAACTCCAGTTGAGATGCTCAATTTGGTCAAGCTGTCTTAGGGAACCTTTTTCAAGTTTAAAGCAACTCTGCCCATCGTCCATTCCGACTATCCTGCGAGGAGTGTACCAAATGAGCTGAGTCTATCGGATCCCTGCTTTAACCCGTGTATAGTTCTGGTCTCCTTCCTCTCGCTAGGTTGTCGTGGGCTAGGTAGTCCCATATGTGAAGACTGCATTCCTGCTTGTTCCTGGAGATAGCGTAGTTACTCGCCTGTAACAGGTGATCTCCGGGAACATCAGGATTCGGTCTTCACAACCCATCCACTTCCCCTCAGAGTTATTCTTTTCCACACACACTTCCTTGTCAATTTTTTCTTCTGCTCTATACCTGACTGAGGAAACTGGTTGGGAAGGCAGGAAGGCAGACATGCATGTGTGGAGTAACGCTCCCAAAGCATTCCTATTGGATGCTGGGGAGTGTTCCCACGCTGGACTCCATCAATTCCAACATCACCCATATGTGAAGACTGGTTCCTGCTGTTGCCAGAGATCACCTGTTACAGGTGAGTAACTATGCTATATTGCACCACTACCCGATTAGCAACCTGCAGATAAAACTAGGCGAAGAAAAAGCTGGCCTAGTTTTATCCGCAGGAGCTAACTGGATAGGGGTGCAATATCGCCTTCTGCGGTGTCAGAAAAGACCGCTAGCATCACAGACTGGTTGAGATGAAAAATCAAGACTACTTTTGGAAGGAAATGCGGATGGTTATGAAGGACCACCTTGTTATGGTGGAATTGAGTGTAAGGAGGATCCACTACTAAAGCCTGCAGTTCGCTAATGCGACAAGCTGAGGTGAGGGCAATGAGAAAGTTGACCTTCCAAGAAAGGAATTTTAGAGGAATGATAGCCAAAGGCTGAAACGGGGTTTTCATAAGCTGTGCGAGGACCATGTTGAGGACCCAAGCCACTGGTGGTGGTTTGATCGGTGGCTTGGAAAGCAGACCTCACATGACTCACTACACCAGGGGGTGTGAGGAGATATTCTGCAGCCTGTGATAGGCTGCAATGGCACTTAGATTAATTCAGGCAGAGTTAGTCTTGAGTCCTGTGGAGGACAAATGCAGAAGATATTGCAGAAGAAGTTCTACGGGGCAAAATGGAAGGATCAATCTGCTTCGGGGTGCACCAAAGGGTGAACCATCACCATTTGAAGGCCCAAGAATACCTGGTAGAGGGCTTGCAGGAGGCAAGCAAAATGTCCTTGACCGGCTGAGGGAGGCCGAGGTCATTGAAGGTCATGCTTTCAGCAGCCACGCCATGAGATGGAGGGCTTGTGGATTGGGATGGAGGAGTAGTCCCCAATCCTGGAAAAGGATGTTGGGGGCATGACCCAGACTGAGAGATGGAATCTGCGCTAGATGAAGTAGCAGAGGAAACCACAGCTGACAAGACCAGTATGGTGCTATTAAGATCATAGAGCCCTTGTCGGCTTGCAGTTTGAACAGAGTCTTGGGTATCAGAGGGGTTGGTGGGGATGCATGAAGCAGGCCAGGTCCCAATGAAGGAGAAAGGCATTTGTAGCCTGACTGAGGGGGTAGGGGACTCTGGAGCAAAATAGCTGTAGACGTGTATTCTCCGGAGTAGCAAACAGATCTATTCTTAGTGATTTCTTTGCTTCTTTTATTTCATTTGAGTACTAAGGTGCAGAGCGGTTTCTGTGTATCATCCTCTTTTTGTGTGCTGCTGTTGCGGCGTTTGAAATGGTTTTGTTTTTATTGGGCTTATTTGGTATATTGTTGTCTTTATTATTTTTATGATGAGTATTATGTTGTATTTTTACCTTATTTACGAAATTATTATTCTATTTGTTTTATTCCATCAGTGTATGATGTGGTTTTTTTTGCTTAATATATGATTTATTTGTATTATCCAATCTATTTTCATTTTTATGATATCGTGTATTGCTTTGTTCTGTTGAAAGGCAGGATGTCAAATTTAGAATCAAACTAAACTAAACTAAACTAAGCCAGATGTAAATCAGAAGCTGTACCTATAATAAACTAAAGGAATTTAGTGACTCCCAGTGGGTGGGAGCATAGAATATATGCACTCTGCAAACAGAATCCAAAGAATATTGATAATTAAAACAATGAGATAGCAAATTATTGTCAAGACAGGAGAAAGAGACCAAAAAGTGAAATTAAAAAAGACATTTAGAAAAGTGAGGGTATTCTTTTAGGTAGCATGTGTTTTGTCCTTAAAACCATCTATCTTCTCTCTTTCATGAAGACAAATCTTACACAGATCAAGAAATGGCAGAGCAAGAAATGTTGAAGGCAACAGAGGCTGGAAAAAGGAGGGGGGGGGGGGGGAGAGACTTATGGACAAGTCGCCCTGGAAAGATATTTTCATTCTGACATTGAACATGATTTACAATAATATAATTTGCTGGCAGACCTCACCATGCTCCATGCATGATACTTCCATGTCCTGATCCATAAGGAAATTAAATCGCTCAAACAATGCAGCAATTGTAGACCTGTTGCACTAATAAATTTAGGTCTTAAAATGTTGCCAAATATTTGAGCAAGAGTATTGGAAGATGCAGTGAAAAAAAGGTGATTGAATTACGATCAGAAAAACTTTATTAATGGATGGCTGTCTACCAACATCAGGAAAGAGATAGCTGCAATAAATAGAAACATAGAAACATGCTGGCAGAAAAAAAAACTGTTTGCTCTTCTATATCAACTACTATAGTCTCTTTTTTTTTCCTTTAGAGACCTGGGTTTGTCCCATGCTTTCCTGAATTCACATACTGTCCTTGTCTATACTACCTCTGGGAGACTATTCCACTCATATACTACTCTTTCCATAAAGAATTATTTCCGCATATTACTCCTGAGTCTATCTCCTTTCATCTTCATACCATGTCCCCTTGTTGAAGAGCTTTCTTTCAGTTGAAAGAGGCTTTCATCCCATGCATGTATGCCATGGAGATACTTAAACATTTCTATCATATTTCCTCTCTCACGCCTTTCCTCTAAAGCAGGGGTGGCCAACTCCAGTCCCGGTGCATCACAATCCAGCCTGGTTTT
Organism: Ichthyophis bannanicus; assembly: GCA_033557465.1. NCBI lineage: Eukaryota > Metazoa > Chordata > Amphibia > Gymnophiona > Ichthyophiidae > Ichthyophis > Ichthyophis bannanicus. The sequence goes on along the minus strand of CM066031.1, from coordinate 1,002,182,792 downwards.
CATGATGTCCCTAATGAATATTCATGGATATATTCGCATACAATGGGAGGCAGTGGATGCAAACATATTTCATAAATATTCATTAGGGACATCATAAAAACCAGTCTGGATTGTGGTGCACCAGGACCAGAGTTAGCCATCCCTGCTCTAAAGTATACATATTGAGATCTTTAGGTCTGTCCCCATATGGCTTATAACTAAGACCACTGACCATTTTGGTAGCCACCCTATGCACGGACTCCATTCTGTTTATATCCTTTTGAAGGTGTGGTCTCCATAATTACACACAGTACTCCAAATGAGATCTCACAAAGAGTAATACGGAGGCACTATCGCCTCCTTCTTCCTACTGGCCATTCCTCTCCCTCTACACTCGGCGCGCTTCAGGAGAACACAGCTGCTGGACGCCGCTCTTCACTCCAGCGCTGTTCAGAGGTGAGCCGGGGCTTCAGACCTCCTCGGCTCCCTCTGAAGCCGGCCGGTCCTGCAAACCAAACATGTGCTGAATGGAGTTGACGTGGGGCCCCCTGAAGCACGGACTCTGTGAGAAGAACATTCTTGCACAATGAACGGGCCGGCCCTGTAGGCGAGGGTTTTCCTCTCCTATCTTTAAGATGCAGATCACTAACCAGGCAGCATACAAAATCACTGCTGCCCGGTTATCGCTTGTTGTCACCTCTGCTCCGCCCCAGATCGCCCCTGGCATGCTCCAATGCTAACCGGATAGTATCTGGGCGCATAGGGGAGTTAGGAGGGGATATTCACCGTCACTAACTACAGTATGTAAGTGCTGTTGAATATCCCCATTTAAGGCATTTACACAGTTCACTGGGCTGTAACCGTGTAAATGCCCTTCGAAAATCAGGCCCATAGATAGTAATAGTTTAATGAGACAAACGTAGCATGGCTTTAGCCAAATTAAGTCTTGCCTCACTAATCTGCTACATTTTTTTGAAAGCATGAATAAGCATGTGGATAAAGGTGAACCAGCAGATATAAAGGCCCATTTTAGATGGGTCGTTGAGATGCGAATTGAGAGGTTCAGCACTCAATTCCCCTATTGTTTTACAAAGGTTCTCCTGAATGCAGAACCTTTTATAAAATACCTAGCCGGATTTTGGCAAATGCACAGATATTTGCTGGCATGTCCAACAGGAGCAATGATTTCAAAAGGCTGCACATTAGGGGTATACAGGGCCAAAGAAAGTTTTGAATTTTTTTTTTTTCAGTTTTCAGGCAGTTTTTCATGTTTGGGCTATTCTGGTTTGTGTGTGTGCTTTGTTTATGTGCACAATATTAAAAATGTATACAGTCAATTGTACATTCATTAATTGATAGGGGTACGTGTGCACAAGCAATTTTGGTTTTTCTTTTACTTTTAAGTTGCTCAAATGAACCGAAAGTACGCTCATGAATGGACACCCCTCCTGTATTTGGACAAAAAAGCCTTAAAGACCATTCTCCATGCCTTTGTTGTTTATTTTGAATATGTCATGGACCAGAAACTGTAGTTTCCAATTGTAATTGTTTTGTTCGATGTTATTAAGGTTCAAAGGTTCTACGGTATGTACAACAGGTGGAGCACGATTCCATACTGTGCACTTCTGGCTCGTCCGGACTTCCAAAAAATGGATGGAGCACAGTTGTACCTGATTCTGCAACTGTGGGAGCTATACGTTCCCACAGCTACAGAATCAGGTTGTCTGGATAGGCCGGAGTGCACAGTATGCTGAGCAGGGAGACATATAGCATGCTGCCTGTCTCCATCGCTCAATGCTCCTGCTGATGTGCCGCTACTGTGGCGTTCCGTCGCCATGGCACCGGGATGCCTAGCAGGAGCAAGCAAGGCCCAACAAAGTGACATATCTCCTTTTCCTGCTGCCCAACTCTTGGCGGGGTCTGCCAGGGCCAGGATCAGGCGATGGGCACTTAACTGCACCTGTCTGTTTATGGGGGCTGCCTGGCCCGATTGCTTCTGCACCCGAGACTTATTCCATTCAAGGTGGAATAAGTCGCACGCACATCCTGCCCCCGGTGGACATACAGTGCTCTGACCAGGATAGGCCTTGTATGTCTGGATGCTGTGGCCAGTCCCCCGCTCGGCCCACTCCCTGTCTCCATCCTGCCCCCTCCTGCCCCCGTCCAGCACTCCCCGCACAGCGGCTCTGTGTGTGTGGGGAGCCAATACACCGGAATATGATCCCTGCAAATAGTGGGGGTTGCATTCGAAACCGGACATACACCCCCACTATTCGGGGATCAGAATGATCCCCTTACTGTTTTGCTCCCCGTAAACTGCTTTGATTCCCAGATAAGGTGGTATAAAAAAAACAATTAAATAAACAAATTGCTCAGATTAATGCATCTCTTTATTTATTAGAACCCCACAATACAAACTAAAGAGACTCCAATTCATTCAAAGCATAGCCATCAAACGTATTTATTACGCCAAAAAGTAGATTATGTGACACCCCTTCTCACAGAGCAATGTTGACTCCTGATAGTTAAAAGGATTCCGTTTAAAATTCTAACATTGACACACTGAGTCTACTACGGTATGTGGGTCAACTCCTTTATCGTCTCTCATTCCTAATCCTTTACTGCCCTCAATGCAGTTTGAGATCCTCTCAGGATAATTATTGATGGTTCCCTTCAAAACTAGACTACAATTACACTTTTCTCAAGATACTGCCTTCAGTTATCAAGTCCCCCATCTGTGTTACTTCCTCCCTCTAGAAGTAGGACCAGGAAGCTCAAATAAGACATTTTTGAAAAGGCATAACGCTTGGCTTTATAACCAGGCTTTTGTCTATCACCAATCCAAGAGAAACTGGCACATTCCTACCCTCTTGTTTCATAGTTAGATGTGTGGTCAAAGGTTATTTTTGTGGTTCTGTATGCATTCTGACCCTAATGTTCCCTGTAAAATAGTTATCTCCAAGTTATAATGCCCTGTTCAATGTAATTTCAGTTTGTTCAATGTAAACCGCACTGATGCAGAATAGCGCGGTATATAAGAGAATGTAAATAAATAAATGTTACCTGATAATTATTGAAGCGTTTACAGTGTTATGTATACCATTGTTTTTTGTTTCAGTTTACTGAGCCAGCTCTGCCATGATATACAACTCAAATGGTGGTTACCAAATCCTAATAGTAAGTAAATAATAAATAAATGCATTAAACTTTAGCAACCTTATTGGGCAGACTAGATGGACCATGATGCTCTTTATCTGCTGCCATTTGCTATGTTGTTATGGGGCATGTTTACTAAGCAATGCTGTTAGCGAAGGCTCAAGAGCGAGCTATCCAAGCATGTGCCAACCTAGACTAATAGCACTGGTGCTAACCAGACAACGTGTTTTTCTCCACGCTACCTGCTTAGCGTAACACGGGGTGGGACTGGGTTGGAGAGAGGGTGTGTAGGCTAGTGACAACTTGTGCTTGGGATATTGCTGTATGTTAGCTGTCACAACTGCCTATAATGGAGTTAAGTGCCGTTTACATATACAAGGCAGTATACATAGGGGGTCATTCTGTCCCATGAATAGCGGGGATGGACGTCCTGCTGGGATGTCAATCCCCGCTATTCGTCCCCCTGCCGGCCCCGGCAAAAGCCTCCCTGTACGAACAGCGGGTTTGTACGGGGAGGCCTAGATGGGGGCGGGAGGGGATGTTTTGGAGGCAGAGTGAGGGCAGAGCATGGATGGGCCGCAACCCTGGACATACAGGGCTGATTCAGAGATTGGCTCTGTACGTCTGGGGCCTCGGATCTAGATGGGGGACTTAATCCACCTCGAAGGCGGAATAAGTTCTCCTGGATGTTGTAGGATCTCTGAGCCAGGCTGCTAGAAGCAGGTGCGGGGATTCCCTGTAGCCTGACGCTGGCCATGGAAGGCCGGATCAGGAGTCGGGCTGCGGGAAAAGAGGTTTCTTTGCTACGGCAGGGGATCGTGGTTCCTGAATGGATGCCACGGTGCCATGGCAATGAGACACCAAGGCACTGCAGCTCCATTCAGGAACCTGGCTGAGGTAACCGGGCATGTGGCTGGGCGTGCAGGCTGATCAGAATTGGGGCCCGTCCAGGTTGTAGACCCGATTCTGATCCTGTGGGCGTGTCTAACCCCACGGGATCAGAATCGGGTCTACCTCTGTGCACCCCAATTCTTATTGGTCACGCCGGGGCTGCACAGCCTGAATGAAATAGGCCTCATACTGCATACAGTAAAATTCAAAGCAAGCATCTGAAAAAAACTACATTCTGTTTCAGATAGAAAGGGAAAAAGAATAGAAATAGATTGAAATCTGCAGTATAGAGTGAGGAAGGCAGTATCAGTATTAGTATCCCAGACTGTATGCCTTGTGTGCCGGCACCAGGCCAGAGGCCCCATTGAGTTACATACTAGAGGCTATGCTAAAGAAATGAGTCTTCAGACCATTTTTGAATCTTTTATTGGAAGATCCCAAACAAAGTATGAGGGTGGGGTCAAGGAAGAAATAAGCCAAGCAATGGGTTGACGCTACTTTATATTGAGAAACTGATAGGATAGCTAAAAAACTCTAATGTTGGGATCAGAGTGACCGGAGAGGTGTATAGTGTATGTGTAAACTGGATATGTAAATGGGAAAGGTTTTGTGAGCAAAAAGTAGTATCGTATAATGGATCGAATATGACACAGAGAGCCAATGATTTTCATTCAGGAGTGAGGTAACATGGGCATATCTGGAAGAGTTGGAGAGGGGCCTAATAGCAGTAGTTTGTATGGTCTGAAATGAGTTCTGATAATCTTGTTCTGTAGAAAACCGAACTGTAGCAGTCTAGGTGGGATATTGGTGTATGCATCAGGATGTGCTGAGCAGAAGAGTCCAAGTAACTCTTAGCTGCTCATATTTTCCAAAGAACATAAAGGGAGGATTTCACTATGGCTGAGACCTGTGGTTTAAAGGTCAGCTAGGAATCAATGATAACCCCTAGGTTAATTGATAGTCCTGTGTTTTAACAGGCAGTCTGTTGAAACACAGGTCTATCAATTAATAGAGGCAGGGCTGTTCAACAAAAGGATTGTTCAGTGATCCATGTAGCTACTGATTTGAATGGATTCATAAGTAACTAATGGGCTGCAAGCCAGTGGGCTACGGTGTTGAGCAGGGCCAGTGCTACATTTTTTGCTGCCCTGTACAAGAGATTACTGTGCTGCCTGCCCTCGCCACCCTCCCCCCCTCCCCCCCTGCCAATGGATTGCAGTGAAGCTCTTCACAAGCCTCTCTTTAGTCCCGATATGATGAAAATTTTCCGAGCGGTACATATGTTAGTCTGGAGTAGCAAACTGGACAGAGGCAGATGACATCTTATAGGCTAACCAATTTATTAAGATTCATACCTCAATAAATTGGTCAGTCTATAAGGTGCTACTCTGTCATTTTTGTCCGAACAATAACATAATAAGTGTACGAGAGTCTGAACATCATTTACATGTGCAGTGGCGTTAGAAAGTCTACCAAATTTCTACTTGACTTCCCTCTAACGCCAACTACCATATAAATGAGGAAGTACTATAAAACCCTGCAAAAAGACCAGTCGGAGTCCATAGCAAACCTGCCATAACATAATATCAGAACTTGCAGAATACCAATCCTACCTAAGAAAAGGCTTGCAGAGCAGAGTTGGCATCCATCTGTCCAAGAAAGGTCGACGCGTCTTCAGTAGTAGACTGGCTAATCTACTGAAGAGGGCTTTAAACTAGATTCGTTGGGGATGGGTGAAGAAAGCCCCCAGGTAAGTGAAAGCCCCCAGATAAGTGATACATTAAATACCTTTATGGAAATGGGTAACAGGGGTAACATATGGAAAGCAGTGTGTATAAATCCCCGTAGCATGGGAAAAAAGATCCCTGATGTTGAAGCTTTGGTGGGAGTGGCCAACTTGGATTTAGTGGCAGTTACAGAAACATGGTTCACAGAAAACCATGACTGGGATGTAACTACACCTGGCTATACTTTATTCAGAAAGGACAGGGTATTTGTGGTTTGAGGAAGAGGTTTTTGTCCAGTATCTCTTTCTGTCCACCCCTCACACTCTCTGTCCGCTGCTTAGAGTCCAGCATATGCCTATCACTGTCCAACCCTCAGATCCCACCATCTCTGTCATCCTTTCATAGCTCAAATTCTCCGTGTGTTTGTGCATGTGTCATGGGGAGTGTTGAAGGATGTGTATGTGCATGCATGTGTTATGGAGAGTGTCACAGCTTCACAAGTGTGTGTCTCATGGGGAGTACTGAGGTCTTTGTACGTGCGTGCATGTGTGTATGTGTGTGTGTGTATGGTGAGTGTCGGGGGCTGTGTCTATTTGCTTATCATGCAGAGTGTCCTGGGCTGGATGTGTGCATCTCTCTCTCTTCCTCTCATATGAACTCTCTTCCTCCAGTCTGTTTCTTTTTTTCCCTCTCCTAATCCCCCAGCCGTTCCCTAGTCTGTTTCTCTCTCCCTTAAGCTCCATCAGGCTTCACCCAGTGTCTCTCTCTGATAACTCCAACCCCACTAGCTTTCCCCTAGTCTCACTCTCTCTCTCTTAACCCACAGCCTTGCCCTAAAATGCTTATTTCCCTCTCTTTAATCCCCCCCCCCTTCACCCGGCATACAATTTACCCATTGTGCTCCCCTAGAGTCCACACTGCCTCGGTTGAGCAGCTTCCTCTACTGCTGATCAGCTCCTTGAACAGTGGGGCCACACAAGCCAGAAAATTCACTCTGATCTCTAAAACCTCAAGATTAGCGTGAACATCCTGCCCTGCGCAGCCCCACTATTCAGAGAGCCAATTGTGGAGCAGGATGTAGAAAGTGCTGCTGACCACTACAAATCCGCATGGGGCTTTGAAGCCCATGTGAGTGCGCACATGGGCTTCAAAGCCCTGTGCTGGTCTTTACTGCCTGTCTGCCGCCCACTACCTGCCACTGGGGCCGGCTGACTGTGCTGCCTACTGGTCACCTGCCTCACAGCTGGGCCTGGTCAGCTCACTGTGCCAACTGTACTGGACTGCTGTGAGCACACAGTTTGCACATTGGGTTGCACCGGCCCTGATGTTGAGATAAGAATTTAGGGAAATATTATCTGGAGGTAAGAAGTTTGTATTGCAACCAATAGAATGTCATCCGCATAACAGTGACCAATAATACAGTGATTTTGAACTAAGATGGTGATGGGAACAAGGAAAATGTTGAAAATTAAGCGTTCAAGTTTCGAGTCCAGCCAAACTGTAGAAGTCAAAGAATGCTTGTTTGAAAAGGAATGTGGATCAGCAGACACTTAAAAAGTGCCCCCCTGCCAGAAGGAAGCAAACCAGAACAGAACCTGGCCTCCTATTTCAAGTTCTGATCATCTTTTTATCAGCAGTTTGTGGTTCAATAAATCAAATGCTGAGGATGGGTCAAGTGATATGGTCAGCATTGCTTTTCCAGCATCGCGAGAGCTGTGAATTTTACTACAGATATCTGGGGGGAAGCGGCAGATTTGGCATAATGAAAGCACAATGCAGCCCTGGAGACAGAGGGTAAGTGCTGCGTCATAGTTTAAGGGGCAATTGCTGCTGCTGTCATCCCCCGGAGAGAGGTGCCAATGGTGGTAATGGGCAGTAACTGGTGCTCTAGATAACTGCCTAGTTCACCGAATGGTAGTGTTGGACCTGCTCTTAACCCTCTTTTCAGTATCTACTGTTCATTTGCCATTTCTCCTTGCTCCTCTTGTCTTCTTCAATTCCTTCTTTATATATGTCTCTAACATATTGATCTTTCCCTTTTAGATCCTTTTCCCATGTCTCTTTACTCCCTTTTTATGCACTCAGATTTCACTCTCTGTCTACTCCTCAGAGTCCAGCATCTCCCTCTCCATCCACTACTTAGAGTCAAACATTTCCATCTCTGTCCACCCCTCAGAGCTCACCATTTCTCTGCCATCCTCAGCATCTCTGCTCTCTCTGTCACTGCCCCCCAATCTATTATCTCCTCATCCACTATGATTGAAGTAGTTCCCTATGACAAAAGTAGATTTCTGAAGCTTGTCCTTCTGTGCAACTTGCCTTTAAATGCTTATATTGCACTTATACGTGCCATGCGCCGATTCTCAAATGATACATCCTCCCATCATCAACCTGTACAGAGGTTAGACTTGAAAGGATTCAGCAGATTCAAAGTTCATTGCATTTCTCAGTGCTTTACCCCAGTAAACAGAAGTAGCTAATGCTTACAATGTTTAAGACTTCACCTCTTGGTAGGCAGGCTAAGCAAATAAATGGGCTACATCTGAGTCACCTTCATCCCTGAGATGAGTCCCCATGGAGGTCTGCCACACTCCTTTACACAGTGCATCCAAAGCTTGGATACTGTCGGTGGTGATTTTCCCCCAGAACCTTTTTGAACTTGCTTCCTTTCCCCCATTGCAGCTTCTGTCCCCCTTCCTCTGCTTCATCTCTCCCTTACTTTAGCATTTACCATCACCAATTTGAAAAGCAACAAGCTGAAAAGTGCACACTATCAGTGTAACACAGTGGCATGTTTCCTTCATTTCCAGAATCAGGCATGTGGGGTGTTCATATGTGTGTCTCACTAGGCCGTATCAGGGGCTAGGTGGTGTGTCATGGAGGGGTGTCAGGAGCTGTGTGCATGTGTGTGTGTGCTTGTGTGTGTCAAGGGGAGTGTCATGGGAAGTGTTGGGAACTGTGTATCTGTGCATGCATGTGTGTCTGTCTGTCATGGGGAGTACCAGAAGCTGTGTGTCTCTCTCTCTCTTTTGCACAAAGTGTTACATGAATACATTTCTCCCAGTTGGTAAGAGGTGTGTGCAGTAGGTGCAAAGAGCTCTTTGCTCTCAGGGAATGAGTCTGATCTCTGGAGGCTAGAGTAGCCGACTTGTAGCTGCTGAGTCAAACAAAGAGGTATATAAACGAGACCTACAGGGATATAGTCCTGAAGTCCCACCTCCAGTCTCGCAGCTTTTCTGCTGGTATGGAGGAGAGAGGTCACATGAAAGGAGAGCATCACCTTGGTGTGGCAGGACGTGATCCTGTAGCTAGGACTTGTCCTTCAAGTAAATTAATACCCTCTCATAAGAACATAAGATATGCCATACTGGGTCAGACCAAGGTCCAACAGTGGCCAATCTAGGTCATAAGTACCTAGCAGTTTCCCCAAAAGACACAGGGTCCACAATGCTTGTATTGGGTCAAGCACTGATATCCTGGGTCCCTTCTTAATAATGGTTTATGGACCTTTCCTCCAGGAACTTGTCCAAACCTTTTTTAATCCAGCTACACTAACAGCCTTTACTACATCCTCCGGTAACAAATTCCAGAGTTTGATTACACGTTGAGTGAAAAAATATTTTCTTTTATTAGTCTTAAATAGTTTACCCTGTAGCTTCATTGCATGTCCCCTAGTCTTTCTATATTCTGATAACACTGGTCAACAAAGTTTTACAAAAATCATGTTACTGAAATAAAAATAGTCATTTCTTATCAATTTTTATATGCTGAACATGAATATGACAGTGAAATTGAAAAGTTGGCTCTAGTTTTTTTGTAATCTACAAGAATTAATGTTTACATCACGAAATGCATGTCAATAGTAAATATAATAGGCCTTCGGTTAATACCTGTAAAAAAACAAGTCATAGACTACTTAGATTTTTTTGCCTGTCTCTTGTACAGCTGTTCCGGAGCTTCTCTGGGGAGTGTCCAGCAGTAGTCAGCCAGCATTGTAGTGGACCATTTTCCCTGGTATCTTTGCTCCATCGTTGCGATATCCTGGTGAAAACGTTCACCCTGTTCATCACTAACCATACCACAGTTGTCAGGAAAGAAATTGAGATGGGAATCAAGGCAATGGATCTTTAGAGACATATTGCAGCCAAGTTTCTGATACTGCATCAGCATGTCTTCTACTAGTTCCTTGTAGTTTTCTACCCTAACATTCCCGAGAAAGTTTGTTGACACTAGGCGAAAAGCATTCCATGCTTGTTTCGCATCACCCTGCAGCAAGTTGTTGAACCGGTCATCTTTGAAGAGCTCTCGAATCTGAGGACCCACAAAAACTCCCTCTTTAATCTTTGCTTCGCTGAGTCGAGGGAATTTTTCATGCAGGTATCGGAAAGCTGGCGAAGTGCGGTCCATGGCTTTCACAAAGTTTTTCATCAAACCTAGTTTGATGTGAAGGGGTGGTAGCAGGATTTTGTGAGCCTCAACCAGAGCTGGGTGCTGGATATTCTTCTCTCCAACTGTTACATTTTGTCTGTGATTCCATTCCTTCCGCAAGTAGTGCCAATCCCTTGCTCGGCTATCCCACTCACATAAGAAACACATGTATTTTATTTATCCCTGCTGCAGTCCCATTAAAAGGGCAACTACCTTCAAGTCACCACAGAGGTGCCAGCTGTACTTGTTATAGTTAATGGAAGTCAGTAGATGCTTTAAGTTATCGTATGTCTCTTTCATGTGGACGGCATGCGCTACTGGAATAGATGGAAGACGGTTTCCATTGTTCAAAAGCACAGCCTTCAGACTCAGTTTCGAAGAGTCTATAAATAGTCTCCAGTCTTGTGGGTCATGAGTGATTTTTAAGGCATTCATGAGGCTTTCAGTATCGGAACAGTACACTACTGACGTCAGATGGCTTCAGCAGCTGTCTGGCAGTAGTATTGCATTGCATCAGAAAATGATGCAATCAACTCTGGATGATGTGTGCATGCTGGTATTATGCAATGTGATGCAATATCACATCATTCAAGGCTTATTTGGGATATTGTTGATGTCCTACTGGATAAATTTACACAGTGAAACGTCAAAAATGAACTACATGCAATATCTTCAAAACGAGAGCCAATAAAATTTTTTTAATGTTATATTCGTGTTCAGCTCACCAAGATACTACAGATTAGGGCCTTTTAAAGTCAGTAACGATTTCAATGTTGACCAGTGTAACGTAAACAATTGATCTACGTTTACCCGTTCCACTCCGTTCATTAATTTATAGACTTCTATCATATCTCCCCTCAGCCGTCTCTTTTCCAGGTTAAAGAGCCCTAACCTTTTTAGCCTTTCTTCATAGGGGTATCCTTCCATCCCCTTTACCATTTTGGTGGCTCTTCTCTGAAGCTTTTCTAATAACGCTATATCCTTTTTAAGACATGGCGACCAGAATTGCACACAATATTCAAGGTGCGGTCTCACCATGGAACGATATAGAGGCATTATAATATCCTATGATTTATTCTCCATTCCTGACCTTATGATACCTAGCATTCTATTTGCTCTCTTGGCCGCTCTCTCACACTGAGGATGTGTCTCCAGGGCCATATGTCCATGAGGGAAGAGTTAGGATGGCTGTTATAGTTGGCAATTCACTCATTAGGCATATAGATAACTGGGTGGATGGTGGTCATGAGGATCACCTGATTACCTGCCTGTCTGATACGAAGGTAGGAGACTTCACGCGCCACCTAGATACGATTTCAGATAGTTCTGGGAGGAAACCTGCAGTCTTGGTACATGTTGGTACTATTGATACAGGAAAGAGTGGGAGCAAGGCTCTGGAAGCTAAATTTAGGTTTTTAGGTAGAAAGTTGAAAATCAAAGCTTCCAGGGTTCTCAAAGATGCTTCCCATTCCATGCGCAGGACCCAAAAGGCAGCAGAGCTCCGGAGTTTCAATATATGGGTGAGATGATTGTGAAAGGAAAAAGGTGTGGATTTGTTATAAATTGGACAACATTCTGGGGAAGGGGTGGGCAGCTCTTTCTGAAAGGACGGGCTCCACCTTAACCAGGTAGAACCAGGCTGCTGGTATTGACCTTTAAAAAGGAGATAGAGCAGCTTTTAAACTAGCCAATAGTCGCCCAAGAGTGCATGGTTCAGAATTATGTATCTTTGAAGGATACTAGCAAAACAGGGAAGTCAGGGCATCCTGATAGAGAGGTTCCAATAAAGTTAAAAGTAACCCAGGTGCCTTTAAGTAAAAATCAGACATAGTTGAAAGATTCTATATTGTCCCTGTCATCCAACAGCCAGCCATACTGTTAATATGAACAAAAAATGCCTGTCTAATAAATAAGATGGGAGAGTTAGTATATATAGCATTGAATGAAAGGTTAGATATAATTGACATCTCAGAGACCTGGTGGAAAGAGGATAACCAATGGGACACTGTGATACCAAGCTACAAATTATATCGCAATGATAGGGTGGATCACATAGGTGGAGGGGTGGCGCTATATGTTAAAGAGGGCATTAAACCCAACAGAAAAAAGGTTTTGCAGGAAATAAAATACACTGTAGAATCTCTATGGATAGAAAAAGGGGACGGGAATGGCAGTGGGAGTGTACTACGATCCACCTGGCCAGAATGATCAGACAGATGATGAAATGCTAACAGAAATTAGGAAAGTTAGCAAAGTTTATATACAGTAATAATGAGAGATTTCTATTACCCCAGTATTGACTGGGTCAATCTTACATTAGGCCATGCTAGGGAGATAAAGTTTCTAGATGAAATAAATGATTGCTTCATGGAGCAGCTGGTTCAGAAACTGACAAGAGGGGAAGCTATTTTAGACCTAGTCCTTAATGGAACGCAGGACTAGTGTGAGAGGTAACGGTGTTGGGGCCACTTGGCAACAGTGATCATAACATAATCACATTTAATGTAATACATGGAAAGAGGATAACAAGGAAATCTACTGCACTAGCATTTAACTTTCAAAAGGAGACTATGATAAAATGAGGAAAATGATTAAGAAAAAAATAAAAGGAGCAACAGCAAAGGTTAAGAGTTTACATCAGGCCTGGGCATTGTTTAAAAATATTATCTTGGAAACCCAGAACAAATGTATTCCATGTTTAAAGAAAGTCAGAAAGGCTATTATAGCTAAGGGAAAATCCTTCAGAAAATTTAAAAAAGAGCCAAATGGCAAAAACAGGAAACAACATAAATACTGGCAAGTTAAATGCAAGTCATTGATAAGGCAGGAAAGAGAATTTGAAAAGAAGCTTGTCATGGAAGCAAAAGCAAATAATTACAACTTTTCAAGTACATTCAAAGCAAAACTCCTGTGAGAGTCATTTGGACCATTAAATGATAGAGGGGTAACATAAGAACATAAGATATGCCATACTGGGTCAGACCAAGGTCCATCAAGCCCAGTATTCTGTTTCCAATAGTGGCCAATCTAGGTCATATGTACCTAGCAGTTTCCCCAAAAGACACAGAGGCATTAAAAGAGATAAAAGAGGCATTAAGAGAGAAAGAGGCCTTAGTGATGAGATTGAATGTATCTGTTGCTTCAGTCTTTACTAAAGAAGGTGTGGACAACTTACCATGCCGGAAATGATATGTAAAGGTGATGTATCAGAGGAAACAAATCTCAATAAATAAGGAAGATGTAATATAGTTATTTGATAAACTAAAGAGCAGCAAATCACCTGGACCAGATGGCATATATCTCAGGGTATAACAAGATAAACTGCCCCAAGAGTAAACTAATCAAACACAAAAGAAACTCTTAGGGGCATGTTTACTAAACATTCCTAACGTGCGGGGCCGCGGTAGTGTGCCTGTGCCATATAAGGAGTGGGCGGTTCAGGCCGAAAAAGGAAAAAAAAAGACCGTATGTGTGCGCGTCGCGTTAATGTGCGGGGCCCACATTAGCGCGTGGGAAGGCTAAGTGGGGTGCAGCTGGGCACATATAGGAACAGAGCCGTAGCACAACAGTGAAGACAATAACCAATGGTGCAGGTGCCACGGGTTCAATCCCCCAGTGTGTGCAGCCCAAAAAGGCTGGCTGAGGCACCACCTTGAATGTGGAAATGCGTGTCAGGAAGCAAAATTATTTTGGGGCGGCATAAGGCGGCGCACTGTTCATTTTGGGGCGGCATAAGGCGGCGCACTGTTCATTTTGGGGCGGCATAAGGCGGCGCACTGTTCATTGTGGGGCGGCATAAGGCGGTGCAATGTTCATTGTGGGGCGGCATAAGGCGGCGCACTGTTCATTGTGGGGCGGCATAAGGCGGCGCACTGTTAATTGTGGGCAGCAGGATGCGGCGCGCTGATGGCCACAAGGTGGCGTGCTGATGCTAAAGCAAAGGAACACAGCCACAGCACAATGGTTAAGACACTGACCAATGGTGCAGGGACCAGGGGTTCAATCTCTCACAATGCCCATTGAAAAAGGCTAACTGAGGCAGTATATTTTATGTTGTGGAGTGCTTTAGGAGGCTTTTTAATTCTATTTTGTGATAACTACTAGCAAACGCACTCTCACAGCGTGTTAACATAAAGCGGACCATAAGGCACATGTTACAGTGCACCGTCCGCCAAGGCACCCTAGAATGTCCCCTATAGGGCAGCATGTATGTTGCGACACAGGATAATGTATAGTGCACCCTATATGGATGCCAACCATAAAGTGCCCTATAGGGCGCCCAATAAAGCACCCTCAGAGGCACCTTATGGGTACAGTACGCTGAGGGTGTTATTGCAGGCATCAACATATGTACAGTAAATGTAAAAAATGCTTTGGAAAACCCTATCACAGAACCCCACTGTGGGTATGAACCCATGACCTCTGGCTGCACAGGTAGTGGCATAACCATTGGGCTACACCTCTACAGCTGTAAGCAAGCTCCTGCCTGGCTGCAGATAGCCTGTATGTCACATCACAGACAGTCTGCTGGTGTAAACAGGATAGGGTTAGGCCACCCGTACCCATGATGCACTGCACATGCTGTCCACAGATACACACAAGATGGGAACTGCACCCCTAAAGCTACCCGGCCTGGTAGGGGGAGGTGTCCTTGTGCACCCATACAGCACCTCGGCCTGGTAGGGTGTCCTGAGTGGGTGGACAAACGGCAAAGAGTAGCTAAACACCATCATATTGTGCGGTTACTATGCCCACCCTGAGTGTGTGATGATGTGCCCAGGACCAGGTGCACAACACCTTGCATGGCTGAATGTAGCCATGCCAGAGCTCCAAAGCAGCAATAACCTGTGAAATAGGTAGGTGCTGTATAAACATCTTGGAGATCGCTGTCTGCCCCTCCTGTGGATAAAACAGGGTCTCCCACCAACAGATCCCCATACTATCCTTTCCTCCCCTCATGGCAGTAGAGTCAACCATCAACCCCACCCCCAGTCCAGTCCAGTCCTGCTGGGGAAGTAGACCCCACCCAAGCAGCTACACACACATCCATAACACAATATCAGACAGACATTAGGCCTGGATATTCATAGATGCACCCCACCACTATCTGATATTCTCCTGCAACAAGCCATCGGCCACTGCACCCTGCAAGGCACTCCATCAAGACACACACCATCTGTACTCAGTCTGCTGGTTGGTTCTGATGGAAATGCATGCACCCACAACTGGGGTGGCAGCACACACAAGCAGATAAGTCAGTGAAGAGGCCCCAACAGGAAACCCATACATATCACATGAGAGAAACGCAATACAGCACTATGGGTGTGCCTAGCCATGCTGCCATCACTGCACACTCAGGGTGAGAGTGATCCCCCAGCAGCACATACAGAGGTCCCCCTGTCTGTGTAGGTGGTGGCCAGGCACTACCATGTCCCTGCCAGTGCCCTATGCCCTGTGCAGCTGCATCCTGGTCAGCCCACCCTGTGAGATATACCCATGGTCCCTTGCTACTCATTATGCACATTAGCAGGCCAATACTGGCAACAGTGCTGGCAGTGTGGGCTGTGGAAGGGGCTTGCAGCCAGCACCCACTGTATAGACAGACACACACTTCCACACCTATGCCAGCATGGTGCTACTATTGAGGAGGTATTTAGCCTTGGCCACCAAACCTGTCCTAGGCACGGCAAGGCATGGATATGGTACGCAGTACTGCTGGGGGTCACTCCCCAGGGTGGTAAACACCGTCAGAGGCCAGTCCTGGAGCACACCCCGCAAACACCTAACAGATTGTTCTGATGGGGTCAACTAGCAGTATGTGCGTAACGTATGGATATCTATCTGCCAGTACTCCTAGCAAACGTCTCAGAGCTGTGTACCGTATACCTCAGGTGTAGGGTGACATTGCTAAGGTATGCAGGTGCTAGTATTGGCAGATGCACGCAGGGTCCACTGTTCTGCCTCTCCAGGAGACATTGGCCAATGGGGCCTGTGGGTGTGGGTGTGGGTGTGTCTGCCCCTGTTGGCTGCTGCTTTACGGCAGAGATTCCCAACCCCAGTCCAGGTCTGCATCACACTGTTCGTGTTTTCCTGCTGTCCCTCATGAATATGCATGAGCTATATCTACATGCCATGGGGGTGGTGCATATACAGCACAGGCATTTGTATGAGTGGCAGCATGGAACCTGACTGGTGTGTGGCACACCAGGAATGCATTTGGGAGAGTCTGCTCTAGGTACTGCCCTGTTCATGGTGTCTGTGCTCAGTGGGGTAAAAGAAAGACGTATTACCATTGCATATGTCCTCGACACGAAAGGTGTGTCCTTACTATCACTGTGTAGGTGTGGGAAAAATATGTGGCTAGGATTGGTGGAAGCCCCAGCTGGGCTTTCAACCTGTGACCTTCTGTTCTTGCATGCACTGTCTGTGTGCACTGCACCACCGTGTAGCCACAGAGTGGCTGGTTTCCCTGGAACATCCATGACTGTGGATCCGGCAGGGCCTGTCTGTTGCAGTGGACTGTGCCAGCCTGCACATGGCTAGGCCTCTGTCTTCTGTGGCTAGCAGCCACTGCCCCCTGCACCACATGTACTCGTCCGCCAACATGCTGGCATGAGCTTCTCTCAGAAACAGCAGATGACCAGATTGCAATGTGGCAGTACGGGACTGCATTTGGGGGATTTGGCTGTAGGTAATGCCCATTGTTGTTGTGTTTTTGCAGTGTTGTGTAAAATATGGGTATTTTCCCCATGCTTATGTTCCCTGCAATACAGGGGTGTCTGCGCTATCTTTGTTTAGTGGTGGGTAAAATATAGGGGCTGGGCTGGCATGTGTCCCAGCTGGGATTTGAACCGCTGGTCCTAGAGGTACTGGCTCTGTCCGCTGCACCACACTATGGCCACAGAGAGAATGCAGCCCCTGGAGGTAGTATACCTGGCAGGATGGAGTCACAAACCCTGCTCTACGCATTTTTACTGTGGGCACATGCACTCTGTCTGGTGACAAACGTGCACATAAACCCCGGAAATGACCACAGACACTGGGGGACAATATATCACCACGCTGGGCAAAAGTGATATTAATGGGCAACCATAGCAAACACTCCCAAGAAAGCTCCAAAAAGGACATTTGTTTTGGATGAGTCTCCGCTCCGTAGACCCTTCCAATATTCATTTCCTCTTTCTGGAGCTTTCCTGGGTGTGTTTTCTATATTTGCCCATTACTATAACTGTTCCCCAGCTGCATTACTATTTGTGATATTTTTGTTGTGGTCACTTTCTATTTTTATTTTCACTTTTGTGCTGTGAACATGTATCACACTGCTCACGTTTTGCAGGTTTCCCCGATTTTGCTGTACATTGCTGACGGAAATAGTTTCTCTTCCCTTTAAATGCCCTCTACCGCGAGTGTTTCACTCGCGGTAGTTTTGCTTTGGGATTCGGCCCCGATAATGTGCGGGGAGCCTCTCCCCTCCCCTTCCCCGCCCATTAAACCCGTCTCTCCGCCCCTCAGGAACCTTCCTCCGCCCTCCGTTAGCTGTTCCACGCCTCTATCGGACATTTGCGGGCCCGTACTTGTGCGGGGCCCGTTATTGTGCCGCGCACCTGTGCGGGGGTGACACGCACGATTGCGGGGCGTTTAAGCGCTCTTAAGTACCGCTTTTAGTGCGCTATTTTGCGGCGCGCAAATTAGCGGTTTTTAGTAAACATGCCCCTTAGTCTTTTCCAATATATTTTTGAAAAGACTAAGGGGCGCATCATCACACACTCAGGGTGGGCATAGTAACCGCACAATGTGATGGTGTTTAGCTACTCTTTGCCGTTTTTCCACCCACTCAGGACACCCTACCAGGCCGAGGTGCTGTGTGGGTGCACAAGGACACCTCCCCCTACCAGGCCGGGTAGCTTTAGGGGTGCAGTTCCCATCTTGTGTGCATCTGTGGACAGCTTATTTGCATGTGCAGTGCATCATGGGTACGGGTGGCCTAACCCTATCCTGTTTACACCAGCAGACTGTCTGTGATGTGACGTACAGGCTATCTGCAGCCAGGCAGGAGCTTGCTTACAGCTGTAGAGGTGTAGCCCAATGGTTACACCACTACCTGTGCAGCCAGAGGTCATGGGTTCATACCCACAGTGGGGTTCTGTGATAGGGTTTTCCAAAGCATTTTTTACATTTACTGTACATATGTTGATGCCTGCAATAACACCCTCAGCGTACTGTACCCATAAGGTGTCTCTGAGGGTGCTTTATTGGGCGCCCTATAGGGCACTTTATGGTTGGCATCCATATAGGGTGCACTATACATTATCCTGTGTCGCAACATACATGCTGCCCTATAGGGGACATTCTAGGGTGCCTTGGCGGACGGTGCACTGTAACATGTGCCTTATGGTCTGCCTTATGTTAACATGCTGTGAGAGTGCGTTTGCTAGTAGTTATCACAAAATAGAATTAAAAAGCCTCCTAAAACACTCCACAACATAAAATATACTGCCTCAGCTAGCCTTTTTCAAAGGGCATTGTGAGGGATTGAACCCCTGGTCCCTGCACCATTGGTCAGTGTCTTAACCATTGTGCTGTGGCTGTGTTCCTTTGCTTTAGCATCAGCGCGCCGCCTTGTGGCCATCAGCGCGCCACCTTGTGGCCATCAGCGTGCCGCATCCTGCTGTCCACAATTAACAGTGCGCCGCATCCTGCTGCCCACAATGAACAGTGCGCCGCCTTATGCCGCCCCACAATGAACAGTGCGCTGCCTTATGCCGCCCCACAATGAACAGTGCGCCGTCTTATGCCGCCCCACAATGAACAGTGCGCCGCCTTATGCTGCCCCAAAATGAACAGTGCGCTGCCTTATGCCGCCCCAAAATTATTTTGCTTTCTGACACACATTTCCACATTCAAGGTGGTGCATCAGCCAGCCTTTTTGGGCTGCATACACTGGGGGATTGAACCCGTGGCCCCTGCACCATTGGTTATTGTCTTCACCGTTGTGCTACGGCTCTGTTCCTATATGTGCCCAGCTGCGCCCCACTTAGTCTTTCCACGCGCTAATGTGGGCCCCGCACATTAACGCGACGTGCACACATACGGTCTTTTTTTTTCCTTTTTCGGCCTGAACCGCCCACTCCTTATATGGCACAGGCACACTACCGCGGCCCCGCACGTTAGGAATGTTTAGTAAACATGCCCCTAAGAGTTTCTTTTGATATATCTCAGGGTGCCATAAGAACTGAAATATGAGATTGCAGACCTACTTTTAGTAATCTATGAACTACCATTAAAATCATCTGTAGCACCTGAGGATTGGAGAATGGCCAACCCAATGCCAATTTTTAAAAAAGGTTCCCGGGGTGATTCAGGAAATTACAGACCAGTGAGCTTGACGTCTGTACTGGGCAAAATGGGGAAACCATTATAAAAAACAAAATTACTGAACATGTAAATAGTCATGGCTTAATGGCAGAAAGCCAATATGGATTTAGCAAAGGAAAGTCTTGTCTAACTAATCTCTTACATTTTTTTGAAGGTGTGGATAAACAGGTAGATAAAGATTAGCCAGTTGATATAGAGGCACATTTTACAATGGGACGTTGAAGTGCAATCTGGGATGTTAAGGCCAGAACATCTGAAAAACAAAAAGCAGACATGTGGAAGCAGGCACGTTCAGACACGCTTTCGGAAACATGGATGTGCCTGATATGCACGTATATAAAACATCTATATAGAAGTCCCCAGGATAGAATTTCAGAATAAATATGTCTAATGACATAAATGTTAGAGTAGCAGCTTAAGAACAGGGTGACCAGGGTTCAAATCCTAGTTGAGCCTTTATGATCTAAGGCTAGTCACTCAATTCTTCATTTCCTCTGAACGTTTTAAGGTGAAAACAAGCACTTTCCTGATGCCTATTTGTGCCTGGGCAGGTATAGATGGATGTCTCTGCTGTTTCTGAGATTGAACAGGGACATTTAAGTCCATTACTGCTCTCCGGACACGCCTCTGCTAAACCTCTTTGCCTACTTGGATGTCTCTGCACTGGAGACGTCTCAAACGCCATTTGTGGAATGGCTACAGAGATGTCTCTGTGATTTCGATGTCCAAATCACGACTATGTGTTTTTAAATGACCCTCATAGTGTATCTAGATCTTCAGAAAGCCTTTGACCCTCCCTTATGAGAGACTCTTGGGCAAATTAAAAAGTCACAGGATAGGAGGCAGTGTACTATTGTGGATTAGAAATTGGTTAAAAGATAGAAAACAGAGAGTAGGTCTAAATAGCCAATTTTCTCAATGGAGAAAGGTAAATAGTGGTGTACCCCAGGATCTGTGCTGGGTCCGCTGCTTTTTAACATATTCATAAATGAACTGGAAATGGGAATAATGAGTGAGGTAATCAAATTTGCAGATGACACAAAATGATTTAAAGTATTATCGGTGCTTCCTTCAGCAGTAACAGCTACTGGGTGCCGATAACGCCTGCTAATGGCGCCTTGGCACCCTTACCGGTCCTTAGTAAAGGTAACTCATAGTTGAAATTTTGGGAATTCCTGGAGACAGTTGTTCTCCCATTAATAAAGCCTATATTCTACCTAAAGGCAAAGAGACATTTCCAGCTTTTTCTAGTCCACAGGATGTATCTGGTTTATTGGAAACTTCATTTAATGATATTCAGGATCATGGAACTCTTTTGGGTAGCTTCATATCTGAATCTGATCTGTCTCATATTTTGAAGCTATATTTTAAGAAGATTACTTATTCTGTTTGTGGTCAGCAAAGACGGATGTATCCAGATTTAGCCAGAGCTACTCAAAACTGAAGAAAGATTTTTTTCTTTTTAAGACCAGAGGGTCTGGGGGCTACATTCTATCTTAGATACCCCTGTAAATGTATAATTAGGTATTTGAACTGAGATATATGTTCTTCGCACCAGAGCAATTGAGATCTTTCTTGGATATAGTTTATTTTTCTATTGTAATGTATCACTATTTTGATTATTAATCCCTTTAATACCTCATTGCAAAGTGGTATATCAAGAGAATAAAACCAATCAGCCTTCCTTCTGCTGGTATAGTCATACTATCTGCCTTTTTGATATGTATATGCCACTATACATTCATAATAGGCAAGTGCAGGAGGATGGGTGGAGCACAGGTAGAGTCTCAATGTATCTGTGTATTTTATAAAATGACATTTACGCCTGCACTCAGCAGATGGAAATGTTCAAGGCATCATTTTAGTCAGGATTTCTTTAGCTTTTCTAAGGTAATTTTACAGGCTTGAAACAGGTATCTACTTGGCCTTCACACAAGTGGCTTGTTATGAGATTTACAAGGCAAGTTCCATGTGTAAAGCATGCTTTACTTGTAGAAAAGGGCTCTTATGTGCATGATTATATGCATTTACCGCACAGGGTTTGTGTTTACCGCACTTTAATTTGGCAGTTAGGATGTGGTAGGTGCAAACACTTACTGCAATTAATTAAAAGGGCCCCTTACTATAGATAATTGAATCTAAGATAGCTTGTGCTTGTACATGGGCCACACATAGACGTCCCTGAGGGCATAGTGTGGTCAGAGCAGAGGCAGAATGTACTGTCCTTAGAACACATATTTATTTATTTTAAAACATTTATATCCTGCCAAAGTGCCGAAAGGCATATCAGCTTTATGACTAGATATCAAGTTAAACCAGATCAACGTCCAAATGAGAAAACTCATTTTCTTAATTTCCAACTATTGTATTACAAATAAGCAAAAAAGGAACTTGGAGGTCTTTGGAAGCTTCCTTTTGGCAGCTTGACCCTTAGCGGTCGTGCCATGAGACTACTGCGAGGGGGATTTGAGTGCCATTTTGAATCTCGGCACTTAAGAAAATCAAAGTGATTCGGTATTGCTCCTGCCCCTCCCCATTCATCAATGGGGAAAAGCCCGAATAAGTGACAGGGGACAAGGGTGTGGAAGGGTTCCTGTTGAGAGGAAAATTGGAAAGGGGCAGGTGGGAGAGACTGGAAAAGAGGTAGGTTGTTTTCCTTTGCATCAACCCCTTTAGCAGCCCAGTGCTCCTGGGGCGGAAAGATAATGCCAGCTCAAAGATGACATTCTTTCCCATGGTATCAGAGAACTTTAAACATAGAAACATAGAAACATGACGACAGAAAAAGACCACATGGCCTATCTAGTCTGTCCTTCCATAACTACAACAGTCCACTTTTTGCCTTTAGAGATCCTCTGTGTTGGTCCCATGCTTTCTTGAATTCAGTTACTGTCCTCATCTCTACCACCTCCACTGGGAGACTATTCCATGGATCCACTACTCTTTCCGTAAAGAAATATTTCCGCATATCACTCCTGAATCTATCTCCCTTCACCCTCATCCCATGTCCCCTCGTAGCAGAACTTGCTTTCAATTGAAAGAGGCTCTCTCCCTGAACATTTATGCCACGGAGGTATTTAAACATCTCAATCATATCACCTCTATCCCGCCTTTCCTCTAAGGTGTACATATTAAGATCCTTAAGTCTGTCCTCATATGCTTTATAATGAAGCCCATTAATCATTTTGGTAGCAACCCTCTGCACCGACTCCATCCTGTTCACATCCTTTTGAAGGTGCGGTCTCCAGAATTGCACACCATACTCCAAATGAGGTCGCACCAAAGACTTATACAGAGGCATTATCACCTCCTTTTTTCTGCTAGCCATTCCTCTCCGTATGCACCCAAGCATCCTTCTAGCTTTTGCTGTCGCCTTTTCCACCTGTTTAGCTACTTTAAGATCATCAGACACAACCACGCCTAGGTCCCGCTCTTCTTTAGTGGACAAAAGTACTTCACCTCCTATACTGTATTGCTCCCTTGGATTGCTGCAGCCCAAATGCATGACCTTACATTTTTTAACATTAAATCCCAGCTGCCAAATTCTAGACCATTCTTCAAGCTTAGCTAGATCCCTCCTCATATTATCTACCCCTTCCTGGGTGTCTACTCTATTGCAGATTTTGGTATCATCCGCAAAGAGGCAAACCTTACCCGACAGCCCTTCCGCTATATCACTAACAAAGATGTTAAAAAGAATTGGACCAAGGACAGATCCCTGGGGCACACCACTGGTAACATCCTTCTCCTGATCCATGGGATGATTTTCTAGGGGCTGCTGAGCAGAGATGGTGTCCACCTATCCAAGAAGGGTTAGAGGGTCTTCCGCAGCAGACCGGATAACCTACTGAAGAGCGCTTTAAACTAGATTTATTGGGGGTGGATGAAGAAAGCCTCCCAGGTAAGTAAAACATTAAAAACCTTTGTAGAAATGGGGAAAAGGACCAACATCTGAAAAATGGTGTGCATTAAGATCTGTAGTAGAGGAAAGAAGGGGAGGAAGAGTAGTATTATATGTACAAATATCAAAGCTAAAGAATTACAGGGCTTACAGGGAAGGAGGGGAAGCAGTTTGGGTTAAACTGGAAAGAGGGAATGGAGCATCCCCTTGCACTGGTATGATATACAGATTTCCTTCACAGGCAGAAGAACTGGACAGATTTAATTGTAGACATTTGCAGTATTGCTTGGAAAAGAGAAGTGCTGCTCATAGGTGATTCCAACATGCTTGATGTTAACTGGCAAATCCCTGCTGCAGTATCATCTAAAAGTAAGGAGATCCTGGATTCTCTACAGAGAACTATTCCGGCAGCTGGTAACAGAACCCACACATGAGGGGGCAGTACTAGACCTGGTGCTTACCAATGGGGAGTGTGTTTCTGATGTTATAGTGGGTGATCATCTCGCATCCAGCAATCACCAGATGGTGTGGCTCAGCATTAGGACTAGGGTTGATAAAGTCCATTCAAAAGTAAGGCTTCTGGATTTTAGGAAACTAATTTTGCCAAGATGGGACAATATCTCAAGGAGTCATCAGGATGAGAACAGCTGTGGGATGTAGAAAAGCAGTGGGTAAAACTGAAAGGGGATATTTTAAGGGCAACAATCCTTTTGGTTAGGAAAGTAAATAAATGTAAACAGAGGAGGGTCCTAGGGTTTTCAAAAGTAGCTGAAAAGGTGAAAAAAAGGGTGGCCTTCATAAATTAAAAAGAGATCACAGAATGACGAAGAGAAGCATCAATATTTGGAAAAGCTAAGAGAAATTTGGAAAATAGCCAGGAAAGTATAGATACAAATGAAAGAAAAAATAGCTAATACAGTAAAATGAGGGGACATTTTTCAGATGTTAGATACAACAACCTGTCGTTTTTTTTTCTCTATAACATTAACAAAATTTGCCCCCCTCTGGCTTGCTTCTCTCTATGCCCTTCTCTTCAACAGCCAATTCCAGACTTCGATCCTTTCACCTTGCTGTTCCTTATGCCTGGAATAAACTACCTGTATCTTTACATCAGGTTTCATCTCTCTTCCTTTTCAAATTCATGTTAAAGACTCACCACTTTCAGGACGCTTTTGGATCTTAATCCTTTGTTCTCCTTCTGTCTCATTACCCTTTTCTACTGTATCCTTGTTCTCATCTATTGTACTGTCTGTCTTGATTAGATTATAAGCTTTGATGAGCAGGGACTGTCTTTCATACTGTACGTGTCTGTACAGCGCTGCATATGCTTTATAGTGCTATATAAATAATTAACAGTAGTAGTAGTAGTAGCAGTAGAGGTCTTTTTACTAAAGTTTGGCAGCATTTTTCTGGGTTTTACTGTGTGCTAATGGCCCACGGTAATTGCTACCACACAAGAGAAGCAACGTGGTAAAAATCCAACACTAACTGCTAACAGCATGACGAGACAGAAGAGAGCATGCCAGCTGGTGACAGCTAGTGCATGGGATGATTCTGCCCACTAGCTGCCACGACTGCCAATAGTGCAGTTGCACTTAACGCTACTTCAAGAGGTGGAGTTAAGTGCAGCTGTGCTACCGGTAGTCTAGTGGTGTGGCAGCTGCCAGGACCTCTGAAGTAGCAAACACGTAGTCCCAGCAGCAAAGTAGTTTGAAGAAATGCCATTGCCTGTTGACAACTTTACAGCTTGAATTGAAGAGGTAACCCTGGTTTCCCTAAACCTACTTGACAATGTTTCGGAAGTTATTCTGGCTTCTAGAAAAGTTTCCACTAGAAGGCCATACAGTTTTAAATGGAAGGGCCTTAGATCATTTAACTTGTCCTGTGCAAAAACTGATGAATACTTTCTATGTCTCTCAGAGACAGCTTTAAAGGCCAACTCTGTTATGTACACCTATGTACAATTGGCACATACCATCACCAATTACAGCCTTTGATTGTTTGGTTCATTCGGAACCTGCTTCTTTTGAAGCGTCCCATCAAACCACCTGCAATGTCATGGGATTTCAATGTTGTCTTAAACCAGCTGATGAAAACTCCCTATGAAAAAAGAGCACTAAAAATATTATAATGAGCCCTAAAACAGTAATACACCTCTACTGTAATAGGAAAACAGAAAATGCAGGACTTCAATTGATCCTTATAGAAAAATCAGAATTTGCAAAATAAGAGAAAAAACTATTTATTTATTTATTTACAATATTTATAATTCCCCTGATCTCAAGAGGTTCAAAGTAGGATTACAAGAAACATATACAATAAAATTACAAACTATGTCAATACACATAATAGTCACAGACATAATTTCTTCTTGTTGTTGTTAAGTGCCATCGAGCCGAGGTCGACTCATGATGACCCTGTAGATAGTTATCCTAAACTGTGCTCAATCTTCAGTCAGGTGGTTAATTGTTGATAGAATGGCATCCAATAGCTGTTGATATTGCATTGCTCCATCGCATCGCTGGTCTTTCTTTTTTGCGTTGACCTTCAGCCTTGCCAAGCATGATGTCTTTCTGTAATGATCTTTCTCTTCGCATGATGTGTCCAAAGTATGAAAGTCAAAGACTTGTCATTTAAGCTTCCAAGGAAATCTTAGGTTTGATCTCCTCCAGTACCAACTGATTTGTTCTTCAGGCAGTCTATGGGATATGTAGTATCCTTTGCCAGCATCATTATTCAAAGGCATGGATTTTCTTTATGTCTTGCTTTTTTGCTGTCCAATTTTCGTATCCAATTGATCTTATAAAAAAAATACCATGGCTTGGGCAAGTCAGATCTTTGTATGCAGAGATACATCTCTGCACTTGAAAATCTTGCCTAGATCCTGTATAGCTGTTCTGCCAAGAGCAATGCATCTTTGGATTTCTTGACTACTTGTCGTTTCATTAATGGAGCCAAACAGGTTGAAGTTCTCTACTATTTTTATTTCTCCTCCATCAAGGATGAAATTATTTGATTTTGACAGGATTTTTGTCTTCTTCTCATTAAGATGCAGGCCCATTTTAAGACTAAGGGGTATGTTTATTAAAACCCCGGTAAAGTGCGGGCCCCGGTAGTGTGCGGGTGCCATATAAGGAGTGGGCGTTCCGTCCTGAAAAAGGAAAGACGGAATTTACATATGCGCTAAGGTGCGCGGCGCCCATGTGCGCCCCGCACCTTAGCGCATGAGATAGCTGCGTGGGAGGCATAAGTGGCGCGCTGAAGTACAAGAAAAAGAGCAGAGCCACAGCACAATGGTTAAGACACTGACCAACGGTGCAGGGGTCAGGGGTTCAATCCCCCACAGTGCCCAATGAAGACAGCTGGCTGAGGGGTTAATTTATGAGGCGCAGAAATACTGGGTGGCATAAGGCAGCGCACTGATGTTTATGGAGGCATTATAATACTGGGCGGTATAAGTGGCGCGCTGATATACAGGAAAAAGAGCAGAGCCACAGCACAATGGTTAAGGCACTGACCAATGGTGAAGGGATCAGGGGTTCAATCCCCCACAGTGCCCAATGGAGACAGTTGGCTGAGGCATTTAAATGATGGGCAGTATAAGGCAGTGTGCTGATGGGCATAAGGCAGTGCACTAATGTTTTAGGAGGCTTTTTAATACTGGGCGGCATAAGGCGGCGTGCTGATGTGCAATCACAGGAACAGAGCCACAGCACAATGGTTAAGACACTGACCAATGGTACAGGGATCAGGGGTTCAATCCCCCACAGTGCCCAATGAACAAGGCTGGCTGAGGCAGAACATATTAAGGGGAAGATTGCTTTAGGAGGCATTTTATTCATATTTTAATTATCACTACTAGCAAACGCACTCCCAAAGCGTGTTAACATAAGGTGCCCATAAGGCACATTTTAAAGTGCTCTGTCAGCCAAGGCACCCTAGAATGTTGCTTATAGGGCGCTTTAGAGGGTGCCGTATGAGGTACCGCAAGGTCAGTGTACTGTTTTTTATGGCAGCACTGTGCAGTTTAAGGAATGAAAAGCATAAGTAGGTGCGCTGACAGGCAAGGAGGAGCAGTAGTGGAGCACAATGGTTAAGGCAATGACTGCTGATACAGGGGTCATGAGTTTGCTCCCCAGTGTGCCTAATACGTAAGGCTGGCTGTGGCATCAGCTTTGCATTCTACATATTTTGTCCTGCAGCACTTTAATTTTATGTTATTAATTGCTGCCAGCAAACACGCTCTCACGTGCCGTAATTGAAGGTGCCGTATAAGGCACCCTATAAGGCATTCCATAGGGCACATTAGAAATTGCACTGTCCGCCACAGCACCCTAAAATGTCCCCTACAGGGCACCCTATAGGTTGCGTCACAGGATATTGTATAGTGCACCTTATATGGACGGGAACCATAAGGTGCCCTATAGGGCGCCCTATAAAGCACCCTCAGAGGCACCTTATGGGTACAGTACGCTGAGGGTGTTTTTGCTGGCATCAAAATATGTACATTAAATAAAATGCATTGGACAACCCTATCAAATAACCCCACTGTGGGATTGAACCCATAACCTCTGGCTTCAGAGGCAGTGAAATAACCATTGGGCTACAGCCCTATAGCTGCTAGCAAGCACCTGGCTGGCTGCAGAGAGCATGCACATCACCACACAGACAGTCTGCTGTGGTCACCAGGATAGGGTAGCCCACCCATACCCATGATGCACTGCACATGCAAATCAGCTGTCCACAGATGAACACAAGATGGGCAATGCACCCCCACAGCACCTCGGCCTGGTAGAGGGAAGTGACCATGTGCACCCACACACCACCTCGGCCTGGTAGGGGGTACTGACCGTGTCTTTTACTGGCACAGAGTAGCTACACACCATCACAATTTTGCGGGTACTGTGCTCACCCTGAGGGTTCAATGAGGCATCCAGGACCAGGTCCACAACACCTTCCATGGCTGAATGAGGCCATGCTGAAGGTCCAAAGCAGCGTTAATGTGTGAGATAGGTAGTTTCTTCACAAACACCTTGGATATCTCTGTCTGGCTCAGTCAGGTGTAGCCCCCATGGATCCCCAGGTGGGCCATGCACCACCACCACCACCACCCCGCAACCAGGGCCCCCCATCAATAGATCCACATTCTACCTCCCTGCAAAGGTGGCAGTAGAGGGGTCCATCAACCCCAGTCCTGCTGAGGAGCAGACACCCCACAGGGCAATCAATGCAGCTCTATACACATCCATAACACAATAGCAGACAGATATTATGCCTGGATATGGTGAGCTGCACCCCACCACTATCTGATATTCTCCTGCAGCAAGTCATCAGCCACTGCACCCTGCAAGCTACTCCATCACAACACATACCAGCTGCAAACAGTGTGCTAGTTAGTCCACAGTGCATGCTCCCAGTGGAGATGCATGCACCCAGAACTGGGATGTCAGCATACTGAGCAAGCAGATAAATCAGTGACTGAGCCACAAAAGGAAACCCATATCTATCACATGAGAGAAATACTATATAGCACTATGGGGGTGCCTAGCCATGCTGTGGTCACTGCACAGTCAGGGTGAGAGTGATCTCTCAGCAGGACATACTGAGGTCACCCTGTCTGTGTAGGTGGTGGCCGGGCACTAAAATGTCCCAGTCAGTGCCCTATGCCCTGTGCAGATGCACCCTGGCCAGGCCACCCTGTTCGGCCTATACCCATGGTACCTTGCTCCTCATTATGCACATTGGCAGCCCAATACTGGCAACATTGCTGGCAGTGTGGGCTGTGGAAGGTGTTTGCACACTGGATAGGCAGACAGCCACCCCCGCACCTATGCCAGCATTGTGCTACTATAGAGGAGTCCAGCAGCCATACCCACCACACCAGTCCTGGGCACAGTACAGGCATGGATATGGTACGCATTACTGTTGGGGGTCACTCCCCAGGGTGGTAAACACTGTCAGAGACCAGACCTGCAGCGCACACCGCAGACATCACAATGATTGTTATGGTGGAGATCAATGAGCAAAATGTGCTTAACGTAGGAATTGATATCTGCCAGTTATCATGGGCAACGTTTGATAGCTGTGTACCATATACCCAGGTGTAGGGTGGCAGTGCTAAGGTATGCAACTGCTAGTATTGGGGGATACAGGCAGGGCCCAATGTCCTGCCTCTCCAGGAGGCATTGGCCAATGGGGCCTGTGGGGGGGTGGGGGGTGTCTGGCCCTGTTGGCTGCTGCTTTACGGCAGAGTGTCCCAACTCCAGTCCTGTTGTTCCAACCACTGTTCGGGTTATCATGCTGTCCCTCATAGATATGCATGAGCTACATCAGCATACCATGGGGGTGGTGCATAGATATGCAGCACAGGCATCCTTATTAGAGGCAGCATGGATCCTGAATGGTGTGGGGCCCTCCAGGACTGCATTTGGGAGACTCTGCTCTAGGTAATGCGGCTGTTCATGGTGTCTGTGTTTGGTGTGGTAAAATATAGGCGTATGAACCATACGTATGTTCTCAGCAATAAAGGTTTGTCCGTACTATCACGGTTTAGTTGTAGGAAAAATATGTGGACTGGATAGGCAGTAGCCCCAGCTGGGCTTTGAATCTGTGACCTTCTGTTCCTGCACACGCTGTCTGTGTGCACTGCACCACCATGTTACGGCAGATATGCTGTGTTCCCTGGGGAGTCCATGACTGTACATCCGACAGAGCCTGTCTGTTGCGGTGGACGGTGCCAGCCTGCACAGGCCTAGGCCACTGTCTGCTGTGGTTTGCAGCCACTGCCCCCTCCACCACCTGTACCCTTCTGCCAACATGCAGACATGTCCCTATCTGGGAAAAAGCATATGACCTGATTGAGTTGTGGCACTCCAGGACTGAATTTGGGGGACTCGGTTGTAGGTAATGCCCATTGTTATGGTTTGTGTGCGGTGTAGGGTAAAATATAGGTGTTGGAACCATGCTTATGTTCTCTGCCATAAAGGAGTGTCTGTACTATCACTGTTTAGTGGTGGGTAAAACTATGGGGACTGGGTTAGCAGGAGCCCCAGCTGGGATTTGAACCTGTGACCCTCTGGTCCTACAGGCACTGGCTGTGTCTGCTGCACCACACTGTGGCCACAGAGACAGTACAGTCTCTGGAGATAGGTAATCTGGCCGCACGAGTCAGACACCCTGCTCTGCACAATTTTACTGTGGGCTCGTTTACCTTGTATGGGGACAAAGGTGCAATTAAACCTCACAAATGACCTCCGAAAAAGGGGAAAAAAAACACAACCAAGCTGGGCAACAGTGATATCAATGGGCAACATGACAAACACTCCCAGGAAAGCTCCATTAAAATGCAGTGCTTTTTGAACGTGTCTACGGAGCGTAGACCCTTCCAAAAATCATTTCTTTTTTTTGGAGCTTTCCTGGGAGTGTTTTTTATGGTTGCCCATTAATATCACTGTTTCCCAGCTGGATTATAATTTATTTGGAATTTTTTGTGGTCATTTTCAATTTATATTTGCTATTTTGTTCTGTGCACATGTATCACACTGCTCACGTTTTTCAGGTTTCCCCGGTTTTGCTGTACATTGCTGACGGAAATGGTTTCTCTTCCCTTTAAATCGGCTCTAACGCGAGGGTTTCACTCGCGGTATTTTTTTTGCCGAAATTCAGCCCCGCTCCTGTGCGGGGAGCCTCTCCCCTCCCACTCTCCACCCATTGACCCCGTCCCTCCGCCCCTCGGGGGCCTTCCTCCGCCCTCCGTAAGCCTTTCCCCGCCTCTATCGCACAACAGCGCCCCGCACACGTGCGCCGGCCCGTTAATGTGACGCGCACGCGTGCGCGGCACTTAAGAGTACTTAAGTGCATCATTAGCGTGCGCATGTGTGCGCAGTTTAGTAAACATACCCCTAAGTTCCTTGATCTTGGTAAGCAAATGTTTCAGATAATTTTTGTTTTCAGCCAGTAATGTGGTATTGTCAACATGGTGAAGGTTGTTGCTTTCACCAATCTTTCACACCTCGGTTTTCTTCATACAGTCCTACTTCTCTGATTATTTGTTCTGCATATAAATTGAACAGTCTTGTACACCTTTATTGATTTTCACCCATTCTGTCCTCCTTGTTCTGTTCGACCTGTTTTTACTTTAAAATCTAGACACCGCCCCATATGCTGAAGAAACCTTAAGACGTTTGGGAGGAGGGCCGGCCCAACCATCAGGCAAACTAGGCAGCAACTTCTGGGAGGTGGCAAAGAACAGGGCATTCAAAGCTAAATAATAGATTTTGACAGCCAAGGGGGTTAAGGCTTAAATCCAATCCTGGAGGGCCGCAAACCAGTCAGTTTTTTTGGATATCCCTAATGAATATGCATGAGATATATTTGCATGCACTGCCTCCATTTTATTTGAATCTATCTCATGCATATTCATTAGGGATATCCCGAAAACCTGACTGGTTTGCGGCCCTCTAGGACTGGATTTGAGTACCTCTGGCTTAAGGTCTGCATAGGGAGCCAGCACCTTGAACCAGTTTTGGGAGAGAGGTTAAAAGGGAGGTTAAGAACAGAAAGACATCATCTTCAAACATGCTAGTTTTATATTCCCTGCCAACAACAAAATCTCTTTTAATACTAGGGTCACATAATTTTCTGAGCCAAAGGTTCCATGGTTAATGCTAAAAGAAGGGGCGAGAGAGGACACCCCTATCTAGCACCCTTACCCAAGTGGAATAATTCTGAATATCCTCAATTAATCCTAATGCAAGCCTTCAGGGACCTAGACAAAGCTCTTACTCATTGACTAAACTGGAGCCCAATACCCATTCTACCCAGAACTGCATGCAGGAAATCTCGTTTCATAATGTCAAATGCTTTTTCAGCATCCACTGCAGGTAAATTAACTGCAACTTTCAGCAAACCTTGTTCATCACCTGGTGACCTTGCACAAAACCCACCTGATCAGGGTGCAGTAGGGTAGTCAGCAGGGCCCATGCAAGGCTATGAGACGCCCTAGGTGAAACTCATTCCTTGTACCCCCTGATTGCTGGCACTGCCCTTTCTCACCGTGATGGGCAGCAGTGCCAGTGCTTTTAAAACGGCACCAAAGCACTGGAGTTACCTTCACCTCTGGCATTGCAGTGCCAGTCCTGCTTCCACCCCCTTCCAATTACACTTCCTGTTGCATGGACGCATAAGCCGATTCCACCCCCATGCAGAAAGAAGTGAAGTTGGAGGGGCCTGAAGCAGGGATGGCAGCGGCGTGCTGGAGCTGATGGTAACTCTGGCGCTTTGGTGCCGTTTTAAGAGAATTGCTGCTGCTGCACATCCCGGTGCAGGGTGGCGGCGATGGCAATGGGTGCCCGTGGAGATTCAGCACTTTAGGCGACCGCCTAGTTTGCCTAATGGTAGTGCTGGCTTGGTCGTTGGGATCTTATTAAATCACTGTGCCAATACCTTGGCTAAGATCTTGACACCATTTTGAATAGGGAGATAGGTCCGTATAAGGAACAATTAGCCTGGTCTTGGCCTGACTTTGGAATAACTGATATGCTAGCCTCCATCATGCACGAGGGCAGATCCCTCCCTTCAACACAAAATTAAATATTCTGCCCATATAAGGTTCTAATAAATAGCCAAACTGTCTGTAATACTCCTGTGTAAAGCCATCTAAACCTAATGCTTTGCCTCAGGGCAATGATTAAACAGCAGCCTGTATTTCTTGGGTGATAATCTCTGCATCAAGTCCCATCATGTCTTCCTCTGATAATCTGGGCAACTCCAACCTCCTACAGGAATTCTTCAATTCCTACTCAGTTAACAGTTCTACAATATTTAAAGGTAATCCACAAATCTCCCCTAAATATCTTTGGACTTTTTAAAATTGCATCTTCCCTTCCTCCCGCAGGCCCAACACAGATCACTGCCAGAATTTTACAGGCCTTGTTACAGAATTCATAATACTGCTGCTCACTCTCTCAAGCTTAAACCACAGGTCGCATTGGGCCGGCTGATCTAAACAGGCTTGTGTGTCCACCAGCTCCCTAAGGACAGCCAGGGAGCCAGTTGCCACTTGCCATTTCTGGAACCACTCTAAAGTAAGCTGCAATTGGGAAAATTCCTTATTCCATCCCTGCCCTGTCACACCACTTTTTCAATGAAAAAAACCCCTGACCACTGCTTTGAAAACATCCCACACCATGGGTACAGCCACCGGAGATGATGGTGACATTCAAAATAATCTCGAACGAGCAATATATCGGCTTTTACCACCTCCTCTTTCCTCAATAAGCTATTATTAAGTGATCATCACTTTTGTGTTGCTTCATCCATTCCCCTACTCACCTCCACCCAATGAGACACATGATCACACCATACCATTTCTCCTACAGTATGTGAGCTGTTCTCAAGATGCCCCCTAAGTGACTTGTCCACCATGAAAATATCTATCCTAGTGCAGACCTTATGGACACTAGAGCAATAGATATACGTGTGACTCCAAGATGGAGATCTTTCCAGGCATCCAGAAGCCCCGGGTCTGCTAATAAAATTTCACATGCTTAGTAGCACTGCTTCTCTCTTGGGAACCATTCCCTATGGAGTCAATTTTAGGATCCAAGCATGCATTAAAGTCAAACTCCCCCCCCCCCCCAAAAAAAAAGAAAGCTTATATTGGGCAAAGTCATCAATCCCTAACTTGATTTCATGGATAAACTCCACCTGTTTGTCATTGGGCACATAAGTGTTAGCCAAGGGGACAATCTACAATAGGCTTTCACAGAAACTCACCATCCATGGGGATCTTTTTGCAAAGTTAAAATCTCTGGGTTTAAGTTTTTATGAAATACTATCGCCACTCCCTATCATTTGCTCCCAGAAGCATCACCACATGCAGCCTCCACCACATTATAATTCTTCTGTAAGAGCCAACCCAGATGCTCCCTGCATATATGAGTCTCCTGCAAAAGGATCATGTCTACCTTCATATGGGCTGCCTCCTTAAAGAATAAAAACTTTTTCTTGGGAGTATTTAATCTTCTAACAGTGAGGGTAACTATCCGCACACCCATTCCGGTTCAACTTGAAGTGCTCCATACCATCCCCACACCCTTCTAAAATGCCTTGAGTGAGGGACCTAACACCAAAGGAAGTATCCCACAATGCACACACATTCCTTCTATGAGGCTACACACACCTATCAAGCACAACTCTCATACATTCCATTTTTCCCCATCCCCCCCTTCATCCTCTACCCCACCTTCTTCCCCACTGACATACCATTCTCCAGAGACCCTATAATATTGGATGCCTAGAGAACCTAGGAAGATTTGCACTTTCACTCTCAAACTGGGCCCTCCACCCCCTTACCTTTAACACACATCAGTGAAACCCATTCCTGCTCTTCTTGTTCTTATCAAGTGTGTGGTATAGCATGGTGTGCGGTGACAAGGGGCTTTTAAAATATCAGGCACACAATAGTTTAGGGCCAGAAAAAAACACTTTTATTTCCCTTCGGTGATCCAGCAGTCACTCTCAGCTTGTTACCTGACCCATAATTTAAAGCACAGAAGTAAGTTCAGTACAAAGTACAGCCAGTCACTTGGGTTTCAGTGTCTGTAAGTATGTTTCCCACCTCCTGACCCGCCTACCTTATAGCCGGACTCCTCACTCAGCCCTGCTTGGAAACTGCTTTCTGTCTCCACGGGCCTCTCTTCTCCCTTGTGCACAGAGCTGGATTCTTAATCCCTCTGTTTGCGTCACGCCCTCTCAGCCCTGAGTTCTGAACTGTAGACTCTTTTAAGGTGGACTACTGATCGTCTCTTTGGAGAAGAACAGATAACTTCCTATACACCCCATCACATATCCTCCCCCTCAACCATGCCCTGTTGAGCACTTGCCACACAAGGGACCTCCATATGGGAAAGGAAGTCAGCATTCAGGCGAGCCCGACCTTCTCTGTGGTTGATCTGATACTGCTAGGGCTGGAGACTCAGAAAGCATCGCATAATGGCAGTATAGAAAGGTGGTATAGAAAAAACAGTTAAATAAATAAATAATATGGCTGTTGGACTCCTTATGTCGAGCCAGCCATTTGAGGGGTCAGTGGTCATTACCAGTGTAAATGGACAGTCCAGTAAGTAGTACTTGAAGATTTCAAGTGCCCACTTGATAGCTAGGGTTTCCTTCTCAATCACAGTAATTGTGTTTCTCTCAAGGGAGCAGCTTCCTGCTGATGAATGCCCCTGGATGTTCTTCACCTCTGACTTCCTGGGCCAGAATGGTTCCCAGGCCCACTTCCAAGGTATTTGTTTGTACAATAAATGGTAGAGAGAAATCAGGGTTAATCAAGACTCCCATTAACTCTAATGGGAGACAGCCAACATGGCTTTAGACAAGGAAGATCTTGTCTTACTAATCTGTTATGTTTTTTTGAAAGTGTGAATAAACAGGTGGACAAAGGTGAGTCGGTTGATATAGTGTATCTGTAATTTCAGAAAGCCTTTGACAAGGTCCCTCATCAGAGACTTTTGGCAAAACTAAAGAGTCATGGGATAGGAGGCAGTGTACTACTGTGGATCAGGAACTGGTTAAAAGATAGAAAGCAGAGGGTTGGGCTAAATGGCCAGTTATCCCAATGGAGAAAGGTGAATAGTGGTGTACCCCAGGGATCTGTGCTGGGTCTGCTGCTTTTTGACATATTCATAAATGACATGAAAAGTGGAATAATGAGTGAGGTTATCAAATTTGCAGACGACACAAAACTATTTAAAGTTGTTAAAACCCAAGAGGATTGTGGAAAATTGCAAGAGGATCTTGATAAATTGGAAGACTGGGCATCAAAATGGCAGATGAAATTTAATGTGGACAAGTGCAAAGTTATGCACCTAGGGAAGAACAACCCAAACTATGGTTACACAAGGCAAGGTTCCACATTAGGAACCACCACCCAGGAAAAAGATTTAGGCGTCATTGTGGATAACATGTTAAAACCCTCGGCCCAGTGTGCAGCGGCAGCCAAGAGAGCAAATAGAATGCTAGGTATCATAAGGAAAGGAATGGAAAATAAAACAGATATTATAATGCCTCTATATCGTTCCATGGTGAGACTGCACCTTGAATATTGTGTGCAATTCTGGTCGCTGTATCTTAAAAAGGATATAGCGTTATTAGAAAAGGTTCAGAGAAGAGCCACCAAAATGGTAAAGGGGATGGAAGGATACTCCTATGAAGAAAGGCTAAAAAGGTTAGGGCTCTTTAACCTGGAAAAGAGACGGCTGAGGGGAGATATGATAGAAGTCTATAAATTAATGAACAGAGTGGAACGGGTAAACATAGATGGATTGTTTGCGTTATCAGAATATAGAAAGACTAGGGGACATACAATGAAGCTACAGGCTAAACTATTTAAGACTATTAAAAGAAAATATTTTTTCACTCAACGTGTAATCAAACTCTGGAATTTGTTACCGGAGGATGTAGTAAAGGCTGTTAGTGTAGCTGGGTTTAAAAAAGGTTTGGACAAGTTCCTGGAGGAAAGGTCCATAAACCATTATTAAGAAGGGACCCAGAATATCAATGCTTGACCCAGTACAAGCATTGCGGAACCTGTGTCTTTTGGGGAAACTACTAGGTACGTATGACCTAGATTGGCCACTGTTGGAAACAGGATACTGGGCTTGATGGACCTTGGTATGACCCAGTATGGCATATCTTATGTTCTTATGTAGGTGCCAAACATGGTCTCCTTGAGATGCTGGAAGGCCCTGTCCAGGTCCGGTGATCACTGAGTCCATTCGGGAGCTGTCTTCTGGAGAAGATTAGTTAATGGCTCCACAATCTCTGCAAAGTTAGGGATAAACCAGTAGTAATAGCCAACCAGTTCAAGGAAGGCCTGAACATCTTTCTTCAACTTCGGGGTGTAGACCTGGGCAATGGCATCCACCTTCCATAACTGAGGTTGTATCTGGCCATTCTCGATTAAGTAGCCCAGGTTTTGGACATCCCGGCCTCCCAGGATGCATTTTTTAGGGTTAGCCGTCAACCTGGCTTTTCGCAGGCTGGTCAACATAACTTGTAATTGAGTTAGATGGGTGATGCAGTTTTTGCTGTAGATGACGATGTCATCAAGGTATGCAACTGTATACTCCTTGTGCAGTCTCAGCAGGTAATCGACCAGACATTGAAATGTGGCTCGAATCCTGTGTAATCCAAATGGCAGTACAGTAAACTGGAAAATGCCTTATGGTGTTGTAAAGGCAATTTTCTCTTTGGCAACTGGAGTCAAGGGTATCTGCCAGTATCCCGTGGTCAAGTCCAGGGTTGAGATAAGGCATGTTCCTCTGAGCTGCTTGATTAGTTCACCAACTCAGGGCATTGGATACGCTTTCAATTTAGAAACAGCATTGACCTTCTGAAAGTCAATGCAGAATCTGATGCTCCCTTCTAGTTTGGGAACCAAGACAATAGGGGATGATCAGTGACCCATAGACTCTTTATATAACTTCTAGGTTAAGCATTTCCTCAGGTTTCTCAGTGATGGCCTGTTGTCGGGCCTCTGGAATTCGATGGGATTGTTGATGGATAACTACCCCAGGGTCAGTAATGATATTGTGATAAGTGAGGTGGGTTTGTCCTGGGCGGGTAGAGAATACCTCTAGGTTCTAGGTCTCTTCTCTGGGCCGTGGAGAGCTGGTCTCCAATCAGGACTTGAGCTGGATGAGACAAGGCTGAAGTTTCCGGCCCAAAGTCCTCCTGTACCACTATAGCTGTCACTGGAGTCCACTTTTTCAGTAGATTAATATGGTAAATTTTGGCCTTCTTCTGTTTATTTGATGGTAGTTTTGTAGATAACTGGTCCCATTTTCTTTTCCACCTCATAGGGCCCCTGCCATTTACAGAGTAACTTCCTCTTGGACGAGGGCAGCAAGTCTAAAATTCTGTTGCCTGGATGGAAGGTGCAGTGCACAGATGTTTGATTGTAGCCTTTAGCCTGTTCGACTTGGACTTTTTCCAAACTGAGTCTGGCCACCTCTCCAGCTTTCTTCAGCCGGTCTTACATTTGTATGATGTACTCCAGCAGATTACACCTGGGACGGGGTTCTTCTTCTCAGGTATCTGTCACCACATCTCTTGGCCTTCTTCCAAAGGGCAATTCAAAAGGCGAAAACCTTGTGGAATTCTGAGGCACCTTGCGGATGGCAAACATGAAGTAAGCTGGGAGAATGTCCCAGTTCTTCCCGTCCTCCTGCACAAACATTTTAAACATTTGCTTCAGAGTTTTATTGAATCGCTCGATGAGGCCATCTGTTTGTAGGTGATATACTGACATTCGCAGTATCTTAACCTTCACCAAGTCACACACTTGCTTCATCACTCTGAATACGAAGAGTGTTGCTTGGTCTGTGAGGATCTCTGGATATTCCCACCCAAGAAAAGACTTCCCAGAGGACATTCAGTGATGGGCATAGGCACTAGAGGAGCAGGTCTGACTCTGGTGGGGTTGTGAAGTTGGCAGTGGGGCATAACTGGTAATACAACTGCACCTGCTTAGAGACCCTGGGCTAGAAAAATCAAGCTAAATGAGCTCTAGTGTTTTCTCCGCCCCCAGGTGTCCTCCTAACAAATGGCTAAGTGCTAATGATAGCACCTGCTGACGATACAGTCGGGGAACTATCGGTTATTCTACCTCCTCCCCCTCTAGGGAACCCTCGGCCAACAAATCTCCCTTTAGTACAAAGTAGGGAAAGGTTTTTCTAGGGAAGTCCCCATTGCCTACTGGAATCCCATCTACCAAGAACCACTCTTGGGCATGTTTAAGGGACTCATTCTCTTGCTGGACCCTCTTGAAGCTCCCTGGGTCTCCCTCCGGCCTCCAGTCTGGGAGGGGTACTAGTGTTTTTGGGTCACAAACGCTGGGATTTCTTCACTAGGCTCTTCCTTCCTAGACTCCTCCTCTATAGCTGTGCCCAGATTCTGATGGTAGCATAGCTTCTCCTAGCAACACTGACTCTGGGATTTAGCAGGCTTGGGGTTCTTGATATAAAGATCCAGGTCTTCTAGGGGGAAAACCTCTGAGAAACTTTCCTGGTTCAACTTAGCAGGTTCATTAGTTAGCTGGACCCATATGGCCCAGAAGCTTAGGTAATCTTGTCTGATCACTACTGGGTATGGGACCCAGGGCAGCACTAT
Organism: Ichthyophis bannanicus; assembly: GCA_033557465.1. Classification (NCBI taxonomy): domain Eukaryota; kingdom Metazoa; phylum Chordata; class Amphibia; order Gymnophiona; family Ichthyophiidae; genus Ichthyophis; species Ichthyophis bannanicus. Next base: position 1,002,143,159 of record CM066031.1, on the reverse strand, counting down.
GACCTCGAATGTGTTGTGCCTTCCGGAGTATTGGATACTGCCTGGTCTCCATGCACACAGGCCAGTGTTACAGTTTTTGCATAAATGATCTAAAATTGCTTTATGATTTCTCAGTGAGTGAGGGTCTGCATACTCCCTGAGTCTATCAAGGCCTGGAGGTGGATCTCCTCGAGCTCTACTGGAATCACAAAGTTCAATGCACCTGGGCAGGGAATGTCCACAAAAGCACAAGTGTGAGGGGTAGTTAAGCTGACATCCATTGGTTCCTCCATTCCCAGGGGGCATTCCAGGCAAAGTGTCCCCAGGCTCCACACCTAAAACAGGAGAAGGGGCCATGCTTTTCAGGGGTTCTTGCTATCCCATGTCTCTTAATACTAGTGCTAAAGATATATTTAAAGCATACCTTTTGCTAATAAATCTCAGGGTGGTGGGGTAATACCAGGTGTTCAACAAGCAGATTCCTTGGAGATATCTGCTATATTAGAGTCCTCTGATTCTGAATCTGTTGTACCCTCTACCCTGTTGGTTACCTTTACGCTTGTCTCTGACCGTGAGTGGTTTCTTAGGATGTTTTTTTGTAAGCAGACTACTCTGTTTAAAGGCTTTGCAGTTTGTGTATTTCCAGATTTATCAAAGGAAACTCAACACAGGAGGAAAGAGTTTCTCCTGTTCCATCCTGGAGTATAGCAGTCGGGGGCTTTATTTTTTCTCAAATTCCCGTGCAAATGCATGGTTAAGTTGCATTCTAATTTGTATATTTTTTGAGCCTTCCCAACTGCTGGCCTTTTTGAATGCTCGCAAGTCCGTTGATGTGGACAAACTCCCCACTGTTATTACTTGAACTGTGCCTGGTTTTGTTTAATGCACGCCTATTTTCTGCACTTCTCGTTTGCTTGTTTTCCTAATGATTTCCCTTCTCTGTACTGTGGGCCGGAGATGGGTCAGATATGTGAGTTTTATTTTTAAAACTATTTTTCCTCTTGAGTTTTTCCAATGATAACGTTTTGAGACTCTGTTTCCCTTATTTATGTAACAAGTGTGACGTATGCTTGGATTTATTTGTAAAATGAGAAACATAAGAAAAAAAGAGCATGAAAATGTCCTGTGGTCTATTGTTCGGTGGGGTGCCCAAGGCTCGATGCACACGTTCCATTTCCAGCATCTCTATCTCCTCTTTAGTGGACTTACCTCCAAACACGACTTGGCAAGGAAGTGCACCACTTCTACCAAGTCCCCCAGACTGCCACCTTCAGGTACACCTTGAAACCGTGCATTATATCCAGTTCCTATTTCTAAATCATCTAACTTATACCATATGTCCTGCAGCGCTGCTCCCTGGTGATCCAATTGTCCCTGCAGCACTACTAGCGATACAGAGTGTTCCTGACTTGCTTTCTTCTTCTTCCATGTTTGTCCCAAGTTCATGAAAGTCACCATGAACATCCTCAATTTTAGCGAAAATGTCCTCCTGCATTGCTCTAAATTCACCTGCCATGTCTTGAAAGCAGCACTGGAATTTGCACTTAAGCTGTTCATTGCCCGCAGCCTGTTTATTTGACTCAAAAAGCAAATCACTGTCCAATTTGATTGAGGGTATGTTCAATAGGAAAGCTGCACATGCCTGAACCTTCACAGATGACCAGGTACAGGAGTGGGATTCCTCAGCTGTTTTATTTTTACCAGGTCTCTCTCTGACTGTATGGCTGTAAGAGAAAGTGAAATTCGCCATCCAGCACGCCAATGGTGAGGGATTACTGCAAATTATTAGCTTGTTGGAGAAGGAAAATTGAGACCAAGCTGCCATTTGGCTGGATCAGCATGCTCTTTTTCAGTTTTAGCTTGAGTTTGCATACTAATAGTTGGCGATTTGTACCACAGTTAGCTCCAGGTTTTGTCTTTGTTGATATTATGTGGAACATAAAGAGGGTTAATTTAGAAGCCCTATTTGTGCTTTGGATATCTGAAAATGGGCATAGAGATGTCTCCAGAGGCATTTTAGAAGCCAGGTCTTTGGCTGCTGAAGTCTGATGGGAGCATGGCCAGGACATGGATGTGACTGCCTCATCTCATAAACATCCTGGACTTCTGGAGATTTGTCTAAGGTTATACGTGCTCCAGGTATTGGGAAAGTGCTCATTTTGGCCATAAGTCATCTAGAGGATGTAGAGAGGATAGCATACCACCATCCCCGATACTCTGCACAATCACAATGATAGCAGCAAGGGGATTTTAACCCTGGCTTCCCTTGTCCTAGCCTACCCATTAGGCTATTTCTAGATGTCCATATGCTGGAATACTATTCTGGGAGTGTCCATGCAGACGCCCCTGCAGACATCCATATCAGGCATGTCCACATTTGTGAAATGGTGCCTGAGCTTGGACATAGCTGCTTTTTTTTTCAGACATTCTGGTTTGGATGTCCCAGATTGCACTTAGATATTTGTAAAATTCCACTTAAAATGTAAAAGACCTAATTTGTAGCTTACCGATCTTTGATGATTAGTAGACTAAAGTATTTTGACGGCTTGATACCTATGAGCTGAAATATTTGACCTGAAAAGTGTTGTTTTTGATGGCGGCAACTTCAGCATTTAAAATCTTTTCTATACCGCGCTCTTTAAAATCAGCTCAGTTTACAGTCAACAGTAAATTTGTACAGTACAGGCCGAGCCGGTATTATACTTACAATGAACAGGTTTTGCAACTTGGACTAACTGGGGTAACTATGTACAGGCTGTGCAACAGGTCAGCTTGGCAGCTCATTTAAGTAACTATATACAGGCTACGCAGTCGGCCACCGATGTGCAGTGGTGACAGGGGCTGCTTGGCAACTATATACATGATTAGGTGACTCTATAAAAGTGCGTACCAGGGTGCCTGGTAGTGCTAATGTGCCGGGCTGGGTCTGTGTATTGTGGGTGTGTTGGGGGGTTGTCTTGGTGGTTGAGTAAGTGCATGCAGAGTAAGTGAACTCCAGGCTCCAGTAACTGATTCACTTTATACTAAATTTTGGAACAATAGGGTGGTTCTGTGCACTCATCTGAAATTCCTTTCTAAGGCAGTGCTGGACTTCAAGCTTAATCAGTCAGTCATCCTACCAATATTTTTTCCTAGTCCTCACTCACGCAAGGGTGAAAGTGCAATGCACGCACATTGGATTGCAAGAGAACCTTAGCCTTCTATTTGGACTGGAGCAAACTTTTGACCCAAACAAGCTGAAGGCTGTAGTCAATAACACCCTCTATCTAATTGGCTAGCAGACTACATTTCCTTCACTTATGCCCAGGCATACTTGACTTTGGAGAGTCATGTCATGGCTCACAATGTCAGAGTTATGGTTGTGTCAATAGCCCACTTGAGATCTTTGGGGAAATAGAACCCAACTCCATTCCCTCCCCAGATCCATTTCTTATACACTCAATTAGACACAAATGACCCAAAGTACACCCAGCTTGAATCCTGCCTGTATGAGATGTTGGCATGGCTCCAACAAAACAACATGGCAATTAACCATAAGAAAACCGAAGTAATGTATATATCAAGTAAACCGAACTTTGAACCCCCTCCGACGGTCACCCTCTGCAACAACACATATAACACAAAAAACGAGATCAAATACCTGGGTGTCACACTTGACAGCAAACTGCAATTGGAAAAACACCTGCGAAAAACTAACAAAGCCATCTTCCACAAACTCAGAGTCCTACAGCCACTGAGGAACTTAATCGAACCCTGTGATTTTCGGACGGTGGCACAAGCACTCATTATGCCGCACTTAGACTACTGTAACGCCATACTACAGGGTCTGCCAAAGAAAACGCTAAATATTTTACAATTGGCCCAAAATGTGGTGGCAAGGATCATCACACGAACAAGAATCACTCAACGCATCACACCTGTACTGATCGAACTACATTGGCTACCAGTTGCGGCCAGAATACAATACAAAACTTTGGTAACCACATTCAAGCTCATACATGACATAGCACCCTCATTCCTCTCAACACTGGTCAACAAGCAACCAACCAACAGAGACAGGAGAACTATCAACTCTGACACACTACAAGTTCCTAATAATATCAGATTAGTAAAAGCAAGCACCAGCAACAAAGCATTCTCATTCTCAGCCCCGATAACCTGGAATCATCTACCACATGAACTGCGAGCTATAAAAGACATAAATGACTTCAGAAGGAAAATAAAAACCCATCTTTTTAAATGTCACTATAACCTGATGTAAAAAAGTGACACCATGATGCTGACCTGTGTAAATGTAATTATTAGAGAACTGTAAATATGTAAATATTGTAAACCTAACTTTTGAAGTGTCTAACCCTGCATGCTGTGCCTAACCCTAAATCTATGTATATATGACCCAATTTTCCTGTCCTGATTTGACATCTCCCAAATTGGTAATCAAACCGCTGCTGATCGCTGGAAGTAGCGGTATATAAGTGTAAACTAAATAAATAAATGTTATTTTCCAGGCTGCCTTCCAAAAAAAGAGAAAAATATTCTATAAGGTTAATTACCACCAAAAACACTTTTAGTGTCTGACTGTTGCACTGCCAATCAGGTTAATTTATTTTCCCATTTTTCTGTTTGAGGTAGCCTGTAGCTAGGGAATCTCATCAGTGAGGACTTGCTATCCTGCTTGTCCTCAGAGAAAACTTAGGGGTCAATATTCGAAAGGGTTTATCCGGTTAGCAGGACTTATAAACTAGATATAACCAGTGTGATGAGGAGAGCCCTGCTGAACCGATAGAAATAGGAAAAGATAGTGAATATACCTTTAAGGAAAGAGACATTCCTGAAATTCACAGGTTCCAGACTGCAGTCAAAGAAATAAAGCACAGAGTTGATAGAGCCAGTTTGCCACACCCAAGCTCTGCTGACGTAAGTGCAAGCTTAGGGGGTAATGGCAAACACCTGTGCAGAGACAGAGAAAGGCTAGCTAAGAAACAGCCTTATAAACCCTGCTCAGAAGGGGAGAAAGGGGTTCAGGATCAGGTTGCGGTTCAAACTGTTTGTGTTCCAGTTCCAGTCCAGAATCGTGGGCAGGTTCAGAGAATTCAGCATGTTTCAGCTGTTCCAGGAGTTCAGAGAGAGGAACTCAGAGGAGGAAACATCAGGGGAAGGAGAAGGACGTGGAAGGAGCCTAAAAGCCAAGAAACCATGTGTGCTTTGCTTAGAGAAAGAAAGCAGGGAAGTCTTCCACCTTGGGTCTCAGACCGAAGGTTTCAAGCTGCTCAAAGGTGGGTGAACAAGGCTATAGCTAGAAGCAACCAGAACCCAGACTGGAGCAAAGAACCGTGGCTGAACAGTGGAGAGGAACCAAGGCAACTAAACCAGGGAGAGATATCCCATACTAGAGGTACAGACATTCCTTACCGGGGAAAACAGTGCTGGAGGGAGGTCCAGGGATTTCCCCAGAGCATTCACCGAGGAGCAGATTGTGGGAGTTCAGAGCCAGACATATATGCTTTAGAACAAGAGGATATGCAAGTGGACTGTGTGGAGCAAAACTCCATATCAGGTGAATTGCCAATGGATTGTACATTATGCCAGACAGAAGCTATGAAAGTCTGTTGATAAGAAATGCTTGATAAAGAAAGGTCTTGAGAAGCAGTGTGAATGAACCTAGTTTTGTTTTGCTAAGAAATACCTACTAACTCAAAAGAACGTTGCCAGCTTCTACATTTTTGTGTTTAAAGGAGCAGAAGGTAAATGAGGACATTTAACTTTGCTTAAACAGCGAAGCTGTATTTTGTTTTGCTGATTACCTTATGAAAACAACTGCACATGTTTTAAAAGCTTATGAAGCTTCCTCAGTTCCAGCTTATGTATAATTTCTGAAGTATTGCTTGGAGAAGAATATCCTGACATTGTGTGTTTACCTTAGTGCTTGTGAACCTTAGTGCTTTTTGGGGAAAAATAAACTTTTGTCTTTGCCTTTAACCCTTGGCTTACACGACTATCCTTGAACGAGGAAAAACTACAAGTCCCAGAATGCCTCACTGTGGACAAGAATAGTGTTTAATTCCTTTATTAGAGGACTAAAATTGGCAGCCCTATGCCTCTAGGCCCTCGGCCGGGGCTGGGGTCACGACACCAGATAAACCCTGGTGAGGCCAATATTCAGAGGCGCTCTCCAGCTAATGCCATTGAATATTTCCCGATAGTGCCAGGGCGGTCAACGGGCAGAGCTGGGGTGGAGCCAGCAGGTGGTTTTCAGCACCACTATCCAGATAAATATCTGAAAACTCAAGAGAGGTCATAATCTGTCCTACGTGCCTGCAGATTGGGCTATTCGGATAGCCCCCACCTCTGGCCACAAAATCCGGAGACTGTCGCTGAATATCCTGTGGTGCTCAGTGGTTAAAGAAACCGTTGACCTCTGCTGTCTGAATATTGGCACCCAAATAACTTACCTTTAGCAAGGGTTCTCCATGGACAGCAGGATACAAGCATACTCACCAATCTCAGGAAGTTATATTTTACTCTCAACTAATGTTATAAGACTGAGGTGGTCGTGTGTGGCAGCGTCAGGATGGAAGTGTCATGCATGCATGGTGATGTTCCTTAAAAGCTTTGGGATGGAGGTGATAGCGCTTCTGTTTGATGAGACCTCATTTGGAGTACTGTGTGCAATTCTGGAGATCACACCTTCCAGTGGGAGAAGGGAGATAAGATAGAGACGTTTAAAAACCTCCCTGGCATAAATGCATTTGAAAGGATGGAGGTGAAAGAAGATACTGTAAACTCAGGAGAAATTTGTGAAAATATTTATTTATGGAAAGAATGGTAGATGCATGGTATAGTCTCCCAGTTGAGGTAGTAGAGACGAGGAAAAGCATGGGAAAAAAACACAGAAGATCTCTAAACAGACTGTAGTAGTTGGTATTTATTTATTTAGCAATGCTTATATACTGCTTTTCACTGGGTCAAAGCAGGGTACATTTAGGTACGGTATATATTTCTCTTGTCCCTGAAGGGCTCACAATTTACTTTTTGTACCTGAGGCAAGGGTAAACTGGATAGGCCATATGGTCCTTATCTGCCATCACGTTTGTGTGTTTTTATGTTACCTAAGCTGGAAAGTTGTTTTCTTTGCCAGGTTCCATTGATGACATCATCCATCTGTAAAGCCTTGTAGCCTGCCGTCCACGGAAACCACCTGCTACAGGTAACTTACTTGTTTTTATTGTCTGCTAGGTTTTATTTTTTATTTTATTGTGTTTTAATTTATGATTGTGACTATTTATTCTATGTGTCTTTTGTAAACTGCATTGAAGTGATATGAGACAGCAGTATATAAAAATTGTAAGCTATATGTCTAATAGTCTTATCATGCTGGAACCAGCTTGTGCAAGATTTAATAATGTTTAATAATGTTCTTCTGAGGCTGAATATGTCTATCTCAAAAATGCTTCTTTTTCTAGACTTATCAAGTGGAATTTTAGAAGCCCTATTCATGCTGTGGAGTCCGGACATCTGAAAACGGGCATAGAGCTGTCCAAAGCCCAAATGAGAGTGCTCGTTTTGGCTGAAAAACATCTAGAGGAGGTAGCACTCTATCATCCCTAGTACTCAGCACAATTTATGATTATGGAGTGGAGTTACAGAGTGGAGGAGTGACCTAGTGGTTGGGGCAAGGTACTTTGGGCCAGAAGGTTGGGGGTTCAAATCCCACTAGAGAACAGCAACCTTGGGCTGGAAGGACTTGGGTTTCTAGTCCCACAGGTGCTCCTTGTGGTCTTGGGCAAGCCACTTAACCCTCCATAGCCCATGTTCCCTGTAAAATAGTTATCTCCAAGTTATAATGCCCTGTTCAATGTACTTTCAGTTTGTTCAATGTAAACCGCACTGATGCAGAATAGCACGGTATATAAGAGAATGTAAATAAATTTCAATGGGATTTCAACCTGTTCTGTTCTTGATCCATTACTCTAACCATTCGGTTATCCGAGATGTCTGAGTTCTGAAATATGATTCTTTGGACATCTAAGAAGATGTCCCCGCAGACGTCCATATCAGGCATGGCCACATTTGTGAAATCACGTCTGCACCTGGACTTGCATTTTTTTCAGACATTCTGACTTAGAGTCCCAGATTCCACTTATTATCGTTTAACCTCACTCAACCTCAGCTCATGCCAGTACTATATAGGAATGGAAGAAACGCCATACTGAGTTAGATCCAGCATTCTCATACGCCAAGTCTCCCTTCTTAGCAATGTGTCACACTCATTGGAAGGTTCTCACTCTAGTGCTCTTTGAGCCTCTTCTCTCACTCATTAGATCCTCACTGCCAATGCTCTGATCCTGATCACTGCTTTCATGAGAGTCAAGCCTAAACGACCGGGAAACACAACTAGCAGGAAGAAATTTGAGCTCACTTTCATGGGTATTTAGTTATTTATTTTTTTAACAGTTTTTTTTTTCTACCATGTACTGTTTCCCCCAGTGCCAGTCCTTTTCCCTGTACCTATAAGGACAGGTGCTGTGAAACCTACGCACATACTTTTAGCCTCTGAGTGGAGAGCAATTTTCAGCCCAGAGAATTTACTGATGTTGCCTCCACTCTATCTGTATCCTTTCAGAGGCTCCAAAGAAAAGCAAATATTTTGTTTGCTGCTTTTTTTTCATTTACAAAACAATACTACACTTAAATATTTCTATATTTATACCCTGGAAGCACTGTCTGAAAGATCTCACTCTTTAGCTTTCAATCTCACTCTTTGCGATAGTTCTTTGTAAATTTGTTCTTTGTAAATGAATACGTACCTTCCATTGTACTATTGTAAGTTTGTTTCATAGTAAACCACATTTGATCGCACGGAAAATGCGGTATAAAATTTTATAATAAATAAATAAAATAAAATAGTTCACCCTTGGTATCTTTGCATTCTGTGTTTGAATGTTTTCAAAAGCATGGCCTGGAAGAAGTACCCAACAGATGCTAATGAGAAGAGTCAATCCCTGTTATTCATTTCTTGTTCACCGCAGTAAGAGAAGGTATTACCCAAGCCTACCTGGCCAAAGGTTGTTAATGGGCCCAGTCGCCAAAAACTTGCCCAAACCCTTTTTAAACTTACGACTGCAACTGGACTTGATGACGTCCTCCAGAAGCCTATTGCACAAATAATTTCTCAGACTTGAAACGAGAGAAAGATGCAAGCACCGCAGGGATAAATCAAATGTACAAAGAGCAGAGTTGGACCATGGACTAGATGACAAAATCCATATCCAAGCCGAAACCTGGTCAAGTTGATTGTTTTTTCAATAAATGATATTTGCATTGAATATGGATTTTGTCACAAAATATTTTCTTCCATCTGTTTTTCTTTAACTTTGATCTCCCGCTCCTGATTACTGTCCTGCAGAGCCTGAATTCCACTGCACTCCACTGTTCGGCTCGCGTGCTCACCTCTCTCCCTTCAAGCATTCACCTATGTCCTCTGCCCTCCCAGGATGAGTCACTGGAAAGCCTCCAGTGCACTGAAGTTTCAACCTTGACATCTCCGAGACAAAGCAGCTTGCAAAATACAGGGAAGACTTCTTCTCCCTCCACACCACCCAAGTGAAACAGGTACCAAGTACAGCTGCTGCATCTGACTAACCCAAGCCAAGACAAACAAAAACCTAAATGACAGAGAGCAGCGAAAAGCAGAGAGAAAGGAAGTGACAATGAGACGGGGAAAGAGCTTGCGCTAAACTGGTAAAACGTATCATTCACGATATGGGAGCATTGGACGTCAGCAAGCAAAAGAAGTCTTCGGTGAGCATGGGGATTGATCCGGCAATCACACTTAAGCCTCCCTGATAGTTCAGTGGTGTAAAGAAGGTGAAAGAGACGGCGAGGAAGATGGAGGCAGAAAGTTACCTAAAAGGGGAGGCACAGAGGAATCCTACTGATGCTTTGGTGTTCAGATCAGGCGAAGAGGAGGGAGGAAGAGAGTATTTTCACATGATAATCTTGCTTATTTTTAACCACAGCTGAAAAAAAAAAGAGCATGTGATGCATACAAGACGTGTTCTTGACGAAAGTAACAGCTATTAAGAGCACAGTCACATGATTACTGTAAGACCCAGATGCTGCAGGACAGGTGACTCAGCGTGAATTCTTGAAAAGCATCATTTCAATGAGCTAGGTCAGACTTCCCAAGTGACGCCCTCCCTGTTTCAAGTCTACTATTCACGACCAGAAACACGGAGGCATGTCCTTTTTGGGAAAACATATTCTAAAAAAACCCCATAGAGCTAGTTGTTGTACTGCTTAGAGATTTTGCATTGATGCTGAAGATATCATTGCCCAACAATCTGATGCAGGGGTTGACGCGGGGGGAGGGGAAGGATACTTCCTGGTACTGGGACCACCCTCACAGCTCTGCCAATGTACCTCAATCCTGGCCTGCAGCACCCTTTGTTGTTCTAGTACTAGGCTCCCCTACACATACAGCAATATCTGTGCTCATTAATTCTAAATATTTGAAGTGTCAGCCAAGCAACCACTGAGCATTACCTTTGAAAAAAACAGGAAAGTGATTTTTTTTTGGTCTAAAGGCCTTTTCTGTTCCCTTTGCAATGCAACAGAATGAGGGTCGAGTCTTTTAAAAAGACAGGACTCCTAGGAAATCTACGTGTCGGTGTTCTAATGCACATCTGTAAAGCAGCTGGATAAGTGCTCTCTCTGTGAATTTTCAGTGGCACTCTTTGGAAAGCGCCAGGGCGGGGTATGAGCGTTCCACCTTCTGTTACAGATAATCAGCAATATTCAGTATGCTGTCGATATAGCTAAGAAAAAAGGCTCTTCTAAATTAAAACCACTAAGCTAAAATGGATAGCGACTGAATATCATCGTTAGATGTAGAGCCAGTTGCGGTCACTATCCGGCATGGCTCGCTATCCAATCAGCGATGCTGAATACGCATAGATAAATTTAAACACCACTGTTGGCATTTGAAAAAAACACTGCTTACGGCTTTTGAATTTGGACCTGATGCCTTTTATATGTTACTTGATAGTGGGACTGGCAGTTCTGATTATAAACGGTTGTAAAGGAATCTGACATTTTGGGTTGGGCCTATCATATTTATATTATGGGGAGATTTTCCTTAAAAATTAGGAGAATTTTTACAATGATCTGACTAGGTAACTAAGGGGTCAGTATTCAACTGCACTGACCAGCTGCCGTGGCTTAAAAATATCAGGATATTCAGCGCCACGGTGCAGACAATAGCTGACTTTGAAAATCCAGATAATGTGGGCAAAGGCAGAACATAGTCAGATAGTGGCAATAGTCAGTCCACTATCCAGATAACTTAAGAGAGCCTTTTACCTCATAAGTTATCTGGCTAGTGTACTGAAAGTTGACGCTGTCCAGATAAGTATTGGGTCCATCCAGCTCTGCCCTGGCACTGGTCCATACCAGCTTAGTCTTTTTTAGTCTTCTTTTTCATATACCCTTTATTTACCTCCCAAGTTTTTATTTGTAATTTTACTTTCCTATGTACTTTGTAATTTTATTTTAATATGTACGTTTTATGTTGTAAACTGCTTTGATGTTATAGCCAAATGATATGGGTAGTGCAGGAGTGTTGGTTGTATTTTCAGCAACATTATCTGCAAATATCTTGATAGACCCTCCCAGAGTCACTTATGCAGATATCTGGTGCTGTTATTTGCATAAGTGTCACTGTCTGTAAGATATTACCTGGTCTGATCCCCCTGAGTGAAACTTGCATCTCAGAACAGCTAAAATTGAGCTCCCCTGTTATACTGTGAGGTCAATATTCAGCCACATGGTCAACATATAATTTGAAATGTCTAATCTAGACAGTTTCAAATCATACTGTATGTATATTCAGTGACACCATCCATTTAGATATCATTGGTGAATATGCTCATGTATCTTTAAACATCTAGAGGAACATCCTGTGCTGGCCATCTCCCCCATGTCACCTGCTAGACGTGCCTGCGGGATCCGAATCAGGTCTACGGCCTGGAGGTGCAGGCCAGGCCCCAATTCTGATCGGCTGCACATCCAGCCCATATATCGAGTTAACTCAGCTAGGCTCCTAAATGGAGCCACAGTGCCATGGCGTCCTGTCGCCATGGCGCTGCGGCTCCATTCAGGAGCCATGATCTCTAGCCGCAGACAAGACCCTTCTTTCCCTGCAGCCTGACCCCCAATCTGACCTCTCATGGCCAGGGTCGGCTGCAGGGAACCCCCTGCACTCCCTCACCCTCCTTACTGGGCATGGCCGTGTCATTTGCCTCCGTCCAGGGGAACGTATTCCACCTCTGAGGTGAAATAAGTCCCCCGTCTCCCTGGTCAACCCTGGACGTACAGGGCCAACCTTGGAATTGTTCTCAGCCCAGCGCCCACCCTCGCTCCGTCTCTGTCCTGCCCTCTCCCTCCCACAAACAGAGCTCCCTGAACAAATCTCCTGTTTGTACGGGGAGCTCTGTCCACAGCAGGCTGCCTGGATGTTTTGCGGATCTGGACGTCTGGATCAGACATCCAGACCCGCTAAACGGTGTTCAGGATGACCCCACTAATGTAGATGTTCTGAGTTACAGTATACCTGATATTTGTGCAGGCCGCTTGGATATCTCATTTATATGTTTAGCAGCTGACTATCATTGTTTGACTGTATAAGGTAGCTGGCCTAATGCATACCTTAGTAACTAGGGTCCCGATATTCAACAAGGTACCAAGACTGGCCATACCTACAGAAAGGTACCCATTCAGGAAAAGTGCTTGAATCGTGAGTCATACACCGTCAAAAAGAGCAAGCAATGAAAATGCAGCACAAACCGAGCACAGCAGCAGGCACCCACTGCGCCATATATGGGTAAACACAGGACACGTCACCTGGGCACTGCGCCCAAGGTACAGGCGATACCCATGCATGTGACCACAACATCAGCCAGAAAAGTGGGACGGTGTGCATTCAGGAACCTGTGTATTGCTGTCTGGTGTATCTGTGCGTTGCCTGTCCAGCATAACAGTGCATAGACGACACCATCACGTAGGCCCCCTGGGCTGCCTGTGCAGCAGCCCCATTTGGCTGAGCAAATAGACACCAGCAGCATGGCAGTGAGGAGAAGTGCAAACTTCAGCCCCGATGAAAGAAAGTGCCTTGTCCACTCTATGCTGCAGCACGAGGGGGTCCTCTATCCCAGGGTGGCTGTTGTCCAAACCTAAGGCTGGCAACAGCCATATGGAGGGGCATCCAACTCCGGCTGCGCAGGTAAGGAGGCCACAGCAGGTGGGGGGGGGGGGGAGGGTTGAGCACCATGTTTGGCAGATACACCCTGAAAGGCACAGCTGCATCACAGGGCTGTGATGCCAAGCCACATGCTGGTGGCTGCCCCAATATGTGCCTATCAGGTGGTGGTGGGGGGATGGGCCATGCATTGGTACAGGTGCCAGCCCTGATTGCCCACAGCAGAGGCATACCCACACACAGCAGGTGGTGAGGGTGCTGCACCCCCTGGTGGTGGTCGGTAGCAGTGCCACAGGGCATGCATAGCAGTGGTAATGCCCAGTGCAGGGAGAGCTGTGGTTGGGCTGGGCACCGCAGGGGACTCTGGTAGCCAGTGTGGATGCCCTGGACACCTGCCCCACCCCCCAACCCCTGTGTCCTGGTGCAGGGGTCTGGGGGGACCAGTGGGAGAAACCACATGTGTTGCCTCTCTGTCCCTGCAAGCAGTTCTGCCACCACAGTCTGCCACCCATGTGCATGCCCCTGCCCCAAAGATGGGCATGTCTCCAGAACATGGCAGGATGCAAAACAGGCAATATGGTAGTGGTCAATTGAATTCATGTATGTCCCCCCTCTCTCCCATAGGGAATATGGTGTGTGTCGCACCCTTAAGGCCCTCACATGCCACTTTTGCACGCTGCTCCAGAGGAGATCTAACCACTGCAGTGGATCAGGGAGTGGCTGACAACTGAGGAAGGTCAGTGGAGTACACAATGGCACCCAGCAGATGCAGGGGGTGGCTGCCAGACTGGTGCAGGCAGACCACCTGGTGGTGGACTCTCTCTGTATGCAATGATGGGAATGTACTAAGGGCAGCTGTGCCATCCCCCAGTGCCACCATCCAGTGTATGCACCAGCTGGCACCCAAGACATACAGGTGTGCACACACCTGACTGGGGCATGGTACAGAAGGGTAGTACAGGGGCACACACCCCCAGCGGTGGCCCCAGGGGCACATCGTGCAGCTGCCTATACTGCCTCCTGTGCGTGCCAATCGCCTGGGGGAGGGGGGGCGGCAGGGCACAGTTCGGCACCTGAGGGGGAGAACAGAGCTGACTGGAGGTGGGCAAAGGGGAGGACATTTAGGGTGCACTATGGGGGAGGCAAGCCCCTGTGGGTTGAAGGTGGGTTGAGCGATGCATGTGTGGGCTGCCCCAGAGTTGTGCCAGTCCCACCCAGGGCCATGCCTGTGCAGACGAGTAATCCCCTTCCTCTTGCCCCCATAGCTGGCTCCAGAGGGACCCAGGACATCACTGGCCCACCTCACTGACCACCCAGGAGCAGCGGTGCAGCATCACCAGAACAGAGCATCAGCAGTAAAACCAGTGGTGATGGGGACAAGGATGAGGAGTCGTCATCCAGCAACACTGCAGCCGAGGACACCTCATCAGAGGAGGGCAGCAAGGGGGCCACGGCACAGTGGTTGGATGGGGAGTCAGAGGAAGAGGGATCTGAGGGCCAGGGGCAGGGTGGGGAGGATGAGGAGTCAGAGGAGAAGGGATAGGGTGGGGAGGAGGAGGAGTCAGAGGAGGAGGGATCTGAGGGCCAGGGGGCAGAGTGGGGAGGATGAAGAGTCAGAGGAGGAGGGAGCAGAGGAAGTAAACATAGAAATATAGAAAAATGAAGACAGAAAAAGACCACATGGCCTATCTATTCTTTCCATATCAACAACTACAACAGTCCCCTTTTTTCCTTTAGCGATCCTTTGTGTTTGTCCCATGCTTTTTTTGAATTCAGATACTGTCCTCATCTCTACCACCTCCACTGGGAGACTATTCCACAGATCCACTACTCTTTCCGTAAAGAAATATTTCTGCATATGACTCCTGAATCTATCCCCTTTCACCCTCAACCCATGTCCCCTCGTAGCAGAACTTGCTTTCAATCGAAAGAGGCTCTCCCCCTGTGCATTTATGCCATGGAGGTATTTAAACATCTCATTCATATCACCTCTATCCCGCCTTTCCTCTAAGGTGTACATATTAAGATCCTTAAGTCTGTCCTCATATGCTTTATAATGAAAACCACTAAGCATTTTAGTAGCCACCCTCTGTACTGACTCCATCCTGTTTATATCCTTTTGAAGATGCGGTCTCCAGAATTGCATACAATATTCCAAATGAGGTCGCACCAAAGGCATACTGAGGCACTATCACCTCCTTTTTTCTGCTAGCTATTCCTCTCCCTATGCACCCAAGCATCCTTCTAGCTTTTGCTGTTGCCTTTTCTACCTGTTTAGCTACAGTACTTTAAGATCATCAGACACAACCACGCCTAGGTCTCGCTCTTCTTTGGTGGACAAAAGTATTTCACCGCCTATACTATATTGCTCCCTTGGATTGCTGCAGTCCAAATGCATGACCTTGTATTTTTTAACATTAAATCCCAGCTGCCAAATTCTAGACCATTCTTCAAGCTTAGCTAGATCCCTCCTCATGTTATCTACACCTTCCTGGGTGTCTACTCTATTGCAGATTTTGGTATCATCCGCAAAGAGGCAAACCTTACCCGACAGCCCTTCCGCTATATCACCAACAAAGATGTTAAAAAGAATCGGACCAAGGGCAGATCCCTGGGGCACACCACTGGTAACTTCCTTCTCCTCAGAGTGAGCTCCATTTACCTGTACTCTTTGTCGCCTCTCACCCAACCAATTTCTAACCCAAGCAGTAACTTTAGAGTCCATACCTAGGGTGCTCAGTTTGCTTATAAGTCGCCTGTGGGGAACGGTGTTAAAGGCTTTACTGAAATCTAAATACACCACATCTAGGGCTCTCCCTCGGTCCAAATCCCTGGCCACCCAGTCAAAGAAATCAATCAGATTTCAGGTAGCAGGGGAGATGCAGGAACCACCCACTAAGTGCCCCAGGTATGGCGGAGAGGCACAGGGCACCTACAGCAGGAAACCAGTGGGGAGCCCAGAGGTGGAGCTGCAACCCCTGGCTGTACCCTGCAGCCCACCACCACGCTCACCCACAACCCTACCAAGGGACCATGTGCCCGCTGCATGGCTCAGCACGGGTCAGGTATGACATGCACCGAGGCCTTGGTCCTCCACATTGACCCGAGCAGCCATGGACGCATTCCAGCCATGCCATACCTGGCCCCTCTGTGTCACCACACCCTCATCCATCGAGTGACTAGGCTCCAGCCGCCCTGGTGGTGGAAGTGTGTCTCCTCAGGGAGGAGGTGCAGACCACAGCACGGACCATTGCCGTGCACCTGGATGCCCTCACTGCAGCAGTGACAGGGCACAGAAAGGGCCCCCCTGCACCATAGACAGTCCCCCAGGTAGGTATGCCCTGTACTGGGGTGGCCAGCAATTGTACAGCTGCACATTGTCTGCCACTGTTGGTATTGTTGTAAATATGTAGGCACATTTGTTTAGTAAAATGGTTCATGTTTGCAAATGCTTTGTCGTCCATTCTGTGGGGGCAGGGTGTCATATCTGTTGGGTGGTGCGGGGACAAGGGGAGAGGGTTCGTGGGTCTATGGGTATGGGATGTGGGCATGCCCATTCTGCGTGGATACGGCAGAGGGCCACTACCCGTGCAGACGGTCATGGGCAGAGCCCTGCTTGGTGTGACTGGGTCTGCATGGGTAGTGCCCTCTGCCATACCCACACAATCCAGCTGTGGCAGCATGGACTTCATTGCCCTGTGGGCAGAGGGCAATGACCTGCTTGTTCATTGATATATACCCATGCCTGTTCCAGTATGCCCTCTGCTCCAGCTGTGGGTGAGTCTATACATCCAAGCACCGGTGAGAAACCAGCAACACTGTAGAACGCCTGTATGGTTTCCTGACACATCTGCTGTTTCTGGGGGAGGGCTATGTTGTGGTGCATCCTCCGCAGCAGGGTCCCGGTGAATGTCCCTATGCAGTGGCTGGCAGTGGACTGCATGTTTCCAACAGTCACCCCTATCACATGTGGGAAGCTGCCAGTTGCAAGAAATCCCAGGGCAGTGGTCACCATCATGGCCACTGGCAGGGCCTGGCTTCTGGATATGGAGGGCTCCAGGTTCACACTGAGTATGCTGCACAGCTCGGTTATCGTTGCCCCATCCAGTCTATATCTCTGGTAGACTTCCTCCTTTGTCAATTGCAGGTAGCTCACCTTGGGCCTGTGTACACGTGGGGCACAGTACCTGCGTCTTGGGTGCTGGGCCACTGCCTGCTGCTGTGTATGCACTGCCTGTTGAATTCTCTGCTGTGCCCAGGCACAGCAAGTGCGTTTCCACCTCTGGATCACCATGTGCATGGCCCACATGGCGTCTCTGCCTGTCCGGCGTCTCCTTACATCTGCACGGTTTGAGTACAGGCCTGCTCACACTCCCCTCACTCTACTGTGCACTGTTCCACCACTACACGGGTTTGCTACTCACTATCAGCAATCATATATGCTGGGAGCCATCAATTAAGACTACATGGTTAGTGATATCCAATGTAGGTGCACAAGGGTTTCAGAAATCTGCTTTATGTGGGTTTCACTGTGACACACCCCCAGGCTTTGGCGCCTGGTGCTGTGCAGGTAGCCTGGCCTCATGCTGCCTTGTTGAATATGTGGTTTACACGGTTATGACAGTTTTACACGGGTAAGGCCGGCTTTTACACATGTAACACGTGCCTAGGGCTTCGAAAATCGGGCTCTAGCTTCCTAAGTGCTTTTAAATATCTACCTCTATGTGGACCATTCTGCAAGTGGAGTTGGGGTGGGTGAAGTAAACTACCTACATAGACTTCCCATTCAAATTTTCAAAGGTGCAGCAAACGCCGCAAATCTTGCAGGTGCAAGGTCAGTGGGTTCTTTTGTACCTGGCGCCACATACTTAATTTTCAAAGGGAAGCTATGAGGCACCAAAATTAGCTGAAAGGTACATGGGTAAAAAAGCCTACAGAACTTGTGCAAAATTGCCCCCATATGAACATGGTTGGCATGCACTGGTAGAGCTATGTGTGAGGGAAGTTACCATAGTACTTAGGTCCAAACAGTGCTATCGGCCCCTTGCTTTAATAAACATCTCAGCTCCTGTTTTGAGAAAAGACCGAAATAGTTAATTTTGTGAGGGCTGGAATTCAGAGCTGTTTTTCAGATTTCTCTGAACACATCTCTTGTTACAAACATGGCTCCTGGGCATTTAGTAATATCCCCCTTCCACCCTCCTGCGCTCGCTCTCTTTCTTTGCCACAATGGTATCCTTTGTCTCTCTCATTTACTGCTGAGTGACTGGGGAATGGAAAAGGGACCACACTATGATCACAGCACATTTTATTCAACTTTTGTCTCCTTGGAGCCTCAAAGGTTTCCCTTGGGTCCAGAACATGTTTTTTTTTTTCACTGTGGGTTGGGAAGAGTGAAGTCAGCGCAGAAAATGACCCATGGATCATTCAGGGTCCTGGGTTGAGGTGTAACTTGGATGACATTTCAGAACAATGCTAGTTTATGGGATGTTAGTATCATGGGAAAAAACAGAGACCCGAAGAGATCCTTTCAGATTTCATAGTAGCTTAAGACACAGAGGAAACAATAATTCTGAGAATTGGCAGTGGGATGACCTCTTGGAGACTCATAACAAATGTAGAAGGTTTCATCTGCTGGCCTGAAAATGGCACAAAGATACAGGATCTTTCACGTCTAACGTTCCCTGATCCAGTGGAATAGCAGGAAAGATACAGTTGTAGGAAGGGATAACTCTACTTACTGACACAAGGTTATAAAGCCTTTCACTTCCAGAACTGCACAGAGGTAAAGGTCCATGATCAGAACAATATAAGGTGATACTTTTTTTTTTTGGGCTACTAAATATTTCTTGAGGGCAGCACTTACACTGCCTGCATTTTCTTGCCTAAGAAAATTTACCCTACACACTTTTCACCTGCACTGTCTGCAGGTGCTTTTTCTCAACTGACATGACACGCATAGTTTTGAGAAATCAAACGCATATGTGTTGATGCAATCTCTGCCCTAATTGCAACCATGGGAATGCTTCCAGTGAATGTGAGCACAGGTAAGCGCATTGTGAACAATAAGGGGGCGATTTGAGCAGCCCTATTCCTGATTTGGCTTTGTATTGTGTGAAAACGACCATTCACATGTGCAAATCACAGCCCAACAGCAATTTTAAGAGCCCTGAATTTACATGTCCACCATGATCATGTCCAAATCGCATGGGGCGTAGTGGAAGCATGTCCATGGCAGCCCTAAGGAGATCCATCTGCATCTGGGATTTCACAACGGCGCCGCATGTGCAAACCCACTAGCAGACACACCTTTCAGAAGTGCTTGTTTCCGTCAGTTCTCAGCAGTAGGGATGACCAGGGAATGCCCTTTCACACCCTCAATTATTTCTGTCCCTCAATAAAAGAGTTTTTGCAGTGGTGTAAATTCCACCCAAGCAGCCCCCGCAATGCGTTAACAGCCACACTGCGAGACTTTGTCCTGGGAAGTAACAGACGCCTGGATTGTTGGAAACTTACAAGAGTGGAGGCAGTATGGCAAACATGTTAAACTAAGTTTGCCGCCACTGCATGGGGGAGGGCCCACCGTGAGGGTGCATTGCCGTGCAGGGTAGGGCACACCACCATGACAATGAGGGCCCTCAGCAAAGGTTTGCTTGGAAGCCCCTCTTTGGAACTTATGCCACTGAAGTAAATAAATAGTGAGGCCTGTTTGTTTACTGCCGAACTGCTGCTGCAGGTTTACATTTGCAAAATGTCTGGGCCGTACATGGATGTGGCAACCTATCCATATACAGGTTCTAAAATACAGGTGCTGGCACCTCTATGTTGCTAGGCCCTCCCATGTCGAAGTTTCATACGTCCTTGCTTTTGAAATCTACCATTTCCTGGTAAGTGTCTGAGCCTGTATTCTGCATGGCTGCATTGCTTGGGATGTTGACAGGGACGTGTGTCTTTTGGGGCAGGGATACTTCAGTTTGGGAACAAATTTACTGTACAAGTATTCACCCCTCCTACAGAATTTCAGACATTTTGACTTATACGTCCCACGGGGCACCTAAATGGTCTTTCTAAAATGTGCCTTCACACATGCTTTAACTGAAGAGAAAGTGGGAGAATTTAAAATAGTCTATTTTCATGGGCAAAACTCTATTTTTATCTGTGGAAGTGGCTTTGAAAATTGCTCTCTTCTTAATAAGATATTGGAAGTAAACTGACTTGAAAAAGAATGAGCTACCTCTGAAATCTAGTCTAGAAATGGTTTAAGTTGCTTTAACCTTATATTGTTTGGTTTCTTGACCTTTATTTGCACGTTCAAGTGGACTAATATGGTTCCCACACTACTTTTAGGACAGAATTAACTATGTGGACAGGTCCATGGGATAGTGAAGTCTTCACCTTTCAAGCTAGATGGCATATTTGATGGGTGCATGCGTACAGAATGTTACACTTTTTAGCTGCGGTTGGAATAGAAACTGTAGTTGAAATGGAACGCAGTGCTCCCAAAGAACTGGTATTAGAACGTCCTCGATGTCAGTTTTGGACATCTTTCCTGTCTCCCTGTCTAAGCCGGTTTGTGGCCACCACAATGCAGTGTCTGCTGATGCTACAGTGTGATCTGTTTCCTACATTCCCATTATCTATCCATATGTCCTCCTGCTTCTCAACAACATTTTCAAAGATGAATCCTAGAAGTACCCAACAGCTAAGAACATAAGATATGCCATACTAGGTCAGACCAAGGTCCATCAAGCCCAGTATCCTTTTTCCAACAGTGGCTAATCCAGGTCACAAGTACCTAGCAGTTTCCCCAAAAAACACAGATTCCACAATGCTTGTATTGGGTCAAGCAGTGAAATCCTAGGTTCTCTTTAATAATGGTTTATGGACCTTTCCTCCAGGAACTTGTCCAAACCTTTTTCCAGAGTTTGATTACATGTTGAGTGAAAACATATTTTCTCTTATTAGTCTTAAATGGGTTACAGTGTGGCTCCTCATGGGAAGAAAACAACAGAGCAACTATGCTTCTTTCATTTGTTTTCAGGTCTGCTAAGAAATTTGTATTATGTCTATTGCTATTCTTTCCAACCAAATGGACTGTTGCAAAGAAATTATACAGAGGGGCTCAAAAATCTATCTATCTATCTGGAGGCAAAATAGCAATTCAAAAATGTAATAGAGTGGGAGATCAAATTGAAGAACAGACACATTGAGCTCGAAAATGGGCCAGATCAGATAGGAAGTACCAGAGTAATAAAGTCACCCCAAAATGCATTTCAATTGGGAAGCTATTTCAGCATCTGTAGCTTAGAAACTGATATATTGAAGAATAGTGGTTAGGGAACTGTTTCTTTTAAACTGCCCCTCCCTTTTCTTTCCTCTTCAGGTCACAGACACAAATAAAGCCTACCCAAATATATATACATATTCACACATACATAAAGTATACACCCACAAATATACTCACACAAAGACATACACAATTGCGCACAGATGCACACATATACCCACACAGGCACTCACGAAACATGTATGATTCTATGAAGCCTTCCACATCACACCTCTCTTTCACTGCTACACCCCCATGTCTCTTATGTGCATGTTTACTAAGAAACATGCTGATAGCGCGTGTTGGGGCCAGAAAGTTAGTGTGGACACTCTTTTAACTGTGGAGCGAAGGTGAGGCAGAGGAGGAGGGCAAAGGCCACACACAGCTGATGGCAATGGATGGGGTAGACCAACATTGCCACTGCATCACACCTGCTATACAATGTAGCAAACACAGCATCATGCCAATAGTGAACATAAGAACATAAGATATGCCATACTGGGTCAGACCAAGGTCCATCAAGCCCAGTATTCTGTTTCCAACAGTGGCCAATCTAGGTCATATGTACCTAGCAGTTTCCCCAAAAGAGACACAAGTTCCACAATGCTTGTACTGGATCAAGCATTGATATCTTCGGTCACTTCTTAATAATGGTTTATGGACCTTTCCTCCAGGAACTTGTCCAAACCTTTTTTAAACCCAGCTACACTAACAGCCTTTACTACATCCTCCGGTAACAAATTCCAGAGTTTGATTACACGTTGAGTGAAAAAATATTTTCTTTTATTAGTCTTAAATAGTTTACCCTGTAGCTTCATTGCATGTCCCGAGTCTTTCTATATTCTGATAAGGTAAACAATCGATCTACGTTTACCCGTTCCACTCCGTTCATTAATTTATAGACTTCTATCATATCTCCCCTCAGCCGTCTCTTTTCCAGGTTAAAGAGCCCTAACCTTTTTAGCCTCACTTCATAGGAGTATCCTTCCATCCCCTTTACCATTTTGGTGGCTCTTCTCTGTACCTTTTCTAAAATCGCTATATCCTTTTTAAGATACGGCGACCAGAATTGCACACAATATTCAAGGTGCGGTCTCACCATGGAACGATATAGAGGCATTATAATATATTTTGTTTTATTTTCCATTCCTTTCCTTATCATACCTAGCATTCTATTTGCTCTCTTGGCCGCCGCTGCACACTGGGCCGAGGGTTTTAACATGGTATCCACAATGACGCCTAAATCTTTTTCCTGGGTGGTGGTTCCTAATGTGGAACCTTGCATCGTGTAACCATAGTTTGGGTTGTTCTTCCCTAGGTGCATAACCTTGCACTTGTCCACATTAAATTTCATCTGCCATTTTGATGCCCAGTCTTCCAATTTATCAAGATCCTCTTGCAATTTTTCACAATCCTCTTGGGTTTTAACAACTTTAAATAGTTTTGTGTCATCTGCAAATTTGATAACCTCACTCGTTATTCCACTTTCCAGGTCATTTATGAATATGTCAAAAAGCAGCGGACCCAGCACAGATCCCTGGAGTACACCACTATTCACCTTTCTCCATTGGGAAAATTGGCCATTTAGCCCTACCCTCTGCTTTCTATCTTTTAACCAGTTCCTGATCCACAATAGTACACTGCCTGCTATCCCATGACTCTTTAGTTTTGCCAAAAGTCTCTGATGAGGGACCTTGTCAAAGGCTTTCTGAAAGTCCAGATACACAATATCAACCGACTCACCTTTGTCCACCTGTTTATTCACTCCTTCAAAAAAACATAACAGATTAGTAAGACAAGATCTTCCTTGTCTAAAGCCATGTTGGCTGTCTCCCATTAGGTTGAGACTATCTGCATGCTGAGTAATTTTATTCTTTATGATGGTTTCTACCATTTTTCCCAGTACTGACGTCAGGCTCACCGGTCTGTAGTTTCCCGGATCACCCCTGGAACCCTTTTTAAAAATTGGTGTTACATTGGCGATCCTCCAATCTTCGGGTATTACAGATGATTTTAATGATAGTTCACAGATTACTGATAGCAGGTCTGCAATCTCATATTTCAGTTCTTTCAACACCCTTGGATGTATACCATCCGGCCCAGGTGATTTGCTACTCTTCAGTTTATCTAATAGTTGTAAGACATCTTCCCGATGTATCGATATTTCCTTCAATTCTTCCGCACCTTTAAATACCACTTCAGTCATGGGTAACATCCCTACATCTTCCTCAGTAAAGACCGAAGCAAAGAATTCATTCAGTCTCTCTGCTATCGCCTTGTCGCCTCTTAGTGCTCCTTTAACCCCTTTATCATCTAATGGACCAACTGACTCTCTCACAGGTTTTTTGCTACGAATGTACTTGAAAATGTCTTTACTTCGCGTTTTTGCTTCCGCAGCAAGCTTCTTCTCAAATTCTCCCTTTGCCCGCCTTATCAATGCCTTGCATTTGACTTGCCAGTGCTTGTGCTGTTTCCAGGTTTCGTCGTTTGGCTCTTTTTTCCATTTCCTGAAAGATGCTTTTTTGGCAACAACAGCCTCTCTGACCTTACCTTTAAACCATGCTGGCAGTTTTTTGGACTTCCGTCCACTTTTCTTAAAGCGTGGAATACAGCTGGTCTGGGCTTCCAAGAAAGTATTTTTCAACAACACCCAAGATTGATGTACGTCTTTAACCTTCACAACTGCTCCTTTTAGTTTTTTCTTAACTGTTTTCCTCATTTTATCATAGTCTCCCTTTCGAAAGTTAAAAGGTAGTACTGTGGATTTCCTTACTATCCCTCCTCCACTAATTAAATCAAAGGCGATCATGCTATGATCACTATTGCCAAGTAGCCCCAACACCCTTATCTCTTGCACTAGATCTGGTGTTCCACTAAGGACTAGGTCTATTATGGCTTCCCCTCTGGTCGGTTCATGAACCAGCTGCTCCAAGAAGCAATCATTTATTTCATCTAGGAACTTTATCTCCCTAGCATGTCCTGACATGACACTGACCCAGTCAATACCGGGGTAATTGAAATCACCCATTATTATTACTGCGCTGTAACTTTTGTTAGCTTCCTTGATTTCTTTGAGCATTTCATCATCCATTTGGTCATTCTGGCCAGGTGCTCGATAGTACACCCCCACTGCCATCGCCTTCCCCCTTTTATATGGAATTTCAATCCATATAGATTCTACAGCAGATTTTGTTTCCTGCAAAACTTTAATCCTTTCTGAGTCAATGCCCTCTCTAACATAGAGCGCAACCCCTCCACCAATTTGATCAGCTCTGTCATTAAGATATAGTTTGTACCCAGGTATCACAGTGTCCCACTGGTTGTCCTCCTTCCACCATGTCTCTGATATTCCAATCATATCTAACCTTTCATTTAGTGCTATATATTCTAACTCTCCCATCTTATTCTTTAGACTTCTAGCATTTGCATACAAGCATTTTAGAGAATGTATTTTATTCATGTTAATTTGGCTATTGTTAGACATGGGTAAATTGGGATCTTTAAGCTCTGTCTGCTCCATACTTGAGGGCATTTGGGCTACTTTACTCTTTTGTGGAACCTCTCTGCTTTTGGTAGTATCCTTCAAGGATACATTCTTCCGAACCATCCGCTCTTGGGCGACTGTCGGCTTTCCCCTAATATCTAGTTTAAAAGCTGCTCTATCTCCTTTTTAAAGGTTAATGCCAGCAGCCTGGTTCCATCCCGGTTAAGGTGAAGCCCATCCCTTCGGAAGAGCCCCTCCTTTCCCCAGAATGTTCCCCAGTTCCTAACAAATCCAAAACCCTCATCTCTGCACCATTGTCTCATCCACGCATTGAGACTCCGGAGCTCTGCCTGCCTTTTGGGTCCTGCGCGTGGAACAGGAAGCATTTCGGAGAATGCTACCCTGGAAGTTCTGGATTTCAACTTCCTACCTAAAAGCCTAAATTTTGCCTCCAGAACCTCCCTACAACATTTTCCTATGTCATTGGTACCGACATGTACCAAGACAGCAGACTCCTCCCCAGCACTATCTAAGACCTTATCTAGGTGGCGTGTGAGGTCCGCTACCTTCGCACCAGGCAGGCATGTTACCAGGCGATCCTCACGTCCACCAGCCACCCAGCTATCTACATGCCTAATGATCGAATCACCAACTATAACGGCTGTCCTAACCCTTCCCTCATGGGCACATGGCCCTGGAGAAACGTCCTCGGTGCGAGAGGGTTTTACATCACCTGGAGGACAGGTCCTAGTTACAGGATCACTTCCTGCCACACCAGGGTGATGCTCTCCTGTCACGTGACCTCTCTCCTCCATGGCAACAGGGATGCTGCCAGACTGGAGGTGGGACTTCAGGACTATATCCCTGTAGGTCTCGTCTATGTACCTCTCTGTCTGTCTTATGTTTTCCAAGTCTGCTACTTTAGCCTCTAGAGAACAGACTTGTTCCCTGAGAGAAAAGAGCTCCTTGCACCTAGTGCACACGTAAGACCTCTCACCAACTGGGAGAAAATCATACATGTGACACTCAATGCAAAAGACCTTATTGCCCATCAGGCCATCCCTGCACTGTCAGGCACCATAGTCCCAGTGTACCCCTCATGGGAGGGAGTGGTCTGGAGATGGAGCTAGGGACAGGAATGGGTGGGGACCTGATCCCGGTCGTGAAGGGCCTACCCCAAGGTTGGCCATGTATGTGCCAGGCAGGCCAGTCACACAGGGATGTAAACCACCGCAGGGGTTGTATATATCCCCCTAAATGCATGAGTAAACAGAGGCCAGGCAGGATAGCTGGTTGAGGGGCCGAAGGGGATCCCCACAGCCTGATCCCATGACCAGTAGGCACAATTGGTGGTTAGGATGTGGGAAGCAGCACAATGCTTATCCGCTGTGGATCAGAACACCATCATGGAGCTGTGGTGCCATGGCAACTTGATGCCATGCCACTGCTGCCCCACGCATGTGCCAGTTGGGGCTAGCGGGGTAGTGGAGTGGACCTCAGGGGTGCCTGCCTCAGGGAACGGCCCTGATGTCCAATCCCATTGCTGTGGAGTCTGCTCCTGTGGGCACATCCAATCCCTGTGGGAGCAGAACTGGGAGCATCACAGGTCTGTCCAGATATCTGGATGTCTGTACAGTTTCACATACACTGGTGGGGGGGGGGGGCCTTCATCTGTGCACTACACATGTCCTGACCTTATGCCTCCCCTCACAGGTGCATGCCACATTGGTGCTCAACCCCATGATGTCTTGTGAGTTGAGATAAGCATGGCTTGCCATAGCCCTGCCGGAATGTGTGAATCATGTACGCCAGAGGGCCAGGCGATGTGACCCTAGTCCTTGAATCCCCAGGCTGCGCTCCCAGTATCTGGGCCTCAGTGATGAACTCTGTGTGACCCACTGCAAGTTTGACCATGCTGTCATCCATGACCTGTGCCTGGAGCTGCAGACAGACCTGGTGCCGCAGGCACACAAATAGGATGCTGTTCCTGTCCACATGAAGGTGCCAGCACAGACTTGGAATGGGCACCTTCCAGTCTGTGCTGGCAATGGCAGCAGTCCTCAATCAGGCATCTGTGTCACAAAGCATCAACAAGGTTATGTACCATGCACAGTGCCTTTGTGGGGTGCTGTGCACAGTACATAGCCTTCCCGCGCACCCCACACCAGCAGCAGGGGGTCATCCTTCAATTTCATGAGATTGTAGGCTTCCCACTTGTCCTGGATGCCATTGACTGCACACATGTGGCCTTTATCCACCATGCCAATACAAGGCTGCATGCCATACCCGGAGGGCCTACCACTCCCTGAATATGTAGGACATCTGCACTGCTGATATGGAGATCACCAATGTCGTGGCCCGCTACCCTGGTACATGCCATGATGCCTACATCCTGGTCCAGTCTAGGATACATGAGGCCTTTGAGTCTGGCACCATCACTGGTGGCTGGCTGCTGTGTAATGTAGGACGGCACTGCAGAGTGCACATATGGATGTGGGTCACTATGCAGCACTTGGGCATGGGCCACCAAGTGCCAGCCCTCTGGGCATTGCCACCATGTGGACATGCATGAGTGTTGGACGCAAAGCAATGGGCAGGAGCACTGGCTGCACTTATTACACCATATGCCTGCATGAGGGGCCTGCACGGCATGCTGGTGGGTGCACATCGTCTGAGCATGCAGATCATCAATGGGTGGGTGGTATGGTGTGGACACACTACCCACATGGACATGTGTAGCCTGGCACTGGTAAGGCACACATGCATATAGGGCATGCTGGGTATGGAAGTGGTGCATGGGTCAGCATGCACCTGGGGGATGGACCACCACTCAACACTGTTCAAACTCCCTCCAACCCTGCAGGTGACAGAGGGTATCGACTGTGGGACTAGCTGATGATGCGGTTTGTCAGACCACACACACCCGGGGAGCAGAGGTACAACCAGGCGCATAGGATGACCCGCTCTGTCATTGAGAGGACATTTGGATTGCTGAAGAGATGGTTCCGCTGCTTGGATTGGTCTGGTGGAGAGCTCCTCTATGAGCCGAATAAGGTGTGCAGGATGTTCATGGCCTGCTGCATGCTGTATAATTATACACTTCACTGGAGGCAGCCACCGCTGGATGTAGTAGTGGCCAAGACAGGGGAAGAGGATGAGGACAATGTGGCACGACAGCCAGACAATGGTGTGGTACTACAAAGGAGTGCAGCGGCATAGATGAACCTCCTACAGACACACTTTGCATGAAGTAGGCCTGCCCTGCTAGTGTTCCGTTTGCCAGGGAGGTGGGCATGGGCAGGGGGTGGGCAGAGTTCACCTTGGTCACGCGTCCGTGACAAGTGGTTGCCTGCTGCTAGGGATACAGGTCTGGGGTCATGGAGGCACAGTCTCACATGTACACCATTGGGGGTGGGAGGCAGAAGCTTGACATGGCCCACCAGACATGCATATGTGCACTGTCCAGCACGGGGGACATGCGACCGTGCCACATGTGCCTCTGCAATGTGCCGCTGTGCATGAATATGGGCACTGGACACTCCCCAAGGTCTGACATATCCCAATCTGTGCACCTGTGCTATCTATATGCTGCGGCATGGGATGTGCCCTGGTCCCCTGTGGTCTTTGTGTCTGTGGTGTGCTGCAGGGTTGCGCCATCCATGTGAGCTGTCTGGGACTCATTGCACTGCACAGTGCCAGGCCACATGGCACATGGGGTGCTGATGTCCCCACCCTCTGCCCCATGTACACCCACAACCCCTCCCCCTCTACATGCTGCAGGCAGCCACCCCTTCCACCCCTGCATGCTCCCTGGCCCATCCTTGCCCCCCTGCCCTTTTCCCTCCCCTCCTGCCTCCTCTGGCCTGCTCATATCACCTCCCACCTCCCCCTGCTCTCTCCCCTCACTTCCCACCGCTTCCGGCCCACTCTCATCACCCACTTCCCTCTGATCCCTCTCCTCCTCTCCGGCCTCCCCAGGCCTGGTCCCATCCCCTCCTACTTCCCCCGCCTCGCTCCCATCCCCTCCTACTTCCCCCTGCTCATTCATATCCCCTCCCACCTCCCCCTACTCGCTCCTTTCCCCTCCCCCTAACTCCTGCCTGCTCCCATCCATGCACAGTCCCCCCGGGCAGCTGCACTCCATCCCCCTCCTCCTCTTGTGGTACACCAGAGCTGTGTGGCATATCAGGGAGTTCGCCCTCCTCAAAGGTGTCGATGTCCCCAGACCTCTAGACCTCCTCATGGTCACTCCCCCAGGCAAGCTCCATATTGCTCCTCTCAGCCCCTGCTGACTTACTGGCCAGGTACAGGGCTCGCCACAGTGTGGTCCCCTCCATGGACCACACATTGCTATCCCGCTTCTCCACCTCAGGAGAGCTGAGCACCTCTGTTAATGTGAGAGTGACACCTTTCTCCTCCCCACTCTCCCCTGAGGTGGGGGAGCTGGATAGCATGATGGGGATGCTGGTGGCTGTTGTTTCAACTGGCCCATTGCATTATTACTCGGGTTGCTTGGTGCGGGGCATGCCACATGCCCATATGTGTCCTTGTCAGCCCCTGTGCTGCTCCCTGCATCTCCTCTTCCACCTCATTGTCCTTGTTTGCATCTTCCTTCTCCTCTTCTTCGGCCTCCTCAGGTGCAGGGGGCGGGAAGTCCTCAAGCAGGATAGCTGTGTGCGCTACAAGGGGCCATGCATTAGTGGCAGTGTTTGGGGGTGCATGGCGGGCATGTCCCTACAACATGATCAGTCTGAATCCACCCCTGCAGTGGGTTGGTTCATTGTATCCAGGGCAAGTGTGGTGTCATGGCACCTGTGCTCTCACAGTTCTTGCTTCCTCACCCTGCTCTCGCTGCATCTGCCACCAGATGCAGTGTAACAGGCAGAGATGTGTGTGCTGGATGGCCTGGTAATGCACCAGGTATGCTTCAGTATCCCTCATGATGCGAAAATGGCTGTGGACACAAACAGTGGAGAACTACATGAGTGCCTGTGTTTCCTTCCTCACAGGTCTGTCCCTATCTATGCCTACATTATACCCCCCCATCTGCAGATGCTGGGGCAGGACCAATTGTGCTGATACATAGCAGGTGCTATCTCTCCATGGACTGCGACTAACCCTGCTTCACCTTGCCTCCAGACGCATGTGTGCCTGCAAAGCATAGTGGCTATGCCATGGGCTGGGGGTCACGTGGAGGGTGGTTCACTACCCTGATGGACTATGGGCACTGTACCCCGTGGGACCTACACGAGATGCGGCCTGACCTGAGGTGCCCCTTGTGGCATTGCACTGCACATTACCTGCTGATGTGTGCCTGTGCTGGGCCCGGCACCGCTGACATATTGCATGTGCACAGGCTGCCCCTTGCTGGGGTGTGGGTCTGAGCTACTGGTTTGGCCACTGACTTTGGTACTGGTGGCTGGAGGTTCCATCCCCACCTTCTCTGCTTGTTTTGGGTGTGCTGCTGGTGTGCCAACTGCACTTAGTTCAATGATTTCCGATGTCCCAGTGGCTTTCTCTGGGCATTTTCTCCACATGGTTTACTTTGCAGATCTAATTTTTACATTAGGGCCTCAACTCTGCCTCCTCATTTGCAGGGGTTGCCAAGCGCCTATATCTCTCCACCACTATATTGGTGGGGAATAGCCCTCAGTGTCCATATGTCCGCCTTTAGTTTCAAAGCCTCAGTGGCTTTTGCAAACACACTGGGGTCTTTTCTCCTCCGATATTTGGATTGGTAGATTCCATCCTTTGGCAGTTCTAGCAATATGCAAAGTTTAGCTGTGGTACTATTGTATATGTGAGATCTGCAACCTT
This sequence comes from Ichthyophis bannanicus, assembly GCA_033557465.1. Classification (NCBI taxonomy): domain Eukaryota; kingdom Metazoa; phylum Chordata; class Amphibia; order Gymnophiona; family Ichthyophiidae; genus Ichthyophis; species Ichthyophis bannanicus. The sequence continues at coordinate 1,002,112,298 of CM066031.1, read as the reverse complement.
AGACCATGTGGTGGGACTGCACAGTGAATACCACAGGGACACAGGTAATCCCAGGACATAAGATGTGAGGGTGGCACACCAGCAGACCAACCAAGACAGTATGAGCAGGCGTGGATCATAACACCGGCAACCGGCACCAAGGACAATGGCCAAAACAGTAGCACATACCCACACCCCATCATGCAGCAGGCTGTACACATGCAGACTGCCTGAGTTGTTGGGCCAAGCACAGATATACGGAGATATCACACATCAACAGGCCTTTGTATTCTCACTGAGGTCTTTTCTCCTCCAATGTATGTGTTGTTCTACTTGGTCCTTTGGCAATTCTGGCACTATGAGTGGTGGGCTGTGGCTGTTTTGTGTATGTGAGGTTTCATGTCCTTGGAAGAGAGTTTTTGTGGATTTATCTTTGCACTTCCATGACAGTCCTGACCATCAGCTGGGTGCAAGGTATGTGGTGTCTGGTCTTCATGTCTTGGATTTACTGCTGCTGCTGGGCACTCTTGCACAGGTCTGCATACCTTTCTTTGGCCACAACAGGGTCTCGCGTCAATAGGGGTTTGCTGCTGCTTTGCCTGTGTCTCACAGCTCTTGCTGCTTTTTCCATGTGCCTGTTTCTGGGCCCTGCAGCCTGGCCTGTGGGGGGTGTGGGGGTCTCTGGCCTGGTGGTTTGGGCATAGTCTTTGGTGCTGGAGGTTCAGTCTCCACTGGCTCTGTGTGCTTTTGGTGGGCTGCTGGTGTGACACCCACGCCTTCTCAGTTGTGTTTTCCTGTGTCTCTGTGGCCTTTGTTGGTCATTTCCTCCACATGGTTTACATTTTGTGGCTCTCACAGGTATAATAAGGCCTCACCTCTACTCCCTTTATGGCAAGAGTCACCAAAGGAATACATCTATCAGTTCCTATATTTGGGGTGGGGTGATCTCGGTGAGGTGCCGACCTCACTTCTTTCTGCGGAGTGACATGCTTTTGTCATCTCACTGAGGTCTTTTCTCCTCTGCTGTATGAGTTTGTAGATTTTGTTTTTGGGAGATAAGGCCATATGGGGGGTTGGGCAGAGGCAGTTTCGAGTATTTGAGGTTTCATGTCCTTGGAAGAGTGTTTTTGGTGTTTGTGTGGGTTTATCTTTGCACTTCTGTGACAGTCCTGAACATCCGCTTGGCGCAAGGGTATGTGGTGTCTGGTCTTCATGTCTCAGATTTACTGCTGCTGCTGGGCATTCCTGCACACGTCTGCATGCCTTTCTTTGGCCACAGCGGGGTCTCGCAGCAATAAGGAGCTGCTGCTACTCTGCCTGGGTCTCGGCGCTCTTGCTGCCTTTTGCCATTTGCCTGTTTCTGGGCCCTGCAGCCTGTCCTGTGGGGTGAAAAGCGGGATATAAATACAGTTAAATAAATAAATAAAAATAAATAATGTGTGGGGCTCTGGCCTGGTAGTTTGGGCATTGTGCTGGTGGCTGGGGGTTCAATCCCTGCCTCCTCTACGTTCTTTTGGCTGACCTTTCATCTCTGCCGCCATTGCCTGTGGTACAGTCCTGTTGGCATTGCTGGATGTGCTTTACCATATTCCTGTTGCACGGCTTGGGCTGGCATTATCTTGGGCTGCTACACTTACAGATGTATGGGATAGATGCTATGCTTCATAGTGTTCTTTCTATCTGGTTTATTCATTTCTCTGCCTCACAGTAAAATTCCATCCTCAGCATTGCACATTCCACAGGGACATTATTGTGTATGTGCATGTGTCTCTCTTCGTTCCTCTGTCCATGGTACATTCATCGCCTACATACTATTCTCTAGGGCACAATGTTTCTTGTTGCCTGTGTCCTGCTCTTACTTCTGTGCTGCCTTCCTTCCTGCATGTGGGCCCTGATGTGTCTGTCTAGATTGCTGTGGTGTGGTGTCACTATGTATGCGCTCTTTGGGTCCACCACACCCTCACTCTCATTGCTCTGGGGCTCCTCGCCTGACTCTGTGAATTGCTCTTCTCCCTACACAGGCATTTTTCCTGCCCTTGCCCAGCTTCCCCCCCTTTTCCTGAACTTTTTGTCACTCACATAGAGGCTTATTCCATTCAGGCCGTGCAGCCTCTGTACGGCCAATCAGAAGTGGGGTGTACAGAGTTAGACCCGATTCTGATCCTGCAGGGGGCTAGATATGCCCACAGATCAGAATTGGGTTTTCGGCCTGGATGTGCAGGCCAGGCCCCGATTCTGATCAGCCTGCATGTCCAGCCACATACCCGGCTACCTCAATCAGGTCCTGAATGGAGTCGCAGTGCCATGGCATCCCATCGCCATGGCACCGTGGCTCCATTCAGGAGCCACAATCCCTGGCCACCAATCAAGCTCTTTTTCCCTGGAGCCTGATCCCCTGTCTAGATTCAAAGCCCTGGACGTACAGGGCCGACCTCTGATTTGGCCCTGTATGTCCGGTGTCATTGGCTGCCCATGCCCCGCCCCCTCCCACCTCCATCTAGGCCTCCCTGTACAAACCCACTGTTTGTATGGGGAGGATATTGCTGGGCTGACAGGGGGTCAAATAGTGGGGATGGACAGAATGACTCCCATATTGTTTGCATGTCTGTCATCCTTTCGGTTTTCCCTACTTACTGCGCTAGGATGGTTCTGATCCACTCCCAGCTCCTGTGTGCTGCTGCATGGACTAGCCTTCTGTGCCCCATGGGAAGGAGGGTTGCCTCCTCCTCAAGGACTGACCTTGAGATCTTTGAGAAATTTGGGAGCCGTGTGGCCATTTTCCAGCTTTGCTCTGTGCTTGCCTGGGGGGGGGGGGGAGGGAGGAGGGGGGTATCACTCCATCCTGTTTCCTGTTGCATGTGGGCCACAGTGCAGGTGAGGACGTTTTTGGACATCCTTGTGGACATGGCATCGGATGTACATATGACTGCTGTTAGCGGCTGCATGGAGGTGTGTGTTTGCATGCAAAGCACTGTTGCATGTCTTCTGTTTTTGTACATGCAGACTGCGCAGGTGGGACCAACAATTTGTGCATTTATTCACAGGCATGTTTTCTCACACATTCCATGTGTGCATGTACATACATTTGTGTGCGCATGGTATCCAATCTCAGTGAGGCACGTCCACATCTTGTACGTTCTTCCTGGACATGGACATCCTCATCTGAATTGGCCTCTTAGTGGTAGCACCGGCCCTGGGTTTCATCAACATAGTGAAAGTTGTTGATGAGTCTTTCACCAGTCTTCACATCTCAGTGGCCTTCATACATTCCTGCTTCTCTGATGATTTGTTCTGCATATAAATTAAACAGGAAGGGGGAAAGTATGCAGCCTTGTCATACACCTTTGCTGATTTTAAACCATTCTGTTTCTCCTTGTTCAATTCAAAGTGTTACTTCTTGATCAATGTAAAGGTTGTGCAAGAGATCAATCAGATGTTTTGGTATACCCATGCTTCTTAATCTGGTCCAGAGTTTTTCATGGTTTACACAATCAAAAGCCTTGATGTATTCAATAAAACACATATAGATATCCTTTTGGTATTCTTTTGTCTTGTCAAGGATCCATCTCACATCTTCATTAATGTCTTTTGTTCCTCGCCCTTTCCTGAACCTTGCTTGCATGTCAGGCAGTTCTCGTTCCAGGTATGGTTGTAGTCTCTGCTGAATGATCTTGAGTAGAAGCTTGCTGGCATGTAGGACCAGAGTGCTTGTGCAATAATTTCCAGAGTCAGTCGGATCACCTTTCTTCTGTATTGGTATAAACACAGATCTTTTCCAGTCAGTTGACCTTGATGCTATCTTCCAAATTTCCTGACAGAACCTTGTAAGTATGATAACAGCTGAATCCAATTGCTGTAATATTTCAATGGGAATGCCATAAATACCCAGTGCTTTGTTCACTAATAATGCTTTCAAGGTTGCTTCAACTTCTTTCTTCACCAATGGTTCCTGATCATAAGGTACAGGTTGAAATGGCTTTTGGTCCACTTGATCTTTATGGTATAATGACTTTGTATATTCTTTTCATCTTTTCTTGATCGTCTCAGCATCATTCAACATAGATCCTTGAGCATTTTGTAGCATTCTAATTCGAAGCTGGAATTTTCTCTTTAACTCTTGTAGCTTTAGGAAAGCTGATCTTGCTCTTCCTCGAATAGTTTTTGATTCTATTTCCTTGCATGCGTCACTGTAGTACTTCTCCTTGTCTTTTCTTGCTGCACGTGGGAAATCTCTGTTGAGTTCTGCGATTGCCTCTCTTTCTCCTCTGGCTTTAGCTTCTCTGAATTTCTGGGCAATTCTCTGAGATTCTTCAGTCATTCATTTTGGCCATTTTTGCATTTTCACACTGTAGAGACTTCTCACTTTCTTCCAATACAACCTTTTTGATGTCATCCTATAAACTCTTCTGGAGCTCTGTCATTTGTATCTAAAGTAGCAAATCGATTTTGCAGGCAGTATTTAAATTTCAGTGATGTATTCTCAAGGTCATATTTTGCTACATTCATGAGTGGTTTGCTTTTTTCAGCTTTAAGTTGAGTTTGCTTACTAATAGCTAGTGATCTGTACTACAGCTGGCTCCAGGTTTTGTCCTTCTTGATGTTATTGAGCTTTTCCATCATTGATTTCCATAGATGTTTTCAATTTGATTTTTGTACAATCCTTTGGGTGAAGTCCACATGTACAGTTGCCGCTTGTGTAGCTGGAAGAAGGTGTTTGAGATGAATAGATCATTGGTCTTGCAGTATTCTATCAGTTTTTCTCCAGCTTCAGTTCTGTTGACAAGTCCATATTTTCCAACCACTTTGCTTTTTTCTTTGTTGCCAACTTTTGCATTTCAGTCGCCCATGACTATCAGGATATCCTGTTCACATGTACTGTCAATTTCAGCTTGCACTTGGTCATAGAACTGATCAACACCTTCTTCTTCTGCAGTTGTTGGTACATATACCTGAATAATAGCTGTGCTGATGGGCATTCCTCATGGAGGAACAGAAATGAAGCGTAGACTGATTACATTGTATTTCATTACAGTTCTTGCAAGTTTCTTCTTAATTATAAATGCAACATCATTTCTTCCGTCTTTCATTTCCAGCATAGTAGACCATGTTATCATCAGATGCAAAGTTCCTGATGCCACTCCATTTCAGTTCATTGACTCCAAACAGATTGAGTTGTATCATTTCATTCTTGACCACCTCCAACTTCCCTTTATGCTTCGTATGTTCCATGTCCCAATATTTAAGACAACTTTGCAGCTTCTGACTCTCATTTCACTTCATGCGCAGATACATCAGCAGTCAGACGTCCCGAGGCCTTTGATCCAACCACATCATAAATGCTGGCTTTATGTTGGAAAGTCTTCAGCTCATCCCCAATAGCCAGTTGATTGCCTTCTGACCTGGGGGTTTCATCTTCCAGCACTATAACGCAATTTGTTTTGTAATGATTATCCACTCAGTTTTCGTGGCAAGATATGGAAGTAGATTGACAGGTCTTTCTTCCATGCAGATAATTCTAGTGCTGTTGCCGTTGTCACAGAAATGTGATCCTCAACCGCCAACACCATCCCATTCTGCTGCTGCCCAGATGGGTGGTTTGTCTTAGTCTGGCACCTTAGCTGAGACCTGTCCATCTTGGGAGACCCTGCCAGTGAGGGTTTGTGTGTATCACTGATACACACAAGCCCTCACAGCAGGGCAAGCTGCAAAATAAGTGAAGGAGTTTGCTTTTATGGATAATAAATAGCATTGTGAGAATGTATGAGAAATTGGGATTTGTTTTATCCTTGGTACTGTGGCACTGCAGACCCTCTGCAGGCAGAAGAAAATGTTTTAAACTCAGAAAAAAGAGGCAGACACCGGCTGCAGCATCACGAGGAGCCATATAGGGGGAGCAAGAGGGACCTCTGGAGGACTGAGGAACCACGCCCTAGAGCCAATGATGCAATACCGGCCTGCACCCAATCCAGAAAGGGAAGGATTCCTTTTAAAAGCCCAGATGACTGGAGAAAGTCAGACTGGCAGGGAGTTGTGCAAGGAGTTCCAGGTCCAGATTCGCATGGAGATCCAGATCCAGGAAGGAAGCTAACTTTGGAAGGAGAAAGGAGAGCTTTCCTGGAAGGAGAGGAGGATCCAGGAATAGGAGTCCTAACAGACGGAACCGGCCTAGCAGACTCAGCAGAGCCAGGTGAAGAAACTTGCTTTAGATATCTTAAAAGGGGAGAAGACACACTTTCCAGGAGGGAAAGATACCGTGTGGAAGCTAACCCTGGAAGGAGAAGGAATGTACCAGAGAGTCCAAGGCCTGAGTATAGCAAGGGCCAGCAACTGTTGAAAGGCGCAACAGGGAGTAACCAGGAGAGAGGTGAAAGAGGAATTTTGAAAGGCAACTTTCAAGGCCCTGGGAAAAAGAAGCTGCGGTGCACGTGCGGCTTAACCCCAGCTGGAGGCCGACCTGAGAACCGGAGGCCTACCTGGGTGCCAGAGAAGCCAAGCCCCCCCCAGCAGGAACAGGCCTCAGCCCTGACCTCACCGTGATAACCTTAGGAAAAAAGGTAATTACTATTTTACTGACTATGATTTTACGAATGCTGTGAAGCAGAAGGAGCAAGGCACTGGAGAATGCTGTCCTTCTAGATGCATTCATGCTACAAAATACAAACCTGTACCAAACAGGAGACTTTCTAGAGAAGGAACAGTGTGCAGGAGAGACTGTCCACATGCTAAAAGTGTACAAAGCAAAGGCTTACCTTTAGATGCTGAACATTGGGGCATCATACAAGCATTATACAAAAAGCCTGAAGGAGAGCCCCTAGACATTCCAGACTGCGAGCCAATGCAGGTGGAATTCCCGGATGATCCCTCGGACCTCCCAATGGATTGTAGCTATTGCCTGGCCGAAAGAATTGAGCCCTTAGCGGAGGAATAGCTGTGGTCTGGGGTAAATGCTTGATTCTGTATTCCGTTTGGTATTGCTGTGAAGTTAACAGGCTTTTCTTCAGTTCATGTTTTCTTTTTACCTGGAGCAAGGACATTCTTTTGTGTTGATGTAAGCTGTGCTATTTTAACCTATTTGCAACACGGGAAATAAAAGCCTTAATTTTTCGCTACCCTCGGACTGTGATATTCTTGGGAGCTTTTAGTTACACAGAAGGCTACCAGGCCTTTAAAAACCTGGGCCCTGTAATTGAGCTAAACTCCTCCACAAACAAACTTTGCATGTCCACCCCCTTTCTGCTGTGACCCGCCATTGCCACCAGGGGGGGGGCGGTGTGACAGTACGTATTCACAGTAATGAATAGAATCATTCAGAGATGCCAAGTCTCACTCATTAGGAGTGTGTCACCCTTATTTGAAGGCTCTCACTCTCACACTGTTTGAGGCCCATCTCTCATTCATTGAAGCCTCAGTGCCTGTGCACTGATCCTGACATGCTTTCATGAGAGGCAAGCCTAAGGAGAGATAAGCTCAGTGACCAAACCAGTAGGAAGAAATCTGAGCACATATTTCTGCATACCACCTCCTCCTGCCCCATCCCTTTTCCCAGCATCTACAAGTATATCTTCAATGAAACATACGTGTATACTTTAAGCCAATGAGTGAAGGATAATTTTCAGGCTTGAGAATTTACATTAATTGCTTAGTTGCCTAGACAAATTCCTCTGAAAATTGCCTCATATTGCCCCCGGTCTGTCAACAATGACTGAAGACCGAACACAATTTAGGATAACTGTCCAGAGGGTTGCCATGAGTTGACACCGACTTGATGGCACTTAACAACAACATTGCCCCCACTTTATCTATATCCTTTCAGAGACACGAAAGAAAGGCAACTATTTTATGCTGCTTTTTATTTTTTGCAAAGCAATACAACACTTACATTTTATTTATATTTATACCCTGGATTCACCATTTGAAACAAATCTCACCCTTTGCCCTTCAGTCTCACTCTTTAGAGCGGTAAATCTCACTCTTTGGGACGGTGCACCCTTGGCATCTCTGAGAATCTCATGCACCCTTAAGGAGGATCGGGCCAGCATGGTTAACGTGGCCTGATTTCTGCACTAACTGTGCAACATGTTAAGGGCAGAGAGTGGGTGGGATGAGCGCCTTGCCTGCGCTGACTGCAAGGTGAGCATGAGTGTGGCTGCCTCCTTAGGCACAGGTAAGTGCACCTCCACTACCTTTGGCCCATATTAGGGCAGGATGAATCACGTTAACTGCCGGAAACATGCTTTCCACACCCCATCAGTTAATGTGGTGGTATTGCATCTAGCGAGCTATGACTTTGAGCGCTATGGGCGTGTTAGGTGCAGCACCATAGCACCCTTTAGTAAAAGAACCCCTTAGTCTAGTATTTTAGAAAGACAATTAGGCACATACTTGTTTTTAGCAAATTGGCTTAAAACAAACACCTTAAAAAGCGTTTTTATTAAGTGACCTGCTATAAAGTACCCTCTTATTGCTTAAGGTTTTTTGACCCATGAATGAGAGTTGGCCATTTATGAACAATCTTTGATTATAATGGCATCAATTCTGAGGTCTTTGTTCTTCCTTCTCATTTAATATGATATAATTTGTTGGTATACGTTTGCACAATTAACCCAGCAGTTTGTGTGGTGAAGTTCTATATCTGTTGACTCCCTGATGTTTTTGGTTATAGTGCCACCAAGCTGCTAAGGTGCGGGGGGAGGGGGGGGGGTGGGGGAGGAGGGGGTCAGATACAGGGATTCTCTATTCCTGTCCCTCTGTGAAATAGCCAGTTCCTGTTCAGAGCAGGGTTGGTCTCTGTAATTACAGAATTCTAAACAGGGATTAGGTACTTACAGAGACCAGTTCCCCAACTGAGGTCTAAATTGGGATTGGCTTCTTTGAAGAATGAAGTGAATGAATGAACGAATATTATTGGCTGGTAGCTTTAGGCGAATAGGAACACCTCAACAGGGCTGGCCCCAGAGATGGTACAAAATGTTTGCACCCTAGACAAGCCTTAAGCCTTATGCCACCCCCTGGCTGTCAGAATCTATTGTTTAGTTTTGAATGTCCTGTTCTTTGCCACCCCTTTCTCCAGAGGCTGTGTAACTAGTTTGCCTAATGGTTGGGCTGGCCCTGTGCTTCAAAGGGTAGCTGGACATGGAGGAGTAGCCTAGTGGCCAGAGATACCAGGGTTCAAATCCCACTGACACTCTTTGTGGCTTTGGGCAAGTCGCTTAACCCTCTGTCATCTCAGGTAGAAGCTTAGATTGCAAGCCCTCCGGGGGCAGGGAAATACCAGCTGTACCTAATTGTAACTTGCCTTGAACTACTACAGGAAAGGCGTGAGCTAAATACTAAAGGGTCGATATTCAAAAGGGTTTATGTGGTTTTCAGGACCTGCAACCCACATAAACCCCCAATAGTGCCACCTAATATCTTCATAGACCATCCGGACAATGTCTGGTTGGTTTCAGGGTGGTCCCTAGGCAGAGCTAGGGTGGTCTTGGAAACTATCCGGTTAGCGGTGATATTTAGCACCTAACCAGAAAGGCAGACCGTGTAAATTTAGGACGGGTAAATGGCTGTCCTAACCTTATGCAGATTTTGCTAACCAGTTAGCAGTTGAATATCACTGCTAACCGGAGAAAATGCTTTGAGTGGCGACACCAGATATTCAGCCACAGATGCCAGATATCTTCCAGGACTGAATATCCAATCTTAATTTTAAAACTATGACTAGCACTTACAGAAATGCTGGCTGTGGACCCCTAAATAAATAGAGCAGAGAGGGAGACAATGAAGGGGTTGGAGAAGAGGGATTAAACGGTCATACAATACATTTCACACATACTTTAGTGGGGATAGATTTTCAGTGGGAGGCCTGTGAGGGGCAAGCTGCAATAGTCTAAGCAGCAGGTGATGGATGAGAGAGCGACTAGCAGTTTTGGTAGTATGTTTAGGAAGGAAGGGATGGATTTTGGTGATTACTGTGTAAAAAGACAACAGGGAGGTAGATATTCAGAGGTATTTATGCGGTCAGCAGCACATACTGACTGCGTCAATGCTTTTTAAAAAAAAAAATTGGGGATATGTGGAACAGCCAAATTTTGGCAACGTAAGATGCCGTATTAGCCATTTAAAATTTGGCTGGGATTTGGGGTTATTTTAAAAGCATCTCCATGTGTAGATAGTGGCATATACACATGGAGATTGTAATACATGCGTAAATGCGATTTTAGAAAGCTGCTATTTACATGTGGAGATCCCCACCACGTAGAAATTCCAAGGGGACATGGTGGTGGTGGTGGGCATGGTTTGGGTGGGCCAAAAATCTACACGTGTTCCCTATTTTACAAAGAGAATCCATAAATATGGCCAAAAATTTCTACACTGGGATTTACATCTCCTCTGAGGCATGACCAGATTTTTCTAAAGTGTTCATTTTGACCGGGGCTTTACATGAGGGATTGAAGGAGTCAATCTCCTTAATCCCTCATTGGTTATTTCCTCTTCCAAAACTAAAACGAACCAAATTAACATCGTAACATAGTAAATGTCGGCAGATAAAGACTAGCATGGTGCATCTCATCTGCCTAGTAAGGTGGCTAGAGTTCTAGAACTGCACCGGCCGCTCCATGCGGATTACTCCCTCTCTATGCCTTTGTTTAAGGTTCTACCTGCTGCTCCATGTGCTTGTTTTTAGCAAATAGGCTACCCCCCTCCTCTATTTAACAAGTTATTTAAATTTGCTTTGAAAACATCCTCTTGCGGGCTCAGTACTTAATTGGCAGCACTTACATGTATTTGCCTAGTTACACGTGGAAGTGTCGCCCTTGCACATGGAAATTGCGAATTTGTGACTTCCACATGGAAGCTGCCGTGATGGCCACAGCCATGTCTTCACACATGCAGATTTATAAAATGGCTCCTCCAGCATGCACTCCTGCCCCTTCTTTTTATGAATTTTAAAAGAGGCTCCTTATTCAGCAGAAACATTTGTAAAATACTGCCAGAATTGGGCACTTCTTAATCTCCACATCTTAATTCCCCCCACAGAATGCTATGCAAAATGGTTCTGATGGTGATAATATGCAGTTGCTATCCACATGTAGGTTTTCCATATAAAGCGCAGCTGCACAAAAATTAGGCAGATCTTACATCCATGTGGAAGCTGATTTTATAACAGGATTCCTATGTGCAATGCCCTAAAGGGATCTGTTTTATATAGGCAACATAGTTGCCTATGTGCCTTTGGGAAATAGGCTTGTACAATGGCTCATATTAGTTCAGAAAAGCTCTTGCATAAATGTACACCTGCTTGGAAGGTGTAAATGTGTGTGGACTCTGCATGGACATGCATATTTCATAATATACATGCGGACATTGCAACTCTATTCCTCATCTGCCCGGCTTATACCCTTGAGAACATCTGTATATAGATTGCATAAAAGTAGCTGCTATCTTGCAGTGCGTCTACTTTTTATGCATTTATGATGCCTCCCCCCACCACAATTATTTAGCAACCAGGTTTCTAGATGCAAAATATGTGTTATATATATCTACATGTGCATTTAACAGTGGCACTTATACAGTCATTGCTGCTAAATATATGTATATAACTTTCTCCGTGGACAGGCAGGAATGAAGTCCTCATGTATAGGTGATGTCATCTGACAAAGCCCACGTGGGAACGCTGCCCAGTTAATAATGGAAGCTTTTGGGAGGTCCCACCATGCATTCATGTCATCTTCTCATCTGCCCCAGTGGTGCCATTTTATCTCAGTCTGCGTTTTTCCATGGAGCCCAATGGACGCATTTACCGACATCTTCACTATTTTTCCCCTCATTGGACTTTTGTTTTTTCTGCCTGCCCGTTATGATATTTCTTTTTTACTTCTGTTAGTATTGTTTGTTTTAAGTTTCCTTTCTTTTTCCCCCTTAGGTGCCAATGCTTCGGCCATGGGTCCTGATCTTTTCAAGATCAAGACGTTTGATTTCGCTGTGACTGTTTTTCCGGCCGATATGTTCCAAAAACTGGTCAGCAGGTTTAAAAAGTGTTCCCATGCTCAAGGACCATATCTTCCAGAGATACACACAGTTGGTGCCATCAGTGCCAGGGACCCGATCGTTAGCCCTCTTCTTGTACTTTGTGTTTGCAAATAACAAAAGAGGCCTTAAGAGTCGAGAGAAACAGCGCAAATCACTTTTTGGGGCTCAGAAGTCTGATCCATCATCATTGGCATTAACGGCACTGGTCTCAATGGCTTTGAAAGCTGCATCAGACACTGACAATTCATCGACATCGAGGAGTTCTCGAACCCACTCGATGCCAAGCACCCATAGTGCCCCAGAGCATCAGCCATCGATCGATCTCCACCCGAGGATGGAAGGATTCGGCTTTATCTTCATTGGCGCCACGGGGTGATCACGCCAAGCACCGAGTGAAGGCTTTGGTGCACAAGCGTCAAAGCCCCTCGAGGCACAGCATCAAAAGCAATGAGGGTCTGTGAGAGCACCCATCCAAGCTGCCCCAAAGAGCGGAAAGCTCATTCTTCAGGACATCGGAGGGGCAGCAATGGCTCACTGAGAGCCGAGCCTAAGCTGCCAATAACCCGTTACAGATTCCAGGTACATTGGTCAAGGTTACTGAGGCCCCACAGCCTTCAGAGTCAGCAGCCATGGAGAAATGCCTCCTGCAGGCTCTCGAGGAATGGATCATGGCAGTCTTGGCCATGCATCAGGCTGGTGCCTCGATGTCAGTTGCATCGACTTTGGAAACCATCCAACCAATCTTTGAGACACATGCCTTGCCTGCAGGAGAGGCATCGACATCGGGGCATTGAAGGTCCCCAACACTGGTGCCTGTCCACCTGATATCACTCACTAGCATTTCAGAGTCCAATGCATCCTTGAAATCCAGATAAGTGTTGGTGCATCATCGCTCCCGATCTCTGAGGGTCAGGAGAGAGATCCAGGCAGAGACTCAGAAGTACTTTGACTTCTTTTTTGAGTCTGATTCAAAAGGCTGTGTAACTGTTCTCGAGTTCAAAGACTTGTTAGAGGACAGGTCTCCAGAGCTTCCATCAGACCCTTCTCCTCCTCATGAGCAGTTCAAGTCCCCTCCTGAGGATATGACCTTCCAAGATTTTCAGGGATATGGCCAAGGCCATACTATTTTCTTTGGAGTGAGGATGAGCCCAGGCAGAAGAGTTGGAGATCCTTCAGTACTCCTTCGCTCCTAAGGAAGTGGTGACAGTGCCCGTGCACCGCATCCTTCAGAAAGTGCAGATGAGAAAATGGAAGCTGTCCCTCACTGTACCTCCAGTTAGTAGAAGACTTGACTTCATGTATAGAGTTCAGAAGGCTCCCGGGTTCGAGAAGCTCCAACTTCCAGACCATTCCTTGGTGGTCAAATCTGCTCTGAAGAGATACAAAAGTTGCAACACTCACTCCTTGTTGCCCCCTGGGAGGGAGGCTTAGCCATTGGATTATTTTGGGAAAAGATATTTTCAGAGTTCCATGCTCATGGCTCGTATGGCCTCTTACCAGCTCCACATGGGCATGTTTCCGAAGAATATCATGTGTGACCTCGCTGATCTGTTCCAGAATCTCCCTTCAGAGAAATTGGAGCAGTATTGTTACCTAGCGGCTCACGGCAAGGATTGATTGAAGTTCATGGTCCGGGAGACCTATGATATCTTTGAGATGGCATTGAGAGCTTCTGCAATAGGTATTGGTGCCTGGAGACTCACCTGGTTCCAGTCCTCAGACCTGGAACAATCAGTGTAGGACAAGCTTGCTGATGTGCCATGCTGTGGAGAGAATCTCTTTGGAGAACAAGTTGAAGAGAAGGTTAGCTTCATTAAAAAGCAGCATGTCACACTTTGGAATCTTTCAAGGCACACGTTTGAGCCGGCCTCCTACCACAGGAGATACCAAAGAGGGTGCCAGAAAAAGACCTATTACTCTCATAAGCATAGGCACTTTCCTGGATCCCAAACCTCACAACCAAAACAGGCTCCTAGACCACAACCACGGCAGGAGAAGCCCCAGAAGCCCAAGCCTGATCCTCAGCTAAAGCCTAGGGATGGGTTTTGACTGGTTCCTTCAGAGGCTAGCCACTTTACCAGTAACCACAATGGAAAACTCTCCTGTCAGGGGAAGGTTCACTCTTTTTGCCCAAAGGTGATTCCTCATAACCTCAGACACTTGGGTTATGCAAATTGTCCAAAGCAGTTACAAATTACATCTATTCAACTTACCTCCAAATTGCTCCCAAGGATGCATCATATTGACCCTCTACTTCAGGAAGTGCTTTAAAGAGAATTCACCACCCTCTTGGGGGATCTTGCGATAAAGCTTGTGCCACCAGAGCAAAGAGGGTGAGGATTTTATTACAAGTATTTCCTAATCCCCAAAAAAACAAGGGGATGTCGTCCCATCCTAGACCTCAGAGATCTGAATAGATATCTTGTCAGGAAAAAGTTCAGAATTATTTCTCTGGGCACCCTGCTTCCTTATTTATTTATTTACATTCTCTTATATACCGCGCTATTCTGCATCAGTGCGGTTTACATTGAACAAACTGAAATTACATTGAACAGGGCATTATAACTTGGAGATAACTATTTTACAGGGAACATCTTCAAAAAGGAGATTATCTATGCTCTCTGGATCTGAAGGATGTGTGCACCCACATACAGATGCATCCTACTCACAGGAAGTATCTCAGATTCATCCAGTACCGGGTGCTGCCACATGTTTTCACAAAATGCCTCACTACATGTTTTCACAAAATGCCTCACAGTAGTAGCAGCTTACCTCTGGATGCTGGAAATGTTTTTCTTCCCCTATTTGGATGATTGGTTGGAAAAGAGTACCACTCTGGAAGGAGTTCAAGAATCAACACGGTTGACCATTCGGGTGCTGGAACTACTAGGGTTCATCATAAATTACCCGACACAGGCTGTGTTTCGATAAAACCTTCTTCAGGGGTAATCTAGCATGTTACAATCATAAATACATGAACAAAATTTAAAATTTAAACTGCTAAAACCATTCATAAGAAAATTAAACCGATAAAATAAAAAACTAACCACAATTATAATAACAATTAAAATGATTAAAAATAATTAAAAACAGTTGAAACCTCCTCCCCCTACCCCCTCCACCCCCTCTCTCCTTCCCTCTGTCCTCCTACAATCTTCAGCATCATATATATCTTTTTAATGGTTACACATCAGGATTTTATTATTATAAATGTACATTTTAATTATTTATTTGTAATAATTCAAGTTCAAAGGGGGTCCTATAGATATTGGTTACAATCAATAGTTTAATACAATTGGTTTTAATATTTAATTTACTTATTATTACACATCTAATTCTATATAATTTTTAGTTAACATATTTGATATGAGACCTCCTGTTTTGAATTCAATTGTTCCCCTTAGACACAGTCCTAAGGGAATTTGTTTAGTCGTTTCGGCAGTTCATTATTTTTATGAGGTGATTTCCAATGTGGAACCTTGCATCACATAACCATAGTTTGGGTTGTTCTTCCCTAGGTGTATAACTTTGCACTTGTCCACATTAAATTTCATCTGACTAGAGGGCATAACATGAAGCTGCAAGGGGGTAAACTGATAGGCAATGTCAGGAAATACTTTTTCACTGAAAGGGTAGTGGATGCTTGGAATGCCCTCCCGATGGAAGTGGTGGGAACAAACCCGGTGACAGAATTCAAAATGGCATGGGACAGATATAGTGGATCCCTTTATAGTAACAGGATAAAATCAAAATAAGCATAACTATTTCTTATATCTGAACAAATAGGGATGACCTACATGGAGCGGTGGGACACCCCTAAACAATGGCATGGGGAGAGGTGACCTGCATGGAGCAGCAAGTGCACCTACTCTTGCCCCCTTGCAGGGCAGAATAAATGGACCATACTGGTTTTTATTTGCCATCATATACTATGTTCCCATGTATGTTACTATGTAACCAGTGAATGATGGCTCTAATGTTTAAAATTCCAACATTCACTCCCGGTTCCATTTTTACAATGGTGAAGACAACAGAGCTGCTTGAGATCATCAGAAAAGTCATTATCGCCAAACAAACATCAAACTTCAAAAGGTACAAGGCCATCTCCAAAGACCTTGGGATTCCTGTGTCTATAGTTCGTAATGTTATTAAGACGTTTTCTGTGCATGGAACTGTCAAGAATCTCCCAGGATGTGGTGGGAAGAGGAAAATTAATCCAAAAAGTCTTCGAAGGTTAGTGCAAACTGTTGGAAAAACACCAAGTACAACATCCAAAAAGCCTAAGACTGACCTGGAGCAATCTGGAGTGGTGGTTTCATCCCGCACCATAAGCTGCGCACTAAACAATGAAGGACTTCATAGGCGAAGGCCAAAGAGGACCCCATTGCTCAAAGACATAAAAAGGCACGCCTGATCTTTGCCCAAACCCACCTTGAGAAACCGCAATCCTTCTGGGAAAATGTTCTATGGACAGATGAAACCATATGTGAGCTCTTTGGCAATGCAGACCAGCAATACATTTACAGATGAAGAAATGAAGCTTATAAGGAAAACAACACCCTTCCTACAGTTAAATATGGTGGGGGTTCCATAATGTTGTAGGGATGTGTTGCTGCCTCAGGAACTGGAGGCCTGGAATGTATTAAAGGAATCATGAAGTCAGAGGACTACCAAGGTATTTTAGAGCAAAATATGCTACCTAGTGTCAGAAAGCTAAGTCTGGGTTGAAGATCATGAGTCCTCCAACAGGACAATGACCCAAAAGATACATACAAAAGTACAAAAGAAAAGTTAAAAAGGACAAATGGACTGTTTTAAACAGGCCAGCAATGAGTCCTATTCTCAATCCAATTGAGAACCTTTGGAAAGAGTTGAAATCTGCCATTGGTAGAAGGAATCCTGGAAACATTCATAAGCTGGAACAAATTGCAGTTGAAGAGTGGGAGAAACTACCAGCAGGTAGACGTACGAAACTTAGAGATGGCTACAAGAAATGTTTGGAGGCTGCTATCACTGCCAAGGGTTGTGTCACCAAATATTAGTGAAGGGTGCCATTAATCCTGTCCAGATAATATATATTTTTTTTTCAGAAATTGCTACATTTAAGTTGCACAGACATCTTTTTTTTGTTGTATACCTTTGAACATACTATTAAAATATTATGATGACATACAGTTGGAATATTTCCAATTATTTCTCGAGATATTGTACACAAAAGGCTCGATATTCAAAAGGCATTTACACGGTGTACAGCCCTGTAAACCATATAAATGTTGCTCAGTGGGATATTCAATGGCATTAACATGGTTAGTGCCACTGAAAATCCCTGATTTTCTCCCCTACGTGCCTCAATGCTAACCGCTTAGCCTCGGGGCGTGTTGTTGGCGTTCCGGGGAGGAACAGAGGTGGCAACAGTCGCTAATTGAGTAGTGGTGATATTTCATGCTGCCCCGTTAGCGACCTGAGGCTAAAAGATGGGCATGTGAGTGAATCTGCTGGCTTTCTGTGAGTCCTATCTGTCTCTCTCTCTATATATTTATTTAGTTATTTATCATTGTTAGTGTGCTCTCTTACCTCATTGCACCTTTCTTGCACTTTTTGTTCAGCTTTTCTTAGCTGAATAACTTATACCCCACCCCCTCCCCTCTACCCACCCACCCCGTGGCTCTCAGTCTCTTATAGCTGTCATCTGCTCATTACCTCTCTTATTCACAGGTGCACCTAATCCCATGTGGCTTTCTCCCACCTGTCTGTTTCTTCTGGTCTCTGTTCTCTGCTCCATTCCTCTTCTATGGCTCCTCATCACATTGTCTTCCTTTTCTTCATACTCCCTAACTGTCTCCCCTCCTACCAGCACCTTCACTCCTCCCCTCCTTACCTCCCCTTTACCATCCTCACTTCCCCCTCCATTCTGTCCTCTACCCTGTCATCAGCTCTTCAGCTTCACCACTTTCTCCCTCTCATTCAGCCATCTACTCTCTCTCTAAGATAACCTCACCCTCGTTTCCGCCATACTGTCTCCTCTCTGCCCCGCACTCTGCTACTCCTTCTCCTTCTCTCATCCAGAGATGTCAACCCAAACCCTGGCCCCCCCTCGACTTTTGTCACACTCTAAGAAGAAATCTTCATGCAACACCTCTAATCTTATTCATATCCCTCTCCTTTCCTCTTCTTCTCTTCTTTTCTCATGTGCCTTGTGGAACACACATTCCATCTTTAATAGACTTGCTTTTACTCATGATCTCTTTATCTCTAATGCTCTCCTTCTTGCTCTTACTGAGACCTGGCTCCTCCCAGAAGACACGGCATCGGTCGCTGCTCTCTATCATGACAGTTATCATTTCTTTCACACACCTCGTCCCACTGGCCGTGGTGGTGGTGTTGGGCTTCTACTTTCTCCCTCCTGCCAATTCCAACCCCTCCTGCTGCCTCAGTTTCACTCCTTTCCCTCCTTTCAAGTCCACTCCACCCGCCTATTCACTCCACTACCTCTCTGGATAGCTGTTATTTATTGACCTCCTGACAAGTTTACTTCTACCTTTCTCTATGACTTTGATTCATGGCTTTCCTTCTTTCTGGATTCCTCTTCCCCCACTCTTATTCTTGGGGATTTTAACATTCATGTTGATAACCTCTCTGATCCTTATGCTTTAAAGCTCCTTTCCCTTATCTCCTCATTCGACCTCCAGTTTTGCTGTACTGCCCCCACTCACCATCATGGCCACTGCCTTGACCTTGTATTTATCTCTAATTGCTTACCCTCAGACTTCTGTACCTCAGTTCTTCCCTTATCTGATCATCACCTGCTAAGCTTCACTCTTCATCATCCGCCGTCTCATCCTCATCCTGTCTCCTCCAACCTATTTAGAAATCTTCATGCTATTGATCCTTTGGTTCTCTCCTCCACTGTTTCATCATCTCTTTCCTACACTATGTCATCGAGTCTGTTGACGAGGCAGTAGCTTCCTATAATGCTTCACTCTCCTCTGCTCTGGATGCTCTCGCTCCGCCCACGCAACATCCTGTGAGGCGTACTGCACCGCAGCCCTGGTTTTCATCCACTACCTGCTATCTATGTTCCTGTGCCCGTTCAGCTGAGTGTGCTTGGCTCAAATCCCGCTCCTTTGCAGACTTTCTACACTTCAAATTCATGCTTGTCTCTTTCCATTCAGCAATAGCATTTGCCAACAAGACTATTATGTCCATCTGACTAACTCTCTTGCCTCTGATCCTCGCCATCTCTTTACTACTCTCAGCTCTCTCCTTAAGGTGCCTCTGCCTCCAACCCCTCCCCCCTTTCTGTCCAAACCCCTGCTAACTATTTCCATGAGAAAATCCACAAGATCACCCTCCAATTCCCCACAAAGTCAGCTACTTCCCCTCCTTCTCCTCCTCTCCATCTTCACTCCCAACTTTCCCCCTCTACCTCTGCTACCCTCTCTTCCTTTTCTGTGATCTCTGAAGAGGAAACTGCACACCTTCTTTCTTCCTCCAAACTCACTACCAGCTCTTCTGATCCTATCTCCACCCATCTCCTAAATCCCATCTCCTCCATTGTTGTCCCTTCCATCTCTCATATTCTCAACCTATCGCTCTCCACGGCAACTGCCCTGCAGCCTTCAAGCATGCTATAGTTACACCTCTCCTCAAGAAACCCTCACTTGATCCTACTTGTCCTTCTAATTATCAACCCATCTCCCTCCTCCGCTTCATTTCTAAACTACTTGAACGTGCAGTTCACCGCCACTGCCTTGACTTCCTCTCCCCTCATGTTCTTCTGGATCCTTTACAATTTGGCTTTCATCCTTTATACTCTATTGAAACGGCTCTTGCCAAAGTCTCCAGTGGCTTGTTCCTGGCAAAATCCAAGGGCCTTTACTCTATCCTCATCCTTCTTGATCTCTCTGCTGCTTTTGACACAGTTGACCACAACCTTCTCCTTGATACCCTGTCCTCGCTTGATTTTAAGAGCTCTGTATTATCCTGGTTCTCCTCTTATTTCTCCCATCGCTCTTTCAATGTTTGCTCTGGTGACTCCTCCTTTGCTGCTATTCTGCTCTCAGTTGGTGTACCCCAAGGATCTGTCCTAGGCCCATTCCTTTTCTCTCTGTATACCCAGTCCCTTGGTGCACTCATCTTTCACACGGCTTTCAGTACCATCTTTATGCTGATGATGCCCAGATCTACCTCTCTACACCTGAAATTTCTCCGGCAATCCAGTCCTGGATCTCTGCCTCCCTTTCTGGCATTGTTGCTTGGAGGTCTCGCTGCTGCTTGAAATTGAACATGGCCAAAACTGAGCTTCTTATTCTTCCCCCTAAAACCTCCTCTCCTCTTCCTCCTTTCTCAGTCTCTCTGGATAACTCTCTACTCCTCCCTGTTTCCTCGGCTCGCAACCTTGGAGTTGTCTTTGACTCCTTTCTCTCCTTCTCCACACATATCCATCCGATAGCTAAGATCTGCCATTTCTTTCTCTATAACTTCAACAAAATCCGCACATTCCTTTCTGAACACACTACTAACACACTTATCCACTCCTTAATCACTTCCCATTTTGACTACTGTAACCTACTCCTTGCTGGTCTCCCTTTGAATCATCTCGCTCCCTTTCAATCTATTCAACACTCTGATGCGCGGCTAATCTTCCACCAGCCTCATCATGCTCATATTACCCCTCTTCTCAAGTCACTTCATTGGCTCCCTATCCATTTCCGCACCCATTTCAAACTTCTGCTAGACAAGGATAAAGCAAAAAAAAGGAATGTACTGATAATGTGGTGTGAAGTTCCATTGATTAATGCTGCGAGTAGTTATTGCTACTGTGGTGTAAAGTTGTGATTATTCTTTCACTAAAAATCATAAAATATTAAAAGAAACCCCCCAAAAAACCCTTCTCCTGCTGACCTATAAGTGCATTCACTCTGCAGCTCCTCACTACCTTTCTTCTTTTATATCTCCCCCTCGGGAACTCCGCTGGTCTGGCAAATTGCTTCTATTTACGCCCTTCTCCTCTATTGCTAACTCCAGACTTTGCTCCTTTCACCTTGCTGCACCATATGCCTGGAACAAACTACTGAGTCCGTACGCCAGGTGCCTTCTGACTCTTTTCAAATCCAGGCTGAAAACTCACCTTTTCGCTGCTGCTTTCGGATCTTGACTCACCTGATCTCCTTGAGTTTCTTTGCCATTCCCCCTAGATGTATCCCTGTCTACACCTTCTGTGTTGTCTATCTTGACTACATTGTAAGTTCTGGTGAGCAGGGACAGTCTTTTACATGTCTGTGCAGTGCTGCGTATGTCTTGTAGCGCTATACAAATGCTCAGTAGTAGTAGTAGTAATAGTAGTAGTACCTGCAGGAGCTAACCGGGCAGCATCCAATATCACCACTGCCCAGTTAACTACTGTGGTTGGGAGGCTGCATGGCAAACCTGGATATTCAATGCCGGGGTCATATGCGGTCCTGGCATTGAATATCCAGGGTTAAGGGTCGGCGTAGACAGCTATGCGCCATAGCAACGTATAGCCTTCATAATTCAATATCGGACCCAACATAACTAAAATGCAAGGGCACCAATAATGTTGACCACAACTGTATATATCGTACAACACATAGTAACATAGTATATGACGGCAGATGAAGACCAATATGGTCCATTTAGTCTGCCCAGCAAGGCAACAAGAGTAGGTGCACCTGCCGCTTCATGCAGCTCACCCCTCCGCATGTCTTTGTTTAGGGGTGTACCCATCACTCCATGTAGGTAGGGCCGGATTTGCCTATACGCCACGTACGCCGTGGCGTAGGGCCCACAGCTGGCAAGGGCCCACCGGGAATGTTTTTTGCACAGGGCCCCGCGTTTCAGGGGGCCCCGCGCAAAAAACATTCTGATCCATCATTAAAATTAAAAAAAAAAAAAAAAAAGCTGTCGCTGCCTCTGCCGGGGCCGGGGCCGGGGCCGCCGCGGCAGAATCGAGTGTGCCGCGGGGCCCCCCCTGCCCAGCAGAGCCTGCCCTCCCCGGTATCACCTCTCTCAGCTGCCTCCCTCCAGTCACACGCGCCGGCTTTCAGAGCGCGAGGTGAGTTTCTCCCTCGCTGCTCTGTTAAGCCCGCGGGGGCTGATGGGAAGTCCCATCAGCCCCCGCGGGCTTAAACAGAGCAGCGAGGGAAAAACTCTTCCCTCGCGCTCTGAAAGCCGGCGCGTGTGACTGGAGGGAGGCAGCTGAGAGAGGTGATACCGGGGAGGGCAGGCTCTGCTGGGCAGGGGGGGCCCCGCGGCACACTCGATTCTGCCGCGGCGGCCCCGGCCCCGGCAGAGGCAGCGACAGCTTGTTTTGTAAAAAAAAATTCGCTGGGCTGGGGTGGGCTGGGGGGGTTAGGACTGGTGATGGGCTGGGGGGGTTAGGAGTGGTAATGGCTGTGGGCTGTTGGGGGGGTTAGGACTGGTGATGGGCTGGGGGGGTAGGAGTGGTAATGGCTGTGGGCTGTTGGGGGGGTTAGGAGTGGTGATGGGCTGGGGGGGTTAGGAGTGGTAATGGCTGTGGGCTGCTGGGGGGGTTAGGACTGGTGATGGGCTGGGGGGGGTTAGGAGTGGTAATGGCTGTGGGCTGTTGGGGGGGTTAGGACTGGTGATGGGCTGGGGGGGTTAGGAGTGGTAATGGCTGTGGGCTGTTGGGGGGGTTAGGACTGGTGATGGGCTATGGGGGGGGGCTATGGGCTAAGTGGGAGCTAAGTCTATATGGGCAGATGGGATTAGGACTGGAAGAGGGTTGATGGGGGCTTAGGACTGGTAATGGGCTATGGGGGGGGCTTAAACTAAAAATTGGGTGATGGGGATTAGGACTGGAAATGGGCTGGTGGGATTAGGACTGGGAGTGGGCTATGGGGGGCTAGGACTGGTAATGGGTTGGGGGGGTTGCTAGGACTGGAAATGGGCTGGGGGATTAAGACTGGAGGTGGGCTGATGGAGTTAGGACTGGTAATGGGCTGTGGGCTGTTGGGGGGGGTTAGGACTCGTAATGGGCTATGGGGGGCTAGGACAGGAAATGGGCTGATGGGAAGGGGTTAGGACTTGAGGTGGGCTGATGGGGTTAGGACTGGTAATGGACTGTGGGCTGATGGGGGGGTTAGGACTGGCAATGGGCGATGGGGGGGTTAAGACTGGTAATGGGCTGTTGGCTGATGGGGGCTGTCTGGTAATGGGCGATGGGGGGTTAGGACTGATAATGGACTATGGGGGGGGGCTAGGACAGGAAATGGGCTGATGGGGAGGGGTTAGGACTTGAGGTGGGCTGATGGGGTTAGGACTGGTAATGGACTGTGGGCTGATGGGGGGGGGGGTAGGACTGGCAATGGGCTATGGGGGGCTGACTGGAAATGGGTTGATGGGGGTTAGGACTGGAAGTGGGCTGATGGGGGGGTTAGGACTGGAAGTGGGCTGATGGGGGGTTAGGACTGGTAATGGGTTATAGGGGGGGCTTAAACTGAAAATGGGGTGATGGGGGGTTAGGACTGGAAGTGGGTTGATGGGGGGGCTAGGACTGGTATTGGGTTGATGGGGGGGGCTAGGACTGGAAATGGGCTGATGCAGGGACTAGAAGGGAATGGATGCTGGGTGAGGCTGGAACTAGAAGGGAGCTGGTGTTGGGGGAGGATTAGAATGGGATGGGGCTGGGAGAGTAAAATGGAGAGGGGAAAAATATTTTGTGTGGGAGGGATAAAAAATCTACAATTGGCCGGGTATTGGGAGAGTAAGTGGGGATTGAGGATGGAGGGGTAAATTTTGAGTAGATGAAATAGGAATGAGGAAAGAGCAAAAGGAGAAAGATTAGTATGTTAAAGCAGATGTAGAGAGAGAATGGAAAAAAAAAACAAGAAGACAGAAGAAAGGACAAATGGACAGCAGATGGAGAGTTAGCAGAAGACACGAAGAAACCAGAAGAAAGTGGCTGGAACAATTGCAACTGAAAAAAAATGCACAAAAGGTAGAAAAATATCTCTTTATTTTGAATTTATTAACTGGAATATGTCAGCTCTGGGAAATGTGCATCATTAATTTTTGCGCTTTGTTTAGTACAAGAGGAAATTAATTTATAGTTTTATTTCTACAGTGTTGTTGTATATTCCAAGTATGGCTTTTGGGGTTCCCAGTTTAATTATTGTCTTCCTGTTTCTAAATTGTGATTCCTTGTTTGGTGATGGTCTATGTTGTGCATGTGTAACTGAGCTGAGGTATTCTGTTTATATAATTCCTATTTGACATTGCCACTTGTTCTTTCCCCAGTAGGTCATGTATTGTTGTTCTCTGAAATGTATTGGTTTAATATTTGCAGTGTTGCCTTTTGATAGTTAGGGTATGGTGCTTTGTGAGTCCTGGTAGTGCTGTTAGGATATGGCGGGTTTGCTATGGGTTCTAAATGGGCAGTGTTTGTAGTAGTTCCTAATGTGCCTGGCGGTTGGTACTGGATTATAGTAATGTAGAAACCTTTTAGTCTTTCTTTATCCATATACTCATTAAGAGGCATGTTTACTAAAAGTTAGTGTATGGCAGAGCTACTCAATTCCAGTCCTGGTGGTCCACAATCCTGCAGGTTTTCAGGATATCCCTAATAAATATGCATGAGATATATATGCATTGGAGATATCCTGCCAACCTGACTGGTTTGTGGCCCTCCAGGGCTGGATTTGGAGACCCCTGCCTTACATCTCTGTCATTTACGATTGTGAGTGGGCAAGGTGCAGATGTCCAAGACATCAAAAAAGTTAGATAGCATTTGTCACATTCCTCCTCGCTTCTCACCACCACCAAAATATTATCTATTAGACAACTTTTTGGTGGTGGTGAGAATCGAGGAGGAATGTGACACATTCTATCTACCCTTTTGATGTCTAGGATATCTGTACCTTGTTCACTCACAATCTTAAATGACAGAGATGTAAAGCAGGGGTCTCCAAATCCAGCCCTGGAGGGCCACAAACCAGTCAGGTTGGCAGGATACCTCCAATGCATATATATCTCATGCATATTTATTAGGGATATCCCGAAAACCTGCAGGATTGTGGACCACCAGGACTGGAATTGAGTAGCTCTGGTGTATGGTAACATTATGCAAATATTTATGCAAATGAGACACCTTATGCAAATGAGGCCCCGCACCGAGTCTCCGCACATGGCCCCGCACCCCCCTTGGGCCGCCCCTGGGCCCACCGGAGGGCTTTAGAGGGAGCCGGGGAAGCCCGCGCGAGGCCCCGGCTCCCTCTGTACAGCCGCCAGCGTGAAGAGCCTTTTCCTTCACGCTGGCGGCTGTTTCTGTGAAGCCGCGAATGCTGGGAAAGGTTAAAGGTTGCCCTTTAACCTTTCCCAGCATTCCCGGCTTCACAGAAACAGCCGCCAGCGTGAAGGAAAAGGCTCTTCACGCTGGCGGCTGTACAGAGGGAGCCGGGGCCTCGCGCGGGCTTCCCCGGCTCCCTCTGAAGCCCCTCAGACAGCCGCGTTGCTGTCCGGGGGGCCAGGACTGCATGGGGGGGCCCAGGACTGCACGGGGCGGGCCAGGACTGCATGGGGGCACGGGGGGGGGGCCCAGGACTGCACGGGGGGGCCCAGGACTGCACGGGGGCGGGCCCAGGACTGCACGGAGGCACGGGGGGGGGGGGGGGACACGGGGGGGCCCAGGACTGCACAGGGGGGGCCCAGGACTGCACGGGGACCTGGGGGGGGGGGCCCCACAATTTTTCTTGGCGTAGGGCCTCACTCTAGCTAAATCCGGCCCTGCATGTAGGTCACCCCTGCTTACTGAGATATAAGAGATAGTTATATTTATTTTGATGTTATCTTGTTGCTATAAAAGGGATCCACTGTCTCCGTACCATGTCATTTTGAATTCTGTCACTGTGTTTGCCCCCAACACTTCCATCGGGAGGGCATTCCAAGCATCCACCACTCTTTCAGTGAAAAAGTATTTCCTGACATTGCCTTTCAGTTTACCCCCTTGCAGCTTCAAGTTAAGCCCTCTAGTTTTACAGCTTCCCCATCTTTGGAAGAGATTTGCTTGATATTTAATACTCTTTAAGTATTTAAAGGTCAGGATCATATCTCCCCTGCCCCTCCTCTCCTCCAGAGTGTACATATTTAGGTCTTCAAGTCACATGCTTTACCTGCAGAATTGGTTGCTATAAAACTTTGTGCTTGGGGTGGGGGGGGGGGGGCCTCACACCTGCTACAGGAGAGTAACTATTTTTTGTGTGGATATCTTATGTATATGAAGTTACATGAATATTGCCCCACTCAAAATTTGTCTCAATGTATTTTCGCCATAGTTTGGATGTATGCAAAGGAGAGAAAGGGTTGAAAATGACCCTAAAGATATGGTCTGCGGGGACTGAGAGGAAAATGAGGAAACTGAGAGAATGAGTTTTGGAGGTAAGATAAGTTCAGGCTTGGTCACTGAACTATGAAACTGGTTGTCAGACAACATGATCAAGATTAGTAGTATAGCTGAGTTTGATAAAGGTTTGAACAAGTTTCTGGGGTTGTGACCTGAAAATGCTGGCCAGAGTCCTTGGGTCCCACTGGCGTGAAGAGCGAAGCTAAGTCTGAAAACACTTGTGGGAGTCCCATTGGCAAGGAGAGTGGGGCTGAAAGCAGGGAAGGAGCAGTAAGGGAGAGGAACAAGGTTAAGTGGTGGAGCATGAAAAGAAGGGTGGGGGTAGAGGAGGAAGGCTGAGAAAGTATAAGAGAATGGGTAGGGCTAGAGAGGAGGTAAAGGCAAGAAGGGTGGAGCATTGGGGAGGGGTATGGTTAGAGGAGGGACTGAGATTTGAGAGAGACTGAAAGCGAAAGGGTGAAAGGCAGGGAAGGGAGACAGAGTCCAGCGGAGTGGAGGAGTAGCCTAGTGGTTAGAGCACTGACTTGGGAACCAAGAAACCAGGGTTTGATTTCCACTAGCATTCCTTGTGGCCTTGGGCAAGTCACTTAACCCTCCATTGCTCAGAAAAATCCAAGTTATCAATGTCCCTGTTTAATGTAGGTTTACCAAGTTTAAGTTACAATGTAAACTGCTTTGATTGATTGAAATAATAAAGTGGTATAAAAAAACTTAAATAAATAAAAGTTGGTATGGAGGAAGGGTGCATGGCTGGGTAAAGGGAAGGAGAGAGAGTGGAGGAGGGAGGGTATTGAAGGGTAGGGATGGGAAACTGACATGAGATGGACACACATGCACACATCCCCAACACCCTCCATGATAGACACACATATGCATGCACCTCCCAAACCCTTCCATGGCACACAAACACAACATCCCCATGACACCGACACACACATGCACCCCTCTGTCACCTCCCACCTCCCATGGCACACACATACATAGACACCCCATGAAACACATACAGACACCCCCTTGACACAAACACACATGCAGGGCCACTGCTACCATTAGGCAAACTAGGCAGTTGCCCCCATGCAAAAGGAAGTTGGCAAACAGCCCTGTGGTACCTAAGTTTGAAGGTAAGTGCTACAGGGCTATTTCAAGGCATAACTGCTGCTGCAGACCCTGCTAAGAGGTGGCAGCAGCAGCAGCAGCAGCAACGAGGGGCAACTGGGGGAGAGCAAGGGATGAGGCTTGCCTAAGGCACATCATCTTGTACTGGCCCTGCACACATGCACCACTCACAGACATGCAGACACACCCCATTACATACATGTACCCCCCACATGCCTGATTCTGCGAATGGGGAAAACATGCCATTATGTCCCATTGCACTCATACACTTTTCAACTGGTTCATTATTGCTTATGTGAGGTTTTTTTGTGTGCAAATGAAAAATCTGGCATACACACATACACATGCTTGGTTTCTACTGTGGGCAAACTGAACAAACCGATCTCTCCATAAAAAACAAGTTTCAATAAGCTCAATTCTTAAAGCCACTACATGATGTGATGAAACTTCCAGGAACAAGTCCAACCTGAGCTGGCAACCGACACATTAATGGTAAATGTTCAATTAACTTAAGGAAATGAAACCTAGGTATCTAATAGATCATCTTTTCCCCAAAATGCCTCACACTGCGAGTTGAGCTTAGCTAAAGTGCAGCCCCTAAAGGTACAGCATTTTAAAAAGTTTCAGATTGGAGGATAAGTTGTTTTAATTGCATCACGATTAAAGTCTGGCATCTTTCATATTTAGACTGAAGACATGGTAATTTGGGAGGGTTTGCTGACTGTTATAATACATTCAAATATTTGCAGACATGTTAACAATAAAATTTTGTTTGCCTTTTATCAGCAGGATTCCAGTCTTCAGAACCTGTTGTTTAACATCAACCTTCAAGCATTTATTTGTATAGAGCTCACACCTTTCCAGAAGTAGTTCTAGGTGAGTTACATTCAGGCACAGTAGGTATTTCTTTATCCCCAGAGGGCTTTCAGTCTTACAGACCAATGAAGAAAAGCTTAGCGCGGCATTTTTCTGGAGTTTTTCCCGCACTAGGCTTACTCACCAATGCAGGAAGCAAGCTAGTGCTGGAAAAACACCAAAAAACCAATTGTACTACATTGCAGCACATTAGACATGCAAACTGCTGCATATTTAATTGAACCCAATGTAAAGAACTGTGCTGAAACTTAGCATAGTTTTTTACACTGTTTTGTAACGCTGGATCTTCATGCGAGCTTCGGGCAGACATAAAGATCCAGCTGGGAGCAAAAATATCATTTGAGGTGAAGTTTGACACTTCATCTCAGATGACCTAGGCATTGAGGAAAGCTCCTGATGCCATCAACACACCGACGGGGGGCGAGTGCCCCCCAGACATAGACTGCCCCCGACAGAAATGAAATCCCTGGTGGCCCAGTGGCCCCAATCCCCCAAGCAAAAAACATCTTCAGTGGCTCAGTGGCCCGATCCCCACACCCACCAATCAAAAAATCCTTGGTGGCCCAGTGGCCCACTGGCTCCAATCCCCACACCCACCCAATCAAAATATCGCCAGTGGCCTAGCAACCCCAACCCCCCCCGACCCAAGCAAAAAACATCCTTGGTGGCTCAGTGGTCCCAATCCCCCCACCCACTCATTCAAAAAATCCCCAGTGGCTCTGATCTCCTCTACTCACCCAAACAAAAAAAAATCCCTGTTGGCCCAGTAGGTCCCAAACCCCTCCACCCCCCTCCCAGTGCATTTAATTATAGAGTGGGAGTGTTGCCTACATGGTCCCACCCTCCACCACCATCTTGAAAAATGGCAGCGACTGGCCTGCGCGGTGCATCCTGAGATGGGCCGAGTGGGTTCAGACTGCCATATAAGGCCAAAAAATGCCTTATATAGAAACATAGAAACATAGAAAAATGACGACAGAAAAAGACCACATGACCTATCTAGTCTGTCCTTCCATATCAACACTACAACAGTCCCCTTTTTTCCTTTAGAGATCCTCTGTGTTTGTCCCATGCTTTTTTGAATTCCCATACTGTCCTCATCTCTTCCACCTCCACAGGGAGACTATTCCATGGATCTACCACTCTTTCTGTAAAGAAATATTTCCGCATATCACTCCTGAATCTATCCCCTGTCACCCTCATCCCATGTCCCCACGTAGCAGAACTTGCTTTCAATCGAAAGAGGTTCTCCTCCTGTGCATTTATGTCATGGAGGTATTTAAATGTCTCAATCATATCACTTCTATCCCGCCTTTCCTCTAAGGTCTACATATTTAGATCCTTAAGTCTGTCCTCATATGCTTTATAAGAAGACCACTAACCATTTTAGTAGCAACCCTCTGTACGGACTCCAGCCTGTTTATATCCTTTCAAAGGTGTGGTCTCCAGAATTGCACACTATACTTCAAATGAGGTCGCACCAAAGACCTATACAGAGGCATTATCACCTCCTTTCTTCTGCTAGCCATTCTTCTCCGTATGCACCCAAGCATCCTTCTAGCTTTTGCTGTTGCCTTTGCATCCTGACCCTGCCCAGTGCATCCCAGGATGCACCATACAGGGCCAGGTGCCACTATTTTTCAAGACGGCGGTGCAAGGGTGGGAGCAAAATTAAAGGTACTGGGAGGAGGGTGGAGGGGTTCGGAGGCCACTGGGCACCAGGTAATTTTTTTTTTTGTTTGGGTGGGTGAAGGGTTTGGGAGCCACTGGCCAACCGGGGAATTTTTTGATTGAGGTCACTGGGCCACCGGGGATTTTGTTTCTGTCAGGGGGGTTGTGTCCAGGGGGGCATCAGCCCCCCAACAGTGTGTTGATGGCATAATTTTATTTATTTATTTATTTAACAGCTCTTCTATACCGCGCTCTTTATTATCAGTGCGGTTTCCCCAATGCCTAGGTCATCTGAAAGTGAAATGTCAAACTTCACCTCAGATGACCCTGTTTCTCAGGGCGAGCATGCCAAACTTGCACCGACTTCTGTGCGCATGTGTTTGGCTTGCTCTCCCAGTTTAACCCTTACTATTTGTGCAGTGGGAATTTGCATATTGCACCCCAGCACAAAGAGTCAGCATTAAACTTACACTATGAAACCCTGGAGCTGGAGCTTTAAGCACTGAGCTCTAGCACAGGGTTTCTGCATCAGCCTGCAAGTCTGTACCTGAGGCAGTGGAAGGTTAAGTGACTTGTCCAAGGTCACAAAGAGTGTCAGCAGGAATTGAACACCAATCTTTCTGGTGCTGCCCCAGCCTCCGTGTCACCACTTTTGCTCTGTGAAGGAGTAGCTTAGTGGTTAGAGCAATGGTTGAGAAACAGCAAAGTCAGAGCTCAAACCCTGGATGTTTCTTGTGACCCTGGGCAAGCCACCTCATTCTCTATTACCTCAAGTACAAACTTAGGGGCCTATTTTCTAAAGGAATTCTCCCATGTTGTGTTTATCAGAAAATTACTTAGGGTTCTTAGATTTGAGAGGCCTCAGTGATATGTTGAGGCCCCTATAACATGGCCAAGCACTTCTGAGGGCAGTGGCCAAGGGAAAGTGGTAGGTGGAGGAACAGGGAGGGGTGAAGGGCTACTGATTGGCTAGGAGGGGCAGGGGTCGAGGTTGGGGAGGGGGACGTTTGGGAGTAGGGAAGGAGAATTGTGGACATTCCATAGTGGAGGGTGGATAAGTAGGGGGCGGTAAGACAGTGTATGTCTTCCCTCCCTCTCACCCTGGTTGAATATGTGGAGGTGTGGAAATTCCTTTCTTTTTTGGACCTGAAGGCAGACCACCGAATCTTGGCAGGGTGGTAATCTGGGTCATGCTGGCCTGGACATCAGAATATGATAGCTTGTTATTCAGGGTATGTACTGGACAAACTACCAGTAAACCTACATTCCACAAATGATCTAATGGATTTTAGAAAACAGCTAAAAACCTACCTCTTCACTGAACACTTTGCTGACTCGATCTAATCACCAGAACTGAAGGACCTTCTATTGGACATTTTGCACACCTTACACACCCAGCCTAGCTAATCGACCTGAATGGCCTACATAACCTATGCAACCCCCTCCCCCATAATGTCCCACTCAGCTCAATGTAATATAGTTATATGTTCATAATGTTACGCTGATAATTCCTGTTCTTTTATGATGTCATATTGCTGTAGCAAAGTGCAATCAATGAATAAATCCAGGAGTCAATTGACAGGGTCCAAGCCAGTTTATTGTGCACAGGCCCAGTCAGTCAAAGCTTCAAAAGGAAGTGAGCAAAGGTTTCTACAGAGACATAACCATTTATACCTCTTTTTCAGTTTGATACATGAGAACTTTCTATTGGTTCCAACTCGATACATGCAAACTTCTCATTGGTTTTACATTCCCTGCACCTGTCCAATTAGAAATCCCTCCGGAGCCTAGCAACCAGCCCCCTCCCTTAGGATTGCTCTAACAATGGTGCAGTTCTTGATTTTGTTACTTCTCTACTGCAAGGTTATCCCTAGCTTCAGGAATGCATGTATTTCATTATTCTCTTTCACACACAAGAGAATAATGAAAGACTTATGAATTCATAAAAACTTCTTATTAAGCAGTTTAAAACAGTTTTCTCATTTCCCCGATAATAAATGCAGTTTAACTGCAATGCAATGCAGTTTAACTGCAAATGCAATGCAGTTTAACTGCAAATGCAGTTTAACTGCAATAAATGCAGTTAAATAAATTTTTCACAGATTTTTGGTTCTTTTCTAGCTATAATGGGAGTTAGGATCCAGGCCTAACTTACAGGCCTTTCATAGTAGCAGGCCATGCTTGGCCATAGCCTACCACATTCCCCCCTTTGATTATTCTCACCCGCGAGTGAGAAAGGGTGAGAATTAAATCACTCATTAGTCATTTAACACATTATACTGGTGTAATAGCATCATCGTGGGGTATAGGGTAATATTGCCACATAGCTAATACCTTCGCAGCTGCCTTCCGTTCTATAGTGTTATCAATGGCTGAAGTTATCATGCGTAAGCAAAGGGGTAGGAGACAAGGGAGCAATAAGCACATAGCTAATATGAATAGTACAATAAACATAAGGGCTTTTAGACCACCAATCCATGAAAATAATGAACCAAACCACCCATCCATCTTTAAACTGTGCCAGGTCTGGACAGGCACAAATGCCTGCTCTCTCATCTGGGGTGGCTAGATCTTCAACTACATGCCCATTATTATCAATCTGTAAACAGCAATTACTTAAGTTCAACTTTCCACACACCCCACCTTCAGCTGCTAACAAATAATCTAAAGCTAAACGATTTTGATAAATGGCTGTGCGCATTTGCGTACTTTGCTTTGCCAGAAGAGTTAGTGCTTTACTAGTTTCATTAGTTATTATTTCAACAACAGCTTGCAAACGTATTATTCGATTAATCATATAAACAGGAGTACGATATCCCCATGTCCCATCCTGCTCCCAAGTAGCAGGTCCATAGTATGAGATAATTCTCTCAGGTGGCCATTCTTCAGATGTCGCATCCCATTTGTCCCATTGGCCTATCTTCAAGGCTTCCTTCAGCTGTCGACTCTGTACACAGGATATCCCAGTTGTTCTCCCTGGGATGTAGGCAAAAGGAAAAAGGAAGGTCGTATGGTTCCCAATACACATGCGCCTCCCCAATGGTGAGGGAGCCTAGCATATGCTCGGGTTCCGCAAATCCAGTACAGTCCAGGTGGTGCTTGCCAGGAATTATATGCTGCTAAGTTAGTCCAGATACTGGCAAGTTTGGGAAACTGAACTAGAGGACTGGAAGGTTCAGTAGCGTTGACTCCTGACCACCAAGACATCTTCTTAGTGGTACTGTTGTAGAACTTCTGATTGAGACAGACCAGCTGCCCCACTTCCATATTAAACAATGGTCCATAGCGAGAAAAACATAAGTTACCTACAATGGAGTGGGCCAATACCCATTCACTTGTGGTATTGTGTATATTAGTCTGATTATATGCTGGCTTCACTCGACTGTGGTGGATCCAGGGTTCAAATTCTGCAACTTTCACTGCGGTGAGGGTTGACAGAATGACGACGTATGGTCCCTTCCAATGCGGCGCCAGCAGGGTCTTTCTCCACTCTTTCACCCACACGGACGTTCCTGGCTTGAAGGGATGCAGAGGCTTGGTCAGGTTGATGGGTAGTCGATCTTGCACCCACGTTTGGAGATTCTGCAAAACAGAATCTAAAGCTAATAGTTCTTGTCTAGTTATTTCAGATCCTATCTGTCTCATGTCTCCCTTTATTCCCTGCACTATGGGT
Organism: Ichthyophis bannanicus; assembly: GCA_033557465.1. NCBI lineage: Eukaryota > Metazoa > Chordata > Amphibia > Gymnophiona > Ichthyophiidae > Ichthyophis > Ichthyophis bannanicus. The sequence goes on along the minus strand of CM066031.1, from coordinate 1,002,078,579 downwards.
GGAGGTCGCCCATACAAAATCTCAAAAGGGGAGACTCCTAAGGATCTGGTGGGAGCTGAACGTATCCTAAGAAGGGCTATAGGGAGAACTTGGAGCCACTTCAGGTGTGTTTCTTGGCAAAGCTTGGATAACTGAGTTTTCAAGGTTCTATTCATACGTTCTACTTTTCCTGAGCTCTTGGGTCTGTAAGCAGTGTGTAACTTCCATTGTATTTGCAGAGCTCGAGCTAACTGTTGGGTCACTTGGGATACAAATGATGGACCATTATCTGACCCTATAGTTGATGGTATTCCGAATCGGGGAATGATCTCATGAAGCAATACCCTATTGACTTCTCGGGCTTTCTCAGTTCGGGTGGGATAGGCTTCCACCCATCCCGAAAATGTGCAGACTAACACTAACATATAGTGATATCCATTTGCACGGGGCATTTCAGCAAAGTCTACCTGTATATCATTCATTGGGGTCACCCCTACTGACTGAACTCTTGGGGGTGGAACAGGACCTTGCTTGGCATTATTTTTGGCACATATCAGACATTGCTGTGCCACCGAGGCGGTCAGGGATCCTAGCAGTGAAATACAGAAATGGGGTCTCAGGGCTTTTTCCATAGCTGTTTTTCCATAGTGTGTGGCTTGGTGAAAAGCTTGAACAAAGGCTGGCCCTAATGCTTCAGGGATGACTGTAGGACCTGGAGGTGGACTACCTTCTGGGGGTGGCAACACTATCCATCCTTGTTCTGTCAAGACTCCTCCCTCCTTTTCACAATAATAGTCTAACTCTCTTGTAGTGTATCTGGATGCCCAGGAACTGAGGGGCACAGGGAATAGGGCTGCTTGCATTACAGTATCTTGGGTCCTAACTTGTCCTGTGGTGGCTGCCTTCCGGGCTGTGGCATCTGCAAATCTATTCCCTCAGGTGACTTCTCCTGCTCCTGCCTGATGACTTCGGCAGTGCATGATTGCCACTTGTTTGGGGGCCCACACAGCATCTAATAACATCAATATCTCGGGCCCATACCTAATGGCCTTACCCCCTGAGGTGATCAACCCTCGCTCTTTATACAAGGCTCCATGTGCATGCAAAGTAGTGAAAGCATATTTGGAATCTGTGTACACATTTATGCGGAGTCCTTCTCCTAATGTCAAGGCTCTGGTGAGGGCTATCAATTCAGTTTTTTGTGCAGATGTTCCTGGGGTCAGGGCTGAGGACTCAACTACCAGATCAAGAGTCACCACTGCATATCCAGCACAACGATGTCCATTGATGACCAAACTGCTTCCATCCACAAAGAAAGTCCGTTCAGGGTCCTCTAGAGGGACATCGGTCAAATCAGGGCGACTTGAAAATACAGTGTCCATGGTTTCTAAGCAATTATGATCAGGGGGCCCAGGACCAATTGGAAACAGCGTAGCAGAGTTCAGAGCTTGACTGACTTTCAACTGTATCCGGGGGTTTTCGCACAGCATGCTCTGATATTTCAACATTCGTGCATTGGTTAACCAGAAGTTCCCTTTGTGTTCCATGAGAGTCAGAACAGAGTGTGGCACGGTGACTTGAAGAGTTTGTCCTAGTGTGAGTTTATCTGCTTCGCCCACTAGGAGGGCTGTTGCTGCAACAGCTCTTAAACAAGGGGACCATCCTTTTGCAACTACATCCAATTGTTTTGATAGATAGGCTACTGGTCGTTGCCAGGATCCAAGAGATTGAGTCAATACTCCCAATGCATTTCCTTGTGACTCATGGACAAAAAGATGGAAAGGCTTCTGAACATCTGGAAGACCTAAAGCTAGGGATGACATCAGAGCAGTTTTCAGAGACTGGAATGCTGCATCTTGTTCAGGTCCCCATTCTAGTGGGGATTTTTCCATTCCTTTGGTGACTTGGTACAGTGGTTTTGCAATCAGCGCAAAGTTGGGGATCCATATGCGACAGTATACCGCGGCCCCCAGGAATGCTCTTACATGCCTCCTAGTGGTTGGAGTAGGGATACTACATACAGCTTCTTTGCGTTCTGGTCCCAGACGTCGGATCCCACTGGACAACTGGAATCCTAGATACTTAACTTCAGTTTGGCATAGTTATGCTTTGGCTCTTGAGACTTTGTATCCAGCCTCTTTGAGAAGGTACAAGAGTTCACTGGTAGCTTGTAGGCATTCACTTTCTGAGTTGGTGGCTATGAGCAAGTCATCTACATACTGAAGAAGAACCCTCTTTCCTGGGTCCACGGGGTAACTTGAGAGATCTTGATTCAGGGCAGCACTGAAGAGGGTAGGTGAATTCTTAAATCCTTGGGGTAATCTGGTCCAGGTGAGCTGGCCCCGCCTTCCTGTTATGGGGTCTTGCCATTCAAAAGCGAATAAAAGTTGACTGGTGGGGGCTAGGCGTACGTAGAAAAAGGCATCTTTCAGGTCCAGGACGGTGAAATGAGTAGCCTCAGCGGGGATCAGTCCCAAGAGAGTATAAGGGTTTGGTACTACAGGGTGTATAGTTTCAACTGCATCATTTACTCGCCTTAGGTCTTGTACTGGGCGGTAGTCCCCTGTCCCAGGCTTCTTTACTGGGAGAAGGGGGGTGTTCCAAGGTGACTGGCATTCCTTGAGAAGTCTGTACTTCAGCAGTTTCATCAAATGGCAGTGGATTCCTTCAATGGCTGGTCGAGGGAGAGGATACTGCTTCACATGCACTGGTTCCACTCCTGGCTTGAGGGTGACAATGACCGGGGCTATGTTTTTCGCTAGGCCAGGTGGATTATCTTCTGCCCATACTTCAGGTGGGGCTATGAGGTTGGTAGGTATACAGGGACTAGTTGACTTTATTGGAGGTGCACTATAGAATCGCCACTCTTCTTCTCGGGGAACAGTAAGCACCATCAATCCAGCAGGCTTTGGGTTCACAGTCATTTTCATTTCTCCCCCTTCAGCAAAAGATATTTGTGCCTGGAGCTTAGCAAGCATGTCTCGGCCCAGTAGTGGAATACGGCACTCAGGCATATACAAGAACTGGTGCGTTATCTTCTGTCCCCCTAGTTCACACATGTGGTTCTGTAAGAACGACTTTGTGGCTTTATTTCCAGTGGCTCCCACAATGGTGACAGATCGTGAGGACAAAGGAGCTACTGGTTTGGCTACTACTGAATGTTCTGCTCCTGTATCTACCATAAATTCCATGTATTGGTCCCCTATCTTTAAACTGACCATAGGCTCCTGGGGACCCAGGGTAAACTTGGAGCCCGGTCTGGCCTAGTCTTCATCTATGTTGTCCAGGTCATAGCCCGTTGCTACTGCCACTCCCTCAATGGCTTCCTCCCTTTCTTGCTGAAACTGTGTTTGATTCATTCCTCCCCTCCTTCGAAATCGTCCTCCTGGCCTCCAGGGACTCCCTCCTCCCCTCGCAGGGGCGGAGTCCAGATGCGGTCACTCATTTCTCCAATGTCCTTCTTCCTTGCAGTAGGCGCACCGATTGAGGCCTTTCGCTTCCGCGGCCTCTTCCATGCCCTCTGGTCCTTTGATTAGGAAAACCTCCTCCACATCGTTCGGTTATAGCAGCAGCAAGAAGATCTGCCTTCTTCTTCATCTTTCGTTCACTTTCTCTGTCTTGTTCATTTTCTCGATTCACAAATACTTTCTGAGCGACTTCCATTAATTGTGCTGTATTCATGCCCGCAAATCCATCCAATTTCTGCAATTTTCGTTTGATGTCTCTCTGGGACTGACTAACAAACGCCGCATTTACCATGCGTAAATTTTCCTGAGCGGCGGGATCATATGGGGTATACAATCTATAAGCTTCAGACAACCGCTCGTAAAAGGCCGCTGGGCTCTCATCTGGACCCTGGAGAACGTCCGATACTTTCCCAATATTCATGGCCCTCTGGCCTCCCTTCTTCAGGCCCTGCAATAAGGCCTGGCGAAATCTGGTTAGGGCCGCCGCCCCCCTTTCATCATTCGGGTCCCACCCGGGATCTTCATTGGGATATTCTGCAACAGCTGCTTGTGGGGGATTTATTCCTCCCCCTTCTACAGGGTTCTCTTCTAACCAACGGAGGGCTGCTTGCCCGATTCGCCCTCGCTCCTCAGTAGTAAAGAGGGTAGACAGGAGCTGGTGACAATCGGCCCAGGTAGGCTGATGGGTTTGCATAATGCTAGACATTAATTCTGTTAATTCCTGAGGCTTGGCTGTATAGGATGCATAATGCGTTTTCCAGTTCAATAAATCTGTGGTGGAAAAGGGTACATAAACTAAGCTGGTTGTTCCTGGCGCCATCTGGCCCTGATAATTTAAAACAGGTATTCCAGGCACTTGGCGTAATGGCATTAGGTGCCCTGCTTTCTCCTTCTTCTTCTTGGGAGTTACGCTTCTTAAATCATAAGGCTCCCGGGCACAAATCTCCTTGGTGGGTGACCCTGAACTGGCCGGAGAACCTCCGCTTTCTATCTCGTCAGAGGACTCGAGTCCCCCCGACATGCTTGGGCCTGACTCGGGACTATCACTCGGGGTAGGGTGCTTCTTAGGCTGCTGCAGTGGTATTTTCTGGGGGTCCTCATCTGGCTCTACTTCAGGTCATGGTGCTGTGGGAACTAACTTCTGTGGGTGCTGGGGTAACCTGGCCAGAATATCTGGGGACTCTGGGGCAGAATACACAGGCGGCTTCTCTTCCTTAACTTTTCTGGTTCCCCTAGTAGTAGCTACGAATATTTTACAGCGCTCCTCATAACAGCGCTTCATCCATGAGGGCTGCTGTTCACACACACTTAACCAGGAATCTATATAGGGGAACTGGTCAGGATGCACTCTTTGTATAAGCTGATGAATTGGTAAAATTGTTTCAAAATCAAAGGTGCCCCCACGGGGCCATGAGGCAGCTAACGTGGGCCACTCCCTTTCACATAACATTTTTAATCTGGACGGAGTCATTTTCATACCATAATCACCCGAAAATCCTTTACGGAAATTCTTGATAATACATGCCAACGGAGTTTGCGTGGACTCCGTCCCTCCCATAATCTGAACGTACCTACGTACACTACCTACGTACTCTACTAACTACATACGCTACGTACTCTACGTACACGTAATGACGTACAAGACAACGAACAATAAGGATAGGTAATATGGCTGTAGGTAAGGGGTCCGTACAGCCCACAGAACACTGGGGAGGACAAACACCACTCGCTTCCTCCTTTTCGCGACCTGGGCGCGGTCGCCAGGCCAGGAACTGCGCTACTTAGAAGTCTGCTCTCGCTCGGTCTGTATTTCAAGACCTCTCACTCACACAAGCAAGCATATTTCAACAGGAAATCATACTTCAAGTGCCCAGGTTTTCTGACTGACTATTTCAAACAAGAAGGGCCGATGGCTTCGGCTTCTGCTTTCTCTTACGCGGAGCTTACTAGGACCGCCCTTATGGGAGGTGATCAGGCTCCCTTGTCTCGCACACACTCATGCGAGATTTACCAGTTAATCTATACCAAATATACCAAATTAGTCCTGCGCATGCAAGACGTTGTCCTAGGCTGTTCTTTCTGACTATCGAATCACAAAAATGTCTACTCACCGGATCCGGTCCCCGATACCACACCAGCTTCTGAGTTGGAACCTGGACTCCCCCGGGTCGGAGGTGTTGGCCAGCTGGACCCGATGGCCCGCTGAGGCAGGCGGAACCCTCTCCGGCACAAAGGGGCCGGCGGCGCCTGAGGTTTCCCCCGCGGTCGGACAGACACGGTTCCAACCGGGCCAAACCTCAAGGCAAATTGCGTGGATTATTCACTTGAATACCATTTACCACTCGCACTTCCCGGCCAACGCACCAAGAATATGCTGTAGCAAAGTGCAGTCAATGAATAAATCCAGGAGTCAATTGACAGGGTCCAAGCCAGTTTATTAGGCACAGGCCCAGTCAGTCAAAGCTTCAAAAGGAACTGAGCAAAAGTTTCTACAGAGACATAACCATTTATACCTCTTTTTCAGTTTGATACATGAGAACTTTCTATTGGTTCCAACTTGATACATGCAGACCTCTCATTGGTTTTACATTCCCTGCACCTGTCCAATTAGAAATCCCTCCGGAGCCTAGCAACCAGCCCCCTCCCTTAGGATTGCTCTAACAATGGTGCAGTTCTTGATTTTGTTACTTCTCTACTGCAAGGTTATCCCTAGCTTCAGGAATGCATGTATTGAAACATTTCTTCTCTTTCACACACAAGAGAATAATGAAAGACTTATGAATTCATAAAAATGTCTTATTAAGCAGTTTAAAACAGTTTTCTCATTTCTCACAGATTTTTGGTTCTTTTCTAGCTATAATGGGAGTTAGGATCCAGGCCTAACTTACAGGCCTTTCATAGTAGCAGGCCATGCTAGGCCATAGCCTACCACAGTATTAACATTGTTCTATGTAAAACCCTGTTGGCCCCATTGTTTTATGTAAACCACTTAGAATTGGAGATATAGCGGTATACAAAACGGTTAAATAAATAAATAAATAAATACATTTTGTTTCATTACCGCAAATAAAGCATTTCTCCGCACTTCAGTTGTTGATTAATTTAAGGGGCAATGAGCTTTGTATGATGAGAAGTGTGGATCTGATCTGGCGAATGAAGAGGGATTAATTGCTTACAAGATGTTGCTTTTCTCACCTGCAGTTGATGTGGTTGCACATTATTCCCAGGCAGGCATGAGATGCCAAAAAGGTCAGGCGGTGGACAAACTTCACTGTCGAGTGAATGCTAAGATTTCCAAGTTTGTGGGGTTTTTTGTTGGGACTTGCTGTCTCATGAGCTGTTGACAGCCGATATCAGTGACTTCATCGTAACAACGGAGTCCATCTTTCAGATATTGGGCTGGACATATTTCTGTGTAGAATGAAGAATTTGTTGGAGGCTGGAGGCTGCAGCTGCTAAAGTGAGGGAGCGGTGAGTCACTGTTTATAGTGGGGTGGTTGGTTAATCTTCCTGGAACTGGCTGGTATTGCAGGGGAATAAGACTGAACAGCAGAAAAGGTGGGAAAGGGTGTGTGTGTGAGGTTTACATGTGACACCACCGTAAGCTTTGGAGCATGGTTTAGCGTCACCACAAGTCATGCAGGAGGAGGATTAAGTTGAGGAACTACACACAGGGTTCTTAATGAACCTTCTTTTGACTGTATTAGCAGCGACTAGCTTAGGGACTGAATGCGATTGTGGGAGTGGGACTGTAGGTAAGATATTAAGTGGAAAGTGAGGAGGTGGTTGAATTGCTATGGAATGCTGACTAAAATGCAGCCAGATTTGTCATCATACTTGGAAGTTGTTAGTCTTATTTGTGGTAGAGTATGTGAGGAAGATGTATGAGTACCTAGGTTAAGAGGGAAGACTTCAGTGATGAGTTGAGACCCCTATAACATGTCTGAGTGCTTCCAAGGGCAGTAGTCAGGGCTAAGGGTAGGTGGAGGGAAGGGTATGGGTGAAGACGAATGATTGGTCAAGAAGGGCAGGGGTTGAGGTTGGGGAGGGGAAGTTTGGAAGTGGGGGGCATTTCACAGTAGAGGGCGGATAAGTAGGGAGTGGTAAGACAGTGTGCGTTTCCCTCTCCCTCACTCTAGGGAAGTGCATGAAAGGGAGGGGGGGGGGCTGGTGTTTACAGTGGCAGCTAGAGGGCAGAGTAGTAGTTTATTTTGCTCCCAGAATCAGCTGGTATTGCAGGACAAAAAACACAAGAGGGGGAAAAAGACTATATGAGGTTTGTGTGTGACATCACAGTGAGCTTCAGGGATGGCTTAGCATCACCACACACCATGGGGCTTGTTTACAAAGCCACGGTAGCAGTTTCCGATCGTTATCGGAGCCATGGCCCCATGGAAATAGCTACTATATTTAAATTGTAACCAGCCTCGAGAACAGGTTTGGAAAGGGGAGTAGTTAATCGAAAGTTTAAATATGTACTCCTTCTCGTGCTAATCAGGTCGGTGAAGTGGGGTGGTGATGGTGACGTGCCATCTGGAAAGGCCATGGAGACATAGGAAGGTGGATGTCCATGCTAGTGTTGGTGTCTGTTTCTATTATTGCTGGACGGGACATAAAAAGGGGCTTCTGTTTGCTCAGTTACCCAGGGGAGTGGAGTACCAAGCAGCAAGACAACAAGCACTGCCTCGGATAGGAGCACTCACACTCTAAGGTGTATGTTTACTAATCGGCAGTAGCGGCTTCCGTGCGATATCGGAGCCGCGGCTCTATTGAATTCAATGGGGCTGCGGCTCCGATATCACATGGAAGCCGCTACGCCGATTAGTAAACAGACCCCTAAGACTAGCAGCTCGGATATATCTTTGGCAGTATGAATAGGAGTAAATGGGAAGACTGGTGGGCCAATTGGTCTTTTTCTGCCATCATCTTCTATTTTACTGTGTTAAAATTAGATCCTCTGGTTGCTTGTTCCAGGATTTATAGCTCATTGTCGACATCAGTAAATGATCCCTTCCTATTTTCTGATAATAGAAGCTCCTGTTACAGTTTGGATTACTGCGGTCAGTTTTCAAGCAGACTTACACCTTCACTGGCAACAAGAGAACATATAAACTCAGTATTTGTGTGCTTTCAGAGGCTGTTCCAATAGAGTCAGGCCAAAAATCTCTCTTAGAAGCCCAACATTATCCAAACGGTGAAAGGGAGAAGTGAAGGCACAGTGGTAAAATTATCTGGATAACAGTGATTTTTCAGCAGCTCTCTGGATAAGGTGCATATTGCAGGTCTCAACTGAACATAGAGGTGGCAGCGGTCACTGCGTAACATGTGGTGCTGGCCGCTCACTAAGGACGTCAGGATAGCCTTGGAGACAGCGAATAAAAGAAGTTTATTTGGGGGTGCCTGTTGCTTTAAATGGGGAAAAACAAAACAGTGCACAGGCTTCAAAAATAAAGGACTCTCTTGGATAGGGGCAGACAAAGCTCAAGGCCTAAACTGGATTAATTAAAAAGAGAAAATACAAAAGGGCAATGGAGCGCAAAACAGCAATTTAAAGCACATTTCTTAGGTAATCCTCAAAAATTAGGTATTTACAGGTTGGAACCAGGCTGCTGGTTCTAATAATTAAAAAGAAGATAGAGCAGCTTTTAAGCTAGAACGTGGGGACAGCTGAATTCATTCAGGAGCCTATGGTTCAGAATGAGGTATCGCTGAAGGATACTATCAAAACAGGGATTATAGGGCATCCCGATAGAGAACTTGCAGTAAAGTCAAAAGTAGCCAAGGTGCCTTTAAGTACAAAGCAAATTATCCCTGTCAACTGCTAAGCAGGTTATAAATAAAAACAGAGAACAATACAAAAACTCCTTGGATATATCTTTTCAATATTATAAATATCAAAAGGGACCAAAGCTAATATTGCAAAACCTCTGTTACTAAACTAAAAACAGAGGAGAAAAGATCTCAGATAACAATTTATCCCTCTAATCGGCAGTCACCCGCCAGCAGGGGAAATCTCAGATACCATCAAGGATCTGAAAAACTCCTCTGTGTTTATAATTCTTTATTCAATAATTTAAATGCTGAGTAGCTAAGCTTAGCTTCTCTAGCTCACCAATATATATCATGAAAATTCAATGGTAGCACTTCATAGAATATAGCAAATCAATACATTGACATTATACCCCATTCTCAAAATTCAAATGTAGCTGAGATCACGGCAGACGCCAGAATAGCTGGTCACTCAGACCTCATCTAAAATGAAAGCACCAAACATCAGTAATTCTGTCACTTTACTACCAATCCAACCATATACCATACTTAGATTCATCTACAAGGGCCTACCATATCATTGGAAGTTAAGTGTGGTATATGAGGAAATTGTGGCATAAATAGAAGATGTGTACTGTATGGCGATTTGCGGGAGTTGGCAGGCACCCAGAAAAGGCTGAATCTAAGCTGGAGGAACATGTGGAAATACTTGGTGACTTGCAATGTGCCGTGGACTGGCACACTCAGCAAGTGGCAGAACTTTCTATAAACTTAATGATACAGAAATTGCCATAATAGTGTGTGGTTTCAGGGTGTGGCAGAGGTGACTGGTGGGGAGCTACTTAAGTGAGATGACCAGGAAGAGAGAGCAGTAGTTCTGGACATTGAAGGGGCACACTGAGCCCTGGAGAAGCCACCCAGAGGCATTTGTTTTGGTGCCATCAAGTCAGTGCTGACTCATAGTGACCCAGCTACCTCTGGGTTTTCTTGGCAATGTATCACTGGAAGTAGGCTGCCAGCCTTTTCTTCTGAGGCAATGGAGGATCAAGTGACTTGCCTAAAGTCACAAGGAGTGCTAGTGCTAGGAGTGCAAGATACCCAACCATGAGAAACTCAAGTACTGCCAAAACCTTAAATGTGCCATGATAAATTTGCGTTCCATACGCAAAAAATGGCCCGTGGTCCTAGACATGATATCCCTTTACGACCTGGACCTACTCATGATCACGGAAACCTGGCTATCTTCAGAGGATAAACGTCCTCCTCAATCAACTCCTACCACCCAACTTCTCTATTCATATAAGACACAGAGAAACCAAAAAAGGAGGAGGAGTACTAATACTCACCAAATCAGACCTCCATTTCCATATCACTGAATCATCTAGTACAAGTAACCTGGACTCCCTTTCCATCAAAAACCAGCAATGCACCATCAATCTAGTTTACAGAACACCATCTTCATCTCCTGAGGACCTCCCCACAATTATTGACCTTGCCGCTAATGCCCACAACCCTAACTCACCAATCTGGATTATGGGTGACTTTAATCTCCCTTCACTTCATCAAAACCATGCAACTGCATTCCTTGGAGCCCTTGAGGGCTTGGGATTTAAACAGATCATCAACAAACCCACACATATAAAGGGAAATACTCTGGACATGGTGTTCGCTCCTCTGTCAGCCCTCGAGCATGACCACAACCCAATGATGTCTGTTATTGACGTACCCTGGTCAGACCATAAACTTATCACTTTCCAGATACCCACCAGAGATAGCCAGAGGCCTGGCAACCGAAAGTTCAACAGCACAACGCGCACTTCAACAAGAAACTTCCGCACATTCAACAAAGAGTTAATCCTCTCTCAAACCCACTCCCTCCTTAGCAAAACCACTTCTGATCCTGAAGAACTAGTCTCCTCCTGGAACCTCAATGCCATCTCACAACGTCCACAGTCCAATAACATATCCAGGAGAATAAGAAGTGCTGCCCCATGGTTCTCCCAAGAGCTGAGAGCTTCTCTAACACAACTATGCAGACTTGAGAAAAAGTGGCGCCGTTCGCACTCCACAGAAGATTTGATGACCTACCAACTCCACCTATCAATGCACAGAGAAGCAATCTCATTGAAAATGAAACAACACCACACTGACACTCTGAAGAGATCTCTGAACAAACCACGGGATCTTTTCAACTTGGTCCAAGCCCTTTCAAAGGAGCCATCTCCTGAACAACACGTGGATATCCAACCACAAAAATTCGCTGACTACCTCCAATCAAAGATCATACAGACCGACAAAATCTCAACAGCCTCATTTCAAACACCTACCGACTTAACCCCCTTGCTCAAGTTCTCCACACCATCCCGAAAAAGCATTGAAGATACAATAGCCTCTCTCAATACCTCCACAGCGCAAACTGACCCTTGCCCAACATTTTGGATTAAGGAGTTACGCAAGGAGCTCAGCCCATTCATCGCAAAGCTAATAAACCTTTCTTTCACTACTGGTTCCTTCCCCACAACACTCAAACAAACCTCAATCAGGCCCTTATTGAAGAACCCCAAACTTGATCCCCAAAGGGTCGATTCTTACAGACCAATAGCTAGTATTCCCCTACTAGCAAAGATAATTGAGAAAGAGGTCCAAAGGCAAATTCAGGATCATATAGACTCCACAGCTCCTTTAGATCACTGCCAACACGGGTTCAGAGAGTATCATGGAGTCGAGACCCTTCTCACATTCCTATTCAACAACATAATCACAGGCATTGATGACATCAGACAAGGCTTTGTGCTCATCTTTTTAGACATTGCTGCGGCCTTTGACTCGGTACATCATGAGCTTCTCCTCGGACGGCTGAAAGAAAAGGGAATCTGCAATACTGCGCTTGATTGGTGCAAGTCATACCTAGATGGTAGGTGGCAATACGTTAAATCCGGTTCAGAAGAATCAAAACAATTCCATCAAACACAAGGCGTGCCCCAAGGATCCTCATTGTCATCTCTACTGTTCAACATATATATGCAGCCCATCTGCAATATCATTAGATCATTTAACGTGAGCTGTCTGATATATGTGGATGACATCCTCTTATGTATGCCTTTCTCGACTGTTCAAATGGACCTTACACCACTTGTAGAATGCTTCAATGCAATATCAGACTGGCTACAATCACAAAACCTCCGTATCCAGCACAAGAAAACGGAGGTACTGTTCATCTCAAGAGACCCTGACTTTATTCCACCATCCCATGTAAGAGTCAAGGAAGCGGAACTACAAACCAAAGAAACAATAAAATACCTGGGGGTCACCTTAGACCAACATCTGGACATGAAATTTCATATAAGTAACATAGTCAAAGCTGTATATTTCAAAATCCGTTCACTCAGGCATCTGCGCTCCCTACTGGACCCAGACGATTTCCGGACCATATACCAAGCACTGATCCTGCCGCATTTTGACTTTGCCAATTCCATTTTACAAGGTCTCCCTCAATCTACACTACACCCGTTACAACTGGCCATGAATGCTGCAGCAAGGATCCTCCATGGAGCATCCAGAAGTGACCATGTGACTCCTATTCTAAAACAGCTTCATTGGCTACCAATACACAGAAGGATTATCTTCAAAACTTTACTTCTCTCTTTCAAGGCCATCAAGCGCCTCTCTGCCGCTGCACTTACTGAGCTTATCCATACCGTGCCACTCAACAGATCCAGGAGATCAACAGCCCTAGATCTACTAATAACACCAAAGACCTTGACTAAATGCAATTGTACAACAGCAAACAGGGCCTTCAGTCTTTACGTCCCCAAATGCTGGAATGCACTACCACCTGACATTCGAGCTATTGCAGACCTAACTAAATTCAGGAAGGCAATCAAGTTTCACCTCTTCCGCCAATTCTACCCAGCCAGCAATGGAATCTAAATAACCCCACCTAAGAAACACCCATTCTTAGTCTTATTACAGTCCCAACCTCCCAACCCCCAGTCCCAACCTCCTTCCTGCAGATCAGACACTGCAACTAATATTTCATGTATATAGTCCAACCCTGTTATTGTTTTTATCCCTCATGTATATAGTTCAACCCTGTTATCCAAGTTGGTATTTCTGTTCTATGTAAAACCAAACAGTTCATGTTTAGGTTGTTTTTGTTATATTGTAAACCATGCTGATACTGAATAGTGCGGTATATAAGCAACTGTAATAATAGTGGGAATGGAACCCTTGAGCTTCGTGGGTATTAGGCAGTTGCTCTAACCACTAGGCTACTCCTCCCAGAGGCATAGTGGTGCATTTTTTTTTAAATTACAGATGTTCGATGCTGCTTAACAATGGACAGGAAAATAAGCATGTCCTGTATGGGAATGAGCAAGGGACCTTCTCTCAGGACTTATCTGCATTTATGCTGACCCGGTGGGCAAAGATATTCTTTTAATACTTTTGTTAGTGATATTGCAGAAAGGCTGTTGGTAAGGTCTGCCTCTTTGTGGATGATACCAAAATCTGCTAAGCTTGAAGAATGGTCGAGAATTTGGCAGCTGAGATTTAATGCTAAAAAATGCAGGGTCATGAATTCGGGCTGCAAAAATCCAAGGGAGCAGTACAGTATAGGGAATGAAGTACTTCTGTCCATGAAAGAAGAGCAGGAGCTGGGCATGATGGTTTCTGATGGTCTTAGTGGCTAAACAGGTAGAAAAGGTGACGGTGAAAGCCAGAAGGATGCTTGGGTGCATAGGGAGAGGAATGGCCAGCAGAAAAAAGGAGGTGATAGTACCTCTGTATAAGTCTTTGGTGAAACCTTATCTGGAGTATTGTGTACAATTCTGTAGACCGCATCTTTACAAGGATATAAACAAGATAGAGTCGATGCAGAGGTGGCTACCAAAATGGTCTGTGGTCTTTATTGTAAGCCATATGGGGACAGACTTAAAGATATGTATACTTTTCTGAATGACCACTAAATGTCAGGGGTGGGAACTTGGGGTTGGTGTGGAGACATCCATAAGATGGGGAGGGGAGAGAGAGGGAAGGAGAACTACAGGAGGGAGGTAGTAGGGTTATGATATCAAGTTCTGGGTGTGTAAGAGCCACCATGCCCGGACTAGCTTTTGGGCTAGAGATGGGGGAGGGCGAGTGAGGGGTGGGTATTGTTGGAATGTGGGAGGAGGTAAGGGGGAGAAAATGAAAAATTATATGCCGGTTGTTTATGGTTTATATAGCCCTGATATTATGGAGACTGTTAATGTATATTAGCGTCCGTTCATTGGTTATTTTTGAAATAAACAGTTCTGAACATAAAGATATGTATACTTTAGAGGAAAGACGTGATAGAGGAGATATGCTAAAGCCGTTTAAATACCTCCATGGCATAAATGCACAGGAGGAGAGCCTCTTTCAATAGAAAGAAAGCTCTGCAGCGAGGGGACATAGGATGAAGGTGAAAGGGGATAGACTCAGGAGTAATATGCGGAAATATTTCTTTATGGAAAGAGTGGTAGATGCATGAATAGTCTCCCAGAGGAGGTAGTAGAGACGAGGACAGTATCTGAATTCGGGAAGGCATGGGACAAACGCACACAATCTCTAATGGCAAAAAAAGGACTATAGAGTTCATATAGAAAGGTAGACTAGATAGGCCATGTGGTCTTTTTCTGCCATTATGTTTCTATGTTGAGATTTTGAACGAGGAGCAGATACGTTACTTATGGCCCTTCCTTTCTGCATGAATTTCAACATAGGGGGAAAGACCCACTCTGTTAAGGATGTCATTGAGGCGTGGCAAGCACTGCAGCTTGTGGACCTGGCTAAAGAGGATAGTATCCAACCTGTGACAAAGCCACCACATTTTGTGTTCAATAAATGGCAATGTGTTGGGGAGAAGCGCAACTGAGAGAACTGTATGACGGAGTAAGTGTTAGCATTGGATCAGTGACAACCAGAGAGGGGAAGTGCAGCAGATTTTTTTTTTCTGGCAGCTGAAATCCAGAGGAAATTGTTACTGTGTTTGGACAGAGCACTGAGGGATCATTGCCTGAACTGAATGGAAATTTTTGATGAAAATGGCACTGTGGAGTGAACTGGAGTTTGCTCGAATGTTGTTTTTTTCTTTTTTCTTTTCTCTTTCTTTCTGCTAGTTATTGTATAACCAGTGAAGTCGGCAATTTTAAAGGGTCTTGGATGCCTAGAGTGAACTGTGACTGTGTATGGACAGAGCATTGAGGGATTGTTGCTTGAAATGGAATTTTTGATGAAAATGGTAGCATGTGCAGGAAAGACCAGCAGAATGAATGGAAGTGTAAGTGTGCTTGAATGATGTTTGTTTGTTTGTTTCTTTTCTTTTTGTTTGTTACTGTATAATGAGTAAAGTTGGCAATTTCAAAGAGCCATGGACGCTTCTGATGTACTATGTAACTGATAGTGGATGCTGGTCGGGCGGGGGGTGGGATGGTCTGGGCTGGGTGGGAGGGTAGGTCTGAGTTAGAAATATGAGAGGTTTGATGGGGAGATGTCATATGGGTGGAGGTGGGGGTAGAGTAAGGGTTATGGTAGGGCTTTCTATGGTTGTGTGGGTTATGTCTGGGACTCAATGGGTGTTGTAAGTTGGCCTGTTTGAGGGAGTGGGGTAGAGGGATGAGTCGGGTGTAAGTGTGAATGGTGTTGACTACTATTAAGGTTGTTACTATAAATGTCAAAGGGCTTAATGCGCCTATTAAATGTTAAATCTTATTTGGAGAAACTGCACTTATGGGAGGAGACGCGCTTCTTCTTCAGAAGACACATTTGTGGCTAGAAGATCAGAGATGGCTAAAGCGTAGGCCCTATAGTGAAGTGTGGGTAGCGTCAGATGCTTCAGGAGGTAAAAGAAGGGGGTGGCCATCCTGAGGCACCAGGCCTTGCATGCTGAGCTGTTGGAGGTGAAACGAGATAAGAGGAGGAGATGGCTTTTTGTTAATGTGAAAATAAAGGGGGAAATGTTTATATTTGGGAGTGTGTATGCCCTAATGATCAATAGAAAGATTTTTCTACAGAGATAAAATTGTCTCTTTCAGTATCTGTAAAGAGGTTGCTTTTAATAAGGGGAGATTTTAATACTTGCCTGCAGCCATATCTTGACTCCACTGGGCAGGGGGCACAGAGATAAGGTGGTGCTAGTAAGGCTCTTTGAAATTTGATCATTGGGATAGGCCTTTAGGATATTTGGAGAGATTGTGATATGGGGAGAAAAGTTATAGTTTTTTCTCACAAACCCATTAGGTTTATATGAGGATTGATTATCTACTTGTTGACCAAAGGCGGAAAGCTAGGGTACAAACAGCTGATCTAAGGACCATTGCTTAATCCGATCACACCTCCTGCTGGGTGGTATTGGACTGGTCGGAACTAGATGGATGCTTGGGTGCATAGGGAGAGGAATGGCCAACAGGAAGAAGGAGGTGATAGTGCCTTTGTATACAGTAAGTCTTTGGTGAGCTCTCATTTGGAGTTTTGTAAACAATTCTGAAGATCACACCTTCAAAAGGATATAAGGAGGCATGGCCTAGTGGTTGGGGCAAGGTACTACAGGCCGGAAGGTCGGTGGTTCAAATCCCACTAGAGGACAGCAACCTTGGGCCGGAAGGACTGGGGTTTCTAGTCCCACAGGTGCTCCTTGTGGTCTTGGGCAAGCCACTTAACCCTCCATTGCCCATGTTCCCTGTAAGTATTAGTGTATGTGTCTCATATCCCCTCGTGTTAAATGTATCCCCCAACCGCTTTGACCCGGTGAAAAGCGGGATATAAATGCAGCTAAATAAATAAATAAATAAAATAAATAAACAGGATGAAACCAGTGCAGAAGGTGATTACCAAAATGGTCAGTGGACTTATCATATGGCATATGGGGACAGATTGTAAAGTTTAGTAATTGGTATGGAAGGGCAGAGAGTGGCTTTATCGTATGACACATGGGGACAGATTGTAGATAGTAATTGGTTTGGAAGAGCAGATTGGATAGGCTGTAAGGTCTTAATCTGCGATTATGTTTCTATGTTGATTGTTCATCACAGAGAATGCAACAGATCTGCAATTCATAAATGTTGTTAAATAAATAAATAAATAGAAAAGGTACAGAGAAGAGCAACCAAATTGATAAATGGAATGGAGCAACTCTCCTGTGAGTAAAAGCTAAAGATTTTAGGTCTCTTCAACATGAAGAAGAGACAACAGAGGGGAGTAGATAAGAACATAAGAAATGCCTTACTGGGTCAGACCAAGTCCATCAAGTCCAGTATCCTGTTTCCAACAGTGGCCAATCCAGACCACAAGTATCTGGTAGGTTCTCAAAGAGGCACACAGGTTCCACAATGCTTGTCCCGGGGCAAGCAGTGAATTAGCCTGGTCCTCTTTAATAATGGTTTATGGACCTTTCCTCCAGGAACTTGTCCAAACCATTTTTAAACCCAGTTACACTAACAGCTTTTACTACAATCTTCGGTAACGAATTCCAGAGTTTGATCACACGTTGAGTAAAAAACTATTTTCTCTTATTAGTCTTAAATGAGTTGCATTGTAGCTTCATTATGGGCTTGATTCTGTACTGCATGGCTATCCCTTTTGTATGTCCGGTCTGAGCCGGATGTACAAAGGGGATCACGATTCTGATCCCGCGGGGCATGTCTAGCCCTGTGGGATCAGAATCGCGACTAAGCATGTATGTGCAGGCCAGGACTGCGATTCAGTCCCAGCCTGCACGTACAACCACAGCCCAGCTAACTCAGTCAGGGCTGATAAATGGAGCTGCGGCAGCCATGGTGTCATGTTGCCATGGCACTGGGGAATAATCCCTGGCCCCCCAAGCCCCATCCACGCCCTGGCATCACTACAGAGAAATGTCCAGGGAAGTTATTTCATCCCGGAAGCCGGCCCTGGATGTACAGGACCGACATTAGAATCGGCCCTGTATGTCCAGGGCCAGTGACCGCCCACTGCCCACCCACTCTCCGCCCCCGGGCTGCCTCTTCCCCACCCCAACTAACTTCCCCGCACAACCGGTGGGGAAGTTAGTCAGGGGCTGCTGCCGGTATGAATAGCGGGGATGGACCTTCTATTCGTGTCTGAGAATAACCCCCTATGTGTTCACTAGTCTTTCTACTTTTTGATGGCATAAACAATGGATCTACGTTTACCCATTCTACTTCATACATTAATTTATAGACCTCTATCATATTGCCCCTCAGCCATCTCTTTTCCAAGTTGAAGAACCCCAACCTTTTAAGCCTCTCCCCATAGGGGTATCCTTCCATTCCCTTTACCATTTTTGTCGTTCTTCTCTGTACATTTTCTAATTCAACTATATCTTTTTTAAGATATGGCGAACAGAATTGCACACAATATTCCAAGTGTGGTTGCACCATTGAACGATAGAAGCATTATAATATTCTTTGTTTTATTCTCCATACATTTCCTTATGATTCCTAGCATTCTATTTGCTTTCTTGGCTGCTGCCGCACACTGGGTGGAGGGTTTCAACATATTATCCACGATGATGCCTAATCTTTTTCCTGGGTGGTGGTTTCTAAGGTGGTACCTTGCATCGTGTAACTATAGTTTGGGTTGTTCTTTCCTAGGTATATAACTTTGCACTTGTCCACATTAAATTTCATCTGCCATTTGAATGTCCAGTCTTCCAGTTTATCAAGGTCCTTTTGCAGTTTTTCGAAATCCTTGTGTTTTAACAACTTTGAATAATTTTGTGTCATCAGCAAATTTGATCAGCTCACTTGTTATTCCTATTTCCAGGTCATTTATGAATATGTTAAAAAGCAGCAGGCCCAGCACAGATCCCTGGGGTACACTACTATTCATCTTTCTCCATTGAGAAAATTGACCATTTAGCCCTACTCTCTGCTTTCTATCTTTTAACCATTTCCTGATCCATACTACTACACTGCCTCCTATCCCATGAATTTTTAATTTCCTCAAGAGTCTCTCATAAGGGACCTTGTCAAAGACTTTCTGAAAATCTAGGTACACTATATCAATCAGCTCACCTTTATCTGTTTATTCAAACCTTCAAAAAAATGTAACAGATTAGTAAGACAAGAATTTCCTTAGCTAGATCCATGTTGGCTTTCTCCCATTAAACCATGGCTATCTACATGTTCAGTAATTTTATTCTTTATAATGGTTTCTACCATTTTGCCCTGCACTGATGTCAAGCTCACAGGTTTGTAGTTTCCTGGATCACCCCTGGAATTCTTTTTAAAAACTGGAATTACATTGGCCACTCTACAAACCTTAGACAAGATAGAGGTCTACAAAATCCTGAATGAAGTGGGATGGATAAACTCATATCAATTGTTTAATCTTTTGAAAAGTTCAAAGACTGGAAGACACACCATGAAGTTCCTAAGTAGTACATGTTAAACAAATATGAAAAAGTGTTTTTTGCTCTATGCATAGGTAAGCTTTGGAACTCATTGCTGGAGAATGTGCTAAAAGCAGTTAGTGTAGCTGTTCCTGGAGAAAAAGATAATAGATTGTTATTAAAGTAGATCTGGGGAAAGCCAGGGTACACTGATGTGCCTTTGAATGTCCTTGGTGTACTTTGGTGGTGACAGTTAGGGGCATGGATTTGTATGGAAGCTATTGTACTATCCCTATTGAATGTGCCCCAGAAAATAGCCCTCTACTTCCCATTGCAACCCTTCCCTCCCAGGCAGCATGTAGGGACAGGGGAGGAGGAGATGAGCTTGGACTTTTGCTCCCTAATCTTCTCTTCTCCTCCTGCCATTCAAGGATAGGAAGCGATGAGTGTGACTGGAGCAGACACTGCCAAGCAAATAAGAACACCTGCACTAGCTGCTCCAGTCCCTTTCTCTTCTGTCCTAGAGTCACAGTGCACCAGTTATGGATAGCTGTTAGGGAAGAAAGAAGCCAGAAAGTAAGAGATTAGTCTAGTTAGAATGAGAAGGACTGCTGAGAGGATTAAGTGTTGCAATAGGGAGAGCCAGAAGGTGAAAGATGGTAAGGAAAGAAATGAAGGGGAGGTGAGATCCAGCTGAGTTTGAAGGGATGATGCTGTAAAGGAGAGATTTACAGGTATAGAAGAAAGAAAGAAAAAGAAAATGAGATAAAACTGATGTCATAAGAAAGGATAAACGAGGAAATGATGAAGACAGACAAGAGAAGAAAGGTAAAATGAAAAGAAGAGCCTGGAGAAGGAGTTAGGAGAAAACACGATCAGGAAAAAAAACTCACCCTGACAATAAAGGTAGAAGAAAGCATTTCATTTTCAATATGTTGTTGTTGTTGTTAAGTGCCGTTGAGTTGGTGTCGACTCATGGCAACCCTCTGAATAGTTGCCCTAAACTGTGTTCAATCTTCAGTCAGGCGGCTCATTGTTGAGAGTGGCACCCATAGCTGCTTTATTGCATCGATCTATCTTATTGCTGGCATTCCTCTTTTGCGTTGACCTTCTACCTTGCCAAACATGTCGTCTTTCTCTAATGATCTTTCTCTTTGCATGATGTGTTCAAAGTATGAAAGTCAAAGTCTTATCATCTGAGCTTCTAAAGAAAGCTTAGGTTTGATCTCCTATAGTACTGACTGGTTTGTTCTTCGGGCAGTCCATGGTATACACAGTATTCATCACCAGCACCATAATTCAAAGGCATCAATTATCTTCCTGTCCATCTTTTTCACTGTCCAACTTTCACATCTATATGACGTTATTGAAAATACCATTTTTTGAATAAGTCAAATATTTGTATAGAGAGAGACATCTCTGTTCTTAAGAATCTTGTCTAGGTCCTTCATACCCATTATGCCAAGAGCAATGCATTGTCGGATTTCTTGACTGCTTGTTATGGATCAACTATTTCAATTTCTTCTCCATCAACGATGAACTTATTGATTTTGCCAGTTGTCAGGATCTTTGTCTTCTTTACATTAATGTGCAGATCCATTTTAAGACTATGTTCCTTGATCTTGAGAAGCAAATGTTTCAGATCATCTTCACTATCAGCCAGTAATGTGGTACCATCACCATAGCGAAGGTTGTTGATGAGTCTTCCACCAATCTTCATACCTTGGTTGTCTTCATATAGTCCTGCTTCTCTGATGATTTGTTCTGCATATAAATTAAAGAGGTAGGGGAAACGTATGCAGCCTTGTCATACACCTTTGCTGATTTTAAACCATTCTGTTTCTCCTAGTTCTGTTCAAACTGTTGCTTCTTCATCAGTATAAAGGTTGTGCAAGAGAACGATCAGGTATTCTGGTATACCCATGCTTCTTAATGTGGCCTAGAGTTTCTCATGGTTTACACTATCAAAAGCCTTGCTGTAGTTGAGAAAACACATATACCGTATATACTCGAGTATAAGCCGACCCGAATATAAGCCGAGGTACCTAATTTTACCAGAAAAAACTGGGCAAAACTATTGACTCGAGTATAAACCGAGGGTGGGAAATGAGGCACCTACTAGTCAATGTAAAAAATAAAGATAGAGACCAATAAAATTACATGAATATTTATTTAAACAAAAAACAGTAAAATAGCTCTGTAAGTGGAAAATGGGGTCAACAAAAACAATATGGTATCAAAAATACCGTATCTTTAAAAGTACATCAACCTTAGCTTAATCAGCAACCAAGCTAAACACACAAGAGCTAAAATCCTTCAAAACTGGAGTTCTCCTCCTCAGCACATTACCAGTCCTAACCCCCCCCAGCCCACAGCACATTACCAGTTCTAACCCCCCCAGCCCACTACCAGTTCTAACCCCCCCAGCCCACAGCACATTACCAGTTCTAACCCCCCCCAGCCCACAGCACATTACCAGTCCTACCCCCCCCCCCTCAGCTGCGGCAAAATCGCATGTCCCGCAGGGCCCCCCCTGCCCGGCAGAGCCAGCCCTCCCTCCCTCCCTCCATATCAGCTCCCTCCCTCCATGTCAGCCCGCCTCCCCAATCCATCCATATCAGCCCCCTCCATCCCTCCATGTCAGCCGCCCTCCCTCCATCCATATCAGCCCCCCTCCCTCCATCCATATCAGCTCCCTCCCTCCCTGGCAGCCCCCCTCCCTCCCTCCATCCATCTGAGCTCCCTCCCTCCATGTCAGCCCCCCTCCCTCCATCCATGTCAGCCCCCCTCCCTCCATCCATATCAGCTCCCTCCCTCCGTGTCAGCCCCCCTCCCTCCATCCATCCATATCAGCTCCCTCCCTCCATGTCAGCTCCCTCCCTTCTTCTGCAGCCGCGGCTCCCTGCCTCTTAGGGAACCGCGGCTGTGCTTTTAAAATCATCTCGGAGCCCTTCCTGTCTTGACGGGCTCCGTGCAGCATTGCCCCGCCTCCAAAACTTCCTTTAGAGGCGGGACAATGCTGCACGGAGCCCGTCAAGACAGGAAGGGCTCCGAGATGATTTTAAAAGCACAGCCGCGGTTCCCTAAGAGGCAGGGAGCCGCGGCTGCAGAAGAAGGGAGGGAGCTGACATGGAGGGAGGGAGTTGATATGGAGGGAGGGAGGGGGGCTGACATGGAGGGAGGGAGCTGATATGGATGGAGGGAGGGAGCTGATAGGGATGGAGGGAGGGGGGTTGACATGGAGGGAGGGAGGGAGGGGGCTGATATGGATGGAGGGAGCTGATATGGATGGAGGGAGGGGGGCAGAAGTTGCTGCCGCTGCCGAGTCCGCTTCTCGGCCGCGGCAAACTCACCGACTCCTTCTTCTGCAGCCGCGGCTCCCTGCCTCTGAGGGAACCGCGGCTGTGCTTGTAAAATCATCTCGGAGCCCTTCCTGTCTTGACGGGCTCCGAGATGATTTTACAAGCACAGCCGCGGTTCCCTAAGAGGCAGGGAGCCGTGGCTGCAGAAGAAGGAGTCGGTGAGTTTGCCGCTGCCGAGAAGCGGACTCGGCAGCGGCAGCAACTTATGTGCAGAGACGTTGACTCGAGTATAAGCCGAGGGGGCCGTTTTTCAGCACAAAAAATGTGCTGAAAAACTCGGCTTATACTCGAGTATATACGGTAGATATCCTTTTGGTATATTTTTGTCTTTTGAAGGATCCATCTCATATCTGTGATGATGTCTCTCGTTCCTCGCCCTTTCCTGAACCCTGCTTGCACTTCAGGCAGTTCTCATTCCAGGTATGGCTGTAGTCTCTGCTGAATGATCTTGAGTTGAAGCTTGCTGGCGTGTGAGATCAGAGTGATTGTGCAATAAGTGATTGTGCAAAGATGTAGATAGTTACCCCAGTTGAACCAAGTTGTATGTACCCGTTCATTGTAAGTGCACAGCAGTATGTCTGTTATGTGCAGAAATGTTAAATGTAAACCGCACTGATTTTAAAGAGCACGGTATATAAAAGCAAGAAATAAATTAATAAAAAAATAAATAATTTTCAGGGTCAGTCGGATCACCTTTCTTTAGTATTGGTATAAACACAGATCTTTTCCAGTCAGTTGGCCTTGATGTTGTCTTCCAAATTTCCTGACAGAACCTTGTAATTATGGTAACAACTGTATCAGATTGATGTAATACTTCAGTAGGAATGCCATCAATGTCCAGTGATTTGTTATTTGATAAGGCTTTCAATGCTGCTTCGACTTCTTCTTTCATCACCAATGGTTCCTGATCATAAGGTACAGGTAGAAACAACTGTTGATCCATTTGATCTTTATTGTATAATCACTCTGTATATTCTTTCCACCTTGTCTTGATCTCAGCATCATTCAACGTGGATCCTTGATCCAATTTGAGGCTGGAATTTTTTCTTTAACTCTCATAGCTTTAGGAAAGCCAATCTTGTTCTTCCTCTAATAACTTCTGCTTCTATTTCCTTGCATGCATCATTGTAGTACTTCTCCTTGTCTTGTCTTGCTGCATATTAGAAATAAATCTCTGTTAAGTTCTGCGATTGCCTCTCTTTCTTCTCTGGCTTTAGCTTCTCTGCGTTTCTGGGCAATTTTCAGAGTTTCTTCGGTCATCCATTTTGGTCATTTCTGCTTTTTCACCTTTTGTAAAGACTTCTCACTTTCTTCCAATACAACCTTCTTGATATCATCCCATAACTCTTCTGGATCTCTGTCATTTGTATCTAAATCAGCAAAACAATTTTGCAGGCAGTCTTTAAATTCTGATGGCATATTCTCAAGGTCATATTTTGCTACATTCATGAGCGGCTTGCTCTTTTTCAACTTTAGCTTGAGTTTGCATACTAGTAGTTGGTGATCTGTACTACAGTCAGCTCCAGGTTTTGTCTTTGTTGATGTTATAGAGCTTTTCCAGCGCTGACTTACACAGATGTAGTCAATTTAATTTTTGTACAATCTGTTGGATGAAGTCCATGTGTACAGCTGCCACTAGTGTTGCTGGAAGAAGGTGTTTGAGATAAATAGAATTGCAGAATTCTATCAGTCTTTCTCCAACTTCATTTCTGTTGCCAAGTCCATATTTTGCAACCACTTTGCCTTCTTCTTTGTTGCCAACGTTTGCGTTCCAGTCACCCATGACTATCAGGATATCCTGTTTGCATGTTTTGTCAATTTCAGCTTGTACGTGTTCGTAGAATTCATCAACTTCATCCTCTTCTGCAGCTGTTGTTGGGGCATATACTTGAATTATAGTTGTGTTGATGGGCATTCCTCATAGACAAATAGAAATTAAGCATTCACTGATTACATTGTATTTCATTACAGTTCTTGCAATTTCTTCTTAATTATAAATGCAACACCATTTCTTCTTTGTCTTTCATTTCCAGCATAGTAGACTATTTTGAACATAGTTATTAGAAAATATAACACAATGATCCTGTAACTGTATGGCTGTTGGAGTAAACTGGATGTATTAAAACCCAGGTGAAAATTTCTAAATGCAATTTGTACCTTTGAGTCAGCATCTCCTGGGTTTTCTTGGCAGTGTAACTGGAAGTAGATTGCCAGGCCTGTCTTCTCAGGCAATGGTGGGTTAAGTGATTTTCCCACTGTCACAAGGAGTGCCAGTGGGAATTAAACACTGGTCTTTTGGTTATCAAGCCAGTGCTCTAACCCCTAGGCTACTCCTCCTCTCTAACTTTATTTATTTATTTAATTTATTTAATGTCTTTTTTATACCGCGCTCTTTAAAATCAGCACGGTTTACATTTAACAACTCGTGCAGCACAGACAGATCCCAGGACTGGACTTACAATGAACAGGGGTTTCTAAACAGGACTGACAGGGTAACTATGTACAGGCAAGCTAGCGGTCACAGGTGACGTGGTCAGCTCACAACTATTTACAGATTTATTTACTTAATATATACAGATTGACTGGTCTAAGCATGTGCACAATTCCATCAGCAGATTGTCTTGTGATCTAGTGAGTGGGGTTGGATGTAAATCCCTTCCTATATAGAATCTACATGTTGGAAATAGTTCGATTGTGTTGGCTATTTTTTTTCTGGTGCATACTTATTTCTCTTGTAGTGAGGATGTACCCATTGGCCCTGAGTCTTTGCATTGGCTTCAAAGCATTTTCTGGTGATCAAAAAAACCCTTTTAAAATGTGTTTTTCTTGAGGGTAGAAGGGAAGGGCAGGAATGGAGGGGGGTAGGGGCAAGTGGGGTAGATAGAGCTTGGAAGAAAGGGGGGAGAGAGGGGGAAGAGGGGAGGGGGAAGGGGGGTGGGGGCAGGTGGTGGGTTGAGCCTAGGTCACCGTTATGGAAGTCAGATCTCCGGGTTGGAGAAGAAGGTTGGGGGGGAGGGGGAAGGGGGGGAAGGTGGTGGGGGGAGGGGGTGATAGACGAGGAGGGGCTCAGAAGGAAGGATGGGGAGGGGCGGGAGGGAGGGGGGAAGGGGGAAGGGAGGAGAGGGGAGGGGGAAGAAAGGGCTGTGTAAAAGCTGGAAGGACGGGGGAGCACGATTGGAGGAGGCCTTAAAAATTGTTACGTTGAATGTGAAGGGGTTGAATTCACCTTGGAAGAGACAGAAATTATATAAAGAATTGACAAGACACAAAGCAGAGATTGTAATGCTGCAGGAGACACATTTACAGAAAAAGCATGAATCGTTAGTGCAACCGAAGGGTTATAGAGAGTGCATTTTTGCATCAAACTTACGGGAAAGGAAGAAAGGAGGGGTGGCGGTTTTCATCTCAGGAGAACATAAAACTGAAGTCCAGTCGGTGGTGAGAGACAAGGGGGGGGGGGAGATTTCTGTTGCTGCGTGTGAGAGTCGGGGAGGAGTGGTTTTGTGTGGTGAATGTTTATGCGCCCACGGGATCCCATAAAGAATTTTGGGAGGAGTTAGGTAAGCAGGTGGCGGTAATTGGGGATGGGGTATTGCTCTGTGGAGGGGACTTTAACATGCCTTGGGAGGTGGGGAGGGATACGACGGGCAAGAGGGAAGGGAGAAGGGCAGATAGACAGAGATATCATAGGTTTGTGAGTGAGAATGATTTGATAGATGCATGGAGATTGATGAACCCGGGGAGGCGGCAGTTCTTCTTCTCAGCAGCGCATGGTACATATTCAAGATTGGATGTTATCTGGGTAGGGAAGGCGTTGGCGGGCAGGATAAAGAGAGGTGAAATTGAGCCTATTACGTGGTCGGACCATGCACCAGTGGTAGTACAGGTGAGGGTGAGGGGGGAAAGCAAGGGGGGGGGGAAATACTGGAAGCTTAATGAAGTCTTGCTGGAGGATACTAGGGTGGTGAGAGAGGTGGAACAGTTAATACCGGAGTACTTTAAACTGAATGGGGAGGGAGAAGTAAAAGAGGGAATGGTATGGGATGCTTTTAAAGCTGTGGTAAGGGGGGTGTTGGTAAAGTGGGGGAGCACGGATAAAAAGGGAACGGGAGAAGCAAGAATTGCAACTAAGGTGTCAACTAATGGAACTGAAAGAGAAAGATGCTCAGGAGGGTGGGGGGAAATTTAGGGGAGCGGTCTTGGAGGTGAGGGCTAAATTAAATGCGTTAGAGGCGGGGTGGATAAGGCATAACCTGCAGCTGCTGAGGCAGAACTTCTTCGAAGGAGGTAATAAAGCGGGGAAGTATCTGGCTCGGCAGTTAAAAAAGAGAAAGGAATGGAATCGGATCATTCAGATCAGAGGCAAGGAGGGCGTAGTGCGGGAGGACCACCAGATCAGAGAGGAGTTTGCAGCGTTCTATCAGAAGCTATATGCAGCCCAGACAGAGGGAACTGAGGGCGAGATCAACCAATATTTGGAAGAAGTGGGGCTGCCACGGCTGGAAAATGGGGAGTAGCAGGATCTTGACAAGAAGATTCGAGCAGAGGAAGTGCTGCGGGCGATTAAGGGTACGAAGCTGGGGAAAGCCCCAGGCCTAGATGGGCTGACAGCGAGCTTCTACAAGAAATTTGGGAGTCTGCTAATCCAACCATTAATATCAGTTTTCAATTCAGCGCGACGGGGGGAGAAGATGGCGGACACGATGGGCTGGGCAGGCATCACCCTGATACATAAGGTAGGGAAAGATCTGCAGGACTGTGCGTCCTATAGGCCAATTTCGCTGCTAAACCAGGATGCGAAATTGCTAGCAAAGATTCTAGTGACGAGGCTGAATAAAATCCTAGGAAAGCTAGTTCACGAGGACCAAGCAGGATTTATACCGGGGAGGCAGGTGGCGGATAATATTAGAAAGGTTCTCAATGTGATTTGGGCAGCAAGGCGATCGGAGGACCCCGTGCTGCTGGTTTCGCTAGATGCTGAAAAAGCATTTGACCAAGTGTCATGGAAATTTCTATTTTCGATACTAGGGGCCATGGGGTTTGGGGCAGAATTTGTGAATTGGATAAAGGCTTTGTATGTAAGTTCCAAAGCATGTGTGAGAGTAAA
This sequence comes from Ichthyophis bannanicus, assembly GCA_033557465.1. Classification (NCBI taxonomy): domain Eukaryota; kingdom Metazoa; phylum Chordata; class Amphibia; order Gymnophiona; family Ichthyophiidae; genus Ichthyophis; species Ichthyophis bannanicus. The sequence continues at coordinate 1,002,050,544 of CM066031.1, read as the reverse complement.
TGGAGGATACTCACGTTTTTTTGCCCTGGGGAGGGGAACGCGGCAGGGCTGCCTGCTATCTCCATTGCTCTTTGCGCTATCGCTGGAGCCCTTGGCAGTGCGGATAAGGGCGAGCCAAGAGATAAAGGGGGTGCGGGTAGGACAAATAGAGTATCGAATGTCGCTTTTCGTAGATAACATTTTGTTAACAATCACAAATCCAGGGGGTACATTGCCAGCCCTAATGGCTGAGATACAGGAATATGGGAGAGTGGCGGGGTTACGAATTAATTGGGGAAAGTCGGAAATTTTAAATGTGGGGGGGACGAGGCACAGCAGAGGGAGCTTCAGCAGCGCTTTCCGTTTCTGTGGGCAAAGAGGTTGATCAGATACCTGGGTGTGCAGGTGGGGAGGACCCTGGAGGAATTATTTGACTTAAAGTATAAAAAGCTCTTAGTGCAACTGGAGTCACAATTGTGGGGCTGGAGCAGGGGGTACTACTCTTGGTTCGGGCGGATGGCAATTGTCAAGATGCTGCTGCTTCCCCAATTATTGTTTCATTTCCAAGTATTACCCATAGCGATATCGAGAGGAGTATTAAGGAAGGTACAAAAGTAAGTGGAAGGTTTTATTTGGGGGGGTAAAAAACCAAGGGTGGCGGCACGGACACTACAAGTGCAGGGGTCGGAGGGAGGGATAATTGCATTGTACTACAAGGCAGCGCAGCTTAGGGCAGTGTATGCACGGTTAAGGGAACCATTAAAGCATTGGGGGATGATGGAGGCAGCAGAGTTTGGCCCCGGAGAGCTAGAGAGGGTAGTCTGGGGGGGGGGGAGGGGTGCCAACCCTTTGGTGGTGCACACCTTAAATGTATGGCAACAGCATAAGCAGAGGATGGTGGGAGACAAGAAATGGTCACATACCATGTCCCTCCAGGCATGTTGTGAGGAGGGGGTGGGACAGAATAGAGTAGTTCTGAAGAGATGGGCGGAGCAGGGGTTAAGTCAGGTGTCACAGTTATTAGTGGGAAAGGAGGTAAGGGCTTTTGAGGGCATTCACGATTTGTATCATTTGCAGGAAACAGATAGGTATGCGTATGCGCAAATGGGGTCACTGTTTAGAAAAAAGAAGAGGGGGCAGGATAGTGGGGGAGGGAGGAGTGGAATGGTTTGAAGGGGCATGTCTGGGTTCCATGGGGCAAAAAGGCATGATCTGTAGCATCTACAAAGGGTTAATAGCAAGGGGAGGTAGGAAATTGAGTTATATGGAAGCGTGGGAAAAGGATTTAGGGGTGGAATGGGAGGTAGAGGAGTGGGAGGAGGTGGTGAGGGGTATAGCGAAATTCACTATGGCCACAGCGCTACGCGAGAAGGGTTCAAGGTGCTGAGTAGGTGGTATCTCACTCCGGAGAGACTATATAAAGCGGGAGTTTTGAAGACTAATGAATCTTGGAGGGAGTGTGGCAGAGGGCACATGGATGCATATGTGGTGGTCATGCCCAGTGGTTGAAAGGTATTGGGGAAAGTTGGGGATAACATTGAAAAAATTGTGGGAGCAAAAATAGCGTTGACTCCTGAAATGTGTCTCCTGCAAAAGAAGGACGGGCAGTGGGAAGGAGAGTGGAACATCATTTGGTTTTGTGACACGGCGGCCAGATGCGAAATAGCCTGGCACTGGAATAGAACGATTCTACCATCTATGGACAGTTACACTAAGAGAATGTCGGACATTTATCTTATGTATAAAATCACGGGGGAGAAAAAAGGTAGGGAGGGGGGACAAATGGAGAAACGGTGGGTGGGGTATGGAGACGGTTGAGAGAGAGTTTGTGGAAGGAAGGAGAAGCTGAGGAGAGGGGGGGAAGGAGAGGAGGAGGGGTAGGGGGTGGGGAGAGAGCTAGGGTAGTGATAGGAGAGGGTGTATATAGGAGGGAAGTAGGGGGAGGGGAGGGAGGGGGGTGTAGGGGGAAGGGAAGGGGAAGGGAAATGTAAGAAGGGATGCTAAGGAGTGAGGTAAAGGATGGTGGAGTATAGGTAAGGGGAGGTTAGGGAGGATGCAACGGGCACGTTTGGGGGCTAATGTTATAGGTTAAATTCATGGTTGATGATCATTGCTGAATGTAATGAGAGGTTTTTTTTTGCCTGATGTATCTTGGCTGGTGAAAAAAATTTAATAAAAACTCAAAATTAAAAAAATAAAATAAAATGTGGTTTTAATAGTTTCAGATTAGATTTTAAAAATTTCCATGGAGACAGTCCATTCCCCCTCCCCCAAAAAACTGTTCACTCACTATTGGCACTATGGGGAACAAGTCTCAGAATCACCCGCCAAAAAACTGTTAATCTTACCTTCCCTCCTTCCTGTCCACTGGCAAGACAGCAGTATTTTCTACATGTGTACCTCCTCTTCTAGCTTAATTTGAGTGGAGGAAAAGCCTAGTGGTTACAGCAACATTCTAGTACCCACGCTATCTGGGTTGGATTCCCACTAGTGCTCCCTGGGCAAGTCACTTTACCCTCCATTTTCTCAGGTGCAAACCTACAGGCTGATGCAGAAAACTACTCGTAGCATGGCCTATAAGCACAGATAATGCCACTTTTAAGTACATTTACTGCTACCATCAAATGCAGAAAAGAGACTGCCGCATGTGTAAAAAGCACAGGGAAAACTAGCGCACAATTAATGCCAAGAGTATTTAAATGTATTTAAATCATAGGCAAATGAGCTGCACATAATCAATGTATGCAAATATTGGCTGCGCCCAATGCAGAGGACCATGTAGAGGATTTCACAATCAGCCTTAGCACCAATATCTTTACGCCTGAGTCTGAGGTGGCTTAAACATCTAGCGCGTGCCCCCAACGGTATTTTGATGGCATCAGGTGCTTTCCCCGATGCCTGGATCATCTGAGGAGAAATGTCAAAGATGATCCAGGCATCAGGGAAAGCATCTGATATGTTGGGGGACAGTGGTCATGAGAGAAAGCAAATCCCTGGTGGTCCAGCAGCCCCGAATCGCCACCCCTACCCAACTAAAAATATACCTGGTGGCCCAGCGGCTCTGAAACCTCCACCCCCTTACAATTAAAAATATACCTGGTGGCCCAACAGCCCCGAACCCCCTACCCAACTAAAAATATACCTGATGGCCCAGTGGCCCCGAATCCTGAACACCCCACCCTCTCCCTCTCCTCTCTCAGTACCTTTAGAACTGAGCAGGAGCACTGCCCACGCGCTTCTGCTCTTGCCTCACCATCTTGGGATGTACCAGGTGGGATCAGACTGCTGTATAAGGTACCTTATATGGCAGTCTGACCCCGCCTGGTGCATACTAGGATGCAGCACATGGGTCCAGGTGCCACCATTTGTCAAGATATCAGGGCAAGAGTGTGAGAGTGCATGGGCAATGCTCCCACCCACCCATTTCTAAAGGTACCGGGAGGGGGAGTGGGAGGTTTGGGGCCCTGTGCCACCAGGGTTATTTTTGGTTGGTTGGTTGGTTGGTTGGTTGGGTGGGGGGGTGGGGTGTTTGGGGCCACTGGGCCACCAGGTTCATTTTTAGATGGGAGGGGTGAGGGGTTCCCAGCCACTGGGCCACCAGGGTTATTTTTGGTTTGTAGGTGGGGGTTTTGGGGCCGCTGGGTCACCAGGTTTATTTTTGGTCATGGATTTGGGGCTGGTGGACAATCAGAGATTTGCTTTCCTGTTGGGACTAGCCCCTGACAGTATTTTGATGGCATCGGGGGCGTTCCCTTATGCCTGGATCATCTGAGGGAAGAAAACCCTAGATGCCATCAAAATACTGTCAGGGCTCATATGCAAATTAGCCACGCGGTGCCCCTGTTTCTCTGGGACAGCACGTTAAACTACCGCCAACTTCTTTATGCATGTGTTTGGCTTGCTCTCCCAGTTTAACCTGCCTTTTTGTGCACAGTTTAATGCGCAGCTCATTTGTATATGAGCCCCTTTCTGCATGCTGGCACTGATGTCGTGCGCTATGCGCTGCAAATAGGCATATAAAGTTGATAGAGCGTGACTTCAGTGCTGACTTTCTGCATCAGCCTGAGATTGTAAGTCTTCTGGGGACAGAGAAATACATACATAACTCTCCTTGAACTACCTTTGGAAAGGTATGAGCTAAATACTAATAAATAAAGCTGACACCAAAGCATGGGGTAAAGTAATCTTACAGGAACTGTTGGCCTCATATGTTCAGGTATCAGATTTAAAACCAGCAGAATGAGGTATCCAAGCAAAAAAATGATACTGTCTTTCTACCCAGTGGAATTGAGGATCATGAACAATTCGTTTTGGTGTCTCATGAGGATTGAACGAACAAAAAAGTGTGCCACAAAATAAAAAAGGCTGAGAAGTGCTGGCCTTCTGGGTGTGCCCATTGCCACCGCTGTCGCCTCTCTCCGGAACCGACAGTGGCTGCAATAGTTGCAAACTGCCCTGCGGTGCTAAACTTCTGCACCATGGGGCTATTTGCTTCTAACTGGCAATGCCAACTTTTCATAGTTTAGCTGTTTATCTCTAGGGATGTAAAGATGGGATGTCAGAGATTGTGGAGATATGTTTGTGCATGTGTGTCACAACTATTGGTGTGGGTTGAGAATGTATGCTTGTAGGCAGTGTGTGTCAGGAGTTGTTTATGAGTGTGTCTCGGAGCTGTGTACGTTTGTATGTCAGGGTGTGTGTTGGGCAGTGTCTCTTGGGGCTGTGTGTATGTATGTGTGTGTGTCATGGCAGGGGTTCTGTGGGATGTGTGTGTATTTGTGTGTATCATTGGGTGTTGGGTGGCATGTGTGTGTGTGTTAAGGGCGTTGGGTGGTGAGTGTGTGCTTGTGTCATGGGAGTGTTGGGTAGTGGATGTGTGAGATGGGGATTGCAAGTGGTGGATGTGTGCATCTCTGTGTCATGGGAGGTGGCAAGTAGTGTGTCTGTGTGTGTGTGAGTCATGGGGGATGTCAAGTGGTGTATGTGTTTGTCGATGTGTCATAGGAGGTGTTAGATGGTGTGTGTGTTCGTGCACATGTGTCATAGGGGATGTTGGGTGGTGCGTGTGTGTATCAATGGGGGTGTTGGATGGTGCATGCATGTGCGTATCACAGAGATGTCGGGAAGTATGTGTCTGCAAGACCCTACCAAACTAGCAATGTGCCTCCCCCAACCCAGCTGTGTGCAGGAACTCATAAGAATATAAGAACATAAGATATGCCATACTGGGTCAGACCAAGGTCCATCAAGCCCAGTATCCTGTTTCCAACAGTGGTCAATCTAGGTCATACGTACCTAGCAGTTTCCCCAAAAGACACAGGTTCCACAATGCTTGTACTGGGTCAAGCATTGATATCCTGGGCCCCTTCTTAATAATGGTTTATGAACCTTTCCTCCAGGAACTTGTCCAAACCTTTTTTAAACCCAGCTACACTAACAGCCTTTACTACATCCTCCGGTAACAAATTCCAGAGTTAGATTACACGTTGAGTGAAAAAATATTTTCTTTTATTAGTCTTAAATAGTTTACCCTGTAGCTTCATTGCATGTCCCCTAGTCTTTCTATATTCTGTTAACGTAAACTCGCTTTTGTTGGGATTCCTGGAAGCCCAGTGGTGACATCAGTGCCGCTTCTGTACTTGCACCCTGTGCGGTTGCTCCGCTAGCATAGCCTTGCATGTCTGTCATTGGGGGTGTCAGGGAATGCATGTTTGTGTGCAGTGGGCATATCAAGTGATGCACACATGTGTGTTTTTTTTTAACTTAACCCTTAAATGTATTACTTTGCCAATACCTGTAAAATTGTCATTCCAATAAAGTTATCTGACTCTGAGTGTGTGCATCATGAAAGATGTTGGGTAGTGTGTGTATGTGTGTCATAGAGGCATATCAGAGGGTTCATACATGCATGTATGCATGTCATGGGGTGTGTGTGTGTGTGTGTGTTATGGTGGGTGTTGGATGCTGTGCTTGTGTCGTGAAGATGTCAGCAGATACATGTGTGTGTTTGTCATAGAGGTGTCAGGGGATGTTTGTGTGTGTGTGTCATGGGAGTTTCTCATCCCTACCCTTCAGTACCCTCCCTCCTGTACTCTCCCTCCTTCCCTTCACTTAGCCATGTACTCCCCTCCTCCCTCCTACCTCCTCCAACTTTGCAGTCTCTCTCTCTTTCCCACCTCTCACTCCCTCACTTGCATTCTATCGTTATTATTGGTTCCTCCTCTAACCCTGCCCCTCCCCAATGCTCTGCCCCACTTCTCCTATACATCTCTGTAGCTCCACCCATTCCTCATGCCTGCTTTCCTCCTATCACCCTGCCTCTACTCTGCATACTCCACCCCTTCCCTGCCCTATCTCTTCATGCTCTGCCTCTCCTCACCCACCCCTTTCCTGCGTGGAGGAAGCCCTTCTCGTCAGGGTGGCAGGACCCAGGGCTTTCCACTGGCATTTTTAGGCCACAGCCCCTCTTCTTGTTGGGGGACTGGGATTCTCACTGATTGTCCATGCCGGATGGTGTGATTGCTACTCCACTTCCTCTGCTGGCGGGATCTGAGGACTCCTACTGGTTCTTCAGCCTGCTGCTGAATGGTGGAAGTGGCGCCATATGCATGTGTGTGTGTATGCGCAAACAAGCACATGCATCCGGACAGACAGACAGACAGATGGATGCAGCCTCCCGAGTAGGCATTATCACTGATGCAAAACACGACTAAGAATATAGGAAAAGGTGAGGTATAGACTGCAGATCCAAATCCTTGGATTTGAAGTTCTTTTCTTTGTTCTTCTTCCTTATTCTCCTGTTACCCACCTTTCTTCTGTGTTCTTCTAGTTCTGAGCTGGGTGCTTTCCTCCACTCTACTTAGAATTCAGATCTCTCAGGAAAGGGACCACGAAATATGCCTGCAAATAGCACAACTCTTAGTTAGATGCTTTGTGGAGCTGCCTAGGTTTACAGGCGAGCAGAATGCATAAATCTCGATATTTTAGTCATATGTGTGCGCAAGATGCCACTTGCTTGAGTAAATGATTGCATGCATGCTGCTAAGCGCTATTTTATAAGTACTCATGCACATCCAATCACATATGCTTTCTCAGGCCGTTTGGGGCAGGCATGATTAAGGCAAATAGCACTTGCTGGTGTGGCATGCAGCACATGACAGATCTGCCTCGGCCTGCCACTTGCTTTTATGCAGGACTGTACCAAGCTAGAAATGCATCCTGTGCAACTACCAAATCTGGTGTCCCCCCTCCACCCAGCCACATTCAGTAACTTGTGCTTTTTGAGCTTCCTGGAAGCCCAGTGATGATATCAGCGCCCCCTTTTGTGCTTGTACCCTATGCGGCCACACCACTCGCACAGCCTTGGTACGGCTCTGCCTTTGCGGATACAGTGTGTTGAACAAATAGAACTGGTTTGTGGCAGGACTGAAGATGGCAGATTGTTTTGCTTAAATTCAGGAACAATCACTGCTAATTCTGGACCAAACAGGGACAAGCATGTAAATCCAGGGACAATCCTCGAAAACGGGGACATCTGGGAACCTTAGTTTATATGCAGTGAGGGATTTCCCATTAGACACTATGGGGTTCATTCCGAACGACAAATAGCGGGGATGTACGTTTGATTTGGACATGCATCCCTGCTATTCAGGTGATGTGTGGGGAGCTCTGAATGGGAGCAGGCAGGGGTGGCGACGGGGAAGAGAGTGGGTGGGCCAGGGGCAGGGCGCACAACCCAAACATACAGTGCTGATTCCAGTCATGGTCCTATACGTCTTTGTTCACCAGAATAGACGGGGGACTTATTCCACCTCAGAGGTGGCATAAGTCCCCTCCAGCATCAGAGGATAGCACTGTCAGGCCCCTACAACTGGGTAAGAAGATGCAGGGGGCTCTCCACTGTCTGATCCCGGCCTCGGAAGGCCCGATCTGGGGTCGGGTGGCGGGGAACAGAGCATTCTATGCGGTGCAGGTAATGAGTGCTCCTACATGGAGCCACGGTGCCATGGCAACAGGATGCCATGGCACCCCGGCTGCATGCAGGAGCCAGGCTGAGTTAGCCAGCCAGGGCTCTGGCCATCCGAGGTGCCGGAATTGGGGCACGACCTGGACATCCAGCCCTATGTGCAATTTTGCTCCCGCGGGGACATCTAGCCCCTATGGGAGCATAATCAGGTGCATCTCCGGGTCACCCGGATTTCTGGACGTGCAGACGGCCCTAACGTGCACCTACAGAAATGGCCTCCATAGACACAGTACCTGAGGCTTACACAATGTTTAGGGTCTACGAATAAGGTTACAGATGTCCCTGATTTTCAGGGATCATCCACAATTTTGAGGTAGTGTCCCAGACTCCATAGACTATAACCACCTCCTGTCCCTGATATCAGTGGAGCAGAGGCAAAGGAATTTGTTTGTCCTGCTTACCCCTCTAATAAAGACTTCTTGATCCTGATAGGAGATGATGTAAAATTATCTTCTTTTCTGAAAACAGGAGGAATTTTAGAGATACAGTATATAGAATATTTATTTAAAATAAAGGCTAGATATGTTGGCATACATAATCCTATGAAGGACAGTTTCGTAGTTTTATGATAAGATAAAGTTTAAGCACATATATATGTATGTGTGCTTATAAGTCAAGAAGGGCTGTGACTGTCTTTTTTAAACTTTGGAAATTACTGAATGCTACCTAGACTGGTTATTTTGAAACATGTGGAAGCCATTTCCAATCGTGGCACGTCTGGGCTGCCCGTATATCCAAAATCAGGATGGCCCGGATACGCACCCAATCCTGTTCCCATGGAAACAAAATCGGGGCATAGGGCCTGGGTGTCCCAGCTGTTCCCTGATTCCAGCCCGCCAGACATCCACGTTTTTCCCCAGCTAGCTCAGCCAGGCTCCTGCATGGAGCTGTGGTGCCATGGCGTCCTGTCACCATGGCACTGAGATGCCATGCAGGAGCCCCGATCATCCACCTGCTGTGAAATCCTGTGTTCCCCGCCACCCGACCCCCCATCAGGCCTTCCGAGTCCGGGGTCGAGCTGTGGGAAACCCCCTACCATGCTCACCTCGTGGGGGGAGGGGGGTCCATATCCGCTGCCAATAAGTCCCCCATCTAAATCTCTGAGCCCGGACATACAGGTGGTCACACCTCAAGTCCTCCCTCGCTCCTCCTCCGGCCTGCCCCCTCCCGCCCCCATCCTGAGTTCTCTGCATATCTCAGCTGTACATGCGGGGAGCTCAGGATAGGGAAACATCCCCACTAAACATGGAATAGAATCTACCCCATAGGGACAGGGTTGCCAACTACTACTACTACTACTATTTAACACTTATATAGCGCCACGCACGCTGGCTCCAGATGCGCCTGACAAGCTTGATCCAGTCCTGGGTTTACCCAATTACATGCAGGGATATATAGTTCTGAGTTCTGATTTCTCTATTGCACTTTATATAAAAAGCAAGACTACAAGTCCCTGTATGCAATAGGGGTAAACCCAGGACTGGATCAAGCCTGTTGGGTACATCTGGAGCCAGTTGACAACCCTAATGGAAAAAGATTCCAAGGAGAGAGGACCATTTGCCCCTCCCAGCCCAGCTCAGCTCTGCGCAGGTGTCCCAGATTTCATCTTCAAAAATCTGGTAACCCTATCTATGAAGGAAGGAATAAAATTAAAAAGCATAAAAAATGAAAAAAATATTGCGAGACAGAAATTTTATGCAACTGAAACTTCAAAATTACATGTCAAAAACATAATTCCAAAATTTCTAGTCATTTCCTAACAAAGCTTCTTTCTTTGGCTTCTCTTTTTGGCAAAGTCTTTAATAATGTCCTCAAAGTCCAAATTTTAGAGGGAAAGTCCCTAGAGCTACAAACACCAAAATCTGTCCCTGCTTATATGCACAGCTCATGTAGGCATTCCCATGGGCGTAATTTGGCTGGAGTAGGGGCAGAGCTGCGATGTACACAAGTATTTTAGAAAATAGATGAGTATGTAGGGGTGTATAGACAAGATTCCTGGTCCTCATTAAGAGACAACAGTCCAATCCACCTTAAAAGGGACATAGCTGAGATCAAGGATGGGACTCCAGTGAGAAAATTGAAACCCCAGGCCCAGGCGATGAAGCAGGGAGGCCCAAAGCAGGAGGAAGAAGGCCTTAGAAGATTGCCCACACTGTGTATATATGAAGAAACGTTGTATTGTTTTGTGGAGCTTGCAAAAGGTGAGACACACATTCTTTTCATTCTGCTTGTGAATAAGACTTTCTTTTGTTCTGAACCTGAGTCTAGCTGGCCTTCATGTGTCAAAGGGGCTTTGCCATAGTCCCAGAATGCAGGCCTCTCAACACCCTATTACATACTGTGACAGCAATGGGATTTATCTGCTCCCATTAAGGACTAACAGACCCAAGCCACTATCTTAGGGGTCTCTGAGCCTAACTACAGTAGCAGTAGTGGTTATTTAGGATAAAGTTATTAGTCCTGCACACTTACAAAAGGAAATTTAAAAGATAGTGCCAAATAGGCTAGGATTTTATTTTAATTGACCTTCTTCTTTTTGAGGGGGGGGGGGAGGAGGAAACCCTTTTCCTCTGCCTAAATCGGAGAGTTGCCACATAGTTATCAAGCACCTAGGAGAGTTGAGAAAGGATGAATGTTTACTTTAGACCCTTGTGAGAGGCAATGGCAGCTTCAGAGAGCTTTGCAGCAGCAACAAGAGTAGATGCAACAGCAAGCTGTTCAAACTACCACAGCTGTATTGTCTCTCTGACCTCTATATTTCAGAAAACCTAGTCTCTGGGAGGACCCAGATTTGTTCTTGACAAACTTTGAATGGGTTGCCCACTGGTAGATTGAAGAGATATGGATCACCTTTTTATCTTTAAATATGTTTATTGTCAAACACAACAGTTCTACTGACATGGTGCTCTATCCTCCCTTTGTATCAACGGTAGTCTTAACAAGCAGCATAATACATCAGACCCTCGTAACATAGAAAGTGAAATGTTTTCCCCATGGCCAAATATCATATTATTCATGCCCCTGTCTCCAGTATGTAAAGACCCTTCCTGTTTACAAACCAAAGAAGTGCGGGCCAGGTAAAAGCTCATAGCACCCAGTAGTTGTGTTAAGTAATAAATCCAAAGCTTTGTTGATTTTTAGATTTTCGCCTCCCCCTCCCATTACCCATATCAACATCCTCAAATGCCCCCCTTATTCACAAATCACATTCGGCATTGACCAGCAGATGGTCCTTACTACCCAACAGTCAATTCCACTGTCCCCTTCCCCCATCCTTGTCCATCCCTCCTCCCACCCTCGGAGCCCACAACATCTCTTAAAGATTACAGTCCCCTGTCCCCCCAACAATGGTAGACCAGTGAGTGCAATCACAGAGTGAGTACATCATTCCACACCCATGGAGTTAGACTAGACAGATAAGGGTCCCATACTGTTAGGAATATTTCCCTCTTCTTCATAATCCCTTTAGATGCCAAGCCTTCCCATATGGTCAATTGATGTAAAGTAATCCTCCACTCCCAGATATCTGGGCCTTCAGACTCCTGCCAGCATCGAAGAACACACTGCTTGGCCAAAAGACAACCTTTCTGTACTAATAACCGGGTCCCAACTCCTCTGAGGCCGAGGGGTTCTCTAGCATCTAGTATCATGAAGCTAGGGGTGAGCACCAAACTTTGTCCTAATAGCCCCCCAAGAAATCTTGAACCTGTGTCCGGAACCTCTTAACCCTAATGCAGCCTCAGAACATATGTCCCAAATGCATGGGATCCTCTTCACACCAGGGGCATTTCCCCATTTCTGCAAATCACGCCTTCCATGCTCTATATGAGGAGAAATACTCCCCTTCCAGATTTTTAAACTGCATTTCTCGCAACCATGCCCCTGACACTGTGTGAGGTATCTGAGCTATCACTGGCTCCCAAACAAATCCAGTTAGAGAGATCCCTAGCTCCGCTTCCCACTTTTGAGCAATATGTGCATAAGGCTGCTCCCCAGGGAGATCTCTTAACGCACGGCCATAATGAGCCACTGAGACTCGGTCTCTATCTTCAAATTCAAACCAAGCCTCCAATTTTTCCAGCCCACCTTTGTCCAGACCCAAGCTCCCTAAGGAGGCTAAATAATGATGTAATTGTAAATACGCAAAATGATGCCCGGCCGGCAGCCCAAACTCTTCACATAATTCTGAGAACAGCCGCAGCCTGCCCTTTGCCATAACTACCTGATGTACGTAGCCCTGGAAGCCCAATTGCGGGAAGGCCGAGACTCTATACTAGGAGGGAAGGCTATATTGCCTTGCAGAGGTAGATATCCCGTGGTCACTGGGGAGAGGTCCAGGAGCTCACACAATTTTCACCAATCTCCTTTCACCACCCCAATGGGAAGACTGCTCCAGAGCCATGCCGGCAATGAGTTGCGATTAGCATGGAGGACAGACAGAAGTGAATAGGGGGCAACCATCTCCGACTCAAACCCTTGTGGGGTAAACATAGCCTGTCCATCCAACCAGACCTGCACATGGCAAAGCATACAAGCCAAATTGTAGTATGCCAAGTGGGGAAGCCCCAACCCCACCTTGTTCCATGGGCCTTGGAGTTGACCTATTGCCACCCAAGGTTTTTTATCTCTCCAGAGAAACCTCCACAATGCTCTGTCCACTGTTTGTATATCCTGCTGGAGCAGTTTGAGAGGCAGCAACTGTAGGACATACAAGACCCTGGGAAAGACCATAATTTTATAGGCCACAATTCTGCCAAATAGGGACAGGGGGAGTGGGTTCCAGTCACGTAGTTTATCCTTTACCCAGGCTAGAAGCGGTGGGACATTAAGTCTATGCAGTCGGCTGGGACAGGCTGGTAACCATATACCTACATATTTGAACTTGTCCTCAGCCCAGCAAAGAGGGAAGGTCCCCCGCCACACTGTTCAAAAAGCCCAGCACATATAATGCCTCAGATTTGGACATGCTTAGCCACAAACCCACTAAGGCACCAAAGGTTTCAACTTCTGTTAATAATAAAGTAAAGAAATCTGCGGGTCGGTTAGTAAAACAAGCAAATCGTCAGCAAAGGTTGACACCTTCTTAAGCAACCTGCTAATCAACAATAGCCAAGCTGCTTTTCAAGCGGCAGATCCAGAAGAAAAAACCTCAGTCATGTGGAGGTTAAATTGCTATCCTTGAGTGATCAGGGAGTTACCCAGAAGCCTAAAGATAGAGGTTTCAGTGAAAACTCCTTTAGCCCTGAAAAAGTCCAAGAAAACTTCTGTTGCTTGAAGGATGTAGCCTTGAAGTGGCTGCAGTTGAAAGAAAAGACTGTTCTTGAGGTGGCTAAGCTAAAATTGTTGGAATATTTTTTAAATAGCTTGAATCCCTCTGTATGACACTGGATATGTCAGCACCCAAACCTTACCATAGAAGGAGCCATGGAAGTTGCAGAAGCCTTCCATCAAGACCAATGGGTATCTAAGAGCCCTAAATTACAAGAGGCATCATACCTGGATATTCACAAGTGGAAATCTGAGCAGCTTCCACAAACTATGGAGAAGAGGCGGCATATGTTCACACACCAGTCGTGTATGCTGGAAGACCTAGTCTGATTTGGTTCTGGAGAAAGCGGTCACTTTGCCAGGAAATATCTAGAGATAGCAGAAGATATTATTGGAATCAACTGAGGATATCTAATGCTTGAAATTTTGCTGATGCATCCAATTTGAAAGATTGCAGCTTAGTAATTCCAGTCACGTTGGAAGGGTCTCCTACATAAACTCTTGTAGATTCTGGAAATGTCAAGACTTTTGTCCAGAAGGAATTGCTTAAAAGGAGTCAGATCAATTAGGAACATTTGGTGACTCTCACTTGTGTCCAAGGGTCCAACAGCAGTATCCTACAGTCCAGGTTGGTTGGGACAGTGGGCAAATAAGCCTGCTTTGAAGTAGGAGTGCTCCCTGGTTTCCCAAATCCAGTCATTCTAGGTCAGGATTAATCATATGTTGAAAAATTATCGACTCAAGAATCTAAACCCAACGGTAGCCTCATGAAGAGAAAACCTGAGATTCCAGACAACTGGTGTTGGCCATAGAGAAGAGCTTTTGAAGAGAGGAAGTATCAAAAAAACTTTTATGGAAGAACTCACTAGTTGTGGAGTCATGAGATGAACTCAGGTTAAGGATAAATTGGGAACAATTTGTCAGTGAATGAATACAGAGGAAGAATGGCAGCCCAGGATCTGACCTGATGATCTAAAACCCAGCAAAAGCTCCATAGGAGTGGCACCTAGAGCAGTCCCTAAGAAGGAGGAAAGTGCAATAGCAGAAACATAGGGTGAAAGCTATTATCTCACTGGGTCCATCTCAAACAAATGAGCAGTTGAGAACCTTCTTACAGTTCGTCGGTTATTACCAACGTTGCAACCCAAATGTCTGGGAGAAAGTAGAATCACTAGTCTTTCTGCTATGGAGGAAGACACCAGAAAGGTTTTCTGTTCTGAAAAATTAGAGGAGGCCTTCCAATAATTGAAGAGGGTCCTGTGTTCAGAGGTGATTCTGAGGAATCCCAATCACTGATGTCCTTTCAAATAGATACCTCAAAGGTGGGCTTGAGAGTGGTGATGGCCAAAGAGAGAGATGACCAAGAACATTTGTGGACTATTACCACAAGAGACAGCATATACAATATTTAAGAAGGAAGTACTGGCTAGAAGATGGGCAGGGGAAGAATTTCACAATTACCTACAGGGGCACAGGCAGTCATACTGTCAACCAATAAGAACATGAGAACATAACATAAGAACATAAGAAATGCCATACTGGGTCAGACAAGAACCTGGCAGGTTCCCAAAAAGGTACATAGATTCCACAATGTTTGTCCCTGGGTAAGCAGTGGATTTCTTGGGTCCTCTTTAATAATTGTTTATGGACCTTTCCTCCAGGAACTTGTCTGAACCTTTTTTATCCCAGCTACACTAACAGTTTTTAGTACATCCTCCGGTAATGAATTCCAGAGTTTGATTACACGTTGAGAGCTAAAATATTTTCTCTTATTAATTTTAAATGAGTTACATTGTAGCTTCATTGCATGTCCTCTAGTCTTTCTACTTTTTGATGGCACAAGCAACCGATATACGTTTACCCATTCCACTCCACTCATTAATTTATAGACCTCTATCATATCTCCCCTCAGCTGTCTCTCTTCCAAGTTGAAGAGCCCTAACCTTTTAAGCCTTTCCTCGTAGGGGTATCATTCCATCCCCTTTACCATTTTGCTGGCTCTTCTCTGTACCTTTTCTAATTCTGCTATATTCTTTTTAAGGTTTGATGACCAGAATTGCACACAATATTCAAGGTGCTGTCATACCATGAAACAATACAGAGGCATTATAATATCCTTAGTTTTATTCTCCATTCCTTTCCTCATAATTCCTAGCATTCTATTTGCTTTTTTGGCCACTGCTACACAATAGGTGGAGGATTTCAACATATTATCCACGATGATGCCTAAATCTTTTTCCTGGGTGATGGTTCCTTATATGAAACCTTGCATCATGTTACTGTAGTTTGGGTTGTTCTTTCCTAGGTGCATAACTTTGTACTTGTCTACATTAAATTTCATCTGCCATTTGAACATCCACTCTTCCAATTTTATCAAGGTCCTCTTGCAATTTTTCACAATCCTCTTGTGTTTTAACAACTTTGAATAATTTTGTGTAATCTGCAAATTTGATCACCTCATTCGTTATTCCCATTTCTAGGTCATTTATGAATATGTGAAAAAGTAGCGGGACCAGCACAGATCCCTGGGGTTCTCCACTATTCACCTTTCTCCATTGAGAAAATTGGCCATTTAGTCTGGTTTCTATATTTTAACCAGTTCCTGATCCATAGTACTACACTGTCTCCTATCCTATGACTTTTTAATTTTGCCAGGAATCTCTCATGAGGGACCTTGTCAAAGGCTTTCTGAAAATCCAGATACACTAAATCAACCAGCTCATCTTTGTCTACCTGTTTATTCACACTTTCAAAAAAATATAACTAATTAGTAAAAGAAGACTTTCGTTGGCTAAATCCATGTTGGCTTTCTCCCATTAAATCATGACTATCATACATGTTCAGTAATTTTTTTCTTTATTATGGTTTCTACCATTTTGTCCAGTACTGACATCAGGCTCGCCGGTCTGTAGTTTCCCAGATCAACCCTGGAACCCTTTTTAAAAATTGACGTTACAATGGCCATTCTCCAATCCTCACGTACTACAGATGATTTTAATGATAGTTCACAGATTACTAATAGTAGGCCTGCAATCTCATATTTCAGTTCTTTCAACACCCTTGGATGTATACCATCCAGTCCAGGTGATTTGCTACTCTTCAGTTTATCAAATAGTTGTAATTAAGTGGATAGTTAAAAACATAGAGATCAATACCAGAGTGATACAGTGGTTAGCTGCCACTTATGAGATGTTACATAGGGTAGGTAAGGTTCATCTGAATGGCACAGGAATGTGCTCAACCAAAAGAAGTTGAGTTGAGGAAAAGTATATGTAGAGGAGTGTACAGATGAGATCCCTGATCCTCCGTAAGAGACAATAGCCCAACCACCTTAAAATGGGTATAGCTGAGGTAAAGGGTGAGCCTAGGGGAGGAACTTAAAAATACCAACCCAGAGTAAAGCAGGAAGGCTCGGAGCAGGAGGAGGAAAGCCCCAGGAATATGCTTTTATTGTAAATGAATGAGCAAACGCTGTATTGTTTTATGAAGCCTACAAAAGGTGAGATAGGCATTCCTTTCATTATGCATTTTGAATAAAGACTGCCCCTTGTTCTAAACATGGGTTCAGTTGGCCTTTTCGTGACAAGGGCACTTCACCACAGACCCAGAACCCAGGCCACTCATACATTATGAGTACACACACACACATTTATATTAGCTTCAGAGCAGGTGTATATTAGGCATTAGTTTTTAAACGAATGAAAAATCAATGAAAATCAGCAACTTTGGTGAGTTCTGGTTTCAACTAACTGAGTGTGCATGATTGGTAATTTTTTATGAATCGGCATTCATGAACATTATTTTTGCTGTCCATGCATGCACAGCAGACACACTGGAGTCAATATGGGAAGGGGAGAAGGTCAAGGAGGGGTGACCAGAAAGCCCCAATCATGTTGGGAAATCCTTGACAAGCAGCCAAAGAAACATATCCCTGCCCAAGTTGTGTATATCCCATGTGCTATGATGTCACTGCAGGACTGGAAGACACCTCCCTGCATAAGCCTGAGAAAAAGATTTTGTATGTGACTTTGAGCAAGTGAGGAAGGGGTGCTGGGACTTAGGACTTTGAAGGACTAAAATAACATTTTAAAAAGAGAGTGCTTTCTTGCCTCCCTGTTTTAAACTTATGAATGCTCCTGTCCCTCTCTCTGATTTCCGAACTTGGAGTCTGAGAGTATCTTTCTGGTGGTGGGGGAAAGGGGGATTAGGAAAGTGAGAGAGAGGCTAGGAAAGTTCTGTTTTGCAGTTTGCCAGTTGCCAATTGCTTCATTTCCTAGGTGAGAGCACTGGTGAAAGGTGTGCACTGTGCACTAAGGCAGATTATTTGTTCAACACTTGAAATAGGCAGTGGCACTGGGCAAAAGCAGTTTACAGTATTTATCTATTCCACCCCAAAATCATAGGATACAGTGAAAGAGGGCCATACTGAGTGTGAATCGCACCCTGTGCGACTTGCACATCGGGTGTGCGCCTCCCTCCCCCCCTCCACGCCCCTCTATCCAGCCACTTTCTGGACGGCAGCAGGAGAGAAGAGGCGTGCCCGATGTGCAGTCGCCGGCAGTCTAAGCAAATCTGTCCCTCCCTACTCTGACGTTGCATCAGAAGAGGGAGGGCCAGACTTGCTTAGAGTGCTTAGAGTGCCGCAAGAAGGCTTAAGGGGCGCATTTCAGTTGTCTGCTATTGCCTACCACCGCTGAGAGAAGAAAAAGTAGCGGCGGCAAGCAATGGCAAGCAGCGAAATGCTCCTCTTAAGCCTTTGCGCCCTGTGTGATCGCACCGCTCGCACAGGGCTAGGTACGGTCCTGCAGTGAAATAATTACTTTTGAAACAATCTTTCTCACTTATTGTCTATAGCAGCAGCTGTAGAGGTGGGAGGGTAGGATGCCTTACTGTATCTATCTATTCAAACCCACAATCATAGAATACAGTGAAATATTATTTTTGTAACAATATTTCTCACTAATTGATTTTAACAGCAGCTGTGACGGTAGGAGGAAAGGGCACCTCACTGTATCTATCCAGTACCCTACCTAGCCCTGTGCGAGCGGGGCAGCCGCACAGGGCACAAAGGCTTAGGAGGCACATTTTTGCTGCCTGCTTTTGCCTTGCTGCCGCCACTTTTTGTTCTCTCAGTGGTGGCAGGACAACAGCCGGTAGTCAAAATGTGCCCCCTAAGCCTTTCCGTGGGTCTTTCTGCAGGTCTGGTCCCTCCCTCCTCTGACGCGACGTCAGAGCAGGGAGGGATCAGATGTGCTGCTGCTGCCGGCGACTTGCACATCGGGCGCGCCCCCCCCTACCTCCGTCCAGCCACTGCCTGCTTTTGCCCTGCTGTCGGCGCCGCCATGGATGCAGCAGAGGGCTGCAGCAGCAGTGTAGGAGCAGGCAACGGCTGGACGGAGGTATGGGGGGGAGGAGGTGGCATGCGCCCAATGTGCAAGTCGTACAGGGCACGATTCTGGCTCGGTACGGCCCTGTATCTATCTACTCCATCCTGCACACCCCTGCTTGAACTTTGCACTCTCTTCATGGAAATTTTCTGCATATTGAAATCAAGACAATCTGCCTTTTTCATCAAAGCTCCCTTACTATGGAATTGTTTACCTTTATACTTGTGTTTAGACAGCACTGCCTAAGGATTTCTGCTGCCCCAGGCAAGAGCCCCAGCCATGCTGCCCCTGGGCGCTAAGCTGTGCCGCATTGCCTTCCCTGTGCACACCGAGCCATGCCACCTCTCCCTGCTGCCGCTGCCGCTGATTCTGTCTTCGGGTGGTAGTTTAAAAGTGGTAGCTTTGTGCCTCTGCTTTGGTAACTGCGGCAGGCTATTTGTTTTGGCACACATGGCCTGCCGCTTCTGCTGCCTCTCTGACGTAGCTTCCCATCATAGGGGGACAGAAGTGGCGTGCCATGTGTGCCGAAACACATGGCCTACCACGGGCACCAAAGTGGCGGCACAGAAGTGCTGTACCACCCACCAAGGTCTGCTGACCCAGGCAGCCTCTTCATGGAGAGGCTGGCCCTACGTTTAGAACAGTCATATCACCGATTTAAACCAGAGGAGAAGGCTGCTCTCTGAAAGCTTTCTATCTTCTCTTTGCTCTCTTTCTGTCCTGTCTTAAGTGAATTGGAGTTCTTTCCTAATTTCTGTTTTTAATATTATTGCAGTATATTGTAGACCACTTTTATTAGATCTAGAAAGGTAGTATGTTGAGAAATAAATAAACAAACCATGAACCATAAAGCATGCTTATAGGATACAATGAAATATTTCTGTAACAATCTTTTTCACTTAGCTGTACAGAAAATCCATAACACAGTAAAGTAGTGTACATTAGAAGAAATCAATTAAGTTGGAATTTATTTTAATTGTTTTTATTTCATTTGAAGAGTGGGAATAGAGAGGCAGGTCACTGGGCATACCAGAACTATGCCAGGTGAGGCAGGTGAACACAGGGCCAATATCTGGTGACAAAGCACTTGGGGTGATGGTACTTTCAAACAGCAGAGTCCTAGTGCAGCAGAATCCCTGACCCCCAAAAATTGAGAATCCAGTCTGAAAAGAGCATTAGCCATGCAAACACATACTCTCTTTCCCCAGCCCATTGAAGAGTGGGAGCAGAGAGGCAAGGTCACTGGGCACTCAAGGACATACACCAGGCTGGGTATGTGACCCCAGGGCCAATATCTGATGCAGCACACTTGGGATAATGACATTCCTGAGTAGCAGAGGTCTATTGGGTGCCGCAGTCTCTGTCCTCAAGAGCTGAGAATCCAGTCTGATAGGGGCATTATCTGCACAAACACATTTCCCCCTCTCCCCAATCCGATGAATAGTGAGTGCAGGGAGATGTGGGCATTTGGCACTTATGGTCTGCTCTAGTCGGTTGACCAAGCTAAAGGAAGATGTCTCTACAAAAAGAGTAGAAAGAGCTGCAGCTTCTGGTGCAACTGTAAAAGAGCAGGTGTCCAATGTCATCTTCACAGAGGGGCAAAGGGAGATCGACATGGTGCAGGGTGGGGGTAAACGAGAGCAGCAGCAGTTGAAGGTAACTGAACAGAGCAGAAGGCATACTGTCAGGCCTGGATTTAGGCATAGGCAAATGCCTTAGGTGCCAAATTTTGAAGTCACTAAATATCTGACCTAAACAGGAGCCTGGTTTCACTTATCTGACCTTCTTCAATTCCATAACTCAGTTCGCAGTCTCCGCTCAGCCCACATCAACCGTTTGCAAATACCATCCCCGAACAATGCCCACCTTGAATCCACCTGCCACTCTGCCTTTTTCTTCCTAGGTCCTTCCCGCTGGAATTCTCTCCCGTCTACCCTTCGCCTTGAACCCTCCTTTCACTGGTTCAAAGCTCTCCTCAAAACTCACCTGTTCTCTTTCGCCTTCGACCTTCCCCCCTCTACTTCCTAACTGCTCTCACTTCTCCTACCCCTTCTCCGATTGTTGTGAATGTCTTTCCTCAGTCCTATCACCAATTGTAGTTCTTTTTCCTCTCTGACCCTCGGTCCTCTTGTTGTTATTTTTGATATTGTAAACCGCTTTGTTGTAATTAAGAGCAATGTATAAAGTGTTTGAATAAAGATAAAGATCTTAGGACCATGCTCTATGATCTCTGGTGGAGACACCTCCTCTCCCCAGTCTTACTTATGGCAGTTCCCAGCTGTGAGCCTATCAGCAGCACCAACAACAGCAGCCACCCTCCCAAGGAAGTTGAAGGGAAGTCTCGTAAAAGCTCACAGGTGTGGAGGCATTTTGAAGTGCTTGAGGACCTGCAGAATGCAATTACTGTAGGAAGCATAGTAGTAGAGGAAAGCTTATGGGCCAACTTATGCATAGTGGCCCGCAGCATCCTCTGTTAAAACAGCACCCTTTCCAGCTCAGTACAATAGAGGGTGCTAATTTTAGGCTGAAAACTTGATCCAGACGTGGAAATAGCAATAGTGAGAAAAGTGCAGGAAAAACGAAAGCCTTCTCCCAAGCGGAGCATCTAGGCTCTTCCCCCAGTGAGATAGCATGGCAGCAGGTTCAACGTGCATCAAAGCAATCTGCCATGGAAGAGATGTGGTGGTCGTTGGCAGCACTGTTGTGGGGCAAAGAGCAGACAATATCGAGGATGGTGTCACAATGCAACAGGGAAATGCTAGCTCTGGATAACCATCCCCTGAAGATATCTGGCTGAGAAGGTGAGGTTTAAGAAGATGCTGCATCTCTTACCTCCCATTTACCAAGTGCCCTCCAGGACAATTTTTAGTAGGCAAGTGATCCTCAGCCTGTATAATCAGTTGTGTTGCCACTTGCATGCACAGCTGGCAAAGGCAGAAGCCAATAGTAGTATTAATTTTACCATTGACATCTGGACTAGTCAGAATGCTATGCATGCCTACCTCTCCTTGACAGCACATTGGTGGCAGCTGGATGAGGCAGGGACAGGCTGTAGGTATAACAGGGGAGCAACCGGAGGAGGGTACCAGTGGACTGTGATGGATGACAGCCATATTTGGACCTATATCTTAGCAGAAATAAGGGCAATGCTGTAGAGCTGGTAGATAGGGCACAAACAGAGCACCGTGCTTCATGATTTCTTTGTAACAGATGGTGGGACAAATATGGTTAAGGCAGTGAAGGAGGGGGGCTTTCATGGGATCAGATGCTTCAAACATTTTCTGCACCTGGTTGTCAGAGACTCCTTAGGCCTGGGGAGCATCAACCCTGTCCTGAGGCAATTGATTGAGAAGTACTGAAAAATAGAAGGTTATTATTACCGGAATGTGAAGGGTAGGTATGAGCTACATAAGAAGCAGGAAGCAGTAGGGCATCTGTGCATTAGCTCAAGCAAGATGTTGCCACTAGATGGAATGTCACTTATGACATGCTGGAGAGATTAGTGACACAATGGATGGCTCTGCATCAGCACATACATACATCACATAGTTCAAACCTCCATCCAAACTGGCTCTGTCCCAGCAACTCTAAAATGTGCCTCAATCCGCCCCATCCTTAAAGGATCAAAACTAGACCCCCTATCTCCTACCTCATACAGACCCATCTCAAGCATCCCCTTCCTCGCAAAGATAACCGAAAAAATAGTCCAAATGCAACTCCAGAATTTCATAGATGACCATTCCCCCCTAGACCCATTCCAACAAGGTTTCAAAAAGAACCATGGAATTGAAACCCTCATAACATCACTTTTAGAGACCATGACCTTTTACACCCAGAATCCCTCTCAAGGATGTTTACTCATATTTCTTGATGTATCTTCAGCCTTTGACTCACTTCCTTACCACCAACTCTTAGATAGACTCCACAAAATTGGACTCAGAGGCACAACTCTGAATTGGTTCCACTCATACCTAGAAAACAGAACACAACTGGTTCGCATAGGTAACAGCTCTTCCCAACCATTCATACTAAAACAGGGAGTTCCTCGAGGATCTAGTTTATCCGCCCTCTTGTTTAACATCTTCCTACAACCCATATGCAAGATTTTACAAAACCATGGAATCCATTATCAAATATACGCAGATGACATAATGTTCTTCTGCCCTTTCAATATAACAAACCCCGACTTCACGAGTATCAGTAAATGCCTTACAAACTTAAGGAATTGGCTCACCCAGCACAATCTATTAATTAACCAATCAAAAACAGAAGCTCTCAAAATATTCACCAACACCTCTTATACTCCACCGTCGAATCTCACACACAGTGATCTCACCCTCCCCATAAAAAGTCAAATCAAATACCTAGGTCTAATTCTTGACCAGAATCTCACACTCCTCAAACAAATAAGAAGAATCTCAAACTCAATCTATGCCAAGCTACGAACTCTTAGAAATCTCCAACTGCTCTTAAACCCTGATTCTTTTTATACTGTCTGCCAAGCCCTCATCACACCTACCCTTGACTACTGTAATATCATCTACCATGGCCTTCCCAAAAGCAGCATACATCCCCTCCAAATGGCCCAGGAAAACAATAACCCAGCTAATCACAAATAACTCTAGACGTACACACATGACTCCAATCCTCTATGATCTCCACTGGCTCCCCATACTATCCAGAATAAAATTCAAAGCCATTTCCCTCATACGCAAAATCATGCTCAACGAATTGGCCCCATGCCTTTCATCGCTTCTATCCAATCCCAACAACACAAGATCATGCTGCTCTAATACTAAAAACCTCCTAAACATACCAACACTAAGGAAAACTGCCAAGCTAGCTAACTGCAACAGGGCCTTCTCACTTTATGCCCCTTCATTATGGAATGCACTCCCAAGTGAATTACGGAACTGCTCCCACCATGCTGAATTCTGGAAGAGTCTCAAAACCTACCTCTTCCAAGAACATTTCTCTCAGTCACCCTAACCCTTTCCCTTAATGCTCCTTGCTCCCTCCCTCCCCTACCCCCTAATAACTTGTAAATATGTAAATAGTTACTTGATTGAACCATATGCCTTTATGTATAAAGTTCCTATTAAAACCAAATATACTCATGTTAAAAAGTTCCGTTCCATGTAAAACAGCTGTATTACATTGTTACATTATGTTCACTGTAAACCATCTTGAATCAAAGAAAGACGTTATATAAAACCTGTTAAATAAATAAATAATCAGATGTCATTGGAGACCAAGGTTGGGATCGAACAACCCTGTGTTGCCAGGACTGGACAAATATCACACAGGTGGTAGAAGTCCTAAAGATCTTTAGGTGCACAGGGAAAGGAATTGAGCTCCACAAGGGCTACTTGAGTCTTCTCATCCTCATAGTGAACATTTTACAAGCAGTTAGAGGGTTTTTGGCAGCGGCAAGATTTCACAGCAGAGGTTTGGGTGATGCTGGATGTCTTGCATGGTCAAGCGGAGAAAAGATTTCTGCCCCTGATGAAGGAGGATGCTTATTGTATATGCTAGCTGATCTCTGTGACCTGCGATGAAAGGAACTATCACTCTGCAGTGCAACTCATTGACTTACTGGAAGGAGAAGCTATAGACTGAAGTGGAGGAAAAGGAGTGACAGAGGCAGGGGGCAGTGGTGATGCAGCAGGGGAAACAGTAGACATGCCGGCAAGTACTGGTAGCATGAGCCCCACACTGTTACCTACCACACCCCCACAGTTTGACATGTTAATGGTGACTGAAGCTCTAGCTACAATACTAAGCAGCAGAGATCAGTCTGTCACAATTCAGAATCCTGCACAGATTTCAGTGACACCCTACCTTGCAGAGCCCATTGAGGCCATGTGCACAGATCTCTTGACATACTGGGCACATATATTGGCAGTCTGGCCAGAGCTGGTCAAGCTTGCCCAGCATTTCCTGTCCTGCCCTCCAACCAATGTGCCCAATGAACGTATATTCTTCATGGTGGGAGAAATCATGGTTCCCCATTATTCATGTCTTGCACCAGAGTGGGTGGAAAAGCTAGTGTTTCTGAAGAGAAATCTCCCCTTGTTTGGTTTCCCTTCATTTTCATGCAACTGGGAGGAGGAATGCATGCAGAACTCTATGGAGGGTCAGTTGCTCATACTTTCTGCCTTCAGTGTCTAGCCATGTTTTAGACAGTTTCCACTGCAGTGGCCCCAGGAGGGTGTCCATTTCTAGAGAGTACCTTTCAGCCCCCCATGCCAAAATGTAAAAGAAAAACAACAAGAAATAAAAAAAGCAAAAACCCCAAAACAAACAAGCAGGGAATAAAACAAAAAGAACTTTAAAAAGCCTTCCTTTGCTGCTAGGGCCAGCCTCTTTGTGCTGCCATTTCTGTCACGGCCTGCCCCTTTGTTGCCGATCCTGATCTTGTATCCAAACTTTGGTCATATTGCAGCAACTGGAACTCCAACTGTTGCCTGCACGGCTGCATTGCAGCCTGCTATCACATGTACAGGACCACAGGGCAATGCAAAAATAAATAAATACATAAATAGAAAAAAAAAGAAGGACCTCCTTGCCTCTCTCTGTTTCTGCTGCCTGCATCATGGTTGGCACTGCTTTCATGGCTTGGCTTGCTGCTGCCCTTTGCCCTTTGTCCTTTGCCCATTCCCTGCTGATTTAAGTGGTTCATGCTACCTTTCCTGCCGTATTGCTCTGTGGGTAGTGTGCTATGTATTTTTTGGGCTACTCCTCATCATCATCCTGCTTTGTATCTTTCTGGGCACTTTTCAAAGTTCCATTATTGTACTTATTTGGAGGTCCATGCAGGGGAGCTCAGCTACTGCTATATGCTTGACCGAATAACGGTACTTCTTCTGTCAGAAGGGATGATCATGGAGCACTGATGGAGGAAGAAGACACCCAACAAGCCAGCCTGATAAGCGAATCAACCCTAGCTGTCATGGGGTGACGGACTGCCCACACATCTACCATCCTCCATTACTGTACTTGCCAACTAAGAAACTCTACTTGTTGAAAGGTTGACTTAACACTTAGAGGCCAATATTCAAAAGGGTTTATCCAGTTAGCAGTGTTGAATATCCCCTCTACCCACCTCAGCACTGTATGGAGAGCGCCAGGGTGATCTATAGGTGGGGGCAAGGACAGACCTAGAACTTACTGGTTAGTGGCAATTTTCAGTCTTCTAATTGGATAAGTAGCTGCATAAAGTTAGGTTAGGAAAAAAAACCCTGTCCTTTCTTTGTGCAGTTCAGCTATTCGGAGAGCGGTTGAATATAGCCGATGTCCAGATAGCCGACTGGTCAGCAGTAACACCAGATATTCAGATTCCAGCACTAAATATCCCATTTCAGTTTTGCCTGCATTAACCAGGCACTTTAAAAACACTGACTGCCACAGGCAGGGCTGCTGCAAGGCACCCTAGGCAGGCCCTCCATCCTGTCGCCCCACCCAGTGGCAGTGGCAGCAATGGCTACAAAAATGTGCCAAAGTGCTCACCTTAGGGCTCTGGCACTGCGCCATGGTTTCATTCCTTTAATAGTCGCCACTTCTGCCCCCTTCTGATGCAGACTTCTGGCTTGCATAAATTGGAGAAGGGTGCATGTGATCCATCTGCACAAATGCTGATGTAAGGATGAGGTTGGGAACTACAGGCCAGTTAACCTGACCTCTGTGATGAGTAAATTAATGGAAATTAAAGGATAGTGAGGTTTTTGGAATCTAATGGATTGCAGGATCCGAGGCAGCATGGGTTTACTAAAGGCAGGTCTTGTCTGACAAATCTGATTAATTTATTTGGCTGATGACCAGGCAGTCGGAACAAAGGAGAGCACGAGATGTGGCGTCCTTAGATTTCAGTAAAGTCTTTGACACTCTTCCACACATGTGACTTATAAATAAATTGAGTGCCATAGGGAAGGACCTTAAAGTGACCAACTGGGTTAGAAATTGATTAAGTGGGAGGTGACAACAGGTAAATGGAGCTCATCTTTGCTGGTTTCCCTCTGTGCCATCTCTCTCCCTTTCAGTCTGGTCAGAACTCTGCTGCACGGCCAATCTTCTGCCAGCCCCGATATACTCATCTAACCCCTCTTCTCAAATCACTTCATTGGCTCCCCTTCCATTTCCGTATCCAATTCAAACTTCTCCTTCTGACCTGTAAATGCATTGATTCTTCTGCTCCTCACAACCTTTCCTCTCTTCTCTCTCTCTACAC
This sequence comes from Ichthyophis bannanicus, assembly GCA_033557465.1. Classification (NCBI taxonomy): domain Eukaryota; kingdom Metazoa; phylum Chordata; class Amphibia; order Gymnophiona; family Ichthyophiidae; genus Ichthyophis; species Ichthyophis bannanicus. Next base: position 1,002,023,657 of record CM066031.1, on the reverse strand, counting down.
CCTTCCTCGTGAACTCTACTCTTCCTCTAGCTTACTTCTCTCTTTGCCTTTTTCTTCCGCTGCCAAATTCAGACTTTGATCCTTTCACCTTGCCGCTCCTTAAGCATGTAACAAACTACCTGAATCTGTATGTCAGGTTTCATCTCTCCCCCTTTTCAAATCCATGCTAAAGGCTCACCTCTTTGAAGCAGCTTTGGATCCCAGTCCTTTGTTCTTCTTGTGTCTCCTTACCTTTCTCTATTTGTACCCTTGTTCTCAACTTTTTTACAGTCTGTCTTGATTAGATTGCAAGCTCTAATGAGCAGGGACCATCCTTTATATGTATCAGTACAGCACTGAGTATGCTTTGTAGTGCTTTATAAATGATGAATAGTAGTAGTAGTAGTAGGACATTACCAGTGGTAAGCCACAGGGATCTGTCCTTGGTCTGATTCTTTTTAACATTATTGTAAGTGATATTGCAGAAAGACTGTTGGGTAAAGATTGCCTCTTTGTGGATATGAATCTTCAATAGAGTAGACACACAGGAAAATGTAGATAACATGAGGAAGGATCTAGTGAAACTTGAAGAATGGTCAAGAATTTGGCAGCTGAGATTTTAATGTTATAAAATGCAGGGTCATTCATTTGGGCAGCAAAAATCCATGAGAGAGGTACAGTATAGGGGTGAAGTTCTTCTGTCCGCAAAAGAAGAGAAGGATTTGGGGATGATTGTTTCTGAAGCTCTTAAGGTTGCTAAACAGTTTAAAAAATTGGCAGTGAAAGATAGAAGGATGCTTGGGTGCATAGGGAGAGGAATGGCCAGCAGGAAAAAGATGATAATGCCTCTGTATAAGTCTTTGATGAGACCTCATTCGGAGTATTGTGTGCAATTCTGAAGACCACACCTTCAAAAGGATATAAATAGGATGGAGTCGGTGCAGAGCGTGGCTACTAAAATACTCTGTGATTCTTATCGTAAGGCATATGGAGACACACTTAAAGATCTCAATATGTATACTTTAGAGCTGGGGTCACCAACCTCCAGAGGGCCGCAGGCCGCACAGCCGACTACCGGGAGCCTCGCGGGCTGCACCCCCTTCTCCCAGCCCCCGCGAAAAAAAACAACAAACGCAAAATTATGAAAACAATGGCTGATCACCTTTATTGAATTTAATGAGATGGCTGATGATTCATGCTAGCAGACAAACGCTTAAAGTCCGGCTTCACAGATGACACTGACAGGAGAAGGGACGCTTGCAGGTGGTCGTCGGTGAGCTGCGAGCGCGTGGATACAATGGCGGGAATCCTTGGCGGGCCGCACGTAATGTTAACCGGGGTAGAGCCTCGCGGGCCGCACGAAGGGACCTCGTGGGCCGCATGCGGCCCGCGGGCCGCAGGTTGGTGACCCCTGCTTTAGAGGAAAGGCAGGAGAGGGGTTAGTATGATTGAGATGTTTAAATACCTCTGTGGCATAAATGCACAGGAGGAGAGCCTCTTTCAATGGAAAGAAAACTCTGCAATGAAGGGACATAGGAGGTAGGTGAGGAGGGAACAATTCCAAGAGATATTTCTTTACAGAAAGAATGTCTCCAAGTGAAGGTAGTAGAGATGAGGGCTGTATTGAATTCAAGAAAGCATGAGACAAACACAGAAGACCTCAAAGGGAAAAGAAGGGACTGTAAAATTTAGCAGTTGGTATGGAAGGGCAGACTGGATAGACTATATGGTCTTTATCTGCTGTAATTGTATTGTTTCCATGTAGGTGGTCTGCAGTGCATATGAGGAAATAACCAATGTTTTTTCATGGTTCCTAGATTCCTGCTATGACTCATGTATCCTGACCCACTTTGGCATCTATGAGAGATTCAAAAGTAGAGAAATCACTAGTGGATGGCTGCTAGGTAAGTCCTGATCACCTAGATATGCCCATGCTAGGAGGTCTCAGTGATCCCTGGTAGCTGGAACAATTGGCAAACTCGGCACCATAATAAAAAACAGTGCCGACAAAACAGAAAGCTATCAAATAAACGCACAAAAGTACAGTGCAGTGTAAAATAAGCACAAGTTAACACAGTGTATGAGAAAACCAAATAATCTTTGTCTTTCATTGAAAGCAGTATGACGACATATCAATGTTTTGTACAATTCCACATAAAAACACTATATAAGAATTGCATAGTGTTCCTGTTCAATTAAAAGCAGTTTAACTAAATATCAATTGGGCAATATCACATAAAAATGCTGTTAAGGATATGGTTTCATAATCTTTGATCAATATTTCAAAACGTCTATTGAGCCGTATATATTTATTCTTTGATGTTTCTTTTCTACAATAACCAAATCAAAAACACTGTATAAGAATTTCATAGTGATCCTGTTCATTTCAAAACTGCTCAAGAAGACAAAAGAATGAAGGATGGTGGCAATCAATAGTTCTTTGAAAAGCACAGTGCCGTTCTTCCAGCAAGTTGTTGGTGCATGGTAAATGTTCCGTGACAAGGTCATGTACATTCCACATTGCAATTGGGAAAAGCGGTGTGCCACGACAGTGATAACACTGATGCCCGATATAGTTGTCCTCCCAGTAGTCAATAAGAGATGCCAAATCTTCAAAAAGATAGTCCACCAGCTCTTGAAAACATTGGACAACATCAGCAACGAGCACGAAACTCAGCACCAAAATCATTTTCAAGTGAATGCGAAATCATCTTCATCGCAATATCTGCCAGCTAAATCACATTGTTGAATTTTGCACCACAAACATTACCCAAGATGGAATAAACAGCCTGTAAATGACAGGAACAGCTGTATTGTCGATGAGAACATGTATGGTATATACCTGATAAAATAGTTAAGGAGAGACTTTAAAAGTTCGATCAGCAAATCAGTGACCATTTTCCACCAGCAACTGTAAATTTTCATTTGTACCAAATAGAAACATTGTCTTCAGATCGTTATTCCCAGAATCCCACAGGATGAAATTCTTGCCTCGTGCTGTTGTCTTAAGAGTGTCTGGAATTTCAATTTCTTCAAGTCTTTGAGGATTTGTGTATGGCGGTTGGTGTCGTTTCCATTGTCATTGAATGTTTCACTGTGAAGACGCATATTCTGGATGATAAGTTGCTGCCTCTAGCAAACTTCTGTTAGTAGTATACTGCCGTTTTTCAGTTGATGACACATTGAATACACAACTTGTAAAGCTTCAGTCTCCCCAGGATTTGTTTTCATGACTATGAGTGGATTTGTAACTTTGATTCATCCCTTGCAACCTGTTCTTGCGCATCTCTATGTGCTGCTTCCATCTTTGTTAACTCAGTCTTTTCTATAGTAGTAGCCTTCATGAACAATCATTGTTTTTCCTCTGTGAATTGATTGTTTCCATCCAGTATTCCAGAATGCAAGCATTTCAACTTGAGGTATGATTTCAACATTTAAACTTACCTTCCTGAATATGCATCTTCACAGCAAATCATTCAACTGCAGCGCTGCTTTGTCTGCGCTGGTTTCTGCTGTTGCATCCGCGCCATTTTGTTATGCACTGCATTGTCGACCTGCTCATTTGTCTACATTGTTTTGTTTGAGCATTTCTTGTGTGCTCTTTTGACCGGTCACCGACAAACACAGCCCATGTATGCAGTCTATACCTAGCACATCAAATAACGTACCCTGGCACTAGATTCTAATCTGTTCCTACTCTCTGTCTATACAGGTGATAGAGGCTACTCTCTGAGGAGATGGTTTCTGACCCCTATTGTTGTACTGTACACAGAATATATACTCGTATTCTCCCAACTCTACCTTTTAACCATACTGTAATACCATTCTCATAGCAGACAAACAAGGAAAAGGCAAATCTCAGAAACTCCAAAACTACCCATTGACCACAAAGTGGACGTAGGTATTCTCTTGGATGAGAACATCAATGATTTGCTCAAACTTTTCCTTTAACAAACATAATGATGGATTCAATAACCAAACCAAACAGTGTAAAACATGATCACAAAAACTATCTCATTACATTTCTTCAATTCATTCTCGTGTAATAGTTCTTCCATTATTTCATTAACCCATTTTATGTATGGCATATGAGTCCACCAAATAAGTCAGATGAGCCAACCTGTGTCAATGGGTAGTTTTGGAGTTTCTGAGATTTGCCTTTTCCTTGTTTGTTTTATTTATTTATTTACAGTTCTTATATACTGCGCTCTTTGGTATCAGTACGGTTTACAGATAACAAATTTTGCATCAGAACAATCTTTTGCTTACATTACAACAGGATCAGTAACTTGGAAAGTAACAGGGGTAACTATGTACAAAACGGAAATTTCGAATGTGGACTATTTACAGTTCATGTAGCATGTTGAAAATCGTAGTGGAGACAACATTATGGTTTATGGTCATTTTGGGTGTGCAGAAGGTCTGCTTTGTGTTCTACCAGGGCTATGTTGTTGGAGTGTCAGAGGCTGTGTGGGTGGTATGCGGGATAGGGAGAGGGGGTGTTGGATTAGGGCAGGCGAGGTGCAGGCAGAATAGGTAGTGTTTAAGGGCCTTTCTAAACTGGGTGAGGTCCTTTATTGACCGGATATGAGATGGGAGATTGCTCCAACAGGTCGGAGCGAAGAAAGTGAAGGCCCTATCTCTGGTTACTTGGTTACATTTAGTGTACTCAATTGGTATAGCAAGGGTATTAGCGGCTGCTGACCTTCTTAGCCTGTTTGTGGGAGTGCTAGTAAGGAGTGAAGAGAGGGAAGGGGGGGATAGCCGATTGATTGCTTTAAAAGATAACAATAGTGCCTTGTAGGTGATCCTGGCTTGTAGGGGTAGCCAGTGTAACTCTATGAGTATAGGAGTGATGTGGTCTCTTCTGGAAATACCGTGGAGGATGCGAGCTGCTGTATTCAACGCCAATTGAAGTGGATTGAGGGTGTTCTTAGGAAGACCATGTAGGATGATGTTGGTGTAATCAAAATGTGGTATCACAAGGGATTGGAAGATTGTTCTGAAATCATTTGGGGCAAGTAGAGGTCTTAGGTGTTTTAGTGTTCGTATTTTATTGTAGATGGATTTGACAGTCTGCTTTATGTGATCCTTAAAGGTTAGCTCTTGATCTATGGTGACACCCAGGTAGCGTATCGACGATTTACATGGGAGTTCCGTGTCTCTCAACTTCAATGTTGTGGGGGGAGAGAAGTTCTTATTCCTGGTTACGAATAGGACCTCAGTTTTCTTAAAGTTTATTCGCAGATTCTGGGATAAGAGCCGGTCCGTAATCGCATTGAAGCACTCTATTATTGGGGAGAAGTCGGGGTCCTTGAATCTTATTGGGGTGAATATTAGGACATCATCTGCATAGATCAGACTGGATATATTGAATGCTTGGATGATGTCACAGATCGGTTGCATATATATGTTGAAAAGTAGAGCAGATAAAGAGGATCCTTGAGGTACACCCTGTTGTTGATGGAAAGGATCAGATGTTGAGGATCCTATCCGAACCTGTTGCCAGCGGTTCGTTAGGTAGGATCTACACCATTCCCAAGCCGAACCCTGAACTTTGCTATGAGAATGGTATTACAGTATGGTTAAAACGTAGAGCTGGGAGAATATATATTTGGTGAAGTATCATGATAAAGATCTGGTAACGACCTTTAGTTTTCTAGTTGTACTGTACACAGAGGCAGAGGAGCAGTATAGCATGGCCCACAGACACATTCACTCCATCATTGAGAGGATCTTTGGCACTTAAGAGCCACATCTGCTGCCTCAATCTGTCGGAGGGAGACCTGTTCAGCCCATCCAAGCAAGGCTGACTGAACTGTTAGGCAAGATTAGATGGTCACCTAGGGCAGCAGCTTCTGGGGGGTAGCAAAAAGCAACAGTATTCAGAGCAAAACAATAGATTCTGACATCCACACAAACTCAAAGAGCCATCAGCACATTTTTTTACCTGCAGGGAGAATAGGCCCATATATACATGCAAAGCAAAGTTTAATATTTAGAAGTATGATGTTCTGTTATGCATTTTTTATAGGATTGTGTTTGGAAGGGTGGTATTCAGATGATCATGACTGTTGAGTTTAATTATCAAAATCTCATGGAGGGGGAGAGGGAATAAGTCTGAAGGTTTGCTTAGGGCACTCACTACCTTACACCAGTCCTAGGACTGGCCTTGTATCCAAGGTCTGTCAGATATTCATGGTCTCCTGCCTGCTCCACAATCTGGCATGGAAGCGGTGACAACCTGGGCAAAAGAACACAGACCATCCACACCAGCTGGGCCTGATTGCAAGAGAAGATCTCATACATAGGCATTTCATGTGAAGGTAGATGTTTTATTGGTCAAACTGAAAGTATGTACATGGAAGTGTCTTATCCACCACCATCCCCCTCACCCCCCTGGCCACCCCCCTCACCTCCTATCCCCATCTCTGCCCCATCCACCCCCCATCACCAGCCCAGTGCAACACCCCCTACCGCCCATTACCAGCCCAGTGGCACAACCCCAACCCCTTCCCCCCTCCAGCAGTGCTTTCCCTTTCAATCCAGCATCCAGCAGCAGCCCTCCACCCTTTACCATCCCCGCCACTGCACCAGACCTCTGCCCTTCCCATCTCAGGGTGCACATAGTAGAATGACAAAGTCATTTTTTACACATCCCCTCCCCTATTGCCTGCCCCTCTGCTCTTTCCCACCCACTCCCTGCTCCCGACCCTCAGTATATTGCTGTAATTGGTATGCTGGAGGATATCTCACGTCTCTCTGAGCCCAGAGCAAAGGGTAGCTTCATGGAAGAAGGGGAATTGGAGGGACTCCTCCCCTTTCTATGGGTCCAAAATTTGGTAAGAGAGTAGTGTATTCTGGACAGGCAACTGCTCTGATATGCTGGAGAACATAGTTGCTGTTGAACCCTTTCTCTCAACGCTTTGACCCGGTGAAAAGCGGGATATAAATACAGTTAAATAAATAAATTAAACAAATAAATAAATAGGGCCTGCCCTCCTTCAATGAACCTGGATTCTTTTAGTTAATTATCTGAAACCTTCTAACAGGAAGGAAAAGAACAAGAGACACAATTATTTAATTATTATTCCAGAGCTCTGCAAGGAAGGATCAGGGAGCCGAAGTAGGCCTTTCCATCTGAGTTCCTTCAAAGATTTCTTAGCCAGAGATCCAGCATTTATTGAGAATTATCAGCGGACACAGTTAATTTTTAATTAACATTTGGTGATATTCATATTACAAAATTTCAAGTCTAGAATAGAATCTGCTGATATCTTTGCCAAGCAACATGAGAAAGCAGAAGTTACAAGGTTATGACTATATTCACTAGACACAGCAGGTGTCGCTATATTTCTTCCATGAAACAAAAGCTGATTAGTTACACTTGTAATATTTGCTGAATTTCTGTTATTTATTCAAGCTTTGTTTAATTTCCAGTTATATGTTGACCTAAGGTCTAATTCTCGGAAAGTTCATGTTGACCTAGTTATTAACTTTCAACCTATCATCTTGCAGGATGAAAGGGGAAGCACTGTCTGTAACCATTGATTTTTAGAGAAGCTGGCCTGTGACACAATAACTATGTACACAGGTCTGTTAGCTAATTCTCTGATGCAATTGCTAACAGTAACCCTTACAAAGGAACAATCTAGCAGAGAAAAACTCTTTAATTTTGCAGTTTAGCTTGTAAATTACAAAAAGCATATATTTTGCCTATAGCTACCCTGTTTCCCCGAAAATAAGACCTACCCGAAAATAAGCCCTAGCACGTTTTTCTGTGATTTTCGTAATATAAGCCCTACCCCGAAAATAAGCCCTAGTGAAGATCATCGACGGACTGACAGATTCGGTACCTGGGGGGAGGGTCCCACCAGGGAGGAGCTTTCCTCCTGCTCCACTCCCCGATGCCGATCGGCTGCTGGTGCTGTGCTGCGCTGCGGGCTTCTTCTCTCCAAAGGGCTGTCTTTCAGTTGTTGCTGCTGTTGTGCTGATTGGCTTCGGCGGGAGGACCAGGGAGGAGCTTTCCTCCTGCTCCACTCCCCAACGCCGATCGGCTGCCTGTGCTGCGCTGCGGGCCTCTTCTCTCCAAGGGGCTGTCTTTCAGTTGTTGCTGTGGATTGTTGTATATGAAAAAAAAAAAATAAGCCCTACCCCGAAAATAAGCCCTAGTGAATCTTTTGGAGCAAAAATAAATATAAGACCCGGTCTTATTTTCGGGGAAACACGGGTAGCTAACTTTACAGTCCTGTTTCATGACTTTCTGTACCATCACTGTCCGTACCTATGTCCAGTATTCCATATGTGCATTCACTGTCACTGTCACTTCCTACCTCTAAATCCAAATTGCCATAGACAGGGTGATCCATAGTTGTATAAGTTACTTTATTACATGACAACTCATCAATTTCTTTTATAGTCTCCAGCTTAGTTTTGAGGCCTGGGTTAAGTCGTCCTTTTCCACAGTTGCATTGAAAAGTGGAGGTGCCCTCCTCTTTTGTGTCACATGAGTAGGCTTGGAGGCTGGGGATGCAGACAGCACTGCAGCAGTTGGAAGAGCTGCTGGTGGGGGCCAATGTGCAATGGTGGATGAAATGGCTCAAGTCTCTGCTTATTTCCTGGACCTCATCAGTTAAGGCCCCTTACACCTCCTGGTATCTTTCTTCAAGGTACAAATGGCACTCCTTGATGGTCTGCAATCTCCTCAGCAGCTATTGATTCTGCTTCAGCATCCATTCCCCACACTGCAGCATCTGATGATTCTGCTGACCGATGTGAGGTTCTTCAGGTCCATGTTTGCTGGTATGCCCTCTACATTGTCTTGGCCATCACTGGGGGAGATAGCAGTGGAAGCTGGATGTCACCTCTCTCTACATCCTCTTTGCCCTCCACCTGGTCATTAGCATGGCCCTCCATCTCCATGTCCTCTGTCTGCACACCTGCTCCTCCACCTCGGCTCATGTGCCACCCTTTTCCCTGACTGCCACAGAATGTGTTGAGGGCCTCTCTCCTTGATGTCAGTGCTGCTGCTCTCCTGTGGCTCTCCACCTGTGCACTGTATGTAAAAAATATTAACGCTATAGAATTACAGGACTTAAAAGGGAGCGAGTAGACACTCTGAATTAAACTAGAAAGAGAAAACAGGAAATTCATTTGCATTGGTGTGATATATAGATCTCCTTCACAGGGAGAAGTGAACATAGATTTAATAGAAGACATACACAGTATTGCCATACAGGAGAAGTGCTACTGATAGGGGATTTCAATGTGCCGGATATTGACTGGCACATCCCTGCTGCAGTGTCATCTAGAAGCAAGGAGATCCTGGACTCTCTACAGGGGAGAATTATTTTGGCAACTGGTAACAGAACCCACACGTGAAGGGGCCATACTGGACTTGGCACTTACCAATGGAGAAAGTGTTTCTGATGTTATAGTGGGAGATCATATTACATCCAGTGATCACCAGATGGTGTGGTTCAGTATTAGGAATAGGGCCGATATATTTCCATTCAAAAGTGAAGGTCTTAGAGTTTAGAAAAATTAGCTTTGCCAAGATGGCATAATACCTCAAAGAGTCATTAGCAGGATGGGAACAGCTGGGGGGATGTAGAAAACCTATGGGAAAAACTGAAAGGAGATATTTTAAGGGCAACAAACCTTTTTGTTATAAAGGTGTATAAATGTAAAAGGAAAAGGAGGCCACTATGATTCTCCAAAGAAGTAGCTGAAAAAGTGAAGGAAAATAGGGTGGGCTTCATAAAACACAAGAGATTACAGAGAGAGGAAGACAAGCATAAATATTTGGAAAAAGTTAGAGAAGATAGCAAAGTAGTCAGGAATGCAAAGTTCCAAAAAGAAGAAGAGATAGTCATTGGAACAAAATGGGGGGACAGGACATTTTTCAGATATGTTGGCAAGAAGAGGAAGTACAAAAGTGGTGTTGTCAGACTCAAGGGGAAAGGGGAGGAATATTTAGAAGCTGATAAGGATAAAGCAGAATTGCTTAACAAATATTTTTGTTCTGTATTCACAGAGGAAGGGTCAGAAGCAGGACCTCAGAAAACACCAACAAATAGGATTGGAAGTGAAGGGGATCTTGAATGATTTTCAGAAGATTGTGTTCATGAGGAACTAGCTAAACTAAAAGTAGACAAAGCAATGGAGCCAGATGGGATACATCTGAGAAGGAACTTGGGGATGTTCTAGGGTCTTCAATGACTGACCTTCTTAATGCTTTTTTAGGGTCAGGAGTGGTCCCAGAGGACTGGAGTAAAAGCACATTTAATCCCTTTACACAAAAGTGGATGTATGGTGTCAAGGCCCCCCTGGTGGCTAGGCGAATGCCTAGGTGTAATGGGGGTACCTTGAACGTCCTTCTTAGTAAACTGGAACCCAGTACTATGGCTTCTTCGCAATGTAGTTGTGTCACAAAGATTATAGCCGAGATTTGAAGGTCACAGGAAAATTTCTTTATTTGAAAATAAAGCTCTACATAACCAATTGAACTCTTTGGCTAGAAGTTTAGGTACTACAAAACAAAACTCAGGATACTTCTCCATTCAAAAAGAACTTAAGCCTTGATACATAGTCCATACCTTGACTTTGCTTCTGTGGCTTAACTTAAACAACGTGTCTCACAAATCATTCTTTTACAAACAGGTTCTGGTCCCAGGTCTCCAAGTTATGCAGCACAACACTCAACTGTTTCTCTCACATGTTTTGCAGCATCTTAACTTCCTGGTTACCCACTGTTTAAAATCTTCTGACATTCTTTTCCAAACTTCCTTTCACTCTTTAGTTTTCCCAGACATTCATTAACTTCTTGGAGCTTATCAGATCAGCTCTCATTAATGCATAAATAAAAGGCATGAGTTTCAGCAGAGAAAGTACTTCCTTTAAAAAACTTCTGGGTTTTCCTAATTACTTTTAAAAACCCCTCAGTTTCTTATTTTTGACTAGAACAGAAAGAGCATTCCATCTCCATATCAGAATAATCATTCTCTACCCCATTGATTTCTATTTCCATTTTCTCTTCACCGGGTTCCTTCAATAACGTGTTATCCACAGCATCTGCCTGGGAAGGCTTCAGCTGCTTCAACACTCTCAACAGCTGCTCCCACTGAGACTCTTCTCTACTTGAGGCTATGGGGGAAGGGCATGACAAAGCTTTCTTGTTCAATAACTTTTTAACAGCTTGCAATGGGCTCACCTTTCTAGCAGCAACGTGTCTCCTTTCAGACCCTGCCACAGGTGTTAGCTTGCTTTCTGGTCCTTCCAGGGATATTCCTCTCTCCTGCTTCTCAACAGTACCTTGCTTAGAACAGGCTCTCCAGGGCTCCACCTTAGCTGCAGACTTACTGCCAGCTGAACTGTGTTCTGGGCTCGAGCTGTCTCTGTACTGCTTGCAATAGGATTCCCCCTTGAGGCTTCCAGCGAGAGATTTGTCCCTCAGCCCTGTCCTTTGAGTCTCCTTACTTCTAGTACTCTCAGGAGTCTCTTGGCCAGTCCACCACCTCCTAGAGAATATCTCCTCTTCAGAAGATTCCTCTCCAGGACTTGCCTCTGACCTTTCTTCCGGCCTTATCTCAGACCTCTTCCTGGATCTCTCCCCAGGTCTCTGCTGAGTGCTTTGCCGGGACTCTGGCTGGGACCTTCTCTCAGGCCTCTTCCTGGAACTTTCCTTCTCTTTGGAACTAGAGTTCCTCCATTCAGTTTCCTCGCTCCTCCCTTCACTCTCCTCACTTCCACCTCCTCTTGCTATAGCTTCTCTCTGCTTAAATATTTGGGGCTGTCCTATAGCTCTAGACTCCGCCCCCAAACCTCTCCCGTCACCTCCCTTGGTTTCCTTGGAGATTGGGTGTGTCTCCAGTTCTACACTTCTGTGTAGGGAGTTTTTTTCTTTGTTTAGAGTTTTAACCCCTGCTGTGCCTGCAGTTCTCTTGGGCTCAGGGAAAAAGGACTGTTTTTTCCCCTTTTCTTTACACTCTAAACCTGCTTCGCCACCACATAACCCCCCCCCCCCCTTAAGATATTCCGGGCTGGCGGTTTTTCCTCCGCACAGCACAGAATTCTTGAAAGGGCATCAGCGTTAATGTGTAACCTTCCCGCCCTGTGCTCAATATGGAAATCGTATGCCTGTAGGGCCATGTACCATCTTGTGAGGCGAGGGTTATGGTCTTTCATGCTGCTCAACCATTTTAATGGTGCATGGTCCTTAACTAAAAGGAACCTACGGCCAGTTAAATAAAACCTGAGTGCCTCTACGGCCCAACGGATGGCCAGGCATTCCCTCTCGACCGTGGAATATTTTTGTTCTGCGGGTGCCAGTTTCCTACTTAAAAACATTACTGGGTGCTCTACCCCTTCTTGTTTTTGTGTTAGGACAGCGCCCAACCCTGTCTCCAATGCATCCGTCTGTAGTATGAAAGACTTATTAAAGTCCACCCCTCTTAAGACTGGCGCTGAACATAACCGTTCCTTTAGCTGCTCAAATGCTTGCTCTGCCATTGATGACCATCTTACTTGATTTGGCGCATTCTTTTTGAGCATGTCAGTGAGGGGCGCACTTTCCGTCGCGAAATGGGGTATAAATCTTCGATTGTACCCTATCAAGCCTAAAAAGCTGCGTACCTGCTTTTTGTTTACCGGCTTCGGAAAGTCCCTCACACTTTTCACTTTATCAATTAGGGGCTTCACTACCCCCTGTCCCACTATGTGACCCAGGTATTTCACCTCCCTCCCCCCAAACAGGCATTTGGTAGGGTTTAAGGTGATATCTGCCTTCCTCATTACCTCCAATACAACAGCAATATGGGCCAAATGTTGGTCCCAACTATTACTGTGAATGACCACGTCGTCCATATAGGCTATGGCATACTGGCGATGTGGGCGTAGGGTAATGTCTATTAACCTTTGACACGTGGCCGCCGCCCCATGTAGCCCAAAGGGCATGCGGTGGAATTGATACAGACCTATAGGGGTACTGAAGGCAGTTTTTTGGTGAGATTCCTGTGTAAGGGGAATCTGCCAGTACCCCTTAGACATGTCTAATGTGGTGAGGTAAGCGGCTTGGCCTAGCTGGTCTAGTAATTCTTCAATCCTGGGCATAGGATAAGTGTCGAACCTAGAAATGGCATTAATCTTTCGGAAATCGATACAAAATCGTATCATTCTGTCAGGCTTTGGAACCATCACTATCGGGCTATTCCATGCACTTACTGACTCTTCTATTATGCCCATTTCTAACATTTCACGTACCTGACTAATGACCTCTCGCTGTTTTGCTTCCGGTAATCTATACGGCCTTTGCCGTATTACCTCCCCCTGAGGGGTTATCACTTCGTGGGCTACAAGTTTTGTCTCTCCGGGTACAGGAGTTAAAACATCAGGAAACCTTTGCAGCAACTTTAACAGGGCCTGCTGCTGATGCCACGAAAGTTCCTCCCCTACCCTCGGAAGGGGTTTAGCCTTACAATCAGCTAGCTGAGGACCAAGGTCCACCTCTGCCTTCTCCTCCCCACTAGTAGCTGACAAACCTTTTATTTCTGCCCGGCCAGTAGAACCAAAACTCCCTGATCCCCTTACCGTAGCGTTTAGCTCCATAACCTCTTCTACGGGAGGAAACCCAACCCTCTCTAGAATAAGCTGAGCTATTCTGTCACCTGTGTTCACCTTAAAGTCTGTTTTTGCAAAATTAAGTAACAAGACTTTGATGGCTCCTCGGAAGTCAGGGTCTATGACCCCTGCCCCTACATCGATAGAGTTTTTTACAGCTAGGCCGGAGCGTGGAGCAATTCGGCCGTAGCATCCGGGAGGTATCTCTATCTGTAACCCTGTCTCCACCAATGCTCTCCCTTGCCTGGGGATACTGATATCCTCTGCACTATGGAGATCGAACCCTGCCGCTTGTTCTGACGCGCGTTTTGGTATTTTTGCATTTGGAGTGGTGCGACAACATTTTAATACAAACTTGGGTTTTCTGTCGTGGTCTTGTTTTTGGGCTGTCCTCCTATTCTGCTTCTTGTGAGAACTCTCAAACAATGGGGCAGACATTACCTTGGACCTTGCCTTTGGCTTGCGAGAGGATGTGAACTGTCTCTCCTTACTTTCCCCTCTCTCCTGTCCAGGCTTATCTTTTGGAGGGGTTATCAGCCCTTCATGTGTGGGCAAACCGCACATAGGATCACTCAATGGATCCTGTTCTTCAGTCTTAGCCTTGGTATGGGCCCTAGTAGATACTAAACCTGTCTTGAACCCCAAACCCTTAGCCAGACCTCGTTTAAACTGAGGCCAGTCTCTCCCTAAAACTAGTGCATATGGAAGTTTTGGGATTATGGCTACAGTAATGCTCCTTTTCAAGCCTAGGCCTTTCACCTTCACTGTATATAAGGGGTAAGATGACACTGCACCATGCACGCATCTGATTCTTATATTCCCCTCCGAGTGTTGTCCCCTGTGACCTCCCCTGGCTTGTATTTCTGCCCAAAGCTGCTGTGAAACCATGGATTGGTCAGCGCCGGAGTCTAATAGGGCTTCTACTGGGATGTCCTCTACCTCTACCGACAATAAGAACCCCTCTCCAGTCGCATTGGATTGGGTGGTCACTAATACTGTCTTGGCTCGACAATCCTTCCTCAGATGTCCCTTAACTCCGCAAGTAAAACACTTCCTTTGATCATATCCTGTTCTTCCTAGGGATTTACCTTGAGTAATTTCCCCCAGCATTGTCTTGCTCTCCTTACGACTGCTTGGCACAAATCACCCCCCTTCATTTGGCCAACAACACGGGCTTCCAAGAAGCGCTCTGCCAATGAAGTTGCGTCTTTTGTGTTTTTGCAATCCTGTAGAATCAGGAAAGACCGCATTTCTTGTGGCACAGCTTCAATAAACTGTTCAAGGGCAATAGTGTCTAAAATGGAGTCAACCGTTTTCCCTTCTGGCATTAACCATTTACACATCAGTGTTTTGATACGTTGACACAAAGCGCGTGGTGTCTCACCCTGACTTAGTTTACATGCACGAAAAAGACGGCGGTAGACCATTGGGGTCAATCCCAATCGATCTCTCACGGCCCTTTTTACTTCCTTGGTTTCCTTGGAGAATGGGTGTGTCTCCAGTTCTACACTTCTGTGTAGGGAGTATTTTTCTTTGTTTAGAGTTTTAACCCCTGCTGTGCCTGCAGTTCTCTTGGGCTCAGGGAAAAACGACTGTTTTTTCCCCTTTTCTTTACACTCTAAACCTGCTTCGCCACCACAATGGTTGAGGTTGAGAACTACAGGCTGGTTAGTCTAACATCTATGGTAAGTAAATTAATGGAAACGCTGCTGAAACAGAGGATAGTGAGATTTCTGGAGTCCAGTGGATTTCAGGATCTGGGGCAGCATCAGTTTACCAGAGAGAGGTCTTGTCAGACAAATATGATTGATCTCTTTGACTAGTCGATCAGAGAGTTGGATCAAGGGAGAGCCCTAGATGTGGTGTATTTGGATTTCAGTAAAGCCTTTGACATTGTTCTGCACAGGTGACTTATAAATAAATTGAGCACATAAGAACATAAGATATGCCATACTGGGTCAGACCAAGGTCCATCAAGCCCAGTATCCTGTTTCCAACAGTGGCCAATCAAGGTCATAAGTACCTAGTAGTTTCCCCAAAAGACACAGGTTCCTCAATGCTTGTATTGGGTCAAGCAGTGATATCCCGGGTCCCTTTTAATAATGGTTTATGGACCTTTCCTCCAGGAACTTGTCCAAACCTTTTTTAAACCCAGCTACACTAACAGCTTTGACTACATCCTCCAGTAACAAATTCCAGAGTTTGATTACATGGTGAGTGAAAAAATATTTTCTCTTATTAGTCTTAAATAGGTTACTCTGTAGCTTCATTGCATGTCCCGTAGTCTTTTTATATTCTGAAGACGTAAACAACCGATCTACATTTACCCGTTCCACTCCATTCATTAATTTATAGACCTCTATCATATCTCCCCCCAGCCGTGTCTTTTCCAAGTTGAAGAGCCGTAACCTATTTAGCCTCTCTTCATAGGAGTATCCTTCCATCCCCTTTACCATTTTGGTGGCTCTTCTCTGCACCTTTTCTAATAATGCTATATGCTTTTTAAGATACAGCAACCAGAACTGCACAGAATATTCAAGGTGCGGTCGCACCATGGAACGATACAGAGGCATTATAATATCCTTTGTTTTATTTTTCATTCCTTTCCTTATGATACCTAAAGTGACTGACTGAGTTAAAAATTGGTTGAGTGGGAGGTGACAAAGTGTACAGGTTAATGGAGCTCACTCTGAGGAGAAGGAGGTTACCAGTGGGGTGCCGCAGGGATCTGTCTTTGGTCTGATTCTTTTTAGTTAGTGATATTGCGGAAGAGCTGTCGGGTAAGGTTTGCCTTTTTGTGGATGATAGCAAGATCTGCAATACAGTAAGCACCTCGGAAGGAATAGATAATGTGAGAAGGGATCTAGCTAAGCTTGAAGAATGGTCTAGAATTTGGTAGCTGTGATTTAGTGCTAAAAAATGCAGGGTCATGCATCTGGGCTTAAAAACTCCAAGGGGGTGGTACAGTGTAGGGGGCAAAGTACTTTTGTCCACGAATGAAGAGTGGGACCTGGGCTGATTGTTTCTGATGATCTTAAAGTGGCTAAACAGGTAGAAAAGGTGACAGTGAAAGCCTTGAGTGCATAAGGAGAGGAGTGGCCAGTAGAAAAAGAGGTGATAGTGCCTCTGTATAAGTCTCTGGTGCAACCTCATTTGGAATATTGTGTGCAGTTCTGGAGACTGCACCTTCAAAAGGATTCAAACAGGCTGGAGTTGATGCAGAGGGTGGCTGCTAAAATAGTCAGTGGTCTTCGTTATAAAGCATATGGAGACAGACTTAAAGATCTTAAGATGTATATGTTAGAGGAAAGGTGGGATAGAGAAGATATGGTAGAGACGTTTAAATACTTCTGTGGCATAAATGCAGAAGAGGAGAGCCTCTTTTATTTGAAAGTAAGCTCTGCAATGAGGGGGCATAGGATGAGGGTGAAAGGGGACAGACTCAGGAGTAATATGCGGAAATATTTCTTTATGGCAAGAATGGTAGATGCGTGGAATAGTCTCCCAGTAGAGGTAGTAGAGACGAGGAAAGTATCTGAATTCAAGAAAGCATGGGGCAAACACAGAAGATCTCTAAAGGGAAAAAAGAGATTATATGTAGTATTTGATATGGAAGGGCAGACTAGATAGGCCATTTGGGGTTTTTTCTGCTGACTTGTTTCTATGTTTCTCATATGTGCATTGCCACAAAGATATGCTTTCTGGTCCAGATATGCACAATGTGTGACTGAGAATGGCATTCTCAATGGTGCCCAGGGCCCCTGTTGCCATCCTTATTGCCACCACCATGGAAAGGAGCCAAAACTGTACTCTCCAATGCCACAAACTCCCCAGTTAATACTGACAGAGGGTGCCACCAGGGTGGAGGGTGGGGAGGTGTTCTATGCAACATCCCATTATCTCACACACACCGAGGCACATGCAACAAAAGTTGACTGTACTAAGCTAGAAATGCACCCTGTGCAATTCATAAACCCTGCCTCCCCAGCCACATGCAGGAACTCACTCTTATTGGGCTTCCTGGAAGCCCAATGATGATGTCAGCACCCCTTCCATAATTGCACCCCTGTGTGGTCGCACTGCTCACACAGCCCTGGTGGCCCCAAACCAAGGCTGATGATCCACACTGCAGAGGGCCAAGCAAGTGGGGAAACCACTGTTGGTCAAGAGGCTGGTGATGAGTCTGCTGCAGGGCACAGGAATGGGGCCTACTTCTAACATTCATGAATACTACTCTCCAACCCTCACAGCAGCCCTCTCCAACCCTGGAACATTGCCCTCTTTGTCCCACCAAGTATCCTTCCAAATTAGTTACTGTACCATTAATAGTTATAGGGTGCTGTCTAAAGACTAGCCTGACCACTGGGGCATATCAATCTGGGTCACTACCTCAGCATACACAGTGCTAAATAGAGGGGATGTAGCCAGGGCGGCAACCAGACCATCGCATTAGAATGTAAGAACTATCAGACTGGGTCAGATGAAAGGTCCATCAAGAACAGTGTCTTGTTTCCAACAGAAGCCAATCCAGGTCCCAAGTACCTGGCATACCCCAAAGGTAGCCAGTTCCCTGCTGCTTACCTCCAAGGAAAAGCAGTGTTTTTCTCTCGGTCTATCTTAGCAGTTTATGGACATTCCCTACAGGAATTTGTCCAGACCTTTTTTAAACCCAGCTACACTAACTGCTTTTTACCACATCTCTTAGCAATGAGCCCCAAAGCTTAATCTTACATCAAGAGAAAAATTACTTTTTCCTGTTTTTAATATACTACTTTGTAGCTTCATTACATGTCCCCTAATCCTTGTATTTATGAAAGAGTAAACAATAGATTTGCGTTTACTCATTCTATTCCACTCAGTATTTTATAGACCTCTGTCATATCTCCCCTCAGCCGTCTTTTTCAAACTGAAGAGTTCTAACCTTTTTAGTCTTTCCTCACAGGAGAGCTGTTCCATCACCTTTATCATTTCGGTCACACTTCTCTATATCTTTTCTAATGCTGCTATATCTTTTTTGAGATGCAGAGACCAGAATTGCACACAATACTCGATATTTTACAGCCCTGCTGGGAGGTGAGGCCACACCGCAGCATGACAGTAAAACACCTTTGGGGAGTGGAGCCCACCTCTCTTCCGCTGCATATACCACTGGAAAGGCATGAAGCAGACACTCTCACCATGAGTGAAGGCAGCGAGGTTAGGGGGATTGGTGACTGCATACCCCAACAACAGAGCTAGGTGCAGGGAAGGTCTTATCAATAGGTGGTGCAGAGAAAAGTGGGAAGGGAATGCAAGGTGTGCTAGAAATACCTACTGTGTTTTTGTAAGGCTCGTGAGGAGTCTAGCTTTTCCATTCCTCTCACTATAAAGGGAAAAGATACCTTTTGAAGTCTACTACATCTTGTGGATTAGACTAGGTAGTATATGGTATTTTTTGCCCTTGTGGATTGTTGTATGTGGGAAAAACTGCTCGTTCTTTTCGGAATCGATTAAGTGTTTAGGCACTGGTGACTTCCTTACAGTTGATTGGTTAGTGGTTGAAGAAGTGGGAGTTCCCTTAGATATTTATGCGCCTGCGCGGCGTTTTTAGAATGTATGCTGGGATGTTTCTGGCTGAACGGATGGCGACATACGAGAATGTAGTTAAATAACCCTGTTTGGTGAGAAAGACCCGATATCAGATATTTAAAGGTGGTGGCTTTTAGACTGTGATACGAATGCTAAGCAGTTGTTTTTATTTTTAGTTAAATCCTCCTGAGACAGCTGGATGCGAAACGCTGAAGGGACGTCTAAGCGGGCGGTGGGGTTAGCTCACCTGGATTAACTGGTGGAGTCAAATGCCATACAAGGATGCTTTAATGAAAAAATATTGAAGAACTATTGAAGAATTATCATATGAGGATGAAATGAAGAAGATGTGTGAAGAGATATTCTTTGTTATTATGTTTTGAATTGTGTGGTATTGTGATTGATTCTATCATTGTGTTTTTTAAAGGGAAAGGTCTCAGCAAATCGTTGATGTATTGTCAAGGAAGATGCTTATGGTTGATTGGTAGCCTTGTAGATTCTGAGATTTACCGTTTCCCTGATTATTTGCTATGTGAATGGTATTACAGTGTGGTTAATGAGTGGAGCTAGAGAAATATATTTATTTGGTGAAGTATCATTGAAAGGCTCTGGTAATGACCTATAGTTTCTGGTTGTATGGTATAGAAGTGGGACTGCCACTTCCACTTCTACTATTACTTATGTTTATAGCGCTACTAGGCATACGCAGTGTTGTGTAAGTACACAAAAAGACAGTCCCTGCTCCACAGAGGTTACAATCTGCTAAGACAAACAAAAAGAACACCAAGGGGCTAGGGAATGCTTAGGGAAATGATTAAAATGCAACTGGGTGAAGACAGCAGAGACCAGGATCCAAAAGCAGCCTCATAGAAATTAGTTTTTAGCCTGGATTTTAATAGGACCAGAGGTGGAGCCTGACATACTGACTCAGCTAGTCTGTTCCAGGCATACAGTATTGCAAGGTGGAAGGAATGGAGTCTGGAGTTGGCAGTAGGAGAGAAGGGCACTGATGAAAGTGATTTTCTTGATGAGAGGAGTTGTTGTGAAGTAAGGCGATGCAGAGTAAATGCATTTGTAGGTCAGAAGGAGAAGTTTGAACTGTATGTGGAAATGGACAGGGAGCCAATGAAGTGACTTTAGAAGAAGAGTTACATGAACATAGCAACAATGGCAGAAGATTAGTTGAGCAGCGGAATTTTGAACAGATTGAAGGGAAGATAGATGATTTAGTGGGAGTCTAGTGAGAAGCAAGTTATAATAGTCTAGATGGGAGGTGAAGAGGGAGTGGATAAGGGTCTTCATATGTGTTCTGAGTGGAAAGGCCAAATTTTGCTGATGTTATAGAGAAAGAAATGGCAGGTTTTTGCTATCTGTTGGATATGTGCAGTGAGTGAGCGTGAAGAGTCAAAGACGACCCAAGGTTGTGAGCTGAAGAGACAGGAAGGATGACAGTGTTAACCACAGAAATAGAGAAGGGAGAAAGGAGGGCAGTCAGTTTAGAGTGAAAGTTAGAAGCTCTGTCTTGGCCATGTTCAGTTTCAGACAGTGGCAGGACATCCAGGCAGCGATATCAGGAGAGCAGGCTGAAATTTGGGTCTGGATTCCTGGAGAGGTTTCAAGGGTAGAGAGGTAAATCTCAGAGTCATCAGCAGATATATGGTTCTGAAAAATATGGGAGGAGATCAGGGTGTAGAGAGAAGAGGTCCTGAGGTACACCAACTGAAAGCAGAATAGCAGTGGAGAAGGATCCACTAGAGCAGTGGTTCTCAACCCAGTCCTCTGGTACCCTTAGTCCAGTTGGGTTTTCAGGGTATCCACAATGAAAATGCATGGAATAGATCTGCATACAATGGAAGCAGTGCAGGCAGATCTATCTCATGCATATTCATTGTGGATATCCTGAAAACCTGACTGGCCTGGGGGTACCAGAGGACTAGGTTGAGAACCACTGCACTAGAGAATACGTTGAAAGTGTGATGCACTTTCCCATGGTCACAGCAGGGTGGAGGAGACTGGGATATGACAACATGGCTAAGCAGTAGAAACTGTGTACAGGTTGGGAACACCGTATCTGGCCACATGCAGGCATAGACTGGCATGGGCAATGGCTGGCATTGTACCCCATTTCTATGTGGGGCATTCTTATACCCTATAACACAATGCCATTTTATACATGGTTTATTCTGAAATGACCCACAAGTGTATGGGGGATAACCATGTGTAATGGCCATTTTACAAGTGGTTAAAGCCTGTGCATCTAACCTACACACGGCTGATTGCAAAATTGCTAGCTCATGGCTGGTAATGGTGTTGAGACCTCTGCTGCCTAAGTGGTCCCCCATGTATTTGTAGAAGTTCCATGAAGAGCAGTGGCTCAGTTAAAGGCACACATGTATGAGGAGTGCACTCTGGTTGCCTTGGGCTGATTGTTGACCTAAATTTGTCTCACCTGCATGTATCCACCAGAAGCTGCCTCCTCCCGAAGGTTTGGTTTTGGGTTGAGGCAGGATGAAGGGATGTTTGGTGAGATGGCTATGTGTTTTCCTCTGTTGGAAGGTATATGTTAACTTGCTAACTATGTTTTTTCCCTCCTGCAGATGACATGGTCTGATTGGGGAGAGAGGCCTTCAAGACAGGGGCAGGTGGGGAAGGGATTTTACATGCTTTTATCATTGTAGATATATACTCACTAGAGCCCCACAGCCCATTTTAACATGTACATAGGGCCAAGAGGCTAGAGTTTTTAAGTATGTTTTATTCTGTACATTGGATATTTATTGGGCCCTACTTCCCACTTTAATTTGTACATAGGAGCAAGGGGCCAGAGCTTTTGCATTGTGGCCTGAATAGTACAGTGTATGATGTGCATTTATATCACACTTCAAGATGTACCCATTGAAGTTTGCTCAGTATGGTTCCACTGTGACCACACCCTTAATGCATCAGTGTATCCTACAGTGACCTCTGGGAGCCATCTCCACTTCTTTTTGTGTGCCTTTAAGGTAAACTGTGTGGTGGCCTTCCACCAGCATTATATGATGATGTAGCCCTGTGGTTCCCAATCCAGACCTCGGGTACCCCAAGGCCAGTCAAGTTTTCAGGGTATCCACAATGAATATGCATGAGATAGATCTGCATACAATGGAAACAGTGCATGCAGATCTATCTCATGAATATTCATTGTGAATAGCCTGAAAGCCTGACTGGCCTCGGGGTTCCCGAGGACTGGGTTGGGAACCACTGATGTAGCCCTTTACATATCATGTGGTACCATGGCCTACCAGATGTGGCAGCACTCTCTCAAGGTCAGAGCAGGGCAGAGGAAGCTGGTGCTATTTCAGCATGGCCAAGCAGTAAAAGCTCTGTACAGTTTGAGGACACCATATCTGCCACATGCAGGCATGGGCTGACATGAGCAATAGCTAGCATTTTACCTCTTTGTTATGTGGGGGATTCTTGTACCCCCTACAACACAGTGCTCTGGAGACATGATGTGCAACATCATGCATATCGTATGCAGGGGTGGGTGATAGAAAGCCTCCATGACACCCTGTCTGCTGGCCTGTGCCCTTGCATAGTCTAGCTAATGATAGCAGGAACCCCATGGCTGAAGAAATTGGGCTGTTTTTGTTAGTAACATACATAGTAAGATAGTAAATGACGGCAGATAAAGACCAGTATGGTCCATCTAGTCTGCCCAGTAAGATGGCAGGAGTAGGTGCCACTCTGTGCAGGCCATCCCTCCCCATGTCTTTGTTTAGGAGTGAACCCACCGCTCCGTGCAGGACACCCCTATTTGTTGAGAAGTTAGATGGTTCAGTTTATTTTGATTTTATTCTGTTGCTATAAATGGATCCATTATGTCTGTCCCATGCCATTTTGAATTCTGTCACTGTATTTGCCCCCACCACCTCCATCGGGATGGCATTCCAAGCATCCACCACCCTCTCAATGAAAAAGTATTTCCTGACATTGCCCCTCCAATTTACCACCTTGCAGCTTCATGTTATGCCTTCTCGTTTTACAGCTTCCCCGTCTTTGGAAGAGGTTTGTTTGTTCATTATTTCTCTTTAAGTATTTAAAGGTCTGAATCATATCTCTCCTATCCCTCCTCTCCTCCAAAGTGTACATATTTAGGTCTTCAAGTCTCTTCTCATAAGGCTTCTGACGCAGGCTCCAAATCATTTTGGTCGCCTTCCTCCGAACAGTTTCCATTCTTTTTACATCCTTTGCAAGATACGGTCTCCAAAACTGAACACAGTATTCCAAGTGAGGCCTCACCAGTGACTTATACAGTGGCATTAGAACCTCTTCCTTTCTGCTGGTAATTCCTCTTCGTATACAGCCCAACATCCTCCTGCCTTTTGCCACCGCCTTGTCGCACTGTTTTGCCACCTTGAGATCTACAGAAATAATCACACCAAGGTCTTTCTCCTGATCCATGCACACCAACCTCTCACCCCCTATCGTGTACATTTCTCTTGGATTTCTGCTACCCAAGTGCATGACACTGCACTTCTTTGCATTAAATCTTAATTGCCAAGCATTTGACCATTCTTCCAGCTTTTGTAGATCTTTTCTCATGTTAAGGACTCCCTCGGGGGAGTCCACTCTGCTGCAAATGTTCGTGTCATCTGCAAAAAGACAGACCTTTCCATTCAGTCTTTCAGCAATATCACTCACAAATACATTGAACAGTGCTGGGCCCAGGAAAGAACCCTGGGGCACCCCACTAATCACCTTCCTTTCCTCCGAGTGAGCTCCATTTACCATCACCTTCTGTCGTCTATCAGTCAACCAATTTCTGATCCAGTTTACCACCTTGGGACCCATCCCCAAACTACTGAGTTTATTATCCCCTATCACCCCCTCATTGCAGAGCTTTCTTTCAATTGAAGGAGGCTCTCCTCCTGTGCATTTATGCCGTGGAGGTATTTAAACATCTATATCATACCTTATCTCTGCAATATTTCCTCCAAAAGTATACATATTGAGATCTTTAAGTCTATCCCCATATAACTAATCAATACTACGTGGTTTGAAATTGGAAGGATACTTTTATTAATCAAGAATTCAACAGCCCGATAGCCCGACACAGGCCGTGTTTCGTTTTCACTTCCTCAGGGGATTCAGGCATGCTGCATGCATACAAACATAAATATCATGACATATACAAATAAAAAATAAAAAATAAACTATACTAAAATTAACTTAATTATATAAAACTCATATAAAAACTGATAAGATTAAAAACATAACTTAGAAATACATAAACAAATAACTACATCTTTTTTTTTTAAATTCTTTATTTTCGTTTTATAACAACAGAGGAAAGGAAGACATACAGCTAAAAGACAGATACATGAGTGTAATACATACATCAAAGTAAACCCCTACCACCCCCCTCCCCCCTGCTTCTTCTCTAGAAAACTAATCATTCCCGAAGCGGGCGTGTACTGACATAATTGTGTTACAAAACCTAACGGTGATCTGAAACATGATGAGTGCACCTTAAACAGCCATGTCGGAACAATGAGCAGATTGTACATGATCATTGAGCATCAGCCATTTAAACAAACAAAAATGAGTTTGGGTATGGGGGATAGCTCTCCGAGATGTCTGCTCACATTCACTATACAAGTAGACGAGGTTCCACCATGCATTGACAGTAAGTCGAGCTATCCTTCCAATTCTTCGTGATTAAACACATGGCTATGCCCAGCAGGAAATCAAGGAGAAAGCGACCCTTCTTAGGAAGAGAGGGGACCTCCGCCACAGAGCGGAGTCCCACAATCTGCCAAGGGAGAAGCTCACCAAGGTGTAAGATAGATTGAATACATAGCAGCAGGATCTGAAATATGTTGGGAGTGAATCTTTGCAGTGTCCACCTGAGGAGCTAACAGTATTGATATCAGAAAGAAATCTGTGCGAGACTGGGATTAGTGAGAAGAAGAGAAGAATGTAAAGTCAAGCTCATTGAGATGTAGTAACCTCCAGAGATCAACCAAAGCAAGATCTTTGATCAAAGAGGTAAACGTGATGGGACTCTTGGGGGGACCACTTATCCTAGGCGGCTATTAGTCAATCAGGGGATCAAGAACTAAATTGAAATCCCCCCCTATGATCAATGCAGTATGAGCAGAGGCCTGCGCAACCTGAGCAATGGCAACGAGAAAGGCAGGGTCATCCACATTAGGAGCGTAAAGGCATATACATGATACTTCAATGCTACCTATCTTGAGGTGAACTCTGGACCATCCACCTGCTGTATCTGAACTATTCGCAAGAATAGTAGCATGCAAAGATTTCCTAACTAGTATGGCAACCCCACATTTCTTAGAAACGGCTGGGGAATAGGCGGCCACCATGTAAGGTTTAATATTGAGTTTAAGAGTTGCCTGCGAATTTAAATGCGTTTCTTGGAGGAAAATCAAGCCCTCAGCTGCATGACTTGATAGTCTAGGATTGTCTTCCGTTTTATCGGATTATTGATTCCTTAGACGTTCGAGAGAAAATCTTACATGGTGCCATTAATCAGTAATAAACATTTTAGGTAAGGGCGCTTGAAACATACAACATAATCAAAAAACTGTGCAACAATGACATAATCACCGAGTATGCTGGCTAATACACCCTATATTAAAAAGTATGTACCAAAGTATCTCAGAGAAGAAGCAAAACCCCCAGTGAATATGGCGACCAGATATCTGCGGGAGGAGGCCCCAGAGAGGAAAATGAAGACATGAAAAGAAAGGAAACACCAGAGTCCATGAGTAACACTGTCTCTGATACTCATCGAGGCTACAGTGGGTAGATGGAGTCGGGTCGCGGATAGCATCAAAATAAGGCAACAAACCGCCCTCGCCAGACTCTTTGCTGAGCCGCGACTAATCCAATATGGCAGGCACAGTGGATATGAGAAGACTTGCAGGAATATTCTGGAAGTCAGCGCATCAAGTCGGCTTCTTTAGAATCCAAGAACTCCGCTAGTAGATCAGGGTCCTCAAATGTTCTTGTCTGATTGTGAAGCGTGACTCGGAGCTTGGCCGGATACATCAGGCCATAGCGTGCTTGTAGTTGTTGAAGCCTCGGCCGAAATTACAGAAAGCGCTTTCGGCGGTCGACCGTGGGTTTAGCCAAGTCAGGATAGAAGGAGATCTTGTGGCCCTCGAACTCCATATGGCCCTTGGCCCGAGAAGCACTGAGAATTTGCTCCACATGTTGATATCGCAAAAGTCGAAAGATGATAGGCCGTGGGGTCTTCCTGTTGAGCATTATGTTTGTGGGTACACGATGAGCGCGATCGATCTCCAAGTCTTTGGTAAAGGCAATTTTAAGCAGGGAAGGGAGGATTTTACATAAAAACTCTTTCATGTCTCCCGATTCCGCTCCCTCCGGTATGCCCACGATTCGTAGGTTGTTGCGGCGCGCTCTATTATTGCCATCTTCCACTTCTTTCTGCAAGGCCCGTACCTGACGTTCAACTTTGTCGAGTTGGGACAACCGGGCCACATGGGAGTCTAAGATGCTCTCCATTTTGTCTTGACGCGAAGAGAGCCCCTCTAGCTTGCCCTGCAGAACACCAAGATCTTCCCGCAGCGCTCGTAGTGCTTCACCATTTGACTGCACGAGGTCCTTAACCCCTCTAATCTCTGCGAGGATTTCCTGCTGTATTTCGGGGCCCTCGCGCGAAGCCAGCCCCTTCTGCGGGGACGGGGGTTCAGTTTTGGAGCGTTTGCCATGAGAAGCCGCTGGAGATCCAAATTCCAGGCGCATGGGTTTGGTCCCCGCCATCTCACCAATGTGCCCCGGCAAGATCAGGGCAGAAGTTTAAGTATATACGGTGTTAATTCAGGATTCTGAGTAGGCCTCTCGAGAGCCTCAGCGTTATGCGACCATCCCGCTGGACATCGGGCTCCGCCCCAAATAACTACATCTTGAAATAAGTTAAATTTTGAAAGGGTGTGTAGATCACATGTTACTAATATCTATACCTCAATTCATTACGCTATGTGTAAAACACCATGTTATTAAAATTGCCATATTTGTGGTGAACAAATGGGAGCAAGGAGTGAGTGTGTCAAACGACATGTCTTAACATTACAAATTACTATTATAAGTACCTATGGTCACAATTGAATCAATCAAAATTAGCTCATGATAAAATAATTGCTAAAATTTATAAACTATAAGACCATAAATACATAAATACTTAAAACCATAAATATAAGACTATAAATACATAAATACTTAAAAAACATGACTAATCAATTCTATAATATAATGTAAAACAGGCTCATACCCGTTCTTGCGTTCAATATTCACGGCTCAAAACTTGATTCTCTATAAGAGCCGAATAAGCATATTCTCTATGTTTAAAGACATAAAAAAATCATCATAATAACTCTAATATGGATTTCTTCATGGAGCATTTCAACTTTGTGGCTGTCCTGCATTTTAAGGTAAAATATATAATGCATAACATCTAAGGGGTCTGTTTACTAAACATTCCTAACGTGCGGGGCCGTGCTAGTGTGCCTGTGCCATATAAGGAGTGGGCGGTTCAGGCAGAAAATAGAAAAAAAACGGTAGTAAGCAACCGGATGTGTGTGCGTCGCGCTAATGTGCGGGGGTCGACATTAGCGCGTGGAAAGGCAAAGTGGCACGCTGCTGAGTATACAAAACAACAGAGCCGTGGTACAATGGTGAAGACACTGACCAATGGTGCAGGGGCCATGGGTTCAATCCCCCAGTGTGCGCAACGACAAAGGTCAGCTAAGGCAGTAATTGTAATGATTAACATTGTTTTAGGAGGCAAATTAATTTGGAACGGCATAAGGCGGCGCACAGTTATTTTTGGGCGGCAGAAGGCGGCGCACAGTTATTTTTGGGCAGCAGAAGGCGGCGCACTGGTCCCCTTGGGCGGCAGAAGGCGGCGCGCTGATAGGCACAAGGCGGCGCGCTGATGCACAAGCACAGGAACAGAGCCACAGCACAATGGTTACAACACTGACCAATGGTGCAGGGATCAGGGGTTCAACACCTCACAATGCCCAGTGAAAAATGCCTGCTGAGGCAGTATGTAGGAGGCTGTATAAATTTATTTTGTTATCACTACTAGCAAACGCACTCTCCCAGCATGTTAACATACGGCGGCCCATAAGGCACATGTTACAGTGCACTGTTCGCCAAGGCACCCTTGAATGACCCCTATGGGGCAGCATGTATGTTGCGACACAGGATAATGTATAGTGCACCCTATAGGGATGGCAACCATAAGGTGGCCTACAGGGCGCCCTATGAAGCACCCTCAGAGGCACCTAATGGGTATAGTAAGCTGAGGGTGGTCTTGCCGGCATAGACATATGTACAGTAAATAAAAATAAAGCTGTGGACAGCCCTACCAAAGGGCCCCACTGTGGGTTTGAACCCATGACCTCTGGCTGCACAGGCAGTGATGTAACCATTGCGCTACAGCTCCATAGCTGTAAGCAGGCCCCTGGCTAGCTGCAGATAGCCTACACGTCACCTCACAGACAGTCTGCTGGTGTCAACAGGATAGGGTTAGGCCACCCGTACCCATGATGCACTGCACATGCAAATTAGCTGTCCGCAGATGGACACAAGATGGGGAATGCACCCCCACAGCACCTCGGCCCTGTTGGGGGAAGTGACCGGGTGCACCCACACAGCACCTTGGCCTAGTAGGGGGCACTGACCGGGTGTTTTACTGGCACAGAGTAGCCACACACCGTTACATCGTGCGGGTACTGTGCTCACCCTGAGTGTGCAATGAGGTGGCCAGGACCAGGTCAACAACACCTGCCATGGCTGCTGGAGGCCAAGCGGGCGTTCCAAAGCAGTGTTAATGTGTAAGATAGCTAGTTTCTGCACAAACACCATGGATATCCCTGTCTGCCGCCATCAGGCACCCCCCCAGTGGCAAACATGGTCCCCATCAAGGGATCCACACTCTACCTCCCTGCAAAGGTGGCAGTAGAGGGCAACATCAACCCCAGTCCTGCTGAGGAACACCACCACCCCCCCCAGGCAGGCAGCTCCATACACAGCCATAACACAATAGCAGACAGACATAAGCCCAGGGTATGGTAAGCTGCACTCCACCACCAGATATTCCCCTGCAGCAAGCCAACAGCCACTGCACCCTGCAAGCCATTATAGCAAGACATTTACCAGCTACAAACAGTCTGCTGGTTAGTCCATAGTGCATGTTCCCAATGGAGATGCATGCACCCAGAACTGGGCTGTCTGCATACACAGCAAGCAGATAGATCAGTGACTGGGCCCCAAAGAGAAACCCATATCTATCACATGAGAGAACTACTATACAGCACTATGGGGGGGCCTAGCCATGCTGTGGTCACTGCACAGTCAGGGTGAGCGTGATCCCCCAGAAGGACATGCTTTGGCCACCCTGTCTGTGTAGGTGGTGGCCGGACACTACAATATCCCAGCCAATGTCCCTGCCAGGGCCCTATGCCCAGTGCAGATGCATCCTGGCCACGCCACCCTGCCCTGGCTATACCCATGGTACCTTGCACCTCATTATGCACATTGACTGGCCAATACTGGCAACAGTGCTGGCAGTGCGGGCTGTTGAAGGGGCTTGCAGCCAACACCCACTGTATAGACAGACACACACTTCCACACCTCTGCCATCATGGTGCTACGATTGAGGGGGTAAGTAGCCTTGCCCACCAAACCGGTCCTGAGCACGGCAAGGCATGGATATGGTACGCATTACAGCTGGTGGTCACTCCCCAGGGTGGTAAGCACCGTCAGAGGCCAGGCCTGGAGCATGCCCCGCAAACACCTAACAGATTGTTTGGATGGGGTCAACTAGCAGTATGTACGTAACGTATGGATAACTGCCTGCCTGTGCTCCTAGCAAACGTCTCCGAGCTGTGTACCGTATACCTCAGGTGTAGGGTGACATTGGTAAGTTATGCAAGTGCTCGTTTTGGGTGCTGCATGCACGGTCCAATGTTCTGCCTTTCCAGGAGACATTGGCCAATGGGGCCTGTGGGTGTGGGTGTGTCTGCCCTTGATGGCTGCTGCTTTACGGCACAGATTCCCAACTCCAGTCCAGGTTTGCATCACACTGTTCGGGTTTTCCTGCTATCCCTCATGAATATGCATGGGCTACATGTACATGCCATGGGGGTGGTGCATAGATATACAGCACAGGCATATGTATGAGTGTCAGCATGGAACCTGACTGGTGTGTGGCCCACCAGGACTGCATTTGGGTGATTCTGCTCTAGGTACTGCCCCTGTTCATGGTGTCTGTGCTCAGTGGGGTAAAAGATAGATGTCTTACCATTGCATATGTCCCCGCCATGAAAGGTGTGTCCTTACTATCACTGTTTAGTTGTGGGAAAAATATGTGGGCAGGATTGGCAGTAGCCCCAGCTGGGCTTTGAACCTGTGACCTTCTGTTCTTGTATGCACTGTCTGTGTGCACTGCACCACTGTGTAGCCACAGATTGGTTGGATTCCCTGGACTGTCCATGACTGTGGATCCGGCAGGACCTGTCTGTTGCAGTGGACTGTGCCAGCCTGCACATGGCTAGGCCTCTGTCTTCTGTGGTTAGCAGCCACTGCCCCCTGCACCACATGTACTTGTCCGCCAACATGCTGGCATGAACTTCTCTCAGAAAAAGCAGTTGACCTGATTGCAATGTGGCAGTATGGGACTGCATTTGGGGGACTTGGCTGTAGGTAATGCCCATTGTTGTGGTGTGTGTGCGGTGTTGGGTAAAATATGGGTGTTTTCCCCATGCATACAGGGGTGTCTGCGCTATCTTTATTTAGTGGTGGGTAAAATATAGGGACTGGGCTGGCAGGTGCCCCAGCTGGGTTTTGAACCTCTGCCCTCTGGTCCTAGAGGTAATGACTCTGTCCGCTGTACCACACTTTGACCACAGAGACAGTGCAGCCCCTGGAGGCAGTAAGCCTGGCAGGATGGAGTCACAAACCCTGCTCTACGCAATTCTACTGTGGGCATATGCACCCTGTCTGGTGACAAACGTGCACATAAACCCCGGAAATGACCACGGAAAATGTGGGACAAAATATCACCACGCTGGGCAACAGTGATATTAATGGGCAACCATAGCAAACACTCCCAGGAAAGCTCCAATACGTGGCAATGTTTTTTGGAAGAGTCTCCTCTCAGTAGACCCTTCCAAACGTCATTTCTTTTTTCTGGAGCTTTGATGGGTGTGATTTCTGTATTTGCCCATCACTATAACTGTTCCCCAGCTGAATTACTATTTTTAATAGTTCTGTTGTGGTCATTTTCTATTTTTATTTTCACTTTTGTGCTGTGCACATATATCACACTGCTCACGTTTTGCTGGTTTCCCCGGTTTTCCTGTACATTGCTGACGGAAATGGTTTCTCTTCCCTTTAAATGCTTTCTACCGCGAGTGTTTCACTCGCGGTAGTTTTTACATGCAAATTCGGGCCCGATACTGTGCGAGGAGCCTCTCCCCTCCCACTCTCCACCCATTGACCCCGTCCCTCCGCCCCTCGGGAGCCTTCCTCCGCCCTCAGAATGCCTTTCCACGCCTCTATCGGACATTTGCGGGCCGGGTACTTTTGCGGGGCACGTTAGTGCGGCGCGCAATTGTGCGGGGCCCAAGCGCACTTGTGCGGGGCGTTTAAGAGCGTTTCTGAGCGTTTGAGTGCCGCGTTTCCGTGCGCTATTGTGCGGCACGCAATTGTACGGCTTTTAGTAAACATGCCCCTAAGTCTGCAGATATACCATCTATCCTTTTAAAATGCCTAATCGCTCGTGATTACTTAATCTGTAAAACCGAGAACTAAAACCAAAGAGAAATTACTATTCTGTAATATTAAAGCTATAAAATATAAACGATTGTAGTTTTAATATAATGTTTTTTTTAAAAACAACGTCACTATTTTTAAATTACATTAAAGTTAACATGACGTGCTTAATCGTTATCAGAATTTCTTTCTCCATCAATTAAACTGCCCTTCCTCATTTTTACTGTTCAGATTCTTTAAAACTCTTTATTTACTAGAAGCTACCCATATGTTTATTGCACTTAACCTATTTTTCTCCTTTTTTAGGCACTGTATTATCTACTACCATCACCAGAGGATTTCTTGACTGCACCCAAAACTCCCACGTCAGCATTACTATTCTTTCAATATCTAGCAGCCAGAAGTGTGGACAATCAATTATATTGCACTTACATATTTAGACATCAGAAAATCTTCTCTCTCAAAGACTACTAACATTTCGCTGAAAGAACTTTTACCAACAGCGGAAACACCCGCACTTTGGCTATGCTCAAATGCGGGAACATTAACGTCTCCATTCAAGTAGTTGCTTGCATCAGTTGTTGTTAAGATGTGTCTAAATAACACCTATCCAATTTCAATAATTTATACATTATACAAATTATTTGAAACTCCTTTACTTGCTAAAAACTACCCGTATGTGTCTACTAGAGACTAACCATATGTATTTATGCCCTTGATTCAGTGCATAAACCAGAAAAAAGAAAGAAATTGTCTATCAACATCACCGGGGGATTTCAGCATTTCTGTTCTTTCATCATTCGGCACCCAGAAGTTTGGACAGTTTTTATTGCACTTACAATTTAGGACATCAAGAGATCTTCTCTCTCAAAAACTACCAGCAGCTCACTGAAAGGAATTTTGTCACCATCAAGAACGCCCGCACTTGCGCTGTGCTTAAACGCGGGAAAAATGACGTTTCAATTCAAGAAAGTGCATACGTCATCTGTTGCTAAGTAAAATCTTGATAACACCTATATAATTTAAATAATTTATGCAAAGAGGCTCATTCGGTCATGCACTCTATTCCTTTTATCAAATCTCATTGCACACTATACTGTCTTATTCCTATAATTGCTCTAATATTGCTTCTTATCTTAAACTTCATATGAATGTGACCTATGTCGTTTCAATCCACAATGTATACTTTATTATTCATATATTCATTATTATTTGTCCATACTCCTGGGTGCCGGATGATGAAAGAACAGAAATGCTGAAATCCCCCGGTGATGTTGATAGACAATTTCTTTCTTTTTTCTGGTTTATGCACTGAATCAAGGGCATAAATACATATGGGTAGTCTCTAGTAGACACATACGGGTAGTTTTTAGCAAGTAAAGGAGTTTCAAATAATTTGTATAATGTATAAATTATTGAAATTGGATAGGTGTTATTTAGACACATCTTAACAACAACTGATGCAAGCAACTACTTGAATGGAGACGTTAATGTTCCCGCGTTTGAGCATAGCCAAAGTGCGGGTGTTTCCGCTGTTGGTAAATATTCTTTCAGCGGAATGTTAGTAGTCTTTGAGAGAGAAGATTTTCTGATGTCTAAATATGTAAGTGCAATATAATTGATTGTCCACACTTCTGGCTGCTAGATATTGAAAGAATAGTAATGCCAACGTGGGAGTTTTGGGTGCAGTCAAGAAATCCTCTGGTGATGGTAGTAGATAACCTATTTTTCTCCTTTTTTAGGCACTGTATTAAGTGCAATAAACATATGGGTAGCCTCTAGTAAATAAAGAGTTTTAAAGAGTCTGAACAGTAAAAATGAGGAAGGGCAGTTTAATGCATGGAGAAAGAAATTCTGATAACGATTAAGCACGTCATGTTAACTTTAATGTAATTTAAAAATAGTGACATTGTTGTTTTTTAAAAAAACATTATATTAAAACTACAATCGTTTATATTTTATAGCTTTAATATTACAGAATAGTAATTTCTCTTTGGTTTTAGTTCTCGGTTTTACAGATTAAATAATCACGAGCGATTAGGCATTTTAAAAGGATAGATGGTATATCTGCAGACTTAGATGTTATGCATTATATATTTTACCTTAAAATGCAGGACAGCCACAAAGTTGAAATGCTCCATGAAGAAATCCATATTAGAGTTATTATGATGATTTTTTTATGTCTTTAAACATAGAGAATATGCTTATTCGGCTCTTATAGAGAATCAAGTTTTGAGCCGTGAATATTGAACGCAAGAACGGGTATGAGCCTGTTTTACATTATTTTTTAGAATTGATTAGTCATGTTTTTTAAGTATTTATGTATTTATAGTCTTATATTTATGGTTTTAAGTATTTATGTATTTATGGTCTTATAGTTTATAAATTTTAGCAATTATTTTATCATGAGCTAATTTTGATTGATTCAATTGTGACCATAGGTACTTATAATAGTAATTGTAATGTTAAGACGTGTCGTTTGACACACTCACTCCTTGCTCCCATTTGTTCACCACAAATATGGCAATTTTAATAACATGGTGTTTTACACATAGCCTAATGAATTGAGGTATAGATATTAGTAACATGTGATCAACACACCCTTTCAAAATTTAACTTATGTCAAGATGTAGTTATTTGTTTATGTATTTCTAAGTTATGTTTTTAATCTTATCAGTTTTTAAATGAGTTTTATATATTAAGATAATTTTAGTATATTTTTATATGCATGTTTATTTTTTATTTTTTATTTGTATCTGTCATGATATTTATGTTTGTATGCATGCAGCACGCCTGAATCCCCTGAGGAAGTGAAAACGAAACACGGCCTGTGTCGGGCTGTTGAATTCTTGATTAATAAAAGTATCCTTCCAATTTCAAACCACGTAGTATTGACTGGGTATCTTTTGAGCAACGTGGTGTGGTGCTCTTTTGGTGGCCCATATAACTAATGACAAAGCACATTGACCATTTTGGTAGCCACCCTTTGCACTGACTCCATCCTGTTTATATCATTTTGAAGGTGTGGTCTCCATAATTGCACACAATACTCCAAATGAGGTCATACAAAAGACTTATACAGAGGCACTATCACCTCCTTCTTCCTGCTGGTCATTTCTCTCCCTATGCACCCATGGCTTTTGCCATTGCCTTTTCTAGTTGTTTAGCCACTTTAAGATCATCAGAAAGAAACAAACATGACCTTCTTTCATGAACAGAAGTACTTCACCCCCTATAGTGTACCACATCCTTGGATTTTTGCAGCCTAAATTCATGATCTTGCATTTTTTAGTGCTAAATCTCAACTGCCAAATTCTCAACCATTCCCAAGCTTAACTAGATCTCATCTCTTCCCATGGGTTTCACTATCACTTTTATGCTGAGGATTCTCAAATCTATATTTCCTCATCTGATATTTCTCCTGTACTCCAAATCCGTATCTCTACTTGTTTGTCTGATGTCACTGCCTGGATGTTTCTCTGCCATCTGAAATTGTACATGGATAAAACTGAGCTTCTTATCTTTCCTCCTAAACCCTCCTCCCCCTTCCTCCTTTCTCTGTCACTGTCGATAATACTATACTACAAACTGTCTCTTCAGCCTGTAACCTTGGAGTCATTTTCGACTCCTCGCTCTCCTGCTCCTCTCACATTCAACAGATTGCTAAAACCTGTCTTTTTTTTTTTTTGTTTTAACATTAGCAAAATTTGGTCCTTCCTCTCTGAAGACACTACTAGGACCCTTATTCACTCCTTAATTACCTTCCGTCTTGACTATTTCAACCTCCTCCTTGCTGGTCTTCCTCAGTCCCACCTGTTTCCTCTTCAATCTGTTCAGAACTCTGTGGCACGACTGATTTTCTGCCAGCCACGTTACTCTCATGTGACTCTTTTATTGAAATCACTTTACTGGCTTCCCTTTCAGTTCTGTATTCATTTCAATTTACTTCTCCTAAGCTTTAAATGCATTCACTCTACGGTCCCTCATTATCTTTCCTCCCTCCTCTCTCCCTAATCCCCACCTTGTGAACTCTGCTCCTCCTCTGGTCTCCTTCTCTCTCTGCCCTTCTCTTCTAATGCTAACTCCAGGCTTCAATCCTTTCACATTGCTGCTCCTTATGCCTGGAATAAGCTTCCCCTATCTCTACGTCAAGTCTCTTCTCACTCCCTTTTCAAATCCTTGCTAAAAACGTACCTCTTTGAGACCGCTTTTGGATCATGATCTTTGTCTTCCTTGCGTCTCCTCTTTCCTTTGACTTCATGCTTCTTGTATTGTCACGTCTGTTTGTCTTTTAGATTGTAAGCTCTTTGAGCAAGGACTGTCTTTCTTTGTGTTTGTACAGTGCTGCGTACGCCTTGCAGCGCTTAATAAATGAATAATAATAATAATAATAATGTTATCTACTCCTTCCTGGGTGTCTACTCTATTGCACATTTTGGTATCATCTGCAAAGAGGCAAACCTTACTCGACAGCCCTTCTGCTATATCACTAACAAAGATGTTAAAAAGAATCAGACCAAGGACAGATCCCTGGGGCACACCACTGGTAGCTTCCTTCTCCTCAGAGTGAGCTCCATTTACCTGTACCCTTTGTCGCCTCCCATTCAACCAATTTCTAACCTAATCAGTCACTTTAGGGTCCATTCCTAGGGTGCTCTATTTATAAGTCTCCTGTGCGGAACGGTGTGTAAAGCTTTACTGAAATCTAAGTATACCACATCTACAGTTCTCACTTTGGTCCACCTCTCTGGCCATCCGGTCAAAGAAATTAATTAAATTTGTCTGACAAGACCTGCCTCTAGTAACACCATGCTGCCTGGGATCTTGCAATCCATTGGACTCCAGAAAACTCACTATCCTCAGTTTTAGCAGTGTTTCCAATAATTTATTTACCACAGAGGTCAGACAAACCGGCCTACATTTCTCAACCTCATCCTTACTTCCGCTATCCCTGTTGGACTGCTGGGCTGAAAGGCCTTCATCTAAGGGGTTGGCGCTGTTCTGGTGAAGGGGATCTGTGGAACAAAGCACCTATTTGTAATACCCTGAGACAGAGAAGCAAAAACTGCTTCCGTCTTTGTGTTATCCTTATCACATCAGGAATAATTCTGACTTTGAACTCAAAAAACAACTCTTTACTCTGAAAAAGAAGGCTGCTCAGGCCTGAAACTTCAATGCATGAAGAAAAGGAAAAGGAGGCAGCACGGAAAACACTTTCAAGGAAGTTTGGGGGAGGTGGGGGAGGGTGCCCCCATCCATGCCTGACAATGGGGGCTTTTGGTAAAATTTTGCTTGGGGGCCCCACCTTAAAACATATGCCCCTGATTCTACATGTGAACCCATGTATTTTATAAAATATATACATACATCACAGCTATGCATCCACTTTACCAAAACTGAACATCCAGGAATGCCTATACATGGTCTGTATAAAGGTATGCCCAATCTTTCATCGTGTATATGGCCGCTAAATTTTCAAAGAACCATTTTCCACAACTTAATCTCTCTCTGTACTGTATTTCTATTCATTCTGGTTTTTAACGTTATAATTTTAGATGACTGTATACTGCCTTAATGTAGTATTTGGAAGGCAGATAAGCAAATGAAATAAACATAGACCTAGGGCCCGAACAATGTTTAGGACAACTATCCAGAGGATGGCCATGAGTCAGCACCAATTTGACGGCACTTAACAACAACAGTGTTCCTAACTTTGAGAGTTATGTTCCTAAAATTGGCCTCTCTGAAAATTTTCTGACTAAATTCCTAAATATTTTCTTAATATTTCACTAAACTCCTAAATTTACGAACATAAAAAGTGGGCGGCAACGAGGAAAGAAGTTAGGAGATGCTAAGCTTAGCACTGATTTTCAGCAATAGGCACATATATTAGGCTCATAAACCTAGGCAAATGAATAGCAGGCCCAATATTCCAAAGCAATTACATAGTTTATAGATCGGGGCGTTCCATGAGCGGTACCCAGGGATAACCGGTCAGCGGCGATATTCAGTCATAAGAACATAAGATATGCCATACTGGGTCAGACCAAGGTCATTTCAAGCCCAGTGTCCTGTTTCCAATAGTGGCCAAGCTGGGTCATAAGTACCTAGCAGTCTCTCCAAAAGGCACATAGTAACATAGCAAATGACGGCAGATAAAGACCAGTATGGTCCATCTAGTCTGCCCAGTAAGATGGCAAGTTTAGGTGCACCTGCTGCTCCGTGCAGGTCACCCCTCCCCATGTCTTTGTTTAGGGGTGAATCCACCACTCCGTGTAGGACACCCCTGTTTGTTGAGAAATTAGATAGTTAAGTTTATTTTGATATTATCCTGTTGCTGTAAAGGGATCCACTGTGTCTGTCCCATGCCATTTTGAATTCTGTCACTGTATTTGCCCCCACCACTTCCATCGGGAATGCATTCCAATCATCCACCACCCTTTCAATGAAAAAGTATTTCCTGACATTGCCTTTCAATTTACCACCTTGCAGCTTCATGTTATGCCCTCTCGTTTTACAGCTTCCCCGTCTTTGGAAGAGGTTTGTTTGTTCATTAATTCTCTTTAAGTATTTAAAGGTCTGAATCATATCTCCCCTATCCCTCCTCTCCTCCAGAGTGTACATATTTAGGTCTTCAAGTCTCTCCTCATAAGTCTTCTGACGCAGGCTCCAAATCATTTTGGTCGCCTTCCTCTGAACAGTTTCCAGTCTTTTTACATCCTTTGTGAGATATGGTCTCCAAAACTGAACAGAGTATTCCAAGTGAGGCCTCACCAGTTACTTATACAGTGCATTAGTACCTCTTCCTTTCTGCTGGTAATTCCTCTTTGTATGCAACCCAACATCCTTCTGGCTTTTGCCACTGCCTTGTCACACGGTTTTGCCACCTTGAGATCCTCAGAAATAATCACACCAAGGTCCTTCTCCTGGTCCGTGCACACCAACCTCTCACCCCCTATTGTGTACATTTCCCTTGGATGTCTGCTTCCCAGGTGCATGACACTGCATTTCTTTGTATTAAATCTTAACTGCCAAGCATTAGACCATTCTTCTAGCTTTTGTAGATCTTTCCTCATGTTATCCACTCCCTCAGGGGAGTCCAGTCTGTTGCAAATTTTCATGTCATCTGCAAAAAGTCAGACTTTTCCATTCAGTCCTTCAGCAATATCACTCACAAATACATTCAACAGTGCCGGGCCCAGGACTGAACCCTGGGGCACCCCGCTAATCACACTCCTTTCATTCGAGCGAGCTCCATTTACCATCACCTTCTGTCGTCTGTCAGTCAACCAATTTCTGATCCAGTTCACCAGTTTGGGACACATCCCCAAACTACTGAGTTTATTGATAAGCCTCCTATGAGGAACAGTATCAAAGGCTTTGCTGCAAACCAGGCAGACGACATCCATCGCATGCCCCTGATCTAGTTCTCTGGTGTTGGGTCAAGCAGTGATATCCTGGGTCCCTTTTTAATAATGGTTTATGGACCTTTCCTCCAGGAACTTGTCCAAACCTTTTTTAAACCCAGCTACACTAAGAGCTTTTACTACATCCTCCAGTAACAAATTCCAGAGTTTGATTACACGTTGAGTGAAAAAATATTTTCTCTTATTAGTCTTAAATAGGTTACCCTGTAGCTTCATTGCATGTCTCCTAGTCTTTTTATATTCTGATGATGTAAACAATCGATCTACGTTTACCCGTTCCACTCCATTCATTAATTTATAGACCTCTGTCATATCTCCCCTCAGCCGTCTCTTTTCCAGGTTAAAGAGCCCTAACCTTTTCAGCCTTTCTTCATAGGAGTATCCTTCCATCCCCTTTACCATTTTGGTGGCTCTTCTCTGTAACTTTTCTAATAATGCTATATCCTTTTTAAGATACTGTGACCAGAACTGCACACAATATTCAAGGTGCGGTCACACCATGGAATGATACAGAGGCATTATAATATCCTTTGTTTTATTTTCCATTCCTTTCCTTATGATACCTAGCATTCTATTTGCTCTCTTGGCCACCGCTGCACACTGGGTGGAGGGTTTTAACATGTTATCCACGATGATGCCCAAATCTTTTTCGTGGGTGGTGGTTCCCAATGTGGAACCTTGCATTGTGTAACCATAGTTTGGGTTGTTCTTTCCTAGGTGCATAACTTTGCACTTGTCCACATTAACTTTCATCTGCCATTTTGATGCCCAGTCTTCCTTTTTATGAAGATCCTCTTGCAATTTTGCACAATCTTCTTAAGTTTTAACTACTTTAAATAGTTTTGTGTCACCTGCAAATTTGATAACCTCACTCATTATTCCCTTTTCTAGGTCATTTATGAATATGTAAAAAAGCAGTGGACCCAGCACAGATCCCTGGGGTACACCACTATTCACCTTTCTCCATTGGGAAAATTGGCCATTTAGCCCTACCCTCTGCTTTCTATCTTTTAACCAGTTCCCGATCCACAATAGTACACTGCCTCCTATCCCATGACTCTTTAATTTTGCCAAACGTCTCTCATGAAGGACCTTGTCAAAGACTTTCTGAAAGTCCAGATACAGTATATCAACCGACTCACCTTTGTCCACCTGTTTATTCACTCCTTCAAAAAAGCATAACAGATTAGTAAGACAAGATCTTCCTTGTCTAAAGCCATGTTGGCTGTCTCCCATTAGGCCATGACTATCTACATGCTGAGTAATTTTATTCTTTATGATGGTTTCTAGCATTTTTCCTGGTATTGATGTCAGGCTCACCGGTCTGTAGTTTCCCGGATCACCCCTGAAACCCTTTTTAAAAATTGGCATTACATTGACGATCCTCCAATCTTCAGGTATTATAGATGATTTTAATGATAGTTCACAGATTACTAATAGCAGGTCTGCAATCTCATATTTCAGTTCTTTCAACACCCTTGGATGTATACCATCCGGTCCTGGTGATCCCTCAGCACCAAAGGTTAGGCGCAGCAACAGCTGTTCTAATTTTTGCTACCAAAGCTAACTGGGCAGCAGCTGAATATCGCCGCTTTCCAGTTAGCTTCTGCGCCATGTGTGGCTGTGCGGCAAACCTGGATATTCAATGCCGGTGGCCAGATATGGCCCTGGCATTGAATATCCATGTTAAGTCTTCAGCGGCGACGGCTAGGTGCTGTACTTACGCTAGCCGCCACCGCTGAATATGGTGCCTGGCAAGCATAAATTTAGGAACATAAATTTTAAGTTCTTAAATTGGGATCAATTTTCAGCTGTAAATTTGGACACCTATGTGTGGATGAAAATAGGGCGAGAATTTTAGGAGCCTAACTTAGGAACCTAAATTTAAGAGCTCAACTTGTTTTGAATATCAGGCCCATAAAGTATGTTTTCTGTATGGGAAATAGCTCTTTTATGTGTAGGAAATATACACTTAAAAAGATATATGCAGTCTGTGTAGAAGAGTTCCTGGAAGCATAGTGGTAGGGTTACCAGATTTTTGGAGAGCAACTCTGGGACACCTAGGCAGGGCTGAGCTGGGCTGGTGGGGCTCCTCCCACCTTGGGCATCTTCTCCCCATATTCTTTGAAATGACAAGTCTAGATAGCATAAAGTAATTTCAAAAGTTTAAGAAAGTCAGTGGCAGCCCTTCTTGAATTATACACGCGCATACATACATACCTGCTTAAACTTTATTTTGCTCCCAAAAAATCCTTCGTCACTAACACCTACATCAGAAGGACCCTTACCAATTTAACCTCACAACCACTAATGGTGATTTCGAGCAAAATAAATGAGGTAATAAGAAACCATGAGTAATTATTTCATGTACATAGTTCACCCCTGTTATCCAAGTTTGTACTCCTGTTCTATGTAAAACCAAACAGCTTGTTGTTATGGTCTTTTTGTTATAATGTAAACCGCGCTGATATTGAATAGTGCGGTATATAAGAAACTGTAATAAATAAATAAATAAAATAAATAAATAAATCAGAAATGGGTCATAGCTACATGAGTATATTTGTCTCTTTGTGTACTATTGCCCCCTTATCAATCGTCGGTTCGCTTTTTTACCTCATAAAGTCATTGTTTATTACAACTTTCACTATTTGATAAACTTTTTAAAATTATTAATAAATCTTTTACTTAAAATTTGAAGTATCAGTCCCTCACATAAGTGTGACTTGCATGCCCATGTAATTAATCAAATCTTAAAAAATCATTTCAGCTGCTCACAACTTAACACTATACTTGCAAACGCTTTATCCAATATCAGGATTCAATAGTTTTGATATTATGATAGGAGGCACTTATCTGACTCTTTCAATGAATTGTTTACAAACATGGCTCCACAGCGTCTCAACGTTACCAAGGCGCTGCCCTGTGACTTCATATCACTATGCCAGGGCGGCTCGCCACATTGCACCCGTCTGCGTCAGGGGTTAGGTGTTTGCCTGCTAGAGAAGACTCCAGCAGCCTGTTTTGATAATTCAGCAAACGCTTGTATCTCCATATAGATAAAGATTCTATATATTTCTACAGTTCTTCCTCTTTTTTCTAAAAAGAAGTTAATTTTACATCTTCTAGAATCAAGAAGACCGCATAAGAGTAGTAGGCAGGAGAAACAATGTTTCAAGATTTCTCTGGAGATTCAGGCTGTGTCTAAAGGAAGAGAGCATCTGTTACTACAGATCTGCACCCAGTATCGCAAGTACTAATAAGGGGATAAGGGAGAGTCACATTCCCCAGGACTGTGCCTCAGAGCTACAGGGTGATAAAGACACCCCTAGTCTGTGGAGTGTGCAGAGCCTGTCTGCCGTCTACATTTTTTATAATATGATAACTGAACTCTCTTTTAAATTCCGATTCATGCATCCTATTTTGCATCTGTGCTGGAAGTTTACCAGGACCATAGAAACATAGAAAATGACAGAAAAAGACCACTTGACCTATCTAGTCTGTCCTTCCATATCAACCATTACAACAGTCCCCTTTTTCCTTTAGAGATCCTCTGTGCTTGTCCCATGCTTCTTGGAATTCAGATACTGTCCTCATCTCTACCACCTCCACTGGGATCCACCACTCTTTCCGTAAAGAAATATTTCCACATATCAATCCTGAATCTATTCCCTTTCACCCTCATCCCATGTCCCCTCATAGCAGAGCTTCCTTTCAATTGAAAGAGACTCTCCTCCTGTGCATTTATGCCATGGAGGTATTTAAACATCTCAATCATATCACCTCTATCCCGCCTTTCCTCTAAGGTGTATATATTAAGATCCTTATGCTTTATAATGAAGACCACTAACCATTTTAGTAGCCACCCTCTGTACTGACTCCAGTCTATTTATATACTTTTGAAGGTGTGGTCTCCAGAATTGCACACAATACTCCAAATGAGGTTGCACCAAAGACTTATACAGAGGCACTATCACCTCCTTTCTTCTGCTGGCCATTCCTCTCTCTATGCATTCAAGCATCCTTCTAGCTTTTGCTGTCGCCTTTTCTACCTGTTTAGCTACTTTAAGTTCATCAGAGACAATCACACCTAGGTCCTGTTCTTCTTTAGTGGACAAAAGTACTTCACCCCCTATACTATATTGCTTCCTTGGATTGCTGCAGCCCAAATGCATGGCCTTGCATTTTTTAACATTAAATCTCAGTTGCCAAATTCTAGACCATTTTTCAAGCTTAGCTAGATCCTTCCTCATGTTATCTACACCTTCCTGGGTGTCTGCTCTATTGCAGATTTTGGTATCATCTGCAAAGAGACAAACCTTACCCAATAGGCCTTCCGCTATATCACTAACAAAAATGTTAAAAAGAATCGGACCAAGGACAGATCCCTGGAGCACACCACTGGTAACCTCCTTCTCCTCAGAGTGAGCTTCATTTACCT
Organism: Ichthyophis bannanicus; assembly: GCA_033557465.1. Classification (NCBI taxonomy): domain Eukaryota; kingdom Metazoa; phylum Chordata; class Amphibia; order Gymnophiona; family Ichthyophiidae; genus Ichthyophis; species Ichthyophis bannanicus. The sequence goes on along the minus strand of CM066031.1, from coordinate 1,001,979,815 downwards.
GTACCCTTTGTCCCTCCCACTCAACCAATTTCTAACCCAATCAGTTACTTTAGGGTCCATCCCTAGGGTGCTCAGTTTGTTTATAAGTTGCCTGTGAGGAACGGTGTCAAAGGCTTTACTGAAATCTAAATACACCACATCTAGGGCTCTCCTTCGGTCCAACTCCCTGGTCACCCAGTCAAAGAAATCAATCAGATTTGTCTGACAAGACCTGCCTCTGGTGAATCCATGTTGCCTCGGATCCTGTAATCCTCTGGACTCCAGAAACCTCACTATTTTCTCTTTCAGCAGCGTTTCCAATAATTTACTCACCACCGAGGTTAAACTAACTGGCCTGTAGTTTTCAACCACATTCTTACTTCCGCTTTTGTGTAAAGGGACCACATGAGCCTCTCTCCCAGTCCTTTGGCACCATTCCTGACTCCAATGAGGCATTGAAAAGGTCAGTCAGTGGAGCTGCTAGAACGTCCCCAAGTTCCCTCAGTATTCTCGGGTGTATCCCATCCAGTCCCATCGCTTTGTCTACTTTATGTTTAACAAGTTTCTCACAAACACAGTCTTCTGAAAATTGTTCACGATGCTCCTCACTTCTATTCCTGTTTGTGGGTGTTTTCTGAGGTCCTGTTCCTGGTTCTTCATCTGTGAACACAGAACAGAAATATTTGTTATGCATTTCTGCTTTATCCTCATCAGTTTCTACATATTCCCCCCTTCACCCTTGAGTCTGACAATATCACTTTTGCCCTTCCTCTTCTCACTAACATATCTGAAAAATGTCGCATCCCCCCATTATATTGCATTGGCTATTTCCTCCTCCTTTTGAATCTTTGCTTTACTGACTACTTTGCTAGCTTCTCTAAGTTTTCCAAATATAGATGCCTGTCTTCCTCTCTCTGTGATCTCTTGTATTTCATGAAGGCCTCCCTTTTTTTCTTCACTTTTTCAGCTACTTCTTTTGAAAGCCATAGCAGTCTCCTTTTCCTTTTACCTTTATTTACCATTTTAACAAAAAGATTGGTTGCCCTTAAAATATCCCCTTTCAGTTTTGCCCACTGTTTTTCTACATCCTCCAGCTGTTCCCATCCTACTAATGACTCCCTGAGGTATTGGTCCATCTTGGCAAAGTTAGCTTTCCTAAAGTCTAAGACCCTCACTTTTGAATGGATTTAAACAGCCCTAGTCCTAATACTGAACCACACCAGCTGGTGATCACTGGATGCAAAATGACTATAACATCAGAAACGCTTTCACCATTGGTAAGCACCAAGTCCAGTATGGTCCCTTCATATGTGGGTTCTGTTACCAGTTGCCTGAATAGTTCTCCCTGTAGAGAATTCAGGATCTCCTTACTTCTACATGATACTGCAGCAGGAATGTGCAAATCAACATCTGGCATATTGAAATCCCCTATCAGTAGCACTTCCGCTTTCCTGGCAATGCTGCATATGTCTTTAATTAACTCTCCATCCACCTCTTCCTCCTGTGAGAGAGGTCTGTATATCACACCAATACAAATAGATTTCTCTTCCCCTCTTTCTAGTTTAACTCACAGTGTCTCCTCTCTCCCTTTTAAGCTCTGTAGTTCCAAAGCTTTAATATTATTTTTTACATATAGTGCCACTCCTCTTCCTCGTCTTCCTACTCTGTCCCTTATGAATAAAATATGGCCTGGTATAGATACATCCCAGTCATGGTTTTCTTTGAACCATGTTTCTATAACTGCCACTAAATCCAAGTCAGCATCTCCCATTAAAGCTTCAACATCTGGGATCTTATTTCCTATCTACGGGCATTTATACACATCGCTTTCCATATGTTGCCCCTTTTACCCATTTCCATAAAGGTATTTAATGTTTACTTACCTGGGGGCTTTCTTCACCCATCCCAAATGAATCCAGTTTAAAGCCCTCTTCAGTAGATTAGCCAGTCTGCTACGGAAGATATGTCAACCTTTCTTGTACAGATGGACACCATCTCTGCTCTGCAACCTTTGGAACAGCAGCCCATGGTCCAGGAAATGAAAATGCTCTTGATGATACCATCCACACAACCATGCATTCATCTCCAGGATGCAAGCTTCTCTGCCTTGGCCTTTACCATCAACAGGGAGGATTGAAGAGAACATTACCTGTACCCTTATCTGCTTTACCATCTGTCCCAGAGCCATGAAGTCACTTTTGATACACTCAGAGGGATACCTGGCAGTATCATTTGTGCCAACATGGATTAGCAACATTGGATAATAGTCAGTGGGCTTGATGAGTCTCAGAAAACTCTCTGTAACATATCGGATTTTGGCACCTTGCAGATAGCATACCTCTCTGGACATCAAGTCTGGTCGGCAGATGGACGCCTCATTACCCCTCAGAAGAGAGTCACCAAACACCACTAGACTTCTCTTCCTTGTGGTCACTGATTCTGCAACTTTGTGGTGCTCGAGTTCTGGTTCTTCCCTTTCCAAGGATGCTTTCACTTCCTCCACTTCCAGGGCCACCATAATGGTTTTTCAATTCAAGGGCTGGAGAATTTGGATTGATGATTCTGCAGACCCTGGTGACTCGTGTCCAACCTTTTTCATTTTGTAGGCTCCCATATTCACCTCTGCTGGAGAGCTTGGATGTTGCAAGAAGCATCTCATCAATGTACTTCTCACTGTCTTGAATGCTCCTCAGCCTTGCCACCTCCTCTCTGAGTTCCTCCACTTGTTTCCTGAGAGCTTCAGCATGCAAGCATCCTGCACATGGAACCGATCCTTCAACTGGCATTGGGACCTCTGTCTGGACAGAGGCAGAAGCTGTAACGGGGGCAACAGCTTTGATGATATGATTTTTCCCAGCCATTGTTCAGTTGATGGAGCTTAGGTATCTGTTAAAGCAAAAGAGAGATCTACCAAAGTACCAGTCAGTTTCCAAGCTGTCCTTTCAGAGAAAAAGCAGTTAAATCTCTTTTAAGTGTGTTCAAAAAGTGTTGTTTCAAGTCCCTGCCTGTAGTTAATTGGGGAGGAGCCCTATAAAGCAAGACTGCTCACTAGGGGTGAGTGGGAGTTTGGGGGTAGGGAGGGAACTAACACGTGATGAGGTGTCAGTAGCTTCAAAGAGCTGAGAAAGATACTAAAGCAGAGTTTTAAACCTACCCCACTAAAGAAAATATTTCTCCTTTTAAACTAAGCACCAAAAAGAATGTAACTTTGTTTTAAAAATGTACCAAAATCCTTTAAAGAGCTCCCAGGCAGAGAGCTAGTAATTTAAAAAGCCACAAACTCTTACCTTTGCTTGAAATGTATAGCCCCTGTTAGGAATCAGTGGATAGAGAGGTGGAGAAAGAAGTGGGGAAAAAGAGATTAAAAACAAAATAGTGTCGAGGACATGTAGAGAAGGAAGGAAAGAAGACAGAAGGAGACACAAGAAGTGGAAAGCAGATGCCAAGAAGACAGACTAAAGGAAGAGCTGCTTTTACCTATGGGCAAAAGGCCTTTGGCCCCTGCACAACGGGGGCCCAGCTTCTTTTCTGCCCATGGATAAAAACAGCCCTGATCACAAAGACAGCTTGCATCTGGGCCGTGATTTCCTCTCTTCTGCTGCCAGTGGGAGATTGGATCCCCAAGGGCAGAAGAGAAGGGCATGGCCACTATCACAATGCAGATGCAAGTTGTCTGCTCATCGGGATCCCCTCTTAGCCATGATAGCCATGATCACGGCAAACGTCCCTTCTGTCTGCCCATGGAAGATGCGATCACCGTGGGCAGACAGCTTATATTTGGGCTACAATCACAGCCATGCCCTTCTCTTCTGCCCCTGGGGATCTGATTTCCTGTGGGCAGACTCTTCTGCTGCTGGGGGAAGCCCGCAAGTCAAAAAGGCAGGCCTGCGAATAGGGGGGGGGGGGGGGGTTCATTCTCTTGTTTGCCCAGGGCCTCATAAGGAGTTAAAGCAGCCCTGACTAAAGTAAGGTGGAAGAGAGTGGCTGGAACCAGCTCAATTAGAAAAATAACGTCCAGACAACAAAGGTAGAGAATTAGAAAAAAAAATCCATTTTTTTTTGGATTGGATTATGCAGCATGGGAAATTTTGCATCCCTTCTGTTTTCCTGTTTTGCAAACTACAGTAGGAAAAGCATTTGCATTTCTCTTTTTCCAGTACTGTACTTCTTACTCTAGATTTTTGGAGTTTGTACATATTTCAGGTTTTGGCTGCATATTTCTAACTCATGGCCCTTTATTCTGTATTAGCTGAGGATCTGTCTATGTTCTGTGCGGGTGTGACTAAGGTGAAGGATTCTGCCAGCGTGTAGTTCCTGAGCAAGGATCTGTCACAGTCCTGTTTGTTACGTTACCCCTATAGGAGGTACATGGCTGTTCTAGGGCCTGATATATTTGCAGTTTTTCCTTTTCTTAGGCAGGGATGTTCTTGCAGTTTGAATCCTTGGAGTTAATGCTGATTTGCTATGGTCTTTGCTTTATAGGCTTTAAGTCTTTTTATTATTTCACAAAGGAGCCAGATTTACTAAAAGGTGCTGCTTCATTACCACATACTCACATGCATTAGCAAATGTTACTTAACACAAGTCCCATTTTATGCAATGAGACCTCTTAACACACTAAGGAGCATGTTTATTAAAACCACGCTATCTGGTAGCGCAAGGTTTAGCGTGTGGTTTGGGCACTACGCTAAAAGGTAGCCTGGGCCCTCACATCAAAAATCCCATGCTATCCTGCACTCATTGGGGCAGGAACTGGAAGGGACAGAGGCAGAGTGCAGGTATTGCTGGCACTTCGTGACTAATATGGGTATAGTGGCCTGCACTAATCACACTTGCAGCCCTTACCAATGGGTGGTATTAAATGCGTCCATGCTGTTAAATGCGTTTATGCTGTTCTGTATCCTGGGCCCGCGCTAACTGCAGGGGTTGGAAACACATGCCTCTGAACTTAGTGCTGATCCCCTTGCTAGTGACACAGCCCACAGGCACATTACCAGCGATGCCTTAGTAAACATGCTCCTAATTGCACACGTTAGTAAATCTAGATTTAAGTGTCTGATAGTGAAACGTGAGTTTGCTGTGTTCCTGAGATATGCCACAATTTGAATATTTATATATTTTCATATGGTGAGTTGGAAGAGGAAACATTCTACTTTCCTTGCTGGGGAATGTGGAATGTGTATTACAGAGCTGGAAGTGCAAAGACTTCACTCCTACATAGAAAAATGTTGAGTGATGCCATCAAACAATTACGGTGGTAGTTTTACAGAGTGACTGAAAATGGAATTGGTGACCACCGAAGACAGTGAGGAGCTCAAAGACCACTGGAGGGCTTGTATTGCATGGGGAGGGGGGGGGGAGTGAGGGTATAGGGTTGTTGACTCAACCTTGATTGACCAAACAGGCTGATCTAGTCCTGGCTTTAACCTGTTGCATGCATCGAGTTGTAGTTCTGTTTGTGCAGTTGTTTTTTTCTTAGATAATCAGACCTACAAATCCATAAATCCAATGTGACAAAATCAGAACTGGATCAATCTGCTTGATCAACCTGGGTATGAGTTGGGGACTGTATGGGGAAAGAGACACAGCACTTGGTGCTTCTGTGCATAGACTGCACATTCTAGAATGTGTGTGTTCTGGAAGGGATCCATGTGGAGGATCATATGTATTGGGGGAAGGGGACAACTGGGGGATGAATCAAGTATGTGGACATCTGGAGTTATGTTAAATTGGGAAGGAGGTGTGGGATAGTTTATTGGAATAAAATGTTTATATGTAGATTCCTTACCGTCCCTCTAGTCCAGTCCCACACCTCTGGGTAATGCACCTCTTCCAGCAGCTTGGAGACTGAGCATGTCATCTTTGACACTAGTACCAATACCACTAGGACTGCCCACAAGCTCCAATATGCTCAGTCTCCAAGCAGCTGGAGGAGGTGGTGAGCCAGGGTGCTGGGCTCACTGTAGGAACAAATAAGGCGTGTTAGCTAGGTTAGGTTTTTTGGTAGTTGGAATTGGTTTTGGGGCAGTTGCTTATTTCTGTTTTATTTCTGCAGAGAGTTAGTTTAAAAAAAAACCCTGCAGAAATGCCAAGGCAAACTGTTTTTTTCAGCAGGTGCAAGGAAAGAATGTCGGAGGACCTAGACATCTTGGTGCAGGAGTGGCCCACGGGGGGACTTCTCTATGTTTTTCCACCGTGGGCGCTCATAGGTCAGCTGGGGCAGAGGATAGAAGCTCATCGAGGGATAGTCATTTTGATTGCTCCTGACTGGCCGAGATGGCCATGGTATGCTGATCTAGTGAGACTTCTGGTGGATCGTCCATGGTGCCTACCGATTCGGAGAGATCTGCTGAAACAAGGGCCGGTATGCATGCCGCAGGTAGATCAATTCTCTCTTACGGCATGGCCCTTGAGAGAGCGAGATTGTTGAAGAGCAGTAATCTCGACATTGTTGCAGGCACAGAGGACATCTACCTCGCTCGCATATATTCGCATCTGGCGTATATTTGAGGCGTGGTGTGGCAATCGGCAGATTAGGCCTTCCGTGGCTTCAGTTCCGGACATCTTGGCTTTCTTGCAGGCCAGGTTCGATAAGAGCCTGGCGGCCAGTTCCCTATGAGTACATTTGGCAGCGATCTCCTGCTATCGAGGAAAGGTACAGGGGTTGGTTCTGGGAACGGGTGGCCCATCTGCATCCACCGTGAAGTGCGATTATCCCAGCGTGGGATATTAATTTGGTATTGGCAGTGCTCGGAGCAGAGTCCTTTGAGCCCTTAGACCGCACGTCTTTGAAGGATTTGACCCTCAAGGTGGTTTTTCTCATAGCCATATGCTCGGCACAGCGCATTTCGGAGTTGCAGACCTTGTCTTGTCAGGAGCCATTTCTGTCTTTTTTTTAGGGAAAAAGTGGTACTATGGATGGTGCCATCCTTTTTGCCTAAGGTGATTTCAGCCTTTCATGTGAATCAGTCTGTGAATCTCCCAGTCCTCAGAGGGAATGGGAGTATGTCTGACAACTTGCAGTTATGCCTTCTCGATGTGTGGTGGACCCTGAGGCATTACTTGAAGAGAACAGTGGCCTTCTGCACATCAGATCTCCTTTTTGTGCTCTTTGGGGGTCCCCACAGAGGGGAGGCAGCAGCAAAAGCTTCAATTTCCCGGTGGATAAGAGAGGCAATTGCATCAGCCTACATCTTGAAGAGTAAGCTAGTTCCGACGGGACTGTGGGCGCATTCCACGCAGGCACAGGCGGCCTCTTAGGCGGAGTATGCTTTGGTTTTGCCAGCCGAGATTTGCATGGCAGCAACGTAGCCTTTGCTTCATACCTTTACTAAGCATTACTGCTTGGATGTGCAGGTGGCAGGAGATGCCTGTTTTGGTTCGGTGGTGCTTCGGGCCGCAGTCGCAGGTCCCTCCCATTGGTTTACTGCTCTGTTACATCCCCAGAGGTGCGGGACTGGACTGGAGGGACGATAAGGAAAGTGAAATTAGACTTACCTGCTAATAGTTATTCCTTGAGGAACTCCAGTCCAGTCCCGGATCCCTTCCCGAGTGCCAGTGCCATGTGACCGAGGCCTGAAGTAGGGGTTCTGGATTAAGGATTGGGTCGGTGAGTGAGACGGATTGGTGGTGTGGGGACCAAAAGAATCTCTGTCTGACGGTCAGTGCTGCAGTTGTCTGTGTGGGCTATAGGTAAGCCTCTACTTTCAGAGGGGAGGGGGAATCTCTTCTCCAGTGGAGGGATTTATAGTTAGTGGGGGTTTTTGCTAGTGTTACTCTGTTTGATCACTTCTTTGTTGCTCCGGTGAGTCTGCTTTGTCAATAGGTTACTGGAGCTTGTGGGCAGTCCTGGTGATATTAGTACTGGTGTCATCAAACGATGACACGCTCAGTCTCCAAGCTGCTGGAAGAAATGCATTACCCAGAGAACATAAGAACATAAGATATGCCATACTGGGTCAGACCAAGGTCCATCAAGCCCAGTATTCTGTTTCCAACAGTGGCCAATCTAGGTCATATGTATCTAGCAGTTTCCCCAAGAGACACAAGTTCCACAATGCTTGTACTGGGTCAAGCATTGATATCTTCGGTCACTTCTTAATAATGGTTTATGGACCTTTCCTCCAGGAACTTGTCCAAACCTTTTTGGAGGTGTGGGATTGGACTGGAGTTCCTCAAGGAATAACAATTAGCAGGTAAGTCTAATTTCACCTTAATGCTTGCAATACTGTGCAGTATTCTATATTTACAGTGCAAACATTTAGAGGGCACTAATCAAAGTCCTTTCAGCAAGAAAAATAACATTTTACCAGAGGAAATCATGACTTTGATTATTGCCCACTGGAAAAAGTATACATGAAATTCAATATGTATTATTTTGCTACCAGGATTTTTTTCTCATTTTATATCTTCCCTCCTCATCATGAACTTGGTCATAGCACTGAGCAAATAAATGCATTATGCAAATATTTATGCAAATGAGGCCTCACAATGAGTCTCTGCACATGGCCCTGCATCCGCCTTGAGCCGCCCCTGATCTGGTTAGCAGGTACTGTTAACAGAATAAGTGCTTTTGATGATTGACCCCGAGGCATATTCCTTCCTCTTCCATTTACCACTCATCTCATTAGGTGTTTGTATGGAGGCCAAATCTGTAGGGGCACATCCGGGCCATCCGGGTGTCCAGAAATCTGGACGGCCCGGAGATGCACCCGATTCTGCTCCCGTTAGGGCTAGACGTCTCCGTGGGAGCAGAATTGCAGCATAGAGCCTGGACGTTCAGGATGTGCCCCAATTCTGGGCACCTGGAAGTCCAGCCCACTACCCGGCTAGCCCAGCCAAGCTCCTGTATGGAGCCCCAGGGCTGTGGCATCATGTTGCCATAGCACTGAGGCTCCTTGCAGGAACTGCAATCCCCAGCAGACCCCAAAACATTGCTTCTCCAACAATCCGAGCCCCGATCGGACCTACCATGGCCAGGTCGGGCTGCGAGGAACCCCCTGCACCCCCTCACCTCACTTTGCGGCCCCAGTGTCCTCCTTCTGTGCTGTCTAGAGGGACTTATTCCATCTCCAAGGTGGAATAAGTCCCCCCCTGCAAATTGCTGACCCTGGACATACAGGGCCAACCTCAGAATCGGCCCTGTATATCCGGGGTCAGGTTCCCGCCCACTCCTTGCCCTCGTTGTTCCTCCTGCTCACCCCCTGCTGCCCACAAACAGAGCTCTCCACACAACTTGCCTATACATGCGGGGAGCTCTGTCTTCTGGAACAGAAACCCAGCGTTTAGTGTGGCTGGATGTCCGACCTGGATGTCCAGCCCCACTAAACTCGGGTTGGAATCTACCCCATTATTTTTTAGCTTTTGTAAGCAGTTTCTTTGGAAGCCTCGGAGTTCTTTCTTACTGCATGTTTTGGGGTGTTCTTGGACCGCATCAAATTATCTGAGTCATCATACCCTGGGAACTGTTTGATGTAGCACCAAAAAAGTTGTAGCTATGGAAAACTGAGATTTATAAATAAATAGTGTTCAGTTGATGTACCCTACGGAGTTGTATAACAAACAAGCACAGAGAAATCATCACCTGACTGATCATGAGACTACCAGAAATCAGCACAGCTCATGCTGCTGGGGTCTTTCCTTTGCCCGTGGCTCTGCAGTTGCCAGACATATAGTAACCACCTATCTCCTGTTAAGGGAACTTCTAAAGACAGATTCTGATGTAAGTGCAAGGCTTACATTAAAAACCTCATTTGCTAGAGGTTTTGCTTAAATTAGGAGGTTATTAGAAGGTGATGTGGCATCCATGTATAAATGGTGATTTCAGAAAGGGCTCGGTTTACACATGGATGTCCTTACTATGTAGAAGTTGCAAAGGACCATGTCGGAGGCGTGGTTAGCACATGGCCTGGTAAAACATCTACACCTGTATTCATAAAGGAAATACACGTATATGACCTCAAAAGTCCACAGTGGGATTTACACCGGCTCCCTGGCATGTTTAGGTGCTAAAAAAAGTGCTTGTTTCAGCTAGTTTTGTACAGGGGGGCTTAAGGGGGTTAGCCTCCTTAATCCCCTGTTGTTTATTTTCCCCTCCAAATGGAAAGGATAGAATGAAAGCAGCCTCTGTGGTTAACCAGCAGCATTTACACATGTAGGCTTGTGAAATGGCTCCCATACATGCCAGCACTTACACATGCAAGAGGCTGTGTTGCTTCCAATGTTTTTCCCAGTGTGTTGGCTTGAAAACGGGCTCCTCTCGCTGCTCGCAGACGCATATCCATGTGCACTCCAGCCCTCCCATTTAGGTATTTTAGAAATGTCTCCACATTTACAGTAGCTGAGATCTTTCTGAAATACTGCTGGAACTGTAAACACTGCAACCGTGACATTTCACTTCCAATTACCACATCTTTTCTAAAATGTGCCTCTTTATGAATGCCATATTTCTTACATTTTTTTCCAGTGCCTCTACTAGCATAATCACAATGTTATAGCTAATTACTTTCTACCTAAGCTTTACACTTGTGATAAACTATCCCAGTTTATGATCATTTTAATCAAAAATTTTAAGTGATACATTTTATAAGTGGAGTAACATAGACTTTGGTTTACGTGACTGTGACATTCTATGCATATGTTCTAAGTGCTGAAAGAACTCCATCTTTGGCCTTATTTCTCCCCAAAATGTGAAAAAAATATATATAATATTTTTATTTTGATGTTCTTTGGCTTCTATTTCACATCTGCTCATTTCCTGGTTAGGCTGAAAGTGGCACCTCAGGACAAGGTGGCAACCGTGTAGGTCAACCTATCTTATTCCCGTTGTAACATCATCAGACAATCTGCCAAAGTTGTCATGAACAAAGGGAGCAAAGCCCCGCCTTAATAATCACCTGGGACAGTGAAGCAATCAAGAAGGCCGAAAAAGCGATAGTTAAGCACCAAGCTAAACAAACATGGCCAGCAAGCCATAAAACTGCCACAAAGAACCTCAGGAGTGCCACAGAATATTACAGACATAAGGTCCTGCAGTGAAACTAACCGAGATATGAAATTAATAGGCCCATATGGAAAATGATAGCAGTTTTTCCGGCCCCCTGTCAGAAAGAGAAAGATGAAAGGGAGAGAAAGATTGAGTATAGTGAAAAAGGTGGGAGTAGGGGTAGGGCATCCAAGCCAACTAAATAAGACCTAATGAGATCACATGCCTTGTCTGTTTTTCTGTTTTTGTCTGGTTCCTTTTTTGTACAACAAGGCCTCTATTCATCAGCTCTGAGGCAATTGCCACGCGGACTCTGAATTCTTCTCCATGCTATTGGAAAGTTTATGTTTCTCACTCTTAATGCGCACAATGCATGGTGGAAAAGTGACTCAGACCAACATTCTGTGGGCCTTGAGGAGCGTGTATTGGGTCTTACTCATCTTTAGAAAGCGGAACATTCTAGCACAAAATTCTTTGTAAGCCTGTACTGGGTACGTCCCAATTACTAACTTTCTCCCCTCAGCTCGTGCAGCTTAGAAACCTCATGTGAGTCTGTAGGTTAAGGATACCAGATGTCCCCGATTTTAGGGCTGTGTCCATGACTCCCACTTGTTTGGCAGCCTCCTATCCCTGGTTCCAGCAATGGGACAGAGGTGCCATTTAGAGAGTTGGCGACAGCGCAATGCAGATGCGGCAGAACAGGGCAGTTAAAATGCAGCAGGCAGCTTGGAGCTTTGGAGCACATGTAGGTGCTCAAGGCCTGCTCCCCGCCCCTGAGAACTTTACGTTGGAGGGGATGGGACATGAAGGTCTGGAGCACGGCTGTGCTGCCCACCACACTGCTTTGGGAATGCAGGACAAACCTCAGTGGGGGTAAGGTGCAGGTAGTAGCAGGGGGCTGGAACAGGCTCAGAAAGGGGAAAGGAAAAGGGAGGAGATGCTTGACAAGGCCAGGGGAGTGGGGGAGTAAGGAATTTAAGGGAAGGGGAGATGTTGGATATCCGGAGGAGGGGCTTGTTGGATTATGAGGGGTGGTACAGAGGGGAAGATGTAAGACTACAGGAAGGTTGGGAAAGAAAGAGAAAAGGAAAATGCTGGACATTGAGCAGGAAGAAGGGGAGAGATGCTGGACACAAGGAGTGGGACAGGAAAGGAAGATGTTGGACTACAGGGTGAAGTGGGAAAGATAAGGACAAATGCTGGGCAAAGAGGAGGGGAGAGGAAGGTGAGTCTGAGATACTGACCCTGGGCATGGGGGGGGGGGGGAGATAGTAAGAGATTGGGGATGGAGAGTGAGAGATGGTGAAGGAGATGGAAAGCTGTAGGTAGATGCAGTAAAAGAGATTGAGGTCTGAATGGGGAGGAGGAGGGAGAGAAGCAGAAAAATAAATATAAGAAAGCTGAAAGTGAGAGATCAATGTCAGAGACAGATGTAGGGGTGGAAGTGAGAACAGGAAGAGTGAAAATAAATGTCAAATGGACAGGAGATCATGGGAACCACATTAAGACAGACAGAGCTTGTTCCTTCTCTTTTTCTTCCTTTCCTTTTCTTTTGATTTGTAGTTCTTTTCCGTTATTTTCAAGCCAATGTTTTATTGTAAACTGCCCTGCTATTGGTTCGAAGGGCGGTATATTTAGAAAATAAACCATAAGAAGCAGAAACCAGAGATTGGGAGTGAGGCGATTAAGAAAAATAAAAGGGCCAGACATCAAAGGTAGAAAAAAATATTTTCAATCTAGTGATTGGAATAAACCAGTTTTTAGAATTTATGTCCATTATCTTTATATTTTGCACAGTACAGGGGAAATGCATCACTCTTTCTATTGCCTTGTCTGTTTGGAAGTGATATTGTTGCTGTCATGGGATGGATGGGGGGTGGGAGGTAGGATAATGACCCCTCTTCCCTCCTCCACCCCTTGTTGCTCAAACTGGGAAGTAAGTTGGCCCTTCTTTAGATAACAAGTGAACCAGACTTGCCTGCAAAACATTGGTAGCCTTACTGCTGACTATAAGAGGCCCATGAGAGGCCCGGCTCTGAACTTGTAAGTGGAGGCTCAGGTCAAGGTGTGGTGATCTTCCTAGCGCTGTTGTTACCTCACCATCACCCGCACGGGGCTCACTAAGAATTTGCAAGTGGGTGGGAATTCTGTTGGAGGTGTTTTACTCTTTTTGGCTGGAAAACTGCTCTCTTTCCTGGATATTCACGGAGAAGTACTGGAAATGCTGAAAGGTTCATCAAAAAGCAAGAAATAGGCCCTCAAAAAATGCTGGTGATGCCTGACAAATCTTGGAGGACTGAAGGGCACCGGAGGAGTGTCATCAGGAAAGTGAGAGGTTAAAGGGCCAGCTCAACCACTTTTCTGTTGACAATATAATTTTTAAACTTATTTCCGAGCAATTGCTAGATATAACGATAAAGTTTACAACAGCAATATCATCTGAAAAACAACTCTTCTTAGAAAGCGCAGTCAGTGCTGCCTCTTAATGTTATTAGACCAAGTCGCATGAGTTCCCCTTATGAAAATGCTTTATGCACATTGTAATCATCTGTCTGCTCTTGTACAGCGCTGTGTACGCAGTGGGACCTGTGCCAATCCTAAATATTATAGAGAAAGCAAATTTCAAAAGGGACTATGGTACTTTGGGGCTTGTTTACAAAGCCGCGGAAGCGATTCGTGATCGTTATCGGAAATCAATGGGGCCGCGGCTCCGATAACGATCGCGAACCGTTACCGCGGCTTTGTAAACAAGCCCCTTTGTGTCCATAGGCCTGTAAACACATTTATTAAAAGAGCTGCCAAGAGGTCTCTTTTGAACATGTGAACCAGCAGAGGACCACCAGTGTTTTTGTACTGATGTAATTTGCAACTGCCATGAAATATCTACATATACTTTCCCCTCTTTAACCTTCCTGCCCTGGCTTTAGCCTTTACTATGGGGATTATTTCTCAATTGTGTTTCTATATGCATAAATAGATGGTAGAACCAGAAGGGCAAGCTTTCAGCTGCTAAGTTACGTGAGAAACCATAAGATCTTTGCAAAACCAGTGAAAGGTGTGTTTGACCAAAGATCCATCAAATACCTAGGGTGCAAGATCTTTCCAGAAGAGGTACTTATGGAATCAGGAGAGATAATGGCAGTAATAGGATGACTGACACCTAGAGAGAAGAAAGAAATAAGGAGGTTAATATTCAGCTGTAAAGTCAACGTATAATGTGAAGCATCTAATTTAGATGGTCCCGCAGGTGCATTTGACTCTTCATTTATATATCACTGTTGAATATTCATGTTTGAATTGAAAATTTTAAGTTAGATGTTTTTAAGTTATATTTGCTTCCTGTGGGCCACTTGGATGTCTAATTTATATGTTTCATACACAACAGGCCTTAACAGACAGAGCCCTTCAGACACAATACAGTATAAAACAATGCTCTATAGATCAACATTTTAAATATTTTTGCGGACCATCAAACAACAGCAGGGCTAGCCCGCCCGCTAGGGAAACTACGTGACTGCTTAGGGTGGCAAGTCCCAGCAGGTGGCATGGTGACTCCCGACCCCCCCCCCCCCCAAATTTTTTAAATTGGCGGCCACTTCAGCAACACGGTGGGCTTTAAAGTGCTGCGCTCATGTGCCCTTACGGCCTGCTGTTCCTGCCCCTTTCAACACAACTTCCTGTCAGAGGAGGCAGGAAGTCGTGTTGGAAGGGCCAGGGTCAGGAGCGGCAGGTCTTGAGGGCACGGGGGCACTTTTAAGACTTACTGCGGCACTTCGGCTGTATTGAGGGATGGCCATACTGCCCCCATCTTCCAGTGAGATGATGGGGGGGGGGGCGGTGGTGCAGTAGGCCTGCCTAGGGTGGCAAAATCTCTTTGGCTGGCCCTGAACAACAGAGCAACAGACCGAATGTGTCACTGCTCAATTTGTCTTCATTGGTCCTTTTATAAAAACATAAATCTTGATTCGTGCACGAGATTTATGTTTTAAAAAAAAGACAGATGATGAAAAATTGAACAGTGACACATTGGGTCTGTTGTTTGTTGGTCCATAAAAATATTTAAAAATGTTGATCTATAGAGCATTGTTTTATATTGTAATTTATATGTTTGGCAATTGAATGCCACTACCTCTGAAATGCCCCAAATCCCTCCCCCTCCCCCCCCCCCCATTTTCAGACAGATAACTTTAACTGTACAATGATTTAGGTAGGTATTAGGTATTGTACTGTAGGCAATAGTATACTGCCAATAGCTAACTAATTGCTATATCCATTTCAAGGAGTCCCACTACACTTTTGGTACACTGATTTTATTGGAACATACGCTGCACAAGCAATTATCTGCTGCATTATGACTCACATATACACTAGTAAAATGTCCTCAATCAGCATAATCCTAGGCACAATATACTTACTCAGTAATACCCTCAATATGTCCCTCATTGAAGCAGCCAATATCAACACAATCATGGTCATAAGAGGACATGGAAGGAGAGAGCACAGTAACACACACCATCCACCATTTGACAGCCCTCATATAGCCCACCCTCACTTAATACACATACCACTTCTACGCACCACAAAATCTAAGCAACCACAGGACTTACGCAACTTACGATGTGCCCTCATAAATGCACGTTCTGTGCGAAAAAAGTGGCCAGCCATCCCTGCCCTCATATCAGAGCTTAACCTAGACATGTTACTAGTGACGGAATCATGGCTCAATAGCTCAGACTCTATCCTAATCAACCACCTCACCCCCCCTAACTTTTCAATTCAGACATTTATTTTATTTATTTATTTATCTATTTTCTTCTATACCGCCCCTTCCAGCGATCAAGGGCGGTTTACATGAAACATCTTAACAATTGTACACAGTTGAATACATTTACATTGAACAATCGGATTCAACTATTTACATTGAACATTCAGATTACACATGCCATAGATCCATGTGCAGGGGAGGTGGCACATTCATTCTGGCTAAAACAGACCTACACTATCAAACAATCAGCTCCAATAGTTCAACCCACCTAGACACTATCACTATAGCAAACAACTACAATACAATTAACATAATCTAGAGATCCCCATCTCCATCCACCGACAATCTTGCAACCATAATCCAACCCACAAAACTCACGTAAACCCAACTGGATACTTGGAGATTTTAATTTACCAGCCCTTCAGACCACCCATTCCATAGCCTTCCTCGAAGCACTCCACAACCTACAGTATGATCAGATAATCGATGCACCCACACACCAAAAAGGAAACACGCTAGACCTTATCTTCAGCCCCCGACCTTTGACCAAGACAGACCATAAGTTCAACCTAGCAATCTCCCCCATACCTTGGTCTGACCACAATTTAATCACTCTCCAGCTACCCTTCCAACAAGAGAGAGCACAAGCTGCAAATCCAACTGAAACAGGAAGAGCATACTCCAGACGTTTCAGAGCCTTTGATAGTGAAGAAATCATCAAAAACATTTTTCCCAACATCAAAACTACATCACTGAACATCGAGGAGGTGCTGGACTCTTGGAATAGCAACCTGAGTGCCAGTGCACAGGTACCTACCCAAAGGAAACTACATATCACGGACAAGCAACTAAATAAGAAGGCCCCTGCATGTTGGTACACGGCCGAACTCAAGACTTCTTTACAAACACTGAGAAAACTAGAAAGGAAATGGCGACGCACCCGGACCGCAACAGACCTGACACTCTATAACTCCCACCTGCAAGCCCATCGAGGTCTAATATCCTCCAAAATTAAGGAATATCACTCGGAGCTGCTAAGCCGTTCCCTGAACCAGCCACATGATTTATTCAACATTGTGAAGACCCTAACGAAGGAGACATCATCATCTCAGGTAACTGCGATACTTCCCCAGGATTATGCGGACTACATTAAAGCTAAAACCAATAAGGTCAACAAAGGAACAATATCCAGTCCTACCAAAAGCCCACCTAAGCAACTCACCGCCTTCTCAACTCCGTCAGAAGCAAGCATTGAGTACATCATAGCAAATATCAATGCCACCACCGCCCCTAATGACCCTTGTCCAGCCTTCTGGATAAGGTCACTACGCCATGAGGTCAGCCCAATAATAGCCCAAATCATGGACCGCTCCTTCTCCACTGGTCAATTCCCCTCAAGCCTCAAGCAGACATCTATTAGGCCACTCTTAAAGAATGCCAAACTAGATACGCTGAAGGTGGACTCTTACCGACCCATATCCAGCATCCCGTTGTTAGCAAAAATAATTGAGAAGACTGTACAGTGACAGATTCAGGATCATATTGACTCCAACGCCCCCCTCGACACAAGCCAGCATGGGTTCAGAGAATCCCATGGGGTTGAATCTCTCCTCACCACACTCATCAACACTCTCATCACTGGGATTGACTCCATCAAAAAAGGGTATGCACTAATTTTCCTAGACATCGCAACCGCGTTTGACTCAGTAAACCACCAACAACTCCTGGTGTGGCTACAAGATAAAGGAATAAGTGAATCTGCCTGGCAGTGGTGCAAATCCTACCTAACCGATAGGTGGCAGCAGGTGCGAACAGGAAACACAACCTCGCAGCCTTTCCAACAAATTCACGGCGTACCCCAGGGCTCTTCCCTGTCCGCCCTCCTTTTCAATATCTATATGCAACCCCTTTGTGAATTAATCCACTCATTTAACATCTCCTGCCTGCTCTATGCGGACGATGTGTTGCTATATACCCCATTTACGATTGAGGAGTCAGACTTCACACAGCTGATAAAATGCTTTGATGCCATAACTGACTGGCTCTTCTCCCAATGTCTCAAGATCAACTTCAGCAAGACTGAAGTACTATTTGTGACAAGAAACCAAAAGTTTACTCCTCCAGCAACAATAAAAACAAGAAACGCAGAACTCTCGAGCAGACCCAGCATCCGCTACTTAAGGGTGACGCTGGATCAACATCTCAATTTCAAAGCACACATCAGCAATTCTATCAGGCAAATCTACCACAAGATAAGAACTCTATGTCATCTTCGTCCATTGCTGCAACCTGAGGACTTCAGAACTGTATTTCAGGCCTTGGTGACCCCCCACTTTGATTACGCAAACGTAATCTTGCAAGGCCTCCCCAAAAACACCTTAAACCCCCTACAGCTAGCCATGAACGCTGCTGCACGGGTACTGAGTGGAGCCGCCAGAGGTGATCACATCACTCCGGTCCTTAAGAACCTACATTGGTTACCAATATACTGCCGCTTAACCTACAAGGTAACCATTATCACTTTCAAGATCATCAATAAGTTAGCCCCCCCAGCCTTAATGGACCTGATTCACCCTGTTACAGCCAATAGAGAAAGGGGATCACACACCACTAACACACTACTGATCCCCAAGGAAATAACTAAATGTACAGAGCTAACAAGGAATAGAGCCTTTCAATTCTATGCCCCCAGCTGCTGGAACGCACTTCCAGCAGCCCTCAGAGCCATAAAGGACCTAGCACAATTCAGAAAAGCGCTTAAGCACCACCTCTTTCTCTTACACTACTCACAGCCTACCAACCTATCACCCCCTACGAACACATGAACACATTATTTATTTATTTATTTGTTTATTCTTATATACCGCGCTATTCAAGCTCAGTGCGGTTTACATAAAACAATAACATTTGCATTACATCAGAACAAAGATATCAATGCTTACATTATAACAGTAAAAATAAACTTGGATTGAACTTGATGAGGGTGACAAACATAACAATAACAGAGTTAAATTATAAACTATTTACAGAGTTATTTACAGGTCAAAATCGTAATGAGTCGTGTATTAGGATATAGGACAATGAACTGTATCAGGGGAGATTATCAGATATATTTTGGTCATGTATCAGGTTGTGGGGGGGTCAATCTTTGGGTGGAGGGATATATGTGCGATGGGGGGTTGTTCAGATGAGAAAAATGGAGGAGGAATAGGTGATGCTTTAGAGCTTTTCTGAATTGAGGAAGGTCTCTAATTGCTTGGAGGTGGGGGGGGGGGGGAGGTTGTTCCAGATTCTCGGGGCGTAAAATGTAAAGGATCTGTTCCTGGTTAGTTGGTTACATTTTGTGGATTCATGAGGAATAATGAGAGTGTTGGTGGCTGCTGATCTTCTTAGCCTATTGTTGGGTGTGATTGTAAGGAGTGTTGAGATAGGTGGAGGAGATAGACGGTGAATGGCCTTGAAGGTTATGATAAGGGTTTTATAGGTGAGTCTACTGTGTAGCGGTAGCCAGTGCAGCTCCATAAGTATGGGTGTGATGTGCTCGCTCCTGGCAATGCCGCAAAGAGTGCGTGCTGCTGCATTCATGGCCATTTGGGATTGAGGGTGTTCTTAGGGAGATCATGAAGGATAATGTTTGCATAATCGAAATGAGGAATTACTAGTGCTTGGAAGATAGTTCTGAAATCATGTGGGGCTAGTCAAGGTTTAAGATGTCTTAAAGTTAAGATTTTGTTATAGACGGATTTGGCCGTATTCTTTATATGTTCTTTGAAGTTGAAATGGTTGTCTAGTGTAACTCTCAGATAACGTATGGTTGTTTTGCATGGGAGTTCTGCATCTCGTACCTTGAAGGTGGCAGGAGGGGAGAAGTCCTTGTTCCTGGAGATGAATAAGACCTCAGTCTTCTTGAAGTTTATCCTTAAATTCTGTGAAAGGAGCCAGTCGGTAATTGAGTTGAAGCAATCAACTAGTTTGGAGATGTCAGGATGCATGATTTTCACTGGAGTGAAGAGCAGGATGTCGTCAGCGTAGATTAGGCTAAAGATATCAAATGCGTGGATGATGTCACAAATCGGCTGAATATAGATATTAAAAAGTAAGGCAGACAGGGAAGAACCTTGAGGGACTCCCTGATATTGCTGGAAAGGTTCAGATGATAGTAATCCTGTACGGACATATTGCCAATGATTGGATAGATAAGATTTACACCATTCCCAAGCACGCCCGTGTATTCCTTTTTCTTGCAGTCTGGATAGAAGTAGATCATGGTTGACGGAATCAAAAGCCACAG
This sequence comes from Ichthyophis bannanicus, assembly GCA_033557465.1. NCBI lineage: Eukaryota > Metazoa > Chordata > Amphibia > Gymnophiona > Ichthyophiidae > Ichthyophis > Ichthyophis bannanicus. Next base: position 1,001,959,796 of record CM066031.1, on the reverse strand, counting down.
CAATATCAAGAAAGATTAGAATAAACCCATCCTCAATGTTATCTATGCCTCTGGATATTGTATTAGTGAGCATGGTGAGTAAAGATTCTACACCGTGCGCCTCGCGGAATCCATGTTGATTAGGGTCGAGAGGGGCTGTTGTATCGATATGTTGTTGCATCTGAATTTGGACCACCTTCTCTATGAGTTTAGCTAGAAGAGGTATGCTTGAGATCGGACGATATGATTCAGACTTAGATGGGTCCAGGCGATTATTTTTCAGGAGAGGACGGATAGATGTTTGTTTGAGCGAGGTAGGGAAAATTCCAGATGTGAACGAAAGCTTCATTATGTGCGCTAGGGTAGGACTAATTTCTTTGCGCAGCGTCCTGATCCAGTAGGCTGGACATGGATCATTAGGTGCAGTGGTAGTGTTGATTGCTGAGATAAGGTCAGAGATGTATTTAACATCTGGGGGAATGAATTCTGTAAGTGTGGATTGCATGGTAGGGACGTGGCTAGTCGTTGGGCTCATGACAGCATTTGTTGTAAGAATTTTGGATTGGAGGTAACTTGCAAATGATTGAGGATGTATCGATGTAGATTGAGGCGCAGGCGTGGCTTTGGTAAGCAATTTGACCATGCTGAAGAGGTCCCGTGGTTTGTTGATCGAACGAAGGAGGAGCTCAGTGTGGTATTCTCTCCTTTTTTCAGAGATGAGCTCACGGTGGTGCCTAAGGAGGTTATTGTAAGATGCTTGATCTTCCGGAGAGCGGGAGCAGCGCCATTTTCTTTCATGTTTCCTTAGAAGTTGAAGGGATGACTTTATCTCGGTAGAATACCATGGAGCTTGTTTTTTGTTCTTCGGTGGACAATTGGATGTGGGAGTCACACTTGAGGGGGGGAATTGTGAGTAAGACTTTAGGGTAGAATTCCATAAGTCAATCATATCATCCAGATTTGGAAAAGGCTGGCGGAGTGTTGGAAGGACCTTATTAACAAACTCTTCTGAGTTCAGGGGTCTGGAGCGGAAAGCCTTTTTTGTAAGGGCTGTTTCTGTGGTGACAGCTGGGGCCCGAAGCTGTAGAGAGGGAATTTGGAATGTGATGAGGTTATGGTCTGACCATGGCACCGGGGTGAGTGAGAGCTTAAGATTGTAGTTCGCCTCGGACTTGGGGGCAAAGATGAGGTCAAGGGTATTACCCTTAAGGTGAGTAGGGACGTCAACCATCTGTGTGTAGTTAAGGTCAGCCATGGCGTCAAGGAAGGTGTTAGCATGGTTTGGTTGAAGGGAGGAGAGGTTAAAGTCTCCAATTAACAATTAATTAATGTATGTAAATTTGTAGATACTGTTTGTAATCGAGTGTTTTTGTTGTACATAGTTAATCCCAGTTGATATCCAAGTTAAGCTTCCAGTTCAATGTAAGTGCCCCTGGCACAACCTTGTTTTATGTGAACTGCGCTGATTTTTAAGAGTGCGGTATATAAGAAACAATAAATAACTAAATAAATAAATTTATATGGCCAATATTATCCATTCAAGTGGCTTGGAGCTTTTTTTCTTAGAGGACTTATATGGGCAGGTCAGTCCTGCTGCTGGTCACGTAAAGATTTTCAATATTGACCTCATAGCATTTCCTGGGCTTCATGAATTCCCCTAGGAGATTTATCCAAGGAGTTTCAAAACTAGTAGCTCTGATTGCCACCTTATTGAAGGAAGGTATCCCTATCGACTGAACATCAGAGGATCAGCTATCCTTAAACCGATGGAAGTCAGATTTGACGACAGCCCTGCTATTAGTGGAGGAGTACCATAATGGATAGAGCAGTGGGCTGAGGATTCAAATCCCACGGCCGCTCCTTGTGATCTCGGGCAAATCGCTTAACCCTCCATTGCCTGAGGTACAGAACATAGAGGCATATTTACTAAAGATTAGCTTGGGGTTAGAATGTGCTTACAGCATGGTGCTGGAAAGTAGAATGGGGGCACACGCTAAAACCCCCACACTACCCTTGTAACATGTGTTGGAGCAGCAACTGGTTGGGATGGGGTGTTCCTGCCATGGTGCAGCTAATGTAAGCATTTATGGCCTCAGCTACCTGCGCTTAGCGCAAGTCGCATGGAGCAAGTAATACCATCTCAGTAGGTAGGGTTAGTTGCTCCTATGGTCAGTTTACCATGGTAACTGCGGGGGAACAGCTATACCCACTCCCCTGCAGTTAACCCACAACCCCTATGCTAGTAACGCAGCCCACACATGCATTATGGTTTATTGGATTTAATATACCTCCTTTCTGTACCAAACAAAGTGATCTACAAATTAAAATCAAACTAAAAATAAGATTGCGATAACATTTGTAAGACAGCACATGAGGAAAGAAACGCCATTATAAGATAGCAAAGAGGGGTAAACCATACAAGGACAAACAGATTAAGGTTATGGCTCCTGTCTCTGCCCCTAGAGCTCTTCGCATCCCATACCAAAAGCTTGTTCAAAGAGGTGTGCCTTGAGAGCGATTTTGAACTTCTAGAGTACTGATTCCAGACGGATATCAGTAGGAAGACTATTCCAAAGAATGGGTGCTAGATGAAAGAAAGCGGAATTGCATGTTGCCTCAAATTTTGCCTTGGCCATAGGAGGAAGTTGTAAACGATTAGTGTGGAGAGAGCATAGGCAACGTGTGGGGGTATGTGGACTAATCAAAGAAGATAAATATTCTGGTGTATCATTGTGAAGGACTTTAAACATCAGAAGGAGAATTTTATAAACTGGGAGCCAATGGTGATCTATGAGAAGTGGGCTGACGTGATCAAACTTCTTGGCATGAGAGAGAATGCACACGGCCGTATTTTGAATGAATTGCAAACATTTTAGTTCATATTGCAGTAGCCCTAAATAAATGATATTACAGAAATCTAACCTTAAAGTGACAGTAGACAGGAGACGAATGGTTTGGCCAACAGGATCAATGGAGAGGCGGATGGCATGAAAAGCCTTTGACAAGGTCCCTCATCAGAGACTTTTGGCAAAACTAAAGAGTCATGGGATAGGAGGCAGTGTACTACTGTGGATCAAGAACTGGTTAAAAGATAGAAAGCAGAGGGTTGGGTTAAATGGCCAATTTTCCCAATGGAGAAAGGTGAAGAGTGGTGGTGTACCCCAGGGATCTGTGCTGGGTCCGCTGCTTTTTGACATATTCATAAATGACCTGGAAAGTGGAATAACGAGTGAGGTTATCAAATTTGCAGATGACACAAAACTATTTAAAGTTGTTAAAACCCAAGAGGATTGTGGAAAATTGCAAGAGGATCTTGATAAATTGGAAGACTGGGCATTAAAATGGCAGATGAAATTTAATGTGGACAAGTGCAAAGTTATGCACCTAGGGAAGAACAACCCAAACTATGGTTACACGATGCATGGTTCCACATTAGGAACCACCACCCAGGAAAAAGATTTAGGTGTCATTGTGGATAGCATGTTAAAACCCTCGGCCCAGTGTGCAACGGCAGCCAAGAGAGCAAATAGAATGCTAGGTATCATAAGGAAAGGAATGGAAAATAAAACAAAAGATATTATAATGCCTCTATATCGTTCCATGGTGAGACCGCACCTTGAATATTCTGTGCAATTCTGGTCGCCGTATCTTAAAAAGGATATAGCATTATTAGAAAAGGTTCAGAGAAGAGCCACCAAAATGGTAAAGGGGATGGAAGGATACTCCTATGAAGAAAGGCTAAAAAGGTTAGGGCTCTTTAACCTGGAAAAGAGACGGCTGAGGGGAGATATGATAGAAGTCTATAAATTAATGAACGGAGTGGAACGGGTAAACGTAGGTCGATTGTTTACGTTATCAGAATATAAAAAGACTAGGGGACATGCAATGAAGCTACAGGGTAAACTATTTAAGACTAATAAAAGAAAATATTTCTTCACTCAACGTGTAATCAAATTCTGGAATTTGTTACCGGAGGATGTAGTAAAGGCTGTTAGTGTAGCTGGGTTTAAAAAAGGTTTGGACAAGTTCCTGGAGGAAAGGTCCATAAACCATTATTAAGAAGGGACCCAGGATATCAATGCTTGACCCAGTACAAGCATTGCGGAACCTGTGTCTTTTGGGGAAACTGCTAGGTACGTATGACCTAGGTTGGCCACTGTTGGAAACAGGATACTGGGTTTGATGGACCTTGGTCTGACCCAGTATGGCATATGTTATGTTCTTATGAAAACGACAGAGAGCCAAGAAAGACTTTACCATTTGAAAAATCTGTGTTGAGAAGGTCAGTTGAGAATCAAATATTTCACCAAGATATTTTATGGAAGACTGAGGTGGCAGTGGAGTCCCTTCTAAGGCAGGGATGAAAGCAGAAATATTGAAACTCCTGGTAAGCCACATAGCAGTGGACTTTGTTGCATTAAGTTTCAGAGAGTTCTTATAAATCCGAGACGTGACCTCGTCTAAACAAGTATTTACCCTGGAAAGATCTGGGAGGAGAGTATCCAGATAGAAAAGGAGCAGGATATCATCTGCATAAATATAGCATGAGATACCCAGTGAAGGAGTGAGAGAAACCAATAGTGGCAGAAATACTAAATATTAAATAGAAGAGAGAAAGGGCTGACCCTTGTGGGATACCACAAGTTAGAGGATATGTATGAGAATGAGCGCACATAAACTTGAAAAGAACTTTTGAGTAAGAACAAAGTGAACCATGACAGAACTGCCCCAGAAATACCCTTATCAAAGAGCTGGGATAGTAAGATATCATGAACTACTAGATCAAACCTTTCTTCCTTTTCTACAATCTCTGAGGACAAAACCACACATCTTCTTTCCTCCTCCGAACTCACTACCTGCTCCTCTGATCCTATTCCCACCCATCTCCTAAGCTCCATCTCCTCCACTGTCATCTCTTCCATCTCTCATATTCTCAACCTATCGCTCTTCACTGCAACTGTTCCTGCAGCCTTCAAGCATGCTTTGGTCACACCTTTCCTCAAGAAACCCTCACTAGATACTACCTGCCCTTCTAATTATCAACCCATCTCCCTTCTCCCCTTCATTTCTAAGCTGCTTGAATGTGCGGATCAGCACTGTTGCCTTGACTTTATCTCCTCTCAAGCTCTTCTGGATCCTTTGCAATCTGGCTTTCATCCTTTACATGCTACTGAAATGGCTCTTGCCAAAGTCTCCAGTGACCTGTTCCAGGCAAAATCCAAGGCCTTTAATCAATCCTTATCCTTCTTGACCTATCTGCTGCTTTTGAAACTGTTGACCATCACCTTCTCCTCAATACCTTGTCCTTGCTTGCTTTTAAGGGCTCTGTGCTATCTTGGTTCTCTCCTTATCTCTCCTATTGCACTTTCAGTGTTTGTTCTGGTGGATCCTCCTCTACTGCTATCCCACTCTCAGTTGGTATACTCCAAGGATCTGTCTTGGGCCCACTCCTTTTCTCTCTCTATACCCAGTTCCTTGATGCCCTCATCTCCTCCCATGGTTTTCGGTACCATCTTTACGCTGATGACTCTCAGATCTACCTCTCTACACCTGAAATCTCTCTGACAATCCATGCCTGGATCTCTGCCTGCCTGTCTAACATTGCTGCTTGGATGTCTCACTGCCATTTGAAATTGAACATGTCCAAAACCAAGCTTCTTATTTTCTCCCCTAAACTCCCCCTCCTCCTTTCTTAGTCTCTGTGGATAATGCTCTTCTACTCCCTGTTTCCTCCGCTAACAACCTTGGAGTCATCTTTGACTTCTCCCTCTTCTTCTCCACACACATCCAATTGATAACATGTTGAAAACTTAGCTGCACGGCTAATCTTCTGTCAGTCTCGACATGCTCATATAACCCCTCTTCTCAAGTCGCTTCATTGGCTCCGTATCTGTTTCTGCATCCAGTTCAAACTTCTCCTGCTGACCTATAAGTGCATTCACTCTACTGCTCCTCACTACCTTTCCTCTCTTCTCTCTCCCTACACCCCTCCTCAGGAACTCTGCTCTTCTGGCAGATCGCTTCTTTCTTTTTTTTAATTTCAACATTTATTAATTTCAAAAATTCAAATTATATTTCAAACTATTAAATAGAATCACACAAAGAATCCAAGAGAAAACATAACACAAAAAACAGTTAACCAAGCAAGCAGAATGAAGGAATAGCCTAGTGGTTAGAGCACTGGTTGGGAACCAAAAGACAATAGTTTGATTTCCACTAACACTCCTTGTTGCTTTGGATAAGTCACTTAACCCTCCATTGCCTCAGAAGAGTCCAAGTTATTAATGTCCCCTTTTAATGTACATTACCAAGTTTAAGTTACAATGTAAACCACTTTGACTAAATGATAAAGCATTATAAAAAAAACCCTGTTAACTAAATAAAACAGCCTAGTCAGTTGCTAGCTCTAAGCCTACAATTACACTAAATACAGAACTCTAATCTTCCAGATTAGATAGGATATCCTCCTCTTCATCCAAGGCTAATTTTTGTGAGTGCAATGACAAAAAATGAGATAATTGTTCTGGCTCAGTAAATAAGTAAGAAATCTTCCAACAAAGATTTAGATCCCTTCCCTCCATTCTGTGGCTTAATAGCAGGCAATCTGGACATCTTCTCAGAAGGAATCCTAGCTGGTAAATAATATGCTGATGCAACTGGAGGAATAGCAGCATCTGGAACCTCCAGCATCTCCTTTAGATAGTTATATAACATGTCCTTAGGAGTGACAGTAGCTACGTTAGGGAAATTAGGCAGTCTAACAGTCTTCCGCCTAGCCATATTTTCAACGTTTCCAAGTGACTGGATACAGCCGATTCTGCCTTAGTACCTTGATGGAAGTTTTCTTGAACTGAAGAAATGGCAGATTGGGTTTCTAGCACTTTTCCCTCCCCCGTTCCACAGTGATCTATTCTCTCTGCAAATTTAACAACAGCATTATGCTGTAATTCAATTTTAGCCAAGACTATTGACTGAAGCCTAGCGAAAGCCTGTAGCATGACTTGAAATGAGTCACATTGCAGAGTGGGAAAAAGATTTTGCTGTGAGGGAACCTCTACGCTAAAAAGGTTAGAATCCTTATTCTGAACAAGAACATGATCCAGTGGAACAGGAGGAGCAGAAGAAACAGCCAGGTTCAAAACAGTACCATTGGTATACTCGTGTTTTCCTAACACAGCCAATACAAAAAGAGTCACCAAATGCAAACACTAAGTGATGAAGGGGAGGTGATGATCAAACTTCCACAACACCTAAACGCATGAGTCAGCCAACTAGAGAAATCTGCCAATATTATTACGAGGCCTCAGACAGGAGGGGGTGCAAGAGAGCAGTTAGCCCAATAGGCAGTAAGCCTCAAGCCAAAATTTGGCCTATGAATGATATTTGAGGAAAACGGGTGTTGTTGGCTTGAAGCTTACTGTCTTTAGCTAACTTTTCTCTTGCACCCCCCTCCTGTCTGAGGCCTCTTAACAATATTGGCAGATTTCTCTAGTTGGCTGCCTTTTATGCGTTTAGGTGTTGTGGAAGTTTGATCATCACCTCCCCTTCATCACTTAGTATTTGCACTCAGTGATTCTTTTTGTATTGGCTGTTTGAGTGAGTGAGTGAGAGTCCCAGAGGATATTTTTCATGTTTTCCTAAGAACAAAACAACTGAAATCTCCACAGAAACAGAGTCCAAACAGTACCAAACAGAGAAGGCAGCAAGCAAATTCTTACCCAGAATGGCAGCAGAGGGAGGCACAGAGACGTTGGTTGCAGAAGTTATCGATAAAAACTTGCCAGGTTCAACTAACCAAACAACCAGAGTTGAAGAGATCTGCTCATAGGAGAGCCACCGATGGACTAAGGAGCAAGACTCCCTTTCTTCACATGTTTGCGCCAATAAAGACAACTCCTCATCTGACATGGGTTGCTGCTCCCAATCCGGGGGAGCTTAGAAGACTGGAGTATTTCTGGGTGAAGGGGCCACCGCAGCTTTGACCCCTTCCCCTGGAGTTCCCACGCTATCCCCAGATGACCTATGCTTCATGAGGAAGGGGAGCATAGATGGCTGGCAGGTCGCCAAGGTAATTGGAGATGATTTTTTCCTTCCTTTCCATCCTAGATAGCACCAGTTAATCATCAAAGAAAGAATCAAAAACGAGCGCCCAACAAAAAAAGTCGAAGACCGAGCTTCGTGGCCGATCTAGGATGTGACTCTTGGCAGATCACTTCTATCTGTGCCCTTCTCTTCTACTGTCAACTCCAGACTTTGAACGTTTCGCCTTACTGCTCCTTGTCTGGAACAAACTATCTGAGTCTGTATGTCAGGCTTCATCTCTGGCCCTTTTCAAATCCAGGCTGAAAACTCACCTCTTCGAGGCTGCTTTTGGATCTTGATCCACTTAGTCTATGTGTTTCCTTACCATTCTCCTTGATTTATCCTTTTCCACAGCTGTTGTGTTTCTGTCTTGACTTGATTGTAAGCTCTGATGAGAAGGGACCGTCTTTTACATGTGTCTATACAGCGCTGTGTATGCCTTATAGCGCTATTTAAATGATCAGTAGTAGTACTAGTAGTAGATGTTCAGGGCCATAAGAACATAAGAACATAAGATATGCCATACTGGGTCAGACCAAGGTCCATCAAGCCCAGTATTGTGTTTCCAACAGTGGCCAATCCAGGTCATATGTACCTAGCAGTTTCCCCAAGGGACACAGGTTACACAAAAAAATATGCACTGAATGTAGCTAACTTTGAGCTACTACTGAAAAAGGTGTTAGCTAAATCCAAATTCTTTCCCTTCAAATGAATCATAACTATTAATTGAAGAGACACCAGTGAACACAATAGTTGAAGGTTATCCTATCTCCAAAAAACATCTCTCAAGAACCCTCCAATAACTCTTGTGCCTTCTACTGTCTGAAGCTACCTTCATTAGAAAATGATTATGATTAGGACAAAAAATTGCATACCATTAAGAACATTTGATAAGTGGTTACCACCTGCTGGAAGGGGCACATTTTTCAGTATAAGTATTCACGGATCATCAAACCTGAAACTTCTAAAGATGGCACATAACTTGAAACTTAGACAGGCCCTCTACTCACTATTAATTTCTTTCTTTGATTTCATGTTAACATACTGACAAAGGCAATGGAATAGCAAGGCATACACCCTGGCTGGAAGAGAGGAGGAGGTGGTTAAGGAGAAGGACAACTCGGGACCATCCTGAGACCTAAGAACTTTGTAATAAGTACCAAGACAATGGACCTGCTAAATACATGTCTGGATACAGCTGCCACCTAGATAGAGGTTCACAGGCTAAAATTTGATTAGGATTGTGTATGTGTGCTGTCAACATAAGAACAAATGATATGCCATACTGGGTCAGACCAAGGTCCATCAAGCCCAATATCCTGTTTCCAACTGCAGCCAATCCAGGTCACAAGTATCTATCAGGTTCCCAAAAAGGTACAGATTCCATGCTGTTTATCTCAGCGGAAAGCAGTGGATTTCCCTGGTCATCTTTAATAATAGTTTATAGACCTTTCCTCCAGGAACTTGTCCAAACCTTTCCTCCAGGAACTTGTCCAAACCAACTACACTAACAATTTTTATTATATCCTCCGGTAACAAATTCCAGAGTTTGCATGAAAAAATATTTTTGCTGATTAGTCTTAAATATGCTATATAGTAGATTCATTGCATGCCCCCTGGTCTTTCTACTTTTTGAAGGCATAAACAACTGGTCTAATTTATCTATTACACTCCACTCATTATTTTACTGATCTTTATCATACCTCCTCTCAACCATCTTTTTTCCAAGTTGAAGAGCCTGTGATAAGGAAGCTTATCATAGCTCAGGAAGGAGCTATAGAAAAGGTGAAGTGTCTCTGAACAAGCAACCTGTCAGTTCTGGTAGAAATAAGAAAACAGAATTTTCCCATAAAAGACTACCAGTCCCAGAATGCACCAGGTTTCCAACAGCCATTAGAGGAGCTGAAGTGGGAAAACGTGTGTTCAATCAGGAGGGCTATGAGGTAATCCCTAAGCACTCATCTCAAAGGGCAGGGCCTGATTCAGCACAGCTGCGCTGTATTAGGGAGGAGCACTCATCTAAGCAGAATAAGAGTAGAGTTTATTCTACAGATGACCATCATCTTCATGATCACCTTGGATATACAGAGAATTATCCTCAGTTTCATCTGAAGGATTATCAGAAGCAGAAGCCAAACCGGACGGACAGAGAGGGAAAGAGACCCTCTGGAAGAAAGAGGAGAAAAGCCTTTGAGAGGTCTAGAAGAGTCCAAAGCAGTACGTATACTGGGAGGTATTCCAAGGGCCAGCATACACCATTGGACTGGGGAAAGCCAGAGGAATGGTGCTGCAGAGCTAGGAATCTCCAGACGCTACCTGTGAGGGAGACGGCTGCACGTGGAAGGGACCCTAAGACCCGTGCCAGAAGGTATGTGAAGAGAGATCCAGTGTCCAGGGATCTGGATTGGAAGGCTGGACATAAGAACTGGACTACATACTGGCCAGGCTATATAGAGAGAAACTCTAACAGCAATGGAAGCTCAGGTATGAACACTGATCTATGCCCTAGCTATAACCTTGAAAGACAGCAGGGAAACAAGTATTCTCCTGAAAGTGCTCCATTGAGAGATTCATCTGTGCCAATCCATGATATTGAACCCATGCTTGTTGAACAAGGGGGAATAATAGCAGATGAAGATCCTGTTTATATGGACTGTTCTCTATCTAAACTCCGTTGGTAACTTTCTGTTATAAAGTACAGCAACCATCACAAAGAAATACAAATTTGTTCTTTAATCTACTCAAAAAAAGCTCCTGAAGCAGGTTTTGACCCACACAGTAGAAAGCAAGCCAGCTAAGGGGTTTCAGCTGGATAACTGCTAGCAATTAAGCCTTACCTAATTGCTTGTGAGCTAGGAGAGAATCATTTCTGTATCTATGTGGGAAGTAATCAGAAGTTAACCTGAAAAGAACAGTGTTTCTTGCTTTGTGGCTTTTCATTTGTTGTTTTCCTGATTTTGACTTTGTTTTTCCAAGTTAACACTGAAAGCAAGTTACCTGATTTATGTGCTACCAAGCATATCTGTGTTGGGAGAAATAACCCCATAAATAAATATCTTATTGGCTTTACCCAAGAGCACAACTAAATTATTGTCAGCAGCTGTGTCTGGTGTGAATGAACTACATTGCCCACAATACCTTGCAAATCATATAGATATATGCATTGCCAAGACTGTGAAAATTCTCACCCAGGCAGCCGTCTGACAAATGGCGTAGTTTTTCGGATTGCTTTTGCACAAAGGGGATTTACTTGCTGAGGATTACAACTAAAGTTCAAGTTTAAAGCTGGAAAAAAAGATTTTCCCTCAACTGCACTTTGGAGGAGAAGTGGATGTCCCAGGAGGAAAAGACCCTGTGCAGAGCTGGATTCATCACTAGCACAAGGTAATAAGTACCTGGGCATGTCTAGTGGTGGATGGGAGTAAGCACAGGGTAATTGAAAAAAAAAAAAGTAGAAAAAAACATACCTGTTTGGAAGGTGGTGCACTTTGGGTTTTTTTTCTTTATTTTCTTACAGGGTTCAAGATGGATTCAAGGGAACTAGCTGAGTGGATGGCAGCCCAGTTTAGCAGGCAACAGGAGCTAGCACAGCAGGCTCAGGGCACTGCTATGAAAGCCTTAATGGACCAGCAGAAGTCAGTGCTTGATCTGGTGCAAGCCCTAGTTAAGCTGCAGAACCAAAGTGGAACAGATGCAAGACCAGCAGTAAATACTGGTACACCACATGTGGACAGTGTGTGACTCAATCAAGGGATTGGGGCATTTAGTTTTGGGAAGTTAACTCCAGATGATAATGTTGATGATTTTCTAGAGTCTTTTGAAAGAGTGGCACAAGCATTAGCATGGCCAGAGACCCAGTGGGCAGTAAGGCTGGCAGCCTCATTAACTGGAGAGGCGCGTGCAGCTTACAGAGCAATGCCAGCAGCCCAGGCTTTGAATTATAAGGATGTAAAGGCTGCTATTAGAGATCGCCTAGGGTTGTCTATTTCAGAGTATAGGCGAATGTTTAGAGCTACTACATTGAGAGTGGGTGAAACACCCAGGGCTCTGAGTCAGAGAATCAGAGGTTTAGCTGTAAAATGGTTGGAGCCTGAGCAAAAGACGGTAGAAATGTTATTAGACATTATAATGCTGGAATAATTTATGTCTGCGGTCCCTAAAGATTTGCACACTTTCCTTATACAGCAAAATTGCCAAAATCTTGGAGAGGCAACCATGCTAGCAGAGAGATTCTTGGAAGCCACGCAGGCTTGCCATAGAATGGGTGGCCCTCTGAAGATTGATGCTGAAGCAAGATGTGCTGTATCAGAAAAGAAAATAATTAAAAATGTTTCTGTAAATGAATGTACTGTATCAAACCAGATGACACCGTGGAATAGAAAGAAATGTTTCAAATGTGGAAAATGGGGACATTTAGAAAAGAGATGCCAGACACACACTAGCTTAGTGGGTATGGATTTAAAACAGCCCAAAGATGGATTTCTTTTGATGGTTGATGTGCAAGGAATTACCACAAATGCTTTGTTAGACTCTGGGGCAGACCAGAGTATGATGTCAAAAAGGCTTTGGAAGAGGATAGAGGCCCAAGAAGGATTTGTGCCTAGAACCCCTGAAATCCAAGTTCACATCGGATGCATTCATGGTGCTGCAACATCACATCCCACCTATAGGCTAAAGGTTAAGTGCCTGGGGGAACAAGAGGAAGTCCTGGTAGCAGTGGTGCCTAGGCTACCCTTTGATTTGGTTCTAGGAAAGGACTGGCCAAGATTTAAGCAGGGTCTAGTGGAAGGGCTAGGAAAGAAGGAGGGAGAAGGTTTAATAATGGAAATAGCTCCTGGGCCTTTCTTTGGAAGTCCTCAGTCCCTAGCTAAAAAGATGGTTAAGCTTCCAGAAGGCCAAACTATAGGTAATAAGAGGGGCTTTGTATCCACCCGCTCGCAGGCTAAGGTAGAGAGCCAGCAGAAGGAGGAGGGGGAGCAGGCAGAGTTATTAGGAGACTTACCCTCTCATGATGATTTAATAACTCCATCATCTGGTAAAGTAAGAAAGTTGAAAGCACAAAAGCGGCGTGAGAGACTTCGCAGAGCACAGGGTAGGGCTGAGATGTTAGCGGGTCAAAGCTTACCCTGGGTGCCAGCTGAGTTAGTGGCAAAGTTTCCTAACTTTCCACAAGAGCAGCGAGCTGATCAAGCTCTCACCCGAGCTTTTAAGTATGCTCAGGAGGTCAGGGAGGAGTTGCCCAGATTCAGACTAGATAATGACATATTATATAGAGAGAGTCAGGACCCCAGGAATGGGACCATATGTAAACAATTGGTGGTACCCACAACTTTCAAAGGGCTAGTACTTAGACTAGCACATGATCATCCAGTGGGAGGTCATAAAGGGATGCAAGGAACGCTGGATCAAATACTTATGCGTTTTTACTGGCCAGGTATCTTCAAAGAAACTGCCCAGTTTTGTGCTGCATGTCCAGCGTGTCAGCGAGTTACAGCGGCTCACCCACCGGTGGTGCCATTGATTCCCATGCCAATTATTACAGACCCAATTGGTCGCATTGCCATGGATATTGTAGGCCCATTAGTCAAAACGCCCCGAGGTTTCCAATACATCCTAGTTATGGTAGATCAGGCAACAAGGTTTCCCTGGGCCATACCATTGAGGAATGTTTCTGCAAAAACAATAGCTTTAGAGCTAGTAAAATTGTTTTGTGAAGTGGGATTCCCAAGAGAGGTATTGACTGACCAAGGGTCCAATTTTGTATCCAAATATTTGGCCCAGGTCTGGGATGCCTTTGGCATTCATCACGTGAAAACCTCAGCCTACCATCCACAATCAAACGGTTTGGTGGAGAGATTCAACCAAACTCTCAAACAAATGTTGAGAAGGGGGTTAGCAGGAGAGGTAAAAGAATGGAATATGTTATTGCCCTTTGCCTTGTATGCCTGCAGGGAAAGAATTCAGGTGTCCCTAGGTGTAACTCCATATGAATTGATGTATGGTAGGGCTCCACGGGGTTTACTAGATATTTTGAGGGAACAATGGATTGATCCTGAACTGGGAAGTCAGGAGGTGCCACTGTTTCTACATGACTTGAGAGCACGTTTGAAAAGGACGTCGCAGGTTGCTGAGAGGAACCTGCAGGACAGTCAAGTGCGCCAGAAAGGGTGGTATGATAGGAAGGCCAAAAGCCGCCAATTAAGCATTGGTGAAAAGGTTTTGGTTCAAGTAGCAGGTACAGCCCCAAAATTTGAAGTACAGTGGAAAGGGCCATGGAAGGTTGTTAAACAAGTGAGCCCAGTATCTTATGTGGTAGAAAATGCAAGAGGGCGTAGGCAGACCTACCATATTAATGTACTTAAGTCTTGGAAGGAGAGGCCTGTAAATAATAATGTTCCTGAAGCCAGTCAGGAAGTAAGTGAGCTTCAAAATGATAACACTCTCATAGGTATTACGGACTGTAGGAAAGAAGTTTCACCAGTTAAACCAGTCCGTAATAACTTAAGCAGGGGGGTATGTGATAAGGAAGCTTATCATAGCTCAGGAAGGAGCTATAGAAAAGGTGAAGTGTCTCTGAACAAGCAACCTGTCAGTTCTGGTAGAAATAAGAAAACAGAATTTTCCCATAAAAGACTACCAGTCCCAGAATGCACCAGGTTTCCAACAGCCATTAGAGGAGCTGAAGTGGGGAAACGTGTGTTCAATCAGGAGGGCTATGAGGTAATCCCTAAGCACTCATCTCAAAGGGCAGGGCCTGATTCAGCACAGCTGCACTGTATTAGGGAGGAGCACTCATCTAAGCAGAATAAGAGTAGAGTTTATTCTACAGATGACCATCATCTTCATGATCACCTTGGATATACAGAGAATTATCCTCAGTTTCATCTGAAGGATTATCAGAAGCAGAAGCCAAACCGGACGGACAGAGAGGGAAAGAGACCCTCTGGAAGAAAGAGGAGAAAAGCCTTTGAGAGGTCTAGAAGAGTCCAAAGCAGTACGTATACTGGGAGGTATTCCAAGGGCCAGCATACACCATTGGACTGGGGAAAGCCAGAGGAATGGTGCTGCAGAGCTAGGAATCTCCAGACGCTACCTGTGAGGGAGACGGCTGCACGTGGAAGGGACCCTAAGACCCGTGCCAGAAGGTATGTGAAGAGAGATCCAGTGTCCAGGGATCTGGATTGGAAGGCTGGACATAAGAACTGGACTACATACTGGCCAGGCTATATAGAGAGAAACTCTAACAGCAATGGAAGCTCAGGTATGAACACTGATCTATGCCCTAGCTATAACCTTGAAAGACAGCAGGGAAACAAGTATTCTCCTGAAAGTGCTCCATTGAGAGATTCATCTGTGCCAATCCATGATATTGAACCCATGCTTGTTGAACAAGGGGGAATAATAGCAGATGAAGATCCTGTTTATATGGACTGTTCTCTATCTAAACTCCGTTGGTAACTTTCTGTTATAAAGTACAGCAGCCATCACAAAGAAATACAAATTTGTTCTTTAATCTACTCAAAAAAAGCTCTTGAAGCAGGTTTTGACCCACACAGTAGAAAGCAAGCCAGCTAAGGGGTTTCAGCTGGATAACTGCTAGCAATTAAGCCTTACCTAATTGCTTGTGAGCTAGGAGAGAATCATTTCTGTATCTATGTGGGAAGTGATCAGAAGTTAACCTGAAAAGAACAGTTTGTTTCTTGCTTTGTGGCTTTTCATTTGTTGTTTTCCTGATTTTGACTTTGTTTTTCCAAGTTAACACTGAAAGCAAGTTACCTGATTTATGTGCTACCAAGCATATCTGTGTTGGGAGAAATAACCCCATAAATAAATATCTTATTGGCTTTACCCAAGAGCACAACTAAATTATTGTCAGCAGCTGTGTCTGGTGTGAATGAACTACATTGCCCACAATACCTTGCAAATCATATAGATATATGCATTGCCAAGACTGTGAAAATTCTCACCCAGGCAGCCGTCTGACAAGCCCTAACCTTTTAAGACTCTCATCATAGGGCTTTCCATCCCTTTTACCATTTTGGTGGCTCTTTTCTGTACCTTTTCTAATTCTGCTCTATCCTTTTTAAGATATGGTGACCAGAACTGCACACAATAATCAAGATGTGGTCACACCATGGAACAATACAGAGGCATTATAATATTCTTGGTTTTGTTCTCCATTTCTTTCCCTATGATTCCTAGCATTCTATTTGCTTTCTTGGCTGCCGCAGCACACTGGGTGGAGGGTTTCAATGCATTATCCACAATGACACCTAGATCCTTTTCCTGGGTGGTTCCTAATGTGGAACCTTACATCATGCAACTGTAGTTTGGGTTGTTTTCCCATAAGTGCACTTGTCCACATTAAATTTCATCTGTCATTTGGACGTCCAGTGTTCCAATTTGTCAAGGTCGTCTTGCAAATTTTCACAATCCTCTTATGTTTTAATAACTGAATAATTTTGTGTCATCTACAAATTTTGATCACCACACTTGTTATTCCCATTTTCAGGTCATTTATGAATGTTAAAAAGCAGTGGGCCCAGCACCGATCCCTGGGATACTCCACTATTCACCTTTCTCCATTGAAAAAATTGGACATTTAAAGTAGTCCTACTCTCTGTTTTCTATCTTTAACCAGTTCCTAATCCACAATTGTACACTGCCTCCTATCCCATGACTTTTTAATTTCCTCAAGAGTCTCTCATAAGGGACCTTGTCAAAAGCTTTCTGAAAATCCAGATGCACTATATCAGGCATGTCCAACAGGTAGATCGCGATCAACCTGTAGATTGTGGAGGGGTCAGAGGTAGATCGCCAGCCCCACTTGGCTCCATCTCTCCAGCAGCTCGCCCCGTCTCTAGGAGAGAGTTCATGCCTGCAAGTCACCTGCCGAGGACTTGCCGCCGCTGCTGATCCTTTGCCTGTCTTTTTTCCCTGCCTGCGGGAATCTTGCCTGTGGGTGTATTGGGGGTGCTTGTTGTTTTCGTGCCAATAGTTTGTGGGTACCCGAGGGGGCCGCTGCCCGCGCCCCATGACAAGACACCACAGGCCCGGCGTCATACCTGGTCTCCTGCCTCTCAGAATCACCCATTCCTGCCCCCGCCCCAACACCCTTTAGAAGTGTGTTATATACCGGGCGATATCCATTCACCCGGGCTTTACCTGAATACACTTACCATATTAGTTGTGTCGTGTGCTGGTCGTTGGTCGCTTTATAGTTCGCTTTCATTAAATGTTTTCGGGCAGACACAACAAAGTGTCGAGAATTTGGTGATTTTGGTGGGCTTTTCCAATTTTGTTCTAATTTGCCTATGCCTTACCTTCGAATTGGTTCACACCACTGTGACTTTTGCTTGCCTCTGCAATTTTATTTTGCCTAGCCTTTGCGTTGATTCTACACTGCAATTTTATTTTGCCTAGTCTTTGCGTTGATTCTACACTGCAATTTTATTTTGCCTTGCCTTTGCGTTGATTCTACACTGTGTGCAGAATTTATTAAATCGCGTGTGGTGGTATTTGAACTTGTTTGGCGGTATTTGATTTTATCTGGTTTGCTGGACAGGTGTTTGAGGTTTTTTTAATGATTGATTGGTGGTATTTGATTATTGGTGCCAGCATGATGAATTCTTATTTTTACTTTTAAAACTGCATGTGTGGTTTTGGCATCTCCAGTCCTTGTATTGCACATCATCCAGAGGTCTTCGGTTCCTGTTGATCTTTAATACTTTGGGACAGTGACAGTTTTGGACCAGAATCAGCCAGTGTTTACACTAACTTAGCAGATTTGGCCTTCTTACATCCAGCCACCCCAGTATAATGAAGATGAGTGTTCCAAAGAAGAGCAAAACCTACCACTTTCATGATGAATGGGAAATGGACTTCTTCTTCATCATGGTGAAAGACAAGTGTTGTCTAATTTGTAATGCCCCAGTATCCTTGCCCAAAAGGGTAATCTGGAACATCATTATAAGGCTCTGTATAGCAATAAGTTTGATGCTGATTTTCCACCTAAAAGTGAAATTCGTAAACTGAAGCTCAAAGAACTTAAATCGAAATTGGCTACTCAGCAACAGTTGATGGCGAAGCCAAGGTCACATTCGGTCAATGCAACCATAGCATCCTTCAAGGTCAGCAACCTGATCGCAAAGAAATGCAAACCTTTCACTGAAGGGGAATTTGTAAAAGATTGTTTTCTTGAAGCAGCAGACAATCTTTTTGAAGGATTTCAAAATAAGAAAGAGATAATAGCTGCTATTCAAGATGTGCAATTGTCAAGAAAAACCGTCATGCCGCGAATAGAAAAGATGTGTGGAGACACAACTGAACAATTGTTGGAGGATGTTTCAAATTGTGTTGCTTTCTTTCTCCAGCTGGATGAATCTACAGACATAAGAGACATAGCCCAGTTACTAGTCTTTATCCGGTTGGTTTTTGAAGTCTTCAGTGTTAAAGAAGAACTACTTGGAATGATTTCTTTAAAAGGGAGAACTACTGGTCAGGAAATATTCAGTTCTTTCCATTCTTTTGTGACAAAGTGTAATCTTCCATTGCATAGACTTGTTTCCATCACTACTGATGGAGCAAGAGCAATGACAGGTGAGGTTAATGGTTTCATAGCCCTCTGTAGACAGCATGACGACTTCCCAGATTTCCTTTCTTACCATATCATCATTCACCAGCAAGTTTTGTCAGGCAAGAGACTCAATACAAAGACTGTCATGGACATCACTTTCAAAATTGTAAATTCAGTTCGTGGAAGATCACTTCAAAGACGGCTTTTCAATCTTACTCGATGAAGGGGCAGCGGAAATCATTTTGCACACATGTAAGGTGGCTAAGTAGGCACAAATTTCTGTAAAGATTTCATGATTTGTTGAATGAAATAAGAAGTTTTTTGAAGGAGAGGGGAGATGACCAAGCACAGTTGGAAGATGAGGAGTGGTTATGTGATAAGAACATAAGAACATAAGATATGCCATACTGGGTCAGACCAAGGTCCATCAAGCCCAGTATTCTATTTCCAACAGTGGCCAGTCTAGGTCATATGTACCTAGCAGTTTCCCCAAGGGACACAGGTTCCACAATGCTTGTATTGGTTCAAGCA
Source organism: Ichthyophis bannanicus (assembly GCA_033557465.1). Lineage (NCBI taxonomy): Eukaryota > Metazoa > Chordata > Amphibia > Gymnophiona > Ichthyophiidae > Ichthyophis > Ichthyophis bannanicus. Next base: position 1,001,940,628 of record CM066031.1, on the reverse strand, counting down.
TTGATATCCTGGGTCCCTTCTTAATAATGGTTTATGGACCTTTCCTCCAGGAACTAGTCCAAACCTTTTATAAACCCAGCTACACTAACAGCCTTTACTACATCCTCCGGTAACAAATTCCAGAGTTTGATTACACGTTGAGTGAAAAAATATTTTCTTTTATTAGTCTTAAATAGTTTACCCTGTAGCTTCATTGCATGTCCCCTAGTCTTTCTATATTCTGATAAGGTAAACAATCGATCTACGTTTACCCATTCCACTCCGTTCATTAATTTATAGACTTCTATCATATCTCCCCTCAGCTGTCTCTTTTCCAGGTTAAAGAGCCCTAACCTTTTTAGCCTTTCTTCATAGGAGTATTCTTCCATCCCCTTTACCATTTTGGTGGCTCTTCTCTGAACCTTTTCTAAAATCGCTATATCCTTTTTAAGATACGGCGACCAGAATTGCACAGAATATTCAAGGTGCGGTCTCACCATGGAACGATATAGAGGCATTATAATATCTTTTGTTTTATTTTCCATTCCTTTCCTTATCATACCTAGCATTCTATTTTCTCTCTTGGCCGCTGCTGCACACTGGGCCGAGGGTTTTAACATGGTATCCACAATGACGCCTAAATCTTTTTCCTGGGTGGTAGTTCCTAATGTGGAACATTGCATCGTGTAACCATAGTTTGGGTTGTTCTTCCCTAGGTGCATAACCTTGCACTTGTCCACATTAAATTTCATCTGCCATTTTGATGCCCAGTCTTCCAATTTATCAAGATCCTCTTGCAATTTTCCACAATCCTCTTGGGTTTTAACAACTTTAAATAGTTTTGTGTCATCTGCAAATTTGATAACCTCACTTGTTATTCCACTTTCCAGGTCATTTATGAATATGTCAAAAAGCAGCAGACCCAGCACAGATCCTTGGGGTACACCACTATTCACCTTTCTCCATTGGGAAAATTGGCCATTTAGCCCTACCCAAATATCAATAATTACAGTTACACCCAAATATCAATAATTACCTTCTGACCACCTAATCTTTCCTCAACTGCACACTACACTATACTACTCTACACTATGTATATAGTTGTTTTTGTTGCTGTTTCTGTATATAGTTCCTCCTGTTATCCAGGTTGACTTCCCTGTTATATGTAATGAACAGATAAATGTAACTTGTCTGAAGTTTCTTGTTCCATGTAAACCGCGCTGATATTGAATAGTGCGGTATATAAAAAATGTTAATAAAATAAATAAATAAATAAATAAATAGCCTCTGCTTTCTATCTTTTAACCAGTTCCTGATCCACAATAGTACACTGCCTCCTATCCCATGGCTCTTTAGTTTTGCCAAAAGTCTCTCATGAGGGACCTTGTCAAAGGCTTTCTGAAAGTCCAGATACACAATATCAACCGACTCACCTTTGTCCACCTGATTATTCACTCCTTCAAAAAAACATAACAGATTAGTAAGAAATGATCTTCCTTGTCTAAAGCCATGTTGGCTGTCTCCCATTAGGTCATGACTATCTACATGCTGAGTAATTTTATTCCTAATGATGGTTTCTACCATTTTTCCCGGTACTGATGTCAGGCTCACCGGTCTGTAGTTTCCCGGATCACCCCTGGAACCCTTTTTAAAAATTGGTGTTACATTGGCGATCCTCCAATCTTCAGGTATTAGAGATGATTTTAATGATAGTTCACAGATTACTAATAGCAGGTCTGAAATCTCATATTTCTGTTCTTTCAACACCCTTGGATGTATACCATCCGGCCCAGGTGATTTGCTACTCTTCAGTTTATCTAATAGTTGTAATACATCTTCCCGATGTATCGATATTTCCTTCAATTCTTCCGCACCTTTAAATACCACTTCAGTCATGGGTAACATCCCTACATCTTCCTCAGTAAAGACTGAAGCAAAGAATTCATTCAGTCTCTCCGCTATCGCCTTGTCGCCTCTTAGTGCTCCTTATTAAAAGAGGGTTGCTGCACAGTACCCTGTCTTGTGCTGCTGAGGTAAGCTATATTCTGATTTGATTTAAATTATAGCTCTTAGCTGCTGCTAGGCTCTCACGTCTTATGAAATTTAAACTACAAGCTCTCTGCTGGGTTCTAAATGTAACCAGAAAGCTCTCTTCTGTGTTTTAATTTTAAACTAAAAGTACTTTGCTGTTACTAGGCCCTGAGTGACTATTAAATTTAAACTACAAGCTCTCTGCTGGGTATGAAATGTAACTAGAAAGTTCTCCTCTGTGTTTTAAATTTAAACTTAAACTGCTGCTACTAGGCCCTGACTGATTTAACAAACAATAGTGGGTTCACAGATTAATTAGCTTTAATACAAAGAATTCCTTTTAGAAAATTACCAGAAGTATATACTCACAGTTGCAGATCTCTCTCCAGAAGTAACAGTCCCTTTTTCTAGTCCTTCAAGTCTAGATATGGCATTTCTCGCTGACTTTACAGGCGAACTAAGTGATATGAGCCTTGAACTACAAGGTAAAAACAAATGCATTGGCGAGATGATGAGTACAGTTTCATCCTACAAGAGCAAATTTGAGCTAATGATGACTGACCTTGCAAACAACACTTTTGATCATTTCCCTAATACGCAGGACCATCTGGGACAATATCCAAATTTTGTTTTTCAGAACGAGAAGTATGTGACAGAAATCTGTTCTGTTATCCAGGAATTCAAAAACAGATTCTGTGACTTCCAAAAAATTGGAACAGTTGTGGAGTACTTGTCATACCCATTCAAAGTAGATGTGGACATTAAAGAAACTGCAGCTGCTATTAGTAAAAATTACTCATTGAACAAGCCATCTCTTGAAAACGAAAAATTAACCCTTAAAAACGACATTTTTCTCAAGACCCGTGCTGAGCAAGAATCGTTTTGGAAGCTAGTGCCTAGAGACAAATTTCCCAACTTGAGAAGATGCAGTGAAGCTGTACACTCCTGTTTCGGTTCAACTTATTTGTGTGAATCTGCGTTTTCCCATCTGAAAATGACAAAGAGTACACAATGTTCCAACATGACAGGTGAACATCTCCAGGATTCCCTGAGACTGGCCCTCACGCACTATTTACCCATCTTCAAAAAGCTGGTGGATGAAATGCAGGCTCAGACGTCTCACTAATGAGCAAGAATGAAATATTAAAGATTGTGCAAGATCAGCCTAGATCAATACTCGACCTAAATGTAACACAAATTACTCAATAAAAGTTAAAGAAAGTAACCTAGGTATCCGGATGCCCAACCCGGCTTGTACCCATCCCCCACTCCCCCCCCCCCACCTCCTTTCCTTACCCCTTCCACCGACCCCCCCCCCCCTCATGACAAACCGCACAGACATCAGGGTTTGGTGCAAACATTGCTTGGTCGCAGCTTTATTGACTGTAAAAACACAGGCCCAACACGGGCCAATTTTGTAATCCAAAAACAGTAACTGAATACAGAATAACCCCCCCCCCCTCATCCAGATGGTGCCCCCCACCAGCCGTTAGTAGCAAAGTGGAGCACCATCCACACCACCCCCCCCCCCGTAACCCCCCCCGCGCCCGCCTAGCCGTTATAGCAAAGGCCGGCTGAGGGGGTTCCTATTTCCGGGTAGAGACCCCATCCGGGACGTCTCCCCCAACCTGACGAGCCGTGCCGCTCACCTGGAAGGCGGCATACGGCTGCACTGAGGCACCGGGTCCACGAGCACCAGCTCGCTACCCCGCTCACCCGACCCAAAAGGGGCCACCCCCCCCCACCAGCTGCAACGACATCCATCTCTCTCCCCCCCCCGACGCAAACAAAGGGAGGGAGGGAGGGAAACCTTTCACCAGCGCGAGCAAGGAGGAAGAGAAGGGTCACCGGCCAGCGAGCCCTCCTTGCTCGCGCTGCCACCCACGTGTCCGCCTACGCGGACCAATCAATACGCCCCCCCCCCCCCGGAGCATAGGGCCCAGCGCGCTGCCCCCCCCACTCTCCCAAGCAAACACGGCCAGCTAGGAAGTCGGGCCCCGGAACCCGGTTACCAGGCCGGCCGCGGGACCGGGGCCCGGCGGCCCAGCCCCTCATAACCGAGGTATCCGGATGCCCAACCCGGCTTGTACCCATCCCCCACCCCCCCCACCTCCTTTCCTTACCCCTTCCACCGACCCCCCCCCCCCCCTTCAAGACAAACCGCACAGACATCAGGGTTTGGTGCAAACATTGCTTGGTCGCAGCTTTATTGACTGTAAAAACACCAGCCCAACACGGGCCAATTGTGTAATCCAAAAACAGTAACTGAATACAGAATAACCCCCCCCCCCTCATCCGGATGGTGCCCCCCACCAGCCGTTAGTAGCAAAGTGGAGCACCATCCACACACCCCCCCCCCCGTGACCCCCACCCGCGCCCGCCCAGCCGTTATAGCAAAGGCCGGCTGAGGGTGTTCCTATTTCCGGGTAGAGACCCCATCCGGGACGTCTCCCCCAACCTGACGAGCCGTGCCGCTCACCTGGAAGGCGGCATACGGCTGCACTAAGGCACCGGGTCCACGAGCACCAGCTCGCTACCCCGCCACCGGCACTAGGTAGCTCGCTATCCTAGAGCCGCCCCCACCAAAGAAAGCTGCGACCAGCACCAAGACTCCAATGCCTCCTGCCAATCATTGAGAAGCAGGTCCTGCCCCACCGGGGCCAAGTGAACCCCATCCAGCCGGTACAGACCGGCACAGGCGACATCAGCCCACGGGTGTCGAACATGTAGCCCACCCGTCTGCTGCACCCAACGCCCAATCTGACGGTTGAGCTTGCACAAACCCCTCGACCAACGCCGTTGGGTCCAGCAGGCAGGACGAGGAACAATGTCCGACCAGATGATGGCCACCCCTGGGATGACCTCCCGCAGCCGGGCAATGTCATTCAAAACCGTCATAATGAGTTGCAGGCAAGCCCAGCCAGCAACGTCATTGCCCCCCAGGTGAAGCAGCAGCCCGACTGGCCGCTGCCGCCGTCCGAGTTCTGCATGGACGTGGTCCAGGAGCTGTCCCCAGTGTATGCCATGGCGGCCCATCCAGCACAGGCGCACTCCAGCCCCAGCAAGACCAAGATGAACCCCCAACGGCCGAACAGCCGCTCGACGCTCCACCCAGTAGACAAAAGAGTGCCCGATGATCCACCAGTCCCCACCGGACACACCACCTGAAAGCAGAAAAGAGCGGACTGCCACCAGCAAGCAATTCTGCAACAGGGAGAAAAGCATTAGCACCCCCCAGGCCCCGCCCCTGCACCGCCCCCTCGGGCAGAGCACTCAAGGAACTAGGCGGCACCCCCGGGGCTGGTGGGCGAACATACCCAGCAAAAGCCCCCGACCGCCATCTGCCAATGCGCTGAATGACCCGCGAGTCCAGACCCGCGGCCGCCGCGCTAGTTGCCGCCCCAATCCGGAATGAGTGCGACACGTAGCTCCGTTCAGGGCAACCCAAGGCGCGCAAAACCAACCGTAGCACCACCGTGAACTGATACTGAGTCACTGGCCTGCCGTCCGCGTGAATGAAGAATTGGCCCCGCGCCCCCGGTCGCTGTTGCACGTACGCACCCAAAGCCCGCACGGGACAAGACAACAAGGGGGGAATAGCACGGAGCAAGACCCAACCCCCTTTTCCGGACTGGTCCGTCTTGGACCGTGATAAGAAAATCTGCACCCACGCCGGATCCACACGAACATGCCCGAAGTCGAGCCCGCCAAAAGCCCCTCAGCTCACGGACCGAGGGACAAGCTCGGATACCCGAAAGGCGCCGAAAAAGGCCGTAGTAAACAGCACATGAAACAAGACCGCCTCGAAACCGGAGGCTGCCACCCGCGGTAAAACCGCACAAACCTGCAACAAAAGCTCATGAGATATCGGGAGCCGCCAATCCCGCGCCCCCGGCTGTACGCGAGCCCATCCGGCAAGCAGACGCCCAACTAAAAAGGAGACACGCGGGTTTCCCCAACCAGCAGCTTTACAAAAGAAAGAGAAGCCCGCCAATGCTCCAGCAACTGCCGACCGGGCCCAGCCCTCCTGCTTCGCCCACAACACAAAACGGCCGACCAGGCCATCCGACACCGCCCCCCCAGACCAACCATGCGCGCCCAGAAAAGCACTCACCTGACGGTAGCCCTGCCGGTACGACGCCCAGGTACTACGAGCCACCGATGCTGCCAGGAGAACCATTAGGTCAGGGTCCCAATTCTCCAGAGATGCTCCGGAACCCGCGCAGGCAGGTCGTCCGCCTGAGGAGCCAGCCGCCGGAACTGCGCCCACTGAAAACGGGACAAAGCGTCAGCAATAGTGTTCTGAGAACCAGGCACGTGCCGAGCTCTAGCGGTGACGTTCAAACGCAAGCAGGCCAACACAAACACTCTCATCAAGGAAGCCACCCTGGGGCACCGGGGAGCTTGACGGTTTATGACCTCAACCACTGTCGCATTATCGCAACAAAAGACTACCCGCCGGTCCCGCAATCGGTCCGGCCATACCCAGAGAGCCACCACTATGGGAAAAAGTTCCAGGAAGGTGATATTCCGGGTGATGCCGGAGCTTACCCAACCCGCCGGCCAGGGCTCAGCGCACCAGGACCCGTGACAAAACGCCCCAAAACCAGAACCGCCCGCCGCATCGGTAAACAACTGCAGATCGCGATTCGAGAGCTCCGGCAGCTGCAGGACAGAGGACCCGTCAAAGCCAGCCAAAAAGGCGTCCCAGACCCGCAGATCCGCCCGCATCCCAGCGGACACCCGAATACGATGATGAGGCAGTCGCAGCCCCGCCATCGCCAAGGAGAGGCGCCGCGTAAAAGGGCGCCCCATGGGGAGGACACGGCAAGCAAAATTGAGATGCCCGACCAACGACTGGAGGACACGGAGGGAAGTCTTGGAAGCGGAACCTATAGAGGCCACCAACTCCCGAAGGCGACGGATCTTTTGCGCTGGCAAGCGCACCACCATAGCCACCGTGTCAATTTCAATACCGAGAAAAGTAAGACACGTCACCGGTCCGACCGTCTTATCAGATGCGACGGGGATGCCGAAGTCGGCAGCCACATGCAGAAAAGTGCTGAGGAGATTGGGACACGTGGGAGCACGCTCAGGTCCGACAAACAGAAAGTCGTCGAGATAGTGCACCATGGAAGCGGCCCCCGACTGTCGTTCCACGACCCAATGCAAGAACGTACTGAAGGCTTCCAAGTACGCACAAGAGATGGCACAGCTCATGGCATGCACATATCAAAATAGTACCGCGCCTCGAAGCGAAACCCCAGCAGAGGGAAGGCCGTGGGGTGCACCGGCAACAGGCGGAAGGCCGATTCAATATCCACTTTTGCCAGAAGGGCACCAGGCCCACATCGACGGACCAGGGAGACGGCGGCATCGAAAGAAGAGTAATGGACCGTACAGAGCTCGCAAGGTATGCGGTCATTGACCGAATCGCCTGGAGGGCAAGAGAGGTTGTGTATCAACCGGAACTTGCCCGGCTCCTTCTTGGGAACCACCCCCAACGGAGAAAAGGGGGGCACCAGGAAGGGGCCAGCAATGCGACCCAACGCACACTCATCAGAAATCTTCCGCCGCACAAAATCCCCATAAATCCGAACGGAGGCAGCATTGCGGGACCCCCCTTGGGCGGACGCGCCCTGGACAGGAATGTGGAAACCCTGGGAAAACCCACCCAAAAGCAAACCCGCCGCCCTCCCCCGACGGGAACGCCCGTACGCCAGCAACCAGGGGCGCATCGCCGCCACGCGTACGGGGGTACGGGCCAAGGCCCGCCCCCAGTTACTTCCCCGCTGAGGGGGCCCCCTGGACCCCTTTTCTGCTGCACTTCGCAGCTGCGTGCGCACCACCACACAAGGAGCAGGCATGCTTGAATTTGCAGTCAGGGAAGGGGCAGGACGCCTTGTTGAAGCGCCAGCAGACGTCCCCCCCACCGAGAGCTCCCTTTGGCTGGGGCAAAGCCGAGCCGGAGGCACGAAAGGAACGCCCGCTAGCTGGCACCGGCGCCGGCCCCGCCCTACCGGCTGCCCCGCCGGATACCCCAGCGCGACCCCGTACGGACATCTGGGTCAACCATAGGTTGATGTCTTTCGTTCCCCACATCAAGCGGCTATTCTCCTCCATCTGATCCCGAAACTCCTCGTCATAATTCAACCAAGCCCAACCCTCGTGAGCCTGGGACGCCGCCAGGATATTATCAGCATAGGCGAGCAGGGCCCCGTACTGATCCGGGAAGTAAAGCCCCCATACGCTCGCCAAACGCAAGAAGGCGCGGGTCCAGTTGAGGGTGTTGCGAGAGACCTTGCGCACGCGGCCCGCCTTCTCGTCCTCCTTGCGCTTTTTCCTGCTCTCACCAGAGCGCTTCCAACCATCGAGGAGACGGAAGATGTCAATATATTTTCGGCGCTTGATCCGCCGCCGCAACTTCCGTGGAACGGCCTCCCACAACTCAGAGCACTGTATGACGGAAACCCCACCCAAGGCGCCCGCTGCCGCCCCTTGAGTGGAGCCGAGCGAGGAAGCCGAGGACGACGACGAGGAGGAAGAGGAAGAGGATGCACGCCTGCAGCGCCGAGCTCGTTTGCGCTTCCCCGCTACCTTCCCCGCCCCCACAGGGCCCGGTGTAGATTCAGGGGCCCCCCCCCCGCAGCGCCACCAGCATACTCACCACTCCCCCCAGCGGGGGCGACAGGAGCCCCGCCAGATGACACGCCAGGCGCCGGAACCTCGAGCCCAGCAGTGGACCCCGCTGGGTCCGCACCAGCCAACGTACCCGAAGAAGCCATGGAGGTGGAAGGCGTTGAAGTCCACGGAACCTGCGGAGAAGAGGAAGAGAAAGCAGCCAGAGCACCAGGGGTACCGAGAGCTGTGGGCGACCCGGCCCCCCAAGTCCGAGCCGAAAACCCCAACCCCCCGGCCTCCCAGGCTGCTGCCCCCCCGGCCGCCCCACGAACGTCCCCTAACCAACCCCCCCAGCCACCCCAAGGGCCTCCACCCCCCCACGGGGCCGCTCCGAACGGCCAAGGGCCCGCTGAACCCGGGAAACCGGTAGCAGGAGGGGAAAACCAAGGGGAGGGGGAAGGCCCCCCCGCGCCCGGGGGAGGGGGTGGGAATGAGGGCCAGCCCTCCGCTGCTGTAGGCAGCAGGCTGTGGACAGGGGCCCACGGAGACCCGGGGCCGCTGCCGACCGGGCCGCCCGACACCTCACCGCCCCCCAACGCCGCCAATGCAGTGCCCTCCACCAGAGGCCCCGCAGAAGGGTCTTGCTCGCCCCTGGAGGCACTCGCCGCACACGCGGGCACAGGGAGCCCCCGAGCGGCCCCCCGACCCCGAGCCCGCCGCACCCCGCTAAGCCCACGGCTCCGCCGCGCCGCAGGCGGCCCCCCGGGAGCCGGGGCTGCGGCACGGCCCGCCCTGCCGCGGTCTCCAGGCAGGGCACCACGCCGCAGAGCTCCCCGCCCTCGGGCGGCACCCTTCGCCCCCCTGGCCACGCCCCCCAGTGGGACCCGCCGGGCCATGGAGAAAAAAGGGGCACTCAGCCAAAGGACGGCACCCGGCGGCAAGGCCCTGCCCCCCAACCAACCGAGGCAGCACCGCTGAATAATAGCAGGTGTCCTGGTATTTAAAGATCTTTTTTTTTTTTTTTAATGTGCCTTATTGCTTTCGGTTTTCCTGTCTTTTTTTTTAATTAATTGGGCACAGCAGGGAACGCCGCGCCCAAAGGTCCCCAAGCCGGCCGGGGGCCCGCTCACCAAACGAGGCCTCACACAGGCCTGACCAACCCCCCACGTGCCCCGAAGCCAACGGCCACGTTGGACTCTGCCGAGGAGAAAAGCAACCACGCGAAAGCGCGTTGGTTTCTTTACTTTCGTTGTTTTGGGGTTTTTTTTTGATGGTGAGGCACGGGGACGAAAAGCACCCCCCACGGACCACCCGAGACAAAACAACGAGACCGGTAGGCCCAAACAACCCACCCACACCCGAGAGCGACCACCTCCAAACCTTTCACCAGCGCGAGCAAGGAGGAAGAGAGGGGTCACCGGCCAGCGAGCCCTCCTTGCTCGCGCTGCCACCCACGTGTCCGCCTACGCGGACCAATCAATACGCCCCCCCCCCCAGAGCATGCCAGCGCGCCGTCCCCCCCCCCCCCACTCCCCCAAGCAAACACAGCCAGCCAGGAAGTCGGGCCCCGGAACCCGGTTACCAGGCCGGCCGCGGGACCGGGGCCCGGCGGCCCAGCCCCTCATTATTAAGACAATTAAAGAAAGTTATTACTCAATAAAACTTTAAGAAAAAATTTACTTTCCATTTCCCCTCACAGTTCTTACTGGATCTTCGTCTCTCTGTTTTGTTTTTGCTTAATTTGCTTAACAGCTGATCACATCCAAGTAAATAACAGAAGGTTCATTAAAATGGGGGGGGGGGGGAATCCTCCAACTTTATTGGGGTAAAATTTAATTTGAAACTAATTTGAAACTTCATTTTCATGGTGGTAGATCACCGGCACTTTTGGCCGGAAAAGGTAGATCGCGACCTGTTCGAAGTTGGACATGCCTGCACTATATCAACCAGCTCACCTTTATCAGTTTATTCACACCTTCAAAGAAATATAACAGATTAGTGAGATTAAACTTTCCTTGGCTAAATCTATGCTTCCTTTCTCCCATTAAACCATGACATGTTCAGTAATTTTATTCTGTATAATGTTTTATACCATTTTGCCTGGTACTGATGTCAGGCTCACCAGTCTGTAGTTTCCAGGAACCCCTTTTAAAAACTGGTTCAAGTACTATAGATGATTTTAATGATAGTTCAGAGATTACTAATAGTAGGTCTGCAATCTCATATTTCAGTTCTTTTAGAACCCTGGCAGGTATACCATCTTCCCAGATTATCGAGATTTGTTTCAAATCCTCTGATACATCACCTTTAAATATTATTTCTGGCATGGGTAACTTCTCTACATCTTCTTCAGTAAATACTGAAGTAAAGAATTCATTTACTATCTCTGCTGTAGCCTTGTCCTTCCTTAGTCCCTTTTACCTTTCTATCATCTAATGGTCCAATTGATTCTCTCACAAGCTTTTTGCTACAAATGTTCTTGAAAAAGGTTTTATTATGTATTTTTGCTTCTTCTCAAATTCTCTCTTTGCCAGCCTTATCAATGCCTTGCATCTAACTTACCAGTGCTTATGTTGTTTCCTGTTTTCATCATTTGGCTCCTTTTTCCATTTCCTGAAAGATATATATTTTTTTGCTACAACAGTCTCTCTGACCTCACCTTTAAACCTTGCCAGCAGTCATTTGGCCGTCCTTCTACCTTTCTTAAAGCATGGATACATCTGGTCTGGTCTTCCAAGATAGTATTTTTAAACAATGCCCATGCTTGATATAAACCTTCAACTTTTGCAGCTGCTCCTTTTAATATTTTGTTCACTTTTCATCATTTTATCAGACTCCCCTTTGAAAGTTAAATGCTAGTGATGTGGATTTCCTTGCTGTCCTCCCTTCATCTATTAAATTAAATCTTTATCTTTTATCTTTATCTTTATTTCATCTCTTGATTGACCGCCCAAGCAATAGCATCAGAGCGGTTTACAATAAAATAAAAGGCTGCAGTTAGAACTTAGAAAAGAACGCCAGTTTTAACAGGAAAGCCAAGAGGATAGAGCACACAAGTAAGGACAGGGAAGCAAGCATAGGAGAGAAAAGAAAACTCTGATAGTTAGGAGGAGCATGTAATCAGGTCGGGGGAAGGGGGAGGTCAGATGCAAGGTGGAAAAGATGGGTTTTTAGCATAGCTTTGAATTTTGTGAATGAATGTTCAGAACGGAGTGGGGATGGAAGTGAATTCCATAGTGCCAATCCAAGGAAAAAGAAAAAACAGAATTCCAGGTTTGTTCAAGATGTGCGCCTGCAGGTGATGGAAGGACCAGAGATCATTGTGGATCTCACAGAGGATCATGCTATGATCACTATTTCCAAGTGGCCCCCACACCATTATCTCTCATACCAGATACTCTGTTCCTCTAAGGACTAGGTCTAAAAAAGCTTCCTCTCATGTTGGTTCATGAAGCAGTCATTTATTTCATCTAGAAACTTTATCTTCTTAGGATGTCCTTCTGCGACATTGACTGGGGAACTGAAATCACCCATTATTACTGTGCTGTAACTTTTGTTAGCTTGTCTGATTTCTTTTAGCATTTCATCATCAATCTGTTAATTCTGGCCAGGCGGTCGATAGTACACCCCCACTGCCATCGCTTTCTCCTTCCCCTTTTTACGTGGAATTTCAATCTATAGAGATTTTACAGTGTATTTTGTTGCCTGCAGAACACTTTTATCCTGTTTGACTCAATGCCCTCTTTAACATATAATGCCACCCCTCCACCAATTTGATTTACCCTATCATTGCAATATAATTTGTACCCAATTATCAAAGTGTCCCATTGGTAGTCCTCTTTCCCCTAAGTCTCTGAGATACCAATTATATCTATCCTTTCATTTAAAGTTATAGATTCTAACTCTCCTTTCTTAGTTTTTAGACTTCTAGCATTTGCACACAGGCATTTCAGAGGATGTATTTTTTTCATATTTAGAATGTGTTTATCAGTGGACAGGGGTAATTTGAACATAAGGATATAAGATATGCCATACTGGGTAAGATCAAGATCTACCAAGCCCAGTATCCTGTCTCCCAAGAGTGGCCAATCTAGGGCACAAGTACCTAGCTATTTCCCCAGAAGATACAGGTTCCACAGTGCTTGTATTGGGACAAGCATTGGATTTTCCAGGTCCCCTTTAATGGTTTATGGACCTTTCCTCCAGGAACTTGTCCAAATCTTTTTTAAATCCAGCTACACTAACAGCTTTTACTACATCCTCCGGTAACAAATTCCAGAGCTTGATTACGCATTGAGTAAAAACTATTTTTTCTTATTAGTCTTAAATGGGTTACACTGTAGCTTCATTGCTTGCCCCCTAGTCTTTCTACATATTGATGGCATAAACAATTGATCTATGTTTACTCATACCGCTCCATTCATTAATTTATAGACCTCTATCATATCTCCCCTCAGCTGTCTCTTTTCAAGATTGAAGAGCCCTAACCTTTTTATCCTCTCCTCATAGGGGTAACCTTCTATCCTCTTTACCATTTTGATGACTCTTCTCTGTACCTTTTCTAATTCCATTATATCCTTTTTAAGATATGGTGACCAGAATCGCACACAATATCCAAGGTGCGGTCGCACCATGGAACGATACAGAGGCATTATAATATCCTTTGTTTTATTCTCCATTTCTTTCCTTATGATTCCTAGCATTATATTTGCTTTCTTGGCCACCACTGCATACTGGGCAGAGGGTTTCAATGTGTTATCCACGATTTATATATTTATTTATTTATATACAGGCTTGATATACCGCCCAAAACCGGAGTATCAGAGCGGTGTACAATAAAAGAAAAGCGGCTGCAGGAAAGGTAAAGAGAGAAAGGAATGCCATTCGAAGACAGGAAAGAGCTAGGGAGAGATAGAAAGAAAAGGACAGAAATTACACAACTAGACAATTAAACACGGGGGGAAGGGAGTGAGGGGGGTGGATTGTGGCATTTGGAACTGATGTGACGGTCATGGAGGTACTGGAAGATCAAAAGCCTGAGAGAAGAGATAGGTCTTAAGGAGAACTTTGAAGTGCAGGAAAGAGGGCTCAGTGCGGAGCGTGTGGGGAAGGGAGTTCCAGAGAGCGGGAGCTAAGGAGAAAAATGCAGAGTGACGGATGAGTTCGAAGTGGGCCGGGGTCGGAGAGGGAAGGAAAAGACGGTTGGTATGGGACGATCGGAGAAGACGAGGAGCAGGTTGATGATAGATAAGATCGGAAAGATATTGAGGAATATTGGTGTGGAGAACTCTATGAGTGATGATGAGATACTTGTAAATGAACCTAAATTTGATGGGAAGCCAATGAAGGGAGAAAAGACAAGGAGTGATGTGGTCGAAAGGGGAGGAAAAGGTGAGTAGGCGGGCGGCAGTGTTTTGAAGGCGCTGAAGACGACGAAGTTGATAGGACGGAAGGCCAGCGAAGATGGAGTTACAGTAATCCATTAATCCAAACGAGAGGTTACCAGGGAGAGGACTAGAGTGGTGAGGGATTTAGTGGAGAGAAAGGGCCGGAGGGAGCGAATGCGGTGGAGGTGGAAGAGGCAACTGCGGACAAGGGAATAAATGTGGGGGTGAAAGGAGAGGGAGGAATCCAGGGTGACACCCAGGTAACGGAGGGAAGAAACAACAGGGATGGGGAGGGAGGACATCATAGGGGCTAAGATGGGAGGAGGAGTGGTGAAAGAGAACCAGATGGCAGAGGATTTAGAGGGATTAACACAGAGGAAATTATCAGAGAACCAAGAGGCAATAAGATTAAGGCAGGCATTGAGAGCAGAGAGGTCTGGAGAGGCAGAGCTGGTGTGATGGACAAGAAGAATATCATCTGCATAGAAGTAAAAAGAGATACCGGACTGTTGAATGAGAAGGGCCAGGGGGGCGAGGAAAACATTGAAAAGTAGAGGGGCAAGGATAGAACCTTGTGGAACACCACAGTGTAGAGGGGAGGGGGCAGAAGCAGAGGAGCCGAAGTGAACAGCGAAGGAGCGGTGAGAAAGAAGAGAGTGAAACCAGTGCAACACAGTGCCTTGGATACCAGAATCGGACAGACGGGTGAGGAGAGTGCGGTGATCGATAACATCAAAGGCGGCAGAGAGATCTAAAGAGACGGCAATAGATAGGTCACCCCGGTCATGAGAGCGGTGGAGGTCGCTGAGGAGGGCAAGAAGGATAGTTTCAGTGCTGTGTCCAGGCCTAAAACCAGATTGACGAGGGTGAAGATAGAGGGTGGAATCAAGGTGCGCCGAAAGCTGGGTGAAAACCAATTTCTCAAGAACCTTGGAGAGAAAGGGGAGGTTCGAGACGGGTCGCCAGTTGGCAGGAAGGCTAGGATCGAGGGAGGGTTTCTTAAGAAGAGGGCGGACCAGGGTGTGTTTCCAGGAGGTGGGAAAACTACCGGAAGAGAGACTGGTGTTGACTATGGCAAGGATATACGGCAGAAGTTGAAGAGAGGGATCAAGGAGCCAGGAAGAAGGGAGAGGATCGAGTGGGCAAGTTGTTTTGTGGGAAGAGGAAATTGCCTGAAGAAGCTCAGCGAGGTGACAAGGCTGAAAGAGCACCAAGTGTGAGGAAAGGTACTGGAGGGAGGAGGGGAGAGAATGACGGGGGAGGCAGAGAGGGAGGGAGGAGGGGAAAGAGAAGGGGGCAGAGGGGGAAGGAAGAGCGAAGGGACTGGATCTTATTAACAAAAAAGGAGGCGAGGGCCGTCGGGCTGGGGGCAGTGGGAGGGGCGCTGATGAGGAGGGACAAGATGAGGGAGAAGACAGAGAGTGAAGGACCCGATACAAGCAACGGGAGGAGTTAGAAGAGGCAGTGATGAGATCCGAAAAGTAGGTCCTCTTGGCCTCGGTGATCATAGTGCGGTAATAACAATGTGCGCAGCGGAAAGAGGTCAGTGAGGCAGAAGAGGGGTGTTTACGCCAGTGACGTTCAGCACGTCGGAGGTGGGTACGCTGGAGATAAAGACTCGAGTGATACCAGGGGTGATGGGACATGGAACGGCAAGAGGTGGGGCGAAGGGGAGCTAAGGTGTCAAGGGTGCTAGCAAGAGTAGAGGACCAGGAATCAACCTGCTGGTCGACAGGAAGAGAAAAAAACTCAGGGGGAAAAGAGAGAGTCAGCAGGGGGAAAGGCTTGCAGAGTGAGCGATGACGTCTAAATCTTTTTCCTGGGTGGTGGTTTCTAATGTGGGACCTTGCATCGTGTAACTATAGTTTGGGTTGTTCTTTCCTAGGTGCATAACTTTGTACTTGCCCACATTAAATTTCATCTGCCATTTGAACGTCCAGTCTTCCAATTTATTAAGGTCCTCTTGCAATTTTTCACAATCCTCTTGGGTTTTAACAACTTTGAATAATTTTGTGTTATCTGCAAATTTGATTACCTCACTCATTATTCCCATTTCCAGGTTATTTACGAATATGTTAAAAAGCAGCGGACCCAGCATAGATCCCTGGGGTACTCCGCTATTCACCTTTCTCCATTGGGAAAATTGGCCATTTAGAAACATAGAAACATAGAAATATGATGACAGAAAAAGACCATATGGCTTATCTAGTCTGTCCTTCCATATCAACAACTACAGCAGTCCCCTTTTTACCTTTAGAGATACTCTGTGTTTGTCCCATGCTTTTTTGAATTCAGTTACTGTCCTCATCTCTGCCACCTCCACTGGGAAACTATTCCACGGATCCACTACTCTTTGCGTAAAGAAATTTTTCCGCATATCACTCCTGAATCTATCTCCCTTCACCCTCATCCCATGTCCCCTCATTGCAGAACTTACTTTCAATTAAAAGAGGCTCTCTCCCTGAACATTTATGCCACGGAGGTATTTAAACATCTCAATCATATCACCTCTATCCCGCCTTTCCTCTAAGGCAGGGGTCACCAACCTCCAGAGGGCCGCGGGCCGCACAGCCGACTACCAGCAGACTCGCGGGCCGCACACCCCCCCCGCCCGCCCGCCCCCGAAAAAAAAACTGCTCATACCTGTAGTTTTATTTTTCCATGTCAGCTCCCTCCCTTCTTCTGCAGCCGCGGCTCCCTGCCTCTTAGGGAACCGCGGCTGTGCTTGTAAAATCATCGCGGAGCCCTTCCTGTCTTGACGGGCTCTGTGCAGCATTGTCCCGCCTCTAAAGGAAGTTGTTTACCACTTCCTTTGGAGGCGGGACAATGCTGCACAGAGCCCGTCAAGACAGGAAGGGCTCCGCGATGATTTTACAAGCACAGCCGCGGTTCCCTAAGAGGCAGGGAGCCGCGGCTGCAGAAGAAGGAGTTGGTGAGTTTGCCTTGGCGGGCCGCACCGGGGTAGAGTCTCGCGGGCCGCACGGAGGGACCTCGCGGGCCGCAGGTTGGTGACCCCTGCTCTAAGGTGTACATATTAAGATCCTTCAGTCTGTCCTCATATGCTTTATAATGAAGACCACTAATCATTTTAGTAGCCACCCTCTGTACCAACTCCATCCTGTTCACATCCTTTTGAAGGTGTCGTCTCCAGAATTGCACACTATACTCCAAATGAGGTCACACCAAAGACTTATACAGAGGCATTATCACCTCCTTTTTTCTGCTAGCCATTCCTCACCGTATGCACCCAAGATCCTTCTAGCTTTTGCCGTCGCTTTTTCTACCTGGTTAGCTACTTTAAGATTATCATTCACAACCACGCCTAGGTCCCGCTCTTCTTTAGTGGACAAAAGTACTTCACCCCCTATACTATATTGCTCCCTTGGATTGCTGCAGCCCAAATGCATGACCTTACATTTTTTAACATTAAATCCCAGCTGCCAAATTCTAGATCATTCTTCAAGCTTAGCTAGATCCCTCCTCATGTTATCTACACCTTCCTGGGTGTCTACTCTATTACAGCTTTTGGTATCATCTGCAAAGAGGCAAACCTTACCCGACAGCCCTTCTGCTATATCACTAACAAAGATGTTAAAAAGAATCAGACCAAGGACAGATCCCTGGGGCACACCACTGGTAACATCCTTCTCCTCAGAGTGAGCTCCATTTACCTGAACTCTTTGTCGCCTCCCACCCAACCAATTTCTAACCCAAGCAGTAAATTTAGGGTACATCCCTAGGGTGCTCAGTTTGTTTATAAGTCGCCTGTGAGGAACAGTGTCAAAGGCTTTACTGAAATCTAAATACACCACATCTAGGGCTCTCCCTCGGTCCAACTCCCTGGTCACCCAGTCAAAGAAATCAATCAGATTTTTCTGACAAGACCTGCCTCTGGTGAATCCATGCTGCCTCGGATCCTGTAATCCGCTGGACTCCAGAAACCTCACTATTTTCTCTTTCAGCAGCATTTCCAATAATTTACTCACCACCGAAGTTAAACTAACCGACCTGTAGTTTTCAACCACATCCTTACTTCCGCTTTTGTGTAAAGGTACCACATGAGCCTCTCTCCAATCCTTTGGCACCCCTCCCAACTCCAGCGAGGCATTGAAAAGGTCAGTCAGTGGAGCTGCTAGAATGTCCCCAAGTTCCCTCAGTATTCTATGGTGTATCCCATTCGGTCCCATCTCTTTGCTACTTAAGTTGAGCTAGTTTCTCACGAACACAGTCTTCTGAAAATTGTTCAAGATGTCCCTCTCTTCTGTTCCTGTTTGTGGGTGTTTTCTGAGGTCCTGCTCCGGTTCTTCATCTGTAAACACAGAACAGAAATATTTGTTAAGCAATTCCGCTTTATCCTTATCATCTTCTACATATTTCTTCCCTGCACCCTTGAGTCTGACAATACCACTTTTACCCTTCCTTTTCTCACTAACATATCTGAAAAATGTCTTATTCCCCCCCATTTTATTGCATTGGCTATTTCCTCCTCCTTTTGAATCTTTGCCTTCCTAATTACTTTGCTAGCTTCTCTAAGTTTTTCCAAATACAGATGCCTGTCTTCCTCTCTCTGTGATCTCTTGTATTTCATGAAGGCCTCCCTCTTTTTCTTCACTTTTTCAGCTACTTCTTTCGAAAGCCACAGCGGTCTCCTTTTCCTTTTACCTTTATTTACCATTTTAACAAAAAGGTTGGTTGCCCTTAAAATATCCCCTTTCAGTTTTGCCCACTGTTTTTCTACATCCTCCAGTTGTTCCCATCCCACTAACGACTCCCTGAGGTATTGGCCCATCTTGGCAAAGTTAGTCTTCCTAAAGTCTAAGACCCACACCTTTGAATGGATTCTAATAGCCCTAGTCCTAATACTGAACCACACCATCTGGTGATCACTGGATGCAAAATGATCTCCCACTACAACATCAGAAACACGTTCATCATTGGTAAGCACCAAGTCCAGTATGGCCCTTTCATGTGTGGGGTCTGTTACCAATTGCCTGAATAGTTCTCCCTGTAGAGAAGTCAGGATCTCCTTACTTCTAGATGATACTGCAGCAGGAATGTGCCAATCAACATCTGGCATATTGAAATCTCCTATCAGTAGCACTTCCCCTTTCCTAGCAATGCTGCGTATGTCTTCAATTAACTCTCTGTCCACCTCTTCCTCTTGTGAGGGAGGTCTCTATATCACACAAATGCAAATAAATTTCTCTTTCCCTCTTTCTTGTTTAACCCACAATGCCTCTTCTCTCCCTTTTAAGCTCTGTAATTCCAAAGCTTTAATAGTAGTTTTTAAATATAGTGCCACTCCTCCTCCCCTTCTTCCTACCTTGTCCTTTCTGAATAACGTAGAGCCAGGTATAGTTACATCCCAATCATGGTTTTCTGTAAA
This sequence comes from Ichthyophis bannanicus, assembly GCA_033557465.1. Lineage (NCBI taxonomy): Eukaryota > Metazoa > Chordata > Amphibia > Gymnophiona > Ichthyophiidae > Ichthyophis > Ichthyophis bannanicus. Next base: position 1,001,921,224 of record CM066031.1, on the reverse strand, counting down.
CCATGTTTCTGTAACAGCCACTAAATCCAAGTCAGCTACTCCCAACAAAGCTTCAACATCAGGGATCTTATTTCCCATGCTACGGGCTTTTATACACACTGCTTTCTATATGTTACCCCTGTTACCCATTTCCATAAAGGTATTTAATGTATCACCTACCTGGGGGCTTTCACCTACCTGGGGGCTTTCTTCACCCATCCCCAGCAAATCTAGTTTAGTCCTACCTTTTGCTTTCTATCTTTTAACCAGTTCCTGATCCACAATATTACACTGCCTCCTATCCCATGGCTTTTTAATTTCACCAAGAGTCTCTCATGAGGGACCTTATCAAAGGCTTTCTGAAAATCCAGATACACTACATCGACTGATCCACCTTTGTTTATTTACACCTTCAAAAAATATAACAGATTAGTAAGACAAGACCTTCACTGATTAAAGCCTTGTTGGTTGTCTCCCATGTGTTTATTTATTTAACAGGTTTACTATACTGCTTTATCCTGCGGTCAAGGTGGTTTACATTAAAACCAAACTTGATACATTGTAACAGGATAAAGAACTTGGAAAGAAGTTAATAGTAGGGGAAATAGTGTTTAAGGAGGGAGGGGAGATGGGGATGAGGTGAGGGGGACAGAGGTAGTTGCCTAAAGGTATTATGTCTTGTCCTCAGTGAAGTAGGCTGTAAACCGGTGGGTCTTAAGGGTCTTTCTGAATGTTCGCAGATCATTTGTGGTCCAGAGTTTGTAGGGGATTGATTTCCAGAGGGAAGGCACATATAGGGAGAAAGCTGTACTGGATGTGGTGGTGTTGGATCTGTTGAAGGATGCTGGGATAGCTAGGGTGTTCTGGGAGCCGATTCTCCTTGTGTGATCATCTTTGGTCTCATGTATTATTGTTTGAAGGTGGGTGGCTGATAGGCCATTGAGGATCTTGAAAACTGTAAGGATGGCTTTAAATTTTGTGTGTTCCATGATGGGTAGCCAGTGAAGCTGTTTGAGCAGGGGGGTTATGTGCTCAGTTATGCATGCTATTGCAGGGGGTATGTGTTGCTGTGTTGAGGGCTAGTTGAAGCTGGTGGATTGTTTTCTTAGGAAGGCCTTGTAGGATGAGGTTGCAGTAGTCTAGATGTGGGAAGATGAGAGCTTGAAGGACTGTGTGGTAGTTATATTGGGTTAGAAGAGATTTGATATGTTGTACAGTCTCAAGCTTATAGTATATGCATCTGGTGATGTTTCTTATGTGGACTGAGAATGTTAGGTGTTGATCAAAGGTAATACCTAGATAACGTACCTCTTGTTGTACATGAAGTTGAGTTCCATTTAGGCTTATAGTGTCTGGCAGGTTGAAGCTTCTGTCTCTGGTGATACACAGAGCTTTTGTTTTATTGATGTTCCTGGTCATATTGTGGGTGATGAGCCATGAGTTGACTGTGGTGAAGCATTCTGTTAAGGTTGTGATGTCTTGGTTCAATGTATTGATGGGTGCATAGATCATGAGATCATCAGCATATATGTGGTAGAGGACACTGAAGGTTTGTATGACTTGCAGATCGGTTGGATGAAAATGTTGAATAATAGTGCAGAGAGGGCCGATCCTTGGGGTACTCCTTGGGTTTGAGATATAGCTTTGACTTCATAGAGCCTGATTTTACCTGAAGTTGTCGGTTTGATAGATAGGATTTGAACCAGTTCAGAGGGATTCCAGTTAGTCCTATTGCTTGCAGTCTTTTGATGATTAGGGCATGAGGTATGAAGTTGAATGCTGCCTTGATGTCGAGGAATATAAGTAGGTAACCGGTGTGAGATCTGTCTGTGTCTGTTATTAAGTTGTTTAGGAGTGCTGTTGTGAAGGATTCTACTCCATGGTGGGGTCAAAAGTTATATTGTTGGGGGTCAAGAGGGGAGTGTGTGTCAATGTGATACTGAAGTTGATAGAGTATGATCTTTTCCAGTATCTTGGCCAAAAATGGAAGGCTAGCTATGGGTCTGTAAGATGCTAGATGGTTGATGTCGTTGTTAGAAGCTTTTCTTACTGATCAGATGGAGGCCATTTTGAGGTCAGGTGGTACGTATCCTTGCTGTAGAGAGAGCTGTGTAATATTGAGGACTGTCAGAGAGTGTTCTTGTCTGACCATCTTGATCCAGCTGACTGGACATGGGTCAAAAGGGGATGTGGTTGTATTGATTCTGGTGATTATGTCATCTAGGTGCCTAGGTGTGACTATTGAAAATGTCTTCAAGGAGTGCTGTCTTTTTGACCAGTTTGGAGTTGAAGCATCTAGAAAGGAGCTTGCAGTCTTACAAGTGAGGGAGGTTAGAGCTTGGAAGTAGTCGGCCATCTGCTGTGAGGTCAGATTTGTATCTTCTGTTTGCTGGGCGTGATCTTTTGTGAGGGATTTGACTATATCAAAGAGTTTTCAAGGGCAGTTGAGAGATGTTTTGATTAGTTTTGTGTAGTATTTTTTTTTCTTTGAGAGTGGCTGTTGGGTATTCTTTGAGTTTGGTATTGTTTGTAGTGAGACTGTCAGGTGTTCTGGGGTTTCTCATTTCCTCTCAGTGGCTCTTAGGGTGCACTTCATGTTTTTCAGTCATGTCATGTACCGAATTGCAAATTTACATCTTTTTTGCAGTAGGGGCTTGGGTGGTATTGTTGCAGTGCTAGATATGGTTTTGTTTCATGTTTGCACGAGGGAGCCAAGGTCATCTGGAGCAGATTGGAGGTCAGGTAGGATTTTCTCTAGAAATTCTTTTTTGTCGAGGTTTATGAATCTGTGAGTAGTAAATTCAGAGTTGCATGGGGTCCAATCCAGCACAGCATGTGGTATGAGCAAGAAGATTATTTTTTGATCTGACCAAGGGATGTCCATGGTATTTGGAGGTGGGATGGAGTAAGTCTTGATGATATTCTGTGGTAAGAAGATAAGTTCAAGGGTGTTTCCTTTGTCATTGGTAGGTTGATGTATGAGTTGAGCATAGTCCAGGGCTTCCATCGCCTTAAGGAAGATCTTCGCTTTGTTTGGTGTGGCAGAGGTGAGGTTGAGGTCACCGAGGAGGGCGAGGTAGTTGGTGTGTGATTTGTGGTTGCATGCTGCTTCTATTAGGGTGTCGAGTTAGTCAGGACTGGCACTGGAGGATCTGTAGGTAAGTAGGATGGTTGTGTTGCCATTTGTTATTGTTATGGTGTCCAGTCCTTTGTCTGAGGTCTTGGTAAGGGTGTGGACGTTGAGGGTTTTCTTGGCTACAATGAATACACCTCCTCCTCGACACTGCATTCGTGGAGAGTGGAAAAGGCTGTAGTTGTATGGCGTCAGCTGATTCAGTAGGACATTATCTGTTTCACTAAACCAGGATTTGGTGGCACATAGAATGTCTATTTTGTTGTCCAGTAGAAGGTCTGTGAGGAGTTGGATTTTGTTCCGTGCATATCTGGCATTGAGTAGGGTGCAGTTCAAGTGAGAGGTGTTGCATGTATGTCTGTGAGTAGATGTGATATGTGTAAGTGTCTATGTTTTAATATGTATGAGGTGTTGGGTGGTTCTCAGTTTGGTTTTGTGGATGGTGTGCGGTAGTAGGATGAGTGGGTATGGGTAAGAATGTATGATGGAATACAACTGGTCTGGGCTTCCAAGATAGTATTTTTAAACAACACCCATGATTGATGTAAATCTTTAACCTTTGCAGCTGCTCCTTTTAGTTTTTTCTTAACTGTTTTCCTCATTTTATCATAGTTTCCCTTTTGAAAGTTAGACGGTAGTACTCTGGATTTCCTTTGCATCCTTCCTCCATTTATTAAATTAAACATGATCATGCTATGATCACTATTGCCAAGAGACCTCAACACCCTTATCTCTTGCATCAGATCTGATGTTCCACTAAGACCTAGGTCCAAAAAGGCTTCCCCTCTTGTCACTTCATGAACCAGCTGCTCCAAGAAGTAGTCATTTATTTCATCTAGAAACTTTATCTCCCTAGCATGTCCTGCCGTGATACTGACCCAGTCGATACCAGGGTAATTGAAATCACCCATTATTATTACTGTGCTGCAACTGTTGTTAGCTTCCCTAATTTATTTGAGCATTTCATCATCTATTTGTTCATTCTGGCCAGGCAGTCGATAGTACACCCCCACTGCCATCGCCTTCCCCTTTTTACATGGAATTTCAATCCATAGAGATTCTACAGTGTATTTTGTTTCCTGCAACACTTTAATCATGTGTGACTCAATGCCCTCTCTAACATAGAGTGCAACCCCTCCACCAATTTGATCTACTCTATCATTGCGATATAATTTGTATCTAGGTATCACAGTGTCCCACTAGTTGTCCTCCTTCCACCAGGTCTCTGAGATACCAATCATATCTAACTTCTCATTTAGTGCTATATATTCTAATTCTCCCATCTTATTTTTTAGACTTCTTGCAATTGCATACAAGCATTTTATAGGCTGTATTTCATTCATATTAATCTGGTTACTGGTAGGCAGGGGTAATTTGGAATCCTTAAGTTTTGTGTTCTCTGTACTTATGGGCATTTGGGTTGCTTTTGTCTTTATTGGAACCTTTCTGTCAATATGCCCTATCTTCAGTATTTTGCTAGTATCCTTCAAGGATACATTCTTCTGAACCATGGGTGATTGTTGGCTTTCCCCTATTATATAGTTTAAAAGCTACTCTATTTCTTTTTATAGGTTAATGCCAGCAGCCTGGTACCATCTCGATTAAGGTGGAGCCCATCTATTCAGAAAAGTCCCTCCTTTCCCCAAAATATTGCCCAGTTCCTAACAAATCCAAAATCCTCATCCTTGCACCATTGTCTCATCCACGCATTGAGACTCTGGAGCTCTGTCTGCCTCTTGGGTCTTGCATGTGGAACGGAAAGCATCTCTGAGAATGCTACCCTGTAAGTTCTGGATTTCAGCTTTCTACCTAAAAGCCTAAATTTTGCTTCCAAAACCTTCTTCCTACACTTTCCTATGTCATTGGTACCAACATATACCAAGAGAGCAGGCTCCTCACCAGCACTATCTAAAACCTTATCTAGGTGATGTTTGAGATCTGCCACCTTCACACCAGGCAAGCAAGTTACTAAGTGATCCTCACATCTCAGCTATACAGCTATCTAGATGCCTAATGATTGAATTACTAACTATAATAGCTTTCCAAACCCTTTTCTCATGGGTACATGGACCTGGAGATACCACCTCGGTGTGAGGAGGTATTATATCACCTGGAAGTGTCAATGCTGACTCCTGGCAACCCAGATCCTGGGTTTTCTTGACAAGATGCAACTGGAAGTAGCTCACCGGGCCTTTCTTCTATACAGAAAGCTCTACAGTACCTGGTATTCCAAGTTAGTCACCCATCCAAGTATTAGCCAGGCCCAACCCTGCTTAGTTGCTGAGATCAGCTGAGATTACTCTCATTCAGGGCAGGGAAGAGTAAAGTACTTTGCTAACAGAGAGGCAGCAGGAGATGGTGTGGCACACATATTTATTGTAACCACAATATTTGCCGTGCTCTGCTGCTGCCATTAGAGGCTAGGGACTGCTGAGCTGAGTGGGCCCCCCATCTAGCTTGGGCCTCCCTGCATTGCCGGGGCTGCTTGGACAGTATTTATACCACTGTCAAGGACCAATCATCAGAGTGAACTCTATTTATTACTACCCTCTGTCACCTCCCACTCAACCTATTTCTTACCCAGTCATTCACTTTTGAGTCTGTCCAAAGGCACTCAGTTTATTTATAAGTCACTAGTGCTGAATGGTGTCAAAGGCCTTACTAAAATCTAAGTATACAACATCTAGCACTTTCCCCTGATCCAGTTTTTGGCCACCCAAAAAAAATCGATCAGATTCTTCTGACAAGACCTACCTCTGGAAAAGCCATGCTGTCTCAGATCCTGTAATCCCTTGGATTCCAGCAACTACACCATCCTCTGGTTTAGCAGCATTTTCATTCATTTACTTGCCACAGAGGTCAGATTAACCAGCCTATCATTCCCAACCTCTTCCTTACTTCCGCTTTTGTGAACAGGAACCACATTCAGCCATCTCCAGTCCTCCAGGATCACTCCAAACTCTAAAGAATCCTCAAAAGGTTCATCCAGCAGAGCCACCAGTACTTCCTTAAGTTCTTATAACAAACATGCATATGGGCAGACAGTTTTCCTGCAATCTGCAGGTTGCTGAACCCTCGACAATAGTTGCTACATGAAGCAAAATGCTTCTAAAAAGGCACGGAGCCTGAAAGTTCATGCGTGCCACTGATGACTCTGCGGTTCCACCCCTCAGAACCAGGAGGTCAGAGGGGTTGGGACTGGCGGAGCTGTCAGTGGTGTGCATGAACTTGCAGGCCCTGCCACAGGTCCAGGCAAGCAGGTGGGCACTGGCGGGGGGGAGGGGAGGAAGATGGCAAATGAAGCAAAGAAAGCTGAGTTGGAAGTCAGAATCTTGATATCAGCAACATGACAGCACAAGAGGAGGGGCAAAGACATGTGAGTGGAGCTGAATGTGTGTGTGTCACACGCCCAATGCATGTGACTTGGCATGTCTGTCATAGACAAGGGAAGAGATAGCATATTGCAAGTTGTTAGGGAAACTACTGACTGGGTATCAGTAGGGCATCAGACAACTTCCTGATGGAGACAAACCATGTGTCAGTATCAAGAAGTTTCTGTTATGCTTGACATCCAGTGAAATTGCTGTACTTTGTCCCTCTTATTTTCTCGGTTTGAGGACTGCAGCTCGACACCGGAGTTGGGAAGGCCTTGAAAGGATAAAGCCATGGCAGTAACTATTAATAACAAATAAAAGATGAAAATAAAGAGGTATATTCTACAATATCATGCTATTTTACTACTACTACTACTTATCATCTCTAAAGTGCTACTAGACTTATGCAGCATTGTAGACATACTCATAAGAAGCCGTTCTTGTGCCACACAGCTTACAATCTACTCAAGACAGAACAAATAGGGGACTAGGGTAATGTTTTAAAAGAAATGATAAAACACAGAGGTCAGATTAACCAATATATAGTTCTGAACCTCATCCTTACTTCTGCTTTTGTATAGAGGGACCATATGCACCCTTTTCCTGTCCTCAGGGACCACTCCCAAGTCTTAAAAAGTATTGAAAAGGTCAGACAATGGAGCAGCTAGAACTTCCCTAAGTTCCTTCAGTACTCTAAGATGTATCCCATCTGGCCTCATTGCTTTGTCTACTTTTAGTTTAGGTAGCTCCTCACGAACATAGTCTTCTGAAAATCATTCAAGATCCACCTCACTTCTGTTCCTACTTATGGTTGCTTTCTGAGGTCCTACTCCTGGCCCTTCATCTTTGAACACAGAACAGAAATATTTGTTAAGCAATTCCACTTCATTCTTAACAGCTTCTACATATTCCTTCCCTTCACCATTGAGTCTGACAATTCCACTTTTGCACGTTCTCCTCTCACTAACATATCTGAAAAATGTTTTGTCCCCCCCCCCCTCCTATTTTACTGCATTGGCTATTTTTTCTTCCATTCGTATCTTTGCTTTCCAGACTCCTTTCCTAGCTTCTCTTAGCTTTTCCAAATATTGATGCTTGTCTTCCTCTTTCTGTAATCTCTTGAATTTTGTGAAGGCCACCTTCTTTTTCTTCGCCTTTTTAGCTACTTCTTTTGAGAACCATAGTAGATAAGGGTTTTGGTACTGTGTTCAAAAAGGAAAGGATGAATTTTGCTGATGTTACAGAGAAAAAAAAGACAGGGTTTAGCTGTCTGTTGGATATATGTAGAGAGAAAGAGATGATTCAATGCAAATGCATACCTCTCTTATTTGTCTAGGGGTGTCCATTTGTTAACATGTCTTGTAAACGTAGTACACACTAAATTCATTTAATGTGCATTAAGCCTATGAATTAATGGACATTAAGGGTCATAGTTATGAAAGTGCACTACCGCTAATGTGTGTTATTTAACCAATGCCATGCTATTAGTAACAAGATCCCATTGAATAAGATGGGACCTGCTGTAAAATATTGTGTTTTGTGGTAAATAAACATGTCTTAGCAGTAGCGCCCCTTAGTAGCTACAGCCCTAAGTTTATTATTAAGCATTAAAAAGTTCTAACATGTGTTACATTTGTTTATTAAAAAGAAATGCATGAAATGAACCCAGGTGGAGGGTAAATTTATAACAGAGCGTCACAAGGTAGGTGCCTACTTTCTTTATAAAATATTAGTGTACGTGGAAAAAAACACACCTATGATGTAGGTGCAATCACTTACACCTGCTTTTGAGTAGGTGTTAATGGTCTCACCTACTTTACGCCTGTATGCATGTAGATTAAGTATTTTATACTCTAGGGGTCCGATTTTGATTTAGGCAGGCTATGCGGCATGTCAGCACATAGCCTGCCCACTGACCCCTTAACCCGGCTTTTCACTTCTGCTTAGCCCTTTCCTCTGCCCTTGCTCCATCCCGGAACACCCCCAACATGTCACGATGCTAACCGCATAGCATCTGGGTGCATTAGCAACTTATCCAGGATTTTTGAAAGGCACTACCCATGTAGATGCCTTTACGAAAATCCCGGATAAGGCATTTATATGGGTAACTAGGGCAGTTATCCATGTAAATGCCTGCGAAAATGCCGCCCTACATGTATATGTGTGAAATCCACCTATACTCTGCTCAGCCAGAGGTGGATTACTTTATTGGGCATTCTGGTATGCCTCAGTGGGGTGAGCGCTGCCAGGAGTTAGGACTGGGGAGCACCGGTGCTATGCATATGAAAACTGTGCTGCCATAAAAAAGGAAAGAGGAAAATAGAAAAAAATAAACTCAGGACTTCTGAGCCACTACAGGGCTTGTAACCCTGCTGGGTTCTCAGCCTCTGTTTGGCACATTCTTCCTGTATTTATAACAGAAAGTGTGTGCAGGATACTGCAGCTCAGAGGTTCCGCGTTTATCTTTTATTTCAGTGTTGCAGGATGGACTTCAAGGATCCTTCGGGCCACTGGAGAAGAAGTAAGGGAAAAAGATGAAATAGGCTGAAAAAACATCCTCCGGGCCAGTATTTGGGTAAATCTGCCCCTGAGCCCAGCTATGCCTGCCGGCAGCGTATGTACCCTTAATGCCAGTTGGAATTTAATAAGAGGTCATTTACACATGGGAACGACTTTATAACATTACCTTAAAAGACTTCTTAAAATCAGGACAACAACTCAAATAAGCTGAACATGTTTGCTCTGTGCACATCCCTAGTCTATACTCTTTGGGATAGAGAGTGTGTGTGTGTGTGTGTGTGTGTGTGTGTAAGGGTGTTAAAAGAAAAGGCTGATGCATAGATCAAAGAAGTTATACATTAGCATATATTCTCTCTCTGTCTTCTCCCGCCTCCTCCTCAGATTAGGGTACTCAAATGAAATGAATGATTCAGTGTGTACCCCCTCCTGTGCTGGAGCTAATAACTAGTCATTTGGCAGCCTATGCTCATTATTCAGTAACATGCACAACACTCTCTCCCCTTTCAGTCATAGCACAAAGCCATCATTAACCCCTGGCCTTGACTCTTTCTCTGCCTGTTTTTTCCTGTTAATGCCCAGCGTGGGGTTGGGAGTAAAAGAGACCAGGGCAGGGGAAAATGTTTCATATGGTTTGGAGCAGAAATGAGAGGTGGAATCTGTTTCTAACTCCTTGTCCATAAAGAAACATAACTCAATTACAAGAGGAGTGTTTCCAGTTGGGGTGGGGGACACGCACAGACCCAGGGAAGCAGCTAGTCAGAAAAAGGCCTCTGGGGCTTCGGAATCTGAATCCTGACTCTGCCATCCCTCAGTTGACCTCAGTCACTTCAATTTACCTCCATGTGTCTTGGTTTGCTACATCAAGCGTGGGTTTGTGTCCCACTTTCCACTGTGGCCCTAAGTGAACCTCAGTCTCCTTGTGCTCGGGTTCATGTTTACAGCTCCTCATATTTTGGGGTTTTAGTATAGCCTCATTAGACCATGCTGTGTGCAGTGAGTACAAACCAGGGTCACAAAACACTTGTTATTAAATATGCAACTGAGCATAGCTAGGGAATGTTTTTATAATTAAATTTCAGATAGCAGTGCCCCAAAGTCTTTGAGTATTTTTTTTAATTCAGGTCTTGCAACCTCATGATCTATTTTATACAGTAATGTGTGCAAAAATGGCCCTGTCTGAGATTATATTAGATAGAACAAATAGTATTAAAGCATCTGAGTTTCTTAGGCACTGTGATTTCTATATTAGTTGTTAACCTATCTACTTATGACTTGATTTTATAACAGGACACCTAAGTGAGAGGTCCAAAAGTTACCTAGAAGTTGATATTCAATGACGGCAGTCAGTGTGTTTAAAGTACCTGGCTTCATTACTGAAACTAAAAGCGGATATTTAGCACCAAAGCCTGTCAAGCATCTGGTGCTGACTTGGTTTCACCACTCAACTTTGGCTGTCCGGTTAGCAGTGATATTCAGCTACTAACTGGATAGAAAAAACCACATAGAGTAAAGTTAGGACAGCCACTGACGATCAATGAAACAATGATGGTATTGTACTCTGGTGGCAGAAAACAAGAAGCTGGCATTGGCTTTATGGTGGACAGATGGACTGCTAGAAGTGTAATTGCCTTCCAACCAATATCGGATCATCTGGCAGGTCTTACCATCGACGGTACAGTTAAGACCCATATTCTATCCATCTATGCTCCAACCGAAACCGACCTGGATGCAGCCAAGAACGACTTACAACCAGCTTCAACACACTCTGGATTCAATCCCACAGACAGAGTTGATTATTCTGGCGGGAGATTTCAATGCTCATACAGGTGCAGACAGGACCAGATAGGAAGAAATGCTGGGTAATTTTGGCCATGGCGTGATCAATGATAGTGGACTGCATCTACTGTCCTTCACTGCGTCAAACAACCTGGAAGGGGGAAACAGTCACTTTCAACACCCTCACAAACATCAGCTTACATGGCGAAGATTCTGCCATCCTGGACTACATCTTGATCAGTTCTCAATTCCAGTCATCGCTCAAAGATGTACATGCAATGAGAGGGCCTGACTGTGGATCTGACCACTAGCTCGTCCAGCCAAGGTACAGCTATGATTACAACAGGCATAGCGCAAGGCACCTCCACCAGCCAAACTGAACTGGGCTTGTCTGAGGGATCCAGCATTCAGACAAGAATTCCAAATCACCCTATCCAACAAATTTGTATCACTCGAATCATTGTATGATGTTGATACAGAAGAAAAGCAGATAGATATCAGAGTCCATCCTGGAATGCACCATCCTTCTGTGCCCACCCATCTGTCATCAGACACAGCCATGGATTTCAGACGAGTGCCTGGATCTTGTGGATAAACGGAAACAAATCAAACACGTTGACTTCGAGCAGTATCAGCGACTGAATAAAGAGGTCAGACAGAAGATGAAGGCAGAATGAGAAGCTTACTGGAATGGTGTCACAACTAAACTGGAAGAAGCAGCATCCAGGCATGAGTACTGGACTCTGTATCAGACCCTTAAGAGACTAAGTGGCAAAACCAAGTCGACCATTGACAATATCAAGAAAGCGGATGGCAGCTTTGTGAGCTCCTCTGGTGAACACCTACAATGATGGAAAGAATTCTTCCAACAGCTATACATCCATGATCCGCCCCAGAGACCACCACCAGAGCCATTACCCATTGACCTGCCGGAGAATTCATTCCTCAACAGTGAGCCAACAGTCGATGAAGTGAAGTATACAATAACATCATTGAAAAACAGAAAGATGTCTGGAGTGGACCAAGTCACTGCCGAAATGATTAAAGCTGGGGGAGACATCCTTCTGCAATGGATTCACGCCCTTCTAACACTCATCTGATGCATGGAACATGTTCCATCAGCATGGAAGAAAGCCATCATCATGCTAATCCTAAAGAAAGGTGATAGCCGGGAATATAAGAACTACTGTGGCATCAGCCTCCTTTCAATCATTGGCCAGGTGTTCATGAAGACCATACAATCAAGGCTGCAGGAACATCATGAACAGACCAGCCGAGTAGAGCAAGCAGGATTTAGATCATATCAGGGTTGCACCGATCAAATATTCACCATTCATCAACTGGCGGAGGAAAGGATCAGGTGTGGAAAGCAAACCATTATTGTCTCCATTGACTTCAAATCTGTATTTGACTGTGTTCGCTGACCTGCCCTCTGGAGGACACTAGAGAACAAACATGTACCACTGAAGATCATCCAACTTCTCCGAGCATCATACAAGGGCTCAACCAGCAGCGTGCAGATCCAAAATGAGCTATCCAAGGAATTTCCTATCCAAACTGGAGTCCACCAGGGAGATGTCGCTTTACCCCTGCTTTTCAATATCATGATTGATGCAATAATGAGGAATGCATTCAAGGGCGGATGCGAGGTTCAGTAGAGTGTGAACAAGTTCCTGACTGACTTGATGTTCGCAGACGACAATGCTATATTTGCTGACATGGATGCAGAGGCCACCAACATCCTTTTACATATCGCCCGCATCGTCCAACCTTACGGCCTAAGAATCAATGTGGACAAGACCAAAGTTATGACCACGGATGGATCACAGGTCATTATTCACCTCAATGGAATTCAAATTAAACAGGTTCAAGAATTCAAATACCTGAGATTGCTGATACAGGAGATGAAGGTGGCATCCACCACTGAAGTCCTCAGCAGGATTGGCCAGGCAACAATAGCATTCACCTCACTCAAATGGTGCCTCTGGAAGAAGGCCAATATCTCCACCAAGACCAAAATTCACCTCTTCTGAATGCTGATCCTACCAATTCTCCTGTACAGATTGAAAACATGGACTCTGCTCAAAGCTGACTTGAACAAACTTAAAGTCTTTCAAATTCAAAGCCAGAGACAGATTTTGGGTTTCTCTTTTCATGATTGCCATCAAAACGAGACAATTCGGACAAGGTGTGACCATCAATCCTCAGTCGAAGAACAAATCTAAAAACGCAGACTGCGCTAGTTTGGCCACATTTGCAGAATGAACACCAGTCGGATGCCATACAACTCCTCCGAGAGCGGCTTGTCCACTGGAGGGTTCAATGAGTAGTACCAAAGAAAATGTGGCTCAACTACATTGAGAAAGATCTAAGGAACCAACGACTGACCATCAATGAAGACAGAAATGTTGCCACTGATCGCCAAGGTTAGAAGCATATTGCGAGCAACACATGGAATCCAGTGGCACCTACAGCAGTGTATTGGCTGAGAGGACGACCCTCTCTCCAAATGCCATCTAGGGATTAAAGAAAAAGAAGAAGTCCTAACGTTATGTGGTTTGCCTATCTTATTAGCAGCTGAATATTTTCACTGACTTGACAGGCACTAAGACATGACCCAGCTCCACTCAAAGACTGCAGTGAAACAAACGACACTTTTCTAAGGTGACAAGAGGTGATATTCAGTGGCACTAACCAGTTAGTACCACTAAATATCTACTCCTGGGGGAATTCTGCATGACTGCGCAGCATAGAATTTTTGTGCAGAATTTCCCAGCTACATAGAATCCTGCACTTGCCATGCAGAATTCTGCACCAGCACCAGCACCAGCATCAACAAGCAGTGAGGCAGGCTCAGAGTGCACATGTTTAAGGGCACCCAAGCCTGCATCACTCTTTGCTGTTTCACAGCCACGGAAATGTTTCCCTTCACTCCCACGGCTTTGCTATACTTCTGACTCTGGCACCATGAGGTTTTAATAAGGTAAACAGAAGCACTTTCTGTTTCTTCCTAGGGACAGGAAGTGCTTCTGTTAACTGTTTAAAATGGGATGATGCCAGCATCAAAAGTGACGTAAATACACATATACCCACTCCTTAGGTCATTGAGGATCGTATTGCCTTATGTATATTCCTTGTCATCAAAAGTGTAGCACAGCAGTCGGAGCGAAGCAAAACGATCTCACACTGTGTTTAAAATGCTGTTGCAATTGGATAGAAGAAGTGGGTGTCTGGGGCTGGAAATTTGTGACAGGCTGGTGCTTGGAGATGGGCTGATGGTGAGTTGGGGGGAAGAGTGGCTGGAGATGGGCTGATGATGAGTGGGGAAACTAGTGGCTGGAGAAGGGCTAATGGTGAGTAGGGGGCTAGTTGTTGAAGATAGGCTGAGGTAAGTGGGGGCTAGTGGCTGGAGATGGACTGATGGCAAGTGGGGAGGGAGTTGCTGGAGATGGGCTGATGGCAAGTGGAGGGCTGGTGGCTGGAGATGGGCTGATGGCAAGTGGGGGGCCGGTGGCTGGAGATGGGCTGATGGCAAGTGGGGGGCTGGTGGCTAGAGATGGGCTGATGGCAAGTGGGGGGCTGGTGGCTGGAGATGGGCTGATGGCAAGTGGGGGGAAGAGTTGCTGGAGATGGTCTGATGGTGAGTGGGGAAACTGGTGGCTGGAGATGGGCTGATGGCAAAGTGGGGGTGATAGCTGCTGGAGATGAGCTGATGGTGAATGGGGGGGACTGAAGGCAGAAAATGGACTGATGGTGAGTGAGGGGTCTGGTGGCAGGAGATGGGCTGATAGTGAGTTGGGGGGGGGAGGGTGACTGGGGGCTGGAGAGGGCCTGATGGTGAGTCTAGGGGAGGGGGCTGATTTTTTCCAACTGTAAAGCAGCCTTTATACGCTGTTAAACGTTTATAAGATCACTCTGTGTGTGTGCATTATTGCACCAGTATGCATTAACAGTACCAATGCTAAGTAGCTGGTCCCCCCACCCCACCACCACCACCCCATGCTTGGAAATGGTAAATATCTTCTTATTTTTAAGAATTCAATGTACATGTACTGAAAGTAGAGTCAACATTCTCTATGGTGGGTGCTCCTGGACTACCCCATTTCTAAAAAAAATCCCAAAAGATTAAAAAAAAACTCCAAGGGCCTGATTTTTGAAGGCCTTTACACGGGTAACTTCCCTAGTTATCCATGTAAAGACCTTATCCGGGATTTTTAAAGGGCACCTACATGGGTAGTGCCTTTTGAAAATCCCAGATATATCCCTAACACGCCCAGATGCTATCCACATAGCATCGGGGCGTGTTGGGGGGCATTCCGGGGTGGAGTGTCTGTCTGCCTGTATGCCTCCGTTTGCACATGCACAAACAGAAAGATGCGTTCACTTAGGCACAGCAGGGACACAGTTGGTGGGAGTCCCCATATCCCGCTAGCACGAAGAAAGGAAGGGGAGCGTTGAACAGCAGTTAAGAGCTTCCAGGTCCCACCAGTATGAAGAGTGAAAAAGGCGTGATAAATAGCCGGTGGGAATCTGCAGCTCCCGCAGGCATAGTGAGAGGAGCAGCATGAGAAATGAAAGGGCGGGTGAGGGGCTGCAGCTTAAGGGAAGGGGCAGATGAGGGGATAGAACTTAAAGTAAGGGGCAGGCTTAGAAGTGAAAGAAGGGGGAGGGGTTAGGAGGAAAAGGGGTGGGGTTAGAAAAAGAAAGGAGAAGAGGGGTAGAGCATAAGGGAACGGGCAGGGTTAGAGAAGCAATGGAGAAGAGACAGTGAGTAGGTTGCATGAGAAGGGAAGAGAGGAAAGAAGTGAAAGGCCTGAGACAGGAATGGAGAAGGAATACAAAGTTGGGTAGCAGAGGAAGCATGAATGCGTAAATGGAAGGGAAAGAGGGTAGGAAAGGGGAATGGTGCAAGAGGGTGGGAGTGGCAAGGAGTGAGTGCAGGAGGACAGGGGAAAGCATGCAGTGAACCCCCCGACACACAGATACGGAGTTCACTTGATGCACACACACATACACGCACACAGAGCCCCCCTGACATACATGAAATACATGAGGTTTATTATTGTCATGTTATGAGCAAAACTAACCCATTTGGAGAAACTCTTTCTCCCTCCCCCCAAAAAAACACACATTGCCAACACTCATATCTCCACCCAATACCCACACTGATGATACACACTCACATACACCCACAGCCCCAACACACAGCTATAGCCAGACACCCACTCACAAATCCCCTGTTACCCTACTGAGACACACTTTACCATGGCTATTTCATCCAAATCCTCCACACAGACAAGCCTGAGGCAGGGTACTATTATGCATCAGGAACTAGTTAAAAGATAGAAAGCAGAGGGTAGGGCTAAATGGCCAATTTTCCCAATGGAGAAAGGTGAATAATGGAGTACTCCACGGACCTGTGCTGGGTCTGCTGCTTTTTATCATATTCATAAGTGACCTGGAAATGGGAATAGCGAGTGAGGTGATCAAATTTGCAGATAACACAAAATTATTCAAAAGTTGTTAAAACCCAAGAGGATTGTGAAAACTTTCAAGAGGACCTTGATAAATTGGAAAACTGAGCATCCAAATGGCAACTTAAATTTAATGTGGACAAGGAAATGGTAAAGGGGATGGAAGGATACCCCTATGAGGAGAGGCTTAAAAGGTTAGAGCTCTTCAACTTGGAAAAGACACGGCTGGGGGGAAATATGATAGAGGTCTATAAATTAATGAATGGAGTGGAACGGGTAAACATAGACTGATTGTTTACACCATCAAAAAGTAGAAAGACTAGGGGAAATACAATGAAGCTACAATGTAAACCATTTAAGACTAATAAGAGAAAATACTTTTTCACTCAACGTGTAATCAAACTCTGGAATTTGTTACCGGAGGATGTAGTAAAGGCTGTTAGTGTAGCTGGGTTTAAAAAAGGTTTGGACAAGTTCCTGGAGGAAAGGTCCATAAACCATTATTAAAAGGGACCCGGGATATCACTGCTTGACCCAATACAAGCACTGAGGAACCTGTGTCTTTTGGGGAAACTGCTAGGTATTTATGACCTAGATTGGCCACTGTTGGAAACAGGATACTGGGCTGGATGGACCTTGGTCTGAACCAGTATGGCATATCTTATCTTCTCATGAGTCTGTGAATGGAGCAAGAAAAAACCCACCATTATGTCACACTCTAAGTCTGCACTTTCCAACCTGTTATGTTTAACAAGAATATGCTTTAATAATCAAATTTCAAACAAATCAAGCTTTTTATTGTCAGAAATAATAGTGTAGCCCGGGCCAATCTTTAGAATCCTTAGCCGGCCAGTGGGAAGCTGTCCAGTTAAAATCACTGACAGCGATTTTCAGTGATCTTATGTGAATAATACTGCTGAATATCTCCATAGACTGCCCTGGCACTATCTGATTAGTGCAGGGGTGGTCCATGGACAGTGTCTATGCTATCTGGATAAGTACTAACTGTGTCTGGATAGTGAAATTTTCAGTTGGCACTTATCTATGCAATTTAGGCCGCATGAAAAGCTGTCCAAAGCTGCAGTCTGGATAAGTGCCGAATGAAAATCTCGCTAACCGGATAAACGTTGACACTTATCCAGATAGCACCATTCATCCTGGATATTCAGTGGTAGCTCCTATCCAGACGCTGCTACTGAATATCCTCCCAAAATCTAAGTGTCTCGGCGTACTGCCATGGCATTTCAATATCGGCCCTTTTGAAAAGAGGGGCTGCAGTGTCTAATTTGAACAACGAGATAATCTACAACAGTTACAGCACAGGATATAATTTATAAACATAGAAACATGATGGCAGAAAAAGACCACATGGCCTATCTAGTCTGCCCTTCCATATCAACTACAAGTCTCCTTTTTACCTTTAGAGACCTCTTCTTTGTCCCATGCTTTTTTGAATTCAGATACTGTCCTTTGTCCACCACTTCCACTGGGAGACTATTCCATGCATCTACCACTCTTCCCGTAAATAAATATTTCTGCATATTACTCCTGAGTCTATCCCCTTTCACCCTCATCCCATGTCCCCTCGTAGCAGAGATTGCTTTCAATCAAAAGAGGCTCTCTCCCTGTGCATTTATGCCACGGAGGTATTTAAACATCTCAATCATATCACCTCTATCCCGCCTTTCCTCTAAGGTGTACATATTAAGATCTTTAAGTCTGTCCTCATATGCTTTTTAACAAGGCCACTAACCATTTTAGTAGCCACCCTCTGCACCAACCTTATATCCCTTTGAAGGTGCGGTCTCCAGAATTGCACACAATACTCCAAATGAGGTCACACCAACGACTTATACAGAGGCATTATCACCTCCTTTTTCTGCTGGCCATTCCTCTCTCTATGCACCCAAGCATTCTTCTGGCTTTTGCCGTCACCTTTTCTACCTGTTTAGCTACTTTAAGATCATCAGACACAATCACACCCAGGTCCCGCTCTTCTTTTGTGGACGGAAGTACTTCCCCCCTACACAGTACTGCTCCCTTGGATTTTTGCAGCCCAAATGCATGACCTTACATTTTTTAACATTAAATCCCAGCTGCCAAATTCTAGACCATTCTTCAAGCTTAACTAGATCTCTCCTCATGTTATCTATTCCTTCCAGGGTTTCTACTCTATTTCAGATTTTGGTATCATTCACAAAGAGGTAAACCTTACCCGGTAGCCCTTCCACTATATCACTAACAAAGATGTTAAAAAGAATCAGACCAAGGAAAGATCCCTGGGACACACCACTGGTAACCTCCTTCTCCTCAGAGTGAGATCCATTTACCTGTTCTCTTTGCCACCTCCTACTCAACCAATTTTAGCACAATCAATAACTTTAGGGTCCATCCCTAGGATGCTAATATAAATCACCTGTGCAGAATGGTGTCAAAGGCTTTACTGACATCTAAGTACACCATATCTGGGGCTCTCTCTCGGTCCAATTCCCTGGTCACCCAGTCAAAGAAATCAATCAGATTTGTCTGACAAGACCTGCCTCTGGTGAATCCATGCTGCCTCGGATCCTGCAATCCGTTGGATTCAAGAAATTTCACTATTCTCTCTTTTAGCAGCTTTTCCTATAATTTACTCACCACAGAGGTTAGACTAACCAGCCTGTAGTTTTCAACCTAATCCTTACTTCTGCTTTTGTGTAAAGGGACCACATGTGCCTCTCTCCAGACCACTGAGAACACTCCTGACTCCAACGAAGCATTGAAAAGGGAAGTCAGTGTAGCCGCTAGAACATTCCGAAGTACCTTCAGTATTCTTAGATATACCCCATCTGGTCCCATCGCTTTGTCTACTTTTAGGTTAGCTAGTTCCTCATGAACACAGTCTTCTGAAATTGTTCATGCTCCCTGTCACTTCTGTTCATACTTGTGGGTGTTTTCTGATGTTCTGCTCCTGGCCCTTCATCTGTGAACACAGAACAGAAATATTTGTAAGCAATTCCGCTTTATCCTCATCAGCTTCTATATATTCTTCCCCTTTACCCTTGAGTCTGACAATACCACTTTTGCCCTTCCTCCTCTCACTAACATTTCTGAGAAATATCTTATTCCCCCATTTTATTGCATTGGCTACTTCTTCTTTGTTTTGTATCATTGCTTTCCCGACTACTTTGCTAGCTTCTCTAAGTTTTTCCAAATACAGATGCCTGTCTTCCTTTCTCTGTGATCTCTTGCATTTCCTGAAGTCCTCCCTGTTTTCCTTCACCTTTTCAGTTACATCTTTTGAGAACCATAGTGGCCTCTTTCTCTTTTTACATTTATTTACCTTTCTAAGAAAAGAACTATCAACAAGAGTCGATTTTCCCATGGATGGTTGAAAACCACGGGAAAACAACATGGACAGTACTTGTATGAATTAGTACTATTGGTGGATACCCTGCCCTATTAACTATAAAGTTCTACTAATGTCATTTCCTTCTAGCTCAGTGGAAGATGTGAGTCGCTGATTGAATAATCAGTGTGAGCATGACACAGAATTGGAAGAATCTTTTCCCTGATACAGAAAGTAGAGTATACGTGGCCTGTTGAAATGTGAGTTCATGTCGGGGGTATCGTTGGATTGCAGAAAAGGGCAAACTTGTATTTTAAAGCAATGAAAATGAATGAAAAAATGTTCACTTGGGCCTGTGACGATTCATGGTGAGACTATGACTGAGCAAATGACAGCTATTACTCTACGGATTTCAATTCTAATGGTCCTTTAAAACCTTTTACTCGTATAAATTATTACAGGGCAGTTTCTCCAAATGGGTTAGTTTTGCACATGACAGTCATGAACCTGACTTCTAAGCCAGGGAATCTGGAGTATGATCTCAGTCTCAAAAAAATTTACTGCTAATGCTCATTGTGCCAAAGAGAGCTTCCTTCGGGAGTTTGTAAGATGTAACATGTATGGGTAATTTGTCAAGATGTGCTTGGAAATTCTTCTTTATCAAGCCCGCAGCTCCCAATACGATGGGGAATATTTCTGTATCTTTCTGCCACATTTTTGTGGTCTCTGACTGCATTTCTTGGTACTTCAGGATCTTCTGCCTCTCCACACGATTCACGGAATAATCACTTGAAACCGACACCTCTATTATCAATGCCATTCTGGTGGTTTTCTCCTTTACTACTATGTCGGGTTTCCTCGCATCCAATTTCTTATCTTTCAGAATGGGAATGTCTCAGGTGATCATAACCTCTTCATTCTCTGTAAGTCTCTTAGGGTCATGATCCCAGTGCTTTTCAGGCACAGTGATGTTGCAGGGCCCAATATTCAAAGGCATTTACTCAGTTTACAGACCTGTAAATGGTGTAAATGCCTCTTAAAGGGATATTTGGGGGCACTAACCATGTTCGAATGCTCATGACACGCCGGATGCTAACCATGTTAGTGCAATCGAATATCCTCACCCCGATGCTAAGTGGTTAGCATTGGGGCATGTCATGAGTGTTCAGGGAGTGGCACCACTCGCTAACCAGACAACGGCGATATTATACCACTGCCTGGTTAGCACCAGTGGGTAAAGGATAGGCATAGCAAAAGCAGGTCTATCTTTACCCATGGGAGCTAACCACGCAGCGGCTCAATATCGCCCCTGCCTGGTTAGCTTCTGTGGGCTTCTGGGCTGTGCAGCAACCCCTGATCTTCAATGCCGGAGCCGCATATGACCCCCCACATTGAATATCCGGGGTTAAAGATCGGTGGTGATAGCAGCGCATAGTCATCCCAGAAGAATATCGGGTCCGTAGTGTTTACAGTTTCCAGTGTATGAGGCGTGCTACTTTGTTGTGCCTTTCTGTATAGAAATTTTCCACCATCAGAACTTCACAGCCAACCATGAGGCGAGCCACTGTTTCTAGATTTTTCTTACAGAATTGACATATGTCTGTTTTGCCAGTTTTTCAATGCTTGCTGTAAACCATCTCATCGTAATCTGCTGTCCTGACTGCAACTATCAATCTCTCATCCTTCGGTTTCAGTTCATCTCTCCTTAGCTATTCATGTGTCTGTTCATGATCAACAAAGGGTTCCTGGAGTAACACTTTGTATTTCCCACTGTATTTGTGCATTTCCACTTGTTTTCCTATGATGTAACTGTTGTGGATTATCTTGATTTTTTGACATGGGATTTACAGAGTATTTGTAGCAGCAAAGCGCAGACAAACCAATGATACCAGGAGTCTGTTCAAAAGGTCCAAATCATTTATTTGTGCACAAGTCTCGAACCAGTCAATTTCAAAATGGCTGAGCAAAGTTTTCAAGCATTACAACAACTTTTATAGACTTCTGTTCCATTCTAGGTATAGAAAAACATTTCATTGGTCCCGGTAATCTCCCGTACCTCCCGTACCTCTTCTATTGGTCCCGGTACTGATAAGTTTATCCAGTTATGTCCCTCCAGTGGGCATGACACCTGCATACCCCCCTTCTAGTCCCAATTACAATGGTCAGTTCATCAACTTGTTACTTTCACACTTTCAAGGTTATAGAACCAATTTGTACGTGCAGAGGAGCTGGGCTCTGCAACTCATCTGTTAGCACTCCCAATTATTTCTTTGCAGATGTACTTTTTCTTATCAGTAACTTTTAAACATGTTTTTCTGTATTTTTCCATCTTTCAATACTACAGTTCTGCTTACCTAAGCTAATTCAATACTTCTACTGAGTTCTATCTTACAATAGCAGCATATTGGGGGATGTGCAATCCTATATGCCTCTCCACAGGCCTCATTTACAGGTCAAGCTAGCCATGCTGGCCTGCTTATGTTCGGACACTGTGGGTCACAGGCCTGCACCTGCCACATTCCCCCCTTTGATTAATCTCACCCTATTACTTAATAAGGTGTGAGAATTAAATCACTTTCTGAAAAATCACATCCTGGCTAAAGGATTTCTACCAGGACTGGCTGTATATAAAGCCATGATTTTTGTTGCGGTCTTCCGCTCTACTGTACTATCAATAGTGTTATGAATGGAACGCATACAACATGGGATTAAACATGGTAATAAGAAGATAACAGCAACAAGGATTAGTACCAATACGATGAAAGTCTTAAATCCTCCCACCCATGAAAAAAGGTTAGCAAACCAATTAGGAAATTTCAATGAGTGCCACGTCTGTACTGGCACATAAGCATGTCTTTGCATATCTTTAGCAATTTCTTCAACTACTTGACCTTTATCATCTATTTTCAAACAGCAATTGGTTAAGTTCAGCTTACCACATACTCCTCCTTCAGCTGCTAACAAATAATCAAGTGCTAAGCGGTTCTGATATATCGCAGTGCGCATCTGTGTACTTTGTCTAGCTAAAAGCGTGAGAGCATGACTAGTTTCATTGGTTATTATTTCAACTACTGCTTGTAAGCGAATAATACGATTAATCATATAAATTGGGGTACGATAACCATACATACCATCATCATTCCAAGTGGCGGGTCCATAATATTCAATGATTCTTTCTGGTGGCCAATCATCACCTTGCCATTTCTCCCACTTGCCTATCTGTAAGGCCTCTCTCTTCTGTCTTAGTGCTCTTTTGTGTCGGTGGGTAGTGTATACTGGGTATCCTAATTGTTCTCCATGCTCAGTGTTTAACAGGAAGAAAGAAAGAAGGTCTGATGGTTCCTAAGACACATGCTCCTCCCCAGTGTGGTGGGAGTTGTGCATACGCTCGGTTTCCACAGATCCAATATAGGCCAGGTGGGGCCTGCCAGGCTTGGATTTCAGCAAGGTTAGTCCATAGACCTGCAAGTTCAGGAAATCTGGCTAATGGATTAGGAGGTTCAGGATGTCCAATTCCTGACCACCATGCTATCTTCTTGGTTGTGGCATTATAGTACTTTTGGCTAAGACAGACCAGCTGTCCTACCTTTTGGGTGAACTGGGGTCCAGTTCTGGCATAGCAAAGACGTCCAACGATTGAGTGCGCTAACACCCATTCACTGGTAGTCTTGTGTAATTCAGTCTGATTGTAAATCATGGAATAATTCAATTCTTGGGCTTCCCATGGCCACTGATCTCCCATTTGGGTTCCGCCACAGAAATAACAATCTGTGATCTTAAGACTAGATACTACTGCTCCGGCTAATTCTAGAAATAAATTCTGTGAGGGGTGAGGGATCTCAAACTTATTTACATGCATGGCTTCATAAAAAGTATTATGAATATGATATTTAGATGACTTGTGGGCTTGGGTATTCAATCTGATATACACAATGGTCCCTGGATCTATTGCTCCTCCAGCAATACGTAAACCAAACTTATATCCTTGTTTCCATGCATGGGGATTGTGTATACGTAAGTGTAAGGGGTTACAAGCATCTTTCTGACATTTATCATTTGTGGTTGGCTTGGTTAAAGTAGCCATTCGTTTATCTATTTTCTCATCAGTTATACCAGTGTTCCAGGTAGCATAAAAAACACATCCCCAATACGGGCAATAGTAGTCTGCTGCTGGGGCAGTACTATAGCCTGGTTCCTTTTTACCTGTACACTTTCTCCATCCCGTGGCACCTTCTGGACACATATACTTATGGTCATTTCGATACGCTTTCTCCCATGTACCACAGGTGGAGTAACTATCTCTATTAATAGCATTGCATGCATCAAAATTCAAAACAGCAGGTTTAGTAATGTCCTTAAGTGGTGGCGTTGCAGCTAATATAGGTCCATCTGCATCCTTCCATCTTATTTCCATCGTGTAATAGGATGGATTCTGATGCGGATTATAACATGTTTTAATTTTTCCATGAGTGCAAACATTTAGTTCAGTGGTGTTATAGATACACCGAGTTACTGTCCCCTTGCAGGTATAGTAAGAATGATAAAGCAAAGTCTGAGTTACTTTCAGTCCAATTCTAGTAGAAGTAATGCAGGCAGTGCATGGAGGTAAAGCATAAGTCTGTTCAAAACCTCCAAAGAAGGCAACCAAAGCAAAGCAAAAGTAGAGATGCATGTCGATGTTGATTGGAGTTCTTCTGAATCCTCAGCTTGCTGATCTTGATCACGACGTTCTATTATTCTTCGTCCCGTCTGCTAATGAAGCAATTTAACGGGTGCTGAGTGTTGATTGAAGATCCTCAGGTTGTCCAGTACACATTAACCAACTTATTAGCAATTTCAGTTGGCTTGTGAAGTCTGGCTTAGTCAATGTAGTCTCTAAGTAGTGTGTCAAATCACACACAAATTGGGTTCGTTGAAACAAAGCTGTTGCTGCATGGAAAACAGCAATCCTCTTCGAAAGACTTGGCTGCTGCAAAGCACTTGTGATGAAGTGTCTAAGCTGCTGGTTGTCGTCTCAAAGTAACTCGCAAGGGTACATCAGGGTGCTGTTCTGCTGTCCACTGCTCTGGTTCAGGATCGGCGGCGGGCTTGACTCTGCTGTGGTGGATCCAGGCGTCGATCTCGGCTACCTTTACTGCAGTTGGGGTAGACAGGATGACGGTGTACGGTCCCTTCCAATGAGGTTCCAACGGTGTCTTCTTCCAATCTTTGATCCACACGAGAGGGACCAGGCTGGTAGGGATGCAAGGGTTCCGTCAAGTTGATAGGCAACTGGTCTTGGATCCACGTATGAAGAGTCTGCAGAACAAAACTAAGAGCTAGAAGTTCTTGTCTGGTTATTTCTGAACCAATTTGGGCTAGACTTCCTTTGATTCCCTGCACTATTGGTGGGGGTTTACCATACAAAACTTCAAAAGGGGAAAATCCTGTTGACTTTACAGGAGCTGAGCGTATTCTGAATAAAGCTATGGGAAGCACTTGGGGCCACTTCAATTGTGTCTCCTGACAAAGCTTAGACATTTGGGCTTTCAAGGTACGATTCATTCGCTCAACTTTCCCTGAACTCTGGGGTCTGTATGCAGTGTGGAGTTTCCATTGTATCTGCAAGGCTTTTGCTAACTGCTGAGTAACTTGGGAGACAAATGAGGGTCCATTGTCTGACCCTATTACTGCTGGAATTCCGAATCTGGGGACAATCTCTCTCATTAAGACCTTGGTAACTTCTCGGGCTTTCTCAGTTCTGGTTGGGAATGCTTCTACCCACCCAGAGAAAGTACATACTAATACTAATAGGTAATGGTACCCATTGGCTTTTGGCATTTCGGTGAAATCAACTTGGAGGTTGTGCATGGGGGTCACACCTCTTGACTGAACTCGGGGTGCTGTAATAAGGCCTTGCTTGGCATTATTCTTGGCACAAGTTTGACATTGTCGTGCTACTGAAGCTGATATGGTTGTCATCAGAGGGATGTAGAAATGTGGTCTGAGTGCTTTTTCCATAGCACTTTTCCCATAGTGGGTAGCTTCGTGGAAAGCTTTGACAAAGGATGGTCCTAACAGTTCAGGAATTACTATTCGTCCTGGAGGTTGACTGCCCTCTTCTGGTGGCAGCTCAATCCATCCGTCTTTCAATACTCCATTTTCTTTGTCACAATAGTAGTCCAATTCTTTGGTGGTATATCGTGGGGTCCATAGATTCAAAGGTACTGGAAACAATGCTGCTTGCATTGACATAGCTTGTGGGGCAATTTGTCCTGTCATAGCTGCTTGTCGTGCTGAGGCATCTGCAAATTTATTTCCTCGGGCAACTTCTCCTTTTCCTGCCTGATGTCCTCTGCAATGCATGACAGCTACACGTGTTGGGGCCCAAACGGCATCAAGTAACATCAATATTTCGGGACCATATTTGACTGATTTTCCTCCGGATGTGATGAGTCCTCTTTCTTTATAGAGAGCTCCATGGGCATGCAGGGTAGTGAAGGCATATTTGGAATCTGTATATACATTCAGTATAAGTTTTTCTCCTAACAACAATGCTCTGGTGAGTGCTATCAATTCGGCTTTCTGGGCTGATGTGCCTGAGGCTAGGGCTGATGATTCAACTACTTCGTGTTGAGTGACGACTGCATATCCGGCACAGCGTCGTCCATCAAGGATGAGACTGCTCCCATCAACATAATAGGTTTGGTCAGGATTGTCTATGGGCACATCTGTCAAGTCAGGTCGGCTGGAGAACACAGTCTCCATGACTTCGATACAGTCATGTTCTGGGAGTTCTTCACTGATGGGTATCAAGGTGGCTGGATTCAGGGCATGGCTCACTTCAAGTTGTATCTGTGGGTTTTCACATAACATGCTCTGGTACTTCAACATTCGGGAATTGGTGAGCCAATAATTTGCTTTCTGTTCCATAAGGGCAAGGACTGCATGTGGCACAGTGACTCGTATGTTCTGTCCTAGTGTGAGTTTGTCTGCTTCACTCACTAGTAGCGCTGTAGCTGCAACTGCTCTCAAGCAAGGTGGCCATCCTTTGGCCACAGGGTCCAATTGTTTCGATAGGTAGGCTACAGGTCGCTCCCAATTTCCCAATTTCTGAGTCAACATGCCCAAGGCATTTCCCTGTGCTTCATGTACAAACAAGTGGAAAGGTTTGTGGACATCTGGTAGTCCAAGTGCTGGTGATGACATCAATTCTTCTTTTAAACTTTTGGAAGGCTGTATCCTGCTCAAGTCCCCACTCCAGTGGCGACTTTTCTTCTCCTTTTGTGACTTCATACAGTGGTTTGGCAATTTGGGCAAAGTTGGGTATCCAAATTCGGCAATATCCTGCCGCTCCCAGAAAGGCTCTGACTTGCTTTCTGGTTGTTGGAGTTGGAATTCTGCATACTGCTTCTTTTCTTTCTCTGCCTAATCTTCTGCTTCCTTGGGTGATACGAAAACCCAGGTATTTCACTTCTTTTTGGCATAGCTGTGCTTTGGCTCTGGAAACTTTGTATCCAGCTTCCTCTAGTAACTGCAAGAGATCTTTGGTGGCTAGTATACATTCACTTTCTGATACGGCAGCTATCAACAGATCATCCACGTATTGGAGAAGCACTCTCTTCCCCGGGGCTACTGGATAGCTTGAAAGGTCTTGATTCAGTGCGGCACTAAAGATGGTAGGCGAATTCTTGAATCCTTGGGGTAATCTTGTCCAGGTAAGTTGGCCCCCTCTTCCAGAGATGGGGTCTTGCCATTCGAATGCAAACAATATTTGGCTTACAGGGGCTAATCTTATGCAAAAGAATGCGTCTTTTAAATCCAGTACAGTGAAATGGGTAGCTTCAGCAGGTATCAGTCCTAGGAGGGTGTAAGGATTGGGTACAACTGGATGTATGGTCTCAGCTGCATCATTTACTCTTCTCAAATCTTGCACTGGGCGATAATCATCTGTCCCAGGCTTCTTTACTGGCAAAAGTGGAGTGTTCCATGGGGATTGGCATACTTTTAGTAGGCCATACTCAAGCAATCTTTGTAGGTGGCGATGAATGCCTTCAATTGCGGCTCTTGGGAGAGGGTACTGTTTGACGTGCACTGGTGTAGCACTAGGCTTAAGGGTTACAATCACTGGAGCTATATGTTTGGCTAGGCCTGGGGGGCTGCCTTCTGCCCATACTCCAGGTGGTGCATCAATACTTTTCAAAGTGTGTTCAAAATAGGTATCTTGGATCGAATCATCAATGTAGTATCTCCATTCTTCTTCTCGAGGAACTGTCAGCAGCATCACTCCTGCTGGTTTGGTTTGGGAATTTACTGTCATTTGCATTTCTCCTTGTTCAGAGAAAGATATTTGTGCTTGAAGCTTGGCTAACATATCTCGTCCCAGTAGTGGCACTGGACATTCGGGCATGTAAAGGAATTGATGAGTTACTTGCTGTCCTCCCAGACTGCATATTCGGTTTTGAAGAAAAGACTTTGTGGCTTTGGCACCAGTTGCTCCTATGATGGTGACTGCTTTTGTAGTGAATGGGGCTATCTTTTTGTCTATTACTGAATGTTGCGCTCCAGTATCAACCATAAAGTCCATAATTTGGTCTCCTATTTGTATTCCGACCATAGGCTCCTGGAGACCTAAAGCAAACTTGGAGCCCGGTCTGTCCTAATCCACGTCATTCTCATCATGGGCTGGTGTGGCCAATGCTTGAATGGTTCCTCCTCTTTCTCGCTGGAATTGTTTCTCGATTGGCTCCTCCTCGGCTTCGGGGATAGCTTCGTCTTTCTTCTCGCCACTGATGGCTGCTGTCGTCATCATGCTGGGCGTCTTCGAGTTGCGGGCACATATCTCTCCAATGTCCTTCCTCTCTGCAATAGGCGCATTGGTTCACGCCTAGTCTCTGGGTCCGGCCTCCGCCTTGACCCCGCCCTCTTCCTCTGCTCCTTCGACTAGGGACACCTCCCCTTTTCTGTTCCACTATGGCCGCAGCCAAAAAATCAGCTTTCTTCTTCATCTTTCTATCACATTCTCTCTGTCATTCAGTATCACGATTCACATACACTTTATGAGCGACTTCCAGTAACTGTGTTGCATTCATGCCCGCAAACCCTTCTAACTTCTGTAATTTGCGTCTAATGTCTGGTTGAGACTGGTTTACAAAAGCAGAATTCACCATACATAAACTTCCTGGTGCCTCGGGATCATAGGGAGTATACATTCTGTATGCTTCAGTTAATCTCTCATAAAAATCTGCTGGGCTCTCATCTATTCCTTGAATTACTCCTGCAACTTTGGAAAGGTTCATAGCTTTCTGGCCCCCCCTTTTCAGGCCTTGTAAAAAGCCTTGGCGAAAACGGGCTAGGGCTGTGGATCCTTCATCTGTATTTGGATCCCATTGGGGGTCTTCATTCGGGAATTCTCTCTGAGCTGCTTCCCTACGGTCTATTATATTCTGCCCCTGTGCCGGAGCTGCAGGGTTTTCTGCCATCCATTCAATAGCTGCTTTTCTAATTCTTGCTCGTTCTTCTGTAGTGAATAGGGTGGTCAGGAGCTGACGGCAATCTGGCCAAGTGGGTTGGTGAGTTTCCATAATACTAGTTACTAATTCTGTCAGCTCCTGGGGCTTACTAGTATAGGAGGCATAATGCGACCTCCAATTTAATAAATCAGTTGTAGAGAAAGGGATATACACATAAGTTAGGGGTCCCGCTACCACTTCATCATTATCATTCTTTACGGGCACTCCCGGGACTTGCCGTAAGGGAAACAGTTTAGCTGCTATGGGTGTCTTTTGGGATCTAAGGGTTATTGTCGTTGCCTTTGCAGGAGTCACTTTCTTTTTCTCAACAGGTTTTGCTTTGGGTTTCGCTGTCACTGGCGTGCTAGTGCTAACACTAGCTTTCTCAATTATTTGTACACTTTCCTCCTCATCTGGGGGATTCTCTCTTTCTCCTTCTTCTGTCTCCACTTCTGACTCGCTTTCTAGGTCCTCCTCTTCTTTTCTCGCTAACTCTTCCTTTTTCTCTTCTCCAGGAGGGGGATCAGGGGTTGGGTCCCGCCTCGGCTCTGGCCGTCTCTGGGTTTCTGGGGCAGGACGCCGGGCTACTCTTACTGGACCTGGGGTTCGGGGCTGCCTGAGAGTTATTTCTGGGGAATCAGGATCTGCCAGGATGGGCTTCTTTCTGGCTTTCGTATCCTGCTCTTTCATTCTAGGCTGTTCCGTTTTCTGTCTAGAATCTGTTTTAGCTAACATTATTCTGCACTGTTCCTCATAACAGCGCTGCGCCCAGGGGGGCGGATCTTCACAAAAACTTAACCAGGAATCTATATAAGGGTACTGATCAGGGTGCGCTACCCGCACTCTACGGTGTATTGACTGAATAATCTCTACTTTGAACGTTCCCTCTCGGGGCCAGATGGGGTCTAGATCGGGCCACTCCCTAGTACACAAAATTTGCAAACGGGCTGCTGTCATTTTAATACCATAATCTCCTGAATATCCCTCTTTAAAATGTGCGATCATACATTCTAATGGAGTGTTTCTAGTAGACCCCGCCCCTCCCATTTCGATGTGTGCGCGCAACAACAGACAGAAGGGAAAAGGAGGGCGGACCGTGGGTAAGGGGTCCTCACGGCCCTGGAAACGTATAAGGAGTACAAATAACAAGACAAGACGACAATCGCTTCCCCCTTTTCGTGACCTGAACGCGATCGCCCGGTCAGGAAATGCGCTACTCAGGGGTCCGCCTTCACTTGGTCCGTGCTGCCAGACCTCTCATTCACACTTCGTTCACACAATCATGCTAGCAACGTATCCCAGAATGCATTCGTTTCTATCTATTCTGACTAGTCTTTTCCAATTTCCCAATTACAAAAAGGATGAGGGTTTCACCCAGCGAATTCCCATGCCAGGCTACTCGGCTCTTCCTTGAGAGGTGATCATGCTCTCTTACCAATTCCCAATATCTCGAGATTACAAATTCCAAAGTTCCAAGTTCCAATGGCAGTACTGCGCTTTCTATTTCTGTCTAGACCCAAAATCAAAACTATACTCACCGGATCCGGTCCTCAAACTTCCCAAGCAGGCGCATGAGTTGGACCTCGGACTCCCCTCACTCGGGTTCGAGGCGTTGACTCCAGTCGGGCTCGTCACCCGCCGAGGTCCGACCAGCTCCCTCCGATACAAGGGACCGGTGGCGCCAGGGAGCAGCCCTCGTCGGAAGGGCGCGATCCCGGCAGGACCAAGCCTATAGAGGCGGAAAGTCGTGGTATATTGCCCTATATACACTTTGATTCCACAACTTCCCGGCCAACGCACCAAGGAATATGTAGCAGCAAAGCGCAGACAAACCAATGATACCAGGAGTCTGTTCAAAAGGTCCAAATCATTTATTTGTGCACAAGTCTCGAACCAGTCAATTTCAAAATGGCTGAGCAAAGTTTTCAAGCATTACAACAACTTTTATAGACTTCTGTTCCATTCTAGGTATAGAAAAACATTTCATTGGTCCCGGTAATCTCCCGTACCTCCCGTACCTCTTCTATTGGTCCCGGTACTGATAAGTTTATCCAGTTATGTCCCTCCAGTGGGCATGACACCTGCATACCCCCCTTCTAGTCCCAATTACAATGGTCAGTTCATCAACTTGTTACTTTCACACTTTCAAGGTTATAGAACCAATTTGTACGTGCAGAGGAGCTGGGCTCTGCAACTCATCTGTCAGCACTCCCAATTATTTCTTTGCAGATGTACTTTTTCTTATCAGTAACTTTTAAACATGTTTTTCTGTATTTTTCCATCTTTCAATACTACAGTTCTGCTTACCTAAGCTAATTCAATACTTCTACTGAGTTCTATCTTACAATAGCAGCATATTGGGGGATGTGCAATCCTATATGCCTCTCCACAGGCCTCATTTACAGGTCAAGCTAGCCATGCTGGCCTGCTTATGTTCGGACACTGTGGGTCACAGGCCTGCACCTGCCACATATTTACTATTCATAATTTGAATAATATACATATATGTACATTTTAAAGTTGCATTGCACTTAACCATTATTATTGGACGTGAAGCCATACTGAGCTGTTCTAACATACTGTTAGAACATAAGAAATGCCATACTGGGTCAGATCAAGGTCCATCAAGCCCAGTATCCTGTTTCCAATCCAGGTCACAAGTACCTGTCATATTCCCAAAAAGGTACATAGATTCCACAATGCTTATGCTGGGGTAAGCAGTAGATTTACTCAGGTCTTTTTAATAATGGTTTATGGACTTTTCCTCCAGGAACTTGTCCAAGCCTTTTTTAAACCCAGCTGCACTAACAGCTTTTACTACATCCTGCGATAACGAATTCCAGAGGTTTATTCATGTTGAGTGAAAAAATATTTTTTTTCTTATTAGTCCTAAATGGCTTACAATGTAGCTTCATTGTGTGTCCCCTAGTTTTTTCTACTTTTTGAGGGCGTATACAACCGATCTATGTTTTCTGACTATTATATTACTGGTGTATACTATTTCTTCCTTCTTTTTGACTTTGTTTAGAAGTTGCTGTTATGAACTCCAGATGCCCAAACCATTTTGCTGCACCATCTAGCTTGGAATTGCCTGAATGTCTATGTGACCTTGTGGCTACTGTATAATTATGAAGCAGCTCAGGATACTTTCTGAACGGAAGGTACTTCCCTAGCCTGTGATATCATCCCCACAGTCAGTTGGGTTTTCAGGATAGCTGCAATATAAATTTGCATATACACTGTACTGGATCTTTAGTGCACACAAATTCATTTCATGCACCTTTATTGTAGATATCTTCAGACCCGACTGGCAGGCAGATGCAGAAACGTGCGCTAGGCTTTGTGCATGGATAAATTTGGTTTTAGTGCATAATTTTGTGCGCTGCCAATGCAGGAACAAGTTATGCACTCGAGCTAACTGTGCACAAAGTCTTGAGCAGACAGCAGGGCACAGTGCATTTAAATCTATTTACAGGGATGTTAATGAAGCAATTAGCTACACAGCACAGATGCAGAGAAGTGCACAGAAGACCAGAAGGCTGAGCTGAACGCTGGGATTTTAACGTGAGGCCTGAAGAGATAGGTTAGCTCATAGGTCTGCAGTCAGTGCTGGTGAGGAACTTATGCCTTTTCTTCTCTATCTCAAGCGTACAGCACCCACAACAATTTTCTGGCTATGCTGAAGGGGGTGGTAAAAAAAACAGCAGGGGAAGGTGTGCTGGAACAATGCTATGCACATGTGCTGGAATGCTGAATAGCAAATAAACATTAATATTCTGCAGAGTAATATTGTTGTTTTGTGTCAGCATTCCAGCACAAGTCTTTATTTTTGTGCTTTGGATATAAGTGCTACCAAGACAGAGCCCTCTGTGCATATTCCTGGCTTGCTCTCCTTGTTTCGTGCAGCCTTTTTGCGCACAGCTTATTTGCATGTTGCTTACTTACAGCATCAGTGAGCACAACCTCTGTGTTCAACTTTTATTACAAAACCCTGCTGTAATGCAGAGATGCTACATCGCCCCCCCCCCCCCCCCCCCCCCCCCCCCCCCCCCCGGATCACAGTGACAGTTTTATGCCATCCCATGCCTCTTTTGTTAGAGGAATCCAATGATATCTCTATGCATGATGCAAGCAAGAAAGTAAAGCCAGAACTAGTTCAGCCTATTCCCCCCTCCGCCTTAAGATGGCGCTTTATGATCACCCCAGCTACTTAAATTCAAATTAGAAGATATTACTATAGGCTAATTTCTTCTCAGTGGCCTTGCCCTGCTTCTAGAGCTAGCCGGATGGTAAGACAGAGAGAGCATGTGACACAGCAAATTAAAAGACAAAAACAGAGGTGAAAAATGACCTCATGCGGGAGAGAAAGAAAGGGACAGGACAGCAGGGAGAAGGAAGGGTATAAGGACCTAACCGCAAGAGGAGAGAGAGAGAGAGAGAGAGGCAGGGAGTGGAGGGAAGAAAGGCCAGAGGATATAAATATCAGAAGGTCCTTTGCAGGAAGCGGGACAAAAGAATTGCATGCTGGGTAACATCGCTGTGGAACAATTGGGCTCTGTCCTCTGAGTGGCTGCTCCCGAACAATAAGGACATAGATACTGCTCTGGCTCAAAATGCCATGAAGCTACCAGTCTCTTTCATCCCCAGAGCTTTAATCATCAAACCCCTTCAGGTCATTTAGGTCATGGGGTCACCCTAGTTAAACTCCAAGCTAAGCAAAAGTACAAATTTGGAGCCAGGGAGTGAATAGAAATACTGAAGCGCTTGGGGAGGGGACAGTTGCTGGGTGGATTTTCTCTGCCTTTAAAATGATGAAGCAAGAATAATTTTTGATATATTGTATTTCATTTCACCAACAGCCAAAACATTCCAAGAATTTACGGAAATTAATTCTTTATTTAAACAGGCAGCCCAACTTTAGAGATTGAAAACACCTTCTCCTGAAGATGCGCAGCATTAAATGCTAGTATTTAGCTCTCAGAGCACAGTTGCAGGAGCGAACCGCTCCCTGAATCGCCTATGCAGTCCTGCAGAGAGTGAATCGCTTACTGCTCCATACACAGGGGCCTGGAGAAGCACCTGGAAGGGAACAGGGCTTCTCTTTGCATGCGTTACTACTACTACTGATCATTTGTATAACGCTACAAGGTGAACGCAGCGATGTAAATTGCATATTATTTACTGAAATTTTTCAATTATAAATAGGCTACTACAACATCTAGACCTCCCCCATCCTGCCATAGCAGGCATGAACCTACAGTTTTGATCTCCCTCCTTTCACCTTGCTGCTCCTTATGCCTGGAACAGACTACCTGAGTCTGTATGTCAGGCACCTTCTCTGACCCTTTCAAATCCAGACTGAAAACTCACCTCTTCGCTGCTGCTTTCGGATCTTGACTCACCTGATCTCCCTTGTGTTTCCTTACATTCCCCCTAGATGTATCCCAAGTCTACAGCTACTGTGTTGTCTCTCTTGACTAGACTGTAAGCTCTGATGAGCAGGGACTGTCTTTTACATGTATCTGTGCAGTGCTGTATATGCCTTGTAGCGCTATACAAATGTTCAGTAGGAGTAGTAGAAATCAGAAAGGAGACAGATAAGACTGTGAGGGTCTTTTACTAAAAGGTGCTAAGGTATTGCACCTAACGCACCAAAAGTGCTGAAATTATGGTGTGTTAGATGCAACACCACTGCGTTTGTGTTAAATGTTTGGGGCGTGGAAAGCAGTTCCCTGGTATTTAACGTTGAACACTGTTCCCTAACGCATTCTGTGCTAGCGCGGGTGCATGTAAATTTCTCTAGTGAGGTGGTATTAGGTGCTCCTGATAACTGCTCACTACACAGCTTGCAGCATGAACCCCACACTCAGTGTGCTAAGCTTACCATGCTCACTTTCTGCCCCTAACCCACACACCCACAGCCCTAACATGGGTTGCACATAGCATGGGAATTGGCCCGCGCAGTCATGGCCCTGAGCTAGCTGGCAATACATGCTGCCAGATAGTGCCCTTTAGTAAAAGACCGTCTATAAGTCCCTGCATATAATGGGTTAAAGCCTGGTCTGCTAGTGTAAAAGAAGAAAAGACTTAGGGGCTGATGCAATAAAGTACGCAGCCATTACTTCAGAGGTTAGCTCAGCGTTTGCACATAATGCTCTGTGAAATTATGGGTACAGAATGCAGGAAGGGGTTTGGCACAAATGTAATCCATGAGCAAGTGGCCATACTGAGGACAGCACTTTGCTTATTTATAATTGCATGGTAATGCACTCTGCTTATTATATTGGCATGGTGATGAGGTCATATGCCATTTCACCCCAATGCAAAGAAATCCGTAGAAGACCAGAAGGCCAAACGCAGGGTTCCGTTGTGCTGTAGATTTAAGTCGAGGTGTGAGGTGGAGTAAAAGTGCTGTGGGCTGCTGCTCTCAGTGCTGTTGGGCCAGGAATTGAAAATACTTTGTGCAGATGCGAATTATCCACAACTTCTTTCAATGTTTGCAGGTCTGTACAAATAAAGTGGAGCAGAAGAAGACAAAAAGGAAGGCAGACAGCAAAACAGAGACTAGGGCACCCAGGCTAAAGAAAGGAAGAGAGAGGAGTATCAGGCAGGACAGACTCAAGCCATCCTTAGGAGGCCTCACCGAGAGGTAAGCCAACACATATATTGAACAAGGACAACACTGAAGGGACTAACAGAAAGACGAGGTGCATGCACCTGTCGACTGTGCAGCAGGGCAATTTGTCCCTGTATGAAGAAATTAAGACTGCTATAGATCCATGCTCATTGGCATACCTTACCAGGCTTGGTGAATTTACTCAGCACCTTACATTTCCTGGGCAACGGATCATTCCAGAATGCTGTTGGTGTTGTCTATGGAATGGAAGAATCTTTCTATTACAGACATTTTAACCAGATCCTGTAAGCTTTGAAAAAAAATGTGTCTGGGAAAGCAGCAGGCACAGTGTCAGGAGATTAAGTCGGAATTCTTCAATATTGCTGGCATGCTAAACGTGATAGGTGCAATAGATTGCATCCATGTTGCTCTTTCACCACCATCTAATAGAGAAACGGCATTCCGTAACAGGAAGCACTTCTTCTCATCGAATATTCAGGTTGGGTGTGATGTCCTTATGAAGATCCTGAATGTGGGCTCTGAATTTCCCTGCTTCAGATATTCTGTTCAACTTGGCACTTAAGCGCAGTTTCATAGAGGGAAAATATGGGGAAAACTGGCTCCTGAATGTCGCACACGGCACAATTGTTTGTCGCCAGGGACAGCGCACGTCTCTGTGACAGTTTCTTTCTCAAATGCGCAAATAGGAAAGCATTCCATGGTGGTGGGGATGAATAGCAAAAGCACAGTGGCTGGCTTCCCATGGAAGGTGCTGCTATCGGTATACATTGTGGTGCACAGGGGTCATAAATCTGATGAAGAGCCACAGGCAGTGCATCTTAACCCAGTGTCCTGGCTTGGGGTAAGTTTATACTATGGGCCACTTATAGCACCACATGGGGGACATGTAAGGTTGCCGTATTGATTCCCTATACCCTAGAGGGAAGGAAGGGGGATGGTGCACGTGGGGGTGAGAGCGAAGCTGGTGCCTGCTATTCCCAGCATCTGCATTGCTTCAAGTGAAGAGATCAGGGGATATTTCCACAATACTTGGCAGACGAAACACAGATAACACAGACAAAGCACAGACACACACAAAATCAAGGCACTGGTGCACACATACCAAATGCACGCATGCAGGTACAAGCATTATAAATGTTTGCAAATGACCACTCTTTATTAATAGAAGATGCTGGAAATGGGTGCAAAGCTAAATCAAAAACTGCTTTTTGATTTCGCTTTGGTAATTATATTGGGACATTAATCATGTGCTTCTTGGATATGAGTGCAAGCCATGGTTGCTGACCCTACTGCCTGCACCACGTACATCTGCAAAGAGGAAGTATAACAAGGCACACATCATGACTAGGTCAGTTATAGAGTGGATCTTTGGGGTGCTAAAGAGCCATTTCCACTGGTTGGATCATTCTGGAGGAGCACTGCAGTGGGCATCTAAGCTCTGGACATCATCGTGCTGTGTTGCATGCATCACATCGCACTGAATCATAGTTCCAGCAGCCAACAATTAACAGAGCAACTCCGTGTGGTGAAAAGCTTTTTGATGACATCAGGATGACCATTGGCTTTGACAAATTTGCAAAGGCAACTTATTTTATAGGAAAATTGAGCAAAACAGAAAACATCTCCCTGGCTGAAGTCTGTGACATTGAACAGGAAGGCATCTATGAGTATCTTGGAGTAGAGGAAGGAACGACACTCAAGCAGAAATTACTGAGAGAAAAGATCACTAAAGAATACTACAGGAGATTAAAATCATTACTGAAAAGTGCCTTAACATCACAGAATAAGATAGAAGCCATCAATCAGTTGGCAATTCCTGTACTCTCATACAACTTTGGGATTGTGGACTGGCCTCTTAAAGATCTTGAAAAACTGGGTGTGCGAACAAGAAAACTCTTCCATGACTATGAGGTAATTTACAAGAATCGGTATATTTATTTATTTATTTATTTATTTAACAGTTATTTATATACCGCTCTTTCCCTAGTATCAAGTGCGGTTTACATGGAACAGTAGGTTAATTGGTATGTAATATACCAAGTCAGTTTACATAGAACAGATAATTATAATTTACAAGGAATGTTGTAACATTAAAGGTATAACATATTAGAACATATATACATTGTTAGTTTAAATCTATAATCATCATGTGAATGAGAGTGTGGTATGGTTAATAGTGTATTAGTGATATTTATTTTGAAAATAGAGTATGTAATAATAATGTATAAATGTTAGCCTGTATCTATTTGAGTATTCTGTTCTGAGGGTGTATTGTAGTGTAATATGAATAAGTGAGTTTTTAATTTTTTTCTAAATTCCTTTATATCAGATAGCAGGCGAATGTTGTCAGGTAGATTGTTCCAAAGAATTGGAGCAGAGTGGTGAGAAAGCTCTCTTATTTGTTTGTTTTCTGGCTTTTGTGAAATCTTTTGGTATTGTTAAGGTATTTAAGTTTCTGCTTCTTTGGGATCGTTTATCGATGTCTATATTAATCAGTGTATTGAGTGCCGATGGTGTGTGAGATTATTTTTTAGTTTTAATTTAGTGACAAGTTTTTTATATTTGTTTCGGGTGTAAATAGGTAGACAATGAAGTTCAGCCAAATTTGGTTTAACATGTTCAAGTTGGCTTATATTCATAATCATACTATCAGCTATGTTCTGAATTATTTGTATCTTTTTTATATTTTGTTTTGCAATGCCTTTAAGTATTTTGTTTGCTTAATCAAAATGTGGGGTGATGATAGCATGAATTATATTACTATAGTATTGTAGATGAATTCAATGTTCTTAATTGTTTTTGTGTTTTGAGTTTGTAATGTATTTTTTTTAGTTAGATATTTTATATGTGAATCCATATTTAGATTATTGTCAAGTATTACACCTAGATATTTTATTTCTTTTTTTGTATTTATTTCATGAGTATCTAGTGTGATCGTGTTTGGGGGTATGTATGTTTGATTTTTAGTGATGAATAATATATCAGTTTTAGTAAAGTTGATAAGTAGATTTTGTTCTTTGAGCCATTCAGTTAGTTCATTGAAACATTCTGTTATTTTTTGAAGAGGTGGGTGTGGGATTTCAAATGGGAGGTAGAACATACCCGGCACAGCCTCTTCTCCCCGTAGCAGCTCTCACTGTGGAGCTGCAGTCAACGCGCCGGCGTGCAGAGCGCGAGGGAAGAGTTTCCCTTTCGCGACTCTGTTAAGCCCGCGGGGGCTGATGGGAACTTCCCATCAGCCCCCGCGGGCTTAACAGAGCAGCGAGGGAAAAACTCTTCCCTCGCGCTCTGCAAGCCGGCGCGTTGACTGCAGCTCCACTGTGAGAGCTGCTACGGGGAGAAGAGGCTGTGCCGGGTACAGGGGGCCCCGCGGCACGCTCGATTCTGCCGCGGCGGCCCCGACATCGGCAGGAGACAGGTTCTTTCATTTTTTTTAACTTTCCCTGGGCTGGGCTGGGCTGGGCTGGGCTGGGGGGGGGGGGTTAGGAGTGGTGCGGTGCTGTGCTGTGCTGGGCTGGGGGGGGGGGTGGGTTAGGAGTGGTGCGGTGCTGTGCTGGGCTGGGGGGGGGGTTAGGAGTGGTGCTGTGCTGGGCTGGGCTGGGCTGGGGGGGTAAGAATGGTGCTGGGCTGGGGGGGGGTTAGGAGTGGTGCTGTGCTGGGCTGGGCTGGGTGGGGGGGGTTAGGAGTGGTGCTGGGCTGGGTGGGGGGGGTTAGGAGTGGTGCTGTGCTGGGCTGGGTGGGGGGTTAGGAGTGGTGCTGGGCTGGGCTGGGGGGGGGTTAAGAGTGGTGCTGGGCTGGGCTAGGAGTGGTGCTGTGCTGGGCGGGTTAAGAGTGGTGCTGGGCTGGGGGGGGTGTTAGGAGTAGTGCGGGGCTGGGGGGGGTTGGGAGTGGTGATGGGCTGGGCTGGGCTGGGGGGGGTTAGGAGTTGTGGTGGGCTGGGCTGGGCTGGGGGGGGTTAGGAGTTGTGATGGGCTGGGCTGGGGGGTGTTAGGAGTCGTGATGGGCTGGGCTGGCTGGGGGGGGTTAGGAGTGGTGATGGACACTGGGTGGCTGGGGGGGTTAGGAGTGGTGATGGGCACTGGGCTGGCGGGGGGGGGTAGGAGTGGTGATGGGCACTGGGCTGGCTGGCTGGGGGGGGTTAGGAGTGGTGATGGGCACTGGCTGGCTGGGGGGGGGTTAGGAGTGGTGATGGGCACTGGGCTGGGGGGGTTAGGAGTGGTGATGGGCGCTGGGGAGGGGTTAGGAGTGGTGATGGGCGCTGGCGGGGCTTAAACTAAAAATTGGGTGATGGGGGATTAGGACTGGAAATGGGCTGGTGGGATTAGGACTGAAAGTGGGTTGATGGGGGGGTTAAGACTGGTAATGGGCTATGGGAGGGCTTAAACTAAAAAATTGAGTGATGGGGATTAGGACTGGGAGTGGGCTGATGGGGAGGTTTAGGACTGGTAATGGGCTATGGGGGGGCTTAAACTGAAATTGGGTGCGGGGGGCTTCGGACTGGACAGGGGCGAGTGGGATGGGGAGTGGGCTATGGGGGGGCTAGGACTGGTAATGGGCTGAGTGGAAGGGGGCTTGAACTGCAAATAGCTGTTGGGAATGGGGCTGGAATGGAAATGGGCTGAGGGGAAGTGGGGGGCTTGAACTGCAAATAGCTGATGGGGAGGGGGACTTGGAAGGGAAATGGGCTGGAGTCGAAGGGGGCTTGAACTGCAAATAGCTGATGGGAAGGGGGGCTTGGAATGGGCTCTGAGGGGAGGGAGCTAGGACAGGAACTGGGCTGATGGATGGGCGAGGATAGAACTGAGAATGGGGTGTTGGGGGGAGCTAAGATTGGAAATGGGCTGTGGTGGGGGCTTGGATTGAAATGGACTCATGGAGGGGCTAGAACTGGAAGTAGGCTCATGGGGGGCTTGGTTTAGAGATGGGCTGAGTGGAGGGGAGCTAGGATTTGACATGGGCTGATGGTGGGGCTAGGAAAGGACTAGAAATGGGCTGATGGGAGGCTGGTATTGGAAATGAGCTGATGAAGGGACTCGGATAGGACTGGAAATGGATGGGGGAGCTAGGACTGGAAATGGACTGATGAGGGGCCAGGACTGGAAATGGGCTGATGTGGGGATAGAAGGGAGCGGATACTGGGTGGGGCTGGAACTAAAAGGGAGCTGATGTTGGGGGAGATTAGAAGGGGATGGGGCTGGAGAATGAAATGGAGAGAGGAAAAATATTTTGTGTGGGAGGGAAGAAAATGTACAATTGGCCGGGTATTGTGAGACTAAGTGGGGATTGAGGATGGAGGGGTAAAAATTTGAGTGGATGAAATAGGAATGAGGAAAGAGCAAAAGGAGAACGGATTATTATGTTAAAGCAGATGTAGAGAGAGAATGGAAAAACTAGAAGAGAAGAAAGGGACAAATGGACAGCAGACGATGGAGAGATAGCAGAAGACACATACCAGAAGAAAGTGGCTGGAACAATTGCAAACTGAAAAAAAAAATGCACAAAAGGTACAAAGATATCTCTTTATTTTGAATTTATTATCTGGAATATGTCAGCTCTGGGAAATGTGCATCATTAATGTCTGTGGTTTGTTTAGTACAAGAGGAAATTATTTTATGGTTTTATTTCTAAATTGTTTTTGTACATTCCAGGTTTGACTTTTAGGGTTCCCCAGTTTAATTATTGTCTTCCTGTTTTTAAATTGTGATTCCTTGTTTGGTGATAGTCTATGTTCTGCATGTGTAACTGAGCTGAGGTATTCTGTTTATGTAATTCCTATTTGACATTGTCACTTGTTCTCTTTCCCCAGTAGGTCATGTATTGTTATTCTCTGAAATGTATTGGTTTAATATTTGCAGTGTTGTCTTTTAATAGGTAGGGTTTGGCGCTTTGTGAATCCTGGTAGTGCTGTTAGGATACGGCGGTTTTTTGCTATGGGTTCTAAATGGGCAGTGTTTGTAGTAGTTCCTAATGTGCCTGGCGGTTGGCACTGGATTATAGTAATGTAGAAATCTTTGTCTTTTTTTATCCATACACTCATGAGAGGCATGTTTACTAAAAGTTAGTGTATGGTAACATTATGCAAATATTTATGCAAATGAGGCCACTTATGCAAATGAGGCCCCGCACCGAGTCTCCGCACATGGCCCCGCACCCCCCTTGGGCCGCCCCTGAGGACAGGTGAACAGGATGCACATAGAGAACACAGGGAGAGGAGCTGCACCCACAGCCACATCTAGAAGGCCACCAGGGAAGCAGACAGCACCGCGCCAACAGCCTCTCCAGCAATGACCATCAAGCCGGGAGCAGCAAGCACCACAGTGCAGAAAAACAATGACAAGCGCGGCATAGCCCCTCCCATGAGCTTCAGCAATCAGGATCCATACACAGAGGCCAGCCCAGCTTAAATTTGAGTGGATGGAGAGGCAGAAAAGTAAATGGAAGAAAGCTGAAAGGAAAATGTCAAGGAGGAAACAAAGGAGACAGGAGGAGAGAGAAAAACGAACAATGGAACGAGACCCCGGAAAGAATTAAAACAAAGGAAAACAGAAACCAGAGATTGCAACCAGCACTGTTAGCAAAATAAAAAGGCCAGAAAATAAAGGTAGAAAAAATAATTTTATTTTTAATTTTGCAACTGGAATGTGTCAATTTTTGATACTTACATTTGCTCTCTTTGGGGATTATTCTGAGGCACGAATAGCGGGGATGTCCATCCCCACTATTTGTACTGGCTCCTGCCCCTGTATAACTTTCCTGCTGGTTGTGTGGGGAAGTTATACAGGGGCGGAGAAGGGGTGACATGGGGCGGAGAGTGGGCAGACTGTGAGCGTTCGCCGGCCCTGGATGTACAAGGCCGATTGTGATGTCGGCCATGTACGTCCAAGGCCGGTGAAATGTCTGGGGAAGTTATTCCACCACTTGGGTGGAATAACTTTCCTGGACGTGTTCTTTTGGCAGCTCCAGGGCGCAGAACAGGCTGGAGGGGGGGGGGGGGGCACAAGTTAATTCCCCGCAACCCAATCCTAGCCTTAGGAGGCCGGATCAGGGGTCAGGCTGTGGGAAATTAACTTTTTAGCAGGCGGCCGGCATTGCGGCATTTAAATGGAGTTGTGGTGCCATGGCAATATGATGTCATGGCTCTAAATGCCCTGACTGAGTTAGTCGGGCTTTGCTGCATATACAGTGCTGTTCGCGATTCTGATCCTGCGGGGCAGGAAGTGCCCCGTGGGATCAGAATCACAATCTCCTTTGTACGTCCAGGTCAGCCTGGACGTACAAAGAAGATCTGCATCTGGATCAGAATCGTAGGGGTGGAGGAAAGCAGAAACTTCAGATTGGGACCAGCATGATGAAGAATAAAATGGTCAGACAACAAAGGTAGGAGAGACTTTTATTTTCAATTTAATTAACAGTCTTGGTGCTATCTTTATATTTTATAAAGTACAGGGAAATGCATCTTTCTATTTGTCTGGTATTGCATTGTATGCAGAATCTGACTTTTTGGGGTTTCAGTTTAATTTTTATCTTCATATTGTTTATTTTTAAGTTAAGGTCACTTATTCAGTACATGATGAGGGTCTGTGTTCTGTGTTTGTGGCCAAGGCCAGGTGTTCTATGAACATGGAGTTTGTACGTAGAGATCTGTACTGTAATAATCTGAATTGTTTCAGCTTTTCAAATAGGTGTTTGGATGTTCCAGGGCCCACTGCAGTATTTACAGTTATGCTTTTTTTGGGTAGGCTCCTTATGTGAGTTTTTGAAGCAGAGGTGGTATAGTGTGGTAGGTTTGCTTAACAGATCGTCAGTGACCTTATTGTAGGGTTTTGTATTAGTTCACAATATTCCTGGTACTGGAGAATGTTTTTTTGTTGTTAGTGAGATGACTGGAATCAGATTTTTTTTTTAAAGATACTGAGTTCTGTGGGTGAATGTCCTA
The DNA here is from genome assembly GCA_033557465.1 of Ichthyophis bannanicus. Classification (NCBI taxonomy): domain Eukaryota; kingdom Metazoa; phylum Chordata; class Amphibia; order Gymnophiona; family Ichthyophiidae; genus Ichthyophis; species Ichthyophis bannanicus. Next base: position 1,001,877,576 of record CM066031.1, on the reverse strand, counting down.
GATCTGCTCTGCACCCACTGTTGAGAGGAGGGGTTCTGTGAATGCAAAACATATGTTCAAAAAGAAAAAGCAAGAACCATAATGCACTTTATAACAACAAAATAAACATGAGCTATAATTTGGTGTTATAAACAGTGCTGTGGTTCTCACTCTTTTAGTTCTTTGGTGTGTAAGCATCTTTCATTTCCTCCACATTATCTAATCGGCTTTTCGGTTTGGTTCATTTCTTGACTGGAGTTTTGAGAAAGCCTCTCCTCCACAGCTCAGGTGGGGATGGGGGGTGCCACCTTATCCCTCACCTCTGGCAGCAGATTGCCTTGAGCCGCTCCTGTCCTCGACCTCCCTATTATGGTGGTGAACGACATTCAACTGCCTGGCAACATCATGCCAGGCACACTGCTGTTTGTGGGCATCCCCAGAGCCAAACAGATGATTATGCTCCTTAAGAATGAGGCCAATAGTGATTTCCATCTTTGCAGCTAAGTTCTGCTTCCTTGTCCTCTTCATGGCCGAAATCCAGTATCTCTGGCCTAACCGTGCATATCTATCACATGCACGGATATGACATGAGCGGGCAGCAACCTATCCAAGGATACTGCACAGAATGCAGGTCTATGTGGCCATGCCCGCGCACAAATAGCTGCCTCAAAGGCACGTTCGAGAAAAGTGCCTTGTGTAGGGGTTAAAGACGGGGTTAAGGACTAATTTAGAATAAAAGTTTTAGGAGTATTAAATACTTGGAGTATTAAACACTCAGTCCCTGTTTAGAAGTTAGTCAGCTCTTTTGGATAGGATCATAACTTCCAACATCATTATCAAAGTAAGCCAAATTAGTCCTTAACCCCGTCCTTAACCCCTACACTTGCCACTCAAAATTACGGATTGGGCTATGCATGTGTGGCGGAGATAACTGGTTAGCTCGCTCCTCTTCGATATTCTGGGTCCTACCCATGTATGTAGAGTTAACCGCATATGACGAATATGCCCTTAAGGTGTATAGCTGGTTAGGATAGCCTAAAGTCCCAGAAGACTCAGGTATGTGCACATCCCTTTTCAGGGCTGAGCGCCAAGTTGTCAGAGGTATGAGCACCTCAGGCAATGTGAAAAACATGTGTCCCTCGCAAAGTCTGGCTTCAATGTGTGACGGGGACAGTCATGTCCTCTCCTGTCCCCATTTTCTCACACCCTAGGCAGTAGCCTATGACACATGCACTTTACCTCTTACACTCCCCTTTTTTCATGCGATGTGGGCCATACAATGGTTGACACTAAATCCGTGGGTCCCTCCAAGTACGGATGGTGTCCAAGGGACAAATGCTGAGGTGGCTGTCAACCCAGCTGCATGGCTCAATGTCAGTCTGCTCGGGGTGACAGAACATACCATTCCTGCCAGGGGCGGCCCAAGGGGGGTGCGAGGCCATGTGCAGAGACTCGGTGCGGGACATTATTTACATAAATATTTGCATAATGTTACCATACACTAACTTTTAGTAAACACGTCTCTTAATGAATTTATGGATAAAGAAAGACTAAAAGATTTCTACATTACTATAATCCAGTGCCAACCGCCAGGCACATTAGGGACTACTATAAATACTGCCCATTTAGAACCCATAGCAAACCCGCCGTATCCTAACAGCACTACCAGGACTCACAAAGCACCAGACCCTACCTATCAAAAGGCAACACTGCAAATATTAAACAAATACATTTTAGAGAACAACAATACATGACCTTCTGGGGAAAAGAACAAGTGGCAATGTCAAATAGGAATTACATAAACAGAATACCTCAGTTCAGTTACACATGCAGAACACAGACCATCACCAAACAAGGAATCACAATTTAGAAACAGGAAGGCAATAATTAAACTGGGAACCCCAAAAGCCAAACTTGGAATGTACAGCAACACTGTAGAAATAAAACTATAAATTAATTTCCTCTTGTACTAAACAAAGCACAGATGTTAATGATGCACATTTCCCAGAGCTGACATATTCCAGTTAATAAATTCAAAATAAAGAGATATTTTTCTACCTTTTGTGCATTTTTTTTTCAATTGCAATTGCTCCAGCCAGTTTCTTCTGGTTTCTTTGTGTCTTCTGCTAACTCTCCATCGCCTGCTGTCCATTTGTCCTTTCTTCTCTCTTCTACTTTTTTTTTCCATTCTCTCTCTCTACATCTGCTTTAACATACTAATCTTTCTCCTTTTGCTCTTTCCTCATTCCTATTTCATCCACTCAAATTTTACCCCTCCATCCTCAATCCCCACTTACTCTCCCAATACCCGGCCAATTGTAGATTTTTCCTCCCTCCCACACAAAATATTTTTCCCCTCTCCATTTCACTCTCCCAGCCCCATCCCATTCTAATCCTCCCCCAACATCAGCTCCCTTCTAGTTCCAGCCTCACCCAGCATCCGCTCCCTTCTAGTCCCTGCATCAGCCCATTTCCAGTCCTAGCCCCCCATCAGCCCATTTCCAGTCCTAGTTCCCCATCCATTTCCAGTCCTATCTGAGTCCTTCCATCAGCTCATTTCCAATCCCAGCCCCCCATCATCCCATTTCTAGTCCTTTCCTAGCCCCACCATCAGCCCATGTCAAATCCTAGCTCCCCTCCACTCAGCCCAATTCCAATCCAAGCCCCCCATGAGCCTACTTCCAGTTCTAGCCCCTACATGAGTCCATTTCAATCCAAGCCCCCACCACAGCCCATTTCCAATCTTAGCTCCCCCAACAGCCCATTTCCAGTCCTATCCTAGCTGCTCCATCAGCCCATTTCCTGTCCTAGCTCCCTCCCCTCACAGCCCATTTCCATTCCAAGCCCCCCTCCCCATCAGCTATTTGCAGTTCAAGTCCCTCTTCCACTCAGCCCATTTCCATTCCAAGTCCCCGTCCCCATCAGCTATTTGCAGTTCAAGCCTCCCCTTCCACTCAGCCCATTTCCAGTCCTAGCAACCCCCAACACATTACCAGTCCTAGCCCCCCATCAACCCACTTCCAGTCCTAACCCCCATCACCCCATTTTCAGTTTAAGCCCCCCCATAGCCCATTAGCAGTCCTAACCCCCCATCAGTCCACTCCCAGTCCTAACCCCATCAACCCATTTCCAGTTTTAGCCCCCCCATAGCCCATTACCAGTCCTAACCCCCCATCAGCACACAGCCCATTACCAGTCCAAACCCCATCAGCCCATTTCCAGTCCTAGCCCCCCCATAGCCCATCTCCAGTCCTAACCCCTCCATCAGTCCACAGCCCATTACCAGTCCTAACCCCTCCCCCCCCCATTGGCCCAGGGAAAATTAAAAAAAAAAAAAAACAAGCTGGCTGCTGCTGCCACCGCCACAGCAGCAGCAGAATCGACTGTCCCGCGGGGTCCCCCCTGCCCGACTGAGCTCTCCCTGCCTGGCTGAGCCTCTCCACGACGGCTTTCAGATCCGCGAAGGGAGTGTGTCTCACTGTCTCCCTCGCGGCTCTGTTAAGGCCACAGGGGCTGATGGGATATTTCCCATCAGCCCCTGCAGGCTTAACAGATCCGCGAGGAGACACTCTCCCTTCGCGGATCTGAAAGCCATCGCGGAGAGGCTCAGCCGGGCAGGGAGGGCTCAGCCGGGCAGGGGGTGGGGGCCCGCGGGACAGTCGATTCTGCTGCTGCCGCGGCGGCAGCAGCAGCAGCAGCCAGCTTTCTTTTTTTAAAATTTAATTTATTTTTAAAGCAGAATGTTCTTTGCGCGGGGCCCCCTGAAACACGGGGCCCTGTGCAAAAAACATTCTTGCTCAATGGATGGGCCGGCCCTGATTCCTGCCCACAATAGGGTCTGCTGCACTGCTAAATATGGGAATAGTTGGAATTTCCCACCTTGCTGGGAAATTGTTGGTCTTAGCAATAGGAAACCGCATACCATCCACATGATACTGTACTCCGTAGGGCACCCATTGAAGCACAAGATAGTACAGTATGTGCCATGCTCAGTGCCTGGCTCAATAGTTAGGTGTTCTGACATCATTCCCACCTCCTGCACATCAACACTGTATCCAGGCACACTATCTGCGAGAATGCCAAAAACCCAATTGACCATATCCACCTATAGTTCTGCATGTGGCACTCAGTGTAACCTGCGTGTGGCTGGCACACCAATGTTCTCCAGATGTTGACAGTGACCTTGACCCAGCCATATGTACGTGACACAGGGCCCCGAGACCCCACTGTGAGGCAGCCTTAAGCAGTTCTTGTGGAGGTCTGCTGTTCTATGGACGTGTGGGGCATCTCAGAGACCAAGAAAATGTGGCAGAAAGATGCAGGAATATTTCCCATTGTACTGGGAGCCACTGGCCTGATAAAGAAGAATTTCCAAGTACATCTTGACAAAGTACCCATACATGTTACAGCTTATGAACTCAAGCAGGAGGCTCTATTTGGCACGATGCAAGTATTACACCGAGCATTAGCAGTAAATTTGAGAGATTAAGATCATTCCACATACCCTGGCTTAGAAGTGAGGTTCATGACTGCCATATTATGTGCAAAACTAACCCATTAGGAGAAACTACCCCATGTACTCCTACTACAACTACTGCTAATGAGCATTTATATAGTGCTACTAGGCGTATGCAATGCTGCACAGATACATGTAAGGACGGTCCCTGCTCGTCAGAGCTTAAAATCTCATCAAGACAGACTAAACAGCTAAGGACAAGGACACAACCAGGGAAGGTAAAGAGACACATGGGGACTAAGTGGATCAGGATCCTAAAGCCGCCCAACGAAGTGAGCCTTCAGTATGGATTTGAATAGGGGCAGGGATGAAGCCTGACGTACAGACTCAGGTAGTTTGTTCCAGGCATGAGGAGCAGCAAGGTGAAAGGATCAAAGTCTGGATTTGGCAATGGAAGAAAAGGGCAGAGAGAGTAGCGATCCACCAGAGCTGCGGAGTTCATGAGGAGGGGCGTAGGGAGAGATGAGAGAGGAATGGTAGTGTTTGTTTATAGAACAATCCATGACACAACATGCATGGCAGAGGATGGTGCCTGCCATAGCTAGCAATGCTCCCCGATTGCTTTTAAGATTGCACTATACAGGGAGGGCACATGCTACCCCATATGACCCAAAACATACGTTAACCTCTGCTGACGATGGTGCCAAAGGCAGGCAGAGAACCTAGGTATAGCCATGACTGTGCTTCACAGGATGAGATGCACTTGTCAGGACAGACATGTCCACTGACACTGTCTAAGGGTCGGCCTTGAACCTATCACCTTACCTCGGACAGGCAAGGCAGCTCCTGGCAGAGCTGCAGCATATACAAAGTTGGGGTGGGGGTGCTGTTATGTTATGTCATGTCATCATGACCAGACAGTGATGTTTGCACAAATCCCACCTGTCATTTACACCACACAGCCCACCAATGGCAAGCCCTCACTGCCCAGGGAACAGAGCCAGACCAAACACACATGTATGGAAGTTAAAAAACTTTATGTATGAAAACCTTTTTTTAAAATGCAATCAGGTAGCATATAACAGAGGTACATAGAAAACATGGTGCAAAACATATCTGTACATCATTCCACCCATTTCTCCTCCAAAATTCTCCCCCCCAAACATTCCTGCACAACCACTCCCCCCCCCCCAAAACCTCCACACTCTACCCCTTCAAAACCTATTCTCATTTAACCTGGTGTCATGGGCCCACACTCCCACTGTGTGTCCAGTACATCACCACTCCCTGTGCAGTCTACTGCCTCCCCTCCCCTGAACACCTCAGCCTGAGTTTTGCTGCTGCAGCAGGGCATTGGTGAGGGCCCATAGACTGTTGCACATTACCTCTGCTGCCCCCTCCACTGCCTCCCTCATGAGCCGCAGCTCATGCACCACTGCATCCCTAGAGCACACAGGCTCCTGAGTTCTGCCTGCATCACAGGGGGATGGGGGAGCAGCGGAGATGGCTATTGAAGGCTGCTGTGGAGCCTTTGGCTGGCTAATTCTACAATCCGATGACGTTCTTGTGGAGTGAGCGGCCCTGGAGAGTGTAGGATGAAGCAATGGCAACACCTCTGGTCCAGATGACTCCCTTGCCTCCACCTTTACAACTGGTGCCGGCCGCACTACAGCCACAGTGACTAATAGTTCTCAGACTTCCACTACTGCTGTCTGCCCTTCCCTCGTTTCCACAGCGGCTGCTTCAGGCCCCTCATCCATGTGTTCCTGTACTTCCCTCATGTCCTCAACATGTCCTCTGTCCTCCAGCTCCTCACTGCCTGTCTCCTCCTCCTCTTCATACCCTTTGTCCTCATCCCCCTCTCCTTCATCCTCCTCCTCTGTGTCTTCCTCCTCCTCTTCCATGTTTTCCTCCTCTTCTTCCATGTCGTTGTCCTCTCCTTCCTCTTCCTCCTCCACCTTGTGTTCTTCCACCTCTTCCTCTTCCTCCTCCTCGCCATCCTCGGAGCTCCCTTGCTGCTCAAGCCCCATGCTACCAGCCATGGAGGCTGTTGCAGTGGTTGTGGTGCTGGTAGAGGTAGAGCTTCTGTGCTGCTGTGCTGCTGCTGTGATGGTGTCTGCTGTGGCAGAGGTGTCCTGTGAGGGCCAGTCCTGCTGTGCTGCAGGTCCCTATGGAGTGTCCTGTTGCTGTTGTGCTGCATAAACCAATCAGTAGATGTGGCTATGACATTTTCTATGGCTGTGGGACTAGGCCTTCCCCTCTCCATTCCCAGACCCTGGGTCCCCTGACCTATTCCCATGGCTTGCAATGCTGACTGTCTGACTTCATATATACTGATGAATCACAGGCCACATCCCTGCCGGCCTAGCTGACATAGCTGTCAGCATGTGGTTCACGGGTGTGAGTTTCTGTGTCATGGGTGACTCCTGGCTCACCTGCTACCTCCTCTTAGAGGCACTGGATGAGATCTGGAGTTCGGCACCTCATAGTCCTGAACCTGCATTTCAGGGCTTCCAAGGTCCACCTCACACCAAAATCCCTGTGGGAGAAATTGGTGGGATCATAAGGTGTTCTTTAGGCTTAACACAACACCTCAGGCCTGTGGGGAGCCCTGCAGTGGACACCTGGGCACCTAAAGCGGGGTTTTCATTAGCTGTGTCTGGTGTGTGCACACCATATCACATGGGTATACTTGAAGGTATATTGAGCAATACGCTGGCTTCCCCCCAACCACATATATCCATAGTCTGCTAGGTTCCATATAGTCAGGCATTTTGGCCCCAGTACGCGCATTGCTCGCATTCCTTCAATATGGCATCTGTCTTCAAGCCGCATACACGGGCTTCTGCGCCACCCACCACAAATTCGCTAACCCTCATATTCGTGGTTTACCTGTGTTTAATCCGCCTTATTCACGATTCGCGCCTTTCTTTGACCATGTGTTTTCCTGCGTATTGTGATGCCTTCACCGCCTTACTGAATATTGGGCCCTAAGTTCTCCTCTTCCAAAAGATCTATATAACCACGAAAAGTCACCCAAAAAGATCCCTTCTAGGCATGGAATTATCATTAATGACTATATCACTACAGAAAAGCCTTTTTGGACTCTGCTCCTTCAGACACTATAAAAGTCACTTACTCTCTCACCTGAGTCCTTTTTAATCTGTACAGTATATATTAATATATACCATACCAGTGATTTAAAACAGTCTTTGACTCAGGACTCAGGTGAGAGAGTAAGTCACTTTTATAGTACCTGAAGGAGCGGAGTACAACAAAAATTTTGCTGTAGTGATATAGTCATTAGTGGTAATTCCATGCCTAGAAAAGATCTTTTTGGGTGACCGTTTGGTAGTTAATTTCAGTGCCACCCCCAGAATGCCCCATTGGTGCACAGTTAGCATCGGGGCGTACAGCGGGTTTTGGAAGGGATATTCAACGGCACAAAACGGCTTCTGTATGTGTTCCTGAATATCCCGCTCACCATGATTAATGCAGTTAGCAGATCTGTTAACTGGGTTAATTGTTTTGAATATGCCCCCTGAAAACAATTACTAATCGTGGGCGATCTCAGTTGAGCCAATTTCCACAGAAAACACTACTATGTGTATATGCTCAAACTATAACAAATGAAACAGAATGCTCGGCACCTAGGTCTCAGTATAAAACTTCGCAGCAAGTTATTCGAGTTGAAATACTCTGACTCAAACTTTAAGCTGCTGTTCACATCAATGACCCTTGAACGGTGCCATATTAAATTGTTTCATAATCAGTCAGTGTTCATAAACTCCACATTTTTTTATTTTTCTCGTACTTATAGGTTTTTCTTTTTTCTTACTTTTTTATAAAAATTCTCCAGATAAATTTACAAAAGTATAAATTCTCCAAATAAATTTCGAAACACGTGCACACTGTCGCTCAAAAAACATCCCAAAAACTTATGCTTCTCGGTGCAAAAAGCTGCAATGTTCTTAATCTATAGGACACTTATCTTCTTAGAAGACCATTGATTTATGGAATGAGCAGCCTAAGCGCTAGAAACTCTCTCCTGAAGCAATCTTCTCATGAGTGTCGAGCGACCAGTACTTAAAAGTCCCAACGCCGTTATTCTAAGGCGCCCAAGCGTTTCGCTATGTGAGGTTCTTCAGGGGAATGCACATCTTCCAAACTGACCTACAAAATAGAGAACATAACACAAAACTGTTTCATGTTCCATGACGCTGTTCTACTATATTTGTTGCTGATACGAAATTTCAACATCTCATCGCTAAACAATTCTTGTCATTAAAAAGTCATGTTGTTACCTTCCGTGCCTGCTTTGACTTCAAGACACAAAGAGAATCCTTCTCGCCCCTCATCGTTAACTGCCAGGGAACGCCGCGCATGTGGCTTAGCCAAAAACTTGGGGTATTTAAACACTCCCATAAGCTCCACCTCCTCGGATGGAATACCCTTCGGCTCTGTAAACTGAAGGAAATCCCTTCAATCATCCTGCTTCACATACACAAGGACCAATCAATCGATCCGTTTAAACCATACGGTCTGACCGTGTTCAACTTAAAAATCCAACGCTGTTCCGCCCGGATTAAAAGCTGCTCCCTCGGGCTTCCTCCTCCACTGGCAAAAATTTGATCTATGGCAAAGCAGCCCAACTGTTCAAAACAATGGTTCTCCTGAAGGCAATGCTGTACCAGAGGTGCTTCCAACACCCGACGATTTAATCTACTGCGGTGCTCTGCTAAGCGGAGCCGCAGTGATCTAGTAGTTTTGCCTATATACATCAACCCACACGGGCAACGGATCCCATAGACAACATACGTTGATTGACACGTAGTGGTACTCCGCAGACTGTAATGCATCCCTTGATATTCAAAGTCCTCCACGTCCAACATTACTGCACATAAACTGCATGAGCCACAACGTCTATGCCCCGGAGTGGAAACCTCCACTTCATCTTCCTCCAATGGGCGGATTCTCGAGGGACTCAGCTGTTCCTTAAAATTTTGTCCCCTACTCCACACACAACGAATCGTCTTATCAGTCAATCCCGGAATTGTGCGCAAAATATTGCTATGGGTCTTTAATATTCTCTGAATCGTACCACTCAAAGGGGAAAACCGAGTGATAAAATTAACCCTCTCATTATCCAGCCTTTTACGAGTAGAATGTGCTTGACCCGAAGAAGACAATAACAGCCAGCGGTCATTATAGAGGGCTCTAGTGTAAGCTCGGCGTACAACCGACTCTGGGTACCCCCTAGATATAAAATTCTTCATAAGCTGCTTGGATTTACGTCAATAATCAGCCACTTCCGAACAGTTGCGGCGATATCGGAGAAACTGAGAAAAACACTGACTGATTATGAAACAATTTAATATGGCACCGTTCAAGGGTCATTGATGTGAACAGCAGCTTAAAGTTTGAGTCAGAGTATTTCAACTCGAATAACTTGCTGCGAAGTTTTATACTGAGACCTAGGTGCCGAGCATTCTGTTTCATTTGTTATAGTTTGAGCATATACACATAGTAGTGTTTTCCATGAAAACAATTGGCATACGCATCCCTAGTATCTAGCTCACACCTTTCCAACGCTAGTTCTTTCAGTTGCATTAAGTATTGCCCTGTCCCCAGAGGGGGCTATTCAGTCCATGGCAGGCAGAGGTTACTTTAACTACCAGCTGTTGCCAGCAGCATCTGGGTTTTGGTTCCTGTGGAATATCTGTAGCGGCCTTATCTGGATAGTGGCGATATTCAGCTGATTGCAGATAATGCTAGGACTGCCTCTTTACAGTTCTAATTTTATCTGAAAGAGATATCGGGATAATCCCTGGCTCTTCCTTGGTACTATCTAGATAGTGCTGCTGCAATTAGAGGAAACATTCAGCAGCACTCTCTCAAGAGTGTTACTGACTATTGCCCTAACTGAGGTTTAGGCAGTTAGCAAGCCCTACTAATCAGATTTTTTTTTTCTGTTAAGTACTATCAAGTCAATGCTGACTCCTGGCAACCCAGCAGCCCCTGGGTTTTCTTGGCAAGGCATGACTCAAAGTAGATTGCCAGACCTTTCTACCAAGACAATAGAGGGTAAAGTGACCTGCATAAGGTCACAAGGAGTACCAGTGGGAATAGAACTCTGATCTCTTGGGTAATAGACGGCTACTCTAACCACTAGGCTACAACTTCATTAGGCAGAGGAGCCCTTTTAAATATCAAACCCTAAATTTGTATCTGAGGCACTGTCGAGTTAAATGACTTGCTCAAGGGGACAAGAAGATCAGCGGGATTTGAGCCCACTGCTCTAACCATTAGGCTACTCCTCCTCTCTGCATGTGCTACACAATTTGTTTTAATTATGAATATAACTGAACATTTTTAACCCTTTTATATTACTCTTCTTAAGTTAAAATTCAAAGGAAAATGTATTTCAACTGACATAGGAAACAACTGCTATAAACACAGGAACCATAAGGTGGAGCCATTTCTCCACAAAACACACAAAGAACTCAAATTAGCAAAGTCTGAAGCTTGAGAATAGCTGCACCACTCATTAAGACTTCAGCTTTAAGTACTGTCCATTCATGTATTTAATAAACATAAATCAATTGGAGGAGTGGCCTAGTGGTTGGGGCAAGGTACTTCAGGCCAGAAGGTTGGGGGTTCAAATCCCACTAGAGGACAGCAACCTTGGGCCAGAAGGACTGGGGTTTCTAGTCCCACAGGTGCTCCTTGTGGTCTTGGGCAAGCCACTTAACCCTCCATAGCCCATGTTCCCTGTAAAATAGTTATCTCCAAGTTATAATGCCCTGTTCAATGTAATTTCAGTTTGTTCAATGTAAACTGCACTGATGCAGAATAGCACGGTATATAAGAGAATGTAAATAAATAAATAAATTGCCTTAGAAATATGAAAAGGTATCAAAGGTAAAGTGAACCTTACCTTCACTACCATTGTGATTAGATGGAAAAGGACAGGAACACTGGTTTGGAGGTCCTAAAGACTGTCATGAGGGGACTTCCAGTCTGGCAGGAAGCAAGAGTGGTTTGATGTAAGAGATGCTCCTCTGGTTTTCCCTCCACGCCTCATGCCCCCAAAGTTTTGTCCCAAGCTTTGGTGTTTGTGCTGCCTAAATTAAGTGGGCATGCCAAAGCAAATTAAATTAAAGAGTCTGAGAACCATAAGGGACTTACACGCTGCCAAAACAGGCCTATCGGAATGAGACTGCTGGGGCAGCAGCCACACCATCGCCCGATTCTGGTGCTGGAACTGGAAGTGAAAGGGAGGAGAGTTTCAGCTTACCCAAAGGGAGCCTCCAGATACAGTACATCTTAAAGAAATTCGAGGCATGAAAGTTGAAATAGTCAAAGCAGTCATATCAAAGTTGGGGGAAGAGCTCGTATAACAGAGTTGGAAGGCAGAATCAGCAATTTGGAAGTCAGGCAAAAGAGGAAAAAGCGTGTACTTGCAAGTGTTAAACAAACAATTAAAAGTTATACCAAGGAAATGGAAGACCATGAAAGCACAGGCAGAGGTTCTAATATTCATAGTTTCGGAGTCTAGGAAGGCATGGAGGCATTAGAAGCCAAGTTGTTTGTACAGGATTTGCTGCTACAGTGCTTCCCTCACCCCAAGCTATATCGGCACTCAAGGTTGAAAGGATCCATAGGCCCGACTCAGCCCAGATGGTCCTCCAAAAACACTGATTGCTATGTTTTTGTGATACCAAGAACAGGAATGAGTAATAAGATAGTCCATAATGTCTGGACATGTGCAATACAACAATCTTAAGAACCAATTGTTCTGGCCCTATGCACTGACACTGTACATAAGAACAAAGAATTGCTTAAGTTTAAAACTGCACTTCAGACTAAAGATTTTAAAGCAGGGATCTGTTATTCTGCAAAATTAGTGGCCACAATCAGCAGTACAAAAAAAGATTCTTATCAAATTCTAAAGCTGCTGTGAAATTTTTAGTGGGGCATGACTTGTCAGCCAGAGAGCAAGGCCCAAAACGTATAAATGCATGGAGCCCAAGTGACATAAGATCTCCTTTCCAGACGGTAAGAAAAGAGATAGAGGAATCTTCTCAAGCAGACCATCAGAATAAGTCTGGGACAGAGGTTGAGGAAGACAAGCATATGAAAGAGGAGGTCAGCAGCTCTTCAAGCATCACACGTGACCATAATTTGACGGAAGTGTAGACCCTGAAGGTACAAATCTTGAGCCCACATCTGCGGACATGTCTTCAAGGAGTCCACACAGTGAAAAGGATCAACAGTCAGCAGCTGATGAATAACCCAGTAGTTTAAGATCTGTGGAAATTCGTACTTTCGGATTGATGGTAATAGAGCAGTACAGGGGCAGCACTATACAAATTTAAGTTGTTCCATTTTTCCCTGCATATTCTTTACAACCCAATGGAAGATGGAAAAAATTATTCAAAAGGGGTTGAGAAATGACTCTGTCTGGGGACAAAATATCTACAAATATTCAACAGAATGGGATGAAACAGGGCACAAGGTTAAAACCACTGAAAAGACACATACAGTTAAAGAATGGGCCAGATCAGACCAGGGATTACAGAGAAATTAGTTTCTCTCCCAAAAAATGACCCAATGCATTTCTATAGAAGAAGTTCCAGATTCTGTAGAATAGAAACTTCAATACAATGAAACATAGAACTTACAGGCCAATGCAGAAAACTAGCGCAACCTTTAAGGACAGGGTAGGAAGAAGGGGAGGAGGAGTGGCACTATATGTAAGAAAAAAAATTAAAGCTATAGAAATACAGGGCATAAAAGGGAGAGAGGAGGCACTGTGGGTTAAACTAGAAAGAGGGAAAGAGAAATCTATTTGCATTGGTGTGATATATAGACCTCCTTTGCAGGGAGAAGAGGTGGATGGAGAGTTAATTGAAGACATACGCAGCATTGCTAGGAAAGGGGAAGTGCTACTGATAGGGGATTTCAATATGCCAGATGTTGATTGGCACATTCCTGCTGCAGTATCATCTAGAAGTAAGGAGATCCTGGATTCTCTACAGGGAGAACTATTCAGGCAATTGGTAACAGAACCCACATGTGAAGGGACCATACTGGACTTGGTGCTTACCAATGGTGAAAGTGTTTTTGATGCTATAGTGGGAGATCATTTTGCATCCAGTGATCATCAGATGGTGTGGTTCAGTATTAGGACTAGGGCTGTTACAATCCATTCAAAAGTGAGGGTCTTAGACTTTAGGAAAACTAACTTTGCCAAGATGGGCCAATACCTCAGGGAGTTGCTAGTGGGATGGGAACAGCTGGGGGATGTAGAAGAACAGTGGGCAAAACTGAAAGGGGATATTTTAAGGGCAACCAACCTTTTTGTTAAAATGGTAAATAAAGGTAAAATAAAAAGGAGACTGCTATGGTTTTTGAAAGAAGTAGCTGAAAAGGTGAAGAAAAGGGAGGTCTTCATGAAATAGAAGAGATCACAGAGAGAGGAAGACAGGCATCTATATTTGGAAAAACTTAGAGAAGCTAGCAAAGTAGTCAGGAAAGCAAAGATTCAAAACCAGAAGGAACTAGTCAATACAATAAAATGGGAGGAAAAGACATTTTTCAGATAAGTTAGTGAGAAGAGGAAGGGCAAAAGTAGCTTTGTCAGACTCAAGGGCAAAGGAGAAGAATATGTAGAAGCTGATAAGGATAAAGCGGAATTGCTTAACAAATATTTCTGTTCTGTGTTCAAAGATAAAGAACCAGGAGCAGGATCTCAGAAAACACCCACAAACAGGAACAGAAGTGAGGGGCATCTTGAACAATTTCAGAAGACTATGTTTGTGAGAAACTAGCTAAACTTAAAGTAGACAAAGCGAAGGGACTGGATGGGATACACCCGAGAATACTGAGAGAACTTGGGAAGTTCTACGAAGAACTCCACTGACTGACCTGTTCAATGCCTTGCTGGAGTCGGGAGTGGCGCCAGAGGACTGGAGAGAGGCACTTGTGGTCCCTTTACTCAAAAGTGGAAGTAAGAATGTGGTTGAAAACTACAGGCCGGTTAGTTTAACCCCGGTGGTGAGTAATTATTGGAAGTGAGGTTTCTAGAGTCCAACAAATTACCGGATCCGAGGCAGCATGAATTCACAAGAGGCAGGTCTTGTCAGACAAATATGATTTATTTTTTTGACTGGGTGACCAGGGAGTTGGACCGAGGGAGAGCCCTACATGTGGTGTATTTAGATTTCAGTAAAGCCTTTGACACCGTTCCGCACAGGTGACTTATAAACAAACTGAGCATCCTAGGGATGGACCCTAAAGTTACTGCTTGGGTACGAAATTGGTTGAGTGGGCGGTGACAAAGGATACAGGTATATGGAACTCACTCTAAGGAGAAGAAGGTTACCAGTGGTGTGCCCCAGGGATCTGTCCTTGGTCTGATTCTTTTTAAAATCTTTGTTAGTGATATTGTGGAAGGGCTGTTGGGTAAGGTTTGCATTTTTGCGGATGATACCAAAATCTTCAATAGAGTAGACACCCTGGAAGGTGTAGATAACATGAGGAGGGAACTGGCTAAGCTTGAAGAATGGTCTAGAATTTGGCAGCTGAGATTTAATGTTAAAAAATGCAAAGTCATGCATTTGGGCTGCAGCAATCCAAGGGAGCAATATAGTATAGGGGATAGTATAGGGGAAGTACTTCTGTCCACAAAAGAAGAGTGGGACTTGGGCATGATTGTGTCTGATGATCTTAAAGTAGCTAAACAGATACAAAAGGTGATGGCAAAAGCTAGAAGGATGCTTGGGTGCTTAAGGAGAGGAATGGCCAGCAGAAGAAAGGTGACAGTGCCTCTCTATAAGTCTTTGGTGAGATCTCATTTGGAATATTGTGTGCAATTTTGGAGCCCGCACCTTCGAAAGGATATAAACAGGTTGGAGTCAGTACAGAGGGTGGCTACTAAAATGGTTAGTGGTCTTCATTATAAAGCCTATGAGGACAGACTTAAGGATATTAAAATGTATACTTTAGAGGAAAGGCAGGATAGAGGTGATATGATTGAGATGTTTAAATACTTCCATGGCATAAATGCACAGGAAGAGAGCCTCTTTCGATTGAAAGCAAACTTTGCTATGAAGGGACAAAGGATGAGGGTGAAAGGGGATAGACTCAGGAATTATATGTGGAAATATTTTTTTTACGGAAAGAGTGGTAGATCCGTGGAATAGTCTCCCAGTGGAGGTGGTAGAGATGAGGACAGTGTCTAAATTCAAAAAGGCATGAGATAAATACAGAGGATCTCTAAAGGAAAAAAGGGGACTGTCGTAGTGGTTGATATGGAAGGGCAGACTAGATAGGCCATGTGGTCTTTTTCTGCCATCATGTTTCTATGTTAGCACAGATAATGTCACTTTTAAGCACACTTACTGCTACCACCAAATGCAGAAAAGAGATGGACAGATGTGTAAACAGCAAAGGAAAAACTAGTGCAAATTAATACTAGGAGAATTAAAATTTATTTAAATTAGAGGTAAATGAGCTGCATATAATAAAATAGCAATGCAAATATTGCCAGTGCCCGATGCAGAGAAATGCGTAGAGGATTTTGCAACCAGCCTAAGCGCCAATATCTCTACACCTGGTCTTGAGGTAGCTTAAACATCTAGCGCGGGTCCCTAACAGTATTTTGATGGCATCGGGTGCTTTCCCCAATGTCTGGATCATCTGAGTAGAAATGTCAAAGATAATCCAGACATTGGGGGAAAGGCTCCGATGCCATTAAAATACTTTCTGGGGGCCACTCCCCCAACAGACAGCAAATCCCTGGTGGCCCAGTGGCCCTGATCCCCCCACCCGCCAAAGTAAAAAGAATCTCTGATGACCCAGCAGCCCTGAACCCCCTTCCCGTCAAAGTAAAAATAATTCCTGGTAGCCCAATGGCCCCAAACCCTGCCATCCAGCTAAAAATAAACCTGGTGTTCCCACGGCCACAATCCCCCTACACACCCAACCGAAAATAACCCTGGTGGCCCAGCCGTCCCGAATCCTCCACCAGGTACCTTTACAAATGAGCAGGAGCACTGCCCATGTGCTCCTGCTCTTCTGCTGCCATCTTGAAAAATGGCAACACACGGTGCATCTTGGGATGCATTGTCCAAGGTCAGACTGCCATATAAGGCATTTTCTACCTTATATGGCAGTCTGACCCCAAGCGGGGCATCCCAGGATGCACCGCGCAGGGCCAGGTGCCACCATTTTTCGAGATAGCAGTACAAGAGTGGGAGCAAATGGATAGAGCTGCCACTCATTTGTAAAGGTACTGTGTTGCTGGACCACCAGGGTTATTTTCAGTTGAGTAGGTGGGGGGTCATGGCTGCTTGGCCACCAGGGATTATTTTTAGTTGGGTGGGGGATTCGGGGCCACTGGGCCACTAGGTTTATTTTTAGTTGGGCAGGTGGGGGTTTGGGGCTGCTGGACCACCGGGGATTTGCTTTCTGTTGGGGGCACCAGCACCCCAACAGTATGTTGATGGCATCATTATATAGTTGCCATGTATATAGTTATTTATATATAATTACCATGTTTTACCAAGTTTATTTACCTTGTTCATTGTAAAAAACCAATGCTGTTTGTACCATTGTGTTTATATCTGTTCATGTGTAAACCGCACTGATTTAAGAGCGCGGTATATAAGAAAAATAAATAAATAAATAAAATAAATAAATAAATAAATAAAGCCCCCGATGCCATCAAAATACTGTCAGGGCTCATAGGCAAATTAGCCACCCTATTTCTATGAGAAAGCATGCCAAACTAGCGCTGACTTCTGTGTGCATGTGTTTGGCTTGCTATCCCAGTTTAACACTGCCATTTGCGTGCAGTTTAATGAATGGTTATAGTGTGGTTAATTTGCATATCAGTCACTTTCTGCAAGCTGGCGTTAAAGTCACATGCTATTCAGTGCCAGCTTTCTGCATCGGCCTGTTAGAAAACTGCCTCATTCAGACTGCCTGTCTCCTGTTCTCTTGTCTTCCCAAACCCCAAATTGCCTCATCCCTGAAAACGTCCCCCAGCAATTGCTCTCCTGCTCCCTAACCCCCCAAAATACCTCCCGCAATTCCACCATGATGCTGCAAACTGCTTCTACCCCCAAAGCTCACCCCCATAACTGTCCCACCATCCCTTAAACTGGCCACAACTCTCAAAATCAACCTGCCTACAATTGACATCACCACCAAAAACTACAACCCGCAAACTGCCTCAATCCAAAACCTAATCCCCACAACTACCCTCCACCCCACAAACTGCCCGACCTCCAAAACATACCCCTCTGCAACTGCCCCAATACCAGGAAAACTTCCCCACCCCCAAAAACTAACCCCTTATTACTGCCTGAACACCTTACAAACAGCCCCCTCCTGAAAACTAATCCCTTGCAACTGGCCAACCATCCTGCAAACTGCCTCATCCCCCAAAAAATACACCCCACAACTTCTCCACTGCCCCACAAAATGCCATACTTCCAAAACTACACCACCTCGCTAACTGCCCTCACCACACCAACTGTCCCCACCGCCTCCCACCCCATGTTAACTCCCCCACTACCAAAAAATAATCCCCAGAGCTGCTCCACCACCCCACAAACTGCCTACATCCCCAAAATCTACCTCCAGCAAAAAGCACCCCACCCCTAAAAATACCCCTGATAATGCTACATCACCCTGCAAACTGTCACATACCCCAAAATATTCCCCATAACTGCCTCTTCACCCACAAATTGTCCCAATCCCCAAAAATACCTCCCCTGGAACTGTTCCAACACCATGTAAATTGCCCCACCCCAAAAATCTATCCCCTGCAACTTCCCCACCACCCCATAAACTGTCCCAGCACCAAAGACTACCTCCATACCACTGTCCCACTACCCCATAAACCTCCCTCCACCTCCAAAAAATACCTCTCTCTCAAATTCACCACCATCCCACAAACTGCTCCCCCCCAGAAACTACCCATAACATGGCCAAGTACAAACTACCTCTTCCACAACTGTTCCAAACACTCTCAAATTGCCCCCAATATTCCCAAACTACTGACATGCAACTGCCCCACCCCACAAATGACACACAAAAACTAACTTACAATCTCAGCTTGCCCCACACACTATATGAACACACAACACACACATCGCAGATATCCATGCACCTTAGCACACACAGGGATTGCAAGTGATTCCCTAGCTGTAATCTGCTGCATTTTAAGTTCTTTAGATATATAGTTCATTTTCATTATTGTTAATTCTATGGAGATGGAAAAGAAAGGAAGCCCATTTCCCCCACCAAATGCACTAATGGATTTCTAGGGGAAAAGCAGTTCCAACAACTTCAGCATACAAACATTGATTCACGATAACATAGCCATTACGGAACTGCAGTTCTCAAACAATCCTTTCCTCTCATCTCCTCTCCCAATCAAAAACACACAGAGAACCAACACAGATATAAACATACATAGACATACTAACATCCCACAAATGCATTCATGCACACACATGCAAGCATGCACAGACACAAATACATTCACTCACACACGGGGCTGGCCCAAGGGTTTCTGCCATCCTAGGCAGAAACCCTGGCTGTGCCACCCTCCACCCTCCAGTGAGTTGCAGCCGCCACCCTCCCACCGAGCTGCCACTGTCGCTGCCACCCTCCCACTGAGCCGGCATCGCTGCTGCCAATTCAGTCTTGGGGGTAAGGTGGGCAGCAGCAGTCTTTTAAATGTGGCAGCTTTGTGCCGCCGCTTTGTTGTTGCCACGGCAGACCATGTGCTTCAGCACAGATGACCTGCCGCTTCTGATCCCTCTCTGACAATAAGTTGCATCGGAGGGGGATCAGAAGTGGCAGGCCATATGTGCTGAAGCTCGTGGCCTGCCATGAGCAACAAAATAGTGGCATAAAGCTGCCTCCCCAGGCCAGCCACCTAAGAGGCCTCCTAGCCTGCCTAGTGGACAGGCCGACCCTGCGCACACACACACACACACACATACACACACACACACACAGACATATCAGCTTACAAAAATGCATAAATAGACACAAGCAAAATAGAGTTGCTGTACACACATGTACAAAACAGATAAACACACATGCAGAGAGTTGGAAAGAATTCCATGAGCCATGCTCTATATCCTTTCCCCACTTGTTGAGTCTTAGAATGCTTGAGACAATGTGACCTGGTCCAATGATGTATAAAGCTGAGATATTGTTTAAGCTGACTGGGGATATGAACTAAAACATTGGAAATAGAGTAAAGAACTGGGGGGGGGGGGGTAGAGGGAGATGGGGGGAGGTTGAGGATTTGTGTGGAAGTGATGGGAGAATGAATATGTTAGGGTAAGAGATTGGATCAGAGATTGGTTGTGTGATATGAATGGTGGGTCTAGGGAAGGGAAGGGTATGGTGGGAAAATTGGATTTTAGATTTTGTATTGGATCAGCAACAGGGCATGTAAAAGTCAAAGAAAGATTTTATTGAAGATAACTCTACCTTAAGAGAAAGAAAATCATAAGCTATCAACAGTTCCATAAAAAGAAAATGAATAGGAAAGGAATAGAAAATAAAAACAAAGGATATTATAATGCTTCTGTATCATTCCATGATGTGACTGCACCTTGAGTATTGTATGCAAAACTGGTCTCCGCATCTCAAAAAAGATATAGCGGCATTAGAAAAGGTACAGAGAAAGGCAACCAAAATGATAAAGGGGTATGGGGAAAAGCTAAAGAGGTTAGGGCTCTTCAGCTTGGAGAAGAGATCACTGAGGGGAGATATGATAGAGGTCTATAAAATCTTGAGTGGAGTGGGACAGGTAAATGCAGATCGATTGTCTACTCTTTCAAAAGTACAACGACTAGGGGACATGTCATGAAGTTACAAAGTAGTGTATTTAAAACAAATACGAGAAAATATTTTTTTCTCTCATTGTATAATTAAACTTTGGAACTCATTGCCGGAAGATGTTTTAAAACATAGTATAGCTGGGTTTAAAAAAGGTTTGGACAAATTCCTGTAGGAAAAGTCCATAAACCATTATTAAGGCAGACTGAGAGAAAACCACTGCTTATTCCTGGGGATCTGGCTACTCTTGGGATATGGAAGATACTTGGGATCTGGATTGGCCACTGTTGGAAACAGGATACTGGGCTTGATGGACCTTGGTCTGACCCGTATGTCAGTTCGTATGTTCTTATATGGTAAAGTGTCTCAAAGATCAGCATGTTCAAATATGCCCACAGTGGACTATTTGGGAGATTATTATTTGGAAAAAATTGAGGAAATTGACCAAAGCATCAATGTCAGTGCAGTACAGAAGACTGATGGGGGGAATTTAGAGAGGGTACTTACTGTCTCACAATCAGAGAATGTGTTGATGGCTTTGCATATTACAGCATCTCCTAATTACCCATTTCCATCCTTTTGGGTAAAAAAGCTGCGGGTGATGCTACCCCCTATCTTCCTTCAAATAGTGGATTAGTCACTTCAATCAGGCCTTTTCCCAGCTCAGCTTAAGCAAGCCATTTGGTCACCAGGATTGAAGAAGCCAATTTAGAATTATTTCCCAATATCAAATTTGTCCTTTGGGCAGAAGATGCTTGAGAAAGCTATGTTTCTGGAAGAAATTATGTCTTTCATGGTAATCAATTTGGCTTTAGGGTGAACAATACTACTGAAATAGTTTTAGTTGACTTGCACAATTAGTCTTCACGGGTTTGGATCAGGGCAAGGACAGTTTGTTGCTGTTGCTGGATCTTACAGTGGCATGTGATACACTTGACCATCGGTTGTTTTTTGCCACATTTGTAGGCAATAGGACTGGGGGATCAGGTATTGAAGGGGTTTGGTTCTTTCTTGGAGGTTCAAATGTTCATAGTTACGATGGAAGAAGAGTTGTCTAAGGCAAAGCATACAATATCTCTTCTGGTGTTCCCCTAGGAGCAATTCTATCATCTAATTTGTTAAACATCTACTTAGCCTCATTGGCCCAAATAATTGGCAATCTGGACTTGAAATTCCGTATTTTTGCTGATGATATTCAGTTTGTGATGGCTAAGGGAAGAAGCATTTTCAGTAATCAACTGATTAAATCTCTGCCTGGAGAAAATATCTATTTAGCTTGGGGTCAGGAGGACAAAGTTGAACCCAGGACAGCATGAGACCTTGTGAGCATCTTATAAGGTGAGGCAATTGATGCATCCAATTAGGATGGCCAGAGAGGTAGTGGAAGTAAAAGATGCAGTACAATATTTGGGGGTTTGTATTTGATATTGCGTGGCCATTTAAGACACACATTTCAAATGTGCCAGTCTGCTTTTTGACATCTTCGCCTTCTGTGGTAGTTATGGCCATACTTCACAGCCCAGGATTTACACCCTCTGGCATATACCTTAGTTTTATGTAAGTTGGACTATGCTAACTTGTTTTATTGTGGACTTCTTAAGTATCAGTTAGAGAGATTATGAATTGTTCAAAATACTGCTGACAGAATACTAACTAAGGTGGGATGTCAACACTATGTTCCTCTCCTACTGGAAGCTTTAACTGGTTACCTTTAGAGAAGTGAATGCATTTTAAGTAGCTAAGTTTGACTTTTAAATTGGTGCGCTGTGTGGGTCCTGTGTACCTGAGTGATATTTTGCATGAGCATGCACCTATTAAGCCGCGTATACACTAGGTGCAATGCAACAGGCAATTCAACCTAGCCTGCAGCATGTTTGTTGAATTGTACCTGTTTGCGAATGGCCAGTGAGCATCCTGCGTGCACGCTAGGTGCATTCTCTTTGTGCCTGTTTGGATCCAAACGTTGTCAGTTTTTGCCACAAACACAAAGGGATGCACAATGCCATTTGGGACGCTGTATGGAGCACCTTCTTGGTTAATATTTATTTATTTATTTAATACTCTTATATACCGCGCTATTCGAAATCAGTGTGGTTTACATGGAACATCAATGAGATTTTACGGTGGGGGTTACACCGTAATTACAGATAACAGGGAGCTCAACTTGGATAACATGTTAACTATTTTACACAAAAAATACCAGAAAATATATACATATGTGTATCACTCTGCATTCAGCTTGTTTCCAAGAATGCATGCTTGATGCACACTCTGATACATCACCTTTAAACACCATTTCAGTCATAGGTAACATCCCTACATCTTCTTCAGTAAAGACCAAAGCAAAGAATTCATTCAGTCCCTCCACTATGGCCTTGTCCTCTCTTAGTGCCCCTTTTACCCCTCTATCATCTAATGGTCCAACTGACTCTCTCACAGGGTTTTTGCTATGAATGCACTTGAAAAAGCCTTTATTATGCATTTTTACTTCCACGGTAAGCTTCTTTTCAAATGTTCTCTTTGCCTGCTCTATCAATGCCTTGCATCTAACTTGCCAGTGCTTATGCTGTTTCCTGTTTTCATCATCTGGCTCCTTTCCCTTTCCTGAAAGATTCTTTTTTGGTTATAACAGATCTGATCATATCTGAAGGACATGATACTCTGCTTGGAAAACACTGGGCTAGGTAGGTAGTAGGAAAGTTGCCTGAAAGACTAGTCTGTTCTGCTTCTCATAGCACAATACTACCCACCTACGCCTCTCTCATTAAATCTAAGGCTTAGTAGATTGTACTTCAGTGCTTGTGTTAATGTTATTTTTTCCAGATTGCTCAAACCATACATTCAGTAAATGCTGAATGACCTCTCAAGACACAATCATTTTTACATTTTTTGCTCTGTCACAATAGAGCTTTTGAGGTACAGAAATACCCAATTTAAAGATGTCAAATAGCCAGAACAAGCCTACCATGAAGCATTAAACATTTCACCTACCCTGATATGGGACCGAAGTCTGGGATTGCATGTATGGCATAGAAACTTAGTAGAAACTGCATATCAAGTTCTGTAACCCACCCTACGTTCACAGAAACTCATCACTAATGGGTGCAGAATAGAATTAGGATATTTGCCTTTACTACGAACCATGAAACAATGAACCCTCCTCAAAAAAAAGAAATTATGATACATTAGTAACAATAACCCAAACTCTCTCCTTTCCAGACACACCGTGGAGAAATATAAAACCCTATAAAAGACACTCAGAAACTATATAGCATATCTACCATACCAAAACAGCACTAATGCTCAGGATTCAAAACAGCAACAACCTAACCTATGAAGCATAGCATTAGTACAGGTCCTACAACATAAATACACCTCCTATTGGTAACACTGGTCAACAAAGTTTTACAAAAGTCATGTTACTGAAATAAAAATAGTCATTTCTTATCAATTTTTATATGCTGAACACGAATATGACAGTGAAATTGCAAAGTTGGCTCTAGTTTTTTTGTAATCTACAAGAATTAATGTTTACATCACGAAATGCATGTCAATAGTAAATATAATAGGCCTTTGGTTAATACCTGTAAAAAAACAAGTCATAGACTACTTCTTAGATTTTTTCGCCTGTCTCTTGTACAGCTGTTCGGGAGCTTCTCTGGGGAGTGTCCAGCAGTAGTCAGCCAGCATTGTAGTGGTATCTTTGCTCCATCGTTGCGATATCCTGGTGAAAACGTTCACCCTGTTCATCACTAACCATACCACAGTCGTCAGGAAAGAAATCGAGATGGAAATCAAGGAAATGGATCTTTAGAGACATATTGCAGCCAAGTTTCTGATACTGCATCAGCATGTCTTCTACTAGTTCCTTGTAGTTTTCTGCCCTAACATTCCCGAGAAAGTTTGTTGACACTAGGCGAAAAGCATTCCATGCTTGTTTCGCATCACCCTGCAGCAAGTTGTTGAACCGGTCATCTTTGAAGAGCTCATGAATCTGAGGACCCACAAAAACTCCATCTTTAATCTTTGCTTCGCTGAGTCGAGGGAATTTTTCATGCAGGTATCGGAAAGCTGGCGAAGTGCGGTCCATGGCTTTCACGAAGTTTTTCATCAAACCTAGTTTGATGTGAAGGGGTGGTAGGTGGATTTTGTGAGCCTCAACCAGAGCTGGGTGCTGTATATTCTTCTCTCCAACTGTTACATTTTGTCTGCGATTCCATTCCTTCTGCAAGTAGTGCCAATCCCTTGCTCGGCTATCCCACTCACATAAGAAACACATGTATTTTATATATCCCTGCTGCAGTCCCATTAAAAGGGCAACTTCCTTCAAGTCACCACAGAGGTGCCAGCTGTACTTGTTATAGTTAATGGAAGTCAGTAGATGCTTTAAGTTATTGTATGTCTCTTTCATGTGGACGGCATGCACTACTGGAATAGATGGAAGACGGTTTCCATTGTTCAAAAGCACAACCTTCAGACTTGGTTAATCTAACTAAATTATCTCTTCCATAACGTCCCTACAGTCCAGTCCAGTCAAGTCCAGACTCTTGGGTTGTGTCCCCTTTCCAGGAGATGGAGACTGAGCATGCTAGCTTTTGGTGACGTCACAGTATAAGGAGCAGATGCTCCTCTCACCAAGCTAGTATCCTCAGTCTCCGGCAGATGGGACAGAACCCTAGGTAGCCTGGGTTTTACTGGGGGGTCCTGGGCTGCATTTGGGGGGATAAAAATAAAGGGGCAAGACAAAAAGAGAGAATCAGTTTCTTCAGAATTCCTGTGCTAAAGCTCTGTAGTGCAGTTCGTTGTCAGGGCAGCTGTGGTGACTCGGTCTGCCCCAGGATGCCATTTGGTTGGTGGTAGGATCCTGGGAGGAGTGGTGGGGGCTTGCTTCCTTCTTCTCTGGTTAACAGACCTGCGGCATACCGCCTCGATGCCCTTTGGTGGGTTAGACGTTGTCGGGCTTGCTGCCGTGATCAGAGGGACTCCTCTTGGTTCTATTTCTCTGCATGTGATTTGATTACTGACCGTCTTGGGAGGTCATGGTAGTTTCAGTTTGGCAGCATATGGGGTTTATTTCCAAAGCGGGATGCCGGCTGGAAAAGCAGTATGCGTTGGGTGCGCTAGCAGACAAAGTCATCTCTCCTCGGGCTTGTGAGGTGGAAGACCGAGAAGTGGGAACATCCTTGCGAGAAACGCTGTCGTTGGAAGTCTTTTCTACGCACTCAGAGTCCGCTGGGGGTACTTTTGCAGCATCAGGGATATCCGCGGCTCCCATGCTTTTGGTGGCCATTTATTTCCTCGGCCTCCAGAGAGTCTTTGGGGCACTCGGAACAGAGGGCTTCTCAGTCGCAACAGTCAGCTCAGGCTCTTTTTCAGATGTCGGGTCCTTCTCCCGCGGTTCCCTTCTCGCCAGACTTTGTCCTGCTGCTTCATCAGGCTTACTGTATTAAACAGGGCCTGATGGAGCCTCAGAAGTCTGGGGGCTGGCAGTCAGGACAGCGCAAGGAGCAGCGGCTAGAGGGTGTCTCGAGAACCAGCTTAGCGGCCAGGACTGCCTCTGGATCAGATGTTCCAAATAAGGAACTGGGATCAGAGTGCTCTTTGGACTCCGAGAATCTATAGAGGGTCCCTCAAGCCTGGAAATAGGAAGGACATGTGGACCTTATGGAGGACTCCCTACCAGCTGGGGAGGACCACAATATAGCCAATCTTCCATAGGGAAGAGCTAGTGTCTCTTATTGCAGATTTGCTGGCGGCGCTGAACCTCTCAAAGGACACGCCCATGGCGGATCCTCCCTTGGAGGATCCGTTGCTTCAAGGGATCCATACGTCGGAGACCACCTTTCCGCTATACTGAGCTCTGAAGCAGATGATTGAATTGGAGTGGGACTCTCCGGAGGTGGGTTTACGCGGCACAAGAGCAATGCAACGCCTCTATCCAATCCCTGCTGGGGAACGAGAATGTTTTCAACTACTCAGAATGGATTCCCTGGTGTCGTCAGTCACCAAGCGGACCACCATTCCGTTGGAAGGCGGTGCCGCACTGAAGGATCCCCATGTTAAGAAGTTAGAGACTCTGTTGAAGTAGGCCTTTGAGGTTAATGCATTGGCTTTGCAGGTTTCAGTCTGCGGAGCCTATGTTGCGCGGGCCTGTATACACTGGATGCAGGGGTTGAGGGGAGCAGAGACAGGTATCGTCTCTGCTCTCCCAGAAGTGACCAAGATAGACTCAGGGATAGCTTATCTGGCAGATGCCTTCTATGACCGGCTGCAGGCATTGGCAAATGGTATGGCCTCAGTTGTAGCTGCCTGGCGTTTGCTCTGGTTGTGGAGTTGGTCCGCAGATGTCTCTCCCAAGCAGCGTCTGAGTAGGTTGCCTTTTCAGGGCAAACTTCTCTTTGGGGAAGCTCTGGAGAAGTTGGTCAAGGATTTGGGGGAGTCCAAGCCAGCACTACCCAGAAACTAGCTATAGTAACCAACCAAAGAGCACTCACATTAAACACCTAAAGCCCCCCATAGCATATCCTACAAGATAGGAGACAGCCAGCACAATCAGATCAGTCCTGAATAGACTTTAGCCTGAAACATAGACATCATTGTAAATAAAATGTAGAAAAGTTACCCCAGTTAAATCCAAGTTTTAATTCCGGTTCACTGTAAATATCATGTGGCCCTGCTGCACGGTATATCGTTTGTTTAATGTACACCACACTGATATGAATAGCGCGGTATATAAGAGAAGTTAAATAAATAAATAAAAATAAATAAATACAAATGTTGGCAACAACTGTTTAGTGATTATTATTGAATGGTGGAGAGGGACAAGAACCATTGCATCCTGCAAAGGTCAACACATTCTCCCCACTCCTAGTGCATTGTCTTCCCATTGGCAGAAGTCACAGGAAATCACTTGTGGCTTCAGAAAGAAGCAGCAGGTAAGAACCACAAGAATCCCTACTTGTATGAGCGTTTTAAAATGCATGTATATGCAATGGGGGTCCAATACTCTTGATTGCCAGAGCCTACCAAAGGTTAATTCAGCCCTAAAAGGATAGGGAGTACAAGTTTTAAAACACGCTATTTGAATAAATGTACCTGACTAAATGATCAGAAAGGAAAGCTGCACTTTTCTTTTTTAAGTAAAAATAACCAAGGACTGTATTTCTGGAAAAATAAATACCTCAGTTGTATTACTATGCTAAAACTTATAAGTGAACTGGAATAGTAACCATTTTCTGTGCATGAGGTCGGGTAAAAGGTCCCATTACTAGAACTCTCTCCTTTATTTTTCTCTCACTCACATACACAGAGCCCCTCCCTCCACCATGTACTTTAGTAGGTACCTGAAGGGACGATATCAACTGCCCTGCCCAAACCTTAGTATCCCCAGGCCCTACTGCAGAAGGAACATAGCAAAGCAGTGAGGAACCACTGATGTGTTACCCAGTTTCAGGAGTGAGATATATTACCAGTTCTGGTTTTAAATTTGCATTACAATGCAGTATGGTATTTCTAGTCCCTGATTTTACCAATTGGAATCAGTGCTGCAGGTCTCATAATGCATCAAACTGACATTTTGTCAGAAATCCCGGACTGGCTTAATATCTCATTCCTGGAACTGGGTAACTTGTAAATTCTAAAGCTGCCCGTTTCTTCCCACAGCACTTGAGCCATTCGCATGATCGCATCCCTCAGAAACGTCCTCCCTTCCATCACACTTGAAAACACACTCCCATAGCACTAGGGCAGATACAAGCACAATTAGCCTATAGCTGCCCAGGCTATAACCACAAAGAGAAACTCGGAGAGTTTTTTCCAATTACTCTTCAAACCCCTAAGTGACCAAATCTGCTTTCTGCCTGTATTTTTTTTGCTGGGGAACCCAAGCGCAAGCGCATGCGCATAGCACCAAGAACAACCCGGAAGTGGAAGTAGTGCTTAGTTTGTTGGCTGTGACGTGCCCGTATCGGTGCGCATGCGCAGAGGAGCGCTGCACTTGTTCCATGTTCCCCTTTCCACGGCAGTTGAGTTGGGGGAGCTGAATGTAGCTGTGAGGAAGGACCGCTGTGGTTCGTTGTCAACGTTAGCGAGGGTGGGGGGGAAAATGAACGTAATTTAATTAGAAAATCGTCTACCTGGTAACATTGCTATATCTTCATGGTGATCTACACTAGCTTCTGTATGTGTAGAATGTAATAAGTTGATTGAGATTTGGAGATTTTAACATCTATTTGATTTTTTTAAAAGTACTATCGAGTCTGTGGATATTGTCTATGTTGGTACTATCCCCTGGGTTTCCTTGGCAAAGAGGAAAAAGATTCGTGTAAAAGACGTTTATGGGATCGTGAAAGGATTTGAGAAGGTGAATAGTCAGACAGTACTTGAATATGGGTATCTTCTAGGTGGAATTTTTCATCGAATTTCACTGAGAAGAGAGCCTTGATTCAGAAATGTCATACAGTTCTACTGATATGGTCAAATCGTTGTTACAATTTGATCTCTATTTAGATAAAAAGAGGGACGTATTGAGATGGGATAAGAAAGGTGGGTTAAGTAGAGGTAACATTCTTTTTAAAGAATGTAGTTTTCACTGTTATGCCTTTTGGCAACGCTGGAGGAAAGGGAGAATCACTGGAATAGTGTTCTAGATGATGTTTTGGGTAAGATAGTTCACTTAGAGGAATTGCAGTTGGCTAGTTGTGGTAGACATTTCCTGGTATACAGAGGATTTGTTTTGTATAAAAAATGGGCTTCATCTAGTAAAAGGCTCTGGCACAAAACCAGACTAGAAGATTTTAGAATAAAATGAAAGGATGAGGTCAAGATCTACAAAGATACAATAATGGATGCCAAGAAGGACTGTAATATGACTCACATTTTAAATATAGTAGTACCTCTAGAGGGCTTCATAGGGCAGTAGAGACCCATCTGGTACCTTTAGAGCAGGTGATTGAGACAATATCTACAAGTAAGTTGGCTAATGATATGGGGCCTGTGCCAGAAGATGTATGAGGAGAGACTTGAAGACCTTAATACTCTGGAGGAGAGGAGGACAGGGGAGCTATGATGCAGATGTTTGTTCATTAGTACCCTTTAAATAATTAAACAACTTTTTCAAAGATGGTGTAGCTGTAGAGCTACAGGACATGAAATGAAACCACATGGGGGTAGACTCAAAAGCAGTGGCGGGAAATTCACAGAAAGGGAGGTGGATGCCTGGCATGCCCCCCCGGTGGAGATGATGGGGCAAAAACTGTGGCAGAACTCAAAAAGGCATGGGACAGACACAGAGGATCCCTTTTATAGCAAGAGGATGGAATAAAAGTAAACTGAAATAACTTTACGCTTCAAAAAATAGAGGTTGTTAATAGAGCGGCAGGTACAACCCTAAACAAAGGCATAGAGAGGGGTAGCATACACGGAGCGATGGGTACAGCTCTTGCTATCTCACTGGGTAGACTAGATGAACCATGCTAGCTTTTATCTGCCATCATTTACTGGTACTATGATGCTAGAGTGTCAACCATTTAAAGATTCCCAAGGCTTGGTGGTACATTATATTAATCATCTGCCTTTGAATTGGTAGCATATTTGATATTATTGGAAGTTAGTTAGTTTAGAAGGGTCTCTATTGCATTGCTTTGATGCCTTTTTGATGTATCGAGTGATAAAATTAATCTATAAGGGTGAATTTTTGGATGACTATATTTATTTAACCAGTTTTTTATACCACCTTATCCTTCAATCAAAGCAGTTTACATTATATAATTACTACAAACAGATACTGGATATATTCTATTTGTACCTGAGGCAATGGAGGGTTAAGTGGCTTGCCCAAGGCCACAAGGAGTGCCTATAGGAATAGAAACCTCAGTCCCTCCGACCTGAGATTGCTGTCCCCAGGTGGGACTTGAACCCCTGGCCCTCTGGCCTGAGGTATCGTGTCCTAACCACTAGGCCACTCCTCCCCCTATTCTGTGTTATGGTGTGCTGCAGGACTCGTCAGTATTTTCAGTTTAATTGAGTGTACTTGTGAACTTTGCGTGCATTCTGTCCAGACTATGCCACTGCTACCGGCCAAGTACTTGCCTTTATGTCAATGTGTGCACTTTTACATTGATTAGTATTTTATAAGGGCCATTAACACGGGTAAATTGCCACATACGTGCATTAATGACTTTATAAAATTATCTCCATAGAGTACCTCTGCTGAAATTCTGCACACAGTATTCAAACTTCTATATCAAAAGGTCTGAGTTATGCAGAATTCTGCATGCTTTGTTTGTGAAAATAACAACACATTGTTTTTGAGAAATACTTAATTTAAAATACAGTACAGAAAAAAATCACAAAACATGTAACATTTTGAATTATCAACAGAAGTAATAGAGGCCAATGTTTAAAAGATTTAATTTTGAGAATTAACCTGGTCAAATAATGTAGTTCAGAAATTCCTCTCCTCTTTTCTCTTCCCCATAGGTACCCACTGCTCAGATAAATTTTTATCCGGCCAACTTTTTGGATAAAATCTTTCCAGTTAAAGAGAAGGAATTGTTATAGACGTAGATTCAGTTTAGCTAGATGGCACCTAATATTAGTGCTGTCTGGCTAAACTTATCCATGCAACATTGGTTATATTAGAGGACTGTCCTGAAGTTAGCCAAATATCTAATGCTGTCCAGATATTCAGATGATAAAAATCAGATAAGTGGTAAAGTTAATTGGATATCTTTATTGTAGCACTGCATATTAACCCCTTATTCCTCATTGTTCCTCTAATCCAGTCCAGTACGAGTGGGTTATCTCCCTCCTCCAGCAGCTGGGAACTGAGCATGTCAGATTTCTGATGTCAGTGAATAAGAGCTCCCCCTTCAGCTCCAGGAAACCAGTATCTTGGTTCCCAGAAGCTGGGAAAAGAGCCTTCACGTAGTAGATTCCACTGAAGGAGTTTAGCCCTAGCTCCTCAACAAACAAAACAAATGATAAAAGCAGAGAGCTGAAACATTTGTTTTCCTGTATGGTATTATAAGATTGCCTGCATCTGAGCCTGGGTATAGCTATTACCTTTCTGGTACAGCTGTGGGTCAGTGGTGCAGAGGCTATCCTTCATTACCGGGGTACTTGAATGGGCCAGGTGTAAGCCTGGAGTTTAGTTTTCCTGGAGGTCCAGGGCTCTCCTCCCCAGCCGGGTAGCCTAACACCAGCACCACTGGTCTTTAGACTCGCTTGCCACGATGCACAGAGCTTAAAAAGAAAAATGGGAAAAAGCCATTCACAGGCACAGGCCACGAGGAACTCTGACGGGTGCAGTTTGCCATTGTTTGTTGCTTTTATTCTGCACGTGGTCATGTGGGGGTCCGTTCTTCAGGACCTGCCTTCCTCTGTCAAGTGAGTGTGCGGGGTGGGGGGGGGGGTATAGGCTGTCAGAACAGCGCACCGGGCAGTGTATGCTGTGCATGGCTTCCTGCTATGTGGTTTGCATGGACCGCTGCGAATGGCATGTGCCACAGCTGTCTAAGGCCAGGGACAAGTAGCAGAGGCAATTCTTAGTGTGGCAATGATAGAGCATGCAGCGGGGCCTATAGCGTCTGAGCCAACTGTGGCCTCGGATACTGCGGGTTTTGGTGGGAAATGCAGCCATTAATTAATTAACTAATTAGAATTTCTAACCGCTTTTTCCAATAGATCAAATGTGGTTTACATTAAACAATGTTTGAAATGTACAATAAACAGTACAGAATCAATTACACAAACAGTTCAACTATGTACATTAAGGATTGAACAAGAATTGGAAAGGCATAGGCTAGACTAAGTTGTGAACTATGTATAGTGTATAGTGCCCTTAGGTTTAGTATTATGAACCAGGAGAATGCATATACAGTATTAATTATTGGTTTGTGTGCATGCTTATAATTAAAATGGGGAGGAGGAAATATGGAAATGAGAAGATGGATTGGTTTAAATAAATGGGTTGTTGAGGTCAGCATTGGTGGACTTTCGCGGGTTTCCAAAATGCTGTATGAAAAGCTAGGTTTTTAATTTTTTACAGAATGTAGGGAGGTCATTCATTTCTCTTAGCTCATCTGGAAGATTATTCCATAGAGTGGGGGCGAAGTGTGAGAATGCCCTATTTGTTGCTTTGATGGATTTTCTGTAGTCTGAGGGGGTAGTTAGTTTGTTTTGTTGTAACCTAATTTCGCTCGAATATCTACTTTCTTAGAGGTTACAGTAGAGGGGTGTGACGGAGCTATGTCTCTGAGGAGCTTAAATATGGTTACTAGTATTTTGTAGTGTATACGGCTCTGGATTAGGAGCCATTGTAAATTGTACAATAAGGGGGTGATATGTTTTGATATGTTTGTGCTCCATGCGATCCGCACTACAACATTTTGTGCCATTTGGAGCTGTCTTATTTCTTATTTAACTCCTTTTATATTTATTTATTTAGCTGTATTTATATCCCGTTTTTCACCGGGTCAAAGCGGTCAATTGGGGGATAAATTTAACACGAGGGGATATGAGACACATATGCTTATACTTACAGGGAACATGGGCAATGGAGGGTTAAGTGGCTTGCCCAAGACCACAAGGAGTGCCTATAGGACTAGAAATCCCAGTCCCTCCTGCCTGAGATTGCTGTCCCCAGGTGGGACTTAAACTCCCGGCCCTCCGGCCTGAGGTACCTTGTCCTAACCACTAGACCACTCCTCCCCACTTTATATCCTTAAATCAAAGTGGTTTACAATTAACATGAAATTTACATTAAAAAAACTTACATGGAATAGGGGCGCGGGGTACAATTGCTGCTTATGGTTTGTTTAGATGAACCTTGGAGAATGCTATTGCAGAAATCAAAGTGGGGTGTGATGATTGCTTGGAGGACTGATCTAAAATCATGAATGGGTAGAAGAGGACGTAATTGTTTTATCATTTTGAGTTTGTAGACAATTTTTTTTGTTTGTTTTATGTGTGTTGACATGCTAAGTGTCTGGTCGAGGATGACCCCGAGTTATTTCACTTCGTTCTTTACTGAAATATCTGTATCATGAATTCTGACAAAATTTGGATGTGTGAAACTTTGTTTTCTGGTTATGTAAAGGGCTTCAGTTTTTCTGAAGTTGATCATAAGATTATGGTTGTTAAACCATTCTGTTACTTCAGTGAAGCAGTCTTATTGCAGCCGGCCATGTTAGGTCAGGGGAAGCCTAAACAATCCAAGTGCAGGTCCAAGCAGGTGGCAGAGCCAGGAGCATTATTGTTAGACCTTGCTGGTGCTCCGGAGTCACACTTCCCCCTGATTTTATCCTGTCTATGCACATGGCCTATTGCCTCAAGAAACAGTAGTCTGTCTCTCTATCTGCACTAAAGTTGGCGAGAGATTCCTTGTGGGAGGGAGATCCCAAGGCAGGGGAGCCTCCAAAGAAAAAGCAGGCCATAGAGGAAGATGCCTGGGGGGCCCAGACTCAGAGGAGTTGGGAGAAGGCCCTTCAGACCTTTGGGGAGAGCCTGGGGGGCAAGAGTTGGAGGAGGGCGAGATCGCTCAAGGGGAGGACCTGGGAGTTTTTCGGGTATTTCAGAGAGAATTATTCCCAGCTCTTATAACTCATTCTTTGGCGGTGCTGAATATGGCGTTCCCGCCAGCTGTAGGTGGAAGAACCCTTAGAGGACCCGCTGTTGCAGAGCTCTAGGAGGTCTCGGGCATGTTTTCCAGTACACAGAGTAATTGAGAAGATGATTGAGACAGAATAGGAGATTCCGGAAGCAGGTCTGCAGGGAGGTCGGGCTATGGCCCACCTGTATCCAATACCGGAGGACGAGAGAGACTTGCTAAAAATGCCTAGGGTGGATGTCCTGGTATCAGTAGGAACACAAAGAGCAAGAGACGTGATGGATATGGATGACCAACGGTTTTTATTCTTGTGAAACCCCAACGCGTTTCGGCGCTGTCGCCTTCCTCAGGGGGAATTCAACTTAAAAACATAAACAAATTCAAATAAACTCTTATGCATACAACTATTAAAAATACATATAAAAAACATATTAAAAAACATTAATCAATAACATTAATAATCCAATCATAAAACGAAAATAGTTAAGATTAATACAGTAAAACAACCCCACTAGGTTTATCTACAACTGTATACATATAAATTATTGTTTAAATTATTGTTGAATAAATTATTCAAATTATATATAACTTCTACAAACGCAGGACATTGAAAATAAACCATAGTATAAAGAACAAATACATAAACAGGACGCCAAATAAATAAATGGTATTAATGTATAAACCCTTCCTTGAAGACATTAGTTATCGCAGAACATAACTGCTATTGATTTACCAATTGAGCAGCAGTGTCTTTTTAAAAGCATAAATGTTTTCTGTATATATTTTAATAAAAGTAATAATTACCACTCTGAATATCAACCTTGGATTAAACCTGAAGATATTGGCTTGTCTATTAGTGCCGTTTGCAGACTTGTGTAAACAATAGGCTGTACTGGAAAACCGAATAAACTGCATGTAAATAATTATAAAAGAAGAAACTCTTATGAACTATATTTTTCAAAAACGATATTGTTAAAAAAAAGGGGGGGGGAGGAGGAGGAGGGGGGAAGGATAAAATTGCTTATATTCAGTTTACTAACCTGCTGTTTAAAACTCTTTGATCACGTTGTTGTCAGAGTGACTCACCAGAAACACATGCTGTTAAAGGCAAAGTAGAATTGCTCACACTTTCTAAAATCAGAACTATGAAACCTTTGTGGCACAATAATATGTCTCCGGTTCAATAAAATGTCTTATTAATAAAAAGTGCCCGTAATGTGAAAACATTTGACATTTGAAAAGCCCGATGGATTAAGTCGTGAAAACACTACTTACGCGCCAAGAAAATTTTAAAATGAAACCCTGCATAGGGGTATAGCTTAGCAATCAGTAAGGAGACCTATAAATTGTAAAGTATATTGTCTCAACTAGTTTTTATATCTTTAAAAGCTATATATTTGTCTGTAGATGTGAAACGGACGAATGTCTAATGTAAATCAAATCATGCTCCAACAATAATAGAGAAAGTTAAACCGGAGAAAAAAGAAAGAAGATCTGTATCAATGCTTCAAGTACTTACAGATATCTTATCGAGCAATGTAAAAAATGACCGTGACGTCAAAGCCTTTCATTGTAGAAGAAGCTAGGTAAGTGAGAGCATGTTGTTTAAAAAACGCTACTTGCGCGCCAAAAGGGGAGGAGAAGCAAAAATGGGCGGAGCTCACCAGACAATGACGCAAGCTCATAGGTTTCAAAGAATTATACAGCGATCTGGTTACTAACCCTTTTTGAAATCTATGCCTTAAAAAACAAACTATAATGTGATAGATATTGATAATTAGTTTACTAACCTGCTATTTAAAACCTTTTGTTCACGTCGTTACCAAGGTAATACATCAATTGCACTCACTGTTGAAAAGCAAAACAGATTTGCTCACACTTTCCAAAATTTAAACTATAAGCCTTTTTGGTACACCAATGTATCTCTGGTTTTCAAAATTGTCTTTTGTGGCTTATTAGTAAGAAATGCTAGTAATATAAAATCATTTGACATATGAAAAGCCCGGTGCAATGAGTTGTGAGAACGCTGTCTGCACACAAAAAAGATGAAATGAAACCCCCCGTATGGGTTTAAGTTAGAGGTAAACTCGAAACTGTGAAGCTGATTGCCACAATTAATTTTATGTATCTGTAAAAACTATATGTTTGTCTGCCAATGTGAGACATTCGATTGTCTTATTTAATTCTAGACATGCTTTAACAAAAATAAAGAGAGGAAAACCACGGGGAGAAAGGGAAGCTCTGTCTCAATACTGCATATAAAAAGCCCGGTGAGATGAGTCGTGAGAACGCTGTCTGCACACAAAAAAGATGAAATGAAACCCCCCGTATGGGTTTAAGTTAGAGGAAAACTCGAAACTGTGAAGCTAATTGCCACAATTAATTTTATGTATCTGTAAAAACTATATGTTTGTCTGCCAATGTGAGACATTCGATTGTCTTATTTAATTCTAGACATGCTTTGACAAAAATAAAGAGAGGAAAACCACGGGGAGAAAGGGAAGCTCTATCTCAATACTGTAAATGCTTACAAATGCCTTATCGAACAAAATCAAGATTAGACCATGGTGTCAAAGCTCTTCGAGGCAGAAGAAGCTTAGTAAATAAAAGCATGTTGTCTAAAAACATTGTTCCTGAGCGGTCCTCCAGTTTAGTCCTCCACATCCGGGTAGTGCACCTCCTCCCGCAGCCAGGAGACTGGACCAATCAAAACTCTGCCATGTATGATGTATGCAGTCGGAGCTCCCATCAGCCCCCAGTGTGTCCAGTCTCCTTGCAGCTGGAGGACGTGTGTGCCTGGTACAGGCTCACTTAGGATCTTTTTTGGGAGCAACACTGGGGTTTTCAGTCAGAGGGTTTTGCTTTGTTTCCTGTTTTCCCTTTTATTTTTTAGATAGCGGTCCCTTTAATTTAATGTGATTCAGTTTAATTTACTTTACTTTTCTGTTACAGCCCACTAGGGGGCAGGCCGGTACTAGGAGACCAGAACTGCAGAGCACCTCTACCTTCACTCCGGAGGCTTTAGCAGTTTGTCAGGCTGCATCTTTCCCCTGGACTGCACGGGGAACAGAGCTGCCTTGGGCCAGGTCTCCCTTCTCTTTCCAGCCTGTTGGTGAGTCCGCGGGTGCCTTCCCGCTCCCGATTTTAACAGGGAGAGCCCGGTTACAGCAGAGCTCCTTCTCCTTCGCGGGTTGTTAGTCGGCGCGGATCGCGAGTTTTTAGACTTATTTCTTTAATTTAATTCAGTTTAGTTAATTATTTAGTCGGTTCTTTATTTTCCTGCGCTCTCTTACCCGTTCTTCTCCTCCGGGGATTTTCGCACCTTTTTTCTTGTACCGGGAGAGACTGCCGGCGGCCATTTTGGGTTTTACTTTGCTGTTTCTCGGGGGCAAATTTAGCAGTGCACGGCTCCCCCTTGCGATTTTTCGGGGTTTTAACGTGGCGAATTTGCTAATCTACATCTCTGCTTCCTAGCCAGATACTTTTTAAGCGCAAAAAAAAAAAAAAAAAAAAAGTCTCACACGGGAGGTTGTTTTTTCTTTGACCTATCCTTGTGGGTGCATTAGGGCGGAATTTGCTGTCTCCAGCTACTCCTACGCTCAGATGGCCGCTAAACCGCAGTGCATGATCTGCGGATCGCGCAAGGGTGCGGTAGCTGACTCTGGACTCTGTCGGAACTGTACCTCTGTTCCCGTGGTCCTAGAGCATCAGGCGGAGTTGAAAGACATTCCTGACACTGTCGGATCCCCGGTTTTGCCGGAGGAGGAGCCCACGCCTGGGCCACTGCCCTCTGTGTCACAACCCCTGGCTAAAGGGTTAGCTGGTGGTTCTTCCCTGGAGTCGGCGGACTGCCCTTCCGGGGGCTTTTCCCCGGAGTTTGTTCTGCTTATGCACCAGGCATTCCGCTTAAGCCGGTCGGGCAAGCTTCCGGGGTCCTTGGCTGTTTCGTCCCCCCCCGGCTTGGCAGCGGAGTCCCGCATTGCTTCTCAGCCTCAGGCGAAGCGCCTTCGGACTAAGGACCAGGAACCGGAGCCGGAAGATCTGAGTTGGCAGGAGTTGGAGGCAGATCTGGAACTGGAGGCTGATCCTGAGGAGTTGGAGGATGGTGAAATTCCGGAGCCGGAGGATCAGGCCCGAATTATTCGGGTGTTTCGTAGGGAGCAGCTGGTTCCTCTGATCACGGAGGCCCTCCAGACCCTGAATCTAGCGGTAGCTCGGCCTCTGGAGGAGGAAGGCTTGGAGGATCCCCTCATTCAAGCCGTGCGAGATTCTCAGGTAGTATTCCCAGTACACCGTGTGGTTGAGCAAATGATTCAGACGGAGTGGGATCAGCCTGACTCCGGGCTGAAGGGGATACGGACTATGAACCGGCTGTATCCCTTAGCCGACAAGGATAAGTTTAAATCGCCACATGTCGATGCAGCGGTTTCGGCAGTGACAAAAAAGACCACCATTCCAGTTGCGGGCAGTGCTGCCCTGAAAGATGCGCAAGACAAGAAGGTGGATAACTTGTTGAAACAAGCCTTTGATACCAATGCTTTATCCTTGCAGGCTTCTATCTGCGGCGCGTGGGTCGTCAGAGCCTGTTTGCGCTGGGCTCAGCAGCTGCGGTCGCTGGTCGGCTTGGACCCCCAGGGTTTGGTGCAGCTGACACGTCTGGAATCTGGGTCAGCGTACCTAGCCGATGTGCATTATGATCTCATCAGGACTTTGGCGAATAGCATGGCTTCGTTGGTGGCGGCTCGCAGATCTATTTGGTTGAGGAACTGGGCGGCAGACGGCTCTTCCAAATCCCGCCTCAGTAAACTTCCTTTTAAGGGCAAATTATTGTTTGGTGAAGCCCTTGATAAGTTGGTTAAGGACCTCGGTGAGTCTAAGGGTGGTAGGCTACCGGAGGATAAGCCGAAGCTCAGTAGGCCCGCTCCGTCCACGCGAGGTCACTTTCAGGACTTTCGCAGATTTCGTTCTTCCCGCCTCTGGTCTTCCAAACGCGGCCGTTTTGGTTCCAGATCCCAAGGATTTCGTGGGTTTCGTGGAGCGGGCCGAGGCTTCTCGGGTGCTTCCGCATCCGCCGTTTCTTCCTTTAGTCGCAAGCCACAATGAAGCGAGGCGGGCTCCGGAGGGACTTCTTATCATTGGGGGTCGCTTGCGCGATTTCCTTCCCTCTTGGGCCCAAATTACATTCGATCAGTGGGTGCTGGAGATCGTGGGAGAAGGCTACGCGCTCGAGTTTGCTCGACCGCTCCCCGATTCCTTTGTTCTCTCCCCCAGCAAGGGCGAGCAGAAGCTGGAGGCGATCCGATTGACGTTACGCCGCCTGTTAGCCTTGGGAGCCGTCATTCCCGTCCCGCCTGCCGAGCGCGGCGCAGGTCACTACTCCATTTATTTTGTGGTGCCAAAGAAAGACAAGACGCTTCGCCCCATTCTAGATCTCAAGGGGGTGAACCGTGTTCTCAGAGTTCCTCATTTCCGTATGGAAACCTTACGGTCCGTCATTGTGGCGGTACGTCGCGGAGAGTTTCTCACGTCCCTCGACCTCACGGAGGCCTACCTGCACATTCCTATTCGACCGTCTCATCAGAAGTTCCTTCGCTTTGCGTTTCCGTGGGGCCACTTTCAGTTTCAAGCCCTGCCCTTTGGGCTGGCTACCGCGCCTCGCACCTTCACGAAGGTTATGGTGGTTGTTGCGGCGGCCCTGCGGCGAGAGGGCATCTTGGTTCACCCGTACCTCGACGATTGGTTGATTCGCGCGAAATCCAAAGACGAGAGTGTGCAAGTCACGCACAGAGTGGTTACTCTCCTGCAATCGCTTGGCTGGGTGGTCAACGACAAGAAGAGTCATTTGACTCCGACTCAGTCCCTAGAATATCTCGGGGTTCACTTCGACACAGCACGGGGGTTGGTGTGCTTGCCGGAGCGCCGGGTCCTAGCATTAAGGGGCCTGGTGCGCGCTTTCCTGGCGATGCCCGCTCTGTCCGCCTGGTGGTACCTTCGGCTCCTGGGCACTATGGCGGTGACCCTGGAAGTGGTGCCATGGTCGCGTTTTCACATGCGACCACTCCAGAGCGCCCTGTTGCGGCGCTGGTCCAACCAGTTCGACTCGTTGAACAGGAGATTGCCCTGCCCGAGGGCGGTGCGTCGCTCGCTCCGGTGGTGGCTGTGCTCGGAGAACCTGCTGAAGGGGCTCCCGTTGGAGACGCCCCTGTGGGTTCCGTTCATCACGGATGCCAGTCTGTCAGGCTGGGGAGCCCATTGCGAGGGCCGCTTTGCTCAGGGGACGTGGTCTCCCCTCGAAGCCTCTTGGTCGATCAACCGGCTCGAACTGCGAGCAGTGCGACTAGCGCTGCTTGCCCTCGAAAAAGTGATAGCGGGGCGACCGGTGCGGATTCTCTCGGACAACTCGGCGACGGTGGCCTACATCAACCGCCAGGGAGGCACTGGAAGTGTGGCTCTCGAGGCCGAAGCGGCGGCTCTGTTCAATTGGGTTCAGTCCCGGC
Organism: Ichthyophis bannanicus; assembly: GCA_033557465.1. NCBI lineage: Eukaryota > Metazoa > Chordata > Amphibia > Gymnophiona > Ichthyophiidae > Ichthyophis > Ichthyophis bannanicus. The sequence continues at coordinate 1,001,837,162 of CM066031.1, read as the reverse complement.
TACCGGCCATCTCGGCGGCGCATATCGCAGGACGGGACAACGTGACAGCGGATTTTCTAAGCAGGGTGCGGGTAGATCCTGGGGAATGGGAACTGAACCCGCAGATTTACTCCCAAATAGTTCGTCGCTGGGGGCCGCCCGTCATGGACCTCATGGCGACGTTTCAGTCGGCGAAAACAGGCCGCTTTTTCAGCAGACGCAGGGAGCGCATGTCGGAGGGGATCGATGCCCTTCTGCAGCCGTGGCTAGAGGACGGTCTCCTTTATGTCTTTCCTCCTTGGGCGCTAATCGGCCGCGTCGTTCAGCGCATCGAGGCTCACAGGGGACGAGTGTTACTGATTGCTCCGGATTGGCCACGCAGACCGTGGTTCGCGGACTTGGTGCGGTTGCGCGACGGGGTTCCTTGGCATCTGCCACCGGTACCGGATCTTCTGCTTCAGGGTCCTCTTCGAATGCCCCAAGTGGATCGGTTCTCGCTTACGGTTTGGCCATTGAAAGGGCTCGGCTGAGAAAGTGGGGTTATTCCCCTGCTGTAGTTTCCACTCTCCTTCAGGCACGAAAGACTTCCACCTCTCTCGCATATGTTCGGGTGTGGAGGATTTTTGAAGACTGGTGTTCCCGGCGTGGGGTCCGGGCGGCTACAGCATCCGTGCCCGTGGTACTCAGTTTTCTACAGGATGGGTTCGATAAGGGACTGGCGGCCAGTTCTCTCAAAGTGCAGCTGGCAGCTATCGCTTGTTACAGAGGCACAGTGCTGGGTGTTAGCCTAGGGTCTCACCCCGACGTACTACGTTTTATCAAGGCCGTCTTTCGATTGCGACCTTCGCGTCGGGTGTCTATTCCGTCCTGGGATTTGAACTTGGTGTTGCGAGCACTAGTTCGCGAACCTTTTGAGCCTCTCCGAAGGGCGTCTCTTAAGGATCTGACCCTGAAGACCGTTTTTCTAGTGGCCATCTGCTCGGCGAGGCGTATTTCAGAATTTCTAGCGCTATCGTGCAGGGAAACCTTTCTTATCCATCTCTAGGGATCGTGTAGTGCTTCGTCCGGTTCCTTCCTTTTTGCCCAAAGTGGTATCGCCTATTCACTTAAATCAGGCGGTATTTCTGCCGGTTCTGCGGGCTGGTCCGGAGAGCGCTGCTAGCAGTGGGATTCATTGTTTGGATGTCCGGCGAGTGCTTCGTCGTTACTTGAAAGTGTCTGAATCTTTTCGGAAAACTGACCGCCTCTTCGTGCTCTTTGGAGGGGCACGACGTGGTGAGGCGGCTGCTAAGACTTCTATTTCTCGGTGGATTAAAGAGGCGATTGCTTCGGCGTATCTTCTGCAGCATCAGCCGGTCCCGGCGGGTATTCGCGCCCACTCGACCAGGGCTCAAGCGACCTCTTGGGCGGAACATAGTCTGGTTCCTTCTGCGGAGATCTGTAAAGCAGCTACGTGGTCCACGCTGCATGCCTTCAGTAAGCATTACCGCTTGGATGTGCTTGCCGCTCAGGATTCTCGTTTTGGTTCTTCAGTGCTGTGCGCCGGATGGCAAGGTCCATCCCGGATGTGGAGGACTAAACTGGAGGACCGCTCAGGAAATGGAAATTACACATACCTGGTAATTGTAGTTCCTGGAGGGTCCAGTTTAGTCCTCCTTCCCTCCCATATTTCAGAATCGTGTTGCGGCGCGTTTTTTCATGCGGCGGTCGGTGCGCTCTTCTGGCGGGCGCCCTTCTCTCCTTTTCCACTTTTGCCTGAACTCAACTGCCTTTTTTTTCCGGAGTGAGGGTAGAATCGCTGGGTACGTTCTGGCTTCCTCGTTTGGGGAGGGAGCCGGTGTATTCAGTTCGTGCTAGGGGGGGTCTAGTTGGTTTTCAATGTATATTTTTTGTTTCATAGTCTCAGGTGTTGCTTCTTTGAGTCTACTTTGTTACTAGTTTACTGGGGGCTGATGGGAGCTCCGACTGCATACATCATACATGGCAGAGTTTTGATTGGTCCAGTCTCCTGGTTGCGGGAGGAGGTGCACTACCCGGATGTGGAGGACTAAACTGGACCCTCCAGGAACTACAATTACCAGGTATGTGTAATTTCCATTTATCGCACCAAAAGGGAGGGAGAGGCAATAAATTGGGTGGAACTAGACATTCAATAGTGCAGACCCATAGGTTTAAAAGGATTCTACAACGATCTGATTATTGGCTCTTCTTGGTATCAGTAGTACACGATTCCGGTGGAAGGAGGGGCAGCTTTGAAAGATTTACAGGACCACAAGTTGGAGTTGTTCCTGAAGCAAGCTTTTGACATGAGTGCCCTGACCCAGAGGCCTCGAATTACAGGGCTTACGTGACCATAGCGTCAATACCCTGGCTCCAAGAGTTAGCCCCAGTGGAGAGAGACACTCTGCAGGAGCAGCCAGAAATGGCTAAGCTGGAGTCTTTCAGCTTACCTAACAGATGCCTTTTATGGCCTGGTATCAGCCTCCTCCAATACTATGGCTTCCATCATAGCAGCATGTACAGTATTGGCCAAAGGTTTAGCATAGGTAGGAAATATCACTGAACTGGCATAATTTTGAAAGGAAAACTCAAGTTTTTACGTAGTTTATTTACTTATTTTTCTCCAGACACTAGAATATAGTGTAGAAAACAATAATCTTTTGGAGGTGGGCTATTTATAGTTTGTTTTTGTTTACATAATCGTACGGTTTAGTGGATACAGTAAATTTTGCTGATTTTTCGCCATTTTACTACATACCAGCTCTGTGAAGTTACAACTCAATGCGACTCAATTACAGCTTATTTTGGCATTTACTTCAACAGGTAAGAGTTGTAGATCAATTTTTTGTATCTGCTGATCCCAGCTGATCTCTGTTTTATGTGTTTCTACCCCCATATTTCAAATCTGTGTGGGGTTTGAGGATTAGGGCTGGGTAAGAACAAATGGGTTTGGTAAGTTGGTGACTACAAGTAGAATTTTCCACCTCGGTGAGATAAAATAAAAGTAAAGAGCATAAATGAAGGAAACACATGTTGATAGCATTTTTGGAAGGTTTATTTTATTTCCTCAGGCCAAAAATTGGTCAATGGAACCTTAAAACCTTATTATACTATGGTTCATACATTGTTCTTTCCCTGCAAAAATACACAAAATAATTCTGTTAAAGATGGGAAAAGCATGTTAATTGTCACCAAAGAAGAGAGGCATTGCCCTGGCCTTTATCAAGGAAGGCATCTCACAGACAGAGGTTGCAAAGAAACTTGGTGTTTCACAGTCCGTAATTTCACGTACAAAGAAGCGTGCAGAAGAAACTGAATCTCTGAGTTCCAGAAAAAGATCTGGACGTCCACGAGTTACTGCTCCCATTAACTGACCATAAGATCCATATTTTGGTCAGAAAAAATCCATTTATTTCATCTGCTAAAGTGAAACAAAGCCTGCCACCCCTGTGCTCTGACATCAGCACGAGAACAATTCGTCGACGCCTGAAGGATGATTTTAATCTCCCAGCTCGAAAACTAGTCAAGAAGCCATTGTTGACCGCATTTCAGATGAAAAGGCGGTACAACTTTGCTAAAAATATGTCAACTGGACCAAAGAACAATGGGAAAAAGTCCTGTTCAGTGATGAGACAACAATAATACAGTTTGACTGCCCAAGGGTCCTCCTTCGTCATCCATCCAACCAACGAAACAATCCTTTGTATATGCTACCAACTGTGAAACACAGTCCAAAACTGATGGTATGGGGTTGTTTTGGCAGCAGGGGTCGTGGGGGTTTGTGTTTTTTGCCACAAATTACCACCATGAATGCTGATGCCTATATTGGATTGCTGGAGTTGAAGCTGTCACAGTTCCTGGCCATTGGTTCTTATGAAGTGTTCCAGCAAGATGGAGCTCCATGTCACACTGCAAAAAAAGTCACAAAATGGTTTGAGGACAACAACATTACTGTTCTGGAGTGGCCTGGACAGTCACCTGATTTGAATCCCATTGAAAACGTGTGGAGGATCGTGAAGCTGAAAATTGCAGAAAAATGCCGAAAAAGTCTCGATCATCTTCAAGACATTATTAAGACTGTATGGTGCAGAGAAATTACAAATGAACTATGTCTAAATCTTGTTCACAGCATGCCTACTCATTTGCAAGCAGTTATAAATTCAAAGGGTGCTCCTACCAAGTATTAAAAAACATGAAACTGCATATTTTGTATTGCTTCTATGTCTATGCTAAACTTTTGGCCAATACTATAGATTCCTTTGGCTCTGTGACTGGTCGGCAGATGTCTCCTCCAGGACCTAGCTTAGTAGGTTGCCCTTTAAGGGTAAATTGCTCTTTGGGGAGGCATTGGATAAACTGTCAAGGACCTAGGGGAAAACAAAGGAGCCCGCCTGCTGGAAGATAAGTCCAAAGGACCCAAGCAAGGTAGTACGATCTGGGATCAACCCAGGGATGGCAAACATGGCCTCCATCCTGAAGTGAGGGACTCGCAAGGACTGGTTGACGTGTTTGAGGTCCAAGATGGCCCGGAAAGATCCTTCCTTCTTGGGGATCATGGAATACATAGAGTAGTGACCGTGCGGCTCAGTTTACACCTTATCAGCATGACCATTTCCCTCAGAGAGTATAGTCCTTTTGGGGTTACCGGGGAGTCAACAAGGGTTACTACTCCACTCTGGTGGCTCCCTCTAAGAAAGCCCAATGAAGCTAGGAGGGCCCAGGTGGAGGTGCCTCTTGTGGGGGGTCGGTTACAGCTCTTTTACTCTGCCTGGGCTAGTATCACCACCGATCAGTGGGTGTTGGAGATCATTCGGGAGGGGTAAGTGCTGGAGTTTGCACATCCTCTCGCCGAGGCCTTTGTGCAGTCCCCGTGTCGAGCCCCATTGAAAAGACAAGCCATACAGGGCATGCTGCAGCGCCTGCTGGATCTTGAGGGTGGTAGTGCCGGTCCCGCCAGACCAATATAGACACAATCTCTACTCTATGTATTCCATGATCCTTATGAAGGAAGGATCTTTTCAGGCCATCTTGGACCTCAAACACGTCAACCAGTCCCTCACTTCAGGATGGAGACCATGTTATCCGTCATACTGTCAGTAAGGCAGGGTGAATACTTGATGGCGCTGGGCGGCACCGAAGCATACCTCAAATCCCAGTATGGCCGGAGCATCAGCAGTTCTTACGGTTTGCTGTGCCCATAGGTCATTTCCAGTTCAGAGCATTTATTTATTTACATTCTCTTATATTCCATGCTATTCTGCATCAGTGCGGTTTACATTGAACAAACTGAATTACATTAAACAGGGCATTATAACTTGGAGATAACTATTTTTTTACAGGGAACATGGGGACATTGCCCTTTGGGCTGGTCACTGCCCCACGAACCTTCACCAAGGCGATGGTGGTAGTGGCGGTGGCCCTGCGACAGGGAGTACATTCTGGTGTACCCTTACCTGGACAATTGGCTTATCAAAGCAAAGTCTGAGGTCAAGAGTTTGCCCATGACATAGAAGGTGCTTCAGTTGTTGCAAGGTCTGGGCTGGGTGGTCAGTCTTTCCACGAGTCACCTACAGCCAGATCAGAACTTAGTCTACTTGGGAGTGCAGTTCAGTACCTCTGCAGGTCGAGTCTACCTGCCAGTTGAGAGAGCACAGAAACTTCAGTGTCAGGTGTGCAGATTCTTAGACATGAGGGCGCTGTCGGCATGGTACTACCTGCAAGTCTTAGGATCCATGGAGTTGGCCTTGGATTTGGTACCGTAGGCGCAAGCGACTGAAAGGCTTCTGCAGCAGGCCCTGCTTTCTAGATGGGTGCCACAGCACCACCCGTTCTGCCAAAGGCTGGTGTGTCCACTCGAGGTGAGAGTGCAGCTCACCTGGTGGTTGCAGATGAAACACCTGGTGGTGGCGATGCTGTTGGAACCACTATATTAGGTGGTGCTGATGACCGATGCCAGCCTCACGGGGTAAGGAGCACATTGCGAGTCCCAGGTCACGCAAGGTGTGTGGTCACTGGAAGAGAGAATGTAGACCATCAATCGCCTGCTGATGCGGCAGTGTTCCTGACTCTTCAGATCTTCCAGGCACACCTAGTGCAGAGGGCTGTGAGCATGTGCTCTAACAACGTGACTGTGGTTGCTTACACCAATCGCCAGGTCGGCATGGGCAATGCCGTGCTGGCAGAAGAAATTCAGTTGCTCTTACGGTGGATGGAAGCAAATCTGATGGTGCTGTCTGCGGCACACATGGCCGGCAAAGACAGTGTTAGGCAGATTTACTCAGTCAGCACCGGTTGGACCCAGGCGAATGGGAGCTGAATGCGGCACTGAGTCATGAGATCACAGTGCGATGGGGCACTCCTGTGATGGATTTGGTGATGCTAGCCAACATCGATGAGCCGTTTTTTCAGCAGACTCAAGAAACACATGTCTGAGGGACTGGATGTGCTGACGCAAAGGTGGCTCAACAGAGAGCTGCTGCATGTGTTCCCTCCCTGGGCACTAATTGGACGGTTGCTACAGCGGATAGAGGCTCACAAGGACAGAGTAATCCTGATTGTGCCGGATTGGTGTGCGAATCTCATCCGGCTGTTGATAACTCTGCTGTAGCAGCTCCCGAACAGGATCAACTTGATTGTGCAGGGTCCATTTCTCATGCTTCAGGTGGACCAATTCGCTTACAGCCTGGCTCTTGAGCAGGTGAGGTTGAGACGCAGGAGCTACTCTTTCGTGATAGTGTTGACCCTGTTGAAAGCTAGAAGACTGTCTACCTCCCTAGCTTATGTGCGGATTTGGTGTGTTTTTGAGGGTTAGTGGGCCAATAAGGGGCTGCGAACCTTTTCAACTTCCTTTCCAGAGATCCTGGTCTTTTTATAGGTGGGGCTGGAAAAGGGTCTGGCCTGGAATTCCCTGCAAGTTCAAGTGGCTGCCCTGTCCTGTTACAGGGGGCAGGTGTTGAGGGGTGCCTTGTTGGTGCATCCGAATGTCTCATGCTTCTTTAGTGTGGCGAAACAGGTTTGGCCGCCGGTACGGGCTGTAGTTCCACTTTGAAATCTGAATCTGGTTCTTTCGGCCTTGTTGGAGGCCCCCTTTGAACCTTTGGCTAGGGTCTCGCTTAGGGATCTCACGTTAAAGGGAGTCTTTTTTTTTTTTTTTTTTTGTGGCTATCTGCTGGGCACAACGTATTTTGGAGCTTCACGCTCTGTCGTGCAGGGAACCCTTCCAGGTCATTACCAAGGAAAAGGTTGTGCTGCAACCGTTTCCTTCCTTTCTGCTGAAAGTAGTGATTCCCTTCCGGTTTTTCCACAGTTGGGGTCCTTTGAAGTAGATAGGCAATTGCACCTGCTGGACGTGTGCAGGGCATTGCGCAGGTTTGTGAAGCATACGGGGTCTTTTCCGGAGGACGGACAGACTGTCTTGTTTGGGAGCGCACAGAAGGGAGTTGCCCGCTGGGTGAAAGAAACAATTGCCTCGACTTACATGGTGAAGGGCAAGGTGTCCCAGTGGGCTTCCATGTGCATTCCACCTGGGTCCAGGCTTTCTCCTGGGCAGAACATAGGTTGGTGCCGCCGGTGGATATTTGTAAGGAGGCCACCTGGTCATTCCTTTACATGGCATTATCGGCTGGATGTGCAGGTGAAACAGGATGCCGGTTTTGGAGTTGTGCTTTAGGCTGGATTCGCTGGTCCCTCCCATCCTTGAGTACTGCTCTGGTACATCCCACTCGTACTGGACTGGACTGGAGGGATGATGAGAAAGGTGAAATTTAGTTCTTACCTGCTAATTGTCTTTCCTTGAGTCCCTCCAATCCAAGTCCAGGACCCTCCCTTTGAAGACAGATTATTTCATTTGACAGGCGTAACAGAAGAGGCGTGTCCGACTGGTAGGAGAAGAGCTGCGATTTAGAAGATGAAGAAAGGGGGCGTCATTGCAGGCATGATTCTGTCCTTACTGGTCTCTTTCAGCTGTACATAGTTAAGGGGTATTGGTTTGCGACTTGCATTATGAGGTTAATCTGAAATACCTTGGTTGGTTCAGTGCTGTTTGGCAGTCTGCTTTGTTAATAGGATACTGGTTTCCTGGAGCTGAAGGGGGAGCTCTTAGTCACTGACATCAGAAATCTGACATGCTCAGTTCCTTGCTGCTGGAGGGGGGAGATAACACACTCGCACTGGACTGGACTGGACTGGAGGGTCTTGAAAGACAATGATCAGGTAAGAACTACTTTCGCCATTTGCCAGACAATTTACTTTACAGAGTATGGTTCAGAATTGAGCTTTCCTTGCTTACTCATAAAATTGCTATGGGAGATGGAAGCTTTTCATGCATGCATTGAATATTTCCTTATTATCTTGCTAGACCGGTCCAAATGAGTGGATTATGCTCCCTTGCCAGCAAATGAAGGCAAACTTGAGCATCTTTCAATGATGTCATCAGAGGGTATAGCCACTGGTGCTGCCCTGAGAGAAGCCAGTAATTGTATGTCTCCAGCAGGTGGCAAGGTGTGTGGACTGGTGCAGCAGTACAGATAGGCCTGACTTCTTGCACATGCTACGGTGCAGTGATTACTGAGATAGAGTCCTGAAGGGTCCGGTGATGCTCGGTGCACCATTGACTCCTTCAGCTGATTGCTGCCTTTTACCAGTGCTGTTTCCCATGGGTTACTAGCACTCGGTGAACTGAAGCAGGAGGACCCACAGAGATCCTGAGAGGGGCCAGTAAGTTGGGCCCAAGCCCTCCTTACATCTTGATATTTCTTATCTGCATGCAAGTATTTTTTTTTCTTTAATTTTTTCTACATTTAAAATTTTGTCCATTGGTTAACATTGGGCTTTATTTGGCAAAGTAGATTAAAAAAAAACAAAGCCTTCTCATGCAGCAGGGCCTCCCCGACCTGTGTAGGCATTTGGGGACGCCCAGATTTGGTTTCCTCGATTGGCCTTTGCCATGGTGGTTAAGTGCCATCAAGTCAGTGTCGACTTATGGCGACCCTCTGTATAGTTGACCTAAACTGTGTTCTGTCTTCAGTCAGGTGACTCATTGTTGACAGACTGGCACCCATAGCTGCTGCTATTGTATCGATCTATCTCATTGCTGGTCTCCCTCTTTTATGTTGACCTTCAACCTTGCAAAGCATGATATCTTTCTCTAACAATCTCTCTCTTCACATGATGTGCCCAAAGTATGAAAGTTGAATTCTTGTCATCTGAACTTCTAAAGAAAGCTTAGGTTTGTTCTCTTGTACTGACTAGTTTGTTCTTCGAGTAGTCCATAGTATACACAGTATTTGTTTCCAGCATCATAATTCAAAGGCATCAATTTTCTTCCTGTCTATCTTTTTCATTGTCCAACTTTCGTGTCCATATGATGTAATTGAAAATACCATGGCTTGGATAAGTCAAATCTTTGTATGGAGAGAGAGACATCTTTGTGTGCCTTGTTTTCGCAGTGATTTTTTTCATAACTTGTACTGCTTTATTTCAGTGGGCTTTTTTGTGGTTTTTCACAATCTTTTTCTTTGTGTTTTTTTCCTTGTATCTGGTGGAACTGGGCAAGTATGCCACATGTCCGCTTTTGTTCCTTGTGTGGCCTGCACAGGATCAGCTCTGTGGTGGGTTCCTTTTGTCCCCATTTTGCTGAGAATGCAAGGGACCAAAAGTTTTGGTATTATCGGTACTCCATTCTGATTCTGGGGACGCCTCTCTTCTCTATGCCTGCCTCATCTGCAGAGCAAGGCAACAGTTGTGGAGGACACTGCTGGTGCCTTGCTGAGGGGGCCTTGGGCTCAGGCCAAAGCCAGTGTGCTTTAGTGGGCCCCTTGGGGCCACAGGGGATTCTGTCTATTGGCTTTGAGGAGCACCTGCTGAAACAGCCCTTGGGCTGTTTTAAGTCTTTTTCAGCTGCTTGGCAACTCCTTGCAGGGGCCAGGGGCTCTTACCTCCCCTATGGGGAAATTCGGACCCTCTGCCATGCCTGCTCAGGGGGCTAGGTAGACATTCACCTAGGTTGGCTGGGACACTGATGGAGATTGTTCTGCATCTGAAGGTGAGTCTGAGGAGAAAGGGAAAATTCCCTTTATGGAGGATGAGGACCCTCTGTTATCCACCTTTTTCACTGAGAGGATCTCCTGGTGTTGATTCAGGACATTATGGTGGCCTTGAGAATTGATGAGCCTACATCCTCTTCTTTAAGGTGGATTCATCCTGGAAGTTTTCGGCCATCCTTTTGGGTTTTTCTCTTTACCAGAGCTCATGGAGCAACTCTTGGTATCTCAGTGGGAGAATTCGGAGTGGTCCTCAAAGGACCAAAGGCTCTAACTTGACTATAACCCCTGCCTTAAGGCAGACTCCCTTGGGTGGGTGCCCTTGTCATGGAGATCACTAATCACAATTATCCTTGTGGAAGGGCATGCTGCACTCCAAGGAGGCTCCCAATAGGAGGATAGAGACTCTCCTAAAGAATGCCTTTATAGCCTCGGCCTTGGATTCCCAAGTGGCCCTTATGCAGGCTTAGTAGCCAAAATGCTTTTGTGCTGGGTTCAGCAACTGTCGGATAACCCTGAGACTGCCAGACTAGAGTCAGGAGCCGTGTCTGTGGCCTATATATCATGATTAGAGTTTCCTCCAAGTCCATGGTAGCAGTAATCATGGCTAGGCGGTGGTCCTGGCTTTGCGACTGGGGAGTGGATGCAGCCTCCAAGTTGTTTCTCAGTAAGCTCCCTTTTAGGGGCAAGTAGCTCTTTGTGGAGAATCTCAAAAAGTTGTGAAGGACCTGGGTGACTCCTGCCCACAGAAGCTGCTGGAAGATAGGCCCAGAGGTACTTGCTCAGCCTCTCGGATAACTTCTCATGGAGATTGGAGGCATCCAAAAGCTTGGTTTGACCTATTCCCCTTATGGATCTAGGCTGAAGAAAAGCCAGCCCTTTCAGGGCTCCCAGTGGTAGTCTCAACAGCTGCTACTGGAGCCAGGAAGCTCTCAAAATGAGATCTAGTGGGTCGATTATGAGCTACAGCCAGTAAGAGGGGGTGACTCTGGCAGTTTCTCTTGGAATGGACCCAGATCACATCAAACAAATGGGTTCTGGAAGTCTTAAGTTGGGTATGCACTGGAATTTGCAGAGCCTCTAGTTGATGTCTTTGTAGATTCTCCCTGTGCTTCCCTGCTTTAGAGGACAGTGGTTACCAAAACCTTACAGTGCCTCCTGCTGTTTCAGACTATTTTATCTGTGCATTCTGCAGAACAAGGTCAGGGCTGATACTCCATTTACTTTGTGATGCCCAAAAAGGGGAGTTCTTTTGGCCTTTCTGGACCTGAAATCAGTCACTGCTAGGCTAAGGGGCCCCCATTTTTGCATGGAGACAATTTGGTTGGTCATCATATCCATTCAGCCAGGAGGATTCCTTACCTCCCTAGATCTAGCCAAGGCTTACTTTTATATTCCCATCAGGAAGCATCATCGGTGATTCCTATGCTTCTGCATCCTAGTTCCGGGCTCTGCCTTTTTGGCTTAGCCATGGCTGCCTGAGCTTTCTTGAAAGTGATGGTGTTAGTGGTGAGAATTCCTGCACAAGCTGGGGTTCTGGCTTCACCCTTAGCCGGATGACTGATCTAGGGGGGCCTCCTGGCTGATCAGTCGGCTGGAGGCCAGAGCAATTCAGCTGATGCTAGAGAGGTTTCAAACCTTACTAGCAGGAAAAGTGGTCTGTATGTTCTTGGGCAAAGCCACAGTCGTGGCAAATGTCAACAAACAAGGAAGGATTTGAAATACCGGGGTGGCACTCAAGAGGGATGGCCTGTGCAGTTGGATGGAATGGCACCTAGTAGCTCTGTCAGCAGCCCATATAATGGGTGTTGACAATGTTCATGCTGACTTCCTAAGTCGAAACACTGTAGATCTCAGGGAATGGGAATTAATCCCTCACATCTTCACCCTCAGTGCAAAGGTGAGGCCTCCTGGTATTCAGTCTGATGGCCACTGGGACATTGCCAAGTGAGCAACTTCTTCAGTCACCAAAGGGTCCTGTAAATGACAGGCTTGGATGCCCTCCTCCAAGAATGGCCCCGGATGGGGATTTTCTGTCTTCTCTCTCTGGCCCTTGGTGAGTTGCCTTCTATGCAGGATTTAGACTTATCCAGGCTTTAGTGATCCTGGTAGCCTTTGCTATAGGTTGGGAAGTCCTTCTGCCTTTACATTGCAGCACCTGATAAAGATTTAACTGCAGTGAGAGACAAATACTAGTTTCAATTGTTTGTCTGATGGTTGAATGTTACGTTTTGCTAATAGTTGTTGAGTTTTCAGTCTTGTTTACTATTTGGGAAGCGTCTTACTGGCTCCTTTCAGTGCTGCACCAGTGCTTATACCTTCTGACGACACCATTGAAAGATGTTCAAATCTGCCTCCACCTTCTGGCAAGTGAGCATAACCCATTCGTCTGGGCTGGCCTATCAGGATTCAAGGAAAGGAAATTATCAAATATGATTGAAATTTATCCTTGCCTGTGTGAGTTTTGACAAATGTAACATACAGAGTGGAGGAGTAGCCTAATGGTAGAACAACTGCCTAGTACCCAGAAGATCAAGGGTTTGATTCCCACTGGCACTCCTTTTGACCTTGGGCAATTCACTTTACCCTCCATTGCCTCGGAAGAAAAGGCTGGCAATCTACTTCCGGTGATACATTGCCAAGAAAACCCAGGGATAGCTGGGTTGCTATGAGTCACTATGATGGCACTAAAAAAACAAAACAAAATCATACAGTAGTGCATAACATTCTTATGTAGTTTAATATTAACCAATATTTAATATGAAGGCTTATCTAAGAAATATTTGTTTGCTGTAGGATTATTTATGTGCAGCATCTGATCATAAGGTCTGACAGCTTTGTATGACACAGCATGAGTTTTAAGGGATTTTCTTGGGGTAATAGAATGAAGATTTGGTGGTGAAAATGGAACTTGATCCTTCAGCATAGTTTAACGTATTTACTTGAATGCAATGCACACCTTTTCTGGCCAAAAAGAGGCTCTAAACTCAGGGTGCGCATTACATTCGAGGGCACCTTAGATTCGGAGGCAAACACTGCCTCTGCAACCTTTTCATCTCATGAATACAATCTAATTGTGGTGCCCTGATGTTTACCTGTTCACCGGACACTGTCCTGTGGAGCTGGAGTCTGAGAGAGAGCAAAGGCAGTGCCCGAGGAAACCCCTTCTGCAGCACCCGCCCCCTCTGACATCACTTCCTCGGGTACTGCAGAAGGAGTGTCCTAGAAGGAAATCAGGAGATGATGTGCCCTGCACTTCTGTTAGCGGTGCTTTCCCCTTTGCTCGTCCCCCAGAATTAGCACAGGGGAGTTTATGAGCTCCAGCTTCAGAAGAGTCCAAAGAAACAGGCCGGTGCTGTCACGGAAGTAGAAAAGAACACAGAGTTGAACACCGCCAGAAGCACAGAAGTTCTCGCCAAGAATCGGCACCATCTGCGTTTCAACTCTACGTTTCAGAGCAAGGGAGCAATGGCGGCATCTGTTCTACAGGTGACCAGCCGATAACCGGATAGCCAGTGGGGAACCTCAAAGAAGACAAAAAAGGCTTACTGCATAGCAGCACTGCTGCACAATGAAATCACCCACCTTTGCTCTTTCTCATACTCCAGCTCCACAGGACAGTGTCCGGTGAACAGGTAAACATCAGGGCACCACGATTAGATTGTATTCACGAGATGAAAAGGTTGCAGAGACATCTCAGAGCACACAAGGAGCTCAGATTTCTGTAGAATGCCGCTGCACAGGGGGATCGGGGATTGTGTTCGCAGACCGGAGGTTGGCTGGTTCGGAGTCCAAGTGACATTATGGAACATAACATAAGAACATAAGAAATGCCATACTGGGTCAGACCGAGGTCCATCAAGCCCAGTATCCTGTTTCCAACAGTGGCCAATCTAGGTCATACGTACCTAGCAGTTTCCCCAAAAGACACAGGTTCTGCAGTGCTTGTACTAGGCCAAGCATTGATATCCTGGGTCCTTTTTTAATAGTGGTTTATGGACCTTTCCTCCAGGAACTTGTCCAAACCTTTTTTAAACCCAGCTATACTAACAGCCCTTACTACATCCTCCGGTAACAGATTCCAGAGTTTGATTACACGTTGAGTGAAGAAATATTTTCTCCTATTTGTCTTAAATAGTTTACCCTGCAGCTTCATTACATGTCCCCTAGTCCTTCTATATTCTGATAGCGTAAACAATTGATCCACGTTTATCCGTTCCACTCCATTCATTAATTTATACACCTCTATCATATCTCCCCTCAGCCGTCTCTTTTCTAGGTTAAAGAGCCCTAACCTTTTTAGCCTCTCTTCATAGGAGTAGCCTTCCATCCCCTTCACCAATTTGGTGGCTCTTCTCTGTACTTTTTCTAATAACTCTATGTCCTTTTTAAGATACGGTGACCAGAATTGCACACAATATTCAAGGTGCGGTCGTACCATGGAGCGATACAGAGGCATTATAATATCCTTTGTTTTATTCTCCATCCCTTTCCTTATGATACCTAGCATTTTATTTGCTTTCTTGGCCGCCGCTGCACACTGGGCAGAGGGTTTTAACATGTTATCCACGATGACTCCTAAATCTTTTTCCTGGGTGGTGATTTCTAATGTGGAGCCTTGCATCGTGTAACTATAGTGTGGGTTGTTCTTTCCTAGGTGCATAACTTTGCACTTGTCCACATTAAATTTCATCTGCCATTTGGATGCCCAGTCTTCCAATTTATCCAGATCCTCCTGCAGTTTTCCACAATCCTCTTGGGTTTTAACAACTTTAAACAGTTTTGTGTCATCTGCAAATTTGATAACCTCACTAGTTATTCCCTTTTCCAGGTCATTTATGAATATGTCAAAAAGTAGCGGACCCAGTACAGATCCCTGGGGTACTCCACTATTCACCTTTTTCCATTGGGAATATTGGCCATTTAGCCCTACCCTCTGCTTTCTATCTTTTAACCAGTTCCCGATCCACAATAGTACACTGCCTCCTATCCCATGACTTTTTAGCTTCGCCAAAAGTCTCTGATGGGGGACCTTGTCAAAAGCTTTCTGAAAGTCCAGATACACTATATCAACCGACTCACCTTTGTCTACCTGTTTATGCACACCTTCAAAAAAACAGATCAGATTAGTAAGACAAGATCTTCCTTGTCTAAAGCCATGTTGGCTGTCTCCCATTAGGCCATGACTATCTACATGCTGTGTAATTTTGTTCTTTATGATGGTTTCTACCATTTTCCCTGGTACTGACGTCAGGCTCACCGGTCTGTAATTTCCCGGGTCACCCCTGGAACCCTTTTTAAAAATTGGTGTTATGTTGGCGACCCTCCAATCTTCAGGTATTACAGATGATTTAAATGAAAGTTCACAGATTACCAATAACAGGTCTGCAATCTCATATTTCAGTTCTTTCAACACTCTGGGATGTATAACATTCGGTCCAGGTGATTTGCTACTATTCAGTTTATCAAATAGTTGTAATATATCTTCTCGGTGTAGCGATATTTCTCTCAATTCCTCTGCAGTATCACCTTTAAATACCACTTCAGTCTTGGGTAACATCCCTACATCTTCCTCAGTAAAGACCGAAGCAAAGAATTCATTCAGTCTCTCTGCTATAGCCTTGTCTCCTCTTACTGCCCCTTTTACCCCTCTATCATCTAATGGTCCAATTGACTCTCTCACAGGCCTTTTGCTACGAATGTACTTGAAAAAGTCTTTATTTCGTGTTTTTGCTTCCGTAGCAAGTTTCTTCTCAAATTCCCGCTTTGCCTGCCTTATCAATGCTTTGCATTTAACTTGCCAGTGCTTGTGCTGTTTCCAGTTTTCATCATTTGACTCTTTTTTCCATTTCCTGAAGGTTGCTCTTTTGGCAGCAACAGCCTCTCTGACCTCACCTTTAAACCATGCTGGCAGTTTTTTGGACTTTCTTCCACTTTTCTTAATGCGTGGAATACAGCTGGTCTGGGCTTCGAGGATAGTATTTTTAAATAACACCCAAGCTTGCTGTAAGTCTTTAACCTTTGGAACAGCTCCTTTTAGTATTTTCCGAACTATATTCCTCATTCTATCATAGTCTCCCTTTTGAAAGTTAAAAGGTAGTACTGTGGATTCCTTTACTATCTGTCCTCCACTGATTAAATCAAACATGATCATACTATGATCACTATTGCCAAGTGGTCCCAACACCCTTATTTCTTGCACCAGATCTGGCGTTCCACTAAGGACTAGGTCCAGTATGGCTTCCCCTCTGGTCGGTTCATGAATCAGCTGCTCCAAGAAGCAGTCATTTATTTCATCTAGAAACTTTATCTCTTTAGCTTGTCCTGCTGTGACACTGTCCCAGTCGATACCGGGGTAATTGAAATCACCCATTATTACTACTCTGTTGTGGCTTTTGTTAGCTTCCTTGATTTCTTTGAGCATTTCATCATCCATTTGTTCATTCTGGCCAGGTGGTCGATAGTATACTCCCACTGCCATCACCTTCCCCTTCATAAATGGAATTTCAATCCATAGAGATTCTACAGCAAATTTTGTTCCCTGCAAAACTTTAATCCTTTCTGACTCAATGCCCTCTCTAACATAGAGCGCAACCCCTCCACCAATTTGTTCAGCTTTATCATTACGATATAGTTTGTATCCAGGTATCACAGTGTCCCACTGGTTATCCTCCTTCCACCATGTCTCTGAGAGTGCAATCATATCTAACCTCTCATTTAGTGCTATATATTCTAATTCTCCCATCTTATTGTTTAGACTTCTAGCATTGGCATACAAGCATTTTAGAGACTGTATTTTATTAATATTAATCTGGCTATTGGTAGGCATGGGTAATTGGGAATCCTTATGCTCTGTCTGCTCCTTACTCAAGGGCATTTGGGCTACTATACTCCCTTTTGGAACCTCACTGCTTTTGGTAGTATCCTTCAAGGATACCTTTGTCCGAACCATGCGCTCCTGGGTGACTGTCGGCTTTCCCCTATTTTCTAGTTTAAAAGCTTCTCTATCTCTTTTTTAAAGGTTAATGCCAGCAGTCTGGTCCCATCCTGATTAAGGTGAAGCCCATCCCTTCGGAAGAGCCCCCCCTTTCCCCAGAATGTTCCCCAGTTCCTAACAAATCCAAAACCCTCATCCTTGCACCATTGTCTCATCCACGCATTGAGACTCCGGAGCTCTGCCTGTCTTTTGGGTCCTGCACGTGGAACAGGAAGCATTTCGGAGAACGCTATCCTGGAAGTTCTGGATTTCAACTTCCTACCTAAAAGCTTAAATTTAGCCTCCAGAACTTCCCTACCACATTTTCCTATGTCATTGGTACCAACATGTACCAAGACAGCAGACTCCCCCCCAGCACTATCTATGATCCTATCTAGGCGGTGCGTGAGATCTGCTACCTTCGCACCAGGCAGGCATGTTACCAGGCGATCCTCACGTCCACCAGCCACCCAGCTATCTACCCAGCTGGAGAACCTGCTGGGTTTAGTGCACTGGAGCGGCTGCCACAGGGAAGGAGGGAGCGCACGGGGGTGAAGCAGCACTAAGGGGGGGGGGGTGCGCACTACAATCGCCAGCAAACATTTTTTGCAATTTCAAGCCTTTCACAATAGGGGTACGCATTAGAATCGATGGCGCATTAGACTCGAGTAAATACAGTATATAGTCTTCTGTTGTTACAATTGAAATAATGAGATTTTAGACCATATTTTATTTTTTTGTCTCCAGGTGGAATTCTGAAGCTGGGGTTTTCCTGAAATCAACAATATGTTTGGTGACCCAGATTTTGATATTGAGGAAGACAAACTGTGAGTAGACTCCTTCCGCTGAAGGGATTTGTCAATGAATTTGCACAATCTAGCTGATTCCAGCGTTAAGCTGACTTTCCCTCCCTTTCCCTTTTTTTGTTCCAGAGGAATTCCCACTGTTCCTGGGACTGTGACACTGAAGAAGGACACCCAGAATTTAATTGGGATTAGTATCGGAGGAGGAGCCCAATACTGCCCATGTCTTTACATTGTTCAGGTAGGCCCATAGCATCCTGTTCTGTCCAGGAAGGAAGTGGTTGGAGTACTGCTGTACCCTAAAGGGGAAAGCCACTATGCTGCAACCAGAACTTGAAGAATGTGGAGCAGTGATCAGGGAAAACAGAATTCTGGTTAGGATAGAAGCGGCTTTGTTGGTAACTGAAAGAAGGTTGTCATGTATTTCAGTAAAATAAAACGTAGCAATTTGCTTTACTTTCCTTGATCACCTCTGCTGTCTTGCAGGTGTTTGATAACACACCTGCAGCCCTTGATGGCACTCTGGCAGCTGGCGATGAGATCACTGGTGTGAACGGAAAGTCTGTCAAAGGGAAAACCAAAGTGGAGGTGGCAAAGATGATCCAGATTGTGAAGGTTAGAGAAGTGGTGTTGCATTATGCATGAAGCATGCATGAACTGCTAATGTTTGTCAGAAAAGGGCGAGGTGGGAGAAAAAAGGTTATTAGAATTTACTCCTGGGCCCTTCCCTGAATGAGGGAGCCTCTGTGTGGCCTGCTCATCTTATGGGTGTTTGATTCAAAATGAAAAAGATTTACAGTAACTTGCCTAGAATTCTGGGAGAATTCTGGAGTGGAGGAGTAGCCTAATGGTTGGAGCACTGGCTTGGGAACCAAGAGACCAGGGTTTGATTCCCACTAGCACTTCTTGTGGCCTTGGGCAAGTCACTTAAACTTCCATTGCCTCTTAAGAATCCAAGTTATCAATGTCCCTTTTTAATGTACATTACCAAATTTAAGTTACAATGTAAACCTCTTTGACTAAACATGATAAAGTGGTATAAAAAGCCTGTTAAATAACTCATGAAAATTGCTTCGTGAGAGCATTCCTCCTTATGAGATTAGTTTCCTGAAAATGAGGTACCATTGTTTCTCCTTCTGTAGTTGGATATTCAGGAGCTGTTCTGTGTTTGGCCTGAATGCTACATTGCCTTGTTATGAAAGAATAATCATTAGCTATAAAAGTCACTGAAGTGGGTATACTCCTGGCTCTCTTGCGTGCTGAAATGCTTTAATTGTGCCAACACATTATATGCTTGGCAATTGAGATGTAATACAAAGAAGTGCAGAGTCATGCATTTGGGATGCAGAAATCCAAAAGAATTGTATGCAATGGTGGGGGGGGGGGGGATGTTGGAGTTTACAAACCAGGGAAGGGACCTCAGAGTGATAGTATCTGAGGATCTCAAGGTGGCAAAACAATGTGACAAAGTGGTAGCCAAAGCCAGAAGGATGCTAGGTTGTATACAGAGAGGAATAACCAGCAGAAAAGAGGAGGAATTAATCTCCTTGTACAAATTGTCGTTGAGGCCTCATGTGGCGTATTCTGTTCAGTTTTGGAGACCATACCTCACAAAGGATATAAAAAGACTTAAAACGATTCAGAGGAAGGGGACCAAAATGATTTGGAGCCTGTGCCAGAGAACGTATGAGAAGTGACTTGAAAACCTAAAGATTTGAGGGACAAGGGAGATATGATACACAAACTTTTAAATACTTAAAGGGTATTAATGAACAAAGAAACCTTTCCATATCATCCTTCCAGTCCAGTCTTAATGAATGAGACTGAACTGGAATGATTCGTGGAAAGACAATTAACAACTAAAGTCTAATTTTGCCTTCCATATCAGCTCTCCAGTCCAGTCTTAACAAAGGGTTCTCTCCCACCTTCAGCAGCTGAGAACTGAGCATATCAGAATTCTGATCGCCCACATAAGAGCTCCCTCTTCAGCTCCTTAGTTAGCAGCTGAAGGCACATCCCTAGGGTTAGGGAATTTTAATGGGCGATACTTCCACAAATTAGGTTAGGAGCGTTAGGACTAATTGGACAGAAAAAGTAAGAAAGGAGACAGAAGTCTTCTAGTCTTAAGCTGGGTTATTTTCACTCATAACTGTTGAGTGAAAGAATTGACAGAGCTGCAGGAGGCCTAACACCAGGATCCTTTGGTGGGTCTGGTGGGCCCTAAGGGGTTAAATACCTGATAGTACAAGTCCCTTCCCCATCCCCGCTGATCTGTCCACAAGAGAGATGAGTTTTCCTTTCAAATTGTTGGACTTCCTTATTCTCAGTCAGAGCTGGTTGAGTGAGAGGGCTGACAAGGCCGAAGTAGGCCTCTCTACCATCAGGATCCTTTGGTGCATCTGGTGGGCCCCAAGGGGTTAAATACCTGATGTCCCAGGTGCATTTTTCCCCGTACTGGGCTACCCACACCTCTGAGTTAAAGAGATGTGGGTTTTCCCTTCAGATTGCTAAAATAGACCTTTTTAAGGAGGCTGCCACTTTCAATAATAAAAGTAACTTGAGTTCTGCGCCGGGTTTACTGCAGAGCTCTGCTTACAGCCAGTGTTTTTTGCTTCAGGCTTGGCAGCTAGATCAGCGAATGGTAAGCTTTTCTGTTTGACAAGGGTTCCTCAGGGAACTGTGCATGTGCGTGGCTTTCTCTTTTTGCATCGGCAGTGGGGGAAACCGCAGTTTGTCGGCCGATAGCAAAAATGCAGAAATCCTAAAGAACTGGCCTTGGGGGGGGGGGGGGGGGGTGTCATGGATCACTCAGGGGAGAAGACCCAGAGGCCCCGCAGGTTTGGCGGGAGCCACAGCCATGTTAGATTCAGCAGCCATTTTCTCGGCTAAGGGAAAGGCTATGAAAGCAAAGGCAAAACAGCGATCAAACCACAGCTCAGCATTGCGGACAGCATCTTGCCGGCTAGTGAGCAGGGGAACCCGGTTTTCTCATTAGATTTTAGTTTATTATTTCATAGAGCCTTCAGGTTAAAGAGACAACAGGTTTAGACCCTGCTCAGTCTAATCTGCCTTCCATTATGCTGACTGAAGCACTGCAAGTGTCTCCTCTTCCTAGTCAGGAGCCTCCAGGACAAAATAAAACTGAACTGGGTCTGTGGGGAGCATCGGAATCCCTCCACTCCCAGACTTCAGAGGATGCCATGAAGGGTCCCTCAGATCTCAGGGGTGACTCTGCTAGCCTGTGTTAAGGGTTATTCATAAGGAGAAATTAGCAGGTCTTATCAAGCACTCCCTGGTGATTTAAATATTGCCTAGCTCGTGGTGTTGGTAGAGGAGCCATTGGAGGATCCCCTCCTGCAGGGGTTCAAGGGTGGCCAGAGGTGCTACCCAGTGCATAGAGTGATTAAAATGATGATTGAAGCATACTGGGAGGTCCCTGAAGTGGGCATCAAAGAGGGTGCATTTCTCAGTTGCCTTAGAGAAGGTATTTAGCTGAAAATTTTGCTTTATATTGAGTTGTTTGTTTTGTTTCCTGAGGTTTTCAGCGGGAATGTCCATTCTACCCTTCCTTCTAGGGCCAATGGTGTACTTAGGGAGAAAGACATCACAACATAAAAAAAGTGAAAGCGTGAGAGGCGCTCTCTGAAGCATTTCACATAACTGACTTGCCTGCAATACATGGAATATATGTAGGAATGGCCTACACTATGTAATTGACATGTAGGAATGGCCTACACTATGTAATTGAATATATGTAGGAATGGCCTACACTATGTAATTGACCCAAGGAAACTGAAGGGCCCTTAAATGAGTCAGACAATGCCCAATCTCCTGCTAAAGCACCAAATATGAAGAAAACCTCACCAAACAGAAAACTATTACTACTTGGAGATTCCATCATCAGAGGCACCAACTTGGGAACACAGTTCAAAGGAGAGAAGATAGTCATGTGCCTACCAGGCTCTTCAGCCAGCAGGAATACAAACCAAGTTGTTGAAATACTTAGCGCAAAAAGTGAGCACTCCAAACCAGATGTTGTTATCCACTTGGGCACAAATGACCTGGCTAGAAACAGTGCCTCTACAGCCCAAAAGGACTTCCAATCTCTGGGAGAGAAACTCAAGCCCATTGTTAACACTGTTGCATTCTCAGAAGTTCTACCTGTTCTTGGTAAGGGGACAAAAAGGCTGCATCGCATTAACAACTTTAATACATGGCTCCAGACCTGGTGCAAACAAGAAGGATTCAGATTTATTGGCAACTGGGACAATAGATGGACCAACAAGAGACTATACTGTGCTGATGGACTACATCTCTCTGTCGCAGGGAAAAGAAACCTAAGTGAAAAATTCAGGCAGTATGTGGATATGCATTTAAACTAGGAAAAGGGGGTGACGGATGTGGAAGGTCAACATCTGCATGCCACCCCCTGCAAAAGCAGAACATCAGAAACAGCCATACTCTTAAACCACACATCAAAAACAAGTGGGAAGAAATGGGCAGAATAAAATCAATGCAAAATACACACAAGCCAGGTAAATGCTGGAAAGCAATGAGCACAAATGCTCGAAGCTTAGCCAAAAAAATTCCAGACCTGGAAGCCCTAATGGTGGAAACGGATTTGGACATCGTGGCCGTTACGGATACATGGTTTAATGAATCGCATGATTGGGATATAGCCATAGCTGGCTATAATCTATTCAGAAGAGACAGAGAAAATGGAAAAGGAGGAGGAGTAGCCTTGTATGTCAAAAGCAGTATTAAAGCTACTGAAATGCAGGGAACATGGGGAAAAGAAGAAGCGCTCTGGATTGCGTTGGAAAGAGGAGATGGCACTGTCATCCATATTGCTGTAGTCTACAGACCTCAGACTCAAATTGAAGAGAGAGATAACGAATTGATTATAGATATTGCCAAGATAGCAGCAAAGGGGGAAGCGATCATATTAGGTGACTTTAATCTACCTGATGTGGATTGGATTACTCCTTCTGCACATCTGGAAAGAAGCAAAAAAATTGTGGATGCTCTCCAAGATGCATTACTTAGACAAATGGTGATGGAACCAACCAGGGAAAGCTCAATGCTGGATGTAGTGCTTACCAACAGTGATAACGTGTCGAATGTCTGCGTGAGTGCCCCTGTGAGCAACAGCGACCATCACACGGTGTGGTTTGAGATAAAAGCCATGGTACAGGCCAATCATAGCAAGCTCAAAGTCCTAAACTTCAAAAACACTGACTTCAATAAAATGGCCGAGTACTTAAAGGAGGAGATGACGGGGTGGAAGAAGATAAGGGAAGTGGAATTGCAATGGACTAAACTAAAGGCGGCAATAAAAGGGGCAACAGATAAATATGTAAGAAAAATAAATAAAAACAAGAGGAGAAGGAAACCTATTTGGTTTTCCAAAGAGGTGGCTGCGCAAATAAAGGCAAAAAACACAGCTTTTTCAAAATTCAAAAGCTTGCAAACAGAAGAACACAGAAATGAATACAGGATCCAACTCAAAAGAGTCTAAAAGAGCAATAAGGATAGCAAAATCAAAGGCAGAAGAAAAAATGGCTAAAGATGTTAAGGGTGGTAACAAAACCTTCTTCAGGTATATTCAGGAAAGGAAGAAGATCAGAGTTGGAATTGCAGGACTCAGAAGTGCTGGGAAAGGACTCGTGGAAAGTGACACTGAAAAAGCGAAATTGCTAAACAAATACTTCTGCTCTGTTTTTACTAAAGAAGATCCTGGAGATGGACCAGCTGTGACTCCCAAATATAAAAATAGGACTGAAGTAGATACCACACCATTCACAGAAGATGAGGTGTTAGAACAACTTGCTAAACTGAAAGTGGACAAAGCCATGGGACCGGATGGGATACATCCCAGGATACTGAAAGAGCTCAGAGAGGTTCTTGCAGGACCGGTAAAGGATGTCTTCAACAGATCCTTAGAAACAGGAGTGGTTCCTCAGGACTGGAGAATGGCTAATGTTGTACCTCTACACAAAAGTGGTGACAGGGAAGAAGTGTCAAATTACAGGCCCGTGAGCCTTACCTCGGTGGCAGGAAAAGTAATGGAGGCGCTCCTGAAAGAGCGAATAGTGAACTTTCTCAAAACCAACAGGTTGCAAGATCCCAGGCAACATGGTTTTACCGAAGGACGGTCTTGCCAAACAAATCTGATTGAGTTCTTTGATTGGGTGACCAAGGAACTAGATCTGGGGCATGCAATGGATGTCATCTATCTGGATTTCAGCAAAGCCTTTGATACTGTTCCTCATAGGAGGCTTGTCAATAAACTCAGTAGCTTGGGGATGGGTCCCAAGATAGATAGTAAACTGGATTAGAAATTGGTTGACTGACAGACAACAGAGGGTGATGGTACATGGAGCTCACTCGGATGAGAGGAAGGTGATTAGCGGGGTGCCTCAGGGTTCGGTCCTGGGCCCGGCACTGTTCAATATATTTGTGAGTGATATTGCTGAAGGACTGAATGGAAAAGTCTGTCTTTTTGCAGATGACACAAAAATTTGCAACAGAGTGGACTCCCCAGAGGGAGTGGATAACATGAGGAAAGATCTACAAAAGCTGGAAGACTGGTCTAATGCTTGGCAACTACGATTTAATGTGAAAAAGTGCAGTGTCATGCACTTGGGTAGCAGAAATCCAAGGGAAAAGTACACAATAGGGGGTGAGAGGTTGGTATGCACGGTTCAGGAGAAAGACCTTGGTGTGATTATCTCTGATGATCTCAAGGTGGCAAAACAGTGCGACAAGGCGGTGGCAAAAGCCAGGAGGATGTTGGGCTGCATTCAAAGAGGGATTACCAGCAGAAAGGAAGAGGTACTTATGCCACTGTACAAGTCACTGGTGAGGCCTCACTTGGAATACTGTGTTCAGTTTTGGAGGCCATATCTTGCAAAAGATGTAAAAAGACTGGAAACTGTTCAGAGAAAGGCGACCAAAATGATTTGGAGCCTGCGTCAGAAGCCTTATGAGAAGAGACTTGAAGACCTAAATATGTACACTTTGGAGGAGAGGAGGGACAGGGGAGATATGATTCAGACCTTTAAATACTTAAAGAGAAATGATGAACAAACAAACCTCTTCCAAAGACGGGGAAGCTGTAAAACTAGAGGGCATAACATGAAGCTGCAAGGTGGTAAATTGAAAGGCAATGTCAGGAAATATTTCTTCACTGAAAGGGTGGTGGATGCTTGGAATGCCCTCCCGATGGAAGTGGTGAGGGCAAACACTGTGATGGAATTCAAAACGGCATGGGACAAACACAGTGGATCCCTTTACAGCAACAGGATAAAAGCAAAATAAACAGTACCATCTAACTTCTGAACTATCTAGCATCTGAACAAATAAGGGTGTCCTACATGGAGTGGTGGGTTCACCCCTAAACAGAAACAAAAACATGGGGAGGGGTGGCCTGCACAGAGCGACAGGTGCACCTACTCTTGCTGGGCAGACTAGATGGACCATGCTGGTCTTTATCTGCCGTCACTTACTGTGTTACTATGTTACTATGAAATACATGAAATAACTGATCTATATGACGTAAATGCATTGAATGGGAAATGACTTATCTATACATGATGTAACTCATCTGATTGATGTACATGAGTTGAATGCTATACATGAAGTGCATCCATATATAAGTTGTTAATGCACTGTATGACTTGAATGAAATAGAGGCAGTTCTCGTGTTACAAGTCATGTCTAATCTAAGTGATATTTCTGATGTACAGGCTGTTTGTGCAGTCAAGGGCATCAGTGTAATAACTCTACTGAATACTGAAGATGGGATGCCCTCAGAGCAGGAATTCTTGCTTGAGGCGATTCTGTCATTGTCTGAGGGGCAGTAGAGGTTGCCCTTTGGTGTGATCTGCCATTTCTGTTTACTTGGATGTGCCTCGCTGCCCAGTAGTTGCTCACATCCAAGCCGAGCAGAGTTGAGCTCTAGTCTCGTGGTTGTGTGTGTGCATGAGCCAAAGGATTAATATTGGTTTGTTCCCAAAGGGTCTAACTTTCATTGGCGGTGAAGGTTGGTGGGAACAGCCGCTTGGCCTTTCGTTTCACAAGGCTTGCATGCCAGCCTTTTGTGCTGGCCACGGCTCCACACACCTTCACAAAAGTGATGTTGGTACTGGTGACTGCCCTGTGGAAGGAGGGTATCATGGAGGCTTTCCTAACCAGGGCTCTACAGATCAACAAACAGTAAGGATTTGAGGGTTTGTTTGTTTGTTTTTATTATATTACATTGCTAGCTCTCTGACTGGGAGCTCTTAAAAGGGTTTTTTGTATATTTTTTAAAGCAAGGTTACTTTCTTTTTGGTGCTTTAGGGGAACTTTCCTTGAGCACAATGGGTTGCTGAACTCTAGTAACCTCCTCAGGTTTAGAAACTGCTAACACCTAATCAAGAGGTAGTGGGCTTGATTTCCTGAGTGCTGCTGAGGCCTGCATAAAAGGCTCCAGTGCCTTGCCCTGTTGAGGCTTTCCTAACCAGGGCTCTACAGATCAACAAACAGTAAGGATTTGAGGGTTTGTTTGTTTGTTTTTATTATATTACATTGCTGGCTCTCTGACTGGGAGCTCTTAAAAGGGTTTTTTTGTATATTTTTTAAAGCAAGGTTACTTTCTTTTTGGTGCTTTAGGGGAACTTTCCTTGAGCACAATAGGTTGCTGAACTCTAGTAACCTCCTTAGGTTTAGAAACTGCTAACACCTAATCAGGTGTTAGTTCCCTCCCTACGCACCCCGACTCCCACCCACCCCTAGTGAGCAGTCTTGCTTTATAGGGCACCTCCCCCTTTAACAAATCACAGAGAAATGGACCAGCACATTTTGAATATAATTAAAGAGATTTAACTGCTTTTTCTCTGAAAGGACAGCTGCGAAACCGGCTGGTACTTGGTAGATCTCTCTCTTTTGCTTTAACAGATACCTAAGCTCCACGAACAAAACAATGGCTGGGAAAAATTGTATTGCTAAAGCTGTTGCCCCCATTACAGCTTCTGCCTCGGTCCAGACAGAGGTCCTAATGCCAGTTGAAGGACCAGTTCCATGTGCAGGGTGCCTGCATGCTGAAGCTCTGAGGAAACAAGTGGAGGAACTCAGAGAGGAGGTGGCGAGGCTGAGGAGCATTCAAGAGAGTGAGAAGTACATTGATGAGGTGCTTCTTGCAGCAACCAAGCCCTCCAGCACAGGAGAAGATGGGTGCCAACAGAATGTCGATGGTTGGACACAAGTCACCAGGGCCTGCAAAATCACCAATCCAACTTCTCCAGCCCTTGAATTGAAGAACCATTATGCAGCCCTGGAAGTGGAGGAGGTGAAAGCATCCCTGGAAAGGGAAGAACCGGAGTTCAAGTACCCCAAAGTTGCAGAATCAGTGACCAGAAGGAAACAAAGGGTAGTGGTGGTTGGAGACTCTTCTGAGGAGTACTGAGGCGTCCATCTGCCGACCAGACTTGATGTCCAGAGAGGTATGCTGTCTGCCTGGTGCCAAAATCCAAGATGTTACGGAGAGTTTGCCGAGACTCATCAAGCCCATTGACTATTACCCAATGTTGCTTATCCATGTTGGAACAAATGATACTGCCAGGTATACCTCGGAACGTATCAAAAGTGACTTCATGGCTCTGGAACAGAGGGTGAAGCAGTTAGGTGCACAGGTGGTGTTCTCTTCAGTCCTCCCTGTTGAGGGTAAAGGCCAAGGCAGAGAGGCTCGCATCCTGGAGATGAATGCATGGCTGCGTGGATGGAGTCATCGAGAGCGTTTTGGTTTCCTAGACCATGGGATGCTGTTCCAAGGGTTGCAGAGCAGAGATGGCATCCATCTGTCCAAGAAAGGTCAACGCATCTTCGGTAGTAGACTGGCTAATCTACTGAAGAGGGCTTTAAACTAGATTCGTTGGGGATAGGTGAAGAAAGCCTCCAGGTAAGTGAAAGCCCCCAGGTAGGTGATACATTAAATACCTTTATGGAAATGGGTAACAGGGGTAACATATGGAAAGCAGTGTGTATAAATGCCCGTAGCATGGGAAATAAGATCCCTGATGTTGAAGCTTTGGTGGGAGTGGCTGACTTGTATTTAGTGGCAGTTACAGAAACATGGTTCACAGAAAACCATGACTGGGATGTAACTATACCTGGCTATACTTTATTCAGAAAAGACAGGGTAGGAAGAAGGGGAGGAGGAGTGGCACTATATGTAAAAACTACTATTAAAGCTTTGGAATTACAGAGCTTAAAAGGGAGAGAGGAGGCACTGTGGGTTAAACTAGAAAGAGAAATCTATTTGCATTGGTGTGATATACAGACCTCCCTCACAAGAGGAAGAGGTGGAGAGAGAGTTAATTGAAGACATGTGCAGCATTGCTAGGAAAGGGGAAGTGCTACTGATAGGAGATTTCAATATGCCAGATGTTGATTGGCACATTCCTGCTGCAGTATCATCTAGAAGTAAGGAGATCCTGGATTCTCTACAGGGAGAACTATTCAGGCAATTGGTAACAGACCCCACACGTGAAGGGACCATACTGGACTTGGTGCTTACCAATGGTGAAAGTGTTTCTGATGTTGTAGTGGGAGATCATTTTGCATCCAGTGATCACCAGATGGTGTGGTTCAGTATTAGGACTAGGGCTGTTAGAATCCATTCCAAGGTGAGGATCTTAGACTTTAGGAAGACTAACTTTGCGAAGATGGGCCAATACCTCAGGGAGTCGTTAGTGGGATGGGAACAGCTGTGGGATGTAGAAAAACAGTGGGCAAAACTGAAAGGGGATATTTTAAGGGCAACCAACCTTTTTGTTAAAATGGTAAATAAAGGCAAAAGGAAAAGAAGACCGCTATTGTTTTCTAAGGAAGTAGCTGAAAAAGTGAAGAAAAAGAGGGAGGCCTTCATGAAATAGAAGAGATCACAGAGAGAGGAAGACGGGCATCTGTATTTGGTAAAACTTAGAGAAGCTAGCAAAGTAGTCAAGAAGGCAAAGATTCAAAAGGAGGAGGAAATAGCCAATGCAATAAAATGGGGGGATAAGACATTTTTCAGATATATTAGTGAGAAGAGGAAGGGCAAGAGTGGTATTGTCAGACTCAAGGGTGCAGGGGGGGAATATGTAGAAGTTGATAAGGATAAAGCGGAATTGCTTAACAAATATTTTTGTTCTGTGTTCACAGATGAAGAACCAGGAGCACCCACAAATAGGAACAGAAGCGAGGGACATCTTGAACAATTTTCAGAAGACTGTGTTCGTGAGAAACTAGCTCAACTTAAAGTAGACAAAGCAATGGGACCGGATGGGATACACCCTAGAATACTGAGGGAACTTGGGGACATTCTAGCAGTTCCACTGACTGACCTTTTCAATGCCTCGTTGGAGTCGGGAGTGGTGCCAAAGGACTGGAGAGAGGCTCATGTGGTGCCTTTACACAAAAGCGGAAGTAAGGATGTGGTTGAAAACTACAGGCCGGTTAGTTTAACTTCGGTGGTGAGTAAATTATTGGAAACGCTGCTGAAAGAGAAAATAGTGAGGTTTCTGGAGTCCAGCGGATTACAGGATCCGAGGCAGCATAGATTCACCAGAGGCAGGTCTTGTCAGACAAATCTGATTGATTTCTTTGACTGGGTGACCAGGGAGTTGGACCGAGGGAGAGCTCTAGATGTGGTGTATTTAGATTTCAGTAAAGCCTTTGACACTGTTCCTCACAGGCGACTTATAAACAAACTGAGCACCCTAGGGATGGACCCTAAAGTTACTGCTTGGGTTAGAAATTGGTTGGGTGGGAGGTGACAAAGAGTACAAGTAAGTGGAGCTCACTCTGAGGAGAAGGATGTTACCAGTGGTGTGCCCCAGGGATCTGTCCTTGGTCCAATTCTTTTTAACATCTTTGTTAGTGTTATAGCGGAAGGGCTGTCGGGTAAGGTTTGCCTCTTTGCGGATGATACCAAAATCTGCAATAGAGTAGACACCCAGGAAGGTGTAAATAACATGAGGAGGCATCTAGCTAAGCTTGAAGAATGGTCTAGAATTTGACAGCTGGGATTTAATGTTAAAAAATGTAAGGTCATGCATTTGGGCTGCAGCAATCCAAGGGAGCAATACAGTATAGGAGGTGAAGTACTTTTGTCCACTAAAGAAGAGCGGGACCTAGGCGTGGTTGTGTCTGATGATCTTAAAGTAGCTAAACAGGTAGAAAAGGCGACGGCAAAAGCTTGAAGGATGCTTGGGTGCATACGGAGAGGAATGGCTAGCAGAAAAAAGGAGGTGATAATGCCTCTGTATAAGTCTTTGGTGCTACCTCTTTTGGAGTATAGTGTGCAATTCTGGAGACCGCACCTTCAAAAGGATGTGAACAGGATGGAGTCGGTGCAGAGGGTGGCTACTAAAATGATTAGTGGGCTTCATTATAAAGCATATGAGGACAGACTTGAGGATCTTAATATGTACACCTTAGAGGAAAGGCGGGATAGAGGTGATATGATTGAGATGTTTAAATACCTCCGTGGCATAAATATTCAGGGAGAGAGCCTCTTTCAATTGAAAGCAAGTTCTGCTACGAGGGGACATGGGATGAGGGTGAAGGGAGATAGATTCAGGAGTGATATGCGGAAATATTTCTTTACGGAAAGAGTAGTGGATCCATGGAATAGTCTCCCAGTGGAGGTGGTAGAGATGAGGACAGTAACTGAATTCAAAAAAGCATGGGACCAACACAGAGGATCTCTAAAGGTAAAAAGTGGATTGTTGTAGTTGTTGATATGGAAGGACAGACTAGATAGGCCATGTGGTCTTTTTCTATCATCATGTTTCTATGTTCTATGTTTCTATCTGTACTGGGATGATTGAGTCAAGCAAAGACTGAACAGGAGGCACAGCTGGTCACCCAGTGGTCGGTGCAGTTCCTTCGGAGTCTGGGATGGATGTTCAATCTGGCCAAGTCATTTGCAACCCATCCAGCAGTTGGTGTACCTGGGGGTGAGGTTCGATACGGAAATGGGTCTCGTCTTGCTTTCAGAGGACAGGATATGACAGATCCAGCTTCAGGTTTGCCATTTTCTGACTACGAAAGAACCAACAGCAAGGTATTATCTGCAACTGTTGGGATCCATGGTGACAGTATTGGAATTGGTGCCCTGGGTGCGAACTCACATGCGGCCCCTCCAGTAAGAGCTGCTAGCACCCTGGTCTTCGCAGACTCAGCCATTGTCGCACAAACTGTTTTGTCCGGACTCAGTTCGGGAAAGTCTGGATTGGTGGCTACGGAGAGAAAATTTGGCGGCAGGAGTGTCCTTGGAGTCGCTGGATTGGATTCTGGTGATGACATAGGCCAGTCTCACGAGATGGAGAGCGCATTGTCAATTACAGATGAGGCAGGGGCAGTGGTCCCTGGGGGGGGAGAGCGCTTAGCCCATCAATCGGCTAGAGTTGAGAGCAGTGTTTCTGGCCCTCCAGTACTTCAGCCACTGATCCAGCGAAAAGAAGTGTGAGTGTATTCAGACAATGCAACCACGGTGGCCTATGTCAA
Organism: Ichthyophis bannanicus; assembly: GCA_033557465.1. Taxonomy (NCBI): domain Eukaryota; kingdom Metazoa; phylum Chordata; class Amphibia; order Gymnophiona; family Ichthyophiidae; genus Ichthyophis; species Ichthyophis bannanicus. Next base: position 1,001,805,831 of record CM066031.1, on the reverse strand, counting down.
CTGCCAAGGAGGCACGGGGAGCGCAGTCCTGGGAGGAGGGTCTCAGCCTCTACTCCTATGGGTGGAGCAGTGGCTCATCACTCTTTTGGCGGCTGATGTCTCCAGCAAGGAGAATATATAAGCCGATTTTCTCAGATGTCACTACTTGGAACCTGGGTGAATGGGACTTGAACAAGACCGGGTTTCACTGTATCAAGGCATTGGGACACATCTGTCATGGATCTGATGGCATCATTTGCCACCGCCATTGTGGCCAGGTTCTTCAGCCAGTGCAGGGAGCGCATGTCCGAAGGGTTCGATGCCCTAGCACAACAGTGGCCGAGAAACAGTCTCCTGTAGGTGTTTCTGCCTGAGCTGCTGATCAGTCAGCTCTTGCAGCTGGGGCAGGTGATTCTGATGGCTCTGGATTGGCCCCGCAGACCATGGTTCGCGGACCTGGTATGGCTTCTGGCGGATGAGCTATGGCGGCTTTCCTCCCCCCCCCAACAATCTATTAATGCAGGGTCTGGTACTGCTGCTACAAGTGTAGCAATTCTCGCTTTTGGCATGGCCCTTGAGAGGGCGTGAGTGAGGCGTAAAGGATATGTGGCCTCTTTCATTGCCACCCTCATACAAACCAGGAAGAAGTCCACTAACCTGGCCTATATACACGTCTGGTGTGTATTCGAGAGCAGATGGAGTTGGAAGAGCGTTCGACCTTTTGCAGCAGATATCTCAGAGATTCTCTTATTCCTATGGGATAGCTTGGAGAGGGGGCTGGCACTCATTTCTCTGAAGGTGCAGGTAGCGGCCCTTGCCTGTTACAGAGGGTGAGTTCAGGGCCGGACCCTGGCGACCCATTTGGATGTGGTCTGGTTCTTGTGAGCTGTGAAGCAGATCCGGCCGCTGGTATGTCCGGTGGTGCACACTGGGATCTCAATCTGGTGCTGTCAGAGCCGGTGGCAGCTCCTTTTGAGCCATTATCAGGGGCCTCGCTGCAGCATGTCACCTTGAAAACAGTGTTTCTCGTGGCCATGTGCTCGGTACGCTGGATTTCGGAGTTGCAAGACTGTCGTGCAGTGATCCTTTTCTCATCAAAGGAGAAAGTCGTGTTGCGACCGGTGCCATCCTAAGGTGGTGTTTGTTTTTCATGTCAGTCAGAAGTGTCTCTCCCGCCGTTCACGAATTTGGGAAGCTCAGAGGTGGCCCAGCAGCTGCACAAGCTTGACGTTCACAGAATGCTGCCTCTGTGTCTGAGACTGACGGTGCCGTTCCGTAAAGCAAACTGCTTGTCTTGTTTGGAGGCCCTCGCAAGGGAGAGGCAGCCTTGAAGTCTACTACCATAGAGACTATTGTGGCCGCATATGCAGCCCGAGGCAGAAGGGTGTCGGCAGAACTGTGTGCTTACTCGGCTCGAGCCTTCGAGGCATGGGCAGAGCACGGTGGGGTCCATGGGTATCACTGCATATCTTTGCTTGCCACTCTCATCTCTATGTACAAGCGACGGAGGACGCGGGATTTGGGGCACAAGTGCTCCGAGCAGGACTCGCAGGACCCCCTCCCATGCTTAAGTGTTGCTTTGGTATATCCCATTTGTTGAGACTGGACTGGAGCGATGATATGGAAGGCAAAATTAAACCTTTACCTGCTAATTGTCTTTCCATGAATCCCAGTCCAGTCTCGTTCCCTCCCGGATTCAGTCAGGTTGTTGAGGTCTCATGAATGATGGTGTAGCGAGTCCAGCAGAACACACAAATACCAAACAAAAAGATAAAATAAAATAAATAAAAGGGGATGTTCAGAAGAAAACGTGAACAATATCCTTTCTGGGAGCTCTTCTGAGTTCACGGGCGCTGCTGTTTGCCGGATAGCACTGGCTGTGCCTGGTAGCCCTTTCATGTACATGTTTCTCTGGTCTCCATGGGACAGTTTTGTCAGAGGGTCCTAGAGAGATTCAGGTTTGTTAGTTTTGGGATATGCTCTTGTTCTCCTACTTTGTCAATAGGATACTGGATCCTGGAGCTGAAGAGGTAGCTCTTATGTGAGAAATCAGAATTCTGACATGCTCAGTTCTCAGCTGCTGAAGGTTCGGAAGAACCATTCATTGAGACTGGACTGGAGGGATTCATGGAAAGATAATTAGCAGGTAAGGTCTAATTTTGCCTTTTCGAAAAAGGGGAAGCTGTAAACTAGAGAGCATAAAATGAAGCTGCAAGGAGGTAAACTTAAAAGCAACATCAGGAAATACTTGTTCATTGAAAAGTTAGTCAATGTCTGGCATGCTCTCCCAGTGGAGGTAGTGGGGGCAAATACAATGACGGAATTCAAAATGGCATGGGATAGAGACAGTTTATTCCTTTATAGCAAGAGGATGAAATCAAAAAGTTAAATATCTGTTATACTTTAACAAATAGAGGGGGGTGACCTGCATGAAGTGGCAGGTACAACCCTAAGCATAGGCATCGAGGGGGGTGATCTGCACGGAGTGGCATGTACAACCACTCTAGCCACCTTACTGGGCAGACCAGGTGGACCATACTGGTCTTTGTCTGCCATCATATGCTATGTTACATGCCCTCAGTTTCTGACTTGGTCACTTCTTGTTACGTATCATTGATCTGTAGGTGTGATATGTAACTTGTTGAGGACAGAAATCTATTTTTTGTTTGTCGATGAGAAACCTGAGGCACTGGAAAGTGGCTTGCTTGGGGTGACCTGCATATGGCTACATAGGTATGCCTAGATAGGCTGTCTAGCCTTTCAAATGGAGACTTCAGAGGTTCTTTTTCTTTGCTTTCCTTTTCCTCCTAGGCTGAAGTCACCATTCATTACAATAAGCTGCAGGCTGATCCCAAGCAGGGGAAGTCTTTGGATATTGGTATGAAGTGGTTTATTTCATTCTCTTTCATTTTTATTTCCTGAAGTTAGTTTTTATCTTCTCGGTGGTCATTGGGCTCCTAGTGCAAAAAACACAAAGTTTGGAGTTAGCTTGACATCCTTTTGGTTGGCACCTTACTTTGCCAGGAGAAAAACCTAAGGGACAGGGCTGTTCTCACATAGCTCTTGATCTGTGTATGTGAGATGGCTGGGAGAAATAATGATCATGTGACATATATAGTGCTATACGAGTGTCCCTAAGAGAGCAGTTCTTGACATCTCTACCACTAATGACATTCAGTAGCATGTCCAGCCTGAGGAACCCATACGGTGGAGGTACAGAGGAATAATGATGGTGCTGGGCTGGCAACAACTCATTGGCTATGGATCATAGTTAGGAGGGGGGGTAGGGGGTGTTTCATGTGGTGCTTCCTTATGTGTCCTTGATCTACAACATAATGACATGATTTTGCCTGTGTTTTATACAGTGCTGAAGAAAGTGAAGCACCGACTAGTGGAGAACATGAGTTCAGGAACAGCGGATGCCCTGGGATTGAGCCGTGCCATCTTGTGTAATGGTAAAGACAAAAAGATTCACAATACTTCATGTGTCAAGTGAACATGTTCAGTATACGCTTAAATGGGCACATAGGTAGGGTGAGTCTAGCTGTGGCCTTGTCACTCTTATTTAATATTTTCAGCCAAAATTGCATAAGGAATTAATTTGTAACTGTATCTACAGCCACATAATAGTGTAGACCTTGGGTCCACATTCCTAGACTGAGTTCTGGAAATGCAAGTGACTACTTGTAACTGGTCAGTGACTTCCAGATTTCATGCCCTCAGCAAGCAGAGTGAATACACCAGTGCACCAAAACAGACAAGAAAAGCAGTGTACCACAAAGAGTACCACAAGTCGCAGCCCCTATGGGCCTATGTAGAAGTTCCACTTTATTATTTGGCTTTCATGTAAGGGCAGACTTGCATCAAATAACAGGATTACCCCCTTCGGTCTACTTGAAATGTTTCCCTTGAACTTTCCTGATGGAAATGCTTGCTTTGGGCTGTCAGTTAGTATAACATAAAATCAATCATACTAGCATAGAATCATATTTGCCAGCAAAAATCCAAATACAGCTTTAACAGAAATAACAGATGGAGGGATTTATTTTTATTTTTTTTGTACTTATCTCTCTCTCTCTTGCTTGGCATTGAAACGGGAGCGGACTGTGTGAAGCAGGGACCAGGATTTTATGAGTAGAGGCAGCATGTACATGTAAGATGAAATACCAAGAAAAAATGCCAGTGCATGCCATATCCATGAAAAAAAGCCAGACTGTTGAACAAATAGCAACGGATTTCAAAGCTGCACGTTTGAAGTATGGAAAGTCCCCTGTAGAATTAAAGGAACATCACTGCTTTGATTAGGCAAAAATAAACATAATACTGTGAGATCCTACTGTTTTCCTCTAGTCCTTTTAAGCACTTGGTGAAGGTGTTCTAGAACTATCATAAATACCATAAAAATACATCAAAACACAAGAAAATAATTATCAAATAAAACAATACAGAATTAAAAAACTCTCCCCAATGCAACCAAAAAAATCTCACCCTCTGTTTTTCTCATATCAGTATTGATAATTTTGTCAGTATAAAATCTGCTTGCCTGTCATAACAACATTAGAATTGCCATGCTGAAGGTTATTCTAGCCCAGTATCCTGTTCCAACAGGGGCCAATTCAGGTCATAGGTACCTGGCAGGATCCCAGAAAGTAGCAATATTCCATATCTAGATAGTGCCATTGAATATCGTGGTCAGCACTTTTATCTGGACAGCCTCCCATTGGCAGTTTGGCTAAGGCTTTTGAATATCGGTCCAGTTTTTAAATTGAAATGGAAGGCATCAGATAATGGGATGCTTCTGTTCTCCGGGAACAAGCAGGAATGAAGTCCTCGCATATGGGTGATGTCACTGACGGAGCCCATATGGGACGCTCCCCAGCTTCCATAGAAAGCTTTTGGGAGCTTCATCGCATATGCACACCTACCTTTCTGCCCGCCAGAGCTATCATCTCCTCAGTCTTCTCTTTTCCGCGGAGCCCGCCTGACATTTGTCTTGTCCTCGGAGAAGCGTGCTTCTTTTTGCCCCATTATGGGTCTCTCTTTCTTTCAAAAGTGTTCGTTCCTGTTCCTGGCAGCCTGTCATCAAGAGCATCGATACCCTCAATGCCACATTATAGGGATTTTATCACCTTTTTTATTTTTCATTATTTTTTTTCTTTGTCTTTTTTTTTTTTCTCACGCGTTCCTTGGTTAGCTGGGACATTGGAGTCGTTTGATTTGGCGGTGGCTGTCTTTTCCAACATGTCTAAGCCAGCCAGTGGATTTAAGAAATGCACCTTGTGTGGCTGCACCATCACAGTGACGGACCATCATAATTGGTGTATATAGTGTCTCAGACTCGACTATGAGCCCTCTTGTACTCTGTGTTTGCAGATAATAAGGAAGGGCTTAAAGAACTGTGAGAAACAGCACAAGTCTTTTTTTTTCAGGCCACCTCAGTCCGTGTCCTCAGCGCTGGCATTGGGACTTCATCGAGGCGTCGGCATCGCACAGTGCTTGGTCTCATTTGGAGCCGAGGGGCCACGGTGCCATGGACCAGCAGCTGTCTCTGGATGGTGGGACAGACCCCAGAAGGACCACTCTTCCACTTTGTCGACATCGAGCGCCGATGCCGAGGGCTTGGGGAAACCCCATGGGGACTGGCATTGGAGTCCCCCTTGATGCGATTCCAAGGGTGAGGGCTGGGAGTTGCCTCCCAAAGCCCTGGCGGGTCGTTGGTGGTCTCCCAATGCCGTAATCATTGTGGAGTCCCTGACGCAGGTGCAGAAGTTGGAAGCCGAGGCGGCTGCATCGGCCCTGGTGGCATCTAAAAATGGCTCTGCTGGATGAGCGTTTGTAGGCCCTGGAGAGGAGTCTGGCAGTGTTCATAGCAGCTCAGTTCACAAGGGCCCCGATGCCTTCAGAGGCCTCGCCGATGGAGTTCAGTCAATTTTGGAGACCCACATCCTTCCCAGTCAGGAGGGGTACTCGGTTAGGCAGTTTTGATTCCTTGTCTATGCTGGTGGCCATCTCCCTGACAAGTACCTCCAGTTCCAAGGTCCCGCCGCATTGGCATCGGGTGCCTCACTCCTTCTTCTCTGCCTGAGCACCAGAAGTATCATGATGAGGTGCGAAGATACTTTGATTTCCTGATGGAGTCAGAGGGTTGGGAGACCGATACATGTCCCCGGTCTTCGATCTGCATCGGGACATGTCCTCTGGTAGGGATTTTTGCCTTTCATAGGGTGGGACAGATTGGAGAATATCTCGTTTCACGTTTTTGCCAGAGATATGGCCAAAGCCCTCCCCTTCCCCCTCGAGACCAAGGAGGAACTGAGGGCTGAAGAGCTGGAGATTTTGCAGTATCCATCGCTTCCTAAGACACATCCTCCAGCACCTGCTTTTCCAAAGGTGGGAGAACCCTTTTAATAGTGCCTCCCATCAGCCAAAGATTGGACACTCTGTACAGAGTCCAAAGGGTCCAGGATTTGAAAAGCCACAGCTGCTCCACCATTCAATGGTGGTGGAATCGGCTATGCACCTAATCAAGAGTTCAAAAACTCATTCTTCGGTTCCTCTGAACCCTGGAATGGGGTAGGACGGTGGTGCTACCAGGGATTGATGCTGGTGGTCTGTATCCTTTCTTATCAATTACATTTGGCAATATTTCTGAAAGACATATGAAGGATATCAGTGAATTTTCTGCCCTGTTGCCCCCAGAGCACCTGGATAAGTTCCGCAGCCTGGTGAACAGAGGAAAAGAGTACTCTAAGTTATATGAGCAGGGTGGTGTATGAATCCATCACGGTAGCTGCCTTGGGCATTGTAGCCTGCCGTCTGGCCTGGCTGTGGTCGTCCGACCTCAAACAATGGGCGCAGGACAAGTTCGCTGGCATGCCCTGTCAAGGTAAGAATTTGTTTGGCAAGCCTATGGAGGACAAGGTGGGAGAGATTGAAAAGGAGCAACTTACAATGAACTGCCTCTCCATAAAGACGGCAGACCCTGCAAAGAAGAAATTGGCTGGGAAGAAGGCATAGGGAATTACTCAGGGTATCCTCCCTACCAGACCGTCCAGGACTCTCAGCCAGCCTAACTGAAGGCTCAGGGGCAGTGTTGTCAACGCTGTCCAAGATGGCAAAAGTCTCAGCCTGCTTTGCAGCCACAGGCGGGAAAGGGTTTTTGACTCCTTTATGAGGAGCATGGCCAATCTCCCATTGCCAGCGGAGTGCCTCAGCAGGTAGGGGGGGGGGCAATTAGTCCACTATGCCCACAGGTGGCCTGTCATGACAACCAACACCTGGAGGTGTTGAAGATTTTCCACAGTAGGTACCTTTTGCATCTCGCCTAGCTGTCTCCCCTGTTCTTCCCTGGGGAATACTTCCTCGACCTGACTCACCGGGGGCTTCTCCAGCAGGAAGTCCATGCCCTCCTGACCAATCTGGTTATTGAACTGGTACCACCGGCACAGGTCAGAAAGGGTTTCTATTCTCGTTACTTCCTTGTCCTCAAGAAGACGGGTGGTTTTCGGTCCATCCTGGACCTCAACCAGTTCTTAGTGAGGGAAAAGTTCAAAATGGTCTTCCTGGGGATTCCGCTCCCATACCTCCAAGAGGACGATTGGCTTTGCTCCTTGGATCTAAAGGATACCTACATGTACATCCTGTTCCATCTCCTTCATAGGAAATACATAAGAGCATAAAAAATGCCACACTAGGTCAGACCAGGGTCCATCAAGCCAGCATCCTATTTCCAACAGTGGCCAGTTCAGATCACAAGTACCTGGCAGGTTCCCAAAAAGGCACATGGGTTTCACAATGCTTGTCCCGGGGTAAGCAGTGGATTTCCTGGTCTTCTCTTATATTGGTTTATGGATCTTTCATCCAGGAACTTGTCCAAACTTTTTTTAAACCCAGCTACACTAACAGTTTTTACTACATTCTCCGGTAACGAATTCCAGAGTTTGATTACACATTGAGTGAAATAAGAGAGGGTATTATTTCACTCAACGCGACATCCAGCACAGCTATTCCACCCTGGCATGACAAATGCTTTGGCTGCTGGGCCACATGGTCCATGTCATGCCTTTCACGGTCTATGTCATGCCCTTGGCCCGCCCCCAAATGCAACAGACACAGTGGATGTTATTCACCCAATGGCTTCCGTTCATGGGCCGCTGCCTCCATGGCAGGGTAGTGGTCACCACACCCTTCGTCAGCTCTCTCCACTGGTGGATCCGGACATAAAATCTGTTCCAGGGCCTCCACTTCCAGTCCCCTTCGTCTCATTGGGTGCTAACCATATACACGTCCAAACTGGGCTGGGGAGCCCATCTCAGTAATCTCTGTATGCAAGACAGCTTGCACCAAATCAATTTCCTGGTACTCCGGACCATTGCGAGTGTTCCAAACGCAATTGTCCAACCAGATAATCCTTGTTCAGATGGACAGTCAAATAGCGATGTTCTACATCAAAAAGCAGGGGGACATGGGATTGTACCTCCTGTGTTTGGGAGGCTGTGCATCTTTGGAAGTTTGCCGCTTCTCATGGCATGGTTCTCAGAGCGATGTACCTGCTGGGAGGCCTCAATGTCCTGGTAGACTGTCTCAGCAGCCTTCTTCAGCCACAAGAGTGGACCCCCAAAAGGTCAACCGAATCTTTATGGATGTGGGGTGAACCACACATTGACCTCTTTGTGACCTCTTGCAACACTCGGGTGGCACAGTTCTCCAGGATTGCATTCAGCCACTGGATAGCCTCTGATGCCTTGCTCCTAGACATGAGCAATAGACTTCTCTACACCTTCCCTCAGATTACATTAGTGGCCAAGACTCTGTTCAGACTCCAGGCCAACAGGCACCATGATATTCATTGCGCCCTATTGGCCCAGGCAGCTGTGGTTTCTCCTCCTGCTCTGGCTCTCTCGACAGGAGTCTCTCTGGCTGGGCTGCACCACGGACCTCATCTCTCAGGACAGTGGGACCCTGCTTCATCCCAATGTATGGTTCCTGGCCCTCACAATGTGGATGCTGAGTGGGTAGTTCTTGCTGAGCTCCACCTCCCCACGGAAGTGGAAAATGTCCTCCTTGCATTCTGAAAGGACTCCACACACCGTTCTACGCTTTCAAATGGTGAGGTATTCTATCTGGTGTGCTGATAAGGCATTAAACCCCTTCTCTTGTGCCATGGAGACATTGCTGATGTATCTCCTCCATCTTTCTGACTCAGACCTTCAGTTTAATTCCATCTGAGTTCAGTTGAGCGTGACTGCAGCAAACCCATCTCCGTGCATTCACTTGTAAGCCGCTTCATGCGGGGCTGCCTCCTCTCAAAACCTCCGGTTAAGACCTTGCCGGTGGCATGGGATCTTAATGTCGTACTGGGGCAACTCCTCTCTGCCCCCTTTGAGCCAATGGCTTCTTGCTCACTCAAGTTCCTCATCTGGAAGGTAGTGTTCCTGAATGTGGTAATGTCTGCCTGCTGGGTTAGTTAACTGCAAGTTCTAGTGGCTCATGCGCCCTACACCAGATTCCATTAGTACAGGGTAGTCCTATAGACACGTCTTTGTTTTCTCCCTAAGGTGGTTTCGTCCTTTCACCTAAACCAGTTGGTGGTTTTGCCCACCTTCTTTCCCAGACCTCTTGCTAACAAGGCTGAGGCAACGTGGCACACATTGGATTGTAAGAGTCTTGGCTTTCTACCTGGGGAGAACAAAAGCCCATCAGCGTTCTACCCAGCTGTTTGTATCCTTTGCCCCTAATAGCCTGGGCATGGCTGTCTCCAAGCGCACACTGTGGGTCACAGATTGCATGTGCGCAGGCTTGTCTCAGCCTTGTGTGCCATATCATGGCTCATAATGTCTGAGCTATGGCTACCTCTGTTGCTAATCTGCGCTTGGTCTCCAGGTTGGGGATTTATTGGGCTGCTACATGGTCCTCTGTGCACACCTTCACAGCTGACTATTGTCTGGAAGAGGATTCCCAGTGTGACTGTACCTTTTGGCCAAACCGTTCTTCGGCATCTGTTTGGAACTTAGATTTCAACTCCTACCCATTGGCCCTTCTGTCTGTCCAGGCTACCGTAGAGTCATCCAGATGTTCGTCCGCAGTGGATGCTAACTCGACATAATCCTCGAAGAGATTGCTTGTGCTGTTTCTCCCAGGTCTGCTTTTGGTTGCCCCTGCTGCTTTTGGTAGCCTATAGTTGGGGAGTCCCATATGTGAGGACTTCATTTCTGCTTGTTCTCAGAGACAGCATAGTTCCTTTTCGTCCCTCTAGTCCAGTCCCGGAACCATAGAGTTTAGAATCTCCTCCAGCAGCCTTGGAGACTGAATGACATCACAGCTCTTCTCTCTCTGGTATAAATAGGCAAGGATCGCCCCCTTCCACCAGTACTTCAGTCTCCAAGCAGCTGAGGAGATTCTGGGCCTAGGGATAGGCCCAGCACAAATAGGCAGAGCTAGGAATTTTTTCTTTGTTTTCCTTTTCTAATTCTTGATGTTTTTTGTTTGGTTGCCTTTCTAAAATAAATAGCCACTTTTTTCTTCCCTCTGGCTCCAGTCCTGCTTCCTCCTGTCTCTCTCAATTTTCCCTCTCGTGGGAGGGGGCTGCCCCTTGGTGAGAGAGAGCAGCTTTACAGAGCAGAAGAAGTAGCCTCCCTGCTCCCGAACCCGCAAGCAAGGGTGAGGAGCAGGTGGAAGGCTTAGCCCCAGCCATCTCTAAGGGACAGTGAGATTGATGGTGGGAGCACCGTCGGAGACGAAGCCACGAGCAGGCTGAGCTCCGGTGCGTGTCTGCCTCATTGCAGCACCTCAGGTTGAAGCAGGGAACTGTAAGTAGGTCTCACCGACTTTAACAGCGTTTTTTCGTTCTTTTTGAATTTTCTTTTACTTGTTTCTTGGAGGGGAGTTGAGAGGGAAGTCCCTGTCTCAGCAGGGGATCTCATAAAGGAGTTCTTTGCCCTCTGGACACTTTTTTGCTGCGCGGGAAAAGTCCCGGCGGCCATTTTGAAAACCACGGTTTTTTTATAGTGGCTTTTTGGAAGCGTTTTAAGCCTCGTTTGCTGCTGACCTGCTATAGGCTCATCAGGCGCTTACAGAGTGTTGGCCTGTTGGGGGGGGGAAAAAAAAAGAGAGAAGTTCAAAGGGAAACGAGCTATGCTGTACTTTTCCCTTATTGAAATATTGAGCAGGTGTATCTAGGCTGTTTTTTGCAGGGCTCCAACCCGGAGAGAGCCCTTCCTTCTGGGGCTGGCGGTCAGGGCCAGCGGGGGGGAGGGGGAGTTCCCGGTGTGGTTTAGAGCAGTTCTTTGAGGCGGCTGCTATGCCTGCAATTCCACGCTGTCTAGTGTGCGGCAGGAGGAAAGGTTCAGTGCTGGAATCAGGAGTCTGTGTCCCTTGCTCCCTAGAGGCGCTGCATATGTACGGAGAGCCGGGATAGCCCCTAGCAGGCCGGAAGGCTATTCGTACAGGCGCTGAGGCACTGTTATCTCCGTCTCTAGATCCTGAGGAGCCAGTGCCGGGGCCTTCCTTGGGCGGCGGCTCCGCCGGGTCACAGGAGCAGGGACAGGCAGGGGAGGCGACCGGGATTCCGCCGAACTTCATTGCCTTGAGGCAGCAGGCTTTTGCCTTCCTTCAGCCCGCGATGTCGGCTCTTCCTCACGGACCCCAGAGTCAGAAGCGCTCGGCCTCTCTGGTCGGTTCGGGGAACGGTGCTCCAGTGGCTAAAAGGTGTAGGGCCACTTCGGAGGGTCCCGCGCCTTACCTCGCTGATGAACTGAGCGAGGGGAACGCCAAAGAGGGAAGAGTTCTCGGAAGATGAGCTGGAAGACGGAGAGTTGCCTGACTCGGAGCAGCAGTGCTGGGTAGTCAGTCTTTCGGTGTGAAGGGCTTCCAGTCCTGGTTTCGGAGACGCTATAGATACTAAACCTGCCTTCCAGCGAGGAAGCAGCGGAAGAGACATTAGAAGATCTGCTGTTGCAGGCGATGCGGACATCCCAGAGAGTGTTTCCCCTCCATAGGGTATTTCGGAATATGACACAGAAAGAATGGGATTTGCCAGAGGTAGCCCTGAAGGGGGCTAGAGCGTTGGCTCGCGTACCGCGGTAGGGAGCTGTTTCGTTCTCCAAAGGTAGTTGCGGCGGTATCGGCGGTCACTCAGAAAACCACAATTCCCGTGGAGGGGGACCGCAGCGCTGAAGGATGTTCAGGACAGGAGGTTAGACACTCTGTTGAAGCAGGTGTTCGATGTTTGCGCGCTGTCCATGCAGACTGGTTTCGGTGGCACGTGGCTGTTTGAGGTGGTCCCAGAGGTTGCAGGAGACCATCTGGAAGGGCAGCTTGAAGATGCCACGCGACTGGAGTCTGGAACCGCGTTCTTGGCGGATTTTCATTCTGATCTCCTCCGCGGCTTGGCTAAGGGGATGGTCTCCGTAGTAGCAGCTCGGAGGTATCTCTGGTTGAGAACCTGGTCGGCGGACAGTTCGTCTAAGGCTCGGCTTAGCAAGTTACCCTTTGGGGGTACGCTTTTATTTGGGGAGGATTTAGATAAGTTGGTCCACGACCTCAGGGAGTCCCAGGGAGGACGTCTCCCAGAGGACAAGCCGAAGCAGGGCCGCAGTTCTGCGGGATTCAGGGAGGTCCTGAGAGACTTTTGTAGTTTTCGTTCTTCCCGTTATGGACAGTCCCAGCGGGGGAAGTTCCCGCTTAGGGGTCAGGGGTTTTGAGGATTCAGGGGAGCAGGCCGGGGGTTCGCTCCTTTCCAGTCCTCGGCCACAAAACAGACACAATGAGATAAGGCAGGCTCAGGAGAGGGTAGTTCCCAGGGGAGGTCGGTTGTGGGAGTTTTACCCTGCCTGGGTCCGAATTAAGTCAAATTAGTAGGTCCTGGAGGTCATGCGAGAGGGGTACATATTAGAACTCCATCGACCCGTCGTAGGTTCTTTTGTCCGTTTTCCCTGCTCAGCCCTGGGCACAGGCAGGCGGTCCAGGACACGCTACAGCGGCTGCTGCAGCTTCAGGCGGTGCTGCCGGTGCCCGCGGAGCAGTGCGGTTCTGGTCGCTACTCCATCTATTTCGTAGTGCCAAAGGAGGAGGGCACATTTTGCCCGATCCTGGCTCTGACAAGGGTGACCCGTTGTCTCCGGATTACCCGTTTTCGGATGGAGACCTTGCGTTCCGTGCTGGCAGCGGTCCGGACCGGGGAGTTCCTGACGTCGTTAGATCTCACGGATGCTTACCTGCACATCCCGATTCGGCAAGAGCATCAGAAGTGGCTGAGATTTGCGGTACCCATGGGACATTTCCAATTTCAAGCGCTGCTCTTTGGGCTGGCAACGGCGCCACGGACGTTTCCCAAGGTCATGGTGGTGTTGGCGGCGACGCTTCGCAAAGAGGGAGTACTGGTGCACCCATATTTGGACGATTGGTTGATCCGAGCGAAGTCGAGAGAGGACAGCTCGGCAGCGACGGCCCGAGTGGTCCAGATGTTTGAAGGCCTGGGCTGGGTAGTCAACTTTGTAAAGAGCAGGTTGGTACCATCGCAATCCCTGCAGTACCTTGCGGCGCGCTTCGAAACAAAGCAGGGGAAGGTGTTCCTGCCCAAGGCCCGGGCTCTAGGTCTGCGACAACTCGTCAGGCGTTTCTTTTCGAGTCCGGCTCCAACAGCATGGCAGCACCTGCAGTTGTTGGGAACAATGGCAGCCACAATAGAAGTGGTTCTGTGGGCCCGAGCGCACGTGCGGCCCTTACAGGCGGTGCTTCTCCGTCGTTGGTCGCATCAGTCGGATGTCCTATCGCAGAGGTTAGTTTGCCCTCAGAATGTGCGTCACGAGCTGCGATGGTGGTTGAGAACGGGGAATATGGAAGATGGCATGCCACTGGACCGCTGTCCTGGGGACTGCTCACGACAGACACGCGCCTCCTGGGTTGGGGGGCTCATTGAGAAGGCAGGTTTGCCCAGGGTCGTTGGTCTCAGGAGGAGACGTCTCGGTCCATCAACAGGTTGGAGATGAGAGCGGTGTTTCTGGCGCTACTGGAGTTTCAGGACACTCTCGGTCGGGAGGCGGTCCGAGTCTTGTCAGACAATGCGACAACGGTGGCCTACATCAATCAGCAGGGGGGCACAGGAAGTGCTACACTGGAAGCCGAAGCGGGTCAGCTGTGGGTGTGGGCCACACACAATCTCCAGGCTCTCGCGGCTCAACATGTGGCCAGCATAGACAATCTCGAAGCGGATTTCCTCAGTCGTCGCAGAGTAGACCCCGAGGAGTGGGTGCTACATCTGGGGGTGTTTGCTCTTCTGGTGAGGCGCTGGGGAGTTCCGGTAGTGGCTCTCATGGCGAGCTTCGAGTGAGCGCAGGTAGCAAGGTTTTTCAGCAGGCGCTGGGAACGGATGTCAGAGGGGCTAGATGCATTAGCGAAAAGGTGGCCAGAGGGAGTTCTCCTTTATGTTTTTTCCACCTTGGGCCCTCATGGGCAGGGTGGTGCAGCGCGTTGGGAGACATCGCGGTCGGGTGATTCTGATCGCGCCCGATTGGCCCTGAAGGCCGTGGTATGCAGATTTGGTACGGCTGTTAGTGGACGATCCGTGGTAGTTACCGCAGCAGGAGGAGCTCCTACGGCAGGGTCCGTTGCGCATGTCCTAGGTGAGTCGGTTCTCGCTTACAGCTTGGCTCTTGAACGGGCTAGGATGACAGCTAAGGGTTATTCGGTGGCGGTCATTTCTACTTTGCTCAAGGCACGCAGGCGTTCCACCTCGCTGGCGTATGTCCGGGTCTGGAGGATCTTTGCAGCTTGGTGTGTGGAGCGTAATATTCAGCCGTTGTGGGCTTCGATTTCGCAGGTCCTTTCCTTTTTGCAGGATGGAGTGCGGAAGGGATTGGCAGCCCGTTCCTTGCGAATGCAGTGGGCGGCGATTTCCTGTTTATAGGGGGAAGTGCTCGGTCAGCCGGTAGGATCTCACAGTGACATTAGGCTTTTTCTGAGAGCTGTCTTGCTTCTTCGTCCGTTGGTACGCTGTTCGGTGCTGACATGGAAGCTGAATCTGGTATTGAAGGCTTTGCTTGAGCTACCGTTTGAGCCGCTAAGCATCGCCACCCTGAAGGATCTCGTGTTAAAGAAGGTATTTCTGGTAGCTATTTGTTCCGCAAGGAGGATTTCGGAGTTACAGGCTTTTTCCTGTAGGGCACCTTATTTGTCTTTCTTCCATGATAAGGTCGTGCTACGCTCAGTGCCAGACTTTCAGCCGAAGGTGGTCTCGGCCTTTCATGTCAATCACGTGGTGTCGCTTCCAGTATTCTCTAAGCAGCAAAAGGAGAAATCGGAAGGCAGGTTACATCCCCTAGATGTTCGTCGGGTTCTTCGGAAGTATCTTCGGCGGACCCAGCCGTTTCGGAAGACTGACAGATTGTTTGTGGCTTTCGGGGGGCCGCAGAAGGGTGAAGCGGCAGCGAAAGCGTCCATTTCTAGATGTTTAAAGGCGGCTATTGCGTCGGCTTACCTTTTGAAAGGTAGCGTAGTTCCAGAAGGTCTCAGAGCGCACTCGATTAGGGCGCAAGTGGCGTCGTTTGCGGAGTACAGTTCGGTTTCAGTCGTGGACATTTGTAGAGCGGCGACTTCATCATCGTTGCATTCATTCTCGAAGCACTATCGGTTAGATGTGCAGGCGGCGGAGGACGTTCGTTTTGGCTCAGCGGTGCTTCAGGCTGGGTTTTCTGGTCCCTCCCGTTGATGTGCACTGCTCTGTTACATCCTCTATGGTTCTGGGACTGGACTAGAGGGACGAAAAGGAAGAATTAATTAGACTTACCTGCTAATTGTTGTTCCTTAAGGAACTCTAGTCCAGTCCCGGACCCCTCCCAGGGTATGCAGCCTGAAGCTGTTGTCCGTTGTATCTTAGTAAAAGGGGTCAAATTGGAGAGGATGTCTCCGGAAGAGGAGTGGGGTTCCGGAGGACGCGGAGTGGAGCCACAATGGGAACCCCGCAGAAGCACGGTTTTGTTTCTACGTTTCTGGCATTTCTACAAGGTCCTTTGTCGAAGAGAAGGTTAGAATATGCACAGGTTTTTAGATTCTAGCCAAGGTTTATTTAGTTTATCTTGTTCTTTATCTACTTATTTGTTGCTCTGCTGAGTTGCTTTGTCAATAGGTACTGGTGGAAGGGGGCGGTCCTTGCCTATTTATACCAGAGAGAGAAGAGCTGTGATGTCATTCAGTCTCCAAGGCTGCTGGACGAGATTCTAAACTCTATGGTTCTGGGACTGGACTAGAGTTCCTTAAGAAACAACAATTAGCAGGTAAGTCTAATTAATTCTTACTCACCTGTAGCAGGTGTTCTCTGGGAACAGCAGGAATAAGTCTTCACAATTCTCCCTCCTCCCTCTGGAGTTGTTTTTTTCTTTAAGCTTTGTTATCTTACTGAGGAGATGACTCCAGCGGGCGGGAAGGCAGGCATGCATGTGCGATGGAGCTCCCAAAACCTTCCTATGGAAGCTGGGGAGCATCTCGCGCAGACTCCGTCAGTGACATCACCCATATACGAGGACTTATTCCTGCTGTTCCTGGAGATAACCTGCTACAGGTGAGTAACTACTCTTTTCCTTACCATGGATGATTCAAACTGCACCATCAGAAAGCAGCATAGGCCCAGAGAACTCACAGTGCATCAGAGAAGAGGATATGGAAAATAGATTGGGGCATTCAGTGCTAAAAAGACACAGAGAAGACCCTCTTGGTATCATGTGCTTCCATGGGGTTATAGTTATTGAAACTCTGTTAGTAAAGTGAATGAACTTTATGGAGGTAGTTTGATAAGGAGCTGCATTAAGTTATGTGCCATCTACATGTGTAAAGCACAAAACGTTTTGTAATTTTGTGTGCACATATGGGCCCTTAGCCAGTTGCTATTTTATGTGCATAGGCTGATGGCATATACTTTCACTGTGGACGTGTGCATGGGCGGAACACACAACTACATGCATAAATTATAAAATACTATAATTTCCTTATCGTCCCTCCAGTTCCAACCTATGGGTTGTCACACCTCACCAGCAGCTTGGAGACCGAGCATGTCAAAAGTCATGACATCATCACACATAGGCAGCTGGCACCACCTACCAGCCCCCAATATCTCAGTCTCCAAGCAGCTGGAGAGACATGATCCCATAAGTTAGACTAACTGTAGCGATAAGTAAGAGTATTTCATTATCCTTGGGCTGTGTTTAATTGAGTTGAGGTTAATTGATGAGCAGGAGAGCCAGCCTTCTTTGGAAAGGGGCTCTTCCCCTTTAAATTTCATTGATCACAAAGCCAGAGACAGAAAGTTTAAAGTTTAAAAAAAAAAAAGATCGCTGGTTACTATCAGGGGATCTGTCCCTTAGATTGGGGAAAGAAGCGGATCTTGCCTTGTTTTGGGCCTCATAGCGGTTACTGCAGGGAGGCTGGTCATTTCAGTGTCCTCTGAGGAGTCCTGCCACTGCCAAAGTTGCTGTCTGAAGGCTGAGCAGTAGGTTGGTGTTTTCACGGCTCTGCTGCCACCAGGAGTTGGGCCGCTTAGCAGGTCGTCAGGAGGGGGTTTTGTTTTTATTTTGGCTGCATAGTTTGAGAGCCAGCAGGGCTGCTGGCTCACAGGGAAGTCACATGGCGAGTTAGACCATCCCGGGGTGCGTGGGAATGGCGGTTATTCTCTTTTCCTTCACAATGCCAGTAAACGGAAGGGGGGAAATGCTGGGGTTTTTCGGATGCTGGGGGGTCTCTGTTTGCACTTGTAGTTATTATTTTAGTTAGACCTCTGTTCCTGTCACCTAGCTGAGGAGTTTAGGAAAAAAAGGCGACATTTGAGGATTGGTGTGAAGTGAGTAGGCCTAAGGCTGCCTTCAGGTACGGGTAAGATGCCTTCAAAGGTCACATGCCTGGCATGTGGGTCCTGGAGAGGCTCAGTCTGTGGGGCTGCGAAGTGGACACTTGCTCTATGGAGGACGGCCTCATATGGACAAATCAAACAATACACAGCAGATGGGGTCTTCGGTGGTGGTGGGGTCAAGTCCTGCTTCCTGATCGTATCCCCAGTCTAGTCCCGGACCTCTGAGTTGTCCACCTCATTCAGCAGCTTGGAGACTGAGGAACCTCCCTCTTTTTGTGATGTCATCCGTATATCCCTCTGGGAGCTGCCTTCCTCCATCAGTTACCTCAGTCTCCAAGCAGCTGAATAGGTCGGTGAGCCTGGGGGTCCGGGCTTACTGGAGAAACATTTAAGGATAGTTTGGTAGAAGTAGTGGGATTGTAGTTAAAAAAAAAAAAAAAAAAAATTTGTGGAAATTGAAAAGAGGGAGGCTATTTCTTTAAATTGCACAGGGCTGTTCCTTATTGGTGCGGCAGGCTTCCTCTACCCTGTCTGTGTCCCTGCTGGGTGGGGCGGATTCGCTCCCAGGGAGCTGCGGGGAGCTGAACCGGAGTTGGAGAGCTGTACAGCCAGGCGCGATACAGAAGAGCTGCCTGTGCATGCGTCTCTGGCTAGCTGCGGAGGTTTCCAGGGTCGGAACTCCGCGAGGTGTCCGGAGTTGAAATTTCAGCCTCCTTCACTCCCCTTTACTCTCCGCAAGCGGAGATATGGTGCAGAACCGCTGTGACCAACACGCACGAGCATCCGAGGTAAGGAGGTTGGCCGGGGAACAGTTTTCGGCAGCGCGAGGGCGCAAGTTCCAGAGCAGGCCCGGCCATGTGTTGGGAGCGCGGGGAGCACAGACCCTGCCTTGGTGATAGCAGCGGGGGTTTTTTCTGCAGCAGAGTCAGCTGCGGTTTGGAGATCCGTTGGTTGAAAACCGGCGGGACAGGTTTGGAGCCTGGTTTGGAGGAATAGCTAAGCAATTAAATAAATTAAATTAAATTAAAGTGAATCTGGGTTTTCCCTTCTTCAGGTGGTGCACCCGGGAGTGGGGGGGGGGAGGCCCTTCTCGGAGTTGTGATGCCATCTAGGTCCCAGTGCTTTATCTGTGGGGCCAAGAGGGGTTCTCTTTCAGACTCCGGAGTGTGCAAGAGCTGCACTAAAGAGGCTGTGGCTATGGAGATTCCCAGGGAGGAGATGGTGGATCGGCCGGGGACAGAGGCAGGTGCCTCGACCACTCAGGTGGCCAGTTCACCCCTGGGGGAGCCGGTAGCGGGACCATCCTCTATGCCGGATGTCCCCGCTCCGCAGGCGTCCTGGCCCAAGGGACTGGAATCCATTTTTTCGCCAGAATTCGTAGCTCTGCTGCAGCAGGAGGTGGGGGGCTTCCCGCCAAAGCAGTCGAAGGGGGCGGAGTGAAGAGGTCTGGGCAAGCCCCTGGCTTAGAGGCGCAGCAAGGAGTCAAGAGACCGCGCCTAGAGGCGGAGTTTGGGGCTCAGTCGGTTGCCTCGGAGGGGCAGCTCTCAGAAGAGGAAGGGGGGAGCGTGGCCCTCGAGGATGAGCTGGAGGAAGGAGAGCTCGAGGACAAGGAGGAGCAGGCTAGAGTAGTGCGGGTTTTCCGAAGGGACGAGCTTCCGGCTCTCATCGCGGAGATGCTGAGGACCCTGAACATGCCGGCCCAGGGACCGGCGGAGGATGAGACTTTGGAGGATCTGCTGCTGCAAGTCTTTCGCAAGTCTCAGAGAGTGTTCCCGGTACACTGGGTGTTTTAGGAGTTGATACAGGAAGAGTGGAACGTGCCGGAGGCTACGCTCAAGGGAGCCAGGGTGATGATCCGGTTATACCCACTGGTGGACCAGGACAGGGAGGTCTTCAAGGGCCCTAAGGTGGATGTGGCCATGGCGGCGGTGATAAAGAAGACCACCATCCCGGTGGAGGGCAGTGCGGCCCTTAAGGATGCGCAGGACAGAAAGCTGGATGCATTATTGCGGCAGATATTTGAGGTCAATGCCCTGTCCCTCCAGGCAGCTATTTGTGGGGCTTGGGTGGCCAGGGCATGCCTGAGGTGGTCTCAGCAGGCCCAAGGAGGGCAGGAAGCTGTACAGTCCAGTGATGCCGCCCACCTGGAGTCGGGGGCGGCCTATTTGTCAGACATCCATTATGACCTGATGCGTGGCTTGTCTAAGAGTATGGCATCGGCAGTATCAGCGAGGCGCTATCTGTGGCTCCGTAATTGGGCGGCCGATAATTCCTCTAAAGCTAGGTTGAGTAAGCTTCCCTTCAAGGGTCGCTTCTTGTTCGGGGAGGACCTGGAGAAGTTGGTCAAGGAATTGGGCGAATCGAAGGGCGGCAAATTGCCGGAGGATAAGCCCAAGCAGGGTCGAGCAGTCCCGGCTGGCAAGGGGCAACAGTGGGATTTTCGCAGGTTTCGTTTTCAAAGGTTCAGAACAGAGAGGTAGATTTCCCGGCAGAAGCCAGGGCTTTCAGGGGTTCTGGGGAGCAGGGAGAGGATTTGAGGCGTCCTCTTCTGCCTCCTCCCCCTCGCCTAACCTTAGGAAATCACAATGAGATCAGGCGGACCCAGGGGCATCTGGTCTCCGTGGGAGGGAGGTTGCAGGAGTTCTATGCCTCCTGGGTCCAAATTACTTCAGATCAGTAGGTTCTAGAGGTCATTCGAGAGGGCTACGCACTGGAGCTGCAATGGCCGGTGTGCGACGCCTTCGTGCGGTCTCCTTGCAGGGCAGCGACCAAACGCGAGGCAGTGAGGGAGATGGTACAAGGGCTCCTAGACCTCCGGGCGATAGAGCCGGTTCCGCTAGGCCAACACGGCTTCGATCGATACTCCATTTATTTTGTGGTGCCGAAAAAGGACGGGGGTTTTTGGCCCATTCTGGATCTCAAAGGAGTAAATCGTTGTCTTCGCGTGGCCCACTTTCATATGGAGACCCTGCGGTCGGTAATTGTGGCAGTGCGGAGGGGAGAATTCCTCACCTCCCTGGATCTGTCCGACGCGTATCTGCACATTCCCATCCGGATGGAGCATCACAAGTATCTCCGTTTTGCAGTGCCATTTGGTCATTTTCAGTTCCGGGCCTTGCCCTTTGGTCTGGTGACGGTGCCACGCACGTTCACGAAGGTCATGGTGGTGGTTGCAGCAGCCTTGCGCAGAGGCGGTATTCTGGTGCACCCTTATCTGGACGACTGGTTGATACGAGCAAAGTCAAGGACTGAGAGCGAATGAGTGACGTCCAGGGTGGTGAGCTTCCTGGAGAGCCTGGGTTTGGTAGTCAACCGGGCAAAGAGCAAGCTAGTGCCGTCTCAGAGTATAGAATACTTAGGGGCATGGTTCGACACAGAGTCGGGTCAGGTGTTTCTTCCTCAACAGAGGGCACGAGGGTTACGGGCGTTGGTCCGGAAATTCCTAAAGCGAAAGGAGTCGACAGTGTGGCAATACCTACAGCTGCTGGGCACCATGGCGACGACCATAGATTTGGTGCTGTGGGCGAGAGCGCACATGAGACCATTACAAAGAGCGCTTCTTCGGCGCTGGTCTCATCAGCAGGACCCGCTGTCGCGGAGGCTCTCCTGTCCGGACGAGGTCAGAGTATCGCTTCGCTGGTGTTTGGTTCTGGGTTCCTTCGAGAGCGGGAAGCCCCTCGAGGTGCCCGATTGGGTGGCCCTAACGATGGATGCCAGTCTTCTGGGCTGGAGGGCTCACTGCCAGGGACAGTTTGCGCAGGGGCAGTGGTCCGTCCAGGAGAGAGCTTGATCGATCAACAGGCTGGAGTTGAGAGCGGTGTTCCTCGCCCTGCAGAGTTTTCAGGTGGGACTTTGCGGGGTAGCGGTACGAGTGTTCTCCGACAATGCTACCACAGTGGCATGCATCAATCGGCAGGGGGGCACCAGCAGTGCGGCGCTGGAGGCTGAAGCGGAGAGCCTGTGCGGCTGGGCCAAGGAGAATCTTCTAGCAGTGTCGGCAGCGCATGTCGCAGGAGTGGACAACGTGAAAGCCGATTTTCTCAGTCGGGTAAAAGTGGACCCAGGAGAGTGGGTCCTTTATCAGGAGGTGTTTGACATGCTAGTGCGCCGGTGGGGCACACCGGTGATGGATCTGATGGCAACCTTCCAGTCGGCCAAAGCCAGTCGTTTCTACAGCAGAAGAAGAGAACGTATGTCGGAGGGCCTCGATGCCCTCATCCAACCTTGGCCGGAGGGCCAGCTCCTGTACATCTTTCCTCCGTGGGTACTAATAGGCAGGGTGGTCCAACGGATAGAGAGGCTCAAGGGGCAGGTGATTTTAATTGCACCGGACTGGCCTCGTCGACCGTGGTATGCAGATCTGCTTCGGCTTCTGGTAGCGCGGCCATGGCGGCTCCCAGGGCGACCGGATCTGTTGTCGCAAGGCCCTTTTCTCATGCCGCCCGTGGATCGATTCTCGCTTACGGCTTGGCTATTGAGAGGGCTCGGTTGAGGTCGAGAGGTTACTCGGCGGCGGTGGTCTCCACGTTGTTGAGGGCCAGGAAGAGGTCTATGTCCTTAGCGTATGTCCGGTTCTGGAGAGTTTTTGAAGCGTGGTGTAGAGAGAGGGACTCGGAGGCCCTTAGGACGTCCATTTCACGGATCCTGGAGTTCCTGCAGGACAGTTTTGAGAAGGGGCTTGCCGCTGCTTTGTTGAGGGTGCAGGTTGCGGCTTTGTCGTGCTACAGAGGACGGATTGCGGGCCGGTCTATCAGGGACCATTTGGATGTTAAGTGGTTTCTGCGAGCGGTTTCTCTCTTGAGACCACCAAGTAGACGCCTGGTGCCCAATTGGCAGCTCCCCCTGGTTCTAGAGGCGCTGGAGCGGGAACCGTTTGAGCCACTGAGTAGGGCTTCGGTTAAGGATCTCACTCTGAAGGTGGTGTTCCTGGTGGCCATTTGTTCAGCGAGACAGACTTCAGCGCTACAGGCGTTGTCCTGCAAAGAGCCTTATCTCTCCTTTTTTGATTTTAAGGTGGTTCTGAGACCAGTCCCGGCGTTCTTGCCCAAGGTGGTATCTCCGTTTCACTTGAATCAAGACATTTCTTTGCCAGTGTTCAGGCCAGACTCGGCAGGATCAATAAAGAGGTCCTTAGATGTCCGGCGGGCGTTGAAGAAGTACCTTCACCGTACAGCGAGTTTTCGCAGATCCGAGAGGTTGTTTGTCCTCTTCGCAGGGCCCAGAAGGGGAGAGGCGGCGGCGTCAAAGGCGTCCATTGCGCGGTAGATTAAGGAAGCAATTACGTCTGCTTACTTGTTGAAAGGTCAGACGGTTCCGGAAGGGCTGCGAAAGTTTCAGGCGGTGCCGCCGGCGGAGATTTGCAAGGCGGTCACTTGGTCATCCTTGAATTTGTTTGTGAAGCACTACTGGCTTGACATCCAGGCGGCACAGGATGCCTGTTTTGGATCTGCGGTGCTTCAGGCTGGTGGTGTGGGGCCCTCCCATTAGATTTACTGCTCTAGTACTTAGAGGTCCGGAACTAGACTGGGGATACGATCAGGAAGGTGAAATTAGACTTAGCTGCTAATTGTGGTTCCTGGAGTAGACCCAGTCTAGTCCCGAGTCCCGTCCCATGGTTGAGGGCGCATGAAGCACAGTCTGAATTTTGGAAGATGACAGGTAAGAAGAGTCGTGACAGGAGCATTTCCCCGGAAGAGTTAGGGTCGTCTTTCAGTTAAGCGTTCAAGAAGGTGAGAGGATAGCCTCAGCACTTTTAGGGGCTAACAGTTCTTAGATGATTTGTTGTTATACAGTTAGTTTTTTGGTGGGTAGTAGCTAACCTTGGTAAGTGATCCTTTATGGGGCGATGGTGAGTTTGAAACTTATTTGTTGCTCTGGTGAGTCTGCTTTGTCAATAGGTTACTGATGGAGGAAGGCGGCTCCCAGAGGAATATACGGATGACATCACAAAAAGAGGGGAGGTTCCTCAGTCTCCAAGCTGCTGAATGAGGTGGACAACTCAGAGGTCTGGGACTAGACTGGGTCTACTCCAGGAACCACAATTAGCAGGTAAGTCTAATTTCACCTTCTGGTGTCTGAGGAGTGCCCTTCACCCGTGGATGCAGTGGCTTGGCTTGAGGGGGAGAGGGGTACAGCTCACTCCATCCCTGCAGTAAAAGAGAAGGCGTCTAGAGCCCACGGCCCTCTGTGTTGCAGGATGCGAGTGCGTCAGGTTTCCAGGGGCGGGTTTCCCTGGAATTTGTCCTCAGGCATAAAGCCTTTTGTATGAGGCAGAGGGGACATTCCCATAGAGGTCTGTGAAAGGTCCAAGAAAAGAAGGACCTGTCCGCCGCAGGCTTGATTGCCAGAACGGAGGGTGAGCCCGAAGTAAGCCTCAGCGATTGGACTGGGATCCTTGGGAAGACAGTGGATCGGTCTAGTTGGGTGAGGCGGAGGATCAGGATGCAGAGGCAAACTTGGTGGCGGAGCCCGCGGAACTGGAGGAAGGAGAGATTCCCTAGGGGGAGGAATTACATATAGTGTGGGTATTCTGTTGGTAAGAATTGGCAGCGTTGAACTCCCAGTCCTTAGACTTTGAACATGGCTGCAGGGGTACAAGTAGAGGGCAAGCCTCTCGAGGATCCCTTATTCCAGGCAGTTAGGAAGGTACAAACCGTGTTTCTTCTGCATCGCGTGATCAAGCAGATGATTCAGGATGAATGGGACATCCTGGAGGCCGGCCTTAAGGGGACATGGACCATGGCATGGCTTTATCTGATTCCGGACCACAAGAGGGATCTTTTCTGCTCTCCTAAGGTGGACACAGCAGTTTCAGCTGTCACTAAGACTACCACTAATCCAAGTGGAAGGTGGCACGGCCCTCAAGGATGTGCAGGATAGGAACTTGGAGACCCTGCTGAAGCAGGCATTTGATATCGATGCCATGTCGTTGCAAGCATCAGTTTGTGGCATTTTCGTGGCATGGGCGTGTTTGCGCTGGGCTCAAGGCATTTTGGAGGTGGCAGGAGATTTCACCTCTGCCGGAGGCAGCTAAGTTGGTCCAGGGTTGCCTATTTAGCAGATGCTTTTTATGATATTATCAGGAGCCTGGCTTAAAGTATGGCATCGGTCATGTCTGCCAGACAATACTTATGGCTCAGGAACTGGTTGGCTGATGTTCCCTCTAAATCTTGCTTGAGCAGGCTCTTGTTCAAGGGTAAGCTCTTGTTCGGGGAGGCGTTGGAGAAGCTGGTGAAAGATTTTGGGGAATCTAAAGGAGGTAGACTTCCTGAGGATAAACAGAAGTGAGTTTGCTCATTGGCATTGGTGTGGGACCCATCTTGGGATTTTTGCCGTTTCCGAGCAGTGCATTTTGTGCCTTACCAGATGGGGTGCTTCCCAGCGAGGGGGCAGGTGTTTCGCGGAATTCACAGGTCTGGACAATGTTTTTACTCCACCACCACCGCCAAAAAGCCCCAATGAAGTGAGGAGGGGCTCATGTGGGGGTAGTTCCCATAGGGGGGGGTGGCTTTGGGAGTTTTATCCTGCCTGGATCCAGATCACCTCCGATCAGTGGGTGCAGGAGGTCATTGGGGAATGCTATGCCCTAGAGTTCACCCCTCCCACTCTTGGAGGCCTTTGAACTGTCTCCCTACAAGGCGCAATGCAAAGCTGCGGAGGTGCGGGAGACGCTACGACTGCTTCGAGAGCTCCATGCCGTGGAAGAGGTACTGCACAACCAGTGCAGATCGGGTCGATTCTCCATATATTTTGGGGTTCCCAAAAAGGAGGGTATTTATTTCGAGCAGCATTTCAGTTGACCTCCCAGTGACTGTTTTGAGGAGTAGCTCCCCTCCCTTACCCTGTTGTCATTTCTTTTCAGTTTTTAATGGAATTCTTTTCCGTTTCTTATATTTCATGGATTATTATTGTGAACCGCTTTGTTGTATTGAGGGGCGGTATGTCAAATTTTAATAAACCATACCTTCTTGCCCATCTTGGACTTAAAGCATGTAAATCGGTACCTCCAGGTGCCCCGATTTCACATGGAGACGCTCTGGTCAGTCATTGTTGCTGTCAGATAGGGCGAGTTCTTGAGCTCCTTGGATCTCGAGCCTACCTGCACATTCACATTTGGCAGGAGCACCAGCGGTTTCTGCTGTTCACAGCACCTATGGGGCATTTTCAGTTCAGGGCATTACGCTTCGGCCTCACAACCACTCCCCGCACTTTTAAGAAGATCATGGTAGTGGTCGCAGCCGCTCTCCTGCAGGAGGGCATTCTAGTTCACCTGTACCTGGATGATTGTCTCATTCGAGCAAAATCTGCAGACGAGAGCAAAAGAGCCACAGCCAGGGTGGTCCATTTTCTGCAGTCTCGGATGGGCATCAATTTGGCCAAGAGCTAGCTTCAGCCGACGCAGGAGTTAGTGTACCTGGGGGCCCGATTCTAGACACGTGAGGGAGGGTGTCCTTATCTCCAGACTGCATACTCAAGATTCAGCAGCAGATCTGGGAGTTTCTCAGGATGAGGCCCCTGATGGCGTGGCATTACTTTCAGGTGTTAGGGTCGATGATGGCAACCATCGACTTGGTTCTGTGGGTGCGAGCCCACATGGAGACCCTTGCAGAGGCTCTGTTGCAGAGATGGCTGGTGCAGCTTCACCAGTTGGAGAAGCAGTTGCCCTTCCCGGCATCAGCCATGGCGGCTCTCCACTTGTGGTGACTGTGGAGAGAAAAGCTTCTGGTGAGGATTCCACTGGAGGCTTCCAGTTGGGTCCCGCTTATGATGGACGCCAGCTTGTCAGGATAGGGGGCACGATGCGAAACTCAGCACAGAGGGCCTGATTTCAGGAGGAGACTGCTTGGTCCTTCGACCGGTTGTTGATGAGTGATGTTCTTGGCGCTTCAGGAGTACAGAAGTTTGCTGCGGGGAAAAGATGGTGAGAGTGTTCTCGGACAATGACACTACGGTAGCCTACATAAATCGACAGGGAGGCACAGGTAGTGTTCGGCTGGAAGATAGTTTAAATAGTTACACAATCTGTGTTAGTTGAATTATTCTACTTAGTTTTTAAACCCTATGTGTGCATGTTAAAATGTTCCATGTAAAAAGTTATATTGTTCCATGTAAAACAAGCTCTGCATTGTTAACTGTTGTTGATTGTACACCGCAACTGATCGCTGGAAGATGCGGTATATAAATAAGTGTTAAATAAATAAATAAATAAAGATGTGATAGCCTCGTTATTGGAATGGGCAGCAGGGAGAATGTAGCGACAGACTACCTAAGCTGCGTTTGCGTGGATCCTGGAGAGTGGACACTGAACAAGGTAGTGTTTGTGCAGTTGGTAAGGCGCTGGGGGCTGCCGATCATGGATCTTATAGCAACCTTCGAATCAGCAAAGGTGACCCGCTTTTACAGCTAGAGAAGAGAACGGATGTCTGAAGGTCTCAACACATTGGTACAGCGTTGGCCCAGAAATGGGCTCCTCTGTGTTTCCTCCATGGGTGCTCATCGGGTGAGTGGTGCAACAGATAGAGGCACATCGAGGACTGGTCATCCTGATTGCTCCAGGTTGGTCACGCAGACCGTAGTATGCCGATCTAGTCTGGCTGGCGTTAGACCGGTCTTGGCTTCTGCCTGCTCGGTCAGATCTATTAGTGCAAGGCCCTGTCCAGATGCCACAAGTGGATCACTTCTCAGTTATGGCATGGCTTTTGAGAGGGCTTCTTAAGGAAGTGAGCCTACTCTTCCCAGGTAATCACAACCTTGTTGAAGGCGCGCAAACTGCACTACACTGCCCTGTATATGGATTTGGAGAGTCTTTGAGGATTGGTGTGTAGAACAGGGCTGTCGGCCCTTGACCGCCTACGTGCCGGAGGTGTTGACTTTTCTTTAGGCAGGTTTGGAGAAGGGCCTGGTGTGTAGTTTGCTGTGATGGTGGCCTTAACCTGTTACCATGATAGGGTACAGGGTGTGCTTCTCGCAGCCCACCAGGATGTCGCCTGCTTCCTGTGAACGGTGAAACAGGTGCCCCTCCATTGAGGTCAGTAGTCTCATCTTGGTGGTGTCTGTATTGATGGAGGTACCTTTTGAGCTGCTGTTGGCTTGTACTCTGAAGGACCTGGCCTTGAAGATGGTGTTTTTGGTTGCGATTTGTTCGACCAGGAGAATTTCCAAGCTTTAGGCACTGTCGTATCGGGAACCCTTCCTTTCCATATCCAAGGAGAAGGTAGTTCTCCATCCAGTACCTTCCTTCTTGCCCAAGGTGCTCTTGGTTTTTCATGTTAATCATTCTGTAACGCTGCCAGTTTTCTTGGGGCAGGGGGAACCCCAGAAGATTCCCACCTCTGACTCTTGGATGTGTGCCGGGTTCTTTGGCTTTATTTATGGAGTATGGGTCTGTTTCGGAAATCAGACCACCTATTTGTCCTGTTCAGAGAGCCGCTCTTGATGATGATGCAGTATAAGGGCTCTGTGCACCTCACTTCAGACTGGTATTCTCGGTCTTCAGCAGATGGTTATGGGCTTCTATGCATTCTGGACTCCACTGATAGGACTTTCAGAGAAAAAAAAAGACTGGATAAGGTTTAGTATCAGAGAGACCTGCCCAGGTAAAGGAAGTAGAACTGGCCTCTTTGCAGAGAACCGGGAGCTGTTTGATCAGCAGACCGTTTCTGTGGTATTGTGGGGGGTGGTTTGGTTCCTCCCCTTACCCCCTCAGAGCTGCCAGCCCTCAAAATTTGGCTCATAGTTTGGAATAGCA
Source organism: Ichthyophis bannanicus (assembly GCA_033557465.1). Classification (NCBI taxonomy): domain Eukaryota; kingdom Metazoa; phylum Chordata; class Amphibia; order Gymnophiona; family Ichthyophiidae; genus Ichthyophis; species Ichthyophis bannanicus. The sequence goes on along the minus strand of CM066031.1, from coordinate 1,001,777,269 downwards.
GTGAAGCCTGATGATTTCTGGCCCAGTAAAGAGGTGGCAGGGGGAAAAAAAAAAGGCAGTGCGTGCCTTTCAGCCAATGATGTGACTGGAAGGTGCAGTAGTTTCTGGCTCTTCCCAAAGGTGTTTTGGCTGGGCTGCAAGGCACAAGTGAGCATACTCTGTTTCAGTTGTGTGTGCGTTTCAAAGTGGCAGAGACTGCCATGCTGACACCAAAACCAGTGTACGGAAACTGGCGGGGAACGTTATCTGCTGCCAGCTTCATACTATGGAGGAGAGTATCCTTCATTCTGTTGAAGCCTCCTCTCTGCCATGCGATCCTGCCTTTTCAGTGGGAATGGTAGCCATTTTACAGTCATAGTGTGAGGAAGAGGATTTCTTATCCGGGGGCAGCAGCGGTAGACAAGACTCTGCAGGGAGATAGTGATTGTGTCAACCAGAGGCTCTGCAGGGCTCATCAAATTTGCCTTTTTCCCTAGATTTTGTGCTGCTTCTCCTCCAGGTCTACTGCATGAAGCAGGGACTGGTGGAGACTTTGCAGGACAAGTTGCCTTCATCAATGGCGGTCCCGGACGTTTTGGACATTGCTAAGGAGGGTCCAGAGCCTCTGTCCAAGCGCTGGAGATTAGAAGATGATTTGGCGGAGGATCAAGTATTGGTTAGATCTGAGGCTTCTGAGGACCCATAGAAGGGCCCTCAAGGCTTTGAGGTGATTCCTGTGTCTTAGAGCTGGAGAAAGGAGAGATTCCTCTGGGAGAGAACCCGAATATTGTCAGTTTTCCGCCAGGAGGAGTTGCTGTCATTTAATAGTGCAATCTTTAGTGGCACTGAATATTCCTTTTGGAGCTCTGGTGGAGGAAGTGTCCTTAGAAGATCCTCTCCTTCAGGGCGTACATGCCCCTCAAATTCTTTCCCAGTACATAGAGTGATCAAGTAGATCAATGCAGAATGGGAGCTGCCAGAGGCAGGCTTACGGGGAGGCAGTACTATGGCCTGCTTATACCCCATACCACCAGTGGAGAAAGAGCTTCTCAAGTTTCCTAAAGTGGATGCCTTGGTGTCGGCAGTGACTAAGAAGGCGACCATTCCGGTCGAAGGAGGGGCAGCACTAAAGGATGCGCAAGATAGAAAGCTTGAGACTCTGTTTAAGCAGTCATTTGAAATAAATGCCTGCGCATTACAGGCCTCCATCTGTGGAGCTTATGTGGCTTGGATGTGTTTACAATAGGCACAGGGCTTGCCCAAACCTGAACATGGTTCGCAGCAGGTGCTCTCGAAAGAGGCTACGTTGGAGTCGGTTTTGGCATACTTAGCGGATGCATTCTATGATTTGGTGAGAGCCTTGGCAAACAGCATGGCTTCAGTGGTTGTGGCGCACCATTTCCTTTGACTGTGCAATTGGTTGGCTGATGTATCTTTTAAGATCAGGCTCGCTAAGCTCCCGTTCAAAGGAACGCTGCTCTTTTGTGAAGCCTTGGAGAAGTAAGTGAAGGATTTAGGGGACTCCAAAGGGGCCTGACTTCCAGAGGATAAATCTAGAGGGGGAAAGTCTGTGGCTCTGGTCAGAGGACAGTTTAGAGAGCTCTGTGGTTTGACACAACATGCTTTGCCCCTTTCCATCATGCCTGTTATCCTTTTCAGGGGCTGTCCTTTTGAAGTAAAGAAACAGTTAGAGGTTATTACGTGGGTTTTGCAACGACCTCCAAGAAGACACAATGAAGTGAGGAGGGCCCAAATAACTTCCAATCAGTGGGTGTAGAAGTGATTGGAGAAGGGTGTGCTCTAGAATTGGCTCGCCCTATCTCCAGTGCTTTTATGTTGTCCCCATGCAAGATTCCTTTCAAGGTGCGAGCGGTAGCAAACACTTTACAAAATTGCTTCGGTTAAAGGTGTGGTAGAGGTTCCTTCAGAGCAATGTGGACTAAGTCAATACTCTGTTTATTTTGTGGTCCCCAAGAAGGAAAATTCCTTCTGACTGGTTCTCGATCTCAGGCATGTCAACAGAGCCTTGAGAGTGCCTCATTTTCATATGGAAACATTAAGATTGATGATAGTGGCTGTTCGAAAGGGCGAGTTTTTGACAACCCTAATCCTCATGGAGGCATATCTGCATATTCCCATTCTCCCAGACCATCAGCATTTCCTTCTTTTCACAGTTCTGATGGTGCATTTTCAATTCCAGGCTCTTCCGTTTGGTTTGGTAACGGTGCCCAGCACCTTTACGAAGATCATGGTGGTGGTAGCAGCTGCTCTGTGACGAGAGGCTGTGCTGATGCATCCGTATTTGGACAATTGGCTGATCCTTGCAAAGTCGGTGCAGGACAGCCAGAAAGTCACAAAACAAGTAATAGCGTTTCTTCAGAGTCTGGGATGGGTGATCAGTTTCACCAAGAGCAAATTAGTTCATCTTAACAGCTGGTGTATCTAGGAGCACTTTTCAACACAGAAAAAGGCCTTGTGTCTGTTCCTCCAGAAAGGGCCAGAAAGGTTCAGGACAAAGTCCAGCAGTTCTTTATTGATGGAGGCACTATCAGCATGTTTCTGCTTACAACTCCTGGGGCCCATGGTGGTGACTTTGGATCTAGTCCTGTGTACCCGGATGCATATGCAACCTCTGCAGAGGGCCCTGCTCTTGGCGGTAGTCATCCTAGCAGCACACGCCCTCAAAGCGCTTACCATGCCTGAGGGAGGCAAGAGTAAGCTTACAATGGTGACTGGATTACACAAAGTTGTCAACGGGAATGCCATTGGAGCTGCCCAAATGGGTGATGGTAACCACAGATGCCAGTCTGTCCAGATGGGGGGCACACAGTATGTCACAGGTGGTGCAGGGCCGATGGAACCCTGAGGAGAGCTTGTGATCCATAAACTGCCTAGAAACATGAGTGGTGTTTCTAGCTCTACAATACTTTTGGCTGCTGCTGTAGAATAAAGCAGTGCAAGTTTTTTCGGACAATGCCACCATGGTAGCTTATATCAATTATCAAGGCAGCACAGGAAACGCAGATTTGTTGGACGAAATGGCTCCTCTTCTTTGGGCAGAAACAAACTTGCTAGGGCTCTCAGCGGTGCACGTGACAGGAAAAGAGAACATGCAGACTGACATCCTCAGCAGACATCAGTTGGATCCAGGGAAGTAGTCCCTGGAGGACTCTGTTTTTCGTAACATAGTATGACGATGGGGTTGGCCACTCATGGCTTTAATGGCATCAGCCTCCAATGCCAAAGTGGACCGGTTCTTCAGTCGCCGGTGTGAGAGGATGTCCGAGGGTCTGGATGCTCTAGCTCAACCTTGGTCAAAGACTGGTTGTTTTTATGCTTTTCCACTCTGATTGGGAAGCTGATTCAGAAGATAGAATCGCACCGGGGGCTAGTCATTCTAATTGCACCACACTAGCCTCGGAAGTCATTCTAATTGCACCACACTAGCCTCGGAAGACATACAGATCTACTCCAGTTGACAGTAGGTGTTTTGTTGAGTATGCCAGCCTGAGACAATCCCTTGTCGCAGGGCCAATTTGCATGCCTCAAGTGCATTGATTCTCGCTTACTGCTTGGCTCTTGAGAAGGGTAGGTTAAGAAAGAAAGGCTATTTGGCTCAGGTAATAGCCATGTTGCTGTGAGCTCGAATGCGGTCCACCACTTCTTGTATATAAGAGTTTGGGGATTTTTCAAAAGCTGGTGTGAGAACCATGATCTACGAGCGCTTTCGGCCTTGGTACCAGGTATTCTAGCATTCTTGCAAGCTGGACAAGCTAAGAGCTTGACATTGAATTCCCTGCAAGTGCAGGTAGCTACCTTGGCTTGTTATTGAGGTTGAGTGCAAGGTGTTTCAATAGCGGTCCATCCTGATGCAGTGCGTCTTCTCAGAGCTGTTAAGCAAGTGCATTCTCCGGTATGTCAACTGGTCCCGCCGTAGGACCTCAATTTTGTCTTGTCTGCATTGTTGTAGCCTCTCTTTGAGCACTATGCTTACGGACGTTATGCTGAAGGTGTTTTTTCTGGTAGTGATTTGCTCCGCCTGTCGCGTCTCGGAGATTCAGGTGGTGTTGTCATTTCGGGAACCTTTTTGTATAATTTCAAGGAAAAGGTGGTACTGCATTCAGTACTGTCCTTACCGAAGATTGTTTCTATTTTTCATCTTAATCGAACAGTATCACTTCCTGTCTTCTCAAACTCAGAAGAGGGCACGGAGAAGCGACAGTTGTGTCTGCTCAACGTACATAGAGCGCTGTGTATGTATCTTAAGTGAATGCAATCTTTTTAGAAAGTTATATCATCTCTTCATCCTTTTCGGGGGACCACACAAGGGAGAAGCAGCCTCCAAGGTGTCCATAGCCCAGTGGTTAAAGGAGACCATTGCCTCGGCTTACTTAAGCGCAGGTCTATTCCACTTGGCTTATGTGCTCACTCGACCACTGATGGACATTTGTAAAGCAGCTACTTGGTCGTCACTACATACCTTTGTGAAACACTACCACCTAGATGGTCAGGCCAGAAAGGAGGCGCTTTTTGTGGGTTCCTCCCATTCATAAGTGCTATAGTACATCCCATATGTCTGTACTGGAGGGACAGTAAGGATGATGAAATTAGGCCTTATCTGCTAATTTTCTTTCCTTGAGTCTCTCCAGTCCAATCCAGAACCCACACACATTTTTCAGCTTGCGTTTAAGGCAAGTCTGGAGTAACAGAAGGTAAGTCCCAGTTTGGGTTTCTGGGAGCAACTCGCCTGGTCGCGATGGAATGGATAGTGGAGTTTTCTCCTTTAAGGGGGTTTGGTGACCTCTGCTGTTCTCTCTGTAATGGTATTTCTGCTTCCTCTGTCTTAATTTTGAAGTTGCTTTTAAGGCAAGGTAATTTATAGAAGTAATTAGAATGGTGTAAGAAGTTATTTAAAAAAAAAGTGATTTCACATTTCTCTTGTTGTAGTCTGCTTTGTTAGTAGAATACTAGTCTGAAGTGAGCTGTACAGAGCGCTTATACTGTGGTGACATCAAGACTTGGCATGCTCGGTCTCCATCTGCTGGTGAGGGGGCATAACCCATACGTCTGGACTGGACTGGTGAGACTCAAAGAAAGAAAATTATCAGGTAAGGCCTAATTTCATCTTAAAATGTCAGTCGCTTGTCCATAACGTTCTAGCTGGTGGAAACAAGAGGTAGTGTGTCCCATTCCACCCCCAAATCCTCCCTCTCGCCCACCAAAGAAACATTTAAATTTTTATACTCTAAGAGCAGTCTGTGTCGAGTAGTTCTGGAGTAGTGTTTCCTTGGTAAGGAACAGGTCTTCTGTTTAGTATTGGCTTTAAAATTCTGCTTTTCCTGTGGAGGAGGAGTACAGGATTGCAAGTCCTGGAATGCATTAGGGGTTGATCTCCCGATATCTATTGGAGACTGATAGTTCAGGTCCCCAGGTGCCTATCTATAGCAGAGCTACCTTTGTCCATCAGTATAAGGCATACAACTATACAATTACAAATCTTAAATGGGATTTTTCCCTTTGAATGTGATGTGTTTAACCCTTGCAATTTTATCTTTACAGATGGCCTTGTGAAGAGACTGGAGGAACTGGAGAGAACAGCAGAGCTGTACAAAGGTAAGTCCCAGGAGCATATAGTACATGCATTCTGGCTTGTTTTATATCATTGACACTCCTGCCTCCCTTAGGCTACCATGCGTGGATTCTCATCAGTTGACTCCAGTAATAAAAATGCTTTTCAACCCACAGAAGTCCGAAGCAGTGCTGCTGTTGACACCACCCCGCTCATATGAAGAACTCCATGTGAGAGTTATCTATAACACCAATGCATTAGTTTGCCCCGGTGTATGATCTAGAATTCTGTATCAGTGTTTACGATGTGTGAATGGGTCCATGTGCATAGTCTATGTATATTTATATACGTGTATAGCTGCCTGGCTGCACGTTACACTGGTGATAGTGCCATGTATGGTATGTTTGCAATTTTGGTGTTATGTTTACCAGTGCAGAGTCTGAACAGTCCCTATTCAATGCAGCCTGGTCCGTTTCTCTGTTGTATTTATATAAGGCTGATCTTGTCTCGCCACCTGCCCTTTTCATGTTGAGTCTTTTCCATTTTCTCTTTCTTTTTTCCCATCCACCACTGATGATTTTCTGCATATCTCTCCCTCCAGGGATGATGGAGCACACTAAACGACTTCTGCGCTCATTTTTTGAGCTGTCACAGACACACAGAGGTAAGCAAAGCTGAGCACATTTTCAGGCAATAGTACTCTATTCTAGAGTAGTGTTTCTCTACCAGTGTGCCTTGGAGGGGACAGCCAGAGATGTGACTAGGCATGGACTCATGAAGTGCTTGCCCCATTTCTATTGGACAGCGCTCATTAAAAATAGTAATCTGCTTCCTGCTCCAGTCCCAAGCAGAACAGAGACCAGGAGAGAAAAGGTAAGCCTGGCGTAGACAGAGCAAAGGAGAGCTAGTCTGCCTCTTAATCTACCCCTCCCCTGCAGTCATTCCAGGAGTGCAAATGACTGGAACTCACAGTCCAGATCAAAGTATAGTCCCTACTCTCCTTGCTCCAGTTCTCTCTCTTCGGTTCTAGATGTAGGAAAAGCTTTTGTTTTCAGGTTAGTGATTGTAATGTATGTTCTAGTAGCTGTAAGCTCCCAAGAGTAAGCTGGATGCTCTGGAATCCAGGCCAAAATCTGTGTTGTGAACCCATCTTTTATACAGAATTTACATGTTGGGAATAGTTTAACTGTGTTAGCTAATCAGATTTTTCTCTGGTGCATAATTAAATGTCTGGTAAGCAGGACATAACCACCAGCCCTGAGGGTTATGAATCCCAAATTTCCTGATTGTCCCTCCAGTCTAGTCTCGAACCTCTGGGTTGCGCTCCTCATCCAGCAGCTTGGACCCCCCCCCCCCGAGACTCTGAGCACCACTCCCACAGTGTTCCCAGGCTGTGCTGGTCTAAGGAACAGAAACCATATTCATGAATCAAGACCTAATCTCCCACTGCAAACAGCATGGCAACTGAGTCATTAGGTCGGTGCCACAAAATGTAATTTTCCCACAAGTAGGGGAAACGGCTGCTTCAGATGGAAATATTATTTTCTTCTTCTTTTAGAAAGAATTCTATTTAAAAGTGCCTGAAAGCATGGATAGTGTCCAAAGTAGTTGGAATAACACATGGCGATGTTGCAAACACTAGGGTCGTCTTCATTTTTGCATTAATTGTTCCACTTTTGTATGATGCAAGAATTATGAGGCAAGAAGAACATTCGTAGCTCAATGGAGCCCTTGTATAATTGTATAGCAATAAGGCCAGGCAGTGTGTTACTCTTGTGTCCGCACATTCACGCCTTAGCTGACTGCTGTTCTGCACCTTCATGTTTTGGCAACAGTTGCAGGCCCACTGTAATCATCCAGCCCTCTTTCTGATTTGCCTTTTTCCCCTGTCCACTGTTTGCTGCAGCATTTGGAGATGTTTTTTCTGTGATCGGTGTGCGGGAGCCCCAGCCAGCTGCCAGTGAAGCCTTTGTAAAATTTGCTGATGCTCACCGCAATATTGAAAAATTTGGAATCCGGTTGCTGAAAACCATCAAACCGGTAAATAAAATAATCAACAAAATGAAGAAGTAGTCAATAAATGTGAAAATATGAGAAATGAAATAATTTAAGCCTAGAAGGGAGAGGATGAAGACTAGGAATAAACAACAGAGGGAAAGGGTGCAGGTAAAACAATAGACAAAATGTATTACTCAAAGGTTTTTCTTATCTAGATTTCTTGTCATACGTATACAGGTTTAATTTAATCGTAAACAGAGAGCTGACACTCATCATTTGAGAAATTTCAATGTTAAAAAAAAAAAGGCAGGCTCCTATCAGACAGCATTTATCTTCTGAATCTATGTAGCGTGTGTAAGAAATCAGATCATACTGTAACTCCACAGGAAGGAAACAGGAACTTGGCAAATTTTACCAGAAATAACGGTCCACTTGAAGTATTTCAGCCAAGGTGGCTAGTTTTCATCTTTGATTCAGGCTCTCTTGATTTATGCCTTTGAGAGGGTGGTATAAGGCAGGAGTCTTTTTCAGGTACATAGTATGTTCAACATTAAGGTGCCAATGTTCTGTCCAACTTTAAATAATGCAGTTCTCCAGGACCAAGCAGGAAGTCAGTCCTCACATATGGGTGACATCGACGTCGATGGAGCCCCTGCGGAGCATTTCCCCAGCTTTCTATGAAAACCTTTGGGAATACTGCACGCATGCGCGGTCCCCTTCCTGCCTAAAGGTGCCATCTTGCTCAGTCTCTCTTTTTCCGTGTAGCCCTTTGGACGTGTGTCCTTGTTCACCCGGAAAATAGTCAGATTTTTTCGTCTTTACCTTGCGATTTTCTTTGCGGTTTTTGTCCGGTGCGACGCCGGTTCCCCTTCTCGCCGGGTTCGGTACACCGGTATCGAGCCCGATCTTCTTTTTTTGGTTTTTGCCCTTCGTGGCTGGCGTTCACGCCCTTTTTTTCCTTTTCCCTGGAAGGCCGGTCCTTTGACCTCGCGGGGACTCTTTTTTCCCTGATGGCTTCCAGTGGCTTTAAGAAGTGTGATCGGTGCAAGAAACTAATGTCTCTCACCGACACACATGACTGCTGCCTTTGTCCTGATCATGATCCTAAGATCTGTGGACCGTGTGGAAAAATGTCCACTAAGGCACTTTGAAGTCGTCAGCACCAGAAGGAAAGGCTTTTCTCCGACTCGGCCTCCGGCCAGGCCCGGACCTCATCTGAGGCCTCGACGTCTCGGGAGTCTGACCCCGAGCATCGTCGGGGCTCCTCAGATAGGGGGTCCCCCGAGCGGGAGTGAAAGAGGAAGAAGCGGCTCGTGAGGGTGGCGTCGGAGGAAGTCCCTTGCTCCTCGAGGGCTAGGTCTCGGACCCCCGACCGCCGTCCCGGGCCCGTGGAACAGGAGAAGCCGTCAGAAGTACCTCGGGTGGAGCCGGAGTCTGCTGGACACGTAAGTCCTGTTGTCCTTGAGGACTCTCCTCCCAGGGAGCCGACGTCGGGCCTGGCGCCGCCGGGGCCCGAGTCGGTAGCTGCTGAGTCTCCTGAGCTGGGTCTCAGGCTGACAGCCTTGGAGTGCAGACTATCTGCCTTCATGGATCAGCAGCGGGTGCTGATGGCCAGCTTTGCTGGCACATCTGCCTCGACCACCGGGACGTCGAAGTCGACCCCGGAGACCGAGCCGATACTCGAGACCATGAAGGCTCGAGGTCGTCCTCGGTCGCGGTCCCCCTCGACCTCCTGATCGGGACCGAGGGCGTCGACACCGGTGCCTTCGGCGTCGGGGCGGGTGCTGCCGGGCCCCGCGCGGTCAGAGCCCGACTCCTTCTCGGACAAGTCCGCCTGGGAGACGGTGGATGAGGAGTCCCCCGATACCTTTAAGACTCAGTGCGTCCCATCGGACTCACCGCAGTCTGAGCCCCGGAGTAGATCCCCTCCGGAGGATACCCGGTTCTCGGAGTTCGTGCGGGATATGGCCACTGCTTTGGCGATCCCGGCGGATCCCGAGCAGGAGCCTCGAGCCGAAGAGCTCGAGGCCCTCCAGTATGACTCTCCTCCGAAGGAGGCCTTTACTGTGCCAGTTCCTCCGATGCTGGAATGGCTCCTCTTCCGGATGTGGGAGGCACCGGCCTCAGCGCTGGTTCTGAGCAAGTGGGTCGATTCCATTTATCGACTCCGTAAGAGCCCTGGGTTTCAAAAGGCGCAGCTCCTGCACCATTCCATGGTGGTGGAATCGGCCATGCATCGTCTGAAAAGTCGGAAGATGCACTCTGCGGTGCCCCCTGGCAGGGAGGCCCGGAACCTGGATGCGTTCGGTAGAAAGTGCTTCCAGGGCTCGATGCTTGCTTGCTTGCCGTGTCCAGTCTTACCAGCTGTACATGGGCATGTACTTGTGGGACCTGGCAAAGGAGCTTGCCGGGTTCTCTGCTGGTCTCTCCGGGGAACCTTTGCAGAGGTTCAAGTCCTTGTCTTCAGGGATTCGGGAATGCTCTAAATTTATATCCCGAGCGGCCTACGATGGCTTCAAGGCCTTGGCCCGGGTTGTGGCTGCCGGCATCGCAGCTCGACGCCAGGCATGACTGCAGTCATCGGACCTCGAGCCATGTGTTCAAGACAAGTTGGTCGATGTCCCTTGCTGAGGTGAAAACCTTTTTGGCAAGCCCATGGCCGAGAAGGCTGTTGAGCTCGAAACCGAGCACCTCACGAGGACAAGGCTGTCTCGAAAGACTTCTTGCCCCTTCACACAAGAAGAAGGGCTCGGGTAAAAAGCCCTTTTACCCAAGGAAGGCGACTGCCTACAAACAGTACCCGATTTACCAGGCCTCCCCCGCTCCCCCACAGGGTCAGCAGACCAAAGGGGCAGGGACATGGGCCCCGTAGGCAGAAAGCCCTCAAGCCTCCAGCTCCTGCTCCTACTCAGCAGGGTGGGGGTATTTGACTCCCAAGGCATAGCCTCTCTGTCTCTGCTGCCCCATCCCTGCACAGGAGGTCGCCTAGCCCTGTTTGCCCACCGGTGGCCACTCATTACAGGGGACAACTGGGTCTTAAGCATAGTCCAAAAGGGCTACCTGCTTCATTTTCATCAGTTGCCTCCTCCCTATTTTCCAGGAGAGCCTCCAAGACCTCCTCTCCATACAGCCCTCCTCCTGCAGGGGCTTCAGGGTCTGTTACGAGACCAGGCGGTTGAGCCTGTGCCTCCCCACCTCCAAGGTCACGGATTTTACTCCAGGTACTTCCTAGTACCAAAGAGAACAGGGGATCTCAGGCCTATTCTCGACCTCAGAAATCTCAACAAGTTCTTACAGAAGGAAAAGTTCAAGATGCTTACTCTTGGAACACTTCTGCCCTACCTCCAGCAGGGAGATTGGCTATGCTATTTAGATCTAAAGGATGCATACACTCACATCCTCATTCATCCAGACCACAGACAGTACCTCAGGTTCATTGTGGGAGGAAACCATTATCAGTACAGAGCGCTGCCCTTTGGCCTCACCTCCGCTCCCAGAGTCTTTACCAAATGCCTGGCAGTGGTGGCGGCCTACTTGAGAAATCAGGGTATCTTTGTCTTCCCCTATCTGGATGACTGGCTTATCAGGGGTCAGACCTGCCAGGAGGCCAGGCAAGCCACCCTCCGAATGATTTCTCTACTATAGCATCTATGGTTTGTCATAAACTTCGCAAAGTCCACTTTGCTCCCCTCCCAAAACTTAAGAGTTCATAGGGGCAAGACTAGACTCTCTGCAGGCAAAAGCTTTCTTGCCAGAGGACAGAGCCCAAAGACTGATGACCTTGGCAAACCAGTTTCTCAGCAGGTCACTGGTCTCCGCCAGGCTCTGCCTTAGGCTTCTGGGCCATATGGCTTTGACAGTGCATGTCACACCCCATGCCAGGCTTCATATGAGTCTACTGGTCAACTCGTAAACGCTAGACTATATATCAAAAAATGTGCGTTAAATATAACAAAAATGGGAAATACATCCAAAAATATAGCGCTTGTTTGGGCAAAAAGTATAGTTATATAAACTATATCTAACTGCTACCGGATGGTCTCAGAACTCCATAGCATCTATCCCAGAGACTCAAAAGTCAAACTTAAAGGGAAAGAAGCTAAATAACATCAACGACCTCCCAGGTAGCCAGCAGTGATATAGTCAAATAACCTGCCCCATGTGAATCAATACAGCTCTTTTTCAAAATATACCATAGGAGCAGGCATATAACGTTCTTCTTACAGCAGTGTTAAGAAGAATGTTATATGCCTGCTCCTATGGTATATTTTGAAAAAGAGCTGTATTGATTCACATGGGGCAGGTTATTTGACTATATCACTGCTGGCTACCTGGGAGGTCGTTGATGTTGTTTAGCTTTATATGAGGCCTGCACAATGGTGCCTCAGGACTCAGTGGTCACAGGCCACAGGGCGCCTCAGAGACAGAGTAGGGGTGTCCAGACCGTTCCTGCACTCCCTACGTTGGTGGCTGCATCCCCCCAACCTACTGGAGGGGATGCCTTTTCAGCCACCAGGGTTCACAGTGGTATTGACCACCGATGCCTCTACAGGGCTGGGGGACACATTGTCTGGGCAAGTGCACCCAGGGCCTGTGGTCTCCCTGGGAGGCCCAGCAGCAGATCAATCTACTGGAGCTTCGGGCTATTCGCTTAGCCCTCAAGACTTTCTCTCAAACCCTGGCTCACCAGTCTGTTTTAGTGCAAACAGACAACCAGGTAGCCATGTTTTATGTGAACAAACAGGGAGGCACTGGGTCCAGACTCCTTTGTCAGGAGGAGCAGGACCTTTGCTTGTTTGCGCTGAAGCACAACATGTTGCTCAAGGCGGTTTATCTCCCTGGCCAGGAAAATTACCTAGCAGACAGGTTGAGCAGAATTCTGCAGCCCCACGAGTGGCAGCTCCATCCCTTGGTAGTTCAGAAGATCTTCCTGAGATGGGGATTTCCATCCATAGATCTTTGCCAGTTCCCTGAACAGACAGCTGCCCAGGTTCTGCTCCAGGCAACCGCATCCTCTGACTAGCAGCAGATGCTTTTCTGATTTCCTGGTCCCAGGGCCTCCTATATGCGTTTTCTCCCACGCCTCTGGTGGCCAGAACCCTGTTCAAGATTCTAAAGGACCAGGCCTCGGTCCTTCTGGTAGCCCCAAGGTGGCCGTGGCAACCTTGGTTCCCACTCCTGCTTCAGCTAGCAGTGGACACTCCACTACCTCTAGGGTTGCAGCCCGTCCTTCTTTCTCAAGACCAGGGGTCTCTTCTGCACCCCAATCTCAAATCTCTCAATTTGATGGCCTGGAAGCTGCAAGGGTAGTTTTGGCTCCTTGGGGCCTACCTCCTGAAGTTGAAGAGGTCGTCCTGGCCTCTAGGAAGCAGTCCACTAGAAAAACCTATGCCCTGAAGTGGAAGAGGTTTTCTGTGTGGTGTCAGCTGCGTACAGAGGATCCTTTCTCCTGTACTGTACCAGTGGTGCTTCAGTACAAGCTACACTTATTCAATCAGGGCCTTAAGTCCAATTCTATTCGGGTCCACCTCTCAGCTCTAGCAGCTCACCACTCACTGGTGGAAGGACACTCTCTATCGGATCACACCTTGGTGTCTCGGTTTCTCAGAGGCTTGCTCTTGCTCAAACCTCCTATCCGTCCTCCAGCCCCTGAGTGGGAGTTGAATGTGGTCTTGCAGCAACTGACTCGCCCACCTTTTGAGCCGATGGCTACTTGTCCTCTCCGCTTCCTTTCCTGGAAGACACTCTTCCTTGTAGCCTTAACCTCGGCCAGATGGGTGAGTGAGCTTCAGGCCCTAGTCTGTGACAGGCCTTACACCCGCTTCTATAGGAACAGGGTAGTCCTTAGGACTCATCCCAAGTTCCTCCCTAAAGTTGTCTCCTCTTTCCACCTCAACCAGGAGGTGGTTCTTCCAACATTCTTCCCCTAGGCCTCATGCAAGCCAGGCTGAAGCGGTCCTGCATACCCTGGACTGTAGGAGGGCCTTATCCTTCTACCTTGACCGTACGCAAGGACATAGAAGGGCTACTCAGCTCTTCATCTCTTTTGACCCTAATAATTTGGGGTTAGCTGTGTCCAAGCGTACCTTGTCCATCTGGGTGGTTGACTGTATCACCTGGGCTTACAGGGTGGCTGACCTTCCCTTGCAGGGTTGGGTCACGGCCCATCGTGTCAGGGCAATGGCTACCTCAGTAGCTCATCTCCGCTCTGTACTGTTGGCAGATATCTGCTGCTGCCCGTCTTGTTACCTCGTCCTCTATTCGTGCTCATGTGTCACCGTGTCTCTTATCCTTACACTGGCTCCCCGTTAAGTACCGGTTCATGTTCAAGCTGCTTATCCTTGCCCACAAAGCTCTTCATTTAGATACCCCCCAGTACCTAGCCGACATTATTCGCCTTCAGCCCTCTCCCCGTTTCCTTTGTTCCTCTCACGGTAATCGTCTCTTTCTTCCTTCACCTACTCAGGCCCGCCTCGAATCTATTCGTCACTCTGCTTTCTTTTTCTTAGGCCCCGCCCTCTGGAACTCTCTTCCCATCCCACTCCGCACTGAACTGTCCTATACCCGTTTCAAGGCCCTCCTTAAGACACACCTTTTCTGCCAGGCTTTCGACCTTCCCCCCCCCCTGTTGATGGTGTTCCCTCTCCCTAGTCGCGCCTCCCCTTCCCCTTCTCCTCCATGTCCCTTCCCTTTCTCCTACTCCCTAGCCGCGCCTCCCCTTCCCCCTCTCCTCCATGTCCCTTCCTTTTCTCCTCCTCTTGTTTTCCCTTCACCCTCCCTGCACCCCGGCTGTCCGCTGTCTCCTTTACTGTCTCTCCTCCTGTCCTATTATTTTATGGCGTTCCTTTCTTCCTTTTATTAGCAGTCGATAATTTTTATGATTGTACACCGCCCTGATGCTTCGGCCTGGGCGGTCTATCAAGTGTTTTAATAAAGATAAAGGGCTGCAACTTGGTCCTCAAGCCAGACTTTTGCAGCTCATTACTGCCTGGAGAGGGAGTCCTGTAGGGACAATGCTTTTGGCCAAGCAGTACTCCGGAATCTCTTTGAGGTTTAGGCAACTCCTGCCCTCCAGCCCTCCGTTGGGCTACCATTGGAGGTTCTTTCAGTGAAAAGCCTTTCTTTGATGCTGGGACTAGAGGGAGTTCTCTTGTTCAGTCTGGGTTCCTTGGTAGCCCAGAGCTTGGGAGTCACCCATATGTGAGGACTGACTTCCTGCTTGGTCCTGGAGAAAGAGTAGTTACTCACCTGTAACAGGTGTTCTCCAGGAGCAACAGGAATCAATCCTCACAACCCTCCCTCCTCCCCTGGGAGTTGCAGTTGTACATAGTTTATTTTACATTTTTGTGTGCTGTTTTTTAGCTATGTCATTTGACTGAGCAAGATGGCACCTTTAGGCCGGAAGGGGACCGCGGATGTGTGCAGTATTCCCAAAGGCTTTCATAGAAAGCTGGGGAAATGCTCCGCAAGGGCTCCATCGACGTCAATGTCACCCATATGTGAGGACTGATTACTGTTGCTCCTGGAGAACACCTGTTACAGGTGAGTAACTACTCTTTCTTTGTTATTCATCATGATACATCTTTGACATTAATACAAGCTTTATTTGGGAGCTCTGGGGAAGACAGCCTATACATATAAATTGCATTGCAATCAAAAACTGTAACTTGCATTTGATCAGGTTTACAACTTCAGTAATAATTACAATGAAAAAGAAATTGTAAAAAAAAATGAATTTGTGATTGTCACGTAACACCTTAGCGCTACCCTAATAGCCACTAGGCTTAGCCCCGCATATACTTGGAGAGTTTTGCCAAGCATTGCTCACGTCTCGTCTGCTTCTGTACACTTGCTCCTATACTGGCAGTCTCCCACCCACCAATTGGTTTCCCACTCTCCTTTGGGCAAACAGGTAGACTTGTAAGCTATCCTCTGGTGCTTTATATTTTCACTGAGGCTCCACAAAATCCAGGGGTGTCACAGTTCCTAGAAATGCACCTATAGACAAAATACAAAAAAATTAGTGCAGATCACTGACCAGTTACAAACCGCAGAATTAACAAACTGAAAAACGTATTAGAAAGCAGTTAGAAACCGTGACAAATAAAAATATAATAGGCTGTACTCACAGTAGATGTGTAGAGCTGGAACAGGGTCTTGGTACAAATCTGCTTCCTCTATATTTCCAAACCAAGACTGCAGGGTTCTACCTAATTTGGATCTAGTCCTCCCATGGGCTGTGTCTGAAGGACCAATCAGTGCACAAAGCAGTTGCTTCCTCATCATCTCTCCAGTCCAATTCAGATGTGTGGGTTATGCCTGCCTACCAGCAGATGGGAGACAGAGCCACTAACTTGATGATGTCATGGTATAAGGATCCTGTGCAGACCTCCTCTGACCAGTATTTCTTAGTCTCCAGCAGATGGAGGTTGCTTAACCTCTGCAGCCTGTGTTTGGATGGAAGAGATGTTGAGGAAACGGCAGCAAATCAATGGACATAGTATGGATAAGGCTGACTACAGGACCTTGGGATGCAGAACCTGGTGGTACCGGGTTGTTCCCCCCCCCCACCTGCTCCCTCATTCTGAGTTCTTAGGGGTGCTTGACCTGGTGGAGTCTTTTCCAATTCCTCCTCCCAACTTTAGGGAGGGGGCAGGGAGGTTATACGTGAATTTTCCATAAAAATAAAATCTGGGACCGTGGCTGTCTTTCTGACTGTTAGGTTGGTGGTGTTGTAAAAACTGGAATTCACCATTGTTGAGAGGATCTGCTGCAACCAGTATGTATTTTCTATCAGGTCAGTTTCCCCAAATGGGTGAGTTTTGTGCATACCATGACAGTCACAAACCTCGCTTCTAAGCCAGGGTATGTGGAGTATGATCTCAGTCTCTCAAATTTACTGCTAATGCTCAGCATAGTACTTGCATCGTGCCAAAGAGAGCCTCCCTCTGGAGTTCGTAAGATATTATGTGTATGGGTAATTTATCAAGGTATGCTTGGAAATTCCTCTTAATTAAGCCTGTGGCACCCAACACGATGGGAAATAACTGTATCTTTCTGCCACATTTTCTTGGTCTCCGACTGCATTTCTTGGTACTTGAAGATTTTCTCCCTCTCAACACAATTCACAGAGTAGTTGCTTGGAACGGACACCTCTATAATCAATGCTGTTCTGGTGTTTTCCTCCTTTACCTCTATATTTGGCTTCCTCGCATCCAGCTTTCTATCGGTTGGAATGGGAGTATCCCAGGTAACCTCTTCATCTCTGTAGTTCTTTTAGCATCATGATCCCAATGCTTTTCAGACACAGTGATGTTGTGTTTACAGAGTGTTTCCAATGGATAAGGCGTGCTACTTTCTCCGGGAACAAGCGGGAAGCCAGTCGTCACATATGGGTGATGTTGGCACCAACAGAGCCCACTCGGTAACCTCTCCCTAGCTTTCAAAGAAAGCCTTTGGGAGATCCACCACACATGTATGGTCACCTTCCTGCCCAAGGGTGCCATCTTGCCTCAGTCTCCTTTTTTCCATGGAGCCCATTGCACGTTAGTCTGCACTCTGGAAAAGGTTGATCATTTCTTTTTTTTCGCTTCTCTTTTTTTTTTTTCTTCTCCGGTACGTGTACTGGTGCTTTCTCGCCTCTCGGGACCACTGCCACCTCTGCGCTGTGTTTTTCTTGGGTTCTTTTTCCCCTTTAGGTTTTTTCTCTTGATGCGTAGGAATCCTCACGCTTTCCCTGGCTGGGATTCTAGAGTTTGACCTCGCGGGTGCCGTTTTCCCCCCACTATGTCCTCGACCGGTTGTTTTAAGTGGTGTGACCGCTGCGGGCACACCATGTCCTGCACAGATGGCCGGGCATTGCTTTCCAAACTTCCCTGGCGGTGGAAAGATGCCTTTGGCATTGGCAGATCAAGTCCAGTCCCCCAAGCCCATCCTTATCGAGGATACCCCCTCAGTAGTGCCGGTGTCCAGCCCGAAGTCCTCTGTTCCCACAACGGTGGCTGTGAAGCCTTCCAGCATCGAGGTCAGGATGGCAGCCCTGGAGCGCAGCCTCACTGCCTTCCTGGCCTAGCTGCGGGGGCTGATGCCTGGTTCCTCTGGGTCATCGGTCCTGACCACTGGCCCCTCCACAGCCAGGGTTTCGCCGGAGATCGTGAAGCCAGACCTCGAGGGCCATCGACCTTGAGACAATTCCTGGCATTGCTCTAGGTCCCGTTTGGGATGGAGGACTTCCACTGCAAGGGCCTCTGGGTCGGAGTGTAGGGGTCTCGGGACCCCCGCGACACCAGTGACACCAGTGACCTGGTGCGGTCGCAATGCTTGGAGAGTCCTTGAGGTCTCCTCCGACTCTTAGTGGGAGCCCGATGAGAGCCTGATACCTGCCTCTATCGGTATGTCCATGGATGCCTCAGACCCCTCTCCCCTGAAGGACCATCGCAGGTCCCTGCCCGAGGACCTCCTTCTTGGACTTCGTTAGAGACAGGGCGAAGGCCCTGGCCTTCACTTCAGAGTTCAAGGAGGAGCCTCGAGCGGAGGAACTCTAGATCCTCCAGTACAAGGCCCCTCAGAAGGAGACACTCACAGTGCCTGTTTCCCCCACCCTGGAACGACTTCTCTTATGCATAAAGAAGACCCCGGCCTCTGTGCTGATTGTGAGCAGGTGGCTCAATTCCATGTATCGAGTCCACAAGAGCCTCATGTTCCAGAATGCGCAGCTGCCTCATAACTCCATGGTGGTGGAGCCATGCGCAGGATCAAGAGCCAGAAGACAGGAAGTGCTACCAGGGCTTGATGCACGTGGGTCATTTCTGGGCTTACCAGCTGTGCATGGGCATGTACTTGGAGGACCTGACAAAGGGAGCTTGTTGGTTCTTGGCTGGATTGTTGGAGGAACCTTCAGCGGTTCCGGACCCTAACCTTGACAGTCAAGGAGTGCTCCAAGTTCATCATTTGAATGGCCTATGATGGCTTTTGAGTCGGTGGTTAGAATAGCTGCGGTGAGCATTAGTACCCACCACCAGGTCTGGCTACAGTTTTCAGACTTAAAGCAATGGGTTCAGGACAAGTTGGTCAATGTCCCCTGCTAGGGAGAGAACCTCTTCGACAAGCCCATTGTGGACAAGGCCGCCGAGCTGGAGTCCGAGTTCCTGACCCAGGACCATTCTCTCCAAGAAGACCACAGACCCTTCACAATGGAAGGCTTTGGGGAAAAAGTCCCTATACCCGAAGAAGACAAAAGCATATGGAAACTACCCCCAGTACCCGACCTTCCCAGTTCCCCAAAAGGGCCAGCAGGCTGACAGGAGCACAGCCTGCGTAAACCTAAGGCCCTCAAGCACCGGGCTGTTCCCCAGCTGCAACCTGGGGGGGCTTGTGACTCCTTGGGCATAGCCTCTCCTCCCCCGAGAAGCCAAGCCCCACAGCACAAGGAGGGGGGTGGTGTCTGGTGTTCTACTCCGACCGGTGTTTCAGCATCACCACAGACACCTGGGCCCTGCAGGTGGTGGCGGAAGATTACCTCCATTTCAATCAGACACCTCCCCCGTTCGTTCCAGGGGAATCCCCGATCACTCCTCTTCACCGAGACCTGCTTCAGCGAGAGCTCACCAGACTCCTAGTTGACAAGGTTGTGGAGACGGTACCACCCCACCTCAGAGGCGAGGGTTCTATTCCTTGGTACTTCCTGGTTCCCAAAAGGACCTACAGCTTTCGGCCTCTTCTGTATCTTCGGGATCTCAACTGGTTTCTGGTGAAGGAAAGGTTCAAAATGCTCTGCCTTGAAAAGTTGCTGCCCTACCTCCAGCAAGGACATTGTCTATGCTCCTTGGATCTCAAAGTTGTGCACCTGCACATCCTCATCCATCCCCACTACAGGCAGTACCTCCACTTTGTCGTCACAGTACAGGGTCCTACCCGTCAGCCTGGCTTCAGCCCCCAGGATATTCATCAAGTGCCTGGCGGTGGTCGCCACCTACCTCTGGCTGCAGGGGGTGTTCGTCTTCCCCTGCTTGGACAATTGGCTTGTCAAGGGCGGCACCGATGAAGTCCAGCAGGCAGCACACCACACCATTCTCACTCTGGAGCATCTGGGGTTTATCATCAACTTCCCCAAGCCCCACTTGCAGCCATTCCAATGCCTAGAGTGCATAGGGACGCTGCTGGACACGATCTATGCTGGAGCCTTCCTTTCTTTAGACAGGGCCTGGCACCTAGTGGCCCTTGCAAAGGAAGTTCAAGACCACAATTTACCCTCTGTCCGGCTCATGTTGTGCCTCCTGGGGTACATGGCCTTGGCGGTGCACGTCATGATCGACACTCATCTCCACATGTGTCTAGCTCAGTGGGTCCTTGGCTCCCAGTGGTCTCAGGCAAGGGGGCACCTGCAGGACAGGGGACCGTCACCTGTCCCCTCGCCGAGTCCCTCGGCTGGTGGCATCAGCCATAGAACCTGCTGGCGGGAATGTCCTTCCAGGCCCCAACTCCTCATAGGGTGCTCACCATGGATGCCTCCAAGTTGGGCTTGGGGGCCCATTGTGCAGCCTCCGCACTCGGGGACTGTGGTCGGCATTGGAGAGCCCCCAGCAGATAATTTCCTAGAGCTCTGAGCCATTTCACCACTTGCGGAACCAGTCTATTCTGATTGAAACAGACAATTAAGTGGTGATGTTCTGTGTCAACAAACAAGGGGACATGGGGTCATCCCTTCTGTGCTGGGGAGCATTCCGTCTCTGCACCTTTGCCAGCCAGAATGGGATGCTCCTCCCTGGCCAGGACAATGCTCTGGTGGACTGGCTGTGCTGGGTTCTTCAACCCTACGAGTGGATGCTCGACCCACAGGTGACCAGCCGATTGTTTCATCTCTGGGACCTTCCTGTGATGGATCTCTTTGCCAGCCCTGGCAATGCTCAGTTGCCCCGCTTCTTTTCCAGACCATTCCTGGGTAGCAGCCGATGCATTTCTCATCCTATGGACGGAGGGCCTCAATACCTACCCTCCCATGCTTCTAATTGCCAAGACTCTTTTCAAGGTCCAGTTCAACTGGGCCACCCTGATCCTCATAGCCCCTCAGTGGCCATGGCAAATGTGGTCTCCCTGCTCCTCAGCCTGTCCCAGGCACCCCCGATCGTGCCCTGGACCTGCTTTCGCAAGAGGATGCACTCTCCTTCACCCCAACCTTGGGTCCCTTGCTCTGATAGCCTGGCTGCTGAAAGGGTAGCCTTGGCCCAGTTCAGCTTTTCCAGAGAAGTGGAGGAGGTCCTGCTGGCATCCTGTAAGGATGCCACTTGATGGGTGTGCGCCTTCAAGTGGCATAGATTCTCTGGTGTGTGGAGAGGGATGCCAACCCCTTCTGTCCTACTGGTACTGCAGTACTTGCTTCACCTGTCCAACGCTGGTCTGAAGTCTAACTTCATTAAGATACTCCTCAGTGCACTGTTGGCGCACCACCACCTCATAGAGGGGAAGCCTCTCTCCGTCCAGCCTCTCGTGGCTCACTTCTTGAAGGGCCTTTTGCTCTCTGGACCACCCATCCACCTGCCAGCGGCAGTCAGAGATCTCAATGTGGTCCTCTCAGAGCTTTTCGCTGCACGCTTTGAGCAGCTGACTTCTTGCCCACCTCTACCTGTCCTGGAAGGCGGTCTTCCTTGTGGTGCCCACATCTGTGTGGAGAGTCAGGTAACTTTAGGCTCTGGTGGCCTATGCCCCCTACACCAGATTCCACAGGTTCTTCCCAAAGTAGTTTCTCCATTCCACTTCAACCAGGAGGTGGTGCTTCCCACCTTTTTCCCACGACCTCATGCTAGCAGGGCAGAGGCTGCTCTCCATACTCTGGACTGTATGCAGGCCTTGGCCTACTATCTGTAGCGAACCAAGGCTCATCGCCGCTCTTCACAGCTCTTCATCTCCTACAACCCAATTCACCTGGGCATAGCGGTCTCCAAGTGTACCTTGTCCACCTGGGCAGCAGACTGCATCGCCTTCACCTGCGAGCAGGCTGGTCTTTCACTGGAGCGCCATGTCACGGCATACAGCGTCCAGGCCATGGTGGCATCAGCGGTGAACCTCCGCTCAGTTCCCTTTTTGGAGATCTGCCAGGTCGCCACCTGGTCCTTAGTCCACAACTTCACAGTACATTACTGCCTGGAGGAGGAATCCCCAGAGGGACAGCACCTTCGGCCAGGCAGTACTCTGTCATCTGTTTGGGGTTTAAGGTAACTCCTGCCCTCCAACTCTTCTGTGTGTCCCTGCTACTGGAGAGCGGGTTTTCTTGGTTGATGCTGTGGTTGCTTTCTGAGTTCTTTGCGGCTGATCTGCGCTCTCCGCTTTTCTTCAAGATTCAATTTTTCAGTGGCCTGTGGCTTTTTACAGGTTTTGTTTTTGGTAGCTTGTAGCTGGGGAGTCCCATATGTGAGGACTGGCTTCCTGTTTGTTCCCGGATAAAGCATAGTTACTCACCAGTCGCAGGTGTTCTCCCGGAATAGCAGGAATCAGTCCTCGCAACCCTCCCTCCTTCCCGTGGAGTTGCTTTTCTGTTTGCCTTCTTGAATTATATTTTCATACTGAGGCAAGATGGCACCTTTGGGCAGGAAGGTGACCATGCATGTGTTGTGGATTTCCAAAGGGCTTTCTTTGAAAGCTGGGGAGATTACCATACGGGCTCCATTGGTGCTGGTGTCACCCATATGTGAGGACTGATGCCTGCTGTTCCCGGAGAATACCTGCTACAGGTGAGTTACTGTGCTTTATTGTGCTTTTCTGTATAGAAATGTTCTGCCATCAGAACTTCACAGCCAGCTATGAAGTTTCTAGCTCTTTCCCACAAAATTGACATATGTCTGTTTTGCCAGTTTTTTAATACTCGCTGTATACCATCTCATCCAAAAGTCTGTGTCCTGGGCTGCAGCTATCCAACCTCTCATCCTTCATTTTCAGTTCACCCTTCGTTAACCATTCATGTGTCTGTTCTTGATTGACAAAGGGTTCCTGGAGTAGCATTCTGTTTTTCCCACTTTATTTGTGCATTTGCGCGTGGTTTTTCCTTGTTTGTTGATCTATTTCTTTGAAAAGTTTTTTTCTCTTGTTTTTCAAATTCTGTTACTTCCTTCCCTGTGTATTTTTGTGGATTCTCACCCATTCCTTCTAGTCGTCGGAACATTTGTCCAGGTTTGATGATGGAGAAAGATTCTGGATGTTTACTTTCATATTTCAGCACTTTTTGCATATTTGGATCTGATGATGCAGTTAAGTAGACTTTGGAGGCCTATGATAGTAGCTCTATATGTGTAATCAGTATCTGAGTCCTAGCCCTCCTTCAGCTGTAGGGATGTACAGTCTTGGCATACACTAATTCTTGTAAATTACTTTATGCACATGGAGGAGTTTTCATGTTCGCACATCCAGTTTCTCAAGATTTTTAAAATGCCAGTCCACAATCCCAATGCTGTATGAAAGTACAGGAATTGCGAGCTTATTGATGGCTTGTATCTTATTCCGTGATGTTAAAGCACTTTTTAATAATGATTTTAATCAACTGTAGGATTCTTTACTGATCTTTTCTCTCAGTAATTTCTGCTTGTCATTCCTTCCTCTACTCTGATATACTTATATACGCCTTTCTGATATACTTCTATATGGTCCTTGATGTCACAGCCTTCAGCCAGGGAGATGTTCTCCATTTAGCTCATCTTTCCTCTTAAAAAAAATGAATTGCCTTAGCACATTTGTCAAGGCCAAAGGTCATCTTGATGTCATCAGAAAAGCTTTTCACCACATGGAGTTGCTCTGCTAATTGTTGGTCACTGGAACTATAGAGCTTCAGATCGTATACAAATAATAAATGAAATGATGTTTCAGGGTTGTTACCCTTCTTTAGGATTCAGGCTAAATCAGTTTCCCAAAGAGTTGATGAGAGCACTCATTGAATTAAGCACCACACAAATCGGAAGGGGTGACAGGGAATCCCCCTGAAATATTCCACTTTGGATCCTGATGTTAGAAATGATGTACTAACCATCTTCATATTTCAAAAAGTGTGGTTTGCCACATTGTCATAGTGAACTTAATATACTCTTATCAAACCAGGATTTATTTTTTACATTTTAAGGCAATTTATTATCCATGAGTGTGGGATGCTGTCAAAAGCTTTCTTATAATCAATCCATGCTATATTGAGATTTCTGCTTTTCTTAGTGCTGGCCATGATGGCCTTATTCAACATTAACTGGTCTTTGGTGCCATATGCTCCTCTTTTGTTGCCCTTTTCTCTCTGTGCCTGCTCAGCTGAGTGCATTTGGCCTAAATCCCACTCCCTTTCTGACTTCACTTCAAATTCATGCTTACCTCCTTCCAGTCTGCCTTAGCACACGCCAAGCAAAACTAGTTTACTATGACCATCTGACTAACTCTCTTGCCACTGACCCCCGCCATCTCTTTTCAACTCTTAACTCTCTCCTCAAGACGCCGTCCCTTCCGACCCCCCCCCCCCCTCCTTTCTCTTTCTGGCCAAACTCTAACCGACTATTTCTATGACAAAATCCACAAAATTACACTCCATTTCCCCACTAGATCAGCTTCATCCCCTCTTCCCCCTCCTCAATACCAACGTTTCCCCTCAATCTTTGTTACCCTTTCATCCTTTTCTAAGATCTCTGATGAGGAATCCTCTCATCTTCTTTCCTCCTCTAAACGTACTACCTATTCCTCTGATCCTATCCCCTCCTGTCTCCATCTCCTCCTCTGTCATCCCATCCATCTCACATATTCTCATCCTCTTGCTCTCCATTGCTACTGTCCCTGCAGCCTTCAAGCATGCTGTGGTCTCGCCTCTCCTCAAGAAACCTTCATTTGACCCTGGTTGTCTTTCTGATTATCTCCCTTCTTCCCTTCATTTCCAAATGTCTTGAGCCTGCAGTTCTCCTCCATTGTCTTGAATTTCTTTCCTCTCAAGCCCTGCTGGATCCACTTCAATCTGGCTTTTCTTCCCTTAGACAGCACTTTCCAAAGTCTCCAGCGACTTGTTCCTGGCCAAATCAATGGGCCTTTGCTCTATCCTCATCTTTCTTGACCTTTCTGCTGCTTTTGACACTTGACCACCACCTTCTCCTTGACACATTGTCCTCACTTGGTTTTAGGGGCTCTGTGCTGTCCTGGTTCTCTTATCTCTCCCATAGCTCTTTCAGTGTTTATTCTGGTGGTTCCTCCTCTACTGCTTTTCCTCTCTGTTCTGGGCCCTCTCCTTTTCTCTCTGTACACCCAGTCCCTTGGTGCTCTCATCTCCTCCCATGGATTTCAGTATCATTTTTATGCTGATGATTCTCAGATCTATCATTCTACATCTGTTATTTCTTCGACACTTCAGGCTCATATCTCTGCCTGCCTGTCTGACATCGCCTCCTGGATGTCTCACTGCCGTTTGAAATTAAACATGGCCAAAACCAAACTCCTTATTTTTCCCCCTAAACCCTCCTCCCCCCTTCCTCCTTTCTCTTTCTCTGTAGCTAACACTCTTCTACTTCCTATTTTGTCAGCCCATAACCTCGGGGTCATCTTTAACTCCTCCCTCTCCTTCTCTTCGCATATCCAACAGATAGCTAAAACCTGTTGTTTCTTTCTCTTTAACATTAACAAAATTTGCCCCTTCCTTTCTGAACAACCTACTAAAAGACTTATCCACTCTCTAATTACCTCCCGTCTCAACTACTGCAACCTTCTTCATGCTGGTCTCCCTCTGAGTCACCTTTCTCCCTTTCAGTCTGTTCAGAACTCTGCTGCGGGACTAATCTTTTGGCAGCCTCAATATATTTGTATAACCCCTCTTCTCAAATCACTTCACTGGTTTCCCTCCCATTTCCGTATCCAATTCAGACTTCTTCTTCTGACCTATAAATGTATTCATTCTTCTGCTTCTCACTACCTTTCCTCTCTCTTCTCTCCTTACACCCCTTCTCGTTAACTCCGCTCTTCTACTTGCTTGCTTCTCTCTTTGCCCTTTTCTTCCACTGTCAACTCCAGGCTTCGATCCTTTCACCTCACTGCTCCTTATGCCTGGAACAAGCTACCTGAGTCTGTACGTCAGGCTTCATCTCTGCCCTTTTCAAATCCATGCTAAAGGCTGTCCTCTTTGAGGCTGCGTTTGGATTCAGATCCCTTGTTTTCCTTATGTCTCCTCACCCTTCCCTATTCTACCCTTATTCTTATCTTTTGTCTTGTCTGTCTTAATTAGATTGTAAGCTCTGACGAGCAGGGACTGTCTTTATATTTCCTGGTGGGAGGAGTGGCCTAGTGGTTGGGGCAAGTTACCTCAGACTGGAAGGTCAGGGGTTCAAATCCCACTAGAGGACAGCAACCTTGGGCCGGAAGGACTGGGGTTTCTAGTTCCACAGGTGCTCCTTGTGGTCTTGGGCATGCCACTTAACCCTCCATTGCTCGTGTTCCCTGTGAAATAGTTATCTCCAAGTTATAATGCCCTGTTCAATGTAATTTCAGTTTGTTCAATGTAAAACGCCGTGATATCATGAAAGGCGGTATATAAGAAATGTTAAATAAATATAAATAAATAAATAGCAAGCCATTGTGTTAAGTCTGACTAAACAATTGATTTTTGCATTTCACCAGGTCTGGGCGGAGTGATGTTAATTGTTTGAGCCAAGAGTTGGTTACTCCATCTGGGCCAGGGCTCTTCCAGTTTGGGGCTTGCTTTAACCTGCTTTCCAGCTCTTGTGTTGATACTGCAGGCCATTCCATAGATTTGATGTTTGCTTTTTCTAATTGCTCCTATATGCAGAGTAACCATACTGCTTCTTGATTGTGCTTTATATATGTATATAAATACATGTGCCTTTTGAGTCAATGCTGACTCCTGGCGACTCAGTATCTCCTGGGTTTTCTTGGCAGCGTGCCTGGAAGTAGATTGCCAGGCCTTTCTTCAGAGGCAATGGAGGGTTAGGTGACTTGCCCAAGGCCGCAAGGAGTGCTAGTTGGGAATCAAACCCTGGTCTCTGGTTTACTAAGCCAGTGCTCTAACCATTATTTATTTATTTTATTTATTAACATTTATTATATACCACACTATTCGACATCAGCGTGGTTTACATGGAACAGAAACATCCGACAAGTTGCATATGTCTGGTCATTACAATTAACAGGATATGGAACTTGGATAACAGGGTAAACTATATACATAAGAAGTGTAGCGAGAAAAGGATACTGTTTGGTGTTTTACATTGTTGGGGACACATGTTGCGAGGGCTTGCCTGGTTGACTACTACTATTACTGAAGTTCTCGCTATTCAAGTGGTACTGAGGTTTGGTGGTGTCAGTGAGATATTTGATGAAGAGGAAATGTTTAAGGGCCTTCCTGAACTGGCTCAAGTTGGGGATTGCCCTGATATGTGCTGGTAAGGTATTCCATAGTCTTGGGGCAAAGAGCCGGAAAGCTCTGTTAGCTGTTGTTTTGGTGCATCTTGTCATTTCTTTTGGGATTGTTAGCATGTTTGACTCTGCGGTTCTTCTTGGTCTGTTAGGTGCAAGTGGTTGGATGAGTTCAGATAGGGAGGAGGAGGAGAGCCCCTTGCCAGCTTTGAAGGTCATCAGCAAGGTCTTAAAACTGATCTTGGCTTGAATGGGGAGCCAGTGTAGCTGTTTCAGGAGGGGTGTTACATGGTCTCTCCTGGATACCCCAAAGAGTACCCGCGCTGCACTGTTCATAGCAAGTTGCAGGGGGTTCAAGGTGGATTGGGGGAGCCCTTGTAGTATGGAGTTTGCATAATCGAAATGGGGAATGATTAGGGCTTGGTAAATGGTGCGGAAATTATCTGGATCGAGTAACGGGCATAGGTGTCTGAGGGATCTGATCTTGAAATAGATCGCTCTTACAGTATTGGCAATGTGTTTCTTCATGTCGAGGTTTTGATCCAGTGTCACTCCAAGGTAACGTATAGCAGGTTTCACTTGTAGTTCGCATCATTCACACAGTTAGGTGGTATGAAGTTTGGATTCCTCGAGATGAAGAGAACCTCCATCTTCCTGTGTTGAATTCGCAGATTTTGTGAGAGGAGCCACTCCGATATGGTGTTGAAGCAGTTAGTCAGAGGGGCGAGGTCTAGTTTATCCAGTGATACTGGCATGTATAACAGAACATCATCGGCATATATCATACAACTGACATTGAAGGTTCTAATGATGTTGCAGATGGGTTGGATGTATATATTAAACATCAAGGATGATGGGGAGGATTCTTGTGGCACTCCTTGACCTTGTTGAAATGGTTCCGATGTAGCCCCGTCTGCTCGAACATGCTTCCATCTTCCGGACAGGTAGGATCTGCACCATTCGAGCGCCGTTCCGCTGATACCTTTCTCTCTTAGCCGGCAAAGAAGAATCTCATGGCATACTGAGTCTAAAGCTGATGCTATATCTAAAAAAAATGAGTGCGAATCCATGTCTGATGTTGTCAACGCCAGAAATTATATTGTTGAAAAGGGCTGTGAGTAGTGTTTCCACTCCGTGTGACTCTCTGAATCCATGTTGGGATGGATCTAGTGGGGCAGCAGAGTCAATATGATCCTGTAATTGCCTATGCACTACTTTTTCAATGATTTTTGCAAGCATAGGTATACTAGATATGGGCCTGTAAGACTCTACCTTTTGGGGATCTAACTTGGTGTTTTTTAAAAGAGGTCTGACAGAGGTCTGCTTGAGAGTAGAGGGGAAAGACCCAGTGTTAAAGGATCGGTTTATGATGTTGGCTATAATTGGAGAGAGGTCACATCGCAGATCTTTTATCCAGAATGCCGGACAAGGATCTGTGTGTGCGGTGGTAGTGTTTAGGGCTAAGATGGTATTTTCAATAAGTTTCTTTGATGGTGTAGAGAAGGATGTTAGCGATGCTGGGTACTTTTGATCGTCGGGGGGAGGGAGGGTCCGGTATTACTATTTTGTCGGTCTTGCACATTTTGGATTGCATGTAGACTGCAAAGTCCTGCGGGTGGATATCGCCATGGTGCTCAGGGGTTGGTTCTTTAGCAAGAGTTTTGACTAGGTTAAACAGGTCATGCGGTTTATTTAATGACCCTCTCAGGGTGTCTGTATGATATTGTCTCATCTTGTCTGTGATGGCTTTGCGGTGCGCAGCCAGGTGTTGGATGTATGCTGCTTAGTCACTACTGGTGCGTGACTTCCTCCAGCGCTTCTCAAGCCTCCGTAGAAGGGTTAGTGATGCCCTCAGGTCGGCTGTGAACCATGGGGCTGATGCTCTTTTCTTCGGGGACTTGTTTGTTGGAGTACGGATTGCGATTGCGCTGAGTTTGCTGTTCCAGGCGGTGATCAGCTCATCTAGGTTTAGGGAAGTCTCATCCATGAGTGCGCAGGTTTCGGCTAGGATGCGTTCTTTATTAAATGGGTGGAAACTTCTGGCAGCTGGGCTAGAAGTCTTGCTTGGATCCACTTTGGGCCTTGGTGGCTTGTTGAGGATAGGCAACTGAAAAGTGATGAGTTTATGATCAGACCATGGGACTGCTGCTACTGACAGCATGATGTTTTGTGGTCGATCGCAAATTACCTGAGGGGCGAATATAAGGTCTAGAATGTTACCTTTCGCTTGAGTAGGTTCCTGCACCACTTGCGTGTATCCCAGGATCTCTAGGGCTTCTATAAGTGCAGTTGCCTGATTGTCCTGTAATGATGGCAGGTTGATGTCCCCTAAGATCCAATTAGGTTTATTTGGACCCTGGATGTTGGATGCTAAGTTTATTATGGTTGATAGGTCATCTGGATCGGCTGATGGAGCTCTATAAATCAGGTTTATAGAGCATATGTTGTTGGAGATTGATACAGTTTCCAGGTTGTTGTTACTGGTGGAGTCATCCATTTTGAACTGGAGATCCGTCCTGGTGATGATGAGCACTCCTCCACCTCTTTTGTTCTGCCTATGACTGGTGAATGCAACAAAGTTAGATGGGAGTAGCTGGTTGAGAATGGTATTGTCTTCCGAGGAAAGCCTCGTTTCAGTGACCATGATGATATCCAGGTTATGGGATGTTATTATGTCTGTGATTACTGGCCACTTCTTGCGAAGTGAGCGGGCATTTATGAGGGCACACTTTAGGCTTCTAGGGTAGATGCTTTTACCTTGCCTGGCTTTCGTAGTGTGTTGGAGTGGGATGTGTAATAAGTGGTGGTGGTGCGAATGGTTAACCCCATGTGAATTGTAGTAGAATTCGCCTGACCATTTTCTCCCACTACTCGGTACGATAGGGATGTGATTGTGTGATGTATTTATGGCTAGTGAGTTGGGTGGCCAAATTATGAGGAGCAGGTAAAGGCTTATTAATGTAATGATAGTGCGTTCAATTTTTTTGATTCGTCTGGGCCAAATCAGTGAAGCAGGGGGCTTGTGTTGGGGGGAGGGCCTTGAAAAGGCTCCCTGCTAGGATATTTTGCAATCAGGCAACCGTCTATTTGTGTCATGCAAGGTAACAGGTTGCAAACTTCCTCTCTTAAGTATGGGATATAGCAGCGTATACTATTACATACATATACTTCATTAAATCTTGGTGACAAAAGCTTTCCTAGTCAGTCTGTTCTGGTACAGATATTTGCTTCACACTGTTTATACATAATTAACTATATGCATGCAATCCTGGGTAGGGAAAATTATACACAGTATATGTGGGTACCTGTTCTGTTGCCGCACGGTCATACCAGAGTTTTGTGGGTTCAAGCGGGAGTCCCAATTTCACGGTCTTAATGTCACGGTCCTAATTTCACGGTCCACGCGTAAGCGCCATGCCAAAGGATCCTCAGGCGCGGGCGCGCCCGATAGCGCTGGCTTTTTCAATGCAGGAGAGTGCTGCCCCGATTGGACAGCACTACGTTGAAGATGGCTGCATTTCCCGCCGCGGCTCCCCGCTGAAGGCTCGATCCCTGCCCGGGGAGAGCTGATGATGGTGGGGAGGCTGAATGTTGTTTGCGCCCGATAGCGCTGGCTTTTTCAATGCAGGAGAGTGCTGCCCTGATTGGACAGCACTATGCTGAAGATGGCTGCGTTTCCCGCTGCGGCTCCCCGCTTGAGGCTCGATCCCTGCCCAGGGAGAGCTGATGATGGTGGGGAGGCTGAATGGTGCATTAGGCTACTACTCCTGTTTTCTCCAGTATAGGAAAACGCCAGTGTAGTTTTCTCCAAAAACTTTCTGTTCTGGCTTTGGTTGGTGGTGTTTTTACCATCTTAATGTTCTTTCCCATTTCCTTGTAGAATTGTTTTGCGTTCTCTCTAAATAGCTTATTTTGATATCTTTCTTTTTGGTTTTCTTCATATCTTCGCAATTTTTTGTGCTTCTGCTGCTACTTTCAATTTATTATTGGAACATATAAATTTCAGGTCGTCTTCTGTTAATGCGGCATACCTCAGCTTAATGTCTTGGATCTTCCTTAATATCTTTGATGATCTTAATCCTTTTAGATACCTCCGCATGCAGTGAATGGATTTTTCCTTCGATGTGCATTTTCCATGGAGGAACTGTTTTTGTTGTTTTTCTTTTTCTTCTGACCCTGCACTTCAGCTGGTAGTGTTCTTGCAGTAATAATTTTAGCTGCACAATACCATATTTGATTTATTTTAGTGATATCAATAAATGGTTCTTTTATGCTGGTTATGGTCTTGTTCATCTTTATAATCACACTATGTATAACTCACCGTGAAAGCACAACATATATAATTATGAACTTAGTGGTGCTACTATAATGTTATTATTTTTTAATATTTTTATATATTTTTTCTTTTCACTTATTAGGGGCTAAAGTAGCCATAAGGTCTCAGAATTAGCAACAGTCATTGACTCTTTTTCCACTGTCAAATGAGCTAATGCTTCTAAACATCAACAACCTTATTTTAGAATGGCTACAGTCCCTTCTATTCAGAATTTGTTCAATTTGTAGAATAATTTTGAAACCAGTGCTTAACTTTCATGGCTGTTGATGAAAGCCTCGCCTTTGGATGAAAGCAACGGCTTTCAAATGCTAGTCCCGACGCTGTCAGGCACGTGGTTCCTCGGCGTTTCACCCATATGGTTTCCTCAGGGGAACGTGTAAAAGCACTGTGGAAAGTAAATAAGTTTCAACAATATAAAGGCTTTCTCTCTGTGTATGTTTTTTTATTTGGACGGATACTTAAGACTATCTACATTCTATGTACCTTCAATCCAGCCAATGTCATTCTTCTGAGAGTTTCTTTTGGTCTTAGTCACAGGTACTGCGCATGCGGTATATATGGGTATAATTGCTAATTAGAAACATAGAAATATGAGGACAGATAAAGACCACATGGCCTATCTAGTCTGTCCTTCCATAACAACTACAACAGTCCCCTTTTTACCTTTAGAGATCCTCTGTGTTTGTCCCATGCTTTTTTGAATTCAGTTACTGTCCTTATCTCTACCACCTCCACTGGAAGACTATTCCACAGATCCACTACTCTTTCCGTAAAGAAATATTTCCGCATATCACTCCTGAATCTATCTCCCTTCACCCTCATCCCATGTCCCCTCGTAGCAGAACTTGCTTTCAATTGAAAGAGGCTCTCTCCCTGAACATTTATTCCACGGAGGTATTTAAACATCTCAGTCATATCACCTCTATCCTGCCTTTCCTCTGAGGTGTATATATTAAGATCCTTCAGTCTGTCCTCATATGCTTTATAATGAAGACCACTAATCATTTTAGTAGCCACCCTCTGCACCGACTCCATCCTGTTCACATCCTTTTGAAGGTGCGGTCTCCAGAATTGCATGCTATACTCCAAATGAGGTCGCACCAAAGACCTATACAGAGGCATTATCACCTCCTTTTTTCTGCTAGCCATTCCTCTCCGTATGCACCCAAGCATCCTTCTAGCTTTTGCCGTCGCCTTTTCTACCTGTTTAGCTACTTTAAGATCATCAGACACAACCACGCCTAGGTCCCGCTCTTCTTTAGTGGACAAAAAGTACTTCACTTCTAATTGGCTATCACCTGTGATGAGACCTGAAGCTTCGTGTTCTCCCTTAGGCTGGTGAATGTTCAAATACACACTTCCCATTCAATTCTCACATTCAACCCCTGCGGGTGTACTGACTGTAACTTATATATCCATTGTTGCTCGTAATATAACAGGGTTTGATCTTTCGATTTTCCTCGTAAAGCTGTGTGTATTTGATCGCACAAAAACATCTCAGATCCTCATATGTATGGTGGAATTGTAAGCAGTGATCAACAATAGGGGCTTCTCTCCTCTGACACTTTAACTTGCTCCTATATTCATTCATCCTAATTCGCAATGATCTGATAGTTTTCCCAATGTAAAATAACCCACATGGGCAGCAAATACAGTAGATGACATACGTGGAAACCATACATATGAGGATCTGAGATATTTTTGTATCGATCAAATACACACAGCTTTACGAGGAATATCGAAAGATCAAACCCTGTTATATTATGAGCAACAATGGATATATAAGTTAGTCAGTACACCCGCAGGGGTTGAATGTGAGAATTGACTGGGAAGTGTGTATTTGAACATTCACCAGCCTAAGCGAGAACACGAAGCTTCAGTTCTCATCACAGGTGATAGCCAATTAGCAATTATACCCATATATACCGCATGCGCAGTACCTGTGACTAAGACCAAAAGAAACTCTCAGAAGAATGACATTGTCTGCATTGAACGTACATAGAATGTAGATAGTCTTAAGTATCCGTCCAAATAAAAAAACATACACGGAGAGAAAGTCTTTATATTGTTGAAACTTATTTACTTTCCACAGTGCTTTTACACATTCCCCTGAGGAAACCATACGGGTGAAATGCCGAGGAACCGCGCGCCTGACAGCATCGGGACCAGCATTTGAAAGCCGTTGCTTTCATCCAAAGGCGAGGTTTTCATCAACAGCCATGAGAGTTAAGCACTGGTTTCAAAATTATTCTACAAATTGAACACATTCTGAATAGAAGGGACTGTAGCCATTCTAAAATAAGGTCGTTGATGTTTAGAAGCATTAGCTCATTTGACAGTGGAAAAAGAGTCAATGACTGTTGCTAATTCTGAGACCCTATGGCTACTTTAGCCCCTAATAAGTGAAAAGAAAATAATATATATAAAAATATTAAAAAATAATAACATTATAGTAGCACCACTAAGTTCATAATTATATATGATGTGCTTTCACGTGAGTTATACAGAGAGTTATTTTAGATTGTCAAAATATAACTCTGCAAAGAGGACCGGAATTACATCTTTATATTCATACTTTTAACCTTAGGTGTTAAATTTAACTTAGGTAATCTTTCTCTTCCCTAAAACCCAGCATATTCATCTTTTGAATAGAAGTTTGATCTTGAATTCCTACACCTCTAGGTCTTTCTCCTCCCTTTCTTCCTCCTGTTCAGTTGATTGGTTGACCTGTCTTGTAGTTACCTCACTCTCCTGCAGTTCCAGATCTCTCAGCTCCATCTCCCCCTCAATTGCTCTTTCTGTTTCTGTGTATTCCTTTCTTCTGGTACTCTCGCCCAGGTTTCCTTCTCCTCCCTGTATTTCTTTTTCCACCAAATTGAATACAGCAAGGTGGTTTACAATACAACAATATAAAAGGAAACAACAAAAGGAAGTACAATTAAACTAGTAAAGCCAGCCACACCAAGAAAGAGCAGGGAACAAAAGCAGAGGGACAGAAAGAAACGGAATCAGGTGGTGCAGTGTCTGAATGTATGGAGAAAGCGTTACGGAACAGATGGGTTTTTAGAGAGGGCTTAAATCGAGAATAGGAAAGCTAAAGGTAGAGTTCTGGGCCAAGATGGGATCAGGGCCAGGGTTTAGGAGCAAGGAAATCGACTGGCCTTGATCTCATCACTTTAGTAAATCAAGTTCTCTTGCTGGCCAAGTGCTAGAAAGGATATCTTCTCTGACACTCAAACTTTGTGGTGTCCTCTGTCAGCAGGCTTCAACAGCAGTCATCCTCCCTTTCCTTATCGTTCCTCCAGTTCAGTCCTTCACCTCTGGGTAGTGTACCTCCTCTGCAGAATGGAGACTGGGCATGTCAAAACTGTGACATCACTGGATGTACCCTGCTGGTCTCTCCCATCAGCCCCAGTGTGTCCAGTCTCCATGCAGCAGGAGGACGTAGTGAGCCTAGGTGCTGGACTCTCTTGAGGAACAGATAAGGAGCACATTTTAGGATAAATTTAAGATTTTCTTTCTTCCCTATCATTTATTTAATTTGGAGTTGTCCCTTTAAAAAAAAAAATATACAGTGGAACCTCGGTTTTCGTGATTAATCCATTCGAAAAAGTCTGACTAAAACCGAATGTATGAAAACTGAAGCAATATTTCCCATAGGAAATAATGAAAATCCAATTAATCTGTTCCAGACACCCAAAAATATTAACAAAAAATACATTTTATAGATAATAACTATATTTTTACATACAGAAAACAATGAGAAATAAATATAAATGACTAATAAAATGGATAAATGAACATTTAACATCACTTTTACCTTTATTGAAGACTCTTGTTGGCATATGGAAGACGGTCAATCAGCAAGAGAATCAAAATAAAGAAAATTCCACTTCTGGCCACAAGATGGTGCTCCATTTAAACTGTACGAAAACTGAGACAATGTACGAAAACTGGGACAAAATCTTGACGAAAAAAGTAAACGAAAACTGAATCGTATGAAAACTAGAGCATATGAAAACCGAGGTTTGACTGTATATATATGTCTATATATATATATATGTATATAGAGGGGTAGGGTTGCCATTAACTTCTCTTATAAAAGGTTGAATAAACTATTTTTCCCGGTGAAGCATGCTGGGAATTGTAGTTTTGGCCTTCTAAGATGAAGTGTAGTCATGAAACTGAAAGTAAAGGCAAATGACAAAATGTATTCCCCAAACGCAAACAAAGTCCATGTAGACTGTAACAGGATACTTCTCCATTCATTCGCTCAAGGTTATTTACAACTTAAGCTGGTTGAGCTTCACAGTCATTAATTATATGCGGCTGCTTATCAATATAACGGATAAAGAAAACACAGCTTCTTCGTTCAACAAAGTAAAAATATCTTCTTTTTACCTTTGTCTTCATTAAGCATTCAAATGTACATGCAACAGGTATCTTCCCCTTAAAAAGAGCAAGTTCCTACCTTCAGTTCAGGCTAGGTTTCATTACTCTGCTTTTCAGGAGACCTTATCTTTTCAGCTATTCTTTAGCAAAGGGACTCAGTGCTAACAGCTTGACATAGAGTACAGTCCATGAGTACTTCTGGAGGCAATAAATCCTGCTCAGTAGACTCAACCTGCATTTCCTCTGGCTCCGGTAATACAGTGCCCTGCTCTGAGCTTATGTCTCAGGGTCTATTCTCTCTGAGGATCCCTGTGTGTCTCTTGAGCACAGCTCCACCCGGTAAGGATAAATTGTACCTGAAGCTGTGGTCACTTCTCCCTGGCTGTGTTCACCAGTCTCCCTCCAGCTTCTGGGAAACAGTCCCTGGTTCACTTCCCTGAGTTTCTTCCTAGAGCTCTGCCATGGCTCCCTGTTCCAGGCTTTGCTCCTTTGACTCCTGTGCTGAGTCCTGGGCTCCCACCTCTGAACTCTCTGAACCTTCTGATCAGGAACTGGGGTTTGAAGCCTTCTCTGCTCTCTCCTTCCGTGCTCTCTCCCTCTGGACTCTCCTCCTCCTCCGGGCTCTCCTCTCTGCTTTCTCTCTAGCCAAGGTTTATATCCCTGCTTCCCGGGCAGTGTCTCTCCCTCTCTGGACAGGTGCTTGCAATTATCTTCCAAGCCTGCAACTACGTCAGTAGAGCTTGGGTGTGGCAGCTTAGGTTCAGTTTCTCTCCATTTGCTTTCTTTAGGCAAAAGCTGAAACCTGTGCACTGCAGGGATGTCATTTTTCTTAAAAGCAAAATCATTAGTTTCTCCTATTTCCATAGGCTCACTACAAGCTTCCTTATCACAATATATATATTTTGAAGGACTCGATCCGGCCTGAGGTATCTTTTCTTCCTTTCTCCCCTCTCATAAAGGATCCGGTTACTTCAGCTGCTCTCCCCTCCTGGATTGAACGGAGGGAAGCTCTGCAGCGCGGAGATTGTTCTGCTCCCTCAGCTCCAGATCGCTGCAGTGCTTGAGCGTGCAGTCGAGGCCAAGTAAAGCCCTTGCCACAGTTGTTGCTCACCTTGTCAGTGAGTGGCGTCGCGGCTTGCAGGACTTCGGAGTGGGCCGCCGCGGCAGAGAAAAAATAGTTTTTCGGGGCACTTTCAGTGCGGCAGAGCAGGTCAGTGATCGGCAGCCGCGCAGACTAGCAGGAAGTCTTTTGGGCCTGTTTTGGGCATCTCGGCACCGAGGAAGGCTCGGTTGGATGCACGGCGTCTCTTCTTGCACTTTTAAGCCGCAAGGCAGCGGCAGCTGAGCCAGTCGTGCAGGCGGGGAAAAAAAGGCAAATTCTCTGGTGGAATTAATGCAGTTGCTCTAATTTCAGTTCATTTATTTAAGTTGAGTTAATTTCTTTTAATTTAATTTTGTTTTGGGATTCATTTGTTTTTTTATTTTAACCCTCGAGCCTTCTAGGAGTTAAAAAACAAACAAACAACCCCCCCCCCCAAAACAAACAAACACAGAATAATAACATAAGATCAGATCTGTTTATTTTCAGTTAGATTTTTATTGACTGAAAGATATATATTGGAGCCAATAGCTAATGCCTTCACGTCCCCAGTGTTTGGTGTGTGGCACTTGCAGAGGCGCGGTCTCAGACGCCGGTGTCTGCCGGGGCTGTGCGGTGGCTTCAACCACTATGGAGCAGGAGATTCAGGATAAAGCGGTTGAGGGGACTCAGACTGCGTTGGCTAGGGCCGAAGGTGAAGCGCTGTTGGAGGTTCCATCCGTGCCCCTTCTGCAGCCGGAGGATCAGGCGAGAATCATTTGAGTATTCTGAAAGGAAGAGCTTACGGTGCTCATTATGGAGTCTCTTCAGGCGCTTAACCTGGCTTCAATCCCGCCGTCGGAGGAAGAAGGGCTGGAGGATCCTCTCATTCAGGCAGTGCGGCAAATGAAGGCGGTGTTTCCGGTTCACCGAGTAGTTGACTGGATGATTCAGGATGATTGGGATTTGCCAGAAGCGGAGCTTAGAGGTGTTAGGGCCATAAATAGACTCTACCCCTTAGCAGACAAGGAAAAGGAGAAATTTCGTTCTCTGCGTATAGACACAGCTGTTTCAGCAGTCACAAAAAAGACGACTATTCCGGTGGAAGGCAACGCAGCCTTGAATGATGCGCAAGACAAGAAAGTGGGCGGTTTGTTGAAGCAAGCCTTTGAGGTTAATGCTCTTTCCTTGCAGGCTTCCATTTGCGGGGCTTGGGTGGCGAGAGCTTGCCTCCGTTGGTCCCAACGTTTGCAGCAGCCTGCTCTGCGGGCACAGGAGCACTTAATGGATGTAACACGGCTGGAATTAGGTTCGGCATATCTAGCAGATGTCCACTATGATTTAATTAGGGCACTGGCGAATAGTATGGCTTCCTTGGTAGCCGCACGCCATTATCTCTGGTTGAGAAATTGGGCGGCGGATGGTTCTTCTAAGTCGCGTCTCAGTAAGCTTCCCTTCAAAGGAAAGTTGTTGTTTGGTGAAGATCTGGACAAGTTGGTTAAGGATTTGGGAGAATCCAAAGGCGCAAGAATGCCAGAAGACAAACCTAAGCAGGGAAGGCCTCTCCTGGCCTTGAGAGGCCAGTTTAGAGATTTCAGGAGGTTTTGTACCTCTCGATTGGGAGGTTTCCAAAGAGGAAGATTTGCTTCAAGAGCCCAAGGGTTTCGTGGGTTTCGAGGAGCAGGTAGAGGCTTCGCAGCTTCCTCAGCCACGTCGGTCCGTAAGCCACAATGAAGCGAGGCAGGCCTGGGGTAGGAATTCAACCGATTGGGGGTCGACTTCAGGAATTTCTTCCTGCCTGGGTCCAAATAACATCCGATCAATGGGTGTTAGAGTTAATATGCAAACGTTACGCTCTCAAATTTGCTTGTCCAATACTAGATTTGTTTGTGCTTTTGCCTTGCAAAGGGCGGCAGAGAACGCAGGCAGTACAGCAAACTTTGGATTGTCTATTACAGTTACGAGCTGTAGTGCCGGTTCTGCAGGAGTGTTACGGTGTCGGTCGTTACTCTATTTATTTTGTGGTCTCAAAGAAGGACGGATTGCTCCGCCCTATTTTGGATCTAAAAGGGGTGAATCGCTTTCTTCGAGTGCCTCACTTTCGGATGGAAACATTACGTTCAGTAATAGTGGCGGTTCAACAGGGAGAGTTTTTGACTTCCCTCGATCTTACTGAGGCGGATTTACACATCCCTATCAGATCAGGTCATCGGAAGTTTCTAAAGTTCGCTCTTCCTTGGGGACATTACCAGTTTTAAGCATTCCCCTTCGGTCTAGCGACGGCTCCGCATGCCTTCACCAATATTATGGTGGTGGTAGCGGCGGCGCTGTGAAAGGAAGGTATTTTAGTTCACCCTTATCTCGACGATTGGTTGATTTGGGCAAAATCCAAGGTCGAGAGTGTGCAGGTGACAGACAAAATTGTGAAGTTCCTGCAGGGTCTCGGCTGGGTGATCAACTCTGCCAAGAGCCGTTTAGTTCCGTCCCAGGTTATAGAGTACTTGGGGGTGTGCTTCGACACAAGAGTGGGAGCAGTGTTTCTGCCGGATCGGCGAGCTCGAGCTCAAGCTCTACGACATCTAGTGCGCAAGTTCATGTCAACTCTGGCTCCATCGACGTGGAGCTATCTTTGTGTGCTAGGAACAATGGCAGGGGGCGAGAGCTCACATGCGGCCATTGCAGAAGTCGTTACTCCGGCGATGGTCACACCAGAACAGTTCTCTGAACAAATGTCTCCCCTGCCCTCTTCTAGTCAGGCGGTCCCTTCAGTGGTGGTTTTGCCCAGGAAATCTGGCGGCAGGCTTGCCACTGGAACAGCCGCAATGGCTCCCGGTGTTGACAGATGCGAGTCTCGCAGGTTGGGGAGCGCATTGCGGGGATCTCTTCGCACAAGGAACTTGGAGCAACCAGGAGGTCTAGTGGTCGATCAACCGTCTCGAACTGCGAGCAGTGGTCCTAGCACTTCAGGCATTATTAACCGCAGTGAAAGGTCGGGCGGTGCGAGTGCTTTCGGACAATTCCGCGACGGTGGCTTACATCAGTCGGCAGGACAGAACGAGAATCGCTGCCATAGAAGAGGAAG
The DNA here is from genome assembly GCA_033557465.1 of Ichthyophis bannanicus. Taxonomy (NCBI): domain Eukaryota; kingdom Metazoa; phylum Chordata; class Amphibia; order Gymnophiona; family Ichthyophiidae; genus Ichthyophis; species Ichthyophis bannanicus. The sequence continues at coordinate 1,001,737,467 of CM066031.1, read as the reverse complement.
CAGTGGAGTTGTTCGCCTGGGTGGAGCCTCGGCTACAGGTGATCTCGGCGGCACACATTGTGGGAATGGACAGTGTGATGGCAGATTTTCTCAGCAGAGTCCGGGTGGATGCCGGGGAATGGGAGCTTCATCCGGAAGCTTTTGCTCAGATAGTCCGCAGATGGGCTCCTCCGATTATGATCTCATGGTAACATTTCGGTCGGCCAAGATGAGTCGCTTTTACAGCAGAAGATGAGAGAGGATGTTGGAAGGGATTGATGCTCTGATGCAACATTGGCCATCGCCCAGGCTCCTCTATGTCTTCCCTCCGTGGGCACTCATAGGATGAGTGGTTCAACGCATCGAAGCTCATCGGGGAAGAGTACTGTTAGTGGCACCAGGTTGACCGAGACATCCGTGGTATGCTGATCTAGTCCGACTCCTCGACGGGGATTCTTGGAAATTACCGACAATGGAGAATCTTTTGATTCAGGGTCCACTTCGAATGCCTCAGGTGGATCGGTTCTCGCTTACAGCTTGGCCATTGAAAGGGCGAGGTTAAGGATAAAAGGTTATTCTGGAGTGGTAATTGCGACCTTATTTCGGGCCAGAAAGAGGTCCACATCTCTAGCATATGTGCGAATATGGCGTATATTTGAGGACTGGTGCTCGTAGCGGCAGGTCCCGTTCTTCCAGTTTCCGTTCCTATGGTATTACGTTTTTTGCAGGACAGTTTTGGCAAGGGTTTGGCAGCCAGCTCTTTAAGGGTCCAGCTGGCGGCTCTTTCTTGCTATAGAGGTAAAGTCCAGAGGGTGGCCTTGAACTCTTATGTAGACGTGGTTCGTTTTCTGAAGGCAGTATCTAGGCTGCGCCCTTCTCGCAGAATGGTGGTGCCTCCGTGGGATCTCAACCTGGTTCTAGGGGCATTGACTAGGGAACCTTTCGAGCCTTTGCACCAAGGTTCAATCAAGGATTTAACCTTAAAGACAGTGTTTTTAGTGGTCATTTGTTTGTCACTGCGGGTTTCGGAATTGCAGGCCTTATCCTGTCGAGAGCCGTTTTTGTCTTTTTCTAGAGAAAAGGTAGTGCTGCGTCCAGTACCGTCTTTTCTGCCCAAGGTAGTTTCTCCTTTTCACATAAACCAGTCTGTTTCATTGCCAGTATTTGGATTGGCGGAGGAGACCGCCTCGGACCGTAGTCTGCGTCGCTTGGACATAAAGAGAATTCTGCGTCAATATTTAAAGGTTTCAGAAACTTTTCGTAAGTCTGAGCGCTTATTCGCTCTGGAGGTCCCCGTAAAGGGGAAGCGGCAGCTAAAGCTTCAATTTCCAGATGGATCCGAGAAGCAATAACGTTTGCCTATATTTTGCACGGTCGGCAGGTGCCCGTGGGGTTACGGGCTCACTCTACTAGAGCGCAAGCGACGTCTTGGGTGGAGCACAATTAGTTCCGCCAGTGGAGATTTGCAGAGCGGCTATTTGGTCGTCTCTCCTTACCTTCAGTAAACACTATCGCCTGGATGTTCAGGCAGCGAACGATGCCTGTTTCGGGTCGGCGGTGTTGCAATCCGGGTGGACAGGTCCCTCCCAATGATTACTGCTTTGTTACATCCCAGAGGTGAAGGACTAAACTGGAGGAATGATAAGGAAAGAGAAATTAGACTTACCTGCTAATTGTAGTTCCTTGAGGAACTCCAGTTTAGTCCTGATGCCCGCCCGGGGATGATTAGGGCAGAGGTTGTTTTCGGTCTGGAGGGAGTACCAGTCGCAAAGTGTTTAAATGCCTTTATGGTTTCAGAATCGCTGTGATTCTTTTACTCTGACCTTACTTTTCTTTCTGTCTTTCTTATTCTGTTCATGGAGGTAAGAGAAAGTGAAGGAAGACGTTTCCTCCTTAATGAAGGGGAATTTAGTTTAGAGTTTAAAAGTTGAATTTAATGCCATAGCTACTTATTTGTTGCTCCTTTGAGTCTGCTTTGTCAATAGTTCACTGGGGCTGATGGGAGAGACCAGCAGGGTACATCCAGTGATGTCACAGTTTTGACATGCCCAGTCTCCATGCTGCAGGAGGAGGTACACTGCCCAGAGGTGAAGGACTGAACTGGAGTTCCTTAAGGGAACTACAATTAGCAGGTAAGTCTAATTTTCTCTTTTCTGCTCCAGAGGCTTCAATATGCAAAGAGGTTACATTATATATAAGGCTTCTGATTTTTGGCTATAACTGGAAAACTCCAGTAGACCCCCTCTCCCCCCCTCCATTTTCCGGTTATGGGGATGAATGGGGTCACATAAACATGGAAATTTCCCCTCCTCTCTGGACTTTCACTGTGATCTTTGCCAAGTAGTGGCAATCACCAGCTAGCATGTGGCCTGTGAACATTCATATGTCCTTGCCCCTCCTGTGTAAGCTTGTACCTGGAAACACATGCTGAGTTCTGGGGTCTGTATGCACACACTACACACTAGCACAAAGGACACTATGCTGACTGCAGCTGCTATAGCCATTACTGTTGCCGCTGCTTTCTGCTTTAGTTGAGGGGAAGGAGGCTGGCGGCCTATTTTGATTTCATCATCATCTGGGCTCACATGAATTTTAAGTTGTTAAAATGGGTCATACAGGATAAAAGTTTGAAAAGCACTGGAATAAAAGTAAGTTGCATGGACTCTAGCTCAAGCTACTCTTTGCTCCCCTGCTGCTATTGTTTTGTTTTATTTTATTTTTGTAGAAAAGGCATATGTGAATAATATGAAGTTCCAATAAAGGCGAGGAAAAAATTGTGGTTTTTGGTCATTGAATGGAATCTACCTAAAAGCCACAAAAAATTTTTTTTTCACGACGTGAATACACCAGTAAACCCCTATTTTTTTGGACATTGGAAAAGTACCTAATTTCCTCAAACCTTCCCCCCTATTTATATAATACGTTTTCCCTTATTTAATGCCAAATTGGTGCAAGACAATATTTAAGACCACTTAAAATCTATCACCAATGTACAAGCTAAAATTGTTTCTTCACAGTTGGAAGCAGGTATCTTGCAGGTAGAGTCCTACAGCTGGATATCTGATCTAAATACTATTAATTCTGATCATGAAATGTGTCTTAGATATGTTTCTCAGTTGGCATATTTGAGAAAATATGAAAGAGATTCTGTTTAATTCTTATTTAGCTCTGTATAGATTACGTTTCTCCAGAAACAAGCAGGGGGATGCAGGCACACGCTTAAGGTGAAGCTCTGACTGATCCGGGTTGCCCGGATCTCCCACACAGTACTTCAGCCATGTGAACTCTAGCTCATCAAGTACAGATGCTTGACTACCATCATGATCTCCTCCTCTGTAATCTCTTTGCAACTTAACCATTATCCACCTCCCATCTCTATTCTTGGGACACATGTCAGAACGAAAGGATGAACCCCCCCCTCCCCTGAAAAGCAGCTCTCAACTCTGGACTCACCTTAAGAGTGTGCCTGTATCCTCCTGCTTGTCTGGAGAAGGTGTAGGTGCTTACCTGTAGCAAAGTTCTCCGTAGACAGCAGGGGTATGCAGCCACACTCGCCCTCCCACCATCCCGGCAATAATAAGTAAAGAAAAAGCCAAACAAAAGGAAGAAGAGCAAGCAAAGCTTCACCACATTCCTAGTCAAAGTAGAAACAACAAACCATTCTCTGCTAGGTTATGAACTGACGTCTCTGGAGGCAAACAGGTGGGAAGCAGGCATTCATGCTCATATTGCTACAAAGACTTCTCTGAGCTATGGGAGATGGGGCAACAGCTCAGTCGGAGCTTCACCTTAAGAGTGTTACTGCATACATCTGCTGTCTACAGAGAACCCCTGCTTGCAGGTAAGCAACTGTGCTATCTCTATGAATGCATCTTACTATTTAATTTTGTTGCTTTTTAACTGATACTTAAAAATAAAAGGGCTCAGTGCATTGGTATGGTAGTAACTGAAAAGAATCTGACCTGTTGGAGTTATTGTTCCATAACTCGCACAAAGGTATTGTGTCCCTGCACCATCTGCCGTGGAATAGCAAGAATGTATATTCTGTAGTACATTGGACCTGACATAGCTTGGTTTTAGCAACAGGATTAAATGTTCCTGTAATGTTGTCTTAGATGTGAAGGGAGTTTCTTTAGGTTTTCCCGTCCTTGAACATGTCTTATTTTAACTCCTGGATTTGTCTCTTGGCGCAGATGCTGAACGACTTGAATACTTACCTTAACAAAGCCATTCCAGATACAAAGCTGACTATCCGAAAGTACCTGGATGTTAAGTTTGAGTACTTGGTGAGTAGACCCAGGCCCTGGCCCTGGCCCTGTGACTGTTTTCAGTAACAGTATAGTTCTGAAAAGTTACAAGCTAGAAATGTGGTTGGTCACATATCTAGTCTCCTTTGCATCCAGGTTGCATCTGGTGTTCTCTGCTTTTTTTGGTGATATCCATATTACTCTGCTCCTAATTGATGTGAGACTTTCTCTGGCAATAGCTGGCATCTCCTTTCTGTTCTTAGGATGCACTGGATCTTGTTTTTTGCTTCACTTAAACAACCCCATTTTAGTACTAAGAACTTTAGGGGTAAACGATGAGTCCCCCTTGTTCTTCAGAATATCCCTATCCTAAGTGTGTTTTAAAATTTCCTTATCCTCAGAGGTATTAGCCTGATGGTCTGGAATGTTTTTTTTATTTCCCCCAACCAGCAGATGAGACAGAGAAAACATAAGAACAGTGCTATGACATCACCATTAGCACCTTACTCAGTATAGCTAGGGGCACTGTTCAGTATTTTCTCTGTCTCAGCAGATGGTGGTTGATTTCTAGTACAGCTCCTGTTTGCTGTTGCTCCAGTCTAGGGGATGTTTGCAGTTCAGCATGGTCAGCAGTCCATGGGGTGTATATGAGATACCCTTGGCTAGACTGGTCTTACAGTATTACCACTTGGATGTGCAAGTGTGTGTGGCAGCCTGGTTTGGGACTCGGGTGCTGTCTGCTGCACTGCCAACCAGTGTTCCTGCTAAGCTGCGCTGAGTCTTCCGCTGGCATTCCTGCCGATGAGAGGAGATGCAAAGCGATTGCAAAAGCGATCACGCTTAATATTGCATGGCATAGGCAGGTCCCAAGGGCCTGCTGATGCTGTGCGATTCTAAGAGAGATCGCTTTGCACCTTCCCCCACTGGCAGGAATGCCAGTGGAGGATTCAGCACAGCTTAGCAGGAACATTGCTGTCGACCCTCCCGGATGGGGAGTAGCTTTGGCACTGCCTGATGGTCTGGACTGGAAGGGGAAATTTTATTTAGCAATAATTTCTTTTCCTGGAATCCTACTAGACCAGTCCAGGACCCGCCCTGTTGGTGGCTTCAGCAGGCTTGCCGGTCTGTATTTTTAGTCTCATCTGATCCTGTGACCGTTCTGGTTTGTATATATATTTCCCCTTGAAGATTGTATATATTGATTTAGGGGCCCCTTTGGAGAACTCTTTTGGGGATCCATTGCTTGCTATGTAAATACTGAAGAGTGCCCCTAGCTGTACTGGGTAAGGTGCTAGTAGTGATGTCACAGCACTATTCTTTTTTTTTTAAACTTTTATTTTCATTTTGCAACAAACAAAAGAAACAACACACCAAAAGAGACAAAACAAGTATACAATAAGGAAAAGTAAACCCATTACCCCCCACCCCGGTGCTTCTTCTCTACCCGTTTGTATCAGCATGTGAGCGCTTCCAATTAACAGTGATTATACATCAAACGATCAAAAAAGTATCCACAATACAGCATGATCATGAGACAGAGATATATACAAAGTTAGACAGTCAGATGAGAGCATTTAGCAAAATGTACATATTCATTGAGCATCTTCCATTGAGACCAATGAGAAGGAGTCTGAACGGAGGAAGCGAACAGACGAGGTATTTGTTCATATTTACTGTAGAGACAGGCATGATTCCACCATTCATTGAGGCTCAGATGGGAACTAATTTCCCAGTATTACTTAATTAGGGAAATAGCAATGCCAAGCATAAAGTTCAAAAGGAGATAAGCCATTTTTGGGAGAGAGGGGATCCCCGCAACTGGGCGAAGTCCCACTATCCTCCAAGAAAGGGACTCCTGAGAGTGCGATATAGACTAAATACGACCCCAGACCCGACGCCAGTAATACTGTAGTGCGGGATATTCATGCATAACATGAAGTAATAAACCAATGGCCGCAGGACGTGTCCAGCAACCATTACCCTGAGTAGTGTTCCATTTGTCTAATCTGTGAGGAGTGTAAAAACACCGGTGGGCTAGAAAGAAGAGGGTCTGAGTGAGTGAGGCGGGTCGGGAACCCGTGTCCCTCTGCTCCAGATAAGGCTCCATTGCTCCGAGGTTAAAGTCACATGCAATTCTCTCTCCCATACTTTCTGCGCTATAGAGGTATCTCTAGTGATAGCATTACATAAGGTTTAGTAAAATTGGATGCTACACCCGGTGAACTACCGAGAGATCGGAAGTCTCCAATCAACCTTATGCAGAGAGTGCCGATGGCGGGAGTACTCTAGTGCTCCGAATGCAATGCTGAAGTTGCACTGACCAGAGTCGGGAGTCGAAAGGTTGCATAAGAGTATTAAAGGCACCTAAAGTGTCGAAAAGCATTGGTGGATAGTGGGAGTCTAATGGGAGAGTCATACCAGGGAGTAAGGTAAGAGGAATCGGTGTGCAAAGGCCCGCTACTATATCTAGCCACACAGGTCTGCTCGGTACTGGATCTTCCAACCAACGAGCACCTTGTTTGAGAAGAAAAGATTGAGGGAACACTTGAGTAAAATCGCCACCAAGTATTAATGGAGCATTGGCGGAGGCCGAGGCCAACTGCGCAAAACTTGCATAGTAAGCAGGGTTGTCCACATTCGGGGCATAGTGCAAATACACGTGAATTCACTATCTCCAACCTCAAGGTGTACACGGGCCCATCTACCCTCCATGTCAGCGCTAATATCAGGTACAGTAGCGTGCAAAGACTTCTTAACCAGAATGGCTATCCCGTACCATTTGGAAACGGTGGGAGAATAGGCAGCTACCATGTGAGGCCTAGCATTGAGTTTCAGTGTTTCAGCAGAGTGTAATGCGTTTCCTGAAGAAACACCAAATCAACATGCTCGTGGCTAAGATAGCTAAGGATTTTCTTTCCTTTGAGTGGACCAGTAATGCCTTTGACGATGAATAATAAGATTTTACATAAGGCCATTCAGAAAAGTTAAAATTCTGAGCATGATAGCACACATAATTTCACTGTGTCCCTCAAACTGACTGTATCTGGCTGTACACATGACATAGGAAAAATAAGCTGATATAATACAATGAAGCGCCCCACATTAACAAAGAAAACCGCAGTACGGTAGAGGAGAAGCAAAACCCCAAAATTACTGGCGACCATGTGTCTGCGGGGAGAAACCCCAGAGAAGGCCGAAATTGAAAAAACATATAACCTGTAAGACTGTGCGTGCTCCGAATCCGACCGAGGCACACATCATGAAGGGATAGGAGACCAAAGACAAAAGTCATACAGAGAAAGAAAGAAAGTCCAGGCTATTTCTGTGCTGGGCTATGACCGCCGCATCGGGCCCTTCAAAATGGCGGACAGAGCCGGCAGATAAGAGTCCAAGATTTGGGATTAGCGCATCTGCTCTGCTTCTTTGGAGTCCAAAAATGTTGATAGTAGATCAGGATCCTCGAACGTCCTGGTCTGGTTGTGGAGAGTCACTCGGAGCTTCGCTGGATACAACAGGCCAAAGCGAGCCTGTAGCTGTTGAAGTCGAGGGCGAAGAGCAAGGAGTTTCTTCCGACGGTCAACGGTAGGCTTTGCCAAATCAGGAAAGAAGGAGACCTTACGACCTTCAAATTCCAAATGATGATTCGCTCGGGCAGCATGTAAAATTTGTTCCACTTGTTGATATCGTAGCAAGCTAAAGATAATAGGCCGGGGGGTCGTGCGGTTGAGCGCCATGCGGGCAGGAACACGGTGTGCTCGATCGATTTCCAGTTCTCTGTGAAAAGTGATCTTCAGCAAGGAGGGAAGAGTTTTGAGCAAGAATTCTCTTATATCTCCTGCTTCCACCCCCTCCGGCATTCCGAGGAGCCTCACATTGTTGCGACGGGCTCGATTATTGCTATCTTCCAACTCCTTTTGAAGATTCTGTATCTGGCGCTCAGCCTTGTCCAGTTTGCCCAAGCGCACCTCGTGCGAGTCGAGGACCCCCGCCATATTGTCCTGCCGTAATGAAAGACCTTCAAGTCGGTCCTGGAGCACTCCAAAGTCTTCTCGCATGGCTCGAAGCGCTTCTCCATTGGACTGCACCAATTCCTTCACGCCGCGTATTTCCTCCAAAATCTCCAGGTGCATTGCGGGGTTTTCACGAAATGGAACCATCTTCTGTGGGGAGGACACCTCTGTTTTGGAGCGTTTTCCGTGAGAAGAAGAAGGAGACCCGAAGTCCAAGCGCGCTGGTTTATGGGCCGCCATCCCCCCCGAGGTGCCCCGGTCAGCTCGGAGCGAAATAGTAAATTTATATAGGTATTAAGTCAGGATTCTGAGTAGGCCTCTCGGGAGCTTCAACGCAAAGCGTCCTACCCGCTGGACATCAGGCTCCGCCCCCCCGTCACAGCACTATTCTAGTGTTTTCTCTGTCTCATCTGCTGGTTGGGAGAGATGATCTGATGGTCTGGTCTAGCAGGACTCCAGGAAAGGAAATTATCAGTAAGTAAAATTTGCTTCACAGATTTCCTCTATATAGGACTAACTCTGAATCTTTGCTTAGACAAGTTTCACAAAGTATTCTCCTTTCATCAGCTCTGTCATGTTTAGGATTTCCTCTGACAGGCTGAGCCAGTCCTGGATTTGCCTGATTATGTCTCAAGACTTGTAGTTCTAGATTTTGTAGGAAGAGCAAGACTAGAAATCCTTGTGTGCAGCTGGGTCAGGTAACATGTTTCAATTCACTTTCTGGAAGGCATGTGCCTCCTGAAAGTATGTCTGAAAAATACTTTCCTTATCGTCCCTCCAGTCCAGTTCCGACCTCTGGGTTGTCACCCTCACCAGAAGCTTGGAGACTGAGCATGTCATCTTCCAGTTCATACTGCTAGACCAGTCCAGACAAACGGGTTGTGTCCCCCTGCCAACAGATCTTGGAGACAGAGAATTCTACCAGAGCTCTGATAGGCTGGACTCTGGTGATATGGTCCTACCCCTAGGGGTCTCCCTCAGTATTTCTCTGTCTCCAGCAGATCTGGTTGCTTTTGTTGTTTTTCCCTCAAAATCTTTAAAATTATTTAGAATCCCTTTGGGGATTGATATTTCCACTTGCCTGTTGCTGCCAGTATAGTTTCACTGTGCACCAGGGTGTTTGCAGCTGAGCTCCTGTTTCTGACACAGTAGAGCTCGCTGACAGGAAGAATCCCCAGCATCTGGCCATGAGGGCTTGTTAGCTGGATGAAGGCCTCCCTAAAATCAGGTTTCTCTGTATCTTGAGGCTCCTGGATGCACCCAGATTTCACAAGAGGTGTTACTCTGGGTTTCCCAGCAACTTGATTCCCCAGATAAACTTGTAGAGCTCCTGGGCCTGGCTTCAGTAGAGCTCCCAATTTTCTTTAAGTAGCGCTGAGTCTTTGCCACGAGAGCTTAGGCAGCAGGAGGATCAAGTATCAATTTCTGAGAGAAACTGTAAGTAAACTGTTTTTCTTACTTGCCTCAGCTGCCCTGGGTTTATTTCAACTGCATTGGGACCGGCTGTCTCTGACCTGATTCCTTCACTTCCGGTTTCATCAGGGTCTGTTCATTTGGGTTTGAAGTTCCTATTTTCTTCATTTTAATTTCCTGGATGCACCCAGAGCAAACAAGAGGTGTTTCTCTGGGTTTCCCAGGCTTCCCTCCTTAACAGCTGTATTTTCTGTAATCAGCAATTCAACAGGGTTTGAGCTTCTGATTTCACTGTCTGTGCAGCTCCCCTTTTCTCCAGAAACACCTTCCAGCCCCTGCCATGAGGATCTAAGTGGCTGCAGAGGGATCAAACTCTAATTTCCCTACCTTTCAGTTGCTGTAATTACCTTACACTGACTTTGAAAGTTTCTCTTCTCCGTGGGAACTCGGCTCCTCTGTACCAGCACAGTGAATAACTGACAGTTTCCTTCTCCCCTCTGTTTCTGGTGATTCAGGATTTGACTTTTTAAGTTGCTAGCAGTACTCCTTGCCTCTTCCCCAGCAATTTTGCTGCATTTTTAAGGTTTTTAGAGCTTAGGGAACTTTTATTTTGCAGTTTTTCTGTGCCAGCGGCCATTTTGAAAATCAGGAGGGATTTCTCTTCAGTGTTTTTTTTTTGGAGGGAACCGCTCTGGGCAGCCATTTCAAAACATTTAAACATGCTGTGAAGGCACAGGGAGTTTCAAAATCCCTTTTCTTTGAAGGGTCTTCTGTTTCCCTAAGCCTACCTTGATTTTGTTTACAAAAAAAGGGTTTAAGCCTCTGCAATGCCTGTTTCTCTGCTCAGCTGTATTATATATAATAATAAGAAAAAGTAGTTAATTGCTTGTGTTCCACCTGCATGCTGCATCCAGGAGAATCTTCTTCCTCCATTCCCTCTGCGCTGCCAGCTGGGGACATCAGCGCCTTAACTCCTCCCTCCTTAGAGCCCCTGCAGCAGGATCTTCCTGCATAAAAGATTCAGTCAGCTCCTGTTTTGCTTCCACAGCCGCTGGACGCCACGGCAGCCTTGGCTGACACGGAGTTCCTGACGCTCTTCCGCCAGGCATGGCACCTGTGGCGTTCTGAGTCTGTTGGTATTTATTTATTTTATTTATTTTTATTTATTAACAATTCTTATATACCGCACTATTAGACATCAGCGCGGTTTACATTAAACAGAAAACATCCGACAGTTTACATATGTCTGGTCATTACATTTAACAGGAGGTATAACTTGGAGAAATAGGGGAAACTAAATACAATGGTATACCTTCAGCACCCGCCCGGTAGCACACAAGGATATGGTGGGGTCTCGCAAGCGGTCCCGAATGTCCTCAGACCTTAAAGCAGTACGTCCTTCTAGGAACGTTGCATGTGGCTTGTGGGACACTACGGATATTCCAGAAGACTTTAAATCGTCGGAGGTGAGCCCTGACTCATTGGAGAAAGAAGATGGGGAATATTCTCCGTCTGATTCTTCGCTGACAGTTCACAAGGGCTCTTAAGATATCAGACTTTTTCAGAAAGGGAAGGTACCGGCCCTAATCACACAGGTGATGGAGTCGCTACGCCTAGTCGACACGCCTGATCCTCAGAGTTCTCAAACCCTGTTGCAGCCGGATCCCATTTTACAGGGCATTCGTAAGTCTTCCAAAGCTTTTTCCTTTCCAGCCGAGTTACAGCATATGGTATCTCGAGAGTGGGACTCTCCAGAGTCCTCTCTACGTACGGCACGCGGTATTGGTCAGTTATACCCTTGGTCTCCTTCTGACTTGGACCGTTGGCTGACATACCCGAAAGTTGATGCGTTAGTGACCGGGGTCACCAAGCATACCACAATTCCGGTTGAGGGCGGAGCGGCACTCCGCGACCAGCAAGACCAAAAAAAGTTGAGAGTCTGCTAAAGACGGGTTTTTCGTTGTCCGCTCTTTCCCTTCAAGCAGGGGTGTGCGCAGGTCTAGCAGCACGGGCCTCCCTTCGATGGATTCTGCAGCTTCCAGGTGATCCCGAGTTGGCTCGTTTAGAATCCATCGCTGCATACCTGGCAGAGGCCTTCTCTGATCTCTTGCGGCTGTCAGCTCGCTCTGTAGCACCGGTGACAGTAGCTCGGAGATGGCTCTGGCTGTGTCAATGGGCAGCGGATGTTGATTCATTCAAAGACTCCAGTGTTTAGCTGCCATTCGGCCAGTTCCACCGTTGGAAAGAGGACTAGGCCGTTACGCTGTCTATTTCGTGGTGCCAAAAAAAAAAAAAAAAAAGACGGCTCCTTTCATCCTATCTTGGATCTCAAAGGTGTCAATCGCAGTCTGCGGGTACCACACTTTCGAATGGAGACTCTGCGATCCGTTATTCAAGCGGTAAGCAAGGGGGAATTCTAGCTTCCCTCAATCTCGCAGAAGCATTCTTTCACATTCCCATTCGAGAGGGGCATCAGCGACTCTTTCGATTCGCGGTACTCGGTCAACGTTTCCAATTTCGTGCGATGCCCTTCGGTCTAGCTTCGGGCCTTGAACCTTCTCCAAGGTAATGGTGGTAGTAGCTGCGGCCTTACGCAGCCGCGGCATCAGAGTTCATCCTTATCTGGACATCTGGCTCATTCGCGCAGACTCTCTCCCCGAGGCTTGCAGCACAGTCTCGGTGGTTGTTGCCTCTCTCGAAAGCCTCGGCTGGGTAATCAACCACGACAAGAGTTGTCTTCAGCCGTCCCAGGAGATCGAATTTTTTTGGGGGGCTTGATTTGATACAGCCTTAGGTCGTGTCTTTTTGTCAATGCCTCGATTTCTCAAGTTAACTTCTCAAGTTCGCAGTCTCCTAGCACAGGTCTCGCCTCGAGCATGGTGTCCAGAGGATTATCCAGTTTGGTTGCCTCTACTACCGGCGGTGAGACTTTGCCTCCGTTGGTGGCTCCGGCCCCGCAGTCTCGTCTCCTTCGAGGGGTTCCCTTGGAGACTCCGTGCTGGGTGTTAGTAACGACAGACGCCAGTCTCTCCGGTTGGGGAGTGCATTGCGGCTCGCACTCAGCGTAGGGGATTTGGTTTCCTCGAGAGGCCCGGTGGTCCATCAATCGCCTTGAGACGGGAGCGGTGCACTTAGCCTTGCGAAAGTTTCAGCCTCTTCTGCGGCGTCAGGCGGTTCGAATTCTGTCTGACAACACTACGACAGTGGCATACCTCAACCGCCAAGGGGGCACAAAATGTCCAGGTGTATCGAAGGAAATGGGTCTTCTCCTTCCATGGGCGGAGAGGCATCTGCAGGTGATCTCGGCGCAACACATCGCGGGGGTAGACAATGTAAAAGCCGAATTCCTCAGCCGACATGCTCTGGATCCGGGGGAGTGGGCTCTGGCGTCAGAATCCTTTCAGTCCATTGTTCAACGATGGGGTCTACCGGCAATGGATCTCATGGCTATGGCGCAGAATGCCAAGGCACCGATCTACTTCAGCCGTTGGAGAGACAACGGGTCGCACGGGACAGATGCTCTGTCTCAAGCGTGGCCAACCCATCTCCTTCTGTATGTCTTTCCTCCCTGGTCCATGATCGGCAAGATTCTCCAAAGAGTCAGGGAGCATCGCGGCCCGGTGATCCTGGTAGCACCGGATTGGCCTCGCAGACCGTGGTATGCGCATCTTGTCTGGCTGTCTCGGCCGTCTCCTCTACGCCTGGAGGCGTTCCCAGGGCTCCTGCTCCAAGGGCCGGTGGAAATGGGAAACCTGGCTCCTTACTCGCTTACGGCCTGGCTCTTGAACGCTGCAGGTTAGTTCAGAAGGGATATTCGTCGAGTGTGGTGGCAACAATGCTTAAGGCACGGCGGTCTTAGATGTCGCTGGCTTACGCTCGTGTGTGGCATCTCTTTGACACTTGGTGTTCGCTACGTCACATCTTGCCCTGGTGTTGCAACATCCTGGATATTCTTTCCTTTCTGCAGGCCGGTCTAGATAAGGGTCTGGCGCTCAGGCCTTGCGCGTGCAGGTTGCCGCACTAACTTGTTTTCGAGGGCCGATAGCGGGGCATTCTCTCACCTCGCATGTGGACGTTTCATGTTTTCTTAAAGGGGTTCAGACATTACGGCCCCCGATACGTCCTTTAGTTCCTTCTTGGGATCTCGCTCTCATTCTCCGTGCCCTTGTTGCTCCTCCCTTTGAGCCCCTGAAGGCATGTTCCCTTAAGGATTTAACGCTAAAGACAGTTTTCCTAGTGGCCATAACCTCGGCACGTCGGATTTCCGAACTTCAGGCTTTCTCTTGTCGAGACCCCTATCTCTCGTTTTCTTCGGCGGGAGTTTCTCTTCGAACTGTTCCATCCTTTTTACCTAAGGTGCTTTACCCCGTTTCATGTCAACCAGCCTCTTTTCTTGCCTACCTTTGAAAGAGAGCAGTGTTCCGGTCACTTTCGTCAATCGCGTGCTGTGGACCTGAAGAGAGTGCTTTATCGGTATCTTAAGATCACGAACGCCTTCCGTAAGACCGATCATCTTTTTGTCCTGTTTGAGGACCCTCGACGGGGGTCCGCAGCCTACAAATCCACCATTTCTAGATGGTTGCGAGGAGCTATTGAGGCAGCTTATATACTGCAAGGCAAGCAGGTTCCAGCAGGGCTCCGAGCTCACTCCACTCGGGCTCAGGCTTCGTCTTGGGCCGAGCGGTCTCAAGTAGCCCCTCTCGACATTTGCCGGGTGATGACTTGGTCATCGTTGTCCACGTTTGTCCGTCAATATAGATTGGACGTTCACACTCGGCAGGAGGGTCACTTTGGAGCTGCAGTGCTGTCGTTGACATTGACCCCCCTCTTGAAAGCAGGTAGCTTGGGTACTGCCTGTTTGTCTGGACTGGTCTAGCAGTATGAACTGGAAGGAGAAATTTCATTTACCGTTAATTTCCTTTCCTGGAATACTGTTAGACCAGTCCAGGACCAACCCTGCTGTCAGTTACGGTGCTGCTAGAGCGTTGAAGCCGCTGGCCTCTGTTCCTTCCTTGTCAGTATGCCTCACCATAAATCCTGGACTCACTGAAGGGACAACTAAGGAGCACCTTTTTTTCACTTAATTTGCTGACATTTTGTCTGGGCTGGTTTTGGGGGTGTCTGTCCCTTTAATTTCCAGCCTGGACTTTTTCTATGGCATGGTTTGACCACTAAAGCACTTATAATTAAAAAAAAAAAAAAGTAATAGGGCAATAGGGCAAAATGCCTACCTCAGAGGGAAGGGGAGGCTTGCTGGTCACATTTGGTGCAGATGTGGCAGCTCCCAGATGCGTTAGTGGTGACGAGCTGCTTGTGCAATTGAGGACTGTTGCTTCTCCAGGACCAAGCAGGAAGTCTGTCCTCACATATGGGTGACATCGACGTCGATGGAGCCCTTGCGGGTGACATCGACGTCGATGCAGCCCTTGCGGCTGATATCGACGTCGATGGAGCCCTTGCGGAGCATTTCCCCAGCTTTCTATGAAAGCCTTTGGGAATACTGCACGCATGCGCGGTCCCCTTCCCGCCTAAAGGTGCCATCTTGCTCAGTCTTTCTTTTTCCGAGGAGCCCGTCGGACGTTCATCCTAGTCACCCGGAGAAAAGTTAGATTTTTCTTGCGATTTTCTTCCGATTTCATTGCGGTTTTTGTCCGGTTCGACGCCGGTTCCCCCTCCCGCCGGGTTCGGTACACCGGTATTGAGCCAGTCTTTCTTTTTTCGGTTTTTGCCCTTAGTGGCTGCGTTCGCGCCCTTTTTCTCTTTTCCCTAGAAGGCCGGTCCTTTGACCTTGCGGGGGCTCTTTTTTCTCCGATGGCTTCCAGTGGTTTCAAAAAGTGTGATCAGTGCAAGAAACTGATGTCTCTCACCGACACACATGACTGCTGCCTTCGGTGCCTTGGTCCCGATCATGATCCTAAGGTGGACCCTGTGGAAAAATGTCCACTAAGGCACTGCGAAGTCGACAGCATCAAAAGGAAAGGCTTTTTTCTGATTCGGCATCCGGCCGGGCCCAGACCTCGTCTGACCCCGAGCATCGTCGGGGTTCCTCGGACAGGGGGTCCCCCGATCGGTAGCGAAAGAGGAAGAAGCGGCTCGCGAGGGCGGCGTCTGAAGAGGTCCCTGGCTCCTCGAGCACCGTCCTGGGCCCTTGGAACAGGAGAAGCCGTCCAAAATGCCTCGTGTGGAGCCGGAGTCTGCTGGACATGTAAGTCCTGTTGTACTCGAGGACTCTCCTCCCAGGGAGCCGACGTTGGGCCCGGCACCTGAGTCGGTGGCTGCTGAGTCTCCTGAGCTTGGACTCAGGCTGACAGCCTTGGAGTGCAGACTGTCTGCCTTCATGGATCAGCAGCGGGTGCTGATGGCCAGCCTTGCTGGTGCATCTGCCCCGACCACCGGGACATCGACGTCGAAATCGACCCCGGAGACCGAGCCATGAAGGCTCAAGGTCGACCTCGGTCGTGGTCACCCTCGACCTCCCGGTCGGGACCGAGGGCGTCAACGCCGGTGCCTTCAGCATCGGGGCGGGTGCAGCCCGACTCCTCTTTGGATGAGTCCGCCTGGGAGACGGAGGACGAGGAGTCCCCCGATACCTTCAGGACTCCGTGCGTTCCGTCGGACTCACCGCAGTCCGAGCCCCGGAGTAGATCCCCCCGGGAGGATACCCGGTCTAGTAGTTCATTCGGGATATGGCCACAGCGTTGGCAATCCCCGCGGACCTCGAGGAGGAGCCTCGAGCCAAAGAGCTCGAGGCCCTCCAGTATGACTCTCCTCTGAAGGAGGCCTTTACTGTACCGGTTCCTCCAGTGCTGGAACAGCTCCTCTTCTGGATGTGGGAGGCACCGGCCTCAGCGCCGGTTTTGAGCACGTGGGTCGATTCCATTTATCGACTCCGTAAGAGCCCTGGTTTTCAGAAGGCGCAGCTACCACACCATTCCATGGTGGTGGAATCAGCCATGCATCGTCTGAAAAGCCAGAAGATGCACTCTGTGGTGCCCCCCGGCCGGGAGGCCCGGAACCTGGATGCGTTTGGTAGAAAGTGCTTCCAGGGCTCGATGCTTGCTTGCCGTGTCCAGTCTTACCAGCTGTACATGGGCATGTACTTGCGGGACCTTGCAAAGGTACTTGCCGGGTTCTCTGCTGGTCTCTCCAGGGAACCTTTGCAGATGTTCAAGTCCTTGTCTTTGGGGATCCAGGAATGCTCTAAGTTCATGTCCTGAGCAGCCTACGATGGTTTTGAGGCCTCGGCACGTGTTGCGGCAGCCGGCATTCGGCTCGACGCCAAGCATGGCTGCAGTCATCGGACCTCGAGCCATTGGTGCAAGACAAGTTGGTCGATGTCCCGTGCCGAGGTGAAAACCTTTTTGGCAAGCCCATGGCCGAGAAGGCTGCACAGCTCGAGACCGAGCACCTCACGAGGACAAGGCTGTCTAGAAAGACTTCTGCCCCTTCTCATAAAAAGAAGGGCTTGGGTAAGAAGTCTTTTTACCCAAGGAAGGTGACTGCCTACAAACAGCTCCCACCTTACCAGGCCTCCCCAGCTCCCCCACAGGGTCAGCAGGCCAAGGGGCAGGGACATGGGCCCCGTAGGCAGAAGGCCCCCAAGCCTCAGGCTCCTGCTCCCACTCAGCAGGGTGGGGGGTTTTGACTCTCAAGGCATAGCCTCTCCGTCTCTGCTGTCCCATCCCTGCACAGGAGGTCGACTAGCCCTGTTTGCCCACAGGTGGCCACCCATTACAGGAGACAATTGGGTCTTAAGCATAGTCCACAAGGGCTACCTGCTTCATTTTTATCAGTTGCCTCCTCCTTACTTCCCAGGAGAGCCTCCAAGGCCTCCTCTCCACACAGACCTCCTCCTTCAGGAGCTTCAGGGTCTGTTGCGAGACCAGGCGGTAGAGCCTGTGCCTCCCCACCTCCAAGGTCACGGTTTCTACTCCAGGTACTTCCTCGTACCAAAGAGGACCGGAGGCCTCAGGCCTATTCTCGACCTCAGAAATCTCAACAGCTTCCTAGAGAAGGAAAAGTTCAAGATACTTACTCTTGGAACACTTCTGCCCTACCTCCAGCAGGGAGATTGGCTATGGCTATGCTCTTTAGATCTAAAGGATGCGTACACTCATCCTCATTCATCCAGACCACAGAAAGTACCTCAGGTTCATTGTGGGAGGAAACCATTATGAGTACAGTGTGCTGCCTTTCGGCCTCACCTCCGCTCCCAGGGTCTTTACCAAATGCCTGGCAGTGGTAGCGGCCTACTTGAGGAACCAGGGTATCTTTGTCTTCCCCCTATCTGGACGACTGGCTCATCAGGGGTCAGACGTGCCAGGAGGCCAGGCAAGCCACCCTCCGCACTGTTTCTCTACTTCAGCACCTGGGGTTTGTCATAAACTTCGCAAAGTCCACTTTGCTCCCCTCCCAAAACTTGGAGTTCATAGGGGCAAGACTAGACTCTTTGCAGGCAAAAGCTTTCTTGCCAGAGGACAGAGCCCAAAGACTGATCAGCTTGGCAACCCAGTTTCTCAGCAGGTCTCTGGTCTCTGCCAGACTCTGGCTGAGGCTTCTGGGTCACATGGCTTCGACAGTACATGTTACTCCCAATGCCCGGCTCCATATGAGGCCTGCACAGTGGTGCCTCAGAACTCAGTGGACTCAGGCTACAGGCAGCCTCAGAGACAGAGTAAGGGTGTCCAGACCATTCTTGAACTCCCTGCGATGGTGGCTGCACCCCCCCCCCCAACTTACTGCAAGGGGTGCCCTTTCAGATGCCTCGGTTCACAGTTGTGTTGACCACCGATGCCTCCCTGCAGGGCTGGGGCGCACATTGGGCAAGTGCACCCAGGGCCTGTGGTCTCCCTGGGAGGCCAGGCAGCAAATCAGTCTGCTGGAACTTCGGGCTATTTGCTTAGCTCTCAGGACGTTCTCTCACACCCTGGCTCAACAGTCTGTCTTAGTACAAACAGACAATCAGGTAGCCATGTTTTATGTGAACAAGCAGGGCGGCACTGGGTCCAGGCTCCTTTGTCAGGAGGCGCAGGACCTTTGCTTATTTGCGCTCAGGCGCAACATGTTTCTCAAGGCTGTTTATCTTCCTGGCCAGGAAAATTACCTGGCAGACAGGTTGAGCAGGATTCTGCAGCCCCACGAATGGCAGCTCCATCCCTTAGTGGTTCAGAAGATTTTCCTGAAATGGGGGCTTCCATCCATAGATCTGTTTGGCAGTCCCCTGAACAAGCAGCTGCCCAGGTTCTGCTCCAGGCAACCGCATCCTCTGCGGCTAGCAGCAGATGCTTTTCTCATTTCCTGGTCCCAGGGCCTCCTATATGCGTTTCCTCCCACGCCTCTGTTGGCCCGAACCCTGTTCGAGATTCTGTGGGACAAGGCCTCGGTTCTTCTGGTAGCTCCCAGATGGCCGAGACAGCCTTGGTTCCCACTTCTGCTTCAACTGGCAGTGGACACACCACTGCCTCTGGGGTTGCAGCCCGACCTTCTCTCTCAGGATCAAAGTTCTCTACTGCACCCCAATCTCAAATCTCTCAATTTGATGGCCTGGAGGCTGAAAGGGTAGTTTTGGCTCCCTGGGGCCTACCTCAGGAAGTTGAAGAGGTAGTCTTGGCCTCTAGGAAGCAGTCCACCAGGAAAACCTATGCCCTGAAATGGAAACGGTTTTCTGTGTGTTGTCAGCTGTGTACAGAAGATCCTTTCTCCTGTTTGGTACCAGTGGTGCTTCAGTACCTGCTGCACTTATCCAATCAGGGACTCAAGTCCAATTCTGTTCGGGTCCACCTCTCAGCTCTAGCAGCTCACCACTCATTGGTGGAAGGACACTCTTTGTCGGTTCACCCCTTGGTGTCCAGGTTCCTCAGAGGTATGCTCTTGCTCAAGCCTCCTGTCCGTCCTCCAGCCACTGAGTGGGAGCTGAGTGTGGTCTTGCAACAACTGACTCGCCCACCTTTTGAGCCGATGGCTACTTGTCCTCTCCGCTTCCTTTCCTGGAAGGCACTTTTTCTGGTAGCCCTAACCTCGGCCAGGCGAGTGAGTGAGCTTCAGGCCCTGGTCTGTGACAGGACTTACACTCGCTTCTATAGGAACAGGGTAGTCCTTAGGACTTATCCAAAGTTCCTCCCAAAGGTTGTCTCCTCTTTCCACCTCAACCAGGAGGTAGTTCTTCCAACATACTTCCCTAGGCCTCATGCAAGCCAGGCTGAAGCGGTCCTGCATACCCTGGACTGTAGAAGGGCCTTATCCTTCTACCTTGACCATACGCAGGGGCATAAAAGGGCTACTCAGCTCTTCATATCTTTTGACCCTAATAATTTGGGGTTAGCTGTGTCCAAGCGTACCTTGTCCATCTGGGTGGCTGACTGTATCACCTGGGCTTACAGGGCGGCTGACCTTCCCTTGCAGGGTCGGGTTACGGCCCACCGTGTCAGGGCTGTGGCTGCCTCAGTAGCTCATCTCTGCTCTGTACCGTTGGCAGACATCTGCAGGGCTGCAACTTGGTCCTCAAGCCAGACTTCTGCGTCCCATTACTGCCTGGAGAGGGAGTCCTGTAGGGACAGTGCTTTTGGCCAGGCAGTACTCCGGAATCCCTTTGAGGTTTAGGCAACTCCTGCCCTCCAGCCCTCCGTTGGGCTACCGGTGGAGGTTCTTTCAGTGAAAAGTCTTTCTTTGATGCTGGGACTAGAGGGGAGTTCTCTTGTTCAGCCTGGGCTCCTGGTAGCCCAGAGCTAGGGAGTCACCCATATGTGAGGACTGACTTCCTGCTTGGTCCTGGAGAAAGAGTAGTTACTCACCTGTAACAGGTGATCTCCAGGAACAAGCAGGAATGAGTCCTCACATATGGGTACGTCGGTACCGACGGAGCCTGCGCGGGAATGCTCCCCAGCTTCCCAAAAAAGGAAAGCTTTTGGGAGCATCCCACAGCGCATGCGCGCTGCCTTCCCGCCTTTCCTAACCAACTCTCCTCAGTTCTTCTTTTCCGCGGAGCCAGCAGGTCGTGTTCACTGTTCCCTCTAAGCTGTGCGCGTGTGCGCGCGCACACACCTTGCCGAGCGAGCGCACATACTTTACAACAGAGCGCACAAAAATTACGGTTCTGATTCTGATAGAAAACAACACAGACGTCTGAAAATTTTAAAGTTGTGATTGTAATTACTAGAAATTTTCTGCTTCATTTAGTAATCGTCTATTTTCATTTAATTTGATTAAAATCAATGTGGTGTACATACTGTATTCTGACGTGTAGTCAAATTTTAAAGTATATAACTCCGAGTGTCGTTATGTGGTGCACAAAAATTTAACCTTCCTTCAAAAGCTGCACAGCTGATATTTTATGTGCACACAGCCTACAGAAAATTAGGGGGAACATTGGTCGTGTTCCTGTCACCGCTGAAGAAGTTCTTTATTTTAATTTATTTCTTTGGTCGCGTTTCTGCCTTCCCCGACGCCGGACCAGTACCGCCGGTCTTTTCTTTTCTTTTCTTTTAAAAAAAAACAACAAAAAACTATTATTTCTTCACTTAGTGTGTTTTTCTTCTTAGGCCTCCAGGCCCATAAGACATTTTTTCCTCATGGAAAAACCAGCCTCCGGCTTCAAAAAATGCACTAAGTGTAGCGGTACAATTTCTGTCACAGATACCCATGAATGGTGTCTGAAATGTTTGGGGTCTGAACACACCATCCCGGATTGCCAGTCCTGTTCTCTAATGTCTAAACGAGGGTTACAGAACCGGGCAGCTAAGCTCCATGTGCTGTTTCCCACTGATGCACCGGCAGTGGCATCGACATCTTCCAGGTCTTCCTCTCCTGATGGATCCCCGGTAACCAAACATACTTTTAGCAGGTCCTCAAAGGGCAAATCTCCCTCTAAGCATCGAGATGCCTCTGGGCTTGCCCTTGAGTATCCTGCCCCAGCCAAACAACCCCGGCGGGAAGCTCCGGCTTCCAAAGCTCCTCCTATGGGGTTACAGGTTGACATCGATGGCACGGCCTCGACCGATCACCTGTTAGACTGCTCTGGGGTACCGGCACAATCTCCCGGTACCGACATCCAGGCAGTCGTGGCGTCCATGGATCACACTGTGCAATCCATGCAGCAGGCTATACTGGCTTTCATAAAGGCTGCGATGCCGACGGTACCGCAACAACCCCTCTTGTCGGTACCGGCACCGGTACCGGTACAAACTTCGATACCGGTACCGACTGTATCGACATCGGCCAGGATGCCGATTCCGGCTCCCCGTCCTGGGCTCTTTCTTGGTACCTATCCGGTACCGGGAACACCCAATGTGGGTACCGATCGATACGCCTACCGATCTTTGGAGTCGAGCAGACAATACTTTGATTCTTCTGAGGATTCTGATTCTTCGGATGAGTCTCCTGAAGTATCTATCACCCTTCCTGAGGAGCCCTCTTCTCCAAAGAGGAGAATGTCTCCTCCAGAGGATTTGTCCTTTCAAGACTTCATAATGGAAGTAGCTAAAGGACTCTCTATTTCAGTAACCTCTGAAAAAGAACCTAGAGCAAAAAAATTAGATATTTTGGGATACTCCAAGGTTCCGAGAGAGGCAGTCACCTTGCCAATTCATGAAATTCTTCAAGAACATTTGATAGAATTATGGGAGACTCCTCTCACCCTTTCTCCTCATTCTCGCAGATTGGACACTATGTACCGTGTCCCTCCTCCTCCTGGTTTTCAAAAAACTCAGCTTCCTCACCACTCCATTGTGGTGCAGTCAGCAATGAAGAGGATAAAGAGTACCAAAAGACACTCTTCCACTCCGCCAGGAAGAGAATGCAGGACCTTGGATGCTTTTGGTAGGAAAATCTTCCAAGCTAGCATGCTTATTGCCAGAATCAATTCATATAGCCTTTATATGGGTATGTTTCTGAAGGAAGTTGCAGACAAACTGCACAACTTTCTCCCTTTTATTCCAGAGGATAAAAAGGAGGAGTTCCTTCTTTGGCTCAAGCATACTCAAGATATTTCAAAGTTTTCCAACAGAGCAGCTTTTGACTCCTTTGAAGGTGCCAGCAGAGCCTCAGGCATTGCTATAGCTGCTCGTAGAATTGCTTGGCTCCAGGCTTCTGATCTAGAACCCTGGGTTCAAGATGGTTTAGGAAATCTGCCCTGTACAGGTGAAAATCTATTTGGCAAAGAGTGGCAAATTAAAGCCACTCAAATGGATGCAGAAAATGCTGCTCTGGATAGACTTTCTAAGTCTACCTCCACTCCAGCCAAGAAAAAAATCTTTCAAAAAGTCTTTTTACAAAAAGGGCAGATTTCCTTCCACTTCTGGTCAACAGTCTTCTACAGGCCGCTTTGTTACTAAACGTCAGCAACCAAAACAAGCCAGGTCTAAACCTGTAGGGACTGCTACAACCCAGCAGTCCCAACCCCCTCAGGGTTTTTGACTTGATACTAGAGAACTTAACCTTTCTGGCTCTACAACAACCAGAGCCTCTCACCATTCCAGGAAGGTTAGCAGATGGGAGCAAATCACATCAGAGCAGTGGACCCTCTCTATCATAAGAGAGGGCAACAAACTTCATTTCTCAAACCTTCCTCCCTACACTATGGTGAGACACTTCAATTCTCCCACCTCCCTCGACCTTCTGCATCAGGAGGTGACCACCCTTCTGGCCCAAAGGGCCATAGAAGCAGTCCCGCTTCTTCAACAGGGGTCAGGGTTTTACTCCCCCTATTTTCTCATTCCAAAGAAAACAGGGGGATACAGACCCATCCTAGACCTCCGAGAATTGAACAAATTCCTATGCAAGGAGAAGTTCAAGATGCTTTCTTTAGGAACTCTCCTTCCATACCTGCAGAGTCAGGATTGGCTTTGTTCTCTAGATCTCAAGGATGCGTACACTCATATACTCATCCATCCATCCCACAGAAAATTCCTACGTTTTCTGTTCCAGGGAAAACATTACCAATACAGAGTGCTTCCTTTCGGTCTAGCCTCTGCTCCAAGAGTGTTCACCAAATGCATGGCAATAGTTGCTGCATTTCTACACACTCTGGGAATCTTTGTCTTTCCCATACCTGGACGACTGGCTCATCCGAGCTCCATCTCAGTCAGAGGCCCAGATTTCCCTGGACCGCACAAGGCGCATTCTGCAGTATCTGGGACTTGTGGTAAACCTCCCAAAGTCTCAGCTCACCCCTACTCAGTCCCTAGAATTCATAGGGGCCTGGTTGGACACCACTAGTGCAAGAGCCTACCTTCCTCAGGCTCATTGCCAACGTCTAGTGCAGTTAGCCTCCCAGATTCAAAGAGCCACTTAACTGCCCGGGAGATGCTACAACTACTAGGCCACATGGCTTCCACAGTGCATATGGTGCCCTATGCTTGCCTACACATGAGAGCAGCTCAATGGACTTTGTCCACCTAGTGGACTCAAGCATCAGGAGCTCTCTCAGAACAAATAGCAACCTCCAAACGTCTCTTTTGGTCTCTCCAATGGTGGATGTCCACTCAAAATCTGTTGCTGGGGTCCCCCTTTCAACCTGTGCTACCCCAAGCAACCCTCACAACACATGCCTCCCAAACAGGTTGGGGAGCTCATCTTCAAGACCTCTCCACCCAAGGCACTTGGTCCCCACAGGAGACCTTTCTTCATATCAACCACTTGGAACTTCGAGCAGTGTTCCTAGCTCTCAAGGTCTTTCATACCCTCCTCAGCTACAAAGACAGTCCTCATTCATACGGACAATCAAGTAGCCATGTTTTACATAAACAAGCAAGGAGGGACTGGCTCTCTGTCGCTTTGCAACGAAGCTCTAAGATTATGGGCCTTCGCCAGAGAGCATCAACTCCATCTCCTGGCAGTATACCTCCCAGGAATCCAAAACTCTTGGGCAGACAGACTCAGTCGAGTTCTGCTTACACACGAATGGTCCCTGCACATGGATCAGGTACTCAGAATCTTCCAGAAATGGGGAACCCCGGACATAGACCTCTTTGCAAGTCCGTGGAATGCCAAACTTCCCCGGTTCTGTTCCAGAATTCCGTGTCAGGAAGCTCTGGCCAAGGATGCCTTCCTCCTTCATTGGAGTCAGGACTTCCTGTACGCCTTTCCACCCATTCCTTTGATTCCCAAGACTCTGTTCAAACTTCAGAGGGATCAAGGATCTATGATTCTCATAGCTCCACGCTGGCCACGCCAAGTGTGGTACCCTCTACTTCTGCATCTCTCCCAAGCTCCCCCCCCCCCCCCCCGGACTTGGGAGCTGCTCCAGACCTTCTGTCTCAGGAGGAGGGGACTTTGTGGCACCCAAACCCCAAGTCCCTTCACTTCAGAGCTTGGTTTCTGAAGGCCTAGACCTTCAAGACTTAAATGTTTCTCAACAAGTGAAGGATATCCTCCATGCTTCCAGAAAACCTTCCACTAGGCGTTCCTATGCTTTTAAGTGGAAAAGATTTTCCATTTGGTGTGCTCATAAGGGTCTTGACCCTCTGGCACTTCCTGTGAATTCTCTATTAGAATATCTCCTGCATCTCTCCAATGCAGGCCTCAAGACGAATTCTGTAAGAGTCCATTTGAGTGCTATTGCAGCATCCCTTAAGCCTCTCAATGGACAACCTATTTCCTCTCATCCTCTTATTGCAAGATTCATGAGAGGCCTAACTTTAACTAAACCTCCCATTCGACCTCCTCCGGTGGCATGGGACTTAAACTTGGTTCTTGGTCAGCTAATGAAGCCACCCTTTGAACCCTTAGTCACTACCTCCTTGAACTTTCTTTCCTGGAAGGTTATTTTCCTTATTGCAGTCACTTCTGCATGCCGCATCAGTGAACTGCAGGCCTTAGTGGCTAATCCACCTTATACAAGGTTCCATCATGATAAGGTAGTCCTTAGGACCAATCCACACTTTATGCCTAAAGTGGTCTCACCTTTTCATCTTAATCAAGAGGTGTATTTCAATCCACACTTTATGCCTAAAGTGGTCTCACCTTTTCATCTTAATCAAGAGGTGTATTTATCTGTCTTTTTTCCAGCTCTTCATGCATCTAGTGCAGAGAGGAACCTTCATACTCTAGATTGTAAAAGAGCTCTTGCTTTTTACTTGCACAGGACACAGCAACATACAGTCTTCCCAGCTTTTTGTTGCTTTTGATCCTTCTCATTTAGGACTTCCAGTCTCTAAAAGAACACTGTCCTATTGGATTGCTCAGTGTATTTCTTTTGCTTACCAGAGTAAGAACCTTTCTCTGGAGGGCCATGTCACAGCTCACAATGTGTGAGCCATGGCCACCTCTATGGCTCATCTTCATTCTGTCTCCATCGATCAGATTTGTCGAGCAGCCACCTGGGCCTCGGTTCATACCTTCACAGCCCATTACTGTTTGGACAAGGACTCCCGCCGGGATGCCCTGTTTGGTCAGGCTGTCCTCAAACACCTGTTCCATTGTTGAACAACTCCTGCCCTCCTTCCCTGAATGGATGCCTGAGATCCATAGGAAGACGAGGAACCCTTAAGGGTCTCATACCCTTGGGGATCTCCCAGGCATCTTAGCTAGGGAGTCCCCATATGTGAGGACTCATTCCTGCTTGTTCCTGGAGATAGCACAGTTACTTACCTGTAACAGGTGATCTCTGGGAACAGCAGGAATTAGTCCTCACAACCCTCCCACCTCCCCTAGGAGTTGTATCTCTCTCTCTCTTTCCTTTCCTCTCTTTGTCTCAGCTTTAAACTCGAACTGAGGAGAGTTGGTTAGGAAAGGCGGGAAGGCAGCGCGCATGTGCTGTGGGATGCTCCCAAAAGCTTTCCTTTTTTGGGAAGCTGTGGAGCATTCCCGCGCAGGCACCGTCGGTACCGACGTACCCATATGTGAGGACTAATTCCTGCTGTTCCCAGAGATCACCTGTTACAGGTAAGTAACTGCTTTCTCCAGGAGCAGCAGGAATCAGTCCTCACAACCCTCCCTCCTCCCCTGGGAGTTGCAGTTGTACATAGTTCTTTCTTACTTTTTTTGTGCTGTCTTTTAGCTATGTCATCAGACTGAGCAAGATGGCACCGTTAGGCGGGAAGGGGACTGCGCATCCGGGCAGTATTCCCAAAGGCTTTCATAGAAAGCTGGGGAAATGCTCCGCAGGGGCTCCATCGACGTCAATGTCACCCATATGTGAGGACTGATTCCTGCTGCTCCTGGAGAACACCTGTTACAGGTGAGTAACTGCTCTGTCTGTCCTTCCATATCAACCACTACAACAGTCCCCTTTTTATAGAAACATAGATTGTAATATTTAACTCTCATTGACTGTCATCTTCTTAATTGCTGCTCCCGTAAGTCTACTGGGGTTAGTGGGTGGTGCCAGCTGTCTCTGTACACTGATGTCATCCAAGATGACATGTTCAGTCTCCAAGCTGCTGGTGAATAGTGACAACCCAGAGTTTGGGACTGGACTAGAGGTACTTATAGAAAGCCAATTAGCAGGTAAGGCCTAATTTCACTTTGTTTCAGTCCAGTAAAGCACTTTAATGCAGTTTTGCCTTTTTGGTCTTTCTCCTGCTTTGATGAGACTAAGCAGCTCCCATGTTGTGATTAGCATTTGAGATTTTGTATTGACTGAAGGAATTATCTCTATTGCTCTGAGCCTTGGAATATTTTTGTTTCAGTCTTACTGTTTGAAAGTGAAGGAAATGGACGATGAGGAATACAGTTGCATTGTGAGTATTGGCTTGACCTTTTATTATATGCATATTTTGTTCAAGATAATATCATTTTTACCTGTTTCTCTTTTACCTTCATGGCCAGAATCAGTGATTGAAGCTGAGTCAGTTAGTAGAGATGGAAGGTCTGAGTTCAGACTCTGATTAGACATCACAGGATGGGCCAGGTGTACTTTACCTTGTCTCTGTCCTCCACTGCAGTATCTTGCTGCCACTGCTTCGGTTTCTATCCTCTCATAGCCCAGGAAAACACAGTAGCAGAGGTAATGTCGTAGTCCAGATAACAACACTTCTATCCCCTGTGGATGGGAGAGTGCATTTGATATTGGGGTGATGATGGATATAGAGAGATGTAGGTTTGGAAGGTGGTCAAGTAGAAAAAGGAGCAGAAAACCAGTATTAAAGAGGAAGAAGAGGGATGTTGAGATGGAGGAGGTACGGAAGGGAAGATGGAAGAATTGGGCAAGAAAAGCGTGAGATGGGCAAAAACACAGTAGAATGTTATGGAGGGGAAATGGTAAGTGAATGTTAGCTGAATGTAAAAGGGGGGAATTTGCGTTTAGTTCATGCCTTATCTCCAGGAACAAGCAGGAATGTAATCTTCACATATGGGTATCGGTACCAATGGAGCCTGCGCGGGAACGCTCCCCAGCGTCCAATAGGAAAGCCTTTGGGAGCATCCTACAGTGCCTGCGTGCTACGTTTCCAGCTATCCCTCTCCAGTTCTTCGTTTTCCACAGAGCCGACAAGTCGCATACCCTGTCACCGCAGAAAATTTCATCTTTAATCTTTGTTTTTGTAGTCGCGTCTGCCTTTCCTCGACGCTATATGAGTACCACCGGTTCGTTCGTTCTTCTAAAAAAAACCAAAAAAACTATAATTTCTGAAGTTGTTTACTTCAAAAACTTTTTTCCTTGGTGCTAGGCGCCATTTTGGGCACTAGGCCCAATTTTTTCCTTAAAAATGGAAAAACTTGCTTCAGGTTTTAAGAAATGTTCTAAATGTGGTGGTACCATTTCCGTCACCGACACCCATGATTGGTGTTTCAAATGTTTAGGTTCTGACCACTCTATTTCAGAGTGCCTCTCCTGTGGAATGATGTCAAAAAGGGGCCGGCAGAACCAAGCTACTAAACTTAGCACCCTTTTTCCCTCAGACGTGGCATCTGTTGCATCGACGTCCTCCAGAGCTTCATCTTCCTCCCATGGATCTCAGGTAACTAAACCTAAATCTAGCCGGTCCTCAAAGGGTAGATCTCCTTCTAAGTATCGAGATGCCCCTGGCTTTGCCCTTGAGGAATTTTCACCGGCAAAACTGCCCCGGCGGGAGGCTTCAGCTTCCAAAGCATTAACGGAGCTCCAGGATGTTCTCGAGGCCTCAACCTCGGCAGCACTACTGGCACCACTACTGGCACCATGCTCTGGGGTCCTGGCTGCTTCTACCAGTACCGACACCCAAGCATCTGCAGCGTCGATAGACCAGAGATTCCTTGCTATCGAACGCAGTCTAGCGGCTCTTCTCACGGCTTCAGTACCGTTGAAACCGATACTGGTACCGACTGCATCGACATCGGCGGGTATGCCACCTGTACCGAGTCATGCGTCTTTTTCCGGCATCGACAGATCGGTACCGGAACAATCCGATACCGACTTTGATCGATACCAGTACCGTGCTTTGCATGATCACCTGGATCGGAGATATTCTCCAGGACCAAGCAGGAAGTCAGTCTTCACATATGGGTGACATCGACGTCGATGGAGCCCCCATGCAAAGCATTTCCCAGCTTTCTAAAAAAGCCTTTGGGAATACACCCACGCATGCGCAGTCCCCTTTCCGCCCAAAGGTGCCATCTTGCTCAGTCTTTCTTTTTCCGTGGAGCCCAACGGATGTGAGTCCGTGTCTCCCGGAAAAGTTGTTTGATTTTTTTTCTGTGATTTTCGCTCTCTTTTTGTCTGGTTCGACGCCGGTTCCCCTTCCCGCCTGGGTTCGGTACGTCGGTATTGACCCGATCTCTATTTTTTGTTTTTTTGTCCTTCGTGGCACGCGTTCGCGCTCTTTTTCTTTTTCCCTGGAGGGCCGGTCTTTTGACCTCGCGGGGGCCCTTTTTTCCCCGATGGCCTCCAGTGGTTTTAAAAAGTGTGATTGTTGTAAGAAGCTCATGTCTCTTACCGACACACACGACTGCTGCCTGCGTTGCCTCGGGCCGGACCATGATCCCAAGGTATGTGTCCCGTGTGGAAAGATGTCCACTAAGGCACTCAGAAGCCGGCAGCATCAGAAGGAGAGGATTTTTTCTGACTCTGCTTCCGGTCGAGCCCGGACCTCGTCAGAGGCCTCAACGTCTCGGGAGTCGGACCCCGAGCTTCGTCAGGGTTCCTCTGAAAGGGGGTTCCCTAGTCGGGAGCATAAGAGGAAGAGAAAGCTCGTGAGGGCGGCGTTGCAGGATGCCCCTGGTTCCTCGAGGGCCAGATCTCGGACCCTGACCGCCGCCCCGGGCATTTGGAGCTGGAGAAGCCAACTAAGGTGTCTCGTGTGGAGCCGGAGTCCGTCGAGCACGTAAGTCCTGTTGTCCTTGAGGACTCTCCTCCCAGGGAGCCGACGTTGGGCCCGGTGCCGCCGCCGGGGCCCGAGTCTGTGGCTGCTGAGTCTCCTGAGCTTGGACTCAGGCTGACAGCTTTGGAGTGCAGATTGTCTGCCTTCATGGATCAGCAGCGGCTTCTGATGGCCAGCCTGACTGGTGCATCTGCTCCGACCACCGGGACGTCGACGTCTAAGTCGACCCCGGAGACTGAGCCTGTTCTCAAAGCCATGAAGGCCCGAGTCCGGACTGTCACGGTCTCCCTCGACCTCCCGTTCAGGACCGAGGGCGTCGACGCCAATGGCCCCGGCATTGGGGCGGGTGTTGCTGCAGCCTGCACGGTCGGAGCCCCTCGACTCTTCCTCGGATGAGTCTGCGTGGGAGACGGAGGACGAGGAGTCCCCTGATACCTTTCGGACTCGATGTGTCCCTTCGGACTCAACGCAGTCCGAGCCCCAGAGTAGGTCCCCACCGGAGGACACCCGGTTCTCGGAGTTTGTCAGGGACATGGCCAAGGCTTTGAATGTTCCTGCGGATCCCAAGGAGGAGCCTCGAGCCGACTCCCACTGCATGGCCTCTCCACCTCTGCTGGCCCATCTCAGCACCGGAGGCCGGTTGGCCCTGTTTGCCCACCAGCGGCCGCCCATCACAAGAGATGCTTGGGTACTGAGCATAGTCCAGAAGGGCTATCTGCTCCATTTCAATCAAGTACCCCCCTCCTATTTCCTAGGGGAGCCTCCAAGGCCTACTCTGCATCAGGAACTCCTTCTCCAGGAACTGCAAGGTCGTCTTCAAGACAGGGCAGTGGAGCCTGTACCTCCCCACCAGCTGGGACAGGGCTTCTACTCCAGGTACTTTCTTGTGCCAAAGAGAACTGGAGGTTTCCGGCCCATTTTGGACTTGAGAAATCTCAACAAATTCTTGGAAAAGGAAAAGTTCAAGATGCTTACTCTTGGAGCACTGCTGCCCTACCTCCAGCAGGGACATTGGCTATGCTCCTTAGATCTGAAGGATGCGTACACTCACATCCTCATTCATCCAGACCACAGAAAATACCTAAGGTTCGTGGTAGGAAGAAACCATTTTCAGTACCGAGTATTGCCCATTGGCCTAACCTCCGCCCTACGGGTCTTCACAAAGTGCCTGGCAGTGGTGGCGGCCTACTTGAGAAACCAGGGTATCTTTGTCTTCCCCTATCTGGACGACTGGCTCATCAGGAGTCAGACTCTCCAGGATGCCAGGCAAGCCACCCTCCGTACTGTCTCTCTCCTTCAACAACTAGGCTTTGTCATAAACTTCGCAAAGTCCACTTTGCTCCCCTCCCAGAACCTGGAGTTCATAGGGGCACGGTTAGACTCCCTGCACGCAAAAGCTTACTTGCCAGAAGACAGGGCAGGAAGGCTGATGGACTTGGCCAGCTGGTTTCTAGACAGCCCACTGGTATCCGCCAGGCTTTGTCTAGGGCTCCTGGGCCACATGGCTTCAACAGTGCATGTGACCCCCAATGCCCGCTTGCATATGAGGCCTGCACAGTGGTGTCTCAGGACTCAGTAGAAGCAGGCTACAGGAAGCCTAAGAGACAAAGTAAGGGTCTCCAAACCCTTCCTGAACTCCCTGCAGTGGTGACTTCATTCCCCCAACCTTCTACAGGGAATTCCTTTTCAGGTACCTGTTTCCACTGTGGTACTCACAACCGATGCCTCCTTGCAGGACTGGGGTGCACATTGTCTGGACAAGTGCACACAGGGCCTGTGGTCTCCTTGGGAGGCCACGCAACAAATCAATTTCCTGGAACTCAGGGCGATACGCTTAGCCCTCAATGCCTTCTCTCACACCCTGGCCCACCAATCTGTCTTGGTGCAGACAGACAACCAGGTGGCAATGTTCTATGTGAACAAACAAGAGGGCACGGGGTCCAGGCTCCTGTGTCAGGAGGCACAGGCCCTATGCTCTTTTGCACTTCAACACAATATGCTGCTCAGGGCAGTCTATCTTCCTGGCCGGGAAAATTTCCTGACAGACAGATTGAGCAGGGTTCTACAGCCTCACGAATGGTGACTGCACCCTTTGTTGGTTCAGAACATTTCCCTGAAGTGGGGACTTCCATCCATAGACCTCTTTGCCAGTCCCCTGAACCGGCAGCTCCCTCAGTTCTGCTCCAGGCAACTGCATCCCACGAGATTCGCAGCAGATGTCTTCCTGTTATCATGGTCCAAGGGCCTCCTGTATGCGTTTCCTCCCACGCCCCTGGTGGCCCAAACCTTGTTCAGGATTCTAAGGGACAGGGCCTCGGTCATATTGGTAGCCCCCAGATGGCCGAGACAGCCCTGGTTCCCGCTTCTGTTACAGCTGGTGGTGGACACCCCACTCCCTCTGGGGTTGCAACCCGATCTTCTTTCTCAGGATCAGGGTTCCCTTCTGCACCCCAATTTCAAAACTCTCTATTTGATGGCCTGGAGGCTGCAAGGGTAGTGCTGGCTCCCTAGGGCCTGCCTCAGGAAGTTGAAGAGGTGGTCTTGGCCTCCAGGAAGCAATCCACCAGAAAGACCTATGCCCTGAAGTGGAAGCGGTTCTTCTTGTGGTGTGATAAACGCCAGGAGAACCCTTTCTCCTGTCCCAATGGTGCTTCAGTACCTGCTACACTTGTCTAATCAGGGTCTTAAGTCCATTTCTGTTCGGGTGCACCTTTCTGCTCTGGCAGTCCACCACTCACAGGTGGAGGGGCACTCTTTATCAGTTCACCCCTTGGTGTCCAGGTTCCTCAGAGGCTTGCTCTTGCTAAAGCCTCCTCTCCATCCACCAGCCCCTGAGTGGGAGTTGAATGTCATCTTGCAGCGGCTTACTCGCCCTCCCTTTGAGCCGATGGCTACGTGTCCTCTCCGCTTCCTCTCTTGGAAGGCTCTTTTCCTAGTGGCACTGACCTCGGCCAGATGAATGAGTGAGCTTCAAGCCCTGGTATGTGACAGGCCATATACTCGCTTCTATAGGAACAGGATAGCCCTTAGGATTCATCCTAAGTTCCTCCTGAAGGTAGTCTCCTCTTTCCACCTCAATCAGGAGGTGGTTCTTCCAACATTCTTCCCTAGGCCCCATGCCAGCCGGGCTGAGGAAGTCCTGCATACCCTGGACTGTAGAAGGGCCTTGTCTTTCTACCTTGAGCGTACTAAGGGTCATAGAAGGGCTACTCAGCTCTTCGTCTACTTTGACCCAAACAACTTGGGGTTGCCTGTCTCCAAGCGTACCTTGCCCATATGGGTGGCGGACTGTATCACCTGGGCTTACAGGGCAGCAGACCTTCCCTTGCAGGGTCGAGTCACAGCTCACCGTGTCTTGGCAATGGCTGCATCAGTAGCTCATCTCCGTTCTGTATCGTTGGAAGGCATCTGTAGGGCTGCAACTTGGTCCTCAAGCCAGACTTTTGCATCCCATTACTGCCTGGAGAGAGAGTCCCGTAGGGACAGTGCTTTTGGTCAGGCAGTACTCCGGAATCTCTTTGAGGTTTAGGCAACTCCTGCCCTCCAGCCCTCTTGTTGGGCTACCGGTGGGATCTCTTCTCAGTAAAATTCTTTCCCTGATGCTGAGGCTTCACAGAGGGAGCTCTATTTTTCAGCCTGGGTTCCTGGTAGCCCAGAGCTAGGGAGTCACCCATATGTGAGGACTGACTTCCTGCTTGGTCCTGGTGAAAGAGTAGTTACTCACCTGTAACAGGTGTTCTCTAGGAGCAGCAGGAATCAGTCCTCACAACCCTCCCTCCTCCCCTGGGAGTTGCAGTTGTACATAGTTCATTTTGTTTTTTGTGCTGTCTTTTAGCTATGTTATCTGACTGAGGAAAATGGCATCTTTGGGCGGGAAGGGACCGCGCATGCGTGGGTGTATTCCCAAAGGCTTTCATAGAAAGCTGGGAAATACTCTGCATGGGAGCTCCATTGACGTCGATGTCACCCATATGTGAGGACTGATTCCTGCTGCTCCTGGAGAACACCTGTTACAGGTGAGTAACTACTCTTTTTGAATCCTCGGATGAGACTGAAGACTCAGAAGATTCTGCCGATACCAGAGTACTTCTCCCCGAGGATTCCTCTTCTCAGTGCAGAATGTCTCCGCCAGAGAATATGTCCTTTTAGGACTTTATCTGTGATGTGGCCCGAGGCCTTTCCATCACAGTAGCTCATGAAAAAGAGCCTAGGGCAAAGGAGTTGGGAATTCTCCAATACCCTAAGGCTCCCAAAGAGGCAGCTACTCTGCCTATTCATGAAATCTTACATGATCATATGCTAAGGATGTGGGAAACACCTTTAACCATATCTCCTCATTCTCAAAGATTCGATACCATGTATCGAGTTCCACCTTGTCCTGGCTTTCAAAAAACTCAATTACCACACCAGTGGTGGTGAAATCAGCCATGAGAAGGATGAAAAGTGCAAAGAGACATGCATCCAATCCTCCAGGTCATGAATGCAGGACTCTCGATGCCTTTGGGCGTCGATGCTTCCATGCTCTCAGCTAGGATCAGTTCCTATATCTTGTATATGGGAATGTTCCTTAAAGAGGTCACAGGAGACTTGGAGCTTATGAGCCCCCTTCTTCCTGATGACAAAAGACGAGACTATCTCACTCTTGTTAAACATGCTCAGGATGTTTCCAAGTTTGTTAATCGTGCAGCCTTTGACTGTTTTGAGTGCATAAGCAGAACCTCTGCAATGCCATTGGTGCACGTCGGATCGCCTGGCTTCAGGCATCTGACTTGGAAATTTGGGTACAGGATAAATTAGGAATTATTCCTTGCACAGGAGAAAATCTCTTTGGCAAGAATTGGCAGGGTAAGGCTAATGAAATAGATGCTGACAATATCACACTGGATAGATTGTCCAAATCTACAGCCAATCCTGCAAAGAAAAGATCCTCTAAGAAACCATTTTTCAATAAGTAAAAGAAGTTTTAATCTTCCTATACCCAACAGGGACACTGTCCAGGTCAGACTGCCCAAAAGGGATAGCAGCAACAACCTAGACAACAAAAGAAGCCAAAAAGCTGCAAAACCTCAGCCAGCTCAGCAGGCTCAGCCTCCTCAGGGGCTTTAACTCCTTTCTAGAGAACTTCGCCTTCCTGCCCCTGAAGGGTCCAGAACCCTTAACCATCCCAGGCAGGTTATATCATTTTGCCCACAGATGGTACCAAATAACAGCAGAAAATTGGACTCTGTCCATTATACGAGAGGGGTACAAGCTTCATTTTCACAGCCTGCCCCCTCCTACAATTATAAGACAGTTCAATTCTCAGACCTTTTTCGACAATCTCTTAGGTCAAGAAGTCACAATGCTCCTTGCTCAAGGAGCAATAGAGGAAGTACCCATTCCCAATCAGGGTACAGGGTTCTTCTCCAGGACCAAGCAGGAAGTCAGTCCTCACTTATGAGTGACATCGCCGACGAAGCCCTCGCGGAGCAATTTCCCCAGCTTTCGAAGAAAGCCTTTGGGATTGCAGCGCGCATGCGCGGTCCCCTTCCCGCCCGAGGGTGCCATCTTGCTCGGTCTTCTTTTTTCCGCGGAGCCCTACAGACGTAGTTTATCACCGCTGAAAAAGTTGATTAATTTCTTTAGTTTGTTTTTTCTTGGTTCGCGTGTCCCCGACCGGCCTTGATAATTTGAGTCCGCCCTTATTTAACCTTTTTTGTTTCAGTTTTTTTGTTCCTAACTGGCGTTCCCGCCACTTTCCTTTTCACCCCTGGCAGCGCGGTCTTTCGACCTTGCCGGGGCTCTTTTTCCCCCAATGGCTGCCAGCGGGTTTAAAAAATGTGATCGTTGTTCCAAACTGATGTCCCTCACGGACACGCACGACTTCTGCCTCCGTTGCCTCGGACCCAACCATGACTCTACGGATTGCGGTCCGTGCAGCAGACTGTCCTCAAAGTCTCTGAGGAGTCGGCAGTCACAAAAGGAACGTATCTTCTCTGACCCCGAGTCCGATCAGGCTCGGACCTCGTTGGAGGCTTCGACGTCTCGGGGCTCCAGCCACGAGCATCGTCGGAGTTCCTCTGAGCGGGGGTCCCCCGACCTGGAACATTGTCGGAGGAAGAAGTTTGCTCGGGCGGCGTCGGAGGACACGCCTGGTCCCTCGACGGCCGGGTCGCTTAGCCCCGTCAGCCGCCCTGAGCTCTCGGAGGGGGAGAGACCTCTCAAGCTTCCTCGTCTAGAAGTGGAGCCGTCTGGACACGTGAGTGATATAGTCCTCCTGGACTCCCCTCCGGAACCGATGTCGGGCCCGACGCCGTCGGGGCCCGAGTCGGAGGCTGCGGGGTCTTCTGAGCTGGGTCTCAGATTGACATCCTTGGAGCGCAGTCTCACTGCCTTCCTGGACCAGCAGCGGGTATTGATGACCGGCTTCGCCAGTGCATCTACCCTGACCACCGGGATGTCGACGCCCAAGTCGACACCAGCGACTGAGCCGATCCTCGAGTCCACACGTGCTTGAGCCGATCCTCGGTCGAGGTCTCCCTCGGCTTCCCGCTCGGGACCGAGGTCGTCGGCGTCGGGGCGAACCCTCGCCCGCACGGACCCTCTCGACGACTCCACGGAGGCGTCGGGCTGGGACACGGACGGGGACGAATCGCCGGGTTCTTTTCAGACCCGGTGCGTCCCCTCCGACTCGCCCGAGTCGGAGCCTCGGAGACGATCCCCTCCGGAGGATACCTGCTTCTCCGACTTTGTGAGGGTTATGGCCCAGGCTTTGGCCTTCCCCGCGGATCCCGAGGAGGAGGAGCCCCGTGCCGAAGAGCTCGAGGCCCTCCAGTATGACTGTCCCCCGAAGGAGGCCTTTACTGTACCGGTTCCCCCTATGCTGGAGCGGCTCCTCTTTCGCATGTGGGAATGCCCGGCGTCGACGCCGGTGCTGAGCAAGCGGATCGATTCGTTGTATCGAGTCCGCAAGAGTCCCGGGTTCCAGAAGGCGCAACTACCGCACCATTCCATGGTGGCGGAATTGGCCATGCATCGACTAAAGAGTCAAAAGATGCACTCCTCGGTGCCTCTGGGTAAGGAGGCCCGGAACCTGGATGCCCTCGGGAGGAAGTGCTTCCAGGGCTCCATGCTGGCCTGCTGCGTTCAGACATACCAGCTGTACATGGGCATGTTCCTCCGAGACCTGGCGAAAGAACTCGCCGGGTTCTTGGCTGGTCTTTCCGAGGAACCCTTGCGGGGGTTCCAGACCTTATTCGAGAGTGCTCAAAATTTCTCTCTAGAGCGGCATACGATGGCTTCGAGGCGTCGGCCCGAGTTGCGGGAGCCGGCATCGCTGCCCGCCGACAGGCCTGGCGTCAGTCATCCGACCTCGAGCCATGGGTGCAGGACAAGCTCGTCGACGTCCCGTGCAGAGCTGAAAACCTCTTTGGGAAACCCATGGCTGATAAGGCGGCGAAACTCGAGTCCGAGACTCTCACCAGGACTCGCTTATCCCGAAAGACCTCTACTCCCTCACAAAAGGGGAAGGGCTCGGGGGAAAAAGCCGTTTTACCCGAGGAAGGTGCCCGCCTATAAGCATCAGCGCATTCAATACCAAGCGTCTGCAGCCCCCAATCGGGGAACGCAGGCTAAGGGTCAGGGCAATGGGTCCCGTAAGCCGAGGGCCCCTAAACCCACTTCACAGCCCCCGGCTCAGCAGGGTGGGGGTTTTTGACTATGCCAGCATAGCCCCTCTACCCTGCACGGGGGACAGGCTGATCCACTTTGCCCACAGGTGGTCAGCCATATTCTCCGATTCCTGGGTACTGCAGGTGGTTCAAAAGGGCTGTCTCCTCCATTTTCACCAGCTGCCTCCTCCCTACTTCCCTGGGGAGCCTTCACGGCCTCCTCTGCACAGGGACTTACTCCTTCAGGAGCTGCAGGGGCTGCTGAGAGAGCAGGCTGTGGAGCCAGTACCCCAACACCTTTGGGGCCAAGGGTTCTACTCGAGGTACTTCCTCGTGCCAAAGCGGTCAGGAGGCCTCCGGCCCATCCTGGACCTCCGCGACCTCAACAAGTTCCTGCAGCGGGAGAAGTTCAGGATGCTTACCCTTGGAATCCTGCTGCCCTACCTCCAGCAGGGAGATTGGCTATGCTCCTTGGACCTAAAGGATGCCTATACCCACATCCTTATCCATCCGGACCACCGGCAATATCTGCGATTTGTGGTGGCGGGAAGACATTATCAGTACCGCGTGCTGCCCTTCGGGCTGGCGTCCGCTCCCAGGGTGTTCACAAAATGCCTGGCAGTGGTGGCGGCCTTTCTGAGGCTTCAAGGCCTCTTCGTCTTCCCTTACCTGGACGACTGGCTCATACGGGCACAGTCCTCCGTAGAGGTCACTCAGGCCACTCAATGCACAGTTGCTTTGCTCCAGCACTTGGGCTTCGTCATAAACTTCGGAAAGTCCACGCTGCGCCCCTCTCAGGATCTCGAGTTCATAGGGGCACGGCTGGACACACTGTGGGCTCGTGCCTTCTTGCCATGGGAGCGCGCCGACAGGCTCATTGCACTGGCCGGCAGGTTCCACAGCGCATCCCCAGCACCGGCCCGGCGCTTCCTGCAGCTGCTCGGTCATATGGCCTCCACGGTCCATGTCACCCCGAATGCCCGCCTGCATATGCGGCCTGTTCAGTGGGGCCTTCGCACTCAATAGCATCAGGCCACAGGGAGTCTGACGGACCTACTGCAGGTCTCCGGCCGTCTGGTCGCCTCCCTGCAGTGGTGGCTTCATCTGCCCAACCTACTGCTCGGCATGCCTTTTCAGCCTCCCACACCCTCCCAGGTGCTCACGACAGATGCCTCTCTCCTGGGATGGGGAGCGCATTGCCGGGGAGCGCGCACCCAAGGCCTTTGGACCCCTTGAGAGGCGGCTCAACAGATAAACTTCCTGAAGCTGCGGGCGATCCGCCTAGCTCTGCGGACCTTTGCTCACCTCACTTCTCGTCAGTCTATACTGGTGCAGACGGACAATCAGGTCGCCATGTTCTACGTGAACAAACAGGGGGGCACGGGCTCCCTCCTCCTCTGTCAGGAGGCCCGGAGACTGTGCTCGTGGGCAGTCGACCACGACATCCTCCTCAAGGCTGTTTACCTGCCCGGACAGGACAATTGCCTGGCCGACAAACTGAGCCGGATTCTGCAACCCCACGAATGGAGGTTGAACCCCTCAGTTGCCCGGCAGCTCTTCCACCGGTGGGGCCTCCCCACCGTGGATCTCTTTGCCAGTCCTCTGAACCGGCAACTGCACAGGTTCTGCTCTCGGCATCCGCACTCTCTCAGGGTAGCGCCGGATGCTTTCCTCATCTCGTGGTCCACGGGCCTACTGTATGCCTTCCCTCCCACGCCACTTGTGTCCAGGACGCTGTTCAAAGTTGTCCAGGACAGGGCCTCCGTGATTTTGGTAGCGCCCAGGTGGCCGAGACAACCCTAGTTCCCTCTGCTCCTGCAGCTAGCGGTGGACACCCCTCTTCCTCTGGGGTTTCAGCCCGATCTCCTGACCCAGGATCAGGGCACTCTTCTACACCCCAACCTCCGGGCCCTTCATCTGATGGCCTGGCTGCTGAATGGGTAGTCCTAGCTCTGCTCTCACTTCCTCCGGAGGTGGAGGCTGTCGTCCTGGCGTCTCGGCGACCTTCCACCCGGAAATCTTACGCCCTTAAATGGCGCCGCTTCTCGGTCTGGTGTTCTCAGCGCTCTGAGGACCCCTTCGCCTGCTTAGTATCGGTGGTGCTGCAATATTTGCTTCACCTCTCCGATCTAGGCCTCAAATCCAACTCGGTCAGAGTCCACCTCAGTGCTCTCTCTGCCCATCACTCGCCGGTGGAGGGCCAACCTCTTTCCTCACACCCCTTGGTGGCGCGTTTCCTCCGGGGCCTGCTTCTGCTTAAGCCCCCGTTGCGCCCTCCGGCTCCCGACTGGGATCTCAATGTGGTTTTACAAAGGCTTGCTTGCCCGCCTTTTGAACCCATGGCTACCTGCTCCCTTCGTTTCCTCTCATGGAAAACTCTCTTCTTGGTGGCTCTTACCTCCGCTAGGCGCGTTAGTGAACTACAGGCCCTAGTGTCGGAGCCCCCTTATACTAAGTTCTACAAGAATAGGGTTGTCTTACGGACGCACCCTAAGTTTCTTCCGAAGGTGGTTTCCTCTTTCCACATCAATCAAGAGGTGGTTCTTCCGACCTTCTTTCCCAGGCCGCATAGCAGCCGAGCTGAGACCGTTCTGCATACCCTGGACTGTCGAAGAGCCTTGTCTTTCTACCTTGACCATACGCGAGAGCATAGAAAAGCTGTCCAGCTTTTCGTATCTTTTGACCCCAATCGGCTGGGGGTTCCTGTCTCCAAGCGTACTCTGTCCATCTGGGTAGCTGACTGTATCGCCTGGGCTTATGGGGCAGCCGGCCTCTCCTTAGAGAGTCAAGTCACGGCTCACTGTGTCAGAGCGAAGGCTGTGTCAGTGGCTCATCTCCGCTCTGTTCCGTTTTGGCAGACATCTGCCGGGCCGCTACTTGGTCTTCAAGCCAGACTTTTGCGGCTCATTACTGCCTGGAGAGGGAGTCCCGCAGGGACAGTGCTTTCAGACAGGCAGTCCTCCACAATCTCTTTGAGGTTTAGGCAACTCCTACCCTCCGGCCCCGATGTTTGGCTACCGGCTGGATGCGTATTCAGAGAAGATTCCTTCTTTCTGTGCTGTTGAGCTTTGGGGAGCTCATTTTTAACTTAAGGCCTCCGGTAGCCTTGAGCTTGGGAGTCCCATAAGTGAGGACTGACTTCCTGCTTGGTCCTGGAGAAAGAGTAGTTACTCACCTGTAACAGGTGTTCTCCAGGAGCAGCAGGAATCAGTCCTCACTACCCTCCCTCCTCCCCTTGGAGTTGCAATCATTCTATTTTTGCTGTCTTCGCTATGTCATCTGACTGAGCAAGATGGCACCCTCGGGCGGGAAGGGGACTGCGCATGCGCACTGCAATCCCAAAGGTTTTCTTCGAAAGCTGGGGAAATTGCTCCGCGAGGGCTCCGTCGGCAACGTCACCCATAAGTGAGGACTGATTCCTGCTGCTCCTGGAGAACACCTGTTACAGGTGAGTAACTACTCTTACCCTCCCCCTATTTCCTTATTCAAAAGAATACAGGAGGACACAGACCCATTTAAGAGCTCAGAGAATTGAGCAAATATTTGTTCAGAGAGAAGTTCAAAATGGTCTCTCTAGGAACTCTTCTGCCATACCTTCAAAGTCAGGATTGGCTTTGTTCTCTAGATCTAAAGGATGCGTATACTCATATTCTCATTCATCCAAATCACAGGAGATTCCTCCATTTCCTATTTCAAGGAAAGCACTACCTATGCAAGGTTCTTCCCTTTGACCTGGCATCTGCGCCAAGAGTGTTCACAAAATGCATGGCTGTGGTAGCAGCATATCTCCAGGAACAAGCAGGAATGAGTCTTCACATATGGGGTACGTCGGTACCGACGGAGCCTGCACGGGAACGCTGCCCAGCTTCCAATCAGAAAGCTTTTGGCAACATCCCTCACGCCTGCGCGCTGACTTCCCGCCTTCTCCAGAGCCTCTCTTCAGTTTTCGTTTTTCCGCGGAGCCGGCAGGACGTCCTCCTGTCACTGCAGAAACTTTTCTTTTTAATTACTTTAATTACTTTAGTTTTTTGTTTTCTTGTGGTCGCGGCTGTATTTGCCGCTGCCACCGGTATCGCCGGTGGATTTTTGACTAAATTCTGAGAAACGTTTTCTTCAGTTTTTTGCCTTAACTTGTTGGGCCTACCAGGCCTCTTCATTATGGAGCTTCTTTTCCTAAGAAGTGCATTCGATGTAGAAACACCTGTTTCTTTTTAGACACCAATAGTTGGTGTCTCAACTGTGTGGGTCCTGACCCTTTTTCCCCTGACTTGTCAGGGGATAATTTTGTGAGGAAACCTTCAGTTTTTAGAGTTTCCCTTGATACCGTTTTTTCCTCGGCAGTGAGGGTACCCGGTTTCTCTACTTCACAGGATCAGGTAACCCAAAAACAGTCTGTTAAGACTAGTCAATGCTTGAGTGGTATGTCCCATGCCCAGCATGGTGACGGCTCCGGTCTTACCCTCAAGAATCCATTGGCATTACCCCTGCGGGAGTCTTCGGGCTCCAAAGCGTTAAAGGGGTTTCAGGTTGTTCCTGGGGCTCACCCCTCACAGAACATACCTGAGCCATGCGCGGGGGTGGTATCCGCTTCGAGCGGTACTGAGCCTCCGGCATCGGCACCGGTGTCGAGTGTCCCACTCTTCACCAGGGATTGTCAGCGGGCATCCTCGGTACCTTCGGGACCGATCGATACGCACCGCATTGACTTCTCTCAATCTCAGCCATGCTCCGGGATGGTACCGGCGTCGATCGGTTCCGATACACTGGCATCGGCATCGAGGTGGACCGCATTACCCTTTGCAAGGGGTGGTCATCGGGTATCCTTGGTACTGTCGGTATCGATCGATGTAACCCAGGCTGCCTTAGTGGTATCGGCATCGCCGATACTGCCACCGGCGTCGGAACCCTCGCGACATGCATCGATAGTCTCGCTTTCTTCGATGCCGAGTCTTGAACCGATATCTAGTCTCGAGGACTGGGTACCGACGCGTCCGGAAACCGACTCCTGTCATTTCCAGATAGGCAGTTCCAAAGATCCTAGCCATAACTCTCTCATGATCTCGGTACCACTGCAGCAGTCCCCGATGGCAACTTCAACTGCTAATCCTGTATCAGTATCGATGTCGATGCCTGTTCTTGCACCGATGCCTAATTTGGAACCGATACCTGGCATTGATGCAGTACCCACTGCCTCTAAGTTAACATGCCAGTATCCCTGTCCATCTACTAGGTTTCTCTCTTCACACCACTGTACGTCCTCTGGTGCTCAGCCTCTTTCTTTAGCCTTACCAGGGAGGGTTCCCATAGGAGATCAGTCTTTTCAGGCTTTTCTCCTGGATATGGCAACCTTTCTTAATATCTCTATCCCTGGTTGTGATGCTACTCATGGCTCACCGGCACAAATGGAAAATATGATGCTTCCTTTACGACTTCCTCTAGTTTCTACAGACATTGAGGTTCGGTACCGGGTGCCACCCTCTCCAGGGTTTCAAAAGCCTCAACTTTCTCATCGTTCCCTTGTAGTGGAATCAGCACTGAGGAAAGTTAAGAGCAAGAAGAAGCATTCTTCTTATCCGCCAGGTCG
Organism: Ichthyophis bannanicus; assembly: GCA_033557465.1. Lineage (NCBI taxonomy): Eukaryota > Metazoa > Chordata > Amphibia > Gymnophiona > Ichthyophiidae > Ichthyophis > Ichthyophis bannanicus. Next base: position 1,001,694,354 of record CM066031.1, on the reverse strand, counting down.
TTCTTCAAGAACACTCGATGCTTTTGGTCGTCAGGCCTTCCAAACCTCTATGCTGGCCTCCAGAATTCTTTCATATATTTTTCACATGAGTCTAACACTCCAGGAAGTCACAGAGAAATTGTCTCTTTTGACCCCTTTTTTACCAGAGCCCAAGGCTACTGATAATTCCTTGCTCATCAATCACAGCCGGAATATATCCTGGTTCCTGTCTCGTGCTTCTATAGACTCTTTTGAGTCCGTTAGCAGATCCTCTGCTATTGCCATTGCAGCATGTCGCAGAGCCTGGCTTGAAGCTTCAGACTTGAGCAGATGGGCACAAACTATACTGGCTCATTCTCCTTGTACAGGAGAAGGTCTCTTCAATAAGGAGGCTTTACGTCAGGTTGCTCAATGCTCCACTGACTCTCCTTCCACTAAAGACCATTCTAAGCCACCTCCTTCTTCAAGGGGTAGGAAATGTCCTACCAAACCTTCTTTCCCTAAGAAAAGAAAGTTTCATTCATCTCCTGCCCATCATTCGGCTGTACCTAAACAAGGGACGCCTCAGCCTAGTCTGAAGTCCTCCAGCTCTGGCCAGTCTCAGCATTCCCAGCAACCATAGGGGCCGGGAATTGTAACCTACACTTCACTTCTACCCATTAGAAGTTTATTCACTGTGCTTTTCTTTTTCAGTGTACTAACCTGTCGGAAATTTTTTGTTCAGGGACTACAGACTTCTCCTCTTCTTACTCTCTAGAAGAGCAGTTGCAACTATCCCCTGATAGTTTCTATCCCAACTGAACATTGATAAAGCAGGCAAAGGGAGAATTTGAGAAGAAGCTTGCTGCGGAAGCAAAAACGCAAAATAAAGATTTTTTCAAGTACATTCGTAGCAGAAAACCTGTGAGAGAGTCAGTTGGTCCATTAGATGATAGAGGGGTTAAATGGGCACTAAGAGGCGACAAGGCGATAGTGGAGAGACTGAATGAATTCTTTGCTTCGGTCTTTACTGAGGAAGATGTAGGGATGTTACCCATGATTGAAGTGGTATTTCAAGGTGCGGAAGAATTGAAGGAAATATCGATACATTGGGAAGATGTATTACAACTATTAGATAAACTGAAGAGTAGCAAATCACCTGGGCCAGATGGTATACATCCAAGGGTGTTGAAAGAACTGAAATATGAGATTGCAGACCTGCTATTAGTAATCTGTGAACTATCATTAAAATCATCTCTAATACCTGAAGATTGGAGGCTCGCCAATGTAACACCAATTTTTAAAAAGGGTTCCAGGGGTGATCCGGGAAACTACATACCGGTGAGCCTCACGTCAGTAGTGGGAAAAATGGTAGAAACCATCATAAACCATCATAAAACCATCATAAAACCATCATAATTATATTTTGTACATATGTTTATAGTTTCTCTGTTACTCCAAGTTTATGCTCCTGTTACAATGTACTGTCCAAGTTTAAACTCCTGTTACAATGTAAGCACAGAACAGTTTTCTGACTGTGCACCCTTGTTGTATGTAAACCGCACTGATAACAAATAGCGCGGTATATAAAAGCTGTTAAATAAATAAATAAAATAAATAAAAGAATAAAATTGCTCAGCATGTAGATAGTCATGGCCTAATGGGAGACAGCCAACATGGCTTTAGACAAGGAAAATCTTGTCTTACTAATCTGTTATGTTTTTTTGAAAGTGTGAATAAATAGGTGGACAAAGATGAGTCGTTTGATATAGTGTATCTGTACTTTCAGAAAGCCTTTGACAAGGTCCCTCATCAGAGACTTTTGGCAAAACTAAGGAGTCATGGGATAGGAGGCAGTGTACTACTGTGGATCAGGAACTGGTTAAAAGATAGAAAGCAGAGGGTTGGGCTAAATGGTCAAGTTTCCCAATGGAGAAAGGTGAATAGTGGTGTACCACAGGGATCTGTGCTGGTTCCTCTGCTTTTTGACATATTCATAAATGACCTGGAAAGTGGAATAACGAGTGAGGTTATCAAATTTGCAGATGACGCAAAACTATTTAAAGTTGTTAAAACCCAAGAGGATTGTGGAAAATTGCAAGAGGATCTTGATAAATTGGAAGACTGGGTATCAAAATGGCAGATGAAATTTAATGTGGACAAGTGCAAAGTTATGCATCTAGGGAAGAACAACCCAAACTATAGTTACACAATGCAAGGTTCCATATTAGGAACCACCACCCAGGAAAAAGATTTAGGCATCATTGTGGATAACATGTTAAAACCCTCGGTCCAGTGTGCAGCGGTAGCCAAGAGAGCAAATAGAATACTAGGTATGATAAGGAAAGGAATGGAAAATAAAACAAAAGATATTATAATGCCTCTGTATCGTTCCATGGTGAGACCACACCTTGAATATTGTGTGCAATTCTGGTCGCCGCATCTTAAAAAGGATATAGCGTTATTAGAAAAGGTTCAGAGAAGAGCCACCAAAATGGTAAAGGAGATGGAAGGATACTCCTATGAAGAAAGGCTAAAAAGGTTAGGGCTCTTTAACCTGTAAAAGAGACGGCTGAGGGGAGATATGATAGAAGTCAATAAATTAATGAACGGAGTGGAACGGGTAAACGTAGATCGATTGTTTACATTATCAGAATATAGAAAGACTAGGGGACATGCAATGAAGCTACAGGGTAAACTATTTAAGACTAATATGATAATATTTTTTCTCTCAACGTGTAATCAAACTCTGGAATTTGTTACCGGAGGATGTAGTAAAGGCTGTTAGTGTTGCTGGGTTTAAAAAAGGTTTGGACAAGTTCCTGGAGGAAAGGTCCATAAACCATTATTAAGAAGGGACCCAGGATATCAATGCTTGACCCAGTACAAGCATTGCGGAACCTGTGTCTTTTGGGGAAACTGCTAGGTACGTATGACCTAGATTGGCCACTGTTGGAAACAGGATACTGGGCTTGATGGACCTTGGTCTGACCCAGTATGGCATATCTTATGTTCTTAAGATCTCTCTACCCAAGGCACCTTGTCTCCACAGGAGACCTACTTACATATCAATCTCCTAGAACTCAGAGCAATCTTCCTTGCTCTTCGAGTGTTCCATACCCAGCTCAGCTACAAGACAGTCCTAATTCAGACGGACAATCAAGTAGCTATGTTCTTTCTGAACCAGCAGGGTGGAACAGGCTCTCTGTCGCCTTGCAACGAAGCTTTGTGACTATGGGCCCTCGCCAGAGAGCTTCAGATTCATCTCCTTGCGGTGTATCTGCCAGGCATTCAAAACTCTTGGGCAGACTCAGTCAAGTTCTGCTTCCACACGATTGGTCTCTCCATGCAGACCAGGTAGCAAAAAGTTTTCAAATTTGGGGAACTCCGGACTTAGACCTCTTTGCAAGTCCGTTGAATGCCTAACTTCCCCGGTTCTGTTCCAGAATTCCAGCTCAGGGATCTCAGGCCAGGGATGCTTTCCTCCTCCATTGGGGTCTGGACTTCCTATATGCCTTTCCACCCATTCCCCTAATTCCCAAGACCCTATTCAAGCTTCAGAGAGACAAGGGCCGCATGATTCTGATAGCTCCACATTGACCTCTGCTTCTACATCTCTCTCAAGCCCCATCTCTTGAGTTAGGATCTGCTCCAGATCTCCTGTCTCAGGAGGACGGGATGTTGTGGCATCCCAATCCCCACTCCCTGCATCTCAGGGCCTGGTTGCTGAGAGCCTAGACCTTCATGCTCTTAACCTTTCTCAACAAGTAAGGGATGTCCTTTGTGCTTCCAGGAAACCTTCCACAAGACATTCTTATGCTTTCAAGTGGAAAAGGTTTTCCATATGGTGTTCGCAAAAGGGTTTTCACCCCTCTGCGATACCTCTGGAATCATTACTGGAATATCTCCTTCATTTATCTAATGCAGGACTTATGATTAACCCAGTAAGAGTCCATTTAAGTGCTATTTCAGCTTCTTTAAAGCCTCTAAATGGTCAGCCTATTTCCTCTCATCCTCTCATAGCGAGATTTATGAGGGGCCTTCTTCTAACTAAGCCTCCCATTAGGCCACCTCCAGTAGCATTGGACCTGAATTTGGTTTTGGGGCAGCTCATGAAGCCGCCCTTTGAACCTTTAGCTACTACCTCCTTGAAATTCCTTTTCTGGAAAGTTATCTTTCTCATTGCAATCACATCAGCACGTCGCATCAGTGAATTGCAAGCATTAGTTGCTGATCCTCCTTACATGAGGTTCCATCATGATAAGGTAGTCCTTAGGACTCATCCACACTTTATGCCAAAGGTTGTCCCACCTTTTCATATAAACCAGGCAGTTTACCTGCCTGTATTTTTTCCAAGGCCTCATGCTTCAAATGCAGAAAGGAATCTTCATACTTTGGACTGTAAAAGAGCGCTTGCCTTTTACTTACAAAGGACGCAGCAACATAGAAAGCCTTCCCAGCTCTTTGTTGCTTTTGATCCTTCTCATTTGGGACTTCCAGTCTCCAAGAGAACATTATCCAACTGGATTGCACAGTGTATTTCTTTTGCCTATCAGAGTAAGAACTTTTCTCTGGAAGGCCATGTCACAGCTCACAATGTGAGAGCCATGGCAGCCTCAATGGCTCATTTACACTCTGTGTCTATTGACGACATCTGTCGAGCAGCTACTTGGGCCTCGGTTCATACCTTCACAGCCCATTACTGCTTAGACAAGGACTCCCGCTGGGATGCCTTGTTTGGTCAGGCTGTTCTACAGCACCTGTTCCATACTTAATCAACTCCTACCCACCTTTCCCGGTAGGATGCCAGAGATCCATTGGGGGAAGTGGAGCCCTTTCACACGGGCACACAACTTCTGGGGTTTCTCCCTGGCATCTGTAGCTAGGGAGTCCCCATATGTGAAGACTACATTCCTGCTTGTTCCTGGAGATAGCTTAGTTACTCGATAGTAACAGGTGATCTCTGGAAACAGCAGGAATTTAGTCTTCACAACCCACCCACCTCCCCTAGGAGTTGTATCTCTCTTTTCTTTCCTTTCCCTCTCTCTCTCTTCAGCTTTAAAACTCAACTGGAGAGAGTCAGTTGGGAAAGGCGGGAAGGCAGCACGCAGGTGCTGTGGGATGCTCCCAAAAGCTTTCCAATTGGACGCTGGGAAGCGTTCCCGCACAGGCTCCGTCGGTACCGACGATACCCATATGTGAAGACTAAATTCCTGCTGTTCCCGGAGATCACCTGTTACAGGTGAGTAACTATGCTTTCCCTCCACTTGCAGCAAAACCCTCCAGATTACTTTCCAAGGGAGCCACCCCATCCCCTCCTTCACCTGGCTTTGCTCGTCACAGAGCTTGCAAACCTGCTCAGGGACAGGGCGGTGGAACCTGTGCCCCACCACCTCTGGGGCAGGGGCTTCTACTTAAGGTATTTTCTTGATCCCAAAAGTACAGGAGGCCTCCGGCCTATCCTGCATCTGCACAGCCTCAACAGGTTCCTGGTGAGGGAGCTGTTCAAGATGCTCTCCCTTGGAACACTACTGCCCTACCTCCGCCAGGGAGTCTGGCTTTGCTCCTTGGATCTCAAGGATGCTTATGCCTACATCCTGATTCATCCCTCCCAAAGGCGATACCTGTGGTTTGTGGTGGGGGGTCTGCACTTCCAGTACAGAGTGCTCCCATTCGGTCTCGCCTCCTCCCCAAGGGTCTTCACAAAGTGCCTGGCTGCAGTAGCCGCACATGTGCGCGTTCAAGGGGCTCATGTCTTCCCCTATTTGGATGACTGTCTCGTCAGGGGCAGCACCACTGGGGAGCGTACCGGGCCACAAGGCTGACCATTTACGCCCTCCATCTGTTGGACTTCGTAATCAACTACCCCAAGACCATGCCCTCCCTGACTCAGACCCTGGAATTCATAGGGGCCCAGCTGAAAACTGTTGGCAAAGTTTTTCCTCTCAGAAGACAGAGTTCACTGCCTGATGCGGTTGGCCAGGGAGGTACAAGCCTGCAGGACAATGCCGGCCCGTCGGCTCCTCCGCTTGCTGGGTCACATGGCCTCAACAGTGCATGTTACACTCCTAGCCCACCTACACTTGCGAACAGCCCCAGTGGTGCCTCCCATCTTAGTGGTCTCAGGTGGACTGTGGTCATGGTGTGGGGCAGCTGGCGGCCTCCCTTACCTGGTGGAAGTCCCTGCACCACCTCAGCGCGGGGATGCCTTTCCAGACACCAGTACCTCAGAGGAGTCTGACTAGGAACGCCTCCCTGGCGGGCTGGGGTGCGTATTGCAAAGGCCTAATGCACTCAGGACCACTGGTCTACGGAGGAGTCTCTCCTGCATATCAACTTCCTCGAGCTCTGGGCCATCTTTCTGACCCTGCAGACCTTCTGCCACCTGCTCCAAGATCTCCCGATCCTCATACAGACAAACAACCAGGTGGCCATGTTCTACATGAACAAGCAGGGTGGAACGGGCTCCTACTCCCTCTGTCGTAGCATTTCATTCCTTTGAGGTGCGCAACTGCATGACCCTAAGTGCTATGTACCTACCGGGCCAGGACAACTCCCTGGTGGATAGGCTCAGTAGAGTCCTCTGGCCACACGAGTGGTGCCTGGACCCCGAGGTGGCCCAGAGGCTCTTCTGGCTCTGGGGCAGGCCCTTCCTGGACCTGTTTGCCTTTCCAGACAATGCTCAGTTTCTGTCATTTTGCACCCCTTAACCACACTACGGGAGGGTGATCTCATGGTCAAAGATCCTGCTTTACACATTCCTGCCGACTCCCCTGATACCCAGTTGTCTGTTCAAAATCCTGAGCGAGCACGCCTCAGTGATCCTGGTGGACCAGGCAACCCTGGTTCCCCCTGCTGCTCCCTCTTTTGGTGACGGCCCCAGTACCCCTGGGACAGACCCTGGGCCTCCTCTCGCAGGAGAAGGGCTCCCTCCTGCACCCCAACCTGAGGGCCCTAACGCTGACAGCATGGCTGCTGAAAGGGTAACGGCCCATTCCACCTCACGAGGGAGGTCGAGGAGATCCTCCTGGCCTCCAGGAAGCCCTCCACTAAAAGGACCTACACCTTCAAGTGGAGGAGATTTTCCATCTGGTGCGCGGACAAGAAAATGAATCCATTCTCTTGCCAGGTACAGCTCGTGTTGCAGTACCTTTTGCATCTCTCAAACTCTGACCTGAAATCTAATTCAGTCAGGGTGCATCTCAGTGCCATAGCTGAGAACCACCAGCCTGCAGAGAGGAAGCCCCTCTCGACCTTGCCTCTGGTCTCCAGATTCCTCAGGGGCCTTCTATTGTCAAAGCCCCTTCACCCTCTGGCATTGGAACGGGACCTTAATGTGGTGCTGTACCAGCTCACCAGACTGTCATTTGAGCCTTTGGCCAATTGTCATCTGAGATACCTCTCCTGGAAGGTGGCTTTCCTGGTGGCCGTGACCTCTGCCCGCAGGATGAGTGAGCTGCAGGCCCTGGTGGCGGATCCTCCCTATACCCGGTTCTACGTGAACAGAGTGGTGCTGCGGATGCATTCCAAGTTCTTCCCTAAGGTGTTGTCTACTATCCACCTCAAACAGGAGTTGGTTCTCCCTACCTTCTTTCCACGGCCTCACTCCGGCAAGGTAGAGTCGGTCTTGCATACCTTGGATTGCAAGAAGGCCCTGTCCTTCTATCTTCATAGGATCAGGGACCATCGCAAAGCACCCCAACTCTTTGTCTTGTTCGACCCCAGTAAACTGGGGCTGCCGGTAACCAAAAGGACTCTGTCCACTTGGGTGGCGGACTGCATCGCCTTCACTTACGAGCAGGTGGGTCTTTCCTTGGAGCACCGGATCACTGCTCATCATGTCAGAGCTATGGCTGCTTCGGTGGCCAACCTGTGCTCGATACCGGTGACAGAAATATGCAAGGCTGCCACATGGTCTTCAGTGCATACCTTTGCGGCGCATTACTGCCTAGAGGGTGAGTCCCGCAGTGATAGTACCTTCGGCCAGGTGGTAATCCATAGCATACTCTGTGTTTATGCTACTCTTGCCCTCCAGCCGGTTGATGGTCAGGCTCCCAGACTATTAGCGACAAGGATAGCTGGGCATTGCGGAATCTCTGGGTAGGGACTCATCTGCAACTGTGGCCTCCCCTGGTGGTCACCATTGGTGCTGTCATGATTCGAGTCCCGGCAGACTGGAGCTAGGGAGTCCTATATGTGAGGACTGACTTCCTGCTTGTTCCTGGAGAAAGCGTAGTTACTCACCTGTAACAAGTGTTCTCTGGGAACAGCAGGAATCGGTCCTCACAACCCTCCCTCCTCCCCTGGGAGTTGCCTCCTCTATCTGTTTTTGTCTTTTTGCCTAAGCTGTGTCATCTGCCTGAACAAGATGGCACTCTTGGCCGGGAAGAGGACCACACATGCGTGGTAGCATTTCCAAAGGGAAATGCTTCACGCGGGCTCTGTCGGCGCCGATGTCATCCATATATGAGGACTGATTCCTGCTGTTCTTGGAGAAAACCTGATCTCCAGGAACAAGCAGGAATGTAGTCTTCACATATGGGTATCGTCAGCACCGACGGAGCCCGTGCGGGAACGCTCCCCAGTGTCCAATACGAAAGCTTTTGGGAGCATCCCACAGCGCATGCGTGCTGCCTTCCCGCCTCTGCACCTCTCTCACTTCAGTTCTTCATTTTCCATGGAGCCGACAAGACACGGTACCCTGTCACCACTGTTCCCTCTAAGCTGTGCGCGTGTGCGCGCGCACACACCTCGCCGAGTGAGCGCACATACTTTACAACAGAGCGCACAAAAATTATGGTTCTGATTCTGATAGAAAACAACACAGACGTCCTTAAAATTGAAAAGTTGTTGTGTATTTACGGTTTTCACAAGTTCTACAATATTTTCTAGTGCAATCAATGTGGTGTACATACTGTATTCTGACGGGTAGTCAAATTTTAAAGTATATAACTCCGAGTGTCGTTATGTGGCGCACAAAAATTTAACCTTCCTTCAAAAGCTGCACAGCTGATATTTTATGCGCACACAGCCTACAGAAAATTAGAGGGAACATTGCCTGTCACCGTAGAAAATCTACCTTTATTTCTTGTTTTTTGTGGTCGCGTCTTCATTCGACGCCTACCAGTACCGCTGGTTCTCCTCTTCTTCTTTATTTAAAAAAAAAACCAAAACAACATATTTTTTCTTCAGGGATCTTTCCCTGTTTCTGGTGCTAGGCGCCATTTTGGGCACTAGGCCCATTTTTCTTCAAGCATGGAGAAACCAGCGAGTGGTTTCAAAAAATGCTTAAAATGTGGCGGTACCATCTCCGTCACAGACACCCATGATTGGTGTCTAAAATGTTTGGGTCCTGAACATTGTCCAATGGAGTGTCTCTCCTGCATGAGAATGACCAAGAGGGGCCGGCAGAATAGAGCTGCAAAACTCGGTACCCTTTTTGCCTCCGACACAGTGTCAATTGCATCGACGTCTTCCAGGGCTTCATCTTCCTCCCATGGATCTCAGGTAACGAAAAGTAAAACTAGCCGGTCCTCAAAGGGAAAATCTCCTTCAAAGTATCGAGATGCCTCCGACGTTTCCCTCGAGGATACTTCACCAGCAAAAGAGCCCCGGCGGGAGTCTTCGAGCTCCAAAGCATTAACGGGGCTCCAGGATGTTCCAGAGGCCTCGACCTCTGCGGAACTACTGGTGCCATGCTCTGGGGTCGTGGCCGCATCCACCGGTACCGGCACCCAAGCATCGGCAGGAGCGATGGATCACAGAATCCTCGCTATCGAATGCAGTCTAGCGGCCCTCTTAGCAGCCTTGGTACCGCTAAGACCGCAACAGATGGTTCCACAGGTATCGGTACCAACAGTACCTGCTTCGACAGGACTGCCTCCCCCATGCCGATGTCCGGTATCGGGGATCAGGAACCGAGACATTTCGGTATCAACTTTGACCAGTACCGATACCATGCGTTATAGGAGCACCCGGTGCTTGAGTCTTCCGATTCCAATGACTCTGACGATTCTACTGGTACCATAGTGAATCTATTAGAAGATTCAACTCCCTCTCCTCAACGCAGGATGTCCCCTCCAGAGAATATGTCCTTCCAGGACTTCATATGTGATTTAGCGAAAGGTCTTGCAATCACTGTGATTCCAGAAAAAGAACCTAGGGCAGAAGAGTTAAGAATTCTACAATACCCTATGGCTCCCAAGGAAGCAGCTATGCTTCCCCTTCACAAGATCTTACATGATCTGATGTTGAGAATGTGGGAAACTCCTTTAACGATATCTTCACATTCCCAACGCCTTGACACTGTGTACCGAGTTCCAAGTTGTCCTGGTTTTCAAAAGACTCAATTACCACACCATTCAATGGTAGTGGAAATGGCCATGCGAAGAATCAAGAGTGCAAAAACACACTCTTCTAATCCTCCAGGCCATGAATCCAGGACACTCGATGCCTTTGGCCATCGATGTTTTCAATCCTCCATGCTGGGAGCCAGGATCAGTTTCTACATTCTGTATATGGGAATGTTCCTGGAAGAAGTCACAAAAGACTCCATTATAAGGGAAGGGTACAAGCTTCATTTCTTAAACCTTCCTCCCCACACCATGGTGAAACAGTTCAATTCTCCAACATCTCTCCTCAACCTTCTGGGTCAGGAGATTGCTACCCTTCTTGCCCAAGGGGCAATAGAAGAAGTACCCCTTCTTCAACAGGGCTCAGGGTTCTACTCCCCTTATTTTCTTATTCCAAAGAAAACAGGGGGCTACAGACCCATATTGGATCTCAGAGAATTGAACAAGTTTCTATTCAAAGAGAAATTCAAGATGATTTCTCTCGGTACTCTGCTGCCATACCTTCAGAGTCAGGACTGGCTTTGTTCTCTAGATCTCAAGGATGCGTACACCCATGTCCTCATCCATCCAACACACAGAAGGTTCCTTTGGTTCCTTTTTCAAGGAAAGCACTACCAATACAGGGTGCTTCCTTTCGGTCTGGCCTCTGCACCAAGGGTGTTCACGAAATGCATGGCAGTAGTAGCTGCATTTCTACGCACTCTAGGAATATTCGTTTTCCCATATCTGGACGACTGGCTCATTCGAGCTCCATCCCAGTCAGAGGCCCAGATTTGTCTAACCTGCACAATGCGTGTCCTTCAGTATTTGGGACTGGTAATAAATATCCCAAAATCCCATCTCACCCCTACTCAGTCTCTGGAGTTTATAGGGGCCTTTCTGGATACCACAGCTGCAAGGGCCTATCTTCCTCAGGCCCGTTGCCTATGCTTGGTGCAATTAGCCTCCCAGATACAGTTAAAGTCCCATTTAACTGCTCGAGAAATGTTACAACTATTAGGCCACATGGCATCCACCGTGCATGTGGTTCCATATGCTCGCCTTCACATGAGGGCAGCTCAATGGACTTTGTCCACCCAATGGACTCTGTCCACCCAATGGACTCAGGCATCAGGTTGCCTGTCAGACAAAATAGCAAACTCCAGTCGCCTATTTTGGTCTCTCCAGTGGTGGAAGTCCCCTCCAAATCTGTTGCTGGGGTCCCCCTTTCAGCAGACGATACCCCAAGCAACTCTGACAACAGATGCTTCTCCAGTGGGTTGGGGATCTCATCTGCAGGATCTCTCCACCCAGGGCATCTGGTCTCCACAGGAGACTTCTCTGCATATCAATCTCTTGGAACTCAGAGCAATATTCTTAGCTCTCAGAGTGTTCCATTCCCTGCTCACCTACAGGACAGTCCTCATCCATACGGACAACCGCCATGTTCTATGTAAACAAGCAGGGCGGGACTGGCTCTCTGTCGCTTTGCAACGAAGCTTTGCGACTGTGGGCCTTCGCCAGAGAGCCTCACATTCATCTTCTGGCAGTATATATTCCAGTCCAAGAAAAAAAACCCTTAGCCTAGGGCAAAATACAAGACCAAAATGAAAATACCCCGGCTCACAAGAAACCATAAAATTAAAGCAAAATACAAAATTTGTGCAATCAACACATTCTTTTTTTGTCGGAATAACCAAGCAAAAGAAGGCAGGAATTGTACCCACCCCTCGCCGTGGTCGGTCCTTTTTAATAATTTTAAATGCTCAAAACTTATCTCATTCTTTTTGCTCAGCCAGCTTGGAATTCAGAAGACACAACGTGCCACGTTTCGGGCCATCCACATCAACCGTGGCCCTGCATCAGGTGAAATATATGGAATCCCAAAAAGTCAGCGAGGGGTGGGTACAATTCCTGCCTTCTTTTGCTTGGTTATTCCGACAAAAAAAGAATGTGTTGATTGCACAAATTTTGTATTTTGCTTTAATTTTACGGTTTCTTGTGAGCCGGAGTATATATTCCAGGCATTCAAAACTCTTGGGCGGACAGACTCAGTCGAGTTCTGTTCCCATACGAGTGGTCCCTCCACATGGACCAGGTAGCCAGGATTTTTTGAATTTGGGGAACCCCGGACATAGACCTCTTTGCAAGTCCGTGGAATGCCAAACTTCCCCGGTTCTGTTCCAGAATTCCGTGTCAGGGAGTTCAGGCCAAGGATGCCTTCCTCCTTCACTGGGGTCAAGACTTCCTTTATGCCTTTCCACCAATTCCCCTAATTCCCAAAACACTATTCAAGCTTCAGAGAGATCGAGGGACCATGATCCTCATAGCACCACATTGGCCACGCCAAGTGTGGTACCCTCTACTTCTGCATCTCTCTCGAGCTCCTTCCCTGGACTTGGGCTCTGCACCAGACCTTCTGTCCCAGGAAGAGGGGAACCTTGTGGCACCCAAACCCCCAGTCGCTCCATCTCAGGGCTTGGTTGCTGAGGGGCCTAGACCTTCAAGATTTTCATCTCTCTCAGCAAGTCAGAGATGTTATTCATGCCTCTAGAAAGCCTTCTACTAGACGTTCCTATGCTTTCAAATGGAAAAGATTTACCATTTGGTGTTCAGAGAAGGGTCTAAACCCTCTTGCAATACTTCTGAATTCTCTACTAGAGTATCTCCTGCATCTATCCCATGCAGGCCTGAAAACGAATTCAGTAAGAGTCCATTTGAGTGCTATTGCAGCGTCCCTCAAGCCTCTTAATGGACAACCTATTTCCTCTCACCCTCTTATAGCAAGATTCATGAGAGGCCTTCTTTTAACTAAACCTCCCATTAGACCACCTCCAGTGGCATGGGACTTAAACCTGGTTCTTGGCCAGCTTATGAAGCCACCCTTTGAACCTTTAGCCACCACCTCCTTGAAATTTCTTTCTTGGAAAGTTGTTTTTCTCATTGCAGTCACCTCAGCACGCCGCATCAGTGAGTTGCAAGCTTCGGTGGCTAATCCACCTTATACAAGGTTCCATCATGATAAGGTAGACCTCGGGACCAATCCACACTTTATGCCTAAAGTGGTCTCGCCTTTTCATTGGAACCAAGAGGTATATTTACCTGTCTTTTTTTCAGGACCTCATGCATCAAGTGCAGAGAGGAATCTTCATACCTTGGATTGTAAGAGAGCTCTCGCCTTTTACTTACAAAGAACACAGCAACATAGAAAGTCTTCTCAACTCTTTGTTGCTTTTGATCCTTCTCATTTAGGACTTCCAGTCTCTAAGAGAACACTGTCCAACTGGATTGCTCAGTGTATTTCTTTCGCCTACCATGGTAGGAATATTTCTTTGGAGGGCCATGTCACAGCTCATAATGTGAGAGCCATGGCAGCATCAATGGCTCATCTAAACTCTGTGTCCATCGACCAAATCTGTCGAGCGGCCACCTGGGCCTCGGTTCATACCTTCACAGCCCATTACTGTTTGGACAAGGACTCCCGCCGGGATGCCTCGTTTGGTCAGGCTGTCCTCAAACACCTGTTCCATTCCTAATCAACTCCTACCCACCTACCCTGGTCGGATGCCCGAGATCCATGGGGGGAGGTAGAGTCCTTTTCAAGGACACACAACCTGGGGTTTCTCCCTGGCATCAGCAGCTAGGGAGTCCCCATATGTGAAGACTGATTTCTGCTTGTTCCTGGAGATAGCACAGTTACTTACCTGTAACAGGTGATCTCTGGGAACAGCAGGAATAAGTCTTCACAACCCACCCACCTCCCCTAGGAGTTGTATCTCTCTATCTATCCTTTCCTCTCTCTCTCTTTGTCTCAGCTTTAAAACTCGAACTGGAGAGAGGCGGTTGGGAAAGGCGGGAAGGCAGCGCGCAGGCGCCGTGGGATGCTCCCAAAAGCTTTCTTACTGGACACTGGGGAGCGTTCCCACGCAGGCTCCGTCGGTACCGACGATACCCATATGTGAAGACTTATTCCTGCTGTTCCCAGAGATCACCTGTTACAGGTAAGTAACTGTGCTTTCTTCTGCCTTGGGCCCGGAGCCTTCTGTATGCGTATCCGCCTATCCCCCTGGTTCCCAAGACCTTGCTCAATGTTCAGTCGGACCGGGCTTCAGTAATCCTCATTGCCCCTCGATGGTCCTGCCAGCCCTGGTTCTCCCTGCTTCTGCAGCTATTTGAGCAGCCCTGATACATCTGGATCCGGACTTGCTCTCGCAGGAGGATGGGATCTTTCTTTATCCCAATCTCCAGTACCTTACCCTGGCAGCATGGATGCTGAACGGCTAGTCATAGTGCACTTCCACCTCTCACGAGAGGTGGAGGATGTTCTGCTGGCATTACGCAAGGATTCTACATGGTGCACGTATGCCTTCAAGTGGCGTAATTCTCATCTGATGCCCAGATAGGAGTCTCAATCCTTTCTCTTGCTCTGTGTAAAAAATCCTGCGATACCTTCTGCACTTCCTTTGAATTGGTCTGAAGTCCATTTCTGTCAGGGTACACCTCAGTGCTCTAGTGGCACATCATCTCGTCTCTGTGCACCCTCTGGTGGGCCACCTCATGAGAGGCAGCCTCCTCTTGTGACCCCCCCATATGCCTGCCGTCGGTGGTATGGAACCTGAACGTTGTTTTTGGGAAGCTGATGGCTCCCCCTTTTGAGCCTCCGGCCATGTGCCATCTCAAGTACTTGTCAGAAGAGTTAGTGAGCTGCAGTCGTTGGTGGCGCATGCCCCCCCCATACCAGGTTCCACAAAAACAAGGTTGTTCTCCGGATATACCCAAAGTTTCTGGCTAAGGTGGTGTCTGCTTTTCACATAAACCAGGAGGTGGTCCTTCCCACCTTCTTCCCCAGGCCCCACATATCCCTAGCAGAGACCTCGCTACACACACTGGATTGCAAAACGATACTGTCCTTATACTTTCAGAGGACACAGCCTCATCACCGCTCGTTGCAGCTGTTCGTCTCCTATGACACCAACAGGCTTGAGGTCACGGTCTCAAAGCACACTCTGTACACTTGAGTGGCAGACTGCATCTCCTTCACCTACGAGCAGGCTGGACTTTCCCTGAAGCATCACATTATCGCTTGTAATGGGTGCTCCATGGCAGCCTCAGTGACTTACCTGCTCTTAGTCCCTCTACTGGACATTTGCCAGGCTGCCACCTGGTCTTCGGTCCATACCTTCGCAGTGCATTACTGCTTGGAAGAAAACTCACAGCACAACAGTGTCTCGACCAGGCAGTACTTCGTTATCTCTGGGGGAAATAGTGCAACTCCTTCCCCCCCGGCTCATTCTATTGAGGCTACCAGTGAGGTGATTCCATGATCAATGCTGGAGCTGTGTCTCTGGACTTCTGGCCTTTTAGTGCCTCTAGCTGCCCTGCACGGTTTGCTTTTTAGAGTCATCCGTGGCTCCTACAGGTTTTTTCAGTAACCTGTAGCTTGGGAGTCCCATATGTGAGGACTGACCTGCTTGTTCCCAGAGAAAGCGTAGTTCTTCAGGAACAAGCAGGAAGTCAGTCCTCACTTATGGGTGACGTCTGCACCGACGGAGCCTGCGCAGAACAATTCCCCAGCTTTCAAAGAAAACCTTTGGGATTGCTACCACACATGCGTGGTCCTCTTCCCGCCCAAGGGTGCCATCTTGCTCAGTCTCCCTTTTTCCGTGGAGCCCTTCAGATGCACTTCCTCGTCCTTTGGAAGAAGTTTAGTTTTCTTCGCCTTAACAGGCCTTCTTTTTTTCTGGTTGCACCGGTCCTCTACCTGTCCTTCCCCTGCTCTACTTTAGAGCTCCTGGGGATATATATTTTTTTCTATTTTTTCTCTTCAGGCTTCGCGCCCTTTTTTCTCTCTAACCGCTGGCCGCGTGGGTCCTCGACCTCGCAGGGGCCATTTTTGCCCCCATGGCCACCGGATTTAAAAAATGCGGTAGATGCTCTAGAAACATGTCACTTACGGACATTCATAACTGTTGTCTGCAGTGCCTGGGAGCCGACCATGACCCAGAGCTCTGTTCGCTCTGCAAGAAAATGTCCTCTAAGGCCCTGCTCAGCCGCAAGCAGAAGTCCGAAGGCATTTTCTGAAAAGCCGCCTCAGAGTCTCCAGTGGCACCCTCGGTTGTCTCTCCTCCGGTGGGTTCTCCTCCTGTGGCACTTCGACCAGGGGTCCACTGAGGTTGAACAGCGCAAAAAGAAGGCCTCTAAGTCTTGGTCCAGGACTCCTGACAAGCGCGAGTGCTCCCGTGCCCAGTCGCTTAGCCCCCTTTGGCGTTCCCGAGAGTCGTACAAGAAGCAGCCCCACAAGGTACCTCACAGGGAAACGGAGGCCTCCAGCGAAGGCGCCCTGTCTCCTGAGGGTCATCCCGGTAAGCTCCTCCTCGACGCCCGATCCGGTGACCCCGGTATCAGCGTCCCAGAGCCCCACGCCCGTGTGGGAGTCCCGTATGCTGGCGCTCGAATGCAGTGTTTCTGCATTCATTGCTTCCCAGCAGGTGCTTACGGCCAGCTTTTGTTGACTTGTGCCCAGAGATCGCAGGTCCCTTGCGTGGGAAACCCAAATCCATCCAGGAAACCCCCGAGAGCTGCGGGCCTCATGAGGGTCCTCAACGTCGGTCTCGCTTGCCCTCTCGTTCCGCGGAGGTGAGATCGTCCAGAACTTCCGTTTCTAGGCTGCCGGCCATCAGACAGGGTGACCCGCCCGGCTTGGATCCCTTGACCGATTTTTTTGGACTGGGAGTCCCATGGGGTCACCTCCCTGGAAACCCGTACCCACTGGGATCTTCCATTGGACCCCTCGCCGCCTGCATTCCAGCGGCATTCACCACCCGAAAACAGCTCTTTATTAGTGTTTATTCGGGGCATGGCCCGGGCCCTCAACCTGGTCACCCAGGCCGAGGAGGACCCTCGTACTGAAGAACTCGACATTCTTCAGTACGAGTCCCTGCCCAGGGAATCCCTCACTGTTGCCTGTAGCGTCTTTTCTATCTCGGCTTCTTCTCTGCATGTGGGGAGGCCCCAGCTTCGGTACCCATAGTGAGCAAGTGCCTTGACACAATGTACAAGGTACAGCGTGGGCCAGGCTTCCAAAAGACCCAACTCCCACACACCTCGATGATGGTGGAATCGGCCATGTGAAAGCAGAAGAGCCTGAAATCGCACTCATCAGTACCACCAGGCCTAGAGTCGAGAGCCCTTGATGCCCTGGGCCGCAAGGCCTATCAAGGTTCCATGCTGTCTTGTCGCATCCAGGCATATCAATTGTACATTGGTATGCTCCTGCGCGATTTGGCAAAGGAACTCGGGGGTTTCTCCGCCGGCCTCGACTGGGAGCCCCTCGACAGATTTTGCGCTTTACTGAAGTCCGTGGCCGACTGCTCCAAGTACTTCTCTCGAGCCTCCTATGATGGCTTCGAAACATCGGCTCGGGTGGCGGCCGCGGGCATTCGGGCCCACCGCCAGGCATGTCTCCAATCCTCTGATCTGGAGCAGTGGGTCCAGGAGAAGCTCCTGTACGTGCCATACCTCGGTGAACAGCTTTTTGGTAAGCCAATGGAGGAGAAGGCTGCGGAGATCAAGACGGAGTTCGTTACCAGGGCCCGTCTCTCCTGCAAGACCTCTACCCTACCTCAGAAGAAGCAGCCAACTAAGAAGCCCTTCTTCCCCAGAAAAGGTCTCCAGTATCGCGGCTACCCACTGTATCTGGCTATCCCCACGTTGACTGCTCCGGCTCAGGGAAAACCTGGCCAGGGACACTGTAAACCAAAGGGTCCGAAGGCCCAAATTCCGCTTCCCTCGCAACCCAGTCAGGGGTTTTGATGCAAGCAGCATGGCGCCTCGCCTTCTGGTGATGCAGCAGCCAGTGGGGGGGACGCCTATCCTGCTTTGCCCCATCGTGGGTGCTCATTACCTCGGACACTTGGATTCTCCAGGTTGTCCGGGACGGCTATCGCCTCTGTTTCGATGGGCTTCCACCCCCTTTCTCCCCGGTGGAGCCTCCTCAACTCCCTGCACACCAGCTTCTGCTGCAGCAGGAATTGCACTCCCTCCTTGCCCAGCAGGCAGTCGAGAAGGTCCCTCCCTACCTTCGAGGTTGGGGCTTCTATTCCCGGTACTTCCTCGTCCCGAAAAAGACGGGGGGGGGGGGGGTTCTGCAGCCAATCCTCGACTTTCGCAGGCTAAACAAGTTCCTAGTGTGGTTGACATTCAAGATGTTATCTCTTGGCGTGCTGCTGCCCTTCCTCCGACAGGGCAACTGGCTGTGCTCCTTGTATCTGAAGAACGCTTATGCCCATATCTTAATCCATTCCCAACACAGGCAGTACCTGCGTTTCAGGGTACAGGGAGAGCACGTCCAGTACAGGGTGTTCCCTTTCGGCCTTGCGTCCGCCCCACGGGTCTTCACGAAGTGCCTCGTCGTGATTGCCGCTCACCTTCGGCACCAGGGCATGCCGGTTTTTCCCTACCTCGACAACTGGCTCGTTATGGGCTCCTCCACCAAGGAGGCCTGGCAAGCTATGTAGCGCACTGTCCTCCTTTTGGAGAGCTTTGGGTTCTTGGTCACCCCCCCAAGAACCTCAGTACTCAGCAGGCCACTGCCTTTTTGCCGGTGGATCGCTTCACCTGCCTCTGAACTCTGGTCCAAAGTGCCCACCAGGTCACCGCTCTATCCATGCTACATCTCCTGGGCCACATGGCCTCGACCGTGCATGTGGTTCCTCACTCCCGCCTGCACATGCGAACGGCTCAGTGGAGTCTCAGTACTCAATGGAGCCAGTCACTCAGACACCTCGGGGACCCCATCAAGGTCCATCCCAACCTCCGCTTGTCCCTGAACTGGTGGCAGAACCCCACAACCTTCTGCAGGGATTGCCCTTTCAGGCCCCACGGCACGGTGCAGTGCTGACGACAGACGCTTCCCTGTTAGGGTGGGGAGCTCATTGCGGCCTCTGCACACAGGGGCAATGGTCACCAAAGAGTCTCGGCAGCAGATAAACCTGCTCGAAAACTCCAGGCCATCCGGTGGGCCCTGAGGGCCTTCGAGGATCACCCCATCGGAAAGTTGGTTCTAGTACAGACCGACAACCGTGTAGCTATGTTCTACATCAACAAGGAGGGAGGCACAGAATCGCACTCCCTCTGTCGGGAAGCGGTCCTTATTTGTTATTTTGCTGCCCGATGGAGGATATCCCTCAGGGCTGCGTACCTCCCAGGTCAGAAGAATGGCCTGGCAGACAGACTCGGCAGGATCCTTCGCCCCCACGAGTGGTGGCTGGATCTCAGAGTAGCAGGCTGGCTGTTTCTACTCTGGGGGACCGCAGTGTTAGACCTCTTCGCCAGCCCTCAGAACATGCTGCTCCCCTGCTTTTGCGGCCCGGTGCTGCACCCAGGCAGGGAGGGCCCCGATGCATTTCTCCTGGACTGGTCCTCCAGTCTCCTAAATGCATTCCCTCCTTTCCCCCTCATTGCAAGGACTCTGTTCAAGGCTCAATGGGACGGGGACTCGTTAATCCTCGTAGCCCCCTTGTGGCCCTGGCAGCCTTTGTTTCCCGCTCCTGTTCTGGCTGTCGACAGAACCTCTGGTCCCCCTGGGCTCTGCCAGGGACCTGTTAACGCAGGAGGAGGGTCGGGTGCTACACCCGAACCTAACCTCCCTATCCCTCATGGCCTGGCAACTGAACGGGTCTCCCTGACCCTTCTGGAGGAGGTCAAGGAAATCCTCCTTGCCTCGAGGAAGGACTCCACTAGGCAGGTTTACGCCTTTAAGTGGAAGCACTTCTCTGTCTGGTACTCGGAACACCTGATCGGCCCCTTCTCGTGCCCAGTTCGGTGGGTTCTCCATTACCTCCACCTCTCAAGGGAAGGGCTGAAATCAAACTCTGTCAGAGTTCATTTGAGTGCCATCTCGGCTAATCATCTCCCTATCGAGGGAAAACCTCTTTCGGGGCAATCGTTGGTCTTCCTCTTCATGTGGGGCCTTCTGCTATCCAAGCCACACATCTGTCCCCCTCCGGTGGAGTGGGACTTAAACGTGGTACTCACGCAGCTCACCCGCCCACCTTTCAAGCCGATGGCAACGTGTTCGCTCCAGCACTTATCCTGGAAGGTAGCCTTTCTGGTGGCGCTAACCTCAACCTGCCAAGTCAGTGAGCTCTAAGCGCTCATGGCTGGCGCCCCTTACACTAGATTTTATCGGAACAGGGTGGTCCTCCGTACCCACTCTAAATTCCTACCTAAGGTCGTTTCAGACTTCCATCTCAACCAAGAGATAATGTTGCCAATGTTCTTCCCAAGGTCTCACGCCGACCAGGCATCGGCGGCTCTCCACATCCTCGACTGCAAACAGGCCCTCACCTTCTATTTGCAGCGTACCCAGACTCATCGCAAGTCTGACAGACTTTTCGTGACCTAAGATCCCAATAGACAGGGACAAGCAGTCACCAAGCGCACCCTCTCGGTTTGGGTGGCAGACTGCATCGCTTTCGCCGATGTGAAAGCAGGCGTCCCTCTGGATCGTCGCGTCACCGCACACGGGGTCTGAGCCAAAGTGGCCTCTGCGGCTTTACTGTGCTCCATGCCCCTGATGGACATCTGCCTGGCGGCGACCTGGTTTTCCACGATCACCTTCGCTGCCCACTACTGCCTGGAGAGGGAGTCCTGCCGGGACAGCGCCTTCAGCCAGGCTGTACTCCGTAACCTGTTCGGGGTATGAGCAACGGGAGAACAGCGGAGGGCAAAAACAACGGCCTACCAGAGGGTGTGGGTAAAATCAACTTTATTGAAGACCCAATAAAGTTGATTTTACCCAAAAAGGTCTTCAATAAAGTTGATTTTACCCACACCCTCTGGCAGGCCGTGATTTTTGCCCTCCGCTGTTCTCTCCTTGTGCAACCTGCGGAAAGCCCTCTTCTTTTCCTTTTTTTTGTTTTTCAGGGTATAAGCAACTCCTACCCTCTGACCCTTCTTCATGGCTACCGAGGACTTCGCCCAGAGGACTCAGGCTCCTTCGGGCTTCAGCCTCTGCTTAATGGACTCACAGAGGCATTTTTTGGTTACAGGTTCGATAGCCTGTAACTAGGGAGTCCCATAAGTGAGGGCTGACTTCCTGCTTGTTCCTGGAGAAAGCATAGTTACTCACCTGTAATAGGTGCTCTCCAGGGACAGCAGGAATCATTCCTCACTACCCTCCCACCTCCCCTGATGAGTTGCTGAATTTTTTGTCCTTCCCTTGCTATCTGCTTGGTAGGGCTCGAGCTAAGGGACCTGACTGAGCAAGATGGCACCCTTGGGCAGGAAGAGGATCACGCATGCATGGTAGCAATCCCAAAGGCTTTCTTTGAAAGCTGGGGAATTGCTCCACGCGGGCTCTGTCAGTGTTGACGTCAACCATAAGTGAGGACTGGTTCCTGTTGTCCCTGGAGAACACCTGTTACAGGTGAGTAAAGCGTAGTTACTCACCTGTATCAGGTGTTCTCCAGGGACGGCAGGAATCAGTCCTCACAACCTCCCTCCTCCCCATGGAGTTGTTTTTCTTTTTGTTCTTGATTGAACTATGTCATCATACTGAGGTAAGATGGTACCTTTGGGTGGGAAGGTGACCGCGCATGCGCAGTCTAACTCCCAAAGGCTTTATTTGAAAGCTGGGGAGATGCTTCCACGGGGTTCCGTCGGTGTCGATGTCACCCATATGTGAGGACTGATTCCTGCTGTCCCTGGAGAATACCTGCTACAGGTGAGTAATTACGCTATCTCCAGGAACAAGCAGGAATGAGTCTTCACATATGGGTACGTCGGTACCGACAGAGCCTGTGCGGGAACGCTCCCCAGCGTCCAGTCAGAAAGCTTTTGGGAGCATCCCACAGCGCCTGCATGCTGCCTTCCCGCCTTTCCAACTGTCTCTCCTCAGTTGTTCTTTTTCTGCGGAGTCATCAGGTTGTGTTCCTGTCATCGCAGAAGAATTTCCTTATTTTTTCTTTATTTCTTTTCTGTCGCATCTGCCTTCTTCGATGCTGTACCGGTACCGCCGGTCGTTGTTCTTTTCTTCTTGTAAAAAAAAAAACAACAAACCTTTTTTCCATTTTTTTTTCTTCAGGTGCACTTCGGTTTTGGGCCTTAGGCCCAGAACATTTTTCCCTTAACTATGGAAAAGCCTGCCTCAGGATTTAAAAAGTGCACAAAATGTGGTGGTACTATCTCCGTCACCGACACCCATGACTGGTGTCTAAAATGTTTAGGTCCTGACCATTCCATAACAGATTGTGTGTCCTGTTCCATGATGTCTAAGAGCGGTTGACAGAACCGAGCTGCCAAGCTCAGTACCCTGTTTCCCTCTGATGCAGCTTCGGTGGCATCGACGTCTTCCAGGGTTGCTTCTTCCTCACATGGATCTCAGGTAACTAAACATAAATCCAGCCGGTCCTCGAAGGGTAGATCTCCTTCTAAGCATCGAGTTGCCTCTGGCCTTGCCCTCGAGGATTCTGCACCGGCAAAATTACCCCAGCAGGAGGCTTCGGCCTCTAAAGCATCATCATTGGGGTTCCAAGATGATCTCAATGGCGTGGCTTCGACAGATCTCTTGGTGCCATGCTCTGGGGTACCGGTGGCTTCCACCGGTACCGACTTCCAGGCATTGGCGGCGTCGATAGATCAGAGGATTCTGTCCATGGAATGCAGTCTGGCGGCTTTCCTTGTGGCATCGACGCCCGTGGTACCGCAGCAGACTACTCCGCCGGTACCAGCACTAGCATCGCCATCAGTACCTATCCTGGTACCGGTGGCATCGGTGTCCACTGTGCCGGTACTCTGTCCTCTGAAGCCCTCCGGTACCGATACCCTGATACCGGTTATTCCTGATACCAATCCCGGTCGGTACGGGTATTGGGCGTTGCAAGAGCATCCAGACAGACGATACTTCGATTCCTCTGATGACTCTGAGGATTCTGAAGAGTCTGTCGATGCAGTGATGCTTCTTCCACAGGAGGAGTCCTCTCCTAAACAAAGGATGTCTCCTCCAGAGGACTTGTCTTTTCAAGACTTTATCAGAGAGGTGGCTTGGGGCCTCTCTATTACAGTGGCCCCAGAGTCAGAGCCCAGAGTCAAGGAGTTAGATATTTTGCAATATCCTAAAACTCCTAAGGAGGCAGCTACCTTACCTATTCATGAGATTCTGTATGATCTCATGTTAAGGATGTGCGAAGCACCTCTAACCACCTCTCCTCATTCTCGTAGGTTGGACACCATGTATCGTGTCCCTCCTTGTCCTGGTTTCCATAAAACTCAACTTCCTCACCACTCTATTGTGGTTGAGTCTGCAATGAGAAAGATTAGGAGTGCCAAAAGATATTCCTCTAATCCTCCAGGACGTGAATGTAGAACCCTGGATGCTTTTGGAAGAAGAGTCTTCCAAGCTTCCATGCTTGCTGCGAGAATTAATTCTTATAGTCTCTACATGGGAATGTTCTTAAAAGAAGTCACTGACCATTTGCAGACTTTAAGTCCTTTTATATCTGATGATAAAAGGCAAGAATTTCTCACTGGGCTCAAACATGCCCAGGATATCTCCAAATTCTCCAACCGTGCAGCTTTCGACTCCTTTGAATGCGTAAGCAGAGCCTCAGCTATAGCTATAGGTGCACGTAGGATTGCTTGGCTTCAAGCATCTGATTTGGAGATCTGGGTCCAAGATGAATTGGGAAATATCCCTTGTACAGGTGAGAATCTGTTTGGTAAGGATTGACAAGCAAAAGCCAATCAGGTGGATGCTGAAAATTCTGCTTTGGATAGACTATCCAAATCCACAGCTGCTCCTGCTAAGAAAAGGTTGTTCAAGAAAACACCTTTTTCGAAAAAGGGAAGATTCTATCCTGCTTATAATCAGCGGGCATCTTCTGCAGCTCAGTTCCCTTCCAAACGTCAGCAATCCTCCAAACAGAGCAAGGCAAAGGCTGCGAAGCCTGCTCCAGCCCAGCAATCTCAGCCCCCTCAGGGCCTTTGACTTTCTGCTAGAGAACTTAGCCTTCCTGGCTCTAGAAGGACCAGAGCCCTCCACCATTCCAGGAAGGTTATGTCACTTTGCTCCCAGGTGGGGCAAATTACAGCAGAGCATTGGACACTCTCCATCATAAGAGAGGGGTACAAACTTCATTTTTCCAGCTTGCCCCCTCTCACAAGAGTGCACCAGTTCAATTCTCCAGCCTCCCTCCTCAGCCTGTTGGAACAGGAGGTTGCCACTCTTCTAGCCCAGGGGGCAATAGAGGAAGTGCCTTCTCAACAACAGGGCACAGGGTTCTACTCCCCCTATTTTCTTATTCCAAAGAAAACAGGGGGCTTCAGACCCATCTTAGATCTCAGAGAGTTGAGCAGATTCCTAGTCAAAGAAAAATTCAAGATGGTTTCTCTAGGAACTCTGCTGCCATACCTTCAGAGTCAGGATTGGCTTTGTTCTGTAGATCTCAAGGATGCGTACACTCATGTTCTCATCCATCCAACTCACAGAAGGTTCCTTCGGTTCCTTTTTCAGGAGAAGCACTATCAATACAGAGTGCTCCCTTTTGGTCTGGCCTCTGCACCAAGGGTGTTCACGAAATGCATGGCAGTGGTTGCTGCTTTTCTGTGCACCCTGGGAATATTTGTCTTCCCTTACCTGAACGACTGGCTCATTCGAGCTGCCACTCAATCAGAGGCCAAGACTTCTCTAACCTGCACAATGCGTATCCTTCAATATTTAGGGCTGGTAATAAACATCCCAAAATCCATTTTGATCCCTACTCAGTCCCTGGAGTTTATAGGGGCGTTGCTGGATACCACAAGGGCAAGGGCCTATCTTCCCTAGGCCCGTTGCCTTCGCTTGATGCAGTTAGCTTCTCAAGCAGAGTTGAAACCCCTACTAACTGCTCGAGAGATGTTACAGTTGCTAGGACACATGGCATCCACCGTTCATGTGGCACCATATGCTCGCCTTCACATGAGAGCAGCTCAGTGGACTTTATCCACCCAATGGACCCAGGCATTAGGCTGCCTATCAGACAAAATAGCAAACACAAGTCGCCTCATTTTGTCCTTCCATTGGTGGAAGTCCCCTCAAAACCTGTTGCTGGGGTCCCCCTTTCAACAGCCTCTACCCCAAGCAACTCTAACAATAGATGCTTTTCCATGGGATGGGGAGCTCATCTTCAGGACCTCTCCACCCAGGGCATCTGGTCCCCACAGGAGACTTGTCTACATATCAGTCTCTTGGAACTCAGAGCAATCTTCCTTGCTCTGCGAGTTTTCCACACCCTGCTCAGCCACAAGACAGTCCTTATCCACACGGACAATCAGGTAGCCATGTTCTATATAAACAAGCAGGGAGGAACTGGCTCTCTGTTGCTTTGCAATGAAGCTCTGCGACTGTGGGCCCTCGCCAGAGAGCATCACATTCATCTTCTGGCAGTTTATCTTCCAGGTGTTCAAAACTTTTGGGCAGACAGACTCGGTCGAGTTCTGCTTCCACACGAGTGGTCCCTATATATGGACCAGGTGTCAACAATTTTTCAAATTTGGGGAACCCCAGACATAGACCTCTTTGCAAGTCCGTGAAATGCCAAACTTCCCCGGTTCTGTTCCAGAACTCCGGCTCAGGGAGCTCAGGCAAGGGATGCTTTCCTCCTTAATTGGGGTCAAGACTTCCTGTATGCCTTTCCACCCATTCCCCTAATTCCCAAAACCCTGTTCAAGCTTCAGAGAGACAGAGGCCACATGATTCTCATAGCTCCACATTGGCCACGGCAAGTGTGGTACCCTTTGCTTCTACATCTCTCTCAAGCTCCCTTCCTAGAGTTAGGGTCTGCTCCAGACCTCCTCTCTCAGGAGGACGGAAAGTTGTGGCATCCCAATCCCCAGTCTCTGCATCTCAGGGCTTGGTTGCTGAAGGCCTAGATCTCCAGGATCTTCATCTTTCTCAACAAGTAAAAGATGTTCTTTATG
The DNA here is from genome assembly GCA_033557465.1 of Ichthyophis bannanicus. Taxonomy (NCBI): domain Eukaryota; kingdom Metazoa; phylum Chordata; class Amphibia; order Gymnophiona; family Ichthyophiidae; genus Ichthyophis; species Ichthyophis bannanicus. The sequence continues at coordinate 1,001,668,108 of CM066031.1, read as the reverse complement.
CTTCCAGAAAACCTTCCACTAGACGTTCTTACGCTTTCAAGTGGAAGAGGTTTACCATCTGGTGTTCTGAGAAGGGTCTTAACCCCCGTGCTATACCTCTGGAATCCTTGCTAGAGTATCTCCTTCATCTGTCTAATGCAGGCCTTAAGACAAATTCAGTAAGAGTCCATTTGAGTGCTATTGCAGCTTCCCTCAAGCCTCTAAATGGACAACCTGTTTCCTCTCATCCTCTTCTAGCAAGGTTCATGAGAGGCCTCCTTTTAACAAAGCCTCCCATTAGACCACCCCCGGTGGCATGGGACTTAAATTTGGTTCTTGGTCAGCTTATGAAGCCGCCTTTTGAACCTTTAGCTACCACCTCCTTGAAATATCTTTCTTGGAAGGTTATCTTTCTCATTGCAATGACATCAGCACGCCGCATCAGTGAATTGCAAGCACTAGTAGCTAATCCACCTGATACAAGGTTCCATCATGACAAGGTGGTCCTTAGGACTAATCCACACTTTATGCCTAAGGTGGTCTCGCCTTTTCACCTCAACCAAGAGGTCTACCTACCTGTCTTTTTTCCAGGACCTCATGCATTAAGTGCAGAGAGGAATCTTCATACCCTGGACTGTAAAAGAGCTCTGGCTTTTTACTTACAGAGGACGCAGCAACATAGAAAGTCTTCCCAACTCTTTGTTGCCTTTGATCCTTCTCATTTGGGACAACCAGTCTCCAAGAGAACACTTTCTAACTGGATTGCCCAATGTATTTCTTTCGCCTATCAGAGCAAGAACCTTTCTCTGGAGGGCCATGTCACAGCTCACAATGTGAGAGCCATGGCAGCCTCAGTGGCTCATCTGAACTCTGTGTCTATCGACCACATCTGTCGAGCAGCCACTTGGGCCTCGGTTCATGCCTTCACAGCCCATTACTGCTTGGACAAGGACTCCCGCCGAGATGCCTTGTTTGGTCAGGCTGTTCTCAAACACCTGTTCCATACTTAATTAACTCCTACCCACCATCCCTCATGGGATGCCAGAGATCCAGGTGGGGAAGTGCAGCCCTGTCCCAGGGACACAACTTATGGGCTCTCTCCCTGGCATCTAAAGCTAGGGAGTCCCCATATGTGAAGACTCATTCCTGCTTGTTTCTGGAGATAGCACAGTTACTTACCTGTAACAGGTGATCTCTGGGAACAGCAGGAATAAGTCTTCACAACCCACCCACCTCCCCTAGGAGTTGTCTCTCTCCTTTCCCTCTCTCTCCCTCTTTGTCTCAGCTATAAAACTCAACTGAGGAGAGACAGTTGGAAAGGTGGGAAGGCAGCACCCAGGTGCTGTGGGATGCTCCCAAAAGCTTTCTGATTGGATGCTGGGGAGCGTTCCCGCGCAGGCTCCGTCGGTACCGACGTACCCATATGTGAAGACTTATTCCTGCTGTTCCCAGAGATCACCTGTTATAGGTAAGTAACTGTGCTTTACAATTAAATAACCTCACTAAATGAATAGAAGGAGCAATAAATTAGAAGAAAAAGGGAGCAAAAGAGCTGAAGAAATGAGAAAGTCAGGGCACTGGGGAAGCATATGAACTGGAAACAAACAATAAAAAAGATCAACAGTATGAATAAAGATAGACACAAAAGTTTGAAAGAAAAGGTTTTGGTTAGATTTTGCAAATTTTTTTTCTGTGCTGATTAGATAGACTGTCAGAACTCTTGTCTTTGGGCTGGCTTAACTTGTCATTCTCTACTAGACAGAGCCTTTTAACTCATGATACTGCTCTCTCTTCCTCGGTGAATCTAAAACTAGAACCACCGGGGTGGTCAAGGGTAACGCCATGGTTGATATTGCCCTTCTCAGATGCAGTTCTGACTTGTGCTGGAGGATACTTGGCATATCTTGTAAGGGTGCATTTTCATAGAGCTATAAAACAGTGACTTAATGTGTTCTCATTGCTGTGCCTAATACCTAATACCACTGCTGTCTTGCAGGCCATGGGCGAGCCCTTGTACCGGGTTAGCACTGGTAATTATGAATACCGCCTAATTTTACGCTGCCGGCAGGAAGCCCGATCTCGATTTGCCAAAATGAGGAAAGATGTCTTGGAGAAGGTGGAGCTCTTGGATCAGAAACATGGTAAGCAAACAGCAGCTATAGAGAACTGTAAGCATCAAGCCTTCTGCAGACACTTTTAGAGAATTGCTTGCAATGCGAAGGCTGTGATGAGCGGTTTATATACTTAAGCTCTCCATGATTCTGATATGTTATCTCTGCAAAGAAATTGGTCCTTTTCCTTTGTCTTGCATGGTGTAAAAAATGTCATCATCTGCCTGTGGTGCAGTGTAAAGGTATGCCTTCTGCCCCCACAGGAGCAGGAAAGGAAGCGGTAAAGGTTGGCAGCTCTCCCTGCCTCTCCCCTCCAAAAGTCAGGACAGAAAGGGCATGTGGTCAGCAAAGGAGAGAACTGGAGCTGCAGTAGTTGAATAGCAATCAGAGCTCCTGGATTTGTTTCCTCCTGGGAGATGCCTGTGTTCCTTTGACCTGCTTACAAAAAACCCTACAGGATGAGGCAGAAAGGGGCGAGGGACACTGCAGGGATACAACACTGCTCTTTAAGCATTTTATCCTGGCTTTGCTACCACTAATTACAGCAACAAGAGCTGGCTTGGAATACTGCATCATTCTTGCAGGAAATTTCCTGGTGTCCTATTTGAATAAATTTTGATTTGGGAAAGATGATTACTATAGTTTATATGACATTTGCTAAAGCTTTTAATACAGTATTGTGTGAAAAGTAATTTCAAATTAAGGTAAACAGAATTTAGAGAATGTTTTTTAGAAGATAAAGAACAGGCTGGTGAAGATGCTTCAGCAGAATACAGTATTGCACATATTCCGGAGGGAACATGATGTTCTCCAGGACCAAGCAGGAAGTCAGTCCTCACATATGGGTGACGTCGGCGCCGACGGAGCCCTCGCGGAGCAATTTTCCCCAGCTTTCACAGAAAGCCTTTGGGAATTGCAGCGCGCATGCGCGGTCGCCTTCCCGCCCAAGGGTGCTATCTTAGCCAGTCTTCTTTTTTCCGCGGAGCCCTACAGACGTACCCGTCGTGTCCCCGCTTAAAAAGTTGATTTTCGTGAGTTTTACTCGTTTTTCAATTCGGTTCGACGCCGGTCGTTTTCCTGCCCGGACTCGCGACGCTGTTGCGAGTCCTTCCCTTATTTTTCGGTTTTTCTGATTTTTGGTCAGTTTCGTTTTCGGTTTTTCACTGGCAGCCCGGTCCTTTGACCTTGCAGGGGCCCTTTTTCCCCCGATGGCTGCCAGTGGTTTCAAGCGGTGTGGTCAGTGTGACAGAAATATGTCACTCACTGACACACACGATAATTGCCTCCGCTGCCTGGGACCGGATCATGAAGAAATGATCTGTGGAGCCTGTGGCAAAATGTCCTCCAAAGCGTTGAGGAGTCGGCGGCATCAGCGGGATAGAATCTTCGCTGACCCCAGCCGTACCCGGACCTCGTCGGAGGCCTCGGCATCCAGAGGCTCCAGCTCTGAACATCGCCGAAGCTCCTCCGACAGGGGTTCTCCCTCCGGAGACCATCGACGGAAGACAAAACCCGCGAGGGCGGCGTCGGTGGACGCTCCTGGCTCCGCGGGGGCCAGGTCGCATAGCCCCGACAGCCGTCCCGGGTCTTTGGAGAAGGAGCACCTCCCGAAGCGACCTCGCCTGGAGTCGGAGTTGCCTGCTCGGGTAAGTCCTGTGGTCCTTCTGGACTCGCCTCCGAGAGGTCCGACGTCGGGCCCGACGCCGTCGGGGCCCGAGTCGGGGACTGCTGGGTCACCTGAGGTCGGACTCAGGTTGACGGCCTTGGAGAGCAGACTATCTGCCTTCATGGACCAGCAGCGGGCACTGATCGCTAGCCTCGCTGGCGCCGCTGCCCCGACCGCCGGGACGTCGACGTCTAAGTCGACCCCGGAGACCGAGCCGATCCTCGAGTCCATGCGAACTCGAGTCGATCCTCGGTCGAGGTCACCCTCGGCCTCCCGTTCGGGACCGAGGTCGTCGCCGCCGACTCCCTTGGCGTCGGGGCGGCCGACGCCTCCGCCTGCCCGAGCCGACCCCACTGATTCCTCCTCGGAGTCGGAGTCTGAAGAGGAAGAGTCACCTGATTCCTTTCAGACTCGGTGTGTCCCCTCGGACTCACCTGAGTCCGAACCTCGGAAACAGTCCCCTCCGGAGGATGCCCGGTTCTCGGACTTCGTCAGGGATATGGCCAAGGCTTTGGCCTTCCCGGCGGATCCCGAGGAGGAGCCTCGAGTCGAAGAGCTCGACGCCCTTCAGTACAACTCTCCCGCCCGGGAGCACTTTACTGTACCGGTGCCTCCCATGCTGGAACGACTACTCTTCCGCATGTGGGAGAGTCCGGCCTCGTCGCCGGTATTGAGCAAGCGGGTCGATTCCATCTATCGAGTCCGCAAGAGTCCTGGCTTCCAAAAAGCACAGCTACCACACCATTCCATGGTAGTGGAATCGGCCATGCATAGGCTTAAGAGCCAGAAAATGCACTCCTCGGTGCCCCCTGGCAGGGAGGCCTGTAACCTGGATGGCCTTGGTAAGAAGTGTTTCCAGGGCTCTATGCTGGCTTGTCGTGTCCAGACCTACCAGCTATACATGGGCATGTATCTCCGAGACCTGGCTAAAGAGCTAGCCGGATTCTCTGCTGGACTGTCCGAGGAACCTTTGCGGAGGTTCCTAGCCTTAACATCTGGTATTCGGGAATGCTCCAAATTCATGTCCCGAGCAGCCTATGATGGCTTTGAAGCATCGGCTCGTGTGGCCGCAGCCGGCATCGGTGCCCGCCGACAGGCTTGGCTTCAGTCGTCTGACCTTGAGCCTTGGGTGCAGGACAAGTTGGTCGATGTCCCCTGTAGAGGTGAGAACCTCTTTGGCAAGCCCATGGCTGAAAAGGCTGCGCAAATCGAGACGGAGACTCTCACCAGGACCAGGCTTTTTAGGAAGACCTCCGCCCCTTCCCAGAAAAAGAAGGGCTCGGGGAAAAAAGTCCTTTTACCCGAGAAAGGCGGCTGCCTATAAACACTACCCCCAATATCAGGCCCCTCCAGCTCCCCAACAGGGTCAGCAGGACAAGGGACGGGGTAACGGGTCCCTTAGGCAGCAAGCCCCCAAGCCTGCACCACCAGCCCCTGCTCAGCAGGGTGGGGGTTTTTGACTTCATCAGCATAGCCTCTCCCCCTCAGCTGGCTCCTCCCAGCACCGGAGGCCGGCTGGTTCACTTCGCCCACAGGTGGTCCCACATCACTTCAGATGCCTGGGTGCTTCAAGTCGTGCGAGAAGGATATCTTCTCCACTTCCATCAGGTCCCTCCCTCTTATTTTCCGGGAGAACCTCCTCGACTCCCTCTGCACAGGGACTTACTCCTTCAGGAGTTAGCAAGTCTTCTTCAGGACCAGGCTGTGGAACCGGTGCCCCACCACCTGAGAGGTCAAGGCTTTTATTCCAGGTATTTCCTAATACCAAAAAGGACAGGAGGCCTCAGACCCATCCTGGACTTGCGCAACCTCAACAAGTTCCTTGTGCGGGAAAAGTTCAAGATGCTTACCCTTGGAATCCTTCTGCCCTACCTCCAGCAGGGAGATTGGCTATGCTCCTTGGATCTAAAGGATGCCTACACGCACATCCTCATCCACCCAAGCCACCGCCAATACCTAAGGTTTGTGGTGGCCGGAAATCACTACCAGTACAGAGTACTGCCCTTTGGCCTGTCCTCCGCACCGCGAGTCTTCACAAAATGTCTCGCGGTGGTGGCGGCCTATCTCAGGCTTCACGGCCTCTATGTCTTTCCGTACCTCGACGACTGGCTCATCAGAGCGTCGTCCCCTCCGGCAGTCACCAATGCCACACACCGCACGGTGACTCTTCTGCAGTACTTGGGCTTTGTCATAAACTTCGCAAAGTCCACTTTGCTCCCCTCACAGGATCTCGAGTTCATCGGCGCAAGACTGCACACTCCTCAGGCTCGAGCTTTCCTGCCTCTCGACAGGGCTCAACGGCTCATGGACCTAGCCGACCGTTTTCGCAGCCAGTCCCTGGTCTCCGCCAGGCGCTTCCTGAGACTACTTGGCCATATGGCTTCCACCGTCCACGTGACCCCCAATGCTCGCCTGAATATGCGGCTGGCTCAATGGTGCCTTCGCAAGCAGTGGCAACAAGCCACCGGCGGGCTAGCCGACTTAGTGCGCCTCTCCAGACCGCTGGCCTCTTCCCTACAGTGGTGGCTTCATCGGCCGAACCTGGTGCTCGGAATGCCGTTTCAGTCGCCTCAGCCGGCTCAAGTGCTGACGACCGATGCTTCCCTCCTGGGTTGGGGAGCTCATTGCCAGGGGGCATGTACTCAAGGCCTCTGGACCGCATGGGAATCTGCTCAACAGATCAACTTCCTGGAGCTCAGAGCTATTCGTCTGGCGCTCAAGGCGTTCTCCCACCTGATTTCTCACCAGCCCGTCCTTGTCCAGACGGACAATCAAGTTGCCATGTTCTACGTGAACAAACAGGGGGGCACGGGCTCCTTTCTTCTCTGCCGAGAAGCTCAGAAGCTCTGCTCTTGGGCCGTCAGTCACGGCATTCTTCTCAAAGCAGTTTATCTCCCAGGCCAGGAGAATTGCCTGGCGGAGAAACTCAGCAGGATACTCCAGCCGCACGAGTGGCGTCTGGATCCCTTGGTAGTCCAGAAACTCTTTCTGAAGTGGGGCCTCCCCACGATGGATCTCTTTGCCAGTCCTCTCAACCGGCAACTTCCTCGCTTCTGCTCGCGTCAGCCACATCCCCTTCGGGTAGCGGCAGATGCATTTCTGCTCTCATGGTCGGAAAACCTTCTCTATGCTTTTCCTCCCATCCCGCTGGTCTCCCGAACTCTGTTCAAGGTTCTCCGGGACAAAGCGTCCATGATCCTGGTGGCTCCTCGCTGGCCCAGACAGCCGTGGTTTCCACTCCTGTTGCAATTAGCGGTAGAGGATCCGTTCCCTCTGGGGTTTCAACCGGATCTCCTAACACAGGATCAGGGGTCTCTGCTACACCCCAACCTCAGATCTCTCAATCTAATGGCCTGGCGGCTGAAAGGGTAGTCCTTGCTCCCCTTCTCCTGCCGGCAGAGGTGGAAGAGGTCGTCCTAGCTTCTCGGCGACCTTCTACCCGCAAATGCTACGCCCTTAAATGGCGTCGCTTTTCCGTTTGGTGTGTACAGCAGTCTCAGGATCCCTTCTCCTGCTCGGTGTCGGTGATCTTGCAGTACCTGCTCTACCTCTCTAATCTGGGACTTAAGTCCAACTCCGTCAAAGTCCTCCTCAGTGCTCTTTCAGCGCACCATGTGCCGGTGGACGGCAGACCTCTTTCTAGCGACCCTCTTGTAGCACGGTTTCTCCGAGGTCTCCTTCTACTAAAACCACCTCTGCGCCCGCCAGCACCTGACTGGGATCTGAATGTGGTTTTACAGCGGATCACCTGTCCGCCTTTTGAACCGATGGCTACCTGTTCTCTGCGTTTTCTTTCGTGGAAAACCTTATTCCTGATAGCCCTCACTTCCGCAAGACGCGTAAGTGAATTGCAGGCCCTCGTGTCTGATCCTCCCTTCACTCGGTTCTACAAAAATAGGGTAGTCCTACGGACTCACCCAAAATTTCTTCCAAAAGTTGTCTCCCCTTTTCACATCAATCAGGAGGTGGTACTTCCAACCTTCTTTCCCAGGCCTCACTCCAGCCGAGCTGAACGAGTCCTGCATACCCTGGACTGTAGAAGGGCATTGAACTTCTACCTTGACCGTATGCGGGAGCACCGTAAAGCTGCTCAGCTTTTTGTGTCTTTTGACCCCAATAAATTGGGGCTCCCGGTCTCCAAGCGTACCCTGTCCATCTGGGTTGCTGACTGTATCGCTTGGGCTTATGGGGCAGCCGGACTCTCCTTAGAAAGTCGAGTCACGGCTCATTGTGTTCGGGCGAAGGCTACGTCAGTGGCTTACCTCCGCTCTGTTCCGCTGGCAGACATCTGCCGGGCCGCTACTTGGTCTTCGAGCCAAACTTTTGCGGTCCATTACTGTCTCGAGAGGGAGTCCCGCAGGGACAGTGCTTTCGGACAGGCAGTCCTCCGAAATCTCTTCGAGGTTTGAGCAACTCCTACCCTCCATCCCGGATGGGGGCTACCGGTGGGTAATAATTCAGCGAAGATTCCATCCTTCTGTACTGCCGAGCTAGAGGGAGCTCATTTTTGTGCTTAGGGTCTCCGGTAGCCTTAAGCTTGGGAGTCCCATATGTGAGGACTGACTTCCTGCTTGGTCCTGGAGAAAGCGTAGTTACTCACCTGTAACAGGTGTTCTCCAGGAGCAGCAGGAATCAGTCCTCACAACCCTCCCTCCTCCCCGTGGAGTTGCAATCATCTGCTTAAGTTTTTTTGCAAATTTTTATGCTGTCTTTTAGCTATGTCATCAGACTGGCTAAGATAGCACCCTTGGGCGGGAAGGCGACCGCGCATGCGCGCTGCAATTCCCAAAGGCTTTCTGTGAAAGCTGGGGAAAATTGCTCCGCGAGGGCTCCGTCGGCGCCGACGTCACCCATATGTGAGGACTGATTCCTGCTGCTCCTGGAGAACACCTGTTACAGGTGAGTAACTACGCTATATGTAGCAGAGTTCCCTTACTGCATCCCAAGAGCCCTATCTAGATAGTTAACTCTTATTTAGTCCACAGTGCTTTCTGCCTCATCCTCCCATTCCTCCTCCCTTAAAAAGAAAAAAAAACCCCAAAAGGTGTTTATGTGAAATGGGCACATTAGGATCATTTTTGGATTTCTAGCCAGGGGGGAGTTCTTGGCTCCTTGAGTAAAGCTTATCTACCCCAAGGAGATCAGCAGCCCACAGGGGGACTTCTGGCCCATTATATCCAGAGGTAGTTGACCATCACCACCGACTCCTGGGCACTTCTGTTGATCAGGGAGGGTTATCTCCTCCACCCAACTCAGACACCTCCTCCTTATTTTCTGGGAGAGCCCCTCAGGTCTCCCCTCCACCGGGACCTTCTACTGAAGGAGTTGGCAGGTCTTCTCTAGGACAAAGCAGTGGAACCGGTGCCCCACCATCTCAAGGGCAAGGGGTTCTACTCCACGTACTTCCTAATGCAAAAAAAGAACAAGGGGCCTAAGGTCCATCCCCGACCTGCGCAACCTCAACAAATTCCTGGTGAAGGAGAAGTTCAAGATGCTCTCCCTTGGGACATTGCTGCCCTACCTCCAGCAGGAAGATTGGCCATGCTCCTTAGACCTCAAGGATGCCTATACCCACATCCTCATTCACCCCAACCACAGGCAGTACCTGCGGTTCATAGTAGGGAGCAATCACTATCAGCACAGGATGCTCCCTTTGGCTTTGCTTTTGCCCGAAGGGTCTTCACAAAATGCCTGGCAGTCATGGCCGCCTTCCTCCAGAGGGCCTTTGTCTTCCCCCTTCTTGGACAACTGGTTCATAAAGGGAGGCACGACCTTAGAAGTGCAGCAGGCCACCGCACACACACCATCCAGGTTCAGCAGCACTTGGGGTTTTGTCATAAACTACCCCAAGTCTCACCTCCTCCCGACACAATGTCTGAAGTTCATCGGGGCAAAGCTGAACACACCAGTCAAAGGCCGCCTTGCCCAGGGACAGAGCTTGACCGTCTCAGGACTCTGGCACAGGACATACAGTACCGTCCCTCTGTGCCCGCTCAGCAGCTTCTGCGCTTTCTCAGGCACATGGCCTTCACGGTCCATGTCACCAAAGATGCACGCCTCTACATGAGGGAGGTGCAGTGGTGTCTCCGGGACCAGTGGACTCAAGCCATGGGGGGCCTCCGAGACAGAGTGTCTGTAACCTGCCAACTGGCGAACTCTCTGGTCTGGTGGCAGTCTCTCCAGTATCTCGAGGTGAGCATGCCTTTTCAAGCCCCGAGCCCCTTAAGGGTCCTCACCATGGACGTCTCCCTGCTCAGCTAGGGAGCCCACTGCAGGGAGCTCCGCACCCAGGGCAGCTGGTCACCAGGCGAGAGCATCCAGCAGATCAACCTCCTGGAGCTGCGGGCGATATACTTATCCCTGCGAGTGTTTCACCACCACCTGCGTCACCAGCCGGTGCTGGTCCAGACAGACAACCAGGTGGTGATGTTCTATGTGAACAAACACGGGGGCACAGGGTCTCGTGCCCTCTGTCGGGAGGCAGTGGTCCTCTGCTCGTCTGCAATCCAAAAGGGTATTCTCCTACGGGCAATATACCTACCAGGTCAGAACAACCTGCTGGCCGACAGGCTGAGCAGAGTCCTCCAGCCACACGAGTGGCAGCTGGACCCCAGGGTGGCCAACTGGCTCTTCCAGATCTGGGGGAAACCTGTGATGGATCTGTTCACCAGCCCGCACAGCTTCCTGTTTCCCTGCTTCTGTTCCCGGCAGGCCCACCCCTCCAGGGTGGCAGTGGACCCGTTCCTCGTCTCATGGTTGGAATGCCTCATGTACGCCTTCTCTCGCACGTCGCTGATTGCCAAACCTTGTACAGATCCTCTGCTCATCCTGATTGCCCCTCAGTGACCCAGGCAACCGTGATTCCAGCTACTCCTCTGATTAACGATGGAGACCCCCATCCTATTGGGGAACTCTCCGAGACTCCTATCTCAGGAAAGGGGCTCTCTTCTGCACCCCATCCTGGGGTCACTGTCGCTGACAGCATGGCTGCTGAAAGGGTGACCCTAGCCCCTTTCTCAACTTCTTGGGTGAGGTAGAGGAGATCCTGTTGGCCTCTCACAAGGCCTCTACTAGAAAAGCTTATGCCCTCAAATGGTGCAGGTTTTCGACCTGGTGTGCTGAGCACGGGACTGACCCATTCTGCCTGGTGGGTCTGGCGTTAGAGTACCTTTTCCACCTCTTGCAATCCGGGCTTAAGTCTAACTCCATCCGGATGCACCTCAGTGCCCTGGCGGCGCACCACCACCCAGTGGATGGCAAGCTCCTCTCGGTCCAGCTGCTGGTGACCCACTTTCTTAGTGGTCTACTCTTATCGAAGCCCTCAGTTCTCCCTCCGGCAACCGAATGGGACCTTAACATGGTATTGGGGCAGCTCACTCACCCACCCTTTGAGCCTGTGGCTACTTGCCACCTACGATACCTCTCATGGAAGGTGGCATTTCTGATTGCACTCATCTCCGCTCGCAGAGTTAGTGAGCTTCAGGCCTTAGTGGCAGAGGTGCCCAATACCAGGTTCTACAGGTACAGAGTGGTGCTCTGCATGCATCCTAAATTTCTTCCGAAGGTGGTAGCGTCCTTCCAACTCAACCAGGAAGTGATTATTCCTACCTTCTTTCCGAGACCTCACACCAGTAGGGCAGAAACAGTCCTTCACACCTTGGACTGTAAGAGGGCTTTGTCCTTCTATATCCAACGCACTCAGGGCCACCACAAAGCCACTCTGCTTTTCATCTCCTTTGACCCCAGTAGGCTGGGGGAGGCAGTGACCAAGCGAGCGCTGTCCATCTGGGTGGTGGACTGTATCACCCTTGCCTGTGAGCAGGCGGGGATCCTGCTTGGAAGGCCGTGTCATGGCACACTGTGTCAGGCCCCTGGCGGCCTTGGTGACAAACTTGCACTCTGTCCCGATGATGGACATCTGCCGGGCTGCCACCTGGTCTTCAGTCCATACCTTCGCAGATCATTACTGCCTGGAAAGGGTGTTCCAACGGGACAGTGCCTTCGGCCAGGCTGTGCTCCGTAATCTGTTTGGGGTTTAGGCAATTCCTACCTTCTGACCCTTCTGTGTTCAGGCTACCAAAGTGCTGGTTTCCATCAGACACAGGGGTCCTACTGTAGTCTGTAGCTACGAACTCAGTTGCTGCTGCTCACGGCTCCCCTTGAGGGCGACTGTTTTTCGCTATAGGTTTTCGGTAGCCTGTAGCTGGGGAGTCCCATATATAAGGACTGACTTCCTGCTTGTTCCCAGAGAAAGCGTAGTTACTCACTTGTAACAGGTGTTCTCCGGGGACAGCAGGAATCAGTCCTCACAACCCTCCCTCGTCCCCTTGGAGTTGCTCCTTTACCATTTTTTATTTGCTATCTTTTAGCTATATCATCTGACTGAGCAAGATGGCACCCTTGGGCGGGAAGGGGACAACGCATGCATGGTAGCATCTCCCAGAGACTTTCTTTGAAAGCTGGGGAGATGCTTCTGTGAGGGCTCCGTTAGTGCCGACGTCACCCATATGTGAGGACTGATTCTTGCTGTCCCCGGAGAACACCTGTTATAGGTGAGTAACTACGCTATCTCTCCCACTGCACTTTTTGTGTATGTTCTGGTGTATCCTTTTCTACTGCTAACCGATTTCCAGTTGGGGTGCCCCAGGGCTCTTTCTTGGGACCTCTTCTTTTCTCTCTCTACACCTAGTCCCTTGGTACATTCATCTCCTCCCATGGTTTTAAGTACCATCTCTATGCTGATGACTTTCAGATTTACCTCTCTACACCTGAAATCTCTCTGGGAATCAAGCCCTGAATCTGTTCATCAGGCTTCATCCCTGGCCCTTTTCAAATCCATGCTAAAAGTTCACCTCTTTGAGGCTGCTTTTGGATCCTGATACGCTTAATCTCCTGTTTCTCCTTATCTTTCCCTAATTGTATCCTTGTCCTCAGCTGTTGTTTCCAATTCATCCTGCTAGACCAGTCTAGACAAATGGTTTATGTCACCCTGCCAGCATATGTTGGAGACACAGAAAGTACCAGAAGCTTGCTATCGGTGCCAGTTTTTCTTTAAATTATGTTTGTTTGTTTATTGGATTTGATATACCGCTGAGGAAAAACATCACAGCGGTTTACATAATACAAATTAAGAGAGGAGGAAAAACAAAACCCCATGTAGGTTTTGAAAGGAAAGGAAGTTACAATATGGGATAGGAAAGCAAAATAACAGAGTCATACAACAGGACAGAGATGGGGAAAGAGAGGGAGGACAGAGTAGAATAAGGTCACACAAAAGGATCTGGTAGGTCAAAGGCACGGGCAAAGAGGTGAGTCTTGAGGTTTATCTCCAGGAACAAGCAGGAATGAGTCCTCATGGGTACGTCGGAACCGACGGAGTCTGCGCGGGAAAGCTCCCCAGCTTCCCAGAAAGGAAAGCTTTTGGGGCCTCCCACAGCGCATGCGCGCTGCCTTCCCGCCTTCCTGACCAACTCTCCTCAGTTCTTCTTTTTCCGCGGAGCCAGCAGGTCGTGTTCCTGTCACCGCTGAAGAAGTTGTTATTTTAATTTGTTTCTTTGGCTGCGTGTCTGCCTTCCCCGATTCCGGACCGGTACCGCCGGTCTTTTTTCCTTTATTTAAAAAAAAAAAAAAAAAATCTTATTTTTCCCCACTTGGTGTGTTTGTTCTGTGAGGCCTCTAGGCCTTCACAAATTCTCCCTCATGGAGAAACCAGCCTCTGGTTTTAAAAAATGCACCAAGTGTAGCGGTACCATTTCAATCACAGATACCCATGAATGGTGTCTTAAATGTTTGGGGCCTGACCATTCCATTCCGGATTGTCCATCCTGCTCTCTGATGTCCAAACGTGGCTTACAGAACCGAGCAGCCAAGTTTCATATGCTGTTTTCTACAGATACTCCAGCATCAACATCTTCCAGGTCTTCCTCTCCTGATGGATCTCAGGTAACCAAACATTCTTCAGGCAGGTCCTGAAAGGGCAAATCTCCCTCTAAGCAGCGAGAGGCCCTTGGGTTTGACCCTGAGGACCCTGTCCCAGCCAAACAACCCCGGCGGGAAGCTCCGGCTTCCAAAGCTCCTCCTATGGGGTTACAGGTTGACATCGATGGCACGGCCTCGACCGATCACCTGTTAGACTGCTCTGGGGTACCGGCCCATACCGGTACCGACATCCAGGCAGTCGTGGCGTCTATGGGTACTACTGTACAATCCATGCAGCAGGCCATATTGGCTTTCATTAACGCTGCAACGCCCTGGGTACCGCAACAATCGGTTCCGACTCCGGTTCCGGTACCACAACCGATACCGGTACCCAGAGCATCTACTTCCAGTAGAATGCCGGTTCCGGTCCCCGGTTCTGGGGGTTTTCTCGATACCGATCCGGTTCCCGGTACGCCCGATGTCGATACCGGTCGGTACGCGTATCGATCTCTGGAAGCTAACAGGCGGTACTTCGAGTCTTCTGAGGATTCTGATACCTCAGAGGATTCTGCTGAAGTATCTCTTACTCTTCCTGAGGAGCCCTCCTCTCCAAAGAGGAGAATGTCTCCTCCAGAGGATCTGTCCTTTCAAGACTTCATTATTGAAGTAGCTAAAGGACTCTCCATTTCAGTAACCTCTGAAAAGGAACCTAGAGCAAAAAAATTAGATATTTTAGGATACTCTAAGGTTCCCAAAGAGGCAGTCACCTTACCCATTCATGAAATTCTTCAAGAACACATGATGGACTTGTGGGAGGCTCCTCTTACCCTATCTCCACATTCTCGTCGTTTGGACACCATGTATCGGGTCCCTCCTTCTCCTGGTTTTCAAAAACCTCAGCTCCCTCACCACTCTATTGTGGTGAAGTCTGCTATGAAAAAGATAAAGAGTACCAAAAGACACTCTTCTACCCCTCCAGGAAGAGAATGTAGGACTTTGGATGCTTTTGGTAGGAAAATCTTCCAAGCTAGTATGCTTATTGCCAGAATTAATTCATACAGCCTCTATATGGGCATGTTTCTGAAAGAGATTGCACTGAAGATACGTCATTTTCTCCCCTTTATCCCAGAGGATAGAAAGGAGGAGTTCCTTCTTTTGCTAAAACATACTCAAGATGTTTCAAAGTTCTCCAACAGAGCAGCCTTTGACTCCTTTGAGGGAGCTAGCAGAGCCTCGGGCATTGCCATAGCTGCTCGCAGAATTGCTTGGCTCCAGGCCTCTGATTTGGAACCCTGGGTACAAGATGGCTTGGGCAATCTGCCCTGTACAGGTGAAAATCTGTTTGGCAAGGAGTGGCAAGTCAAAGCCACTCAAATGGATGCAGAGAATGCTGCTCTAGATAGACTTTCTAAGTCTACCTCTACCCCTGCCAAGAAAAAATCTTTTAAGAAGCCTTTCTATAAAAAGACGAGATTTTCCACAAATACTGGCCAGCAATCTTCCCAAGTTCGCTTTGCTCCTAAGCGTCAGCAATCTAAACAGGCCAGAGTAAAATCTGCAGGAGCTGCTACAGTCCAGCAGTCCCAACCCCCTCAGGGTTTTTGACTTGATTCTAGAGAACTTAACCTTCCTGGAATGGTGAGAGGCTCTGGTTGTTGCAGAGCCAGAAAGGTTAACTCATTTTGCTCCCAGATGGGAGCAAATCACATCAGAACAGTGGACCCTCTCTATCATCAGAGAGGGCTACAAACTACATTTCTCCAGCCTTCCTCCCCATACCATGGTGAGACAGTTCAATTCTCCCCCATCTCTCCTGCACCTGTTGGGTCAGGAGGTGACCACCCTTCTTGCCCAAAGGGCAATAGAAGAGGTTCCTCTTCTTCAACAGGGGTCAGGGTTTTACTCCCCTTACTAGATCTGAGAGAATTGAACAAATTTCTGTGCAAGGAGAAATTCAAGATGCTCTCTCTAGGTACTCTCTTTCCATACCTACAGAGTCAGGATTGGCTTTGTTCTCTAGATCTAAAGGATGCGTACACACAT
The DNA here is from genome assembly GCA_033557465.1 of Ichthyophis bannanicus. Taxonomy (NCBI): domain Eukaryota; kingdom Metazoa; phylum Chordata; class Amphibia; order Gymnophiona; family Ichthyophiidae; genus Ichthyophis; species Ichthyophis bannanicus. The sequence continues at coordinate 1,001,652,391 of CM066031.1, read as the reverse complement.
ATACTCATCCATCCATCCCACAGAAAATTCCTACGCTTTCTGTTTCAGGGAAAGCATTTCCAATACAGAGAAATGCTTCAACTGCTAGGCCACATGGCATCCACAGTTCATGTGGTGCCTTATGCTCGCCTACATATGAGAGCAGCTCAATGGACTTTGTCCACTCAGTGGACTCAAGCATCAGGAGCTCTCTCAGACCAAATAGCAACCTCAAAACGTCTCTTTTGGTCTCTCCAATGGTGGATGTCCACTCAAAATCTGTTGTTGGGGGCCCCCTTCCAACCTTTGTTACCCCAAGCATAGATTATGCATAAGGGAAAATGACTAATAATAAGTATGAATAATAATAAAGACTGGATTCATGAGCAAATCTTATGCCTTATTATATTATGGATATCTGCTGAACAGCAAACCAAATATAGAAATCTATTCCATATGATTGACCTTAATTCAATTCTACGCTCTATGCTCAATTCTGTGTGATTATCTTTAGTTGTTTTATGTTTACAGTCTAAGACAGGCGATACTGAGTCTCTTTAATATTGTGAGACAGAATATGCCCAACCCCGGACTTAAGATTACATTAACAGTCCATAAATAGGGTTACATGTGAGTACAATAGTTTTTGATTTGTTTTCTTTCATGTTTACATTGATACAAGAATTTTCTTTACTTTCTTGGAAAACTTTTGTTTCAAAATTATTGATTATTGATTATATAATACCTTTTCATAATCCTTTTTAGGATATTGATGCTGTTCATTTTAAATATTATCAATTATTATTTTTCATTACATGTGTGTGTCCTGCGTTTATACACATTTGTTTAACTATATTGGTAAGAATTTCGCCAGTCCTTCTTGATTACATAAGATCATATTATATATGTTTTTGTTTTTAATTTTTAATTTTGATATTTTCTTCTCTTTATGTTTTTAAGTTTATATTATATTATATTTTATTGTAGCTGCTACCCCCTGATGAAGGCATTGATTGCCGAAACGCGTTGGGGTCTGTATTAATAAAATTGATTTGAATCGTCCTGACGTCTTGGCTTCTTGCTTTTTGTGGCTCCTGGTGAACTTTTGCAAGAACAGCGCTCCTTTTTCTTTGTTTGTTTCATCTTCATTCTGTATCCATCGATCAGATCTGTCGAGCAGCCACCTGGGCCTCAGTTCATACCTTTACAGCCCATTACTGCTTGGACAAGGATTCCCGCCGGGATGCCTTGTTTGGTCAGGCTGTCCTCAGACACCTGTTCCATTCTTAAACAACTCCTGCCCACCTTCCCTCAATGGATGCCTGAGATCCATAGGAAGATGAGGAACCCTTGGAGGGGGATCTCCCCGGCATCTTAGCTAGGGAGTCCCCATATGTGAGGACTCATTCCTGCTTGTTCCTGGAGATAGCACAGTTACTTACCTGTAACAGGTGATCTCTGGGAACAGCAGGAATTAGTCCTCACAACCCACCCACCTCCCCTAGGAGTTGTATCTCTCTCTCTCTTTCCTTTCCTCTCTCTATTGTCTCAGCTTTAAACTCGAACTGAGGAGAGTTGGTCAGGAAGGCGGGAAGGCAGCGCGCATGCGCTGTGGGAGGCCCCAAAAGCTTTCCTTTCTGGGAAGCTGGGGAGCTTTCCCGCGCAGGCTCTGTCGGTTCCGACGTACCCATATGTGAGGACTAATTCCTGCTGTTCCCAGAGATCACCTGTTACAGGTAAGTAACTGTGCTTTCTTGAAAATAGGGTGTTCAGACTCGAGCCGGATGGAGGAAGGTAGGGAATTCCACAGAGCGGGAGCCAGGAAAAAGAAAGCGGTTGAGCGGGTGGAATTATCCTTTTAAATGTAAAATTAAACTTCAGTCTCATGATTATGTATTTTTTGATCCTGATCAGTTGAAAGTATTTTTATTAGCTAGGATCGATGAGCATACTTTAGCTCCGGATGACTGAATCTCTCAAGTGGTGGTCTATTTAGTAGATAGCTTTGGCTCTAGCATGTCTACCTTTTCTTTTTTTTGGTCACTTTATTCATATTGGATTTTCTTCCTTTGTTCATTTGCTGTTAGCATTTTTTTGTATCTATTCTTCTTTATCGTGGATATTGCAATATCATCTGGCATTATTTATTCTCCAGGAATAAGCAGGAAGTCAGTCCTCACTTATGGGTGACATTGGCACCGACGGAGCCCGCGCGGAGAAATTCCCCAGCTTTCAAAGAAAGCCTTTGGGATTGCTGCTAAGCATGCATGGTCCTCTTCTCACCCAAGGGTGCCATCTTGCTCAGTCTCCCTTTTTCCGCAGAGCCCTTCGAACACACGTCCTCATCCCTCGGAAAAAGTCTTTCGTTTTTGGCCTACTGGCCTTCTATTTTCCGGTTGCACCAGTCTTCTACCCGTCCTTCCCCTGCTCTACCTTTTTAGAGCTGTTAGGGGACAGCTTTTCTTCACCTTTTTTGCACCGGGCTTCGCACCCTTTTTCTTTCCTAACTGCTGGCCGCGTGGGTCTTCGACCTCACGGGGGCCATTTTTGCCCCAATGGCCACCGGATTAAAAAAATGCGATAGATGCTTTAGGAACATGTCGCTTACGGACACTCATGACTGTTGTCTGCGGTGTCTCGGGGCTGACCATGACTCAGAGCTCTGTTCGCTCTGTAAGAAAATGTCCTCTAAGGCCTCCCTTAGTTGCAAGCAGAAGTCCAAAGACATTTTCAGAAAGGCCGCCTCAGAATCCCTGTGGCGCCCTCGGTCGTTTCTCCCCCAGTGGGGTTCCCCGCTTTGGCCCTACGCTCTTGGTGGCACTCCGACCAGGGTTCCCCTGAGGTTGAGCGACGAAAGAAGAAGAAGGCCTCGAAGTCGCTGTCGGGGGCTCCCAACAAGCGCTCCTGCTTAGCCCCTTTTGGCGTTCCAGAGAGTCGGACAAGGAGCAGCCCTGCAAGGTACCCCGCACCAATATTGGAGGCTTCCGGCAAAAGCGCCTGGTCTCCTGAGAGTCGTCCCGGGGAGGACCCCCTCTCCTCCTCACCACCTGACCCGGTGACACCTGGGCTGGCATCACAGGGCCCCACGCCGAAATCCGTCCAGGAAATCCCGAGAGCCCACGGGCCTTGTGAGGGTCCTCGACGTCGGTCTCGTTCGCCCTCCTGTTCCTCAGAGGCGAGATCTTCCAGGCTCTAAATGGGCCCTGGCCACTGGACAGGGCGACCTGCCCATCTTGGACTCCACCGAGTTCTCGGATTGGGAGTCTGATGGAGACACCTCTCCGGAAACCCGTGCTCACCGGGACCTTCTGTTGGACCCCTCCCCGCCAGCGTTCCAGCGGCGCTCGCCACCCGAGGATGCCTCTTTCCTGGTGTTCGTCCGGGATATGGCATGGGCTCTTAACCTGGTCACCCAGGCCAAGGAGGACCCTAAAGCTGAAGAACTTGACATTCTTCAGTACGAGTCCCCGCCTAGGTAGTCTCTCACTGTTCCGGTCCCTCCCATTCTGTCTTGGCTGCTGCTCCACATATGGGAGGCACCCGCCTCAGGTCCCCATCAGTAAGCATCTTGATACTATGTACAAGGTACAATGTGGCTCTGGGTTCAGAAAGACCCATCTTCCTCACACCTCTATGGTGGTGGAGTCGGCCATGAGGAAACAGAAGAGCCCGAAATCACACTCGTCCGGTCCCCCCGGGCCGAGAGGCAAGAGCCCTTGATGCCCTGGGCCGCAAGGCCTATCAGGGCTCCATGCTATCTTGTTGCATTCATACGTGGGCATGTTCTTGTGTGACTTAGCCAAGGAGCTCGGAGGTTTCTCCGTGGGCTCGAGGGCGAGCCCCTCAATAGGTTCAGTGCTCTCTTGAAGTCCGTCGCAGACTGCTCAAAATACCTCTCCTGAGCCGCCTACGATGGATTTGAGTCATTGGCTCGGGTGGCGGCCGCGGGCATCGGGGCCCGTCGCCGGGCATGGCTCCAATTGTCAGATTTGGAGCAATGGGTACAGGAAAAGCTCCTGGACGTCCCTTGCCTCTGCGAGCAGCTCTTTGGCAAGCCGATGGAGGATAAGGCCGCGGAGATATTGAGTTCGTCACCAGAACCCGTCTCTCGTGCAAGACCTCCACTCTACCCCGGAAAAAGCAACAGGCCAAAAAGCCTTTCTTTCCGAGGAAGGGACTTCAGTACCTTGGCTGCCCACCATGCCCAACCACCCCCAGGCCGACCACTCCGGCACAGGGTAAGTCCAGCCAGGGGCATTGCAAGCCAAAAGGGCCAAAAGCCCAAACCCCCGGCTCTAGCACAACCCATACAGGGGGTTTGATGCCATTGGCATAGCCCCTCGCCCTCTGGTGACGCAACAGCCAGTGGGGGGACGCCTGTCTTCATTTGCCCCTCTGTGGGCTTCCATCACCTCGGACACCTGGGTTTTCCAGGTCGTCTGAGACGGCTATCGTCTTCGCTTCGACAGGCTTCCACCTCACTTCTCCCCTGCGAAGCCTCGACTCCCAGCGCACCAAGTTTTACTGCAGCGGGAACTATACTTTCTCCTCGCCCAACGGGCAGTCGAGAAGGTCCCTCCGCCCGCACCTCCAATGTCGAGGCTTCTATTCCCGGTACTTCCCGAAGAAGACGGGGGGTCTGCAGCCCATCCTTGACCTCCACAAGTTAAACAAGTTCTTGGTGCGGGAGAAGTTCAAGATGTTATCCCTTGGCGTTCTGCTGCCCCTCCTCTGGCAGGGTTACTGCCTATGCTCCTTGGATCTAAAGGATGCTTATGCCCACATCTTAATCCACCCGCAACACAGGCAGTACCTGTGCTTCAGGGTGTGGAGAGAGCACTTTCAGTACAGGGTGCTCCCCTTCGGCCTCGCGTCCACCCCACGGGTCTTCACGAAATGCCTCTCCACGGTCGCCGCCTGTCTCAGGTGTCAGGGCAGGCCGGTCTTTCCCTACCTCAATGACTGGCTCATTATGGGATCCTTTGTCGAGGAAACCCAGTGAGCAACGTCGCTCACAATCCTTCTGTTGGAAAGCTTGGGGTTCTTGATCAACTACCCAAAATCTCATAAGAACATAAGATATGCCATACTGGGTCAGACCAAGGTCCATCAAGCCCAGTATCCTGTTTCCAGCAGTGATCAATCTAGGTCATACGTACTTAGCAGTTTCCCCAAAAGACACAGGATCCACAATGCTTGTATTGGGTCAAGCATTGATATCCTGGGTCCCTTTTTAATAATGGTTTATGGACCTTTCCTCCAGGAACTTGTCCAAACCTTTCTTAAACCCAGCTACACTAACAGCCTTTACTAGATTCCCCGGTAACAAATTCCAGAGTCTGATTACACGTTGAGTGAAAAAATATTTTCTCTTATTAGCCTTAAATAGGTTACCCTGTAGCTTCATTGCATGTCCTCTAGTCTTTTTATATTCTGATGACGTAAACAATTGATCTACGTTTACCCGTTCCACTCCATTCATTAATTTATAGACCTCTATCATATCTCCCCTCAGCCATCTCTTTTCCAGGTTGAAGAGCCCTAACCTTTTTAGCCTCTCTTCATAGGAGTAGCCTTCCATCCCCTTTACCATTTTTGTGGCTCTTCACTGTACCTTTTCTAATAATGCTATATCCTTTTTAAGATACGGCGACCAGAATAGCACACAATATTCAAGGTGCGGTCGCACCATGGAACGATACAGAGGCATTATAATATCTTTTGTTGTATTTTCCATTCCTTTCCTTATGATAATTAGCATTCTATTTGCTCTCTTGGCCGCTGCTGCACACTGGGCGGAGGGTTTTAACATGTTATCCACGATGATGCCTAAATCTTTTTCCTGGGTAGTGGTTCCCAATGTGGAACCTTGCATTGTGTAACCATAGTTGGGGTTGTTCTTTCCTAGGTGCATAACGTTGCACTTGTCCACATTAAATTTCATCTACCATTTGGATGCCCAGTCTTCCAATTTATCAAGATCCTCTTGTAATTTTCCACTATCCTCTTGGGTTTTAACAACTTTAAATAGTTTTGTGTCATCTGCAAATTTGATAACCTTACTCGTTATTTCCTTTTCCAGGTCATTTATGAATATGTCAAAAAGCAGCGGACCCAGCACAGATCCCTGGGGTACTCCACTATTCACCTTTTTCCATTGGGAAAATTGGCCATTTAGCCCTATCCTCTGCTTTCTATCTTTTAACCAGTTCCTGATCCACAATAGTACACTGCCTCCTATCCCATGACTTTTAGTTTTGCCAAAAGTCTCTGATGAGGGACCTTGTCAAAGGCTTTCTGAAAGTCCAGATACACTATATCAACCGACTCACCTTTGTCTACCTGTTTATTCACACCTTCAAAAAACATAAGATTAGTAAGACAAGATCTTCCTTGTCTAAAGCCATGTTGGCTGTGTCCCATTAGGCCATGACTATCTACATGCTGAGTAATTTTATTCTTTATGATGGTTTCTTCCATTTTTCCTGGTACTGACGTCGGGCTCACCGGTCTGTAGTTTCCCAGATCACCCCTTGAACCCTTTTTAAAAATTGGCATTACATTGACAATCCTCCAATCTTCGGTTATTACAGATGATTTTAATGATGGTTCACAAATTACTAATAGCAGGTCTGCAATCTCATATTTCAGTTCTTTCAACACTCTTGGATGTATACCATCCGGTCCAGCTGATTTGCTATTCTTCAGTTTATCAAATAGTTGTAATACATCTTCCCGGTGTAGTGATATTTCTTTCAATTCTTCTGCCGTATCACCTTTAAATACCACTTCAGTCATGGGTAACATCCTACATCTTCCTCAGTAAAGACTCACCTCCAGCCGGTGCAGGCACTAGAGTTCATCGGTGTATGCCTTGATACTCAGCAGGCGACCGCCTCCCTGCCAGCTGATCACGCCTGGCGGCTTGGTTCCAAAGCACCCCCCAAGTCACAGCTCAGACTGTACTACGGCTCCTGGGCCACATGGCCTCTACCGTTCATGTGGTCCTTCATGCCCGCCTGCACATGCGGGCGACTCAGTGGTACCTCAGCGGCCAGTGGAGCCCAGAACCCCATCCGGGTCCTCCTCGGCTTTCGAGTGTTCCTGAGTTGGTGGCAAAACCCCTGCGATCTCCTCCGGGGGAATCGCCCTTCCAGACCCCACAACACAGTGTGGTGCTAACAATGGATGCCTCCCTGTTCAGGTGAGGAGCCCACTGCGAGCCATTGTACACGCAGGGACAGTGATCGTCCGAGGAGTCTGCGCAGCAGATAAACTTGCCCGAGTTCCTGGCGATTTGGTGGGCCCTAAGGGCCTTTGAGAACCACCTCAAGGGGAGGTCTGTACTCGTGCAGACCTACAACCGCGTGGCGATGTTCTACGTCAGTAAGGAAGGAGGTACTGGGTTGCGCTCCCTCTGCAGGGAAGCGGTCCTCCTCTGCTCCTTTGCGGTCTGATGGAAGATGTCCCTCAAGGCGATCTACCTTCCGGGCCAGGAGAATGTCCTGGCGGACAGGCTCAACAGGATCCTTCGCCCTCATGAGTGGCGGCTGGATTCAGGGGTGGCGGGATGCCGGCGATAGACCTGTTCGCCAGTCCCCAGAACACATGGCTCCTCTGCTTTTGCAAGCCGGTACCATACCCGAGCAGGGAGAGTCTGGATACTTTCCTTCTGAGCTGGTCATCCAGCCTACTCTGTGCATTCCCTCCCATCCCTCTCATTGCGAGAACCCTCTTCAAGGCCCAGCGGGATCGGGCATCATTGATCCTCGTAGCCCCTTCGTGGCTTCGACAGCCCTGGTTCCCGCTTCTGCTGTGGCTGTCGATGGAGCCCCCTGTTCCCTTGGACTCTGCCCCGGGTCTGCTAATGCAAGAGGAGGGGCGGGTGCAGCACCTAAACCTAGCCTCCTTATCCCTTACGGCCTAGTGGCTGAACGGATTTCCCTAGCTTTGCTGGCTATCCCAGAGGAGGTTGAGGAGGTCCTCCTTGCGTCAAGGGAGGACTCCACTAGACGAGCCTTCGCCTTCAAGTGGTGGCGCTTCTCAGTCTGGTGCTCAGGGCTCCAGATCGACCCATTTTTGTGTCCCACTCGATGGGTCCTTCAGTACCTCCTCCATCTTTCAAGGGAAGGTCTGAAGTCGAACTCCGTCAGGATGCATTTGAGCGCCATCTCGGCGAACTACCTCCCCGTCGAGAGAAAGCACCTCTCGGGGCAGCCTTTGGTCTCTTGCTTTATGCGGGGTCTTCTGCTATCCAAGCCGCCCATCTGGCCTCCCCCGGCGACATGGGACCTGAAGATGGTGCTCATGCAGCTTACACGTCCACCTTTCGAGCCGATGGCAACATGCTTGCTTCAGCATCTGTCCTGGAAGGTGGTCTTCCTGATGGCACTGACCTCGGCCCGCTGAGTTAGTGAGCTCCAGGCTCTCATGGCTGATGCTCTTTACACCAATTTCTATAGGAATAGGGTGGTCCTCCGTACCCATCCCAGTTTACTACCTAAAATGGCCTCTGATTTCTATCTCAACCAGGAGATAGTTCTACCGACTTTCTTTCCGAGACCCCATGCCGACCAGACGTTGGCGGCTCTCCACACACTCGACTACAAGAGGGCCCTTGCCTTCTATCTGCAGCGCACCCAGGTTCATCACGTCTGGCCGGCTTTTAGTGAGATACGGTCCCAATCGACTGGGGCAAGCAGTCACTAAACGCACCCTCTTCATTTGGGTGTCGGACTTCATCGCCTTTGCTCACACGAAGGCAGGTGCCCCGTTAGATGGTCAAGTCACCGCTCACGGGGTTGGGGCCAAAGCGGCCTCAGTGGCCTCGCTGTGCTCCGTGCCCCTGATGGACATTTGCCAGGCGGTGACCTGGTCGTCAGCGAACACCTTCGCTGCACACTACTGCCTGGAGAGGGAGTCCTGTCTGGACAGCGCCTTCGGCCAGACCATACTCCGTAATCTGTTTGGAGTATAAGCAACTCCTGCCCTCTGACCCTTCATGGCTACCGAGGGCGTTGACCCGAGGACTCTGGCTCCTTCGGGCATTAGCTTGTGCTCACGACCTCGCAGAGGCATTTTTTCGTTACAGGTTCAGTAGACTGTAACCGGAGGAGTCTCATAAGTGAGGGCTGACATCCTGCTTGTTCTTGGAGAAAGCAGTTACTCACCTGTAACAGGTGTTCTCCAGGGACAGCAGGAATCAGTCCTCACTACCCTCCCATCTCCCCTGATGAGTTGCTGGATTTTTATCCTTCCCTTGCCATCTGCTTGGTAGGACTCGAGCTAAGGGACCTGACTGAGCAAGATGGTACCCTTGGGTGGGAAGAGGACCATGCATGCGTTGCAGCAATCCCAAAGGCTTTCTTTGAAAGTTGGGTAATTCTCCGCACGGGCTCCGTCGGTGCCAGTGTCACCCATAAGTGAGGACTGATTCCTGCTGTCCCCGGAGGAGCACCTGTTAGAGGTGAGTAATTACGCTATTTGGTTTATTTTGCAATTGCTTTTTCCATGACGTCCCTATAGTCCAGTCCAGACCTCCTGGGTTGTGTCCCTTTCCAGCAGATGGAGACTGAGCATTCTAGCTTTTGGTGATATCACACTATGAGGACCGGTCGCGCCTCCCACCAAGCCAGTATCCTCAGTCTCCAACAGAAGGGACAGAATCCTTGGTACCCTGTGCTATACTGTGGGTTCCTTGAGCTAGAGTTAATAAATAAATAAATAATATTTATTTATTTATTAGCTTTTATATGCCACACTATTTAGTATCAGAGCGGTTTACAGGAAATATGAACAGTCAAGCAACTTTACATAGAACAGGCATAACACATCAAAACAAGCAACTTTATATAGAACAGGCATAAACAGCAAATCTAGGTAACAGAGGCAGGTAATTATTAACAAGCAGATGTGTCAACGAAAGGGATAGGGTGGTAGGGAGAAAAGGGTTAGGGTAAGGGACAGGGGGTGGGATCGAGGCAGGGGAAATAGGGAGAGGATGGAGAACTAAGTGCCTGTTGTGTAGCCAGGACTCAATGTATAGTCTGTGTAAGTCGAGAGGCCAGCATTATGAGAGTCCTTCATTATGTTATGTGGTCATAAGTCAGCTGGAAAAGGTGAGTCTTTAAAGCCTTGAATGTAGATAGGTCCATGATGACTCTGACTGAGGCAGGAAGGGCATTCCAGAGGGTTGGTGCGTATAGAGAAAAGGCGCGGTTCTTGACAGCTTTAGTGCAAGTCCTTATGATTGAAAGAGTGACCAGGGTGTTTACCATGTTAGCTCTTCGCATTCTGTTGTCTGGGGTTTATTGAACCATTGCTGACAGGGAGGATACAGATGATTTGTAAATAATCTTAAATGTGAGACGAAGAGCTGTATAGGTCAGACGGCTAGATATGGGGAGCCAGTGTAATTGCATCAGGATGAGTGAGATATGCTCGTACCTAGAGACACCTTAGAGTGATCGGGCAGCTGTGTTCATGGCCAGTTGGAGTGGTTGGAGGATGTATTTTGGGGTGTCAATGAAGAATAATATTTGCATAGTCAAAGTGCAGGAGGATGAGAGCTTGGAAGATTGATCGAAAATCTGAGGGGTCGAGGAGCAGGCGTATATGATGGAGGGTCCTTATCTTCTGGTAGACTGCCTTGATTATGTTATATATGTGTGCAGCCATGGTCAATTGTTGGTCTAGGATTACTCCCAGGTAGTGAACTTCCGGCTTAGTCATGAGTTCTACATCTCTCACCCGCAAGGAGGATGGTGGGGTAAAAGATTGATCTCTAGAAATAAATAAGACCTCAGTCTTCTTGCAGTTAACCTTCAGGTTATGTGTGGCGAGCCATTCAGAGACCGCATTGAAGCATTCTGAAATGACTGAAAAGTCAGGGCTGTCAGTGGAGAAAGGGGTATAGAATAAGACATCATCTGCATAGATGTGATATAGTATGTTGAAGGACTTGATTATTGTACAGATTGGCTGTATGTAGACGTTGAAAAGCAAGGCTGAGAGTGACAAACCTTGTGGGACTCCTTGCGTTTGCTGGAAGGTACTTGAAGACTGTGTTCCCAAACGGACCTGTTGCTGGCGATCCGTCAAGTATGATCTAAACCAGTTGAGGGCAGAGTTCTGAATACCTTTCTGTTGTAGGCGGCCAAGGGGAAGGCTGTGGCTGACGGAATCGAAGGCAGAGGCGATGTCCAAGAAGATTAGGATGAATCCCTGCCTCTTCTTATCTATGCCGGTACAGAGCCTATCTAGGAGAGTTACAAGAGATTAGCTGTTGTTCCAGTGCCAAAGAGGGTTTGTTTCAGTTTGGTAGTAGGTAGCTACTCTAGTGACAGGGTCTGCCCAAGGAGACTGATGCTGTTTGGTTGGTGGTAGAGCCCTGGGAGGAGTGAGGGTCTTGCTCCTTTTGACTCTCTGTTCCCTTCAGACTGCTTGGAGCCTCAGCGCCCTTTAGTGGGTTAGAAGTGTTTGAGCTTGCTGCCACTCAATAAAAACAGCTTTGCGGTGAGTGTTTCTCTGATTGTGTGCTTTGTTTGGAGTCGTGGGGAGGTTAACGGCACTAGTCCACGTTTGAAAGGCTTGCTTGAAACTGTTCATCATCGTGCGGTGCATTGAATCCTCCTCACCTCATGATGCTGGCTGGCAAAGTGGTGTGTGTCAGCTGCAGGAGCAGGCAAAGCCATCTTTCCGCAGTCCATCTGTGACGGGCCTGTGAGGCAGAGGACCATGAGGTGCGAACTTCCTTTAGGGAATCGCTGGCCTCAGAGGGCATGTCTCCATGGGATTCAGAGCATGCGAGAGGCTTGGTTTCAACGTCTTCAATTACTGTGGCTCCTGTCCCTTTGGCGGAAACCATGGCCATCTTGTCAGCAACTTTGGTGGAGATTTTACTGCCTTCGGGGGTATCTCAGCAGTGCAGCATCCAGCAGAACAAAGAGGCCTCCTCTGCAGTGGCAGGCAGAACAAAGACCTCTTTTGGCACAGAGCTCTACGTCCGCGATTCCATTCTCGCCGGACTTTGTCCTGTTGCTGCATCAGACTTACTGTATTAAATAGGACCTGATGAAGCTGCAGGAGACCAGTGCCACTCTGGCAGAGCAGTGCAAGGAGTAGCTGACTGATCAGGGCACACGGACCTTGTTGGTGGCCCTGGCCTAGATTGGTTTGGCAGTCACTGAGGAGTATCAGGGTTCCAAACGGTTTCTGGGGTCTGAAGATCCTGGGGAGGGTCCTTCAGGCTTGGGAAGAAAAGAAGGGCCTGGCGACCATCGGGAGGACTCCCTGCCTGTAGGGGAAGATCCTAGGATTGAAAGAATCTTCCGTAGGGAAGAACTGGGGTCACTAATTGTGGATTCGCTGGCAGCACTGAATCTCTCAGCAGAGGCACCAGCTGTCAATCCTCCTTTAGAGGACTGATTGCTTCAGGGAATTCGCATGTTGGAAACCGCCTTTCCAGTTCGTGTCCTAAAGCAGATGATTGATCTAGAGTAGGATTCCCTGGAGGCGTGTTTGTGCAGTGCTAGGGCCATGCAGCGCCTCTATCCTATTCCAACTAACGAGCAAGAGTGGTTCCAGTTTCCAAGAGTTGATTCCATAGTGTCAGCAGTAACTAAGAGAACCACCATTCCATTGAAAGGAGGTGCAGTGCTAAAGGATCCCCAGGACAAAAAATTAAAGACACTATTGAAGCAGACCTTTGAGGTCAACGCGTTAGCTTGCAAGTCTTGGTTTGCGGGGCTTATGTGAAAAGAACCTGCATGTGATGGATGTAGGTTTTGACAGCAGCCGATATGGGACTCGCAGCCCTCCCGGAATTGGCTCGGATAAACTCAGGGGTAGCTTACTTGACGGATGCCATCTATGACTTGCTTAAGGCATTAGCAAAGGGTATGGCGTCTGTCGTAGCCACCCGGCGCTTACTGTGGCTGCACAGTTGGTCGACGGATGTGTCTTCAAAGCAGCACTTCAGTAGGCTGCCCTTTCAGGGCAGGCTTCTCTTCGGGGATGCTCTAGAGAAGTTGGTTAAGGATATGGGAGCATCCAAGCCCACATGTTTGCTGGAGGACAAACCCAAACCCCAGAAATTGACGCCGACAACTGGAAGAGGGTGATCCCATGATTTCCATAGGTTTCGGGCAGCACGATTTGCGCTTTATCTGAAGCCTGCCTTCTCTGCTAGGAGACATTCCTTTCGAGGAGGAAGGTAATCTGGAAGGGGCTCCTTTGCCGATTCCGGGTCTATTAATACTATGTCAAATAACCACTCAAGGGAAACATTTATCTTATATCACCTACCACCAAATCCCTTATAATATCCCCAACTATCTCAATATGTATGTGAGTATTTTTGTCGAACCATTTGCCTTGAGAGAAAACCTCTCTTGGAGCAAATTTTCCTTTTATTCGTTTTAATGAGCTACTAAGCGCTCAGATTTCATCAATCAAGTGAAAATTTAGGAGACTCACATCCTGCTACTCTAGATCCCATCCCAATAATATTTAAAAAACGCCAACTTAACTTTCCAGGCGATCTTTAAGATAATCTTCAATACACCACAATGAGAAGTTCCAGCTTCTTAAATCTCGTGCATTCTTATCCAGCGGTATTAAATGTCATACTTTCTTATCCAACGATGTCCTTAGCTGTAGCAGATTCTTTAGCGGATTTGAGCTGTCTCTATTGTGGAAAACGACCAAGGATGTTGTGACCATGGCAGTGGTAGAAGACTTAGCTTTGGATGCTCCTGCTTCCCCGTCCATGCCTGCTATGGACTCCAGACCACCTTCCTGACCCGGGGATGCTCCTTCTCCACCTCTTTTGCTGCCCCAGCATTCGGAAGTGGCGGTCCAGCCCCAATTGGCCACAGACCAGACTCTGAACAGTTATTGGTTCTGTTCAGACAGGCCTGGGACCTCTGGCGGACCGAGCCTATCTCCTCCCGCTCAACGGCTTCAATAGCCACTAAATCCTTGGCTGTCAAGCCTGTTTCTACCCAGAAGCACCCTTGGGGTGCAATCTCTTGGGCTTCTGGGGAATGGGATTCTACACCACCCGAGGCTGAGGATCACCCTTCGACTGAAGATATCCTGGAAGATTCTGACTGTGAAGATGGGGAATGGTCTCCTTCAGAGGACCCTGGTGAGGATCAAGACATGACTCAGGATGTTTGCCTCTTTTGCAAGGAAGAGCTACCTGCGCTGATTGCACAGGTCATAGAGGCTTTGCACCTCTCAGACCCTCCTGACCAGGAATCAAGCCAAGCTAAGTCTCAAGCGGACCCTATCCTGGTGGGCATCCGAAAGCCCTCAAAGGCCTTTCCCTTTCCGCTGGAGTTTCAATAGATGGGATTTGCCAGATGCTTCCCTACGTATGGCTAGACAAATGGGGTGCCACTATTTGTGATCCCCCAGGGATCTTGATAGATTTTTTATTTATTTAACGTCTCTTCTATACCGTGCTATTTAGTATCAGTGCGGTTTACATACAACAAAGGATTTATACAGCGCAGGCAGCTGCACTGTATTTACAGAGAACAAGGTAGCATAAACTTGGACATTGCTGGGGTAACTATTTACAGAGTATAAATATCGTTACAGGGTGTGGGTATATACAAGCTGCTATTTACAGGTATGCGTCATCAGCCATGGTAGGGATATATACTTGGTGCTATTTACAGGTAAGTGTAGTTTATGCTGGCGCCCGGGGGTGTGGATGCCTTATCGCGTGCTGTGTGTGTTTGTGTGGTGGGCCTGGTGGAGGGGGGTGGCAGTATGTGCGCTGTTATCTGAGTAGTGTTTGAGGAAGAGGTGATGCTTTAATGCCTTTCTAAATTGGGCCAGGTCGGAGATTGCCCGTATGTTAGGTGGAAGGGCATTCCAGCATCTGGGCGCGTAGAAACTAAAAGCCCTGTTTGTCGTTGCCTGCGTGCATTGGGTTGTTTCCTTTGGGATTCTCCAGGACCAAGCAGGAAGTCAGTCCTCACATATGGGTGACGTCGGCGCCGACGGAGCCCTCGCGGAGCAAATTTCCCCAGCTTTCAAAGAAAGCCTTTGGGAATTGCAGCGCGCATGCGCGGTCCTCTTCCCGCCCAAGGGTGCCATCTTGCTCAGTCTTCTTTTTTCCGCGGAGCCCTACAGACATTGCCTGTGAATCCCCCGCAGAAAAGTTGATTTTTCATTATTTTCTTTATTTTTCTTCGGTTCGACGCCGGTTCTTTTCCCGCCCGGACTCGCAACGCTGGTTACGAGTCCGTCCGTTATTTTTCGGTTTTTCTTGTCCTTAGTGACAGTCTTCGAGCTTTTTTGTTTTCCCTGGCTGCCCGGTCATTCGACCTCGCAGGGGCCCTTTTTCCCCCTATGGCGGCCAGTGGCTTCAAAAAGTGTGACCTCTGTAAGAAACTTATGTCTCTTACAGACACTCACGACTTCTGCCTCCGCTGCCTGGGCCCGGATCATAACTCCATGATCTGCGGGCCATGCGGCAAGATGTCCTCCAAAGCATTGAGGAGTCGGCAGCACCAGCGGGAGCATATCTTCTCTGACTCCGGCCAGGCTCGGACCTCGTCAGAGGCTTCGACATCTCGGGACTCTGGTCCTGAGCTTCGTCGAAGTTCCTCTGAAAGGGGGTCTCCTACCTGGGATCATCATCGGAAGAAGAAACCCGCGAGGGCGGGTTCGGTGGACGCTCCTGGTTCCTCGAGGGCCAGGTCGCATAGCCCCGATTCCCGTCCCGGGTCCTTGGAGTCGGAGAGGCCGTCGAAATATCCCCGACTCGAGGAGGACTTGCCCGCTCACGTGAGTACTGTTGTCCTCGTGGACTCCCCTCCGAAGGAGCCGACGTCGGGCCCGACGCCGTCGGGGCCCGAGTCGGGGGCTGCTGGGTCTCCTGAGCTCGGACTCAGGTTGACGGCCTTGGAGGTCAGCTTGGCTGCCTTCATGGACCAGCAGCGGGCATTGATCGCTGGCCTCGCTGGCGCTTCTGCCCTGACCGCCGGGACGTCGACTTCCAAGTCGACCCCGGAGACCGAGCCGATCCTCGAGTCCATGAGGGCTCGAGTCGATCCTCGGTCGAGGTCTCCTTCGGCTTCCCGTTCGGGACCGATGTCGTCGACGCCGACTCCCTCGGCGTCGGGGCGGATGGCTTCAGTACCCGCCTGACCGGAGCCGGTCAACTCCTCCTCCGAGGAGTCGGCCTGGGAATCTGAGGACGAAGAGTCACCTGGTTCCTTTCGGACTCGGTGTGTCCCATCGCACTCCCCCGAGTCCGAACCTCGGAGACGGTCCCCCCCGGAGGATACCCGGTTCTCGGACTTCGTCAGGGATATGGCCAACGCCTTGGACTTCCCTGCGGATCCCGAGGAGGAACCTCGAGTCGAAGAACTCAATGCCCTCCAATATGACTCTCCCCCTAAGGAGGCCTTTATTGTACCGGTTCCTCCCATGCTGGAACGACTTCTCTTCCGCATGTGGGAGAGCCCGGCGTCGTCGCCGGTATTGAGCAAGCGGGTCGATTCCATTTATCGAGTCCGCAAGAGCCCCGGGTTCCAGAAGGCACAACTACCGCACCATTCCATGGTGGTGGAATCGGCCATGCATAGACTGAAAAGTCAGAAGATGCACTCCTCGGTGCCCCCTGGTAGGGAAGCCCGTAGCCTGGATGCCCTCGGTAGGAAGTGTTTCCAGGGCTCTATGCTTGCTTGTCGAGTCCAGACGTACCAGCTCTACATGGGCATGTATCTCCGAGACCTGGCTAAAGAAATAGCCGGGTTCTCTGCTGGTCTCTCCGATGAACCTTTGCAGAGGTTCCAATCCTTGTCTACTGGTATTCGGGAGTGCTCCAAATTTATTTCTCGAGCAGCCTATGATGGTTTTGAGGCTTTGGCTCGAGTAGCCGCTGCCGGCATCGGTGGACGCCGCCAGGCTTGGCTCCAGTCGTCCGACCTCGAGCCCTGGGTGCAGGACAAGTTGGTCGATGTCCCCTGCCGAGGTGACAACCTCTTTGGCAAGCCCATGGATGAGAAGGCTGCACAAATCGAGACGGAGACTCTCACCAGAACTCGTCTCTCCAGGAAAACCTCTGCCCCTTCTCAAAAGAAGAAGGCCTCGGGGAAGAAGCCCTTTTACCCGAGGAAGGCGGCTGCCTACAAATACTACCCTCAGTATCAGGCCTCCCCAGCTCCCCCACAGGGGAAGCAGGCCAAGGGACGGGGTAATGGGTCCCGTAGGCAACCAACCCCCAAGCCTGCACCACCGGCCCCTGCTCAGCAGGGTGGGGTTTTTTGACTTTCTCAGCATAGCCTCTCCCCCTCCGCTGGTTCCTCTCAGCACAGGAGGCCGGCTGGTCCACTTTGCCCACAGGTGGTCCAACATCACCACAGATACCTGGGTTCTTCAGATAGTTCAAAATGGCTATCTTCTTCATTTTCACCAATTGCCTCCCTCCTACTTTCCGGGGGAGCCTTCCAGGCTCCCTCTGCACAGGGACTTACTCCTTCAGGAGTTAGCAAGTCTTATTCAGGACCGGGCCGTGGAACCGGTGCCCCACCACCTGAAGGGTCGAGGGTTTTACTCCAGGTACTTCCTGGTTCCAAAACGAACAGGAGGCCTCAGACCCATCCTGGACTTGCGAAACCTCAACAAGTTCCTTGCAAGGGAAAAGTTCAAAATGCTTACCCTTGGAATCCTGCTGCCCTAACTCCAGCAGGGAGACTGGCTATGCTCCTTAGATCTGAAAGATGCGTATACTCATATCCTTATTCATCCAGACCACAGACAATACCTGAGGTTTGTGGTGGACGGACGCCATTACCAGTACAGAGTACTGCCCTTTGGCCTCTCCTCCGCCCCCAGAGTGTTCACCAAATGCCTAGCAGTGGTGGCGGCCTATCTGCGGCTTCAGGGTCTCTTTGTGTTCCCCTACCTGGACGACTGGCTCATAAGGGCCCAGTCTGCCCAAGAAGCCACTCTGGCTACTCATCGCACAGTAGCTCTGCTCCAGCACTTGGGATTTGTCATAAACTTCGCAAAGTCCACTTTGCTCCCCTCTCAAAATCTGGAATTCATCGGCGCCAGGTTGGACACTCTTCAAGCGCGGGCCTTCCTGCCCCTAGACAGGGCCCAAAGGCTCATGGATCTCGCCAGCCGCTTTCACAGCAATTCCCTGGTCTCGGCCAGGCAATTTCTGAGACTGCTCGGCCATATGGCTTCCACGGTCCATGTAACCCCCTATGCCCGACTGAACATGCGACCTGCTCAATGGTGCCTTCGCAAACAATGGCGTCAGGCCACTGGGAGCCTAGCGGACTCAGTACAGATCTCCGACCAGCTGGTCTCCTCTCTGCGATGGTGGCTTCACCTGCCAAACCTAGTACTCGGGGTGACTTTTCAGCCCCCTACACATTCTCAGGTCCTGACGACCGATGCTTCTCTCCAGGGTTGGGGAGCACATTGCCAAGGGACTTGTACTCAGGGTCTCTGGACTCCTTGGGAGTCCGCTCAGCAGATCAACTTCCTGGAGCTCAGAGCCATCCGCCTAGCACTCAAAGCCTTCTCTCACCTGATTTCTCACCAGTCAGTACTTGTCCAGACGGACAATCAGGTTGCCATGTTCTACGTGAACAAGCAAGGCGGAACTGGCTCCTTCCTTCTCTGTCAGGAAGCACAGAAGCTCTGCTCTTGGGCCGTCCATCGCAACATCGTCCTCAAAGCTGTCTATCTCCCAGGTCAAGAAAACTACCTGGCCGACAAACTGAGCAGGGTCCTCCAACCGCACGAGTGGAGGTTGGATCCGCTTGTGGTTCAGCGGATCTTTCTACGGTGGGGCCTCCCCACCATGGATCTGTTCGCCAGTCCTCTGAACCGGCAGCTTCCCAGATTCTGCTCTCGACAGCCGCATCCTCTCCGGGTAGCAGCGGATGCTTTTCTGATTCCATGGTCCACAGGCCTCTTGTATGCCTTTCTGCCCATGCCTCTGGTGTCTCGGACGCTCTTCAAGGTTCTCCGAGACAAGGCATCGTTGATCCTCGTGGCTCCTCGGTGGCCGAGGCAACCTTGGTTCCCGCTTCTGATGCAGCTAGCGGTGGACACCCCTCTTCCTCTGGGGTTTCAGCCCGATCTCCTCTCGCAGGATCAAGGGACGCTCCTGCACCCCAACCTCCGGTCCCTTCATCTCATGGCCTGGCTGCTGAAAGGGTAGTCCTTGCTCCTCTCCAGCTGCCTCCAGATGTGGAAGAGGTTGTCTTGGCCTCCAGGAGGCCTTCCACCCGGAAGTCCTACGCTCTTAAGTGGCGTCGGTTCTCCGTCTGGTGTACTCAGCAGTCCCAGGACCCATTCTCCTGTTCGGCATCAGTGGTCTTTGCAGTACTTGCTTTCTCTTTCTAATCTTGGCCTTAAATCCAACTCGGTCAAGGTCCACCTCAGTGCTATTTCTGCGCATCACGTGCCGGTGGATGGTAGACCTCTTTCCAGCCACCCTCTGGTGGCTCGTTTTCTCAGAGGCCTCCTTCTCCTTAAACCACCTTTGCGCCCGCCAGCCCCGAACTGGGATCTCAATGTGGTTTTACAGCGGCTTACCTGTCCGCCTTTTGAGCCTATGGCTACCTGTCCTCTTCGTTTTCTGTCCTGGAAAACCTTGTTCTTGGTGGCCCTCACTTCCGCTAGACGCGTTAGTGAGCTGCAGGCCCTGGTATCTGACCCTCCTTACACTAGGTTCTACAAGAACCGGGTAGTCCTGCGGACTCACCCTAAGTTTCTTCCCAAAGTGGTTTCCCCTTTTCATATCAACCAGGAGGTGGTACTTCCGACCTACTTTCCCAGGCCTCACTCCAGTCGAGCTGAAATGGTCCTGCATACCCTGGACTGTAGGAGGGCGCTGAACTTCTACCTTGACCGTACGCGGGAGCACCGAAAGGCTGTTCAGCTCTTCGTGTCTTATGACCCCAACAGGTTGGGGCTCCCTGTCTCCAAGCGTACTCTGTCCATCTGGATTGCGGACTGTATCGCTTGGGCTTACGAGGCTGCGGGCCTCGTGCTGGAAGGTAGAGTCACCGCTCATCGTGTTCGGGCGAAGGCTACGTCAGTGGCTTACCTCCGCTCTGTTCCATTGGCAGACATCTGCCGGGCCGCTACTTGGTCTTCAAGCCAGACTTTTGCAGCCCATTACTGCCTGGAGAGGGAGTCCCGCAGGGACAGTGCTTTCGGACAGGCAGTCCTCCGTAACCTCTTCGAGGTATAGGCAACTCCTACCCTCCATCCCGGATGTTGGGCTACCGGTTGGAGACATATTCAGAGAAGATTCCTTCCTTCTGTGCTGCTGAGCTAGAGGGAGCTCATTTTTGTGCTTAGGGTCTCCGGTAGCCTTAAGCTTGGGAGTCCCATATGTGAGGACTGACTTCCTGCTTGGTCCTGGAGAAAGCGTAGTTACTCACCTGTAACAGGTGTTCTCCAGGAGCAGCAGGAATCAGTCCTCACAACCCTCCCTCCTCCCCTTGGAGTTGCAGTTTTATGCTTTCGTTTTGCTAATTTTTTGCTGTCTTTTAGCTATGTCATCTGACTGAGCAAGATGGCACCCTTGGGCGGGAAGAGGACCGCGCATGCGCGCTGCAATTCCCAAAGGCTTTCTTTGAAAGCTGGGGAAATTTGCTCCGCGAGGGCTCCGTCGGCGCCGACGTCACCCATATGTGAGGACTGATTCCTGCTGCTCCTGGAGAACACCTGTTACAGGTGAGTAACTACGCTTTATCAGTGTGTTGATTGCTGTGGACCTTCTTGATCTATTGGAGGGCGTAGGCTGGATAAGCTCCGCAAGGGAGGTGGAGGAGAGCCTGTTGATGGCCTTTGAAGGTCAATAGTAGGGATTTAAACAAGAGTATGCCATGGATGGGGAGCCAGTGGAGATGTCTCAGGATGGGTGTCAAGTGATCCTTTCTGGAAGCACCATAGAGAACTCTGGCCGCAGTGTTCATTGCTAGCTGGAGTGGATTAAGAGTGGATTGTGGGAGCCCTTGTAGAGTTGCATTCGCGTAGTCGAAGTGCGGGATCACCAGCCCTTGGAAGATCGTCTGGAAGTCGTCAGGCTTAAGCAGGGAGCGTAGGTGCCTGAGTGTCCAGATCTTGTGGTAAACTGCTCTTACTGTGTTGCTTATGTGAGCCTTCATGTCCAGGTGTTGGTCTAGAGTGACTCCTAGGTAACGGATTGTGGGTTTGGTAGTTCTGCTTCTTTGACCTTTAAGGAGGTTGGAGAGGTGAAACTTTGGTTCCTCGTGACGAAGAGGACTTCTGTCCTCTTGTGCTGTATTCGAAGGTTTTGTGTTTGGAGCCAGTTTGATACGGCGTCAAAGCATTTGGTCAGTGGGGAGAGGTCCGGCTGGTCGGTTGTGAATGGCATGTAGAGCAGTACATCGTCGGCATATATCAGGCAGTTGACGTTGAAAGATTGGATGAGGGTGCAGATGGGCTGCATGTATATGTTGAACATCAGGGCAGAGAGGGAGGATCCTTGCGGTACACCATGCCACTGGTGGAAAGGTTCTGATGTTGAAGCACCGGATCTTACGTGCTACCATCTGTCAGGTATGATTCGCACCAGCTTAGGGCTGCGTCATGAATACCCTTCTCCTAAAGTCGTACCAGGAGGAGCTCGTGGCTTACTGAGTCAAATGCAGCGGCTGTATCCATAAAGATGAGGGCAAACCCCTGGCTCAGATATCCTAAGGTAGATGCTCTGTTAACAGCTGTCAACAAACACACGACCATTCCTGTAGAAGGTGGTACAGCTCTTTGGGATCAACAAGACCATAAGATAGAAGGACTCCTGAAAACCACCTTTTCTTCCTCTTCTCTTGCCTTCCAAGCCTCTGTGAGTGGAGGGCTGGCAGCGCAAACCCTCCTGCGCTGGATTCAGCTGCTGCCTGAGGATCCCACTTCAGCACGTTTGGAATCGGTAGCTGCCTTTTTGGCCATTGCCCTTTATGACTTGTTCTGCCTTGCAGAACACTCAGTGGCAGCGGTCACTGTGGCTCACTGCTGGCTCTGGCTTCATTGTTGGTCAGTGGATGCAGCTTCTAAGGCCTGTCTCGCTAAGCTCCCCTTCAAGGGCAAGCTTCTCTTTGGAGAGGATCTCGAGAAACTGGTGAAAGACTTGGGAGAAGTCAAGCCCCAGCGCTTGCCCAAAGACAAGCCCAAATCCAAGCCGCTCTGGGCTAGGCACATCATCTTTTTCCTCCTCCCGGTCACGTTTCTGGAAGTTGAGGTGTTATCGACCTGGCAAGCCCTCTGGATCTTCATCAGCAGGTCATTTAGGTCGGACCTCCTATTTCACCTCGGCTAAGTTCTCAGGATCAATCATTCATCCCGTTGACGGCTTTGAGGCTAGCCCTCTTTTTCTCACGAGTGAACCCAAGTAATCACCGATCAATGGGTACTCAGCATCATCCATCACAGCTATGTCTCAATTGTGTCAAGTTCATCAAAGATGCCTTCCTGGTTTCTCCATGTGGCTCCTCCCACAAGCGAGCAGCCGTGCAAGCCACATTTCATCATTTGTTACAACTGCAGGCCATTTGTTTGGTGCCGCCTTCTGAGACACATTCCGGACGCTACTCCATTTACTTTGTCATCCTTTCGGCTGATTCTGGATCTCAAGGGAGTCGGTCGTTCCCTTCGTGTGACTCGCTTTTGCATGGAAGCCCTCTGGTCTGTGATAGAGGCAGTGTGGAAAGGGGAATTCCTTGCTTCACTCACTCTTGCAGAGGCCTACTTTCACATTCCCATCCGCAAGGATCAGCAGCGTTTTTCTCCTTTTTCATGGTTCTCAGGCACCATTTTCAGTTCTGTGCGCTCCCGTTTGGCCTTGTAACACCTTCACGCACCTTCTCCAAGGTCATGGTGGTAGATGCGGCAGACTTGTAAAAGCAAATAATTTGCATTCACCCCTATTTGGACGATTGGCTCATCAGGGCAAAATCTCACGCGCAAGCTCTTGGTGCAGTCTCTTGTGTGGTGGCCTTCCTGGAGAACCTCAGCTGGGTAGTCGATCATTTCAAGAATTGTCTGTAACCCTCCCAATCCTTGGAGTTCCTCGGGGCCTGCTTCGACACTCGGCAGGGGAGTGTTTTCCTGACACAGGACCTTTTCCGGAGGTTCTTGTCTTAGCTGCATGTTTTTCTCATGCAGGTCAGTCCTGTGGGGATTATTCGCAGCAAACAGAAATAAGTTATGCTCCATTTTTGTCCAGGGGAAATTGGCTGCTAATTTCATGTTCCTTGGACATGAGTGCACATGTGACCTCTGCAGCATTCTCTCCTGTCCTGCTGGTCCCCTGTCTCTCAGAATTATGGCATTCAGCCTCTGCTTTCTCGTTTAATTTGCAGCAGCCTTCGCTGGTGGCTTTCTCCAGCCCACTTACTGCAGGGGGGGATCCCCCTGGAGGCGCCACGCTGAATATTCATGACGACAGACACCAGCCTCAACAGACAGGGAGGCACCAAGTTTCCAGGAATAGCCAAGGAAATGGCGCTTCTATTCCCCTGGGCCAAGTGCCATCTACAAGTTCTGTTGGCTCAGAAACATTGTAGGAGTGGACAAGGTACAAGTTGATTTCCTTCTCTACCCTGCTTAAAGCGTGGCACCCCTCTACCTCCCTGGCATATGCTGGCGCCTCTTTGAGACATGGTAATTCCAATGGGATCTTTTGCCTTGGCATGTCCAGGTTCCCCACGTTCTTGCCTTCCTACAAGATGGTTTGATAAGAGACTAGCCTTACATTCCTTACGGATTCAGGTTTCCGCCCTCACATGTTTTTGAGGGCACGTTGCAGGGAGCTTGATCATTTCGCATGCGGATGTCAGCCATTTTCTTCACGAGGTACGAACCCTATGCCCTCCACTCTGCCCTGTGGTCCTACTTGGGACCTTTCCCTTGTGCTCAGAAGCCTCATGAAACTTCCTTTTGAGCTGCTTAAGCAGGTCACTCACTGGGACTTGTCATTTAAGGCAGCTTTCCTTGTAGCCATTACTTTGGCTAGACGAGCTTCAGAACTGCAAACCCTATCCTATCAAGACCCTTTTCTCTCATTTTCTCCTGAGAGGAGGGTATCCCTTCGGGTCATTCCCTCTTTCTTACTGAAGGTGCTGATGGCCTTCCATGTTAATCAAGCCATTTCACTCCCTTCCTTTTCTAGGGAGCAGTGCTCTGGCGCAAACAGCAGACTCTGTGCAGTTAGTGTTAGTAGGTGCTTCAGCAATACTTGAAAGTCACAAATCCCTTCCGACTGCCTCTTTGTCCTTTTTGTGGACCCTCGCAAGCGCCTTGTGTCTAAAGCTACAATTGCGCGCTGGATTAGATGCACTATCAAATCCGCCTATATTCTTCATGCTGAGCGTGTGCCTCTGGGGCTTTGGGCTCACTCCATGTGTGCTCAAACAAGCAAATTCTTGAGGAGACCAGTCGATGTGGCCCCCTTCAACATCGGTCAGGCAGCTACCTGGTCATCCTTGTCCACCTTTGCTCGTCACTATTGCCTCGATCTCCAAGTTAGAGATTTGGCACATTTTGGGGCCAGTGTAGGGGCAGCGCCTGTCTCTTCCTGCATTGGGGTGGCATAGCTTTCGTACTTCCCACTTGTCTGGATTGGTCTAGCAGAATGAATTGGAAGAAGATTTTCACTTACTGTTAATTTCATTTCCTGGAATCCTGCTAGACCTGTCCAGGACCCACCCCTCTCTGTGTTTTCTTGAAACAGCCTTCCTAGCAGAATCATATCTATACAATCTTATCTTACTTAAGGCTGTATTTGGTCATATCCTACCTCTGCAGGACATGTTGTACATAATTGCACTCTCATGCTCTTTTATTGATTGGCCGTTTGTTGGCTTTTATTACTACCATTGGGCAATATGCTGCTTCTGCTTTTCAAGATATAATGAAGGCGACCCCTAGGGGTACAGCTTTATGTACCAAGGCTGAATCATTCAAGCTTCTGGTACTTTCTCTGTCTCCAACATCTGCTGGCAGGGGGACATAACCCACTTGTCTGGACTGTCTAGCAGGATTCCAGAAAAGGCAATTAGCGGTAAGTGAAATTTCTTCATTGTCTGTCTTGACTAGATTGTAAGCTCTCATGAGCAGGGACCATCTTTACATGTATCTGTACAGCACTGCGTATGCCTTGTAGCGCTATATAAATGATCAGTAGTAGTTATCTGACATTGGTGCCTGGATGTCCCACCACCATCTGAAATTGAACATGGTCAAAACCAAGCTTCTTATCTTTTCCCGCCAAACCCACCTCCCTCCCTTTCTCCTTTTCTATGGATAACATTCTACTCCTCCCTCTTTCCTTGGCTCACAACCGTGGGGTCATCTTTGACTCCTCCCTCTCCTCCTCCATACACGTCCAACATATAGCTAAAACGTAATCTTTCTTTCTTTATAACAACAGCAAAATTTGTCCCTTCCTTTTCACTACTAAGACCCTTATCTGTTCTCTAGTCACCTCATGTCTAGATTATTGGAACCTTGAATCAACTCTCCCCTCTTCAGTCTGTTTGAAACTCAGTTGCATGGCTAATCTTCCGTCAATGTCACTATGCTCATGTCACCCCTCTTAAGTCGCTTCACTGGCTCCCTATCAGTTTCCACATTCCATTCAAACATCTGCTACTGACCTACATGTACCGTCATTCAGCTGTTCCTCACTACCTTTCCTCTCTTATCTTTTCTACATCCTTCCTTGGGAGCTCTGCTCTTCTGGCATATACCTTCTATCTGTACCCTTCTCTTCCTCTGCCAATTCATAGAAGTATGATGACAGAAAAAGACCACATGGCCTATCTAGTCTGTCCCTCCATATCAACAACTACAACAGTCCCCTTTTTACCTTTAGAGATCCTCTGTGTTTGTCCCATGCTTTTTTGAATTCAGTTACTGTCCTCATCTCTACCACCTCCACTGGGAGACTATTCCACGGATCCAATACTCTTTCCGTAAAGAAATATTTCCGCATATCACTCCTGAATCTATCTCCCTTCACCCTCATCCTATGTCCCCTCGTAGCAGAACTTGCTTTCAATTGAAAGAGGCTCTCTCCCTGAACATTTATGCCACGGAGGTATTTAAACATCTCAATCATATCACCTCTATCCCGCCTTTCGTCTAAGGTGTACATATTAAGATCCTTCAGTCTGTCCTCATATGCTTTATAGTGAAGACCACTAATCATTTTAGTAGCCACCCTCTGCACCGACTCCATCCTGTTCACATCCTTTTGAAGGTGCGGTCTCCAGAATTGCACACTGTACTCCAAATGAGGTCGCACCAAAGACTTATAGAGAAGCATTATCACCTCCTTTTTTCTGCTATCTATTCCTCACCATATGCACCCAAGCATCCTTTTAGCTTTTGCCGTCGCCTTTTCTACCTGTTTAGCTACTTTAAGATCATCAGACACAACCACGCCTAGGTCCCACTCTTCTTTAGTGGACAAAAGTACTTCACCCCCTATACTATATTGCTCCCTTGGATTGCTGCAGCCCAAATGCATGACCTTACATTTTTTAACATTAAGTCCCAGCTGCCAAATTCTAGACCATTCTTCAAGCTTAGCTAGATCCCTCCTCATGTTATCTACACCTTCCTGGGTGTCTACTCTATTGCAGATTTTGGTATCATCCGCAAAGAGGCAAACCTTACCCGACAGCCCTTCTGCTATGTCACTAACAAAGATGTTAAAAAGAACTGGACCAAGGACAGATCCCTGGAGCACACCACTGGTAACATCCTTCTCCTCAGAGTGAGCTCCATTTACTTGTACTCTTTGTCGCCTCCCACCCAACCAATTTCTAACCCAAGCAGTAACTTTAGGGTCCATCCCTAGGGTGCTCAGTTTGTTTATAAGTTGCCTGTGAGGAACAGTGTCAAAGGCTTTACTGAAATCTAAATATACCACATCTAGAGCTCTCCCTCTGTCCAACTCCCTGGTCACCAAGTCAAAGAAATCAATCAGATTTGTCTGACAAGAGTTTGATCTTTCCACCTTGCTACTACTTATGCCTGGAACAAATTACACGAGTCAGTACATCAGGCTCCATCTCTGGCCTTGTTAAAATTCAGGCTAAAAACTCATTTCTTTGAGACTGCTTTCGGATCCTGATCCTCTGTCTCCAGTTCACCTATGTGTTTCCTTACCATTCCCCTCAACATCTCCTAGTCCCCAGTTGTGTTGTCTATCTTGACTAGACTGTAAGCTCTGAGTAGGGACTGTCTCTTGCATGTGTCTGTACAGCACTGTGTACGTTGTGCAGTGCTATAGAAATGATTAGTAGTAGTTACAGTACTGTTAGAATTCAGGTATAATAAAATGGCTTGCAAGGGTCACAAGGAGTGCTAGTGGTGGAAGAGGGTTCCTAGTTCTCAACCCGTTATTTTAACCACTGGGCCACTTCTATCACAGCAGTCTGGAAGAAGGGGAGAGATGTGGTCTTGTGCTGGGAGTTCCTTTTATAATAGAACATGGTGGTGGTTTGAATTGTAACTGAGACAATGGAGAATGAAGTGTCTTGCCCAAAGTCGCAAGGAGTATTGGTGCGATTTCAACCTTGGCTTCCCCGATTCCTAGCCTTCTACTCTAACCATTAGGGTACTTCTCCATTCAGGCTTTCTCTAGGATGATGTAGAGTTCGGTCACTGAGTCACCAGGCTAGCTCTGATCCCACCACTTTGATCCCATACCCATATCTCCTCAGGACAATTGCCCTACTAAATCAAGTTCTCTGGATGGCCCAGAGTCAGAAGGGATAGCTTCTCTCACTCTAAAACTTTGTGCTGCCCTGTGTCAACAGGTTTCACCTGCGTTAAGGGAGGCTAATGCCACAGTTTTCTGTAGTAACTGCTGATTCCTCTTCTGTGCTCCTAGTGCAAGACATCGTGTTCCAGCTTCAGCGCTTCGTTTCCACTATGTCCAAATACTACGATGACTGTTACGCTATGCTGAAAGATGCCGATGTGTTTCCTATTGAGGTGGACCTCGCCCGTACTACTCTGAGCTATGGACAGAAGGACATCTTTACGGATGGTACGGAGGAGGAAGAGGAAGAGGAAAAGAATGGGGAGAAGCTTATTGACGATGCCTAGATGTGCTCTGCGGGATTCATGGTCCCAGCAGAAATGTGAGCACAGGAAGCTGCACATATTCCGATACAGGAAGGTCACAGTGTATATGTTTTTTGTTTTGTTATTTTTTAAAAACATCAGACCTGGGAATCATTTTTCTTCTTCTCCCCTGTTTTTCCCTCTATTGTTTCTCACTTTGTTTAGAAGGGGATTCATAATAAGCTCATTGCAAGCTCAGTTATAGACAGTGCTGCAGAAATGACTGAAGAATGTATTTTGTCAGCTCCTCTGTGACTCCCTGATGCTCACAGTGTAATTCATCTCTAATTGCCTGATCGCAGAAACGGTTAGTAGTTAAAAGTAAGAGGAGGACAAGCATACGCTATGGGGATTCTTCCATGGCTTACCATAGTAAGTTTTTAGACTTTGCATGGGGATTTTTTACCAATTGCTCTAAAAGACAAGTATAATGCAAAGAGAAGGTTGAGTCCCTAATCCTAAAACATTTGGACATTCCAGCAGTCTGCTTGCTCTGGAGAAGCAACAGAATGTTCATGTAATGGGAATTATCAAATATACCATGTAGGAGGAAAGTGTGAGGAAGAAAAATTGAAGTCTCTTCTGCACCGCACTAGAGTAGCAAACAAAATCCCTCTACTTAAGCCTGTCATGAAAGTTCAGGAGCTTTACATACAGGTTTTATAAAGCCATAACGTTTACTTTAATAAAGTAGCCTTTCGGAAGTTGCAGTGGAACACTCCCATCTTTGTAGAGTTTGTTCTAATGCATCAGACACAACCAAAAGCTTTGTTGACTGCAGGCAGTGGGATAGGGTAGTCTGCTCAGTGCCTCAGGTGCTTTTTAATATCTGAAACGTTATATCCATGGCTCTAAGCAGAAGCAAGAGCATGGCTGTTGCCATCGACTCTCAAAACATTTGCACAGAATCATCCGTTTTCCTAAAATACCCTGCCAGTATAAAAAACTAAACACTAAGATATGTCTTGAATGCATCATGTCAGGGGCAGTCCAGTTTTGCAGGGCTGGGTGCACATTGATGCCTTCTTGCCCACATCAGTACAGTGAGAACAGTATATTTTTAGCATTGTTAGAATAGTCCCTAGCACTTTTCTGCACATCAGTAAAAGAAAAGGAATCTAGTTTGTGTTTGTATTCTCGGAGGGTAAACTATAATGCATAGATTGGCTTCACAGTCCCATAATTAGTATCTATCTCTGATGGAGAAGGGAAGTATATGAAAATATATTTTTCAATGTAATGTTATATTTTAACTGTCTATAGCTTAGTATGTTTAAGAGAACCTTTTCCCACTAGGCATCTTACGTGGACACGTGGCAGAAACAATTTCTGTGTGTCAAGTATTTATCTGTAAGAATAAATGTTACAGTCTCTGGATACATTATAAGATCTAGATCCATAACAACAGGACTATGAAGGCAAAAAGAGGGATTAACATTTTTTAAAAGGGTCATTTTCCTCAGAAATGAAACCACATCTAAAACCCAGGGATGTTACCAATTTACCTTTTATAAATAAGTTATCTAATAGAGCTACCTCAGCTATGTGGTTTGGTAGAACACTACCATCTTAGGCTTTTTTAAGGGGATTACATGCAATTAAATGTCAACAAACAAGTTAGTGGTACCTTTTTATTGGACTGACTTAATACATTTTGCTATGAGTGAATAAACCTTCGATAAAGGACAAACTATGAAAGGGAAATAACTCTGATCTTGTCAGTCTCTGCCACTTGTAGTTATGAGCTGGCAGCTCAGTAAAACAAGTTAAGAGATGAGACCACTCAGGCAGAATTGAAGGTGGCAAAAAGAAAGCATGCATTCCAGTTTGTTTTGATAGCCCTAGAAATAAATGGAATTCCTTTGCATTGCTGAAACCCTCTGTGAAGAATTAGAAAAGGTCTTTTGCGCAGCACACACATTGTACCTGACAGCACTACCTATGTTCTCAGGGTCATTAATTTTTTGGGTCACATTCTTTGGTAGCAATGCATTAAGCTCTTTGCCTGGGTAAACTATCAGGCAGAACAAGAATTCTGTACACACATGGGCTGAAGCACTTTTGTAGTTAGTTTCCTTGGCTGCAGCCATAGATTTCTTTGATTTTATTTGGACTGCAGCTGGGAGCAGGAGGGAGCTCTATTTTTCAGCAACATTTTATAGTGGCAGCACTTATGTTTTGTTTTTTTTTCAAAATAAAGTGCATAATGCTACTGAGAAATCACTACATACCTGCCACACACACAGAATCTAGGCCAGCTGAGAGCATAGTTAGCTAGGGCCTAGGGTTTTTAGTATAAGGACTTAATTTATTGAAGTGTGTATTCTTTGCTTGTGTTGGGAATGTTTTTGTGCTTTGTTTCTCTCTGTCTTGCTCTGTGGTAAAGGAGTGAGCTCTGACCTTTCTGTTACAACCTGGGTTCCCACAGTTTGATTTCACTGGAAAGATTTTGTCCAATAATGTGGTGTCTTTGGTTGGTTTGCTTTTTTGGACTTTTTCCCCCCAGCCCCCAACCTCACACCGTTGCTTTCACTGCTGTCCCTATGGGTAATTTTTCCACAGAAGGGGCATATCCATTCAGGGGAGGTATACTAATGATGGGTGATATAGGATGCAAGGCTTGAAAACATTGTGATTATCAGGCTTTTCCTCCATTTTTCCCCAGCCTCTTCCCCTTTTGAGGGGTATAATTGTTAACAGATCATCCTCTCTGTGCTGTATATATGCTCTTGGTCAGGCACTAGCGTGTGCTGCAGTGATGTAGCATAGGTGGTTCCTGGTTTTCCTTGTGGAAGGACTTTAGTATTACACACTGGACTGTGGGGATCAACCCCAGTGTTACTCTGACACTACTGTACATGCCTAATAAAAGGAAAAATGCTTGAGGATATTGGTTGACTGAATTTTTTTTTTGCTTTCCTCAACTTGATTTCCAGAAAATTAGTAACATTTTTTTTTATTATTTGTTTATGCAGTTTTACAACAAATAATCAAGCAACGCTTGTACAGAAAACAACTACTTGTACAGCAATAATAAAAAGAAATAATACAATGAAACTCAGCAAACAAGAGTATAGTTAGCCCACAATCACTGGGGAGACAGCATTGGAAAAGAAACAACCAAGGATAGGTGGAACCTCGATATTCATCTATACAAGGAAAAGGAAACCAGAGAATCTAAACAGAGGCGGAGGACAGAGGAAAATAATAATTATAATTAGACCTTACTCACAGAGGGGAAGATGTCACTAAATGGGAACTGACAAACAAGGATAACTCCTCCGGTTGAAAAAAAAAAATACTGTCACGCCCTTGCTCCTTGCATTCAGCATGGAGGGTCGTGGTTATAATAGAAACTTCCCTTTTCAGCCTTCTCGGACTGGTTCCCCCGTAATGCTTCTTGGGAAATGTAGTTTAACTGCTACACATATGGCTTCAGGTAGAAAAAAACTTGTAGTTTGGGTCTTGTGGTAAGGCAATGACAGAAATTTATTAGACTCAAATGCAAGGTTCATAAATTACCTCTTTCAAGACTATTTCTCCAGGTTACTTTCAAAACACAACAGGACATCAGCAAAAGGTCAAAACAAAATATCAGCTTACAGTATTCTTCAGCTCAAAAGTAAAACCCTTTAACAGCAAGGCTACCAGCTTTCTCTAGCCTTGCTGGTTAAAGCATAAATACAAACAGCTTTCTTCAATGGCAGTTTTCTTTCTTTTCAGTTCCAAACATTTCCAGGCTGTGCTCCTCTTTATAAGCAAAGCAAAACTTCCAACAGGAACAAACTTCCAATAAGCAAACAAAGCTCTACTCAGGTTTTCTTAGGAACATTCAAAAGCAAAACAAAAGCTTTTTCCCTCTCACCATTAGCTTGGCTTCTTGCCGTCTCACTGCACAGGATATCAGGTGTTTAACAAGCACAATTATACAGCTTCAGCTTGTTCTCACTTCTCAGCATAAGTTTCCCCTCTTTAACACAGGGAATTCTCAAAACATCGTCCTTGCTTTTCAAGGTTACCTTGCTCTGGAGAGTTTTCTCTTAAGGTTGGCTTTCCTTCAACCCCCCTGTAGCTAAGGCTTGGCACAAAGAGCAATCCATGAATATATCTTCCTCATTCAAAGCTGCATCAGGCTCTCCTAGTTGCATTGGTTCTATCTCTTCTAGCTCACTGGGCTTAGCTGACAGCCTCTCATTAGAGCTGAGAGTGTCTCCTGCAACTCTGCACTGATCAGTATGGGACAGGTTTCTAAGGCTTGTACCTGTGCCTTGGCTTGTAGCAGCTTCTCCTCTCTCGTGCTCTGTACCTCTCTTGGGCTCTTTCCAGCACTCTCCTCTCCTGCTGTTCCTGTTCCTGTTGCTCCTGCTCTCTTTCCTCTCCTTGCTAACTTCTGTATATTCTAACCTAGGGTTAAATCTCCAAGGTTCCAGCCCCACCTCTTCTCTTCCCAGGTGACTGAGATCAGCTTGCCCTCTGGCACCTGGGTAATCAGGGAGCTTACTGACGTAAGGGTCTTTTACCTTGGGTCTGTATTCACTCTCTCTTACCCCACTAGGGGAACTCTGAAACCTGTTCAAGCTGGGGATATTCTGGTTTCTAGGTGTGGTTGTGGTTTTATTTCTCTGACCTTGCAAAATAGGTCCTTTTATTAGGGTGAATTCTTTGGTTTTTTCACTTTCTCCTAACTCAGGATGAGCTTCCTTACCACAATACTTTTTCGCTCTAAAGAAAATTATACATTTACAAGGAAAACGTAATAGGAATGAAACACCAATCTGAACAACACTAGGCCTTAATAACAAAAAAGCTCTACGCCTTCTCTGAGTCTCTCTAGAGACATCTGGGAACATCACAATTCTCTTCCCCATAAATAAAGCAGAACGTTTTTTAAAGTAAAGCTTTAATATCCAATCCCTATCAGATGAAATTGCAAAGGTCACTAACATAGTGGAAAATAATAAATCTGCTTCTTTAGGTGACTGCAAAAGAGCTGACACATCTAAAATATCCATATCCAACGGGCCCACAGTCATCTTTCCTTCCTTCTTACCACTAGGCAAAAAATAAGCTTTAACAACAGGAGGGGCTAAATCAACCGGTACCATTAAAGTTTCATGTATATATTTTTTAAACAGCTCAACCGGGGAAATCTCTGACACAACTGGAAAATTTAACAAATGAATAAAGCCCTTGCAACATTTTCCAAATTTTCCATTTTCATTCTTATTGCAACATTATCTTTTATTATAGAGTCAGTTACTATTGAAACCTGAGTCACTTTCTGTTCCCCAGCTTCAATCTTCAACTGAAGATCAGCCAACTCCCCCTTAAATCCAGAAGACATACTTTCCAACTTTTCCAGTCGCAGAGTAGTTAATTCCACTTGCTGGCTGACAGCAGAAGACAATTGTAAAATCGCCTCCCAGATAGTCTCAAGGGATATCTCTTTCGGGCGTTTCAAAAAGGTACCTTTTGATAGCTCAGCTAACGAGGGGAGTACCCTCCCATCAGCTCCATCCAGTCGGTGAGGAAGTATATCCGATTCCAAAGATTGAAAAGGGACCTTATCCACAGCCTCCGGTACCGTAGGCTGGTCTCCGGGACTCTCCTCAGGCAAGGCCAGCTCACAAGACGCTGCACCACCCATTCCGGGCAAAACTGCATCTCCTCTCGCAGGAGGGGTCATCGGGCAGGTCAAACGTGAAGGCAGCAAACGCTTATCCGGGGAGAGAGAGGCCTCTAGAGCAGACAACGCCGAAGCCACCTCAACCGATGGTGTAGCGCCCGCTCAAATCTCTCCCTTTTGCAGCTCCGTCAGCTGAACGAAACAATCCATAGAACCAACAGGAACAGCAAGTACAGGCTCCGCGGGAGGAACCTTTTGCTTGCCTTTGCGTTTAGGCATGTTCAACCCACTAATGCTCCGCCGCCATCTTAGAATTTAGCCACTCCCCTTACGCCCGTGGTATTCTTCTTTACAACTATCAGTAACATTACACAGGACTTTTTTTGGGGGGGTCCTATGCACTGTTCCCTCTAAGCTGTGCGCGTGTGCGCGCGCACATACCTCAGTGAGCGAGCGCACATACTTTACAACAGAGCGCACAAAAATTACGGTTCTGATTCTGATAGAAAACAACACAGATGTCTTAAAATTTAAAAGTTGTTATGTATTTACGGTTTTCACAAGTTCTACAATGTTTTCTAGTGCAATCAATGTGGTGTACATACTGTATTCTGATGTGTAGTCAAATTTTAAAGTATATAACTCCGAGTGTCATTATGTGGTGCACAAAAATTTAACCTTCCTTCAAAAGTTGCACAGCTGATATTTTATGCGCACACAGCCTACAGAAAATTAGAGGGAACGTTGGTCCTATGGTATAAAGGACTTATTTACCAGGCATATCAGCAGGAATAAAAGGTTCACTCCAAAAAAAAAAATTAGATTACCTTGAATGAGTGGTTTAACTCTCAAAATTGATTTGATAAGTTTTCTGATGAAGAGCAAAACATGATATGTAATAACTGAACCTCTAGTCTGTAGGCCGACCATCTGGAAGTTTAGAGCTTGCACCTTCTGTCTGCAGTTTTTTGCAGTGAGGAAAGAAATGACTCAACCAATAGGAGGAACTGGCCATCCCCAATGTCCACCTTACAGAAAATCTGCCTCCCCCCTCCCCCCCTTCATCAAAGGGTATTAGGAAACATGAGTTTCTATTTTGCCCTGCTAGATCTGTCCAGACAAGTGGGCTGTGTTCTCCTATCAGCAGATTGGTGGACACAACCAATGAAAAGCTCAGATTTTTCAAGGAGCAAGCAGAAAGTCAATCCTTACATATGGGTGATGTCTGTGCAGACGGAGCCCTGCGGAATCATCTCCCCAGCTTTCAAAGAAAGCCTTTGAGAGATGCCACCACGCATGCGTGGTCCCCTTCTCGCCCAAGGGTGTCATCTTAGTCAGTCTCCCTTTTTCTGCGGAGCTTTACAGACGTCCATCTCTGTTCCCCTGGAAAACCGTTTTTTTGTGCATTAAGTGCATTCTTCATTCGGTTAGCACTGGTCCCTTTCCCGCCTCCGAGCACCATTGCCTCGGCTTCGAGGCTCGGAACCTTTTTAGATTTTTCTCCAGCATGGTTTTGCACCCTTTTTTTTAAACTGCTGACTGCATCAAGGGTCTTTGACTTCGCTGGGGTCCTTTTTGCCCCAATGGCCAGTGGGTTCAAAAAGTGTGATCGGTGCGCAAAGAACATGTCCCTAACAGAAACACACGACTGCTGCCTCTGGTGTCTAGGGGCCGAACATGACCCAGAGGTTTGCGCCCCATGTTAAAAGATGTCTGCGAAGGCCATCCAAACTTGTCAGCAGAAGCAGGATGACATCTTCCATAGGTCAAATTCAGCCCCTGTATTCCCGGTAGCCTCACACTCTAAGGCACTGCATGGATCCTCAGAGTCGTGTAAAGCCCCCACGGTCCCTGATTGGGTCTGTGGACACTCTAACAAGGGTTCCCCGGAACGAGAGTGATAGTAGAAGAAATCCTCGAGGACCTCTTCCTGGAAATCGGACATACACGGCAAGTCCCGTGTGAGGTTCCACAGTCCCCAGAGGGTATCCGAAGAGTCAAAGTGGGAGTGGCCTGGCGAATGTACCCAGAATAGACATTGAGGTCGCTGGCAACAGGGCATGGATCCCCGAGGCTCATCCTGTCAGAGACTCCATCTCCTCACCGATGCCGGAACCAGTCATCCCAGTACCTGCATCGAAGGCTGCAACTCCTGAGTGGGAAGACAGGATGATGGCATTGGAACGCAGCATTACTGCCTTTGTTGCATTGCAGTAAGCATCTATGCCTAGCTCTGCTGACGCTTGTGCTGTGATCGCAGGGACCTTGGCAAGGACTCCCTGGGCCTCTGAACTGATCCTTGAGAGCTCTGAATCCAATCCTCGGTGAGGGTCTCGATCCCGCTCTTGGTCCTCAGGAGCAAGATCCTCCCTGGCAAGTGCTTCTGGCTCCGGCAAGTGAAAGCCATGGGTCATTGTAGATCCGATCCGAGTCAGACGCCACAGGAGCCGTCAGGCCTCGAGTCCTCAATGGACTACTTGGACTGGGAGGATGAGGTTTCCCTGGAGATGCGTGCACACCGCAGTCTTCCCCCGGATCCGTCTTCCCCGGCGTCGAGATGCTGGTGCTCTCCTGAGGACACCCTCGTTCCTCGAGTTTGCCCGGGATATGGCGAAGACATTTTATTTATTTTTATTTTTTTATTTTATTTAAAGCTTTTCTATACCGCGCTCTTTAAAATCAGTGCGGTGTACAAGTAACATATGTACAATGCAGGAGGTAACCTGCCTTTTACTTACATTGAATGGGTATTGAAACTTGAAGTAGAACCGGGGTAACTATATACAAGATGAGCAATGTGTCACTGAGTTGTTGTAGCATTGACCATGACCACAGAGTCAGAGGAGGACCCTCGCATGGAGAAACTCTAAATCCTCCAATATGAGGCCCCCACCCAAGGAGACCCTGATGGTTCCCATCCCCACCATCCTTGACAGACTCCTCCTTTGGATGTGGGAGACACTGGTGTTGGTGCTAATAGTTAGCCAATGCCTGGACACCATGTACCGAGTCCAGCGGGGCCCCAGCTTCTGGAAGGTTCAAGTTCCTCGCATCTCCATAGTTGTGGAGTCAACCATGCGTTGACAGAAAAGCCCGAAGACCCACTCTTCCATGCCCCCTGGCAGAGTCTGTGCCCTTGAGGCCCTTGGATGCAAATGCTACCAGGGCTTGATGCTGGCCTGCCGAATACAAGCATATCAACTTTATTATCAGCATGTATCTTTGAGACCTAGCTAAAGAACTCTCAGGTTTCTTGGCGGGTCTCCAGCGATTCCAAACCCTACAAAGTGCGTCGGGGAATGCTCGAAGTAGATGTCTCGAGCCGCCTATGACTGTTTTGAGTCCAATGCGAGGGTGGTCGCCGCAGGCATTGGGGCCCAACGCCAGGCCTGGCTCCAGGCATTGGACCTCGAGCAGTGGGTCCAGGAGAAACTCCTCAACGTCTCCTGCCTTGGTGAAAACCTCTTCTGCAAACCGATGGAGGACAAGGTGGCGGAGATCGAGACAAAGTATGTTACCAGGATTCTGCTCTCCAGGAAGACCTCCACTCTTCCCAAGAAAATAACGCCAGGGAAAACGCCAACCTTTCACAGGAAAGGCCAGCCTTATTGGGGCTATCCCCAATACCAGGCCCCCCAGACCTCCTGCAGCCTGGTGACAACGGCAAAGGAGTGGGCCTGGGCCAGGGCCAACACAAGCCTAAAGGCTTCAAACCACAAGCACTGGGTCAGGGTTTTGACACCCTGAGCATAGCCTTTCCACCCATGGGGGAGCAGCTGCCAACAGGAAGGCGTCTGATTCATTTTGCCCATCGGTGGCCTGCCATCACCACTGACACCTGGGCACTCAAAGATGTCAGAGAAGGTTTTCTCCTTCACCTGGACAAGATGCCGCCTCCTTTCTTTCCAGAAGAGCCCCCTTGGACTCCCCTGCACCATAAGAACATAAGATATGCCATACTGGGTCAGACCAAGGTCCATCAAGCCCAGTATCCTGTTTCCAACAGTGGCCAATCTAGGTCATAAGTACCTAGCAGTCTCCCCAAAAGACACAGGTTCCTCAGTGCTTGTATTGGATCAAGCAGTGATAGCCTGGGTCCCTTTTAATAATGGTTTATGGACCTTTCCTCCAGGAACTTGTCCAAACCTTTTTTTAAACCCAGCTACACTAACAGCTTTTACTACTTCCTCCCTTAACAAATTCCAGATTTCTTTTATTAGTCTTAAATAGGTTACCCTGTAGCTTCATTGCATGTCCCCTAGTCTTTTTATATTCTGATGACGTAAACAATCGGTCTACGTTTACCCATTCCACTCCATTCATTAATTTATAGACCTCTATCATATCTCCCCTCAGCCATCTCTTTTCCAGGTTGAAGAGCCCTAATCTTTTTAGCCTCTCTTCATAGGAGTATCCTTCCATCCTCTTTACCATTTTGGTGGCTCTTCTCTGTACCTTTTCTAATAACGCTATATCCTTTTTAAGATACGGCAACCAGAATTGCACACAATATTCAAGGTGCAGTCGCACCATGGAATGATACAGAGGCATTATAATATCTTTTGTTTTATTTTCCATTCCTTTCCTTATGATACCTAGCATTCTATTTGCTGCCGCTACACACTGGGCGGAGAGTTTTAACATGTTATCTACGATGACGCCTAAATCTTTTTCCTGGGTAGTGGTTCCCAATGTGGAACCTTGCATCGCTACTGCAGGAACTCACAGGCCTTTTCAGGGACAGGGCTGTGGAGTCGGTACTTCCATCACCTAAGGGGAAAGGGGTTCTACTCCAGGTACTTTCTGGTCCCAAAGAGAACAGGAGGCCTAAGGCCCATTCTAGACTTGCGAAACTTGAACAAGTTCCTGGTGCGGGAGATATTCAAAATGTTCTCTTGGAACATTGCTGCCCTACCTCCAGCAGGGAGATTGGCTATACTCCTTGGACCTAAAGAATGCTTATACCCACATTCTTATTCATCTCAGCCACAGGCAGTACCTAAGGTTCATGGTTGGGGGCTACTTCTACCAGTACAGGGTACTACCCTTCGGCTTAGCCTCCGCACCAAGAATCTTCACCAAATGCCTGGCTGTGGTGGCCGCCTACCTCCATCTCCAAGGGGCCTTCATCTTTCCATACCTGGACGACTGGCTCATGAAAGGAGACATAGCCACAGAGGTGCAACAGGCCACAGCCTGCACCATCAAAGTCCTGCAGCATCTGGGGTTCATGATAAACCACCCCAAATCTCACCTCACTCCAACACAGAATCTGGAGTTCATAGGAGCTCATTTGGACACTTTCCAGGCCAGGGCCTTCCTCCCTCTAGACAGGGCAGATCACCTCAGGGCCCTGGCCACCGAGGTGCAGCACCGCAGCCAGGCCTACCAGCTGTACATGGGCATGTACCTGAGAGACCTGGCGAAGGAACTCGCTGGGTTCTCGATTGGCCTCTCCGATGAACCCTTGCAGCACTTCAAGAGCCTGGCCAAGGCCGTCCATGAGTGCTCCAAATTTATGTCTCGCGCGGCCTATGACGGGTTCGAGTCGGCGGTTCGAGTAGCCATGGCGGGCATCGGTGCATGCTGCCAAGCTTGACTTCAGTCCTCAGATCTCGAGCAGTGGGTTCAGCACAAACTGGTCGATGTTCCATGCCAAGGGGAGAACACTTTGGCAAACCCATGACCGATAATGCTGCTGAGCTGGAGACCGAGTTCATGACTAGGACCAGGCTCTCTAAGAAGACCACTGCCCACTGTTCCCTCTAAGCTGTGCGCGCGTACACACCTCGCCGAGCGAGCACACATACTTTACAACAGAGCGCACAAAAATTATGTCTCTGATTCTGATAGAAAACAACACAGACGTCTTAAAATTTAAAAGTTTTATGATTGCAATTACTAGAAATTTCCCGCTTCATTTAGTAATCGTCTATTTTCATTTAATTTGATTAAAATCAGTGTGGTCTAATCCTGTATTCTGATGTGTAGTCAAATTTTAAAGTATATAACTACGAGTGTCATTATGTGGCGCACAAAAATTTAACCTTCCTTCAAAAGCTGCACACAACTGATATTTTATGCGCACACAGCCTTCAGAAAATTAGAGGGAACATTGCCACTGCCCCTCCCCAACGGAAGGACTCGGATAAAAAACCCTTTTACCCGAGGAAGGGAGCTGCTTACCTAAACTACCCACCCTTTCTCCAGGACCAAGCAGGAAGTCAGTCCTCACTTATGGGTGACGTCGGCGCCGACAGAGCCCTCGCGGAGCAATTTTCCCCAGCTTTCAAAGAAAGCCTTTGGGAATTGCAGCGCGCATGCGCGGTCCTCTTCCCGCCCAAGGGTGCCATCTTAGCCAGTCTTCTTTTTTCCGCGGAGCCCTACAGACGTCCCCGTCTTGTCCCCGCGAAAAAGTCGATATTTCTTCATTATTTTATTCTTTTTCCTTCGGTTCGACGCCGGTCTTTTTCCCGCCCGGACTCGCGACGCCGGTCACGAGTCCTCTTCCTTTTTTTCGGTTTTTCTGACTTAGTCAGCTTTCGTTTTCGATTTTTCCCTGGCAGCCCGGTCCTTTGACCTCACAGGGGCCCTTTTTCCCCCGATGGCTGCCAGTGGTTTTAAGCGGTGTGGTCAGTGTGACCGAAATATGTCACTAACTGACACACACGACTTTTGCCTCCGCTGCCTGGGCCCAGATCATGAGGAACTGATCTGTGGGCCCTGCGGCAAAATGTCCTCCAAAGCGTTGAGAAGTCGGCGGCATCAGCGTGATAGGATCTTCGCTGACCCCAGCCGTACCCGGACCTCGTCGGAGGCCTCCGCGTCCAAAGGCTCCAGCTCGGACCGTCGCCGGAGTTCCTCCGACAGGGGTTCTCCCTCCGGGGACCATCGTCGGCAGGTGAAACCCGCGAGGGCGGCGTCGGTGGACGCTCCTGGTTCCGCGAGGGCCAGGTCGCATAGCCCCGACAGCCGCCCCGGGTCCTTGGAGAAGGAGCACCTCACGAAGCGACCTCGCCTGGAGTCGGAGATGCCTGCTCGGGTAAGTCCTGTGGTCCTTCTGGACTCGCCTCCGCGACAGCCGACGTCGGGCCCGACGCCGTCGGGGCCCGAGTCGGGGGCTGCTGGGTCACCTGAGCTCGGACTCAGGTTGACGGCCTTGGAGAGCAGACTGTCTGCCTTCATGGACCAGCAGCGGGCACTGCTCGCTGGCCTCGCTGGCGCCGCTGCCCCGACCACCGGGACGTCGACGTCCAAGTCGACCCCGGAGACCGAGCCGATCCTCGAGTCGATGCGAACTCGAGTCGATCCTCGGTCGAGGTCACCCTCGGCCTCCCGTTCGGGACCGAGGTCGCCGACGCCGACTCCCTCGGCGTCGGGGCGGCAGGCGCCGCGCCCTGCCCGGGCCGACCCCACCGAGTCCTCGTCGGAGTCGGTCTGGGAGTCTGAAGAGGAAGAGTCGCCTGATTCTTTCCGGACTCGGTGTGTCCCCTCGGACTCACTGGAGTCCGAGCCTCGGAAGCAGTCCCCCCCGGAGGATGCCCGGTTCTCGGACTTCGTCAGGGATATGGCCAAGGCTTTGGCCTTCCCTGTGGACCCCGAGGAGGAGCCTCGAGCCGAAGAGCTCGACGCCCTCCAGTATGACTCTCCCGCAAGGGAACACTTTACTGTACCGGTTCCTCCTATGCTGGAACGACTACTCTTCCGCATGTGGGAGAGTCCGGCCTCCTCGCCGGTCCTGAGCAAGCGGGTCGATTCTATCTATCGGGTCCGCAAGAGCCCTGGCTTTCAAAAGGCACAGCTACCACACCATTCCATGGTAGTGGAATCGGCCATGCATCGTCTTAAGAGCCAGAAGATGCACTCCTCGGTGCCTCCTGGCAGGGAGGCCCGTAACCTGGATGGCCTTGGTAAGAAGTGTTTCCAGGGCTCTATGCTCGCATGTCGTGTCCAGACTTACCAGCTATACATGGGCATGTATCTCCGAGATCTGGCTAAAGAGCTAGCCGGATTCTCCGCTGGTTTGTCCGAGGAACCCTTGCGGAGGTTCCTGGCCTTGTCCACTGGCATTCGGGAATGCTCAAAGTTCATGTCCCGAGCAGCCTATGATGGCTTTGAAGCATCAGCTCGAGTAGCCGCAGCCGGCATCGGTGCCCGCCGACAGGCTTGGCTTCAGTCGTCAGACCTTGAGCCCTGGGTGCAGGACAAGTTGGTCGATGTCCCCTGCCGAGGCGAAAACCTCTTTGGCAAGCCCATGGCTGAAAAGGCTGCACAAATTGAGACTGAGACTCTCACCAGGACCAGGCTTTCTAGGAAGACCTCTGCCCCTTCCCAGAAAAAGAAGGGCTCGGGGAAAAAGTCCTTTTACCCGAGGAAGGCGGCTGCCTACAAACAATACCCCCATTATCAGGCCCCTGCAGCTCCCCAACAGGGCCGGCAGGCCAAGGGACGGGGTAACGGGTCCCGTAGGCAGCAAGCCCCCAAGCCTGCACCACCAGCCCCTGCTCAGCAGGGTGGGGGTTTTTGACTCACTAAGCATAGCCTCTCCCCCCCCGCTGGCTCCTCCCAGCAC
This sequence comes from Ichthyophis bannanicus, assembly GCA_033557465.1. Classification (NCBI taxonomy): domain Eukaryota; kingdom Metazoa; phylum Chordata; class Amphibia; order Gymnophiona; family Ichthyophiidae; genus Ichthyophis; species Ichthyophis bannanicus. The sequence continues at coordinate 1,001,610,059 of CM066031.1, read as the reverse complement.
CGGAGGCCGGCTGGTTCACTTCGCCCACAGGTGGTCCAGCATCACCGCAGATGCCTGGGTGCTTCAAGTCGTGCGAGAAGGCTATCTTCTCCACTTCCACCAGGTCCCTCCCTCCTATTTTCCGGGAGAACCTCCACGACCCCCTCTGCACAGGGAATTACTCCTTCAGGAGTTAGCAGGTCTTCTGCAGGAACAGGTGGTGGAACCGGTGCCACACCACCTGAGAGGTCAAGGCTTTTATTCCAGGTATTTTCTAATACCAAAGAGAACAGGGGGCCTCAGACCCATCCTGGACTTGCGCAACCTCAACAAGTTCCTTGTGCGGGAGAAGTTCAAAATGCTTACCCTTGGAATCCTTCTGCCCTACCTCCAGCAGGGAGATTGGCTATGCTCCTTGGATCTAAAGGATGCCTACACGCACATCCTCATCCACCCAAGCCACCGCCAATACCTAAGGTTTGTGGTGGCAGGAAATCATTACCAGTACAGAGTACTGCCCTTTGGCCTGTCCTCCGCACCGCGAGTCTTCACAAAATGTCTCGTGGTGGTGGCGGCCCATCTCCGGCTTCACGGCCTATATGTCTTTCCGTACCTCGACGACTGGCTCATCAGAGCGGCGTCCGCTCCGGAGGTCACCAGCGCCACACGCCGCACGGTGACTCTTCTGCAGTACTTGGGCTTTGTTATAAATTTCGCAAAGTCCACTTTGCTCCCCTCACAGGATCTCGAGTTCATCGGCGCAAGGCTCCACACTCCTCAGGCACGAGCGTACCTACCGCTCGACAGGGCTCAACGGCTCATGGACCTAGCCGACCGTTTTCGCAGCCAGCCCCTGGTCTCCGCCAGGCGCTTCTTGAGACTGCTCGGCCATATGGCTTCCACCGTCCATGTGACCCCCAATGCCCGCCTGAATATGCGGCCTGCTCAATGGTGTCTCCGCCAGCAGTGGCGACAAGCCACAGGCGGCCTAGCAGACCTAGTGCGCGTCTCCGAGCCGCTGATCTCGTCTCTCCGGTGGTGGCTTCGGCAGCCGAACCTGATATTCGGAATGCCTTTCCAGTCACCTCAGCCGACCCGGGTGCTGACCACGGATGCATCCCTCCTGGGCTGGGGAGCACATTGCCAAGGGGCACGTACTCAGGGCCTCTGGACCACGTGGGAGTCTGCTCAGCAGATCAACTTCCTGGAGCTCAGGGCGATCCACCTGGCTCTCAAGGCTTTCTCCCACCTGACTTCCCACCAGTCCGTCCTTGTCCAGACGGACAATCAAGTTGCCATGTTCTACGTGAACAAGCAGGGGGGCACGGGCTCCTTCCTCCTCTGCCGGGAGGCACAGAAGCTCTGCTCTTGGGCCGTCAGTCAAGGCATTCTCCTCAAGGCAGTTTATCTCCCGGGCCAAGAGAATTGCCTGGCGGACAAACTCAGCAGGATCCTCCAGCCGCACGAGTGGCGTCTGGATCCCTTGGTAGTTCAGAAGCTCTTCCTAAAGTGGGGCCTCCCCACGGTGGATCTCTTTGCCAGTCCTCACAACCGGCAGCTTCCTCGCTTCTGCTGTCGTCAGCCACACCCCCTTCGGGTTGCGGCGGACGCTTTTCTGATTTCATGGTCGGGGAGCCTTCTGTACGCTTTCCCTCCCATCCCGCTAGTCTCTCGGACTCTTTTCAAGGTTCTCCGAGACAAAGCCTTCATGATCCTGGTGGCCCCTCGCTGGCCCAGACAGCCGTGGTTTCCGCTCCTACTGCAATTAGCGGTGGAGGATCCATTCCCTCTGGGGGTACAACCGGATCTCCTCACTCAGGATCAGGGGTCTCTACTACACCCCAACCTCAGGTCTCTCAACCTCATGGCCTGGCTGCTGAGAGGGTAGTCCTTGCTCCCCTTCTCCTGCCGGCAGAGGTGGAGGAGGTCGTCTTGGCTTCGCGACGGCCTTCTACCCGCAAATGCTACGCCCTTAAATGGCGTCGCTTTGCCGTCTGGTGTACCCAACAGTCTCAGGATCCCTTCTCCTGCCCGGTGTCGGTGATCTTGCAGTACTTGCTACACCTCTCTAATCTGGGACTTAAGTCCAACTCCGTCAAAGTTCACCTCAGTGCTCTTTCGGCACATCATGTGCCGGTAGACGGTAGACCTCTCTCCAGCGACCCTCTCGTAGCGAGGTTTCTCCGAGGTCTCCTTCTACTTAAACCACCTCTGCGCCCGCCAGCGCCTGACTGGGACCTGAATGTGGTTTTGCAGCGGATCACCTGTCCGCCTTTTGAACCTATGGCTACCTGTTCTCTCCGTTTTCTGTCTTGGAAAACGCTGTTCTTGATAGCCCTCACTTCCGCTAGACGCGTAAGTGAATTGCAGGCCCTCGTGTCTGATCCCCCTTACACTCGGTTCTACAAAAATAGGGTAGTCCTATGGACTCACCCAAAATTTCTTCCAAAAGTGGTCTCCCCTTTTCACATCAATCAGGAGGTGGTACTTCCAACCTTCTTTCCCAGACCACACTCCAGCCGAGCTGAAACGGTCCTCCATACCCTGGACTGTAGAAGGGCATTGAACTTCTACCTTGACCGTACGCGGGAGCACCGTAAAGCTGCTCAGCTTTTTGTGTCTTTTGACCCCAATAAATTGGGGCTCCCGGTCTCCAAGCGTACTCTGTCCATCTGGGTTGCGGACTGTATCTCTTGGGCTTATGGGGCAGCCGGACTCTCCTTAGAAAGTCGAGTCACGGCTCATTGCGTTCGGGCAAAGGCTACGTCAGTGGCTTACCTCCGCTCTGTTCCGCTGGCAGACATCTGCCGGGCCGCTACTTGGTCTTCGAGCCAGACTTTTGCGGTCCATTACTGTCTCGAGAGGGAGTCCCGCAGGGACAGTGCTTTCGGACAGGCAGTCCTCCGTAATCTCTTTGAGGTCTGAGCAACTCCTACCCTCCATCCCGGATGTGGGCTACCGGTGGGTGATAATTCAGCGAAGATTCTTTCCTTCTGTGCTGCTGAGCTAGAGGGAGCTCATTTTTGTGCTTAGGGTCTCCGGTAGCCTTGAGCTTGGGAGTCCCATAAGTGAGGACTGACTTCCTGCTTGGTCCTGGAGAAAGCGTAGTTACTCACCTGTAACAGGTGTTCTCCAGGAGCAGCAGGAATCAGTCCTCACTACCCTCCCTCCTCCCCTTGGAGTTGCAATCGTCTGCTTATGTTCTTTTTGCAAATTTTTTTATGCTGTCTTTTTTAGCTATGTCATCTGTCTGGCTAAGATGGCACCCTTGGGCGGGAAGAGGACCGCGCATGCGCGCTGCAATTCCCAAAGGCTTTCTTTGAAAGCTGGGGAAAATTGCTCCGCGAGGGCTCCGTCGGCGCCGACGTCACCCATAAGTGAGGACTGATTCCTGCTGCTCCTGGAGAACACCTGTTACAGGTGAGTAACTACGCTATCAGGCCTCCTCGGCTCCTCAAAAGGTTCAGCAGAAAGCATGGCGCATGTAAGCAGAAAGCTCCAAAACCCCAGGCTCTGGCACAGCCAGGCAGGAGTTCTTGACTCCTTGAGCATAGCCTATCTACCCCAAGGAAATGAGCAGCCCACTATGCCCAGAGGTGGTTGACCATCACCACTGACTCCTGAGCAATTCAGGTGGTCAGGGAGGGTTACCTCCTCCACCTGACTCAGACACCTCCCCCTTATTTCCTAGGAGAGCCTCTCAAGTCTTCCCTCCACTGGGGCCTTCTACTGAAGGAGTTGGCAGGTCTTCTTGAGGACAAGACGGTGGAACCGGTGCCCCACCACCTCAGGAGCAAGGGTTTCTACTGCAGATACTTCTTCGTCCCAAAAAGGACAGGGGGCCTAAGGTCCATCCTCAACCTGTGCAACCTCAACAAATTCCTGGTGAGGGAGAAGTTCAAGATGCTCTCCCTTGGAACATTGCTGCCATACCTCCAGCAGGGAGACTTGCTATGCTCCTTAGACCTCAAGGATGCTTATACTCACATCCTCATCCACCCCAACCACAGGCAGTACTTGTGGTTCGTAATAGGGGGCAGGCACTTTCAATACAGGTTACTCCCCTTTGGCTTATCCTCTGCCCCATGGCTCTTCACAAAATGCCTGGCAGTCATGGCCACCTTCCTCCGGCTCCAGGAGATCTTCGTTTTTCCCTACCTGGATGACTGGCTCATAAGGGGAGGCCACTGCTTGCAATAAACTACACCAAGTTTCACCTCTTCTCGACACAGTGCCTGGCGTTCATCGGAGCAAAGCTTGACACCCTCCAGTCGAGAAATTTCCGGCCCAAGGACCGAGCCGATTGGCTCCGGTCCCTTGATCGGGACATACAGCACCGTCCCTCGGTGCCTACCCGGCTTTTCCTGCGCCTCCTCGGGGATATGACCTCCACAGTCCACGTCACCCTGGACGCTCGCCTCCACATAAGGACGGCACAGTGGTGTCTCCGGGAGCAATGGTCTCAGGCCACGGGCCGTGTCCGGGACCGAGTCTCGGTGACCCGCCAGTTGGCAGACTCCCTGGACTGGTGGCAGTCACCCCGAAATCTCAAGGCGGGCATGCCATTTGGTCCCCAAGTCACTCGAGGGTCCTCACCACAGACACCTCCCTGCTTGGGTGGGGAGCCCACTGTGGAGATCTCCGCACTCAGTGCAACTGGTCACCAGACAAGAGCACCCAGCAGATCAACCTCCTGGAGCTCCAGGCCATACATCTTGCCCTGAGGGTCTTCTGTCACCACCTGCTTCACCAGCCGATGCTGAGCCAGACAGACAACCAGGTGGTGATGTTCTACGTGAACAAACAGGGGGGCACGGGGTCTTGTGCCCTTTGTCAGGAGGTACTGGTCCTCTGCTCGTACCCAGTCCATCAGGGAATCCTCCTGCGGGCAGTGTACCTGCCAGGCTAGGACATCCTCCTGCCCGACAGGCTCAGCAGGGTTCTCCAGCCGCACGAATGTCAACTGGACCCCAGGGTAGCCACTCAGCTTTTCCGTCTCTGGGGGGAACCCGTGATGGACCTGTTTGCCAGTCCGGATAACTTTCAGTTGCCCAGGTTCTGCTCCCGGCAGGCTCACCCCTCCAGAGTGGCAGCGGACACGTTCCTGGTCTCATGGTTGGAGGGCCTCATGTACGCCTTCCCTCCGACACCGCTGATCACCAAGACCCTGTTCAGGGCGCTCGGCGACAGGTCCTCGCTCATTCTGAAAGCCTCTCGGTTGCCCAGACAGCCATGATTTCCGCTGCTTCTGAGTCTGGCGGTGGAAGTCCCCATCCCCCTGGGGATCAACCCGGGTCTTCTATCCCAGTAGGGGGGCTCTCTCCTGCACCCCAACCTCGGGCCCCTCTTGCTGACAGCATTGCTGCTGAGAGGGTAACTCTGGCCCCTCTCAACTTTCCGGTTGATGTGGCGAACATTCTGCTGGCCTCTTGCAAGGCCTCTACTAGGAAGGCTTACGCCCTCAAATGGCGCAAGTTCTCTGTTTGGTGCACCCCAACAGGGGGCTGATCCTTCTGCCCGGTGCCTCTGGTGTTACAATACCTTCTCCGCCTTTTTCAGTCCGGGCTCAAGTCTAACTCTTTTCGGGTGCATCTTAGTACACTGGTGGCCCACCACCATCCGGTGGATTGTAAGCCCCTCTCAGTCCAACCATTGGTCATCCATTTCCTTCGGGGCCTTCTCCTATCAGAGCCCCCAGTTTGCCTTCCGGCAAACAAATGGGACTTCATCGTGGTGTTGGGGCAGCTCACTCGCCTGCCCTTTGAGCCTCTGGCTACCTGCCACCTTTGCTACCTCTCCTGGAAGGTGGTTTTCCTGATTGCGCTCATCTCCGCTCACAGAGTTAGCAAGCTCCAAGCCCTTGTTGCGGAGTCGTCTTATACCAGGTTCTACAAGAACAGAGTGGTGCTTCACACACACCCCAAATTCCTGCTGAAGGTAGTGTCGCCCTTCCATCTTAACCAGGAAGTGATGCTCCCTACCTTCTTTCCAAGACCTCACTCCAGTCGAGCGGAGACGGTCCTTCACACCTCGGACTGTAAGAGGGCCATGTCCTCCTATATCCAACGCACTCGGGGCCACCGCAAGGCTTTTCAGCTTTTTATCTCCTACGACCGCAGTATGCTGGGGGAGGCTGTGACTAAGCGTACACTGTCCACCTGGGTAGCAGACTGTATCACCCTCGCTTATGAGCAGGCGGGGCTCCCGCTGGAGGGCTGCGTACCGGCGCACTGTCAAAGCCATGGCGGCTTCGGTGGCAAACTTGCACTCTGTCCTGATGGTGGACATCTGCTGGGCTGCCACCTGGACTTCCGTCCATACCTTCGCAGCCCATTACTGCCTGGAAAGAGAGTCCCGACGGGTGCAGTGTCTTCGGCCAGGCTGTGCTCCGTAACCTTTTCGGGGTCTAGGCAGCTCCTACCCTCCAACCCTTCTGTGTTCAGGCTACCGGAGTGCTGGTTAATTGGACACAGGGGGGTCCTACTGTGGTCTGTGGACACGGACCGAATTGCTGCTGCTTGCGGCTCCTCTCAGGGGAGTCCTATTCTTGCTATGGGCTTTTGGTAGCCTGTAGCTGTGGAGTCACATATGTGAGGACTGACTTCCTTCTTGTTCCCGGAGAAAGCATAGTTACTCACCTGTAACAGATGTACTCCGGGGACAGCAGAAATCAGTCCTCACAACCCTCCCTCCTCCCCTTGGAGTTGCTTCTTTATCATCCTCTGTTTTTTCTGTCTTTTAGCTATGTCATCAGACTGAGCAAGATGGCACCCTTGGGCGGGAAGGGGACCATGAATGCGTGGTGGCATCACTCAAAGGCTTTCTTTGAAAGCTGGGAGGATGCTTCCGCAAGGCTCCATCAGTGCCGATGTTGCCCATATGTGAGGACTGATTCCTGCTGTCCCCGGAGAACCTGTTAAAGGTGAGTAACTATGCTTTTCTTACCTAAGTACATTTTGTCTTTTCTGGCTAGCGCCGGCTCCCCCTCCCATCTCTTGAGCACTGCTGCTTCAGCATTCGGTCTCAGAACCTGTTTTTCCCTTTTTTCCTATTTTAACGCTTTCACGCCCTTTTTAACTACTGGCCGCATCGAGGGTCTTCGACCTTGCACGGGTCCTTTTTGCCTCGATGGTCTCCAGTTTCAAAAAATGCGATCGGTGCTCTAAAAACATGTCACTCACAGACACCCATGATTACTGTCTCAGATGTCTGGGTGCTGATCACAACCCGGAGCAATGCTCCTTATGCAAAAAGATGTCCTCTTAAGGCCATCCAGAGTCGCTGGCAGAAGCTAAATGCTATCTTTCATAAGGCAGACTCGACCCAAGTATCCTCGGTAGCTGCCCAAGGTTCCCCCCCGCAGGCACTCCAGCCAGGGGTCCCGTGAGCGGAAGAAGGACTTGCAGATGTCATCCGAGGAGTCGGACAAGCGTGAGAAATCACGCACCTGATCCCTCAGCCCCCTACGACAGTCCGAAGAGTTGGAGAGGGAGTGGCCGAGAAAAGTACTTCGAACTGAAGCAGAGGCCTCTGGAGATGGCACCCGGTCTCCCGAGGGTCGCCCCGATGAGGACCCCTCCTCCTCGACATCTGACTTGGTCCCCCCCAGCATCAGTGACACAGGGCCCCACTCTCGAGTGGAATACCCAAATACTGACCTTGGAACGCAGTATTTCTGTGTTCCTCACTACCCAGCAGGCGCAGATGCTTGGCCCTGCTGGCACATGCCATGAGACCGCAGGGATCTCGACTCGAGGACTCCCCAGGCTGCCGCAGCGATTCCCGAGAGCCACACGTCTCGTGAGGATCCTCGGCGAGGGTCTTGATCTCCTTCCCGTTCCTCGGGTGTGAGATCATCTCGGGCAAGCGCCTCTGGCTCCGGACAGGCTCCGGCCCCGAGAACCTGGCGCTGGTCACCGACCCACCTGGAACCGCCGACCTCGAGTCCTCCACAGACTATTTGGAGTGGGAATCCGATGGGGACACTTCACAGGAGACTTAGACTCGCCAAGACCTCCCCTCGCACCCATTTCTGACCTAGAGGCGGTGGTCCCCTCCTGAGGACACCTCTTTCCTTGAGTTTGTCCATGATATGGCACGGGCCCTTGCGCTTACCACTGAATCAGAGGAGGAACTTCGAGCGGAGGAACTCGACATCCTCCAATATGAGGCACCACCAAGGGAAACCCTTACAGTCCTGGTCCCCTCCATCCTTAACCAGCTCCTTCTCCGCATGTGGGAGAACCCGGCCTCTGTCTCTATCATCAGTCGATACCTAGACACCAAGTATAGGGTCCAGAATTTTGGAAGGCACAGCTTCCCCACACCTCCATGGTCATCAAGTCGGCCATGCGCAAGCAGAAGAGCCCGCAGACTCACTCTTCAGTCCTTTCGGGCAGGGAGTCTCGCACCTTCTATGCTCTCGGGTACAAATGTTACCAGGTCTCCATGCTAGCATGCTGCATCCAGGTCTACCAACTTTACATTGGTATATTCCTCTGAGACCTCACTAAAGAACTCGGGGGGGATTTGCAATCGGTCTCGATGGGGACCACCTCCGGCACTTCCAGGCGTTCTTGAAGTCAGTCGGTGAATGGTCCAAATACCTCTCGCAAGCCATCTACGACGGCTTCAAGTCCTCCGTGCGAGTGGCGGCGCTCGCTGGCATCCTTGACTCCAGTCCTCCGACTTGGAGCAGTGGGTCCAGGAGAAGAAGCTCCTTGACGTCCCTTGCCTCAGGGAGCAGCTCTTTGGTAAGCCTATGGAGGATAAAGCAGCCGAAATTGAGACAAAGTACGTCACCCATACTTGGCTCTTTAGGAAGACCTCCACCCTGTCTAGGAAAAAGCCACAAGGCAAGAAACCCTTCTTCCTCAGGAAGGGCCAACTCTACAGGGGATACCCCACGAATCTGACTATGCCGATCCTGCCACAGGGCGGTCAGGGTAAGGGTTCCGGTCAGGGATCTCGCAAGCCTAAAGGCCCAAAGACCCAGCCTCCGGCTCCAGCACAGCCGGGCTCGGGATTTTGACGCCCTCAGCATAGCCTCTCGTCCATTGGACAACCAGCTGCCGATGGGGGAGAGGCTGGTCCACTTTGCCCACAGGTAGGACTCCATCACCATCGTCATGTAGGTTCTTCATGTTGTCCGGGAGGGCTACCTCTTTCACCTGGATCAGCTGCCTCCCTCCTACTTCCCCGGGGAGCCCCAGCGACTTCCCCTGCACCAGGCCTTATTAACTCAGGAGCTCACAGGCCTCCTCAATGAAGCCCGTACCATGCCACCTAAGGGGAAGGGGGCTCTACTCCAGATATTTCCTCGTCCCGAAAGGAGCAGGAGGTCTCAGGCCCATCCTTGACCTGAGGAACCTGAACAGATTCCTGGTGCGGGAGAAGTTCAAAATGCTCTCCCTTGGAACACTGCTGCCCTACCTCCAGCGGGGCTATTGACTATGCTTCTTGGATTTAAAGGATGCTTATACCCACATCCTCATCTACCCCAACCACAGACAGTACCTGCGGTTTGTGGTAGGAGGCAATCACTACCAGTACAGGGTGCTCCCCTTCGGCCTCGTTTCCGCTCGATGAGTCTTCACAAAGTATCTCACGGTGGTGGTGGCCCATCTCCGTCTCCAAGGCATCTTTGTCTACCCTTACCTAGATGACTGGCTCATAAGGGGGCACGGCCTCAGAGGCCCTGCAGGCTACAGGCCCGTGCCATCCAGCTCCTAGAGCACTTGGGCTTTGTGGTCAACCACCCAAACTCCAACCTTACTCCAGTGCAATCCCTAGAGTTCATAGAGGCTCACCTGGATACTCTATAGACCAAGGCCTTCCTCCCCCAGGACAGGGCAGACTGCCTTGTGTCCCTCCGACGTGCAGAGTCTCACAGCATAATCTCAGCTTGGTCGATGCTTCGCCTCCTCAGCCACATGTTCTCCATTATCCATGTCGTGTCCAACGCCCGCCTCAACATGCGGGCAGCACAGTGGTTCCTCCACGCACAGTGAACCCAGGCGACAGGCTGGCTCTGGGACCCCATCTCGGTCTCCTCCTCAGTTGGTGGAGTCCTTTGATGGCAGGATACACAGCACCTGCTCCGGGGCATGCCCTTCCAGACCCCGATTCCCCCCAGGCAGTCCTGACGACAGATGCCTCCCTCGGGTTGGCGGGCCCATTGCGAAGAGCTGCGCACCCAGGGAGCCTGGTTCCCCGAGGAGAGTCAGCAGCAGATCAACCTGCTGGAGCTCCAGGCCATCCTCCTTGCACTGAAGGCATTCCGACATCAGCTGCAGCACCAGGTAGTGCTCGTGCAGGCAGACAATCAAGTCACTTTGTTCTGTCTGAACAAACAAGGAGGCACCAGCTCCTACAGCCTCTGCCAGGAGGCGGTGACCCTGTGCTGTTATGTGGTGAGCCAGGGCATTACCCTTAGAGCCATCTATCTCCCTGGCCAACACAATGTCTTGGCGGACCAACTGAGCAGAGTTCTCTAGCCGCATGAGTGGCACCTGAGCCCCGCAACAACACAGCGGCTGTTTCAGTTCTGGGGCACCCCAGACCTGGACCTCTTTTCCAGTCATGCCAACACTCAGCTTCCCCTGTTTTGCGGTCCATATCTGCACTCGGGCCAGGTAGCTCCGGATGCCTGCCTTCCTCTTGTGGGCGACGGACCTGCTGTACGCCTTCCCTCCCACACCACTGATAGTACGGACCCTTCTTAGAGTCCAGCGGGACAAGACCTCAATGTTCCTCATGGACCCAAGGTGACCCAGGCAGCCATGGTTCCCCCTGCTGCTCTGTGTCTCGACACAATTCCCGGTCCCTCTCGGGAGGTCACCGGGCCTCCTAACGCAGGAGGGAGGCTTGCTCCTCCACCCCAATCTGGGGTCCCTGTCCCTTACAACTTGGCTATTGAACGGGTCGCATTAGCTTCCCTTCATTTCCCCAGGGAGATCAAGGACATCCTCCTGGCCTCTCGTAAGGACTTGACGAGACAGGCTTATGCCTTTAAGTGGCGCAAGTTTTTGGTGTGGTGTTCGGAGAAATGCATGAACCCGTTCTCCTGCTCGATACACTCGGTCCTGCAATATTTGCTCCATCTCTCGCAATCTGAGTTAAAATCTAACTCACTCAGGGTTCACCTGAGTGTGATCTTGGCGAACCATCATCCTATCGAGGGCAAAAGCTTCTTGGGGCAGCCCCTCGTCTCTCGTTTCATGTGGGGCTTGCTCCTCTCCAATCCCCCCCTATCTGCTTGCCCCCGGCGGAATGGGATCTCAATGTGGTCCTCACGCAGCTGACCAAGCCACCTTTTGAGCCCCTGGCTACTTGCTCCTTGTGGCACTTATCCTGGAAGGTGGCCTTCCTAGTGGTGCTCACTTATGCCTGTAGAGTCAGCGAGCTCCAAACCCTGAGGCGCCATACACCAGATTCTACAAGAACAGGGTGGTTCTTCGTACCCACCCAAGTTCCTCGTGAATGTTGTCTCTGACTTCCAGCTCAACCAGGAGATGGTTTTGCCCATTTTCTTCACGAGGCCCCACACCGACACACCGTCAGAAGTTCTCCATACCCTAGACTTCAAGAGGGCCCTGTCCTTCTACTTTCAGTGGACTTGGGGCCACTGCAAAACTGGGCATCTTTTTGACTCCTAGCGAACCTTATCCATTTGGGTGGTGGACTGCATCGCCTTCACCCAGGCCCAGGCTGGACTGGGCTGCCACTGGACCACAGAGTCACGGCGCACAATGTCCGAGTGATGGCGACGTCTGTCACGAGCCTCCATTCAGTGCCCCTGGTGGACATCTGACAGGCCGCCACCCGGTCCTCGGCTCATATCTTCACGACCCATTACTGCCTGGTGAGGGGGTTCTGTCGGAACAGTGCCTTTGGTCAAGCAGTACTCCGTAATCTGTTGGGGTTTAAGCAACTCCTGCCCCCCCTGCCCTTCTTGTTCAGGCTACCAGAGACGTCGCTCTCCATGGACTCGGGGTCATCGGGTGTGTCTTCAGATTTGCTTGCGGTCACTCATGGCTCTGCCGTGCCTTTTCCTACAGGTCCTTGGTACCCTGTAGCTAGGGAGTCCCATATATGAAGACTGACTTCCTGCTTGTTCCTGGAGAAAGCGTAGTTACCTGTAGCAGGTGTTCTCCAGAGACAGCAAGAATCAATCTTCACAACCCTCCCTTCTCCCCTTGGAATTGCTGTCCATTTTTGCCATCTTCTTGGTGGGGCTCTAGCTGTGGCACTTGACTGAGTAAGATGGCACCCTTGGGCGGGAAGGGGACAACACATGCATGGTGGCATTCCCAAAGACTTTCTTTGAAAGCTGGAGGAATGCTCCGCGTGGGTTCTTTCGGTGCCGATGTCACCCATATGTGAGGAGTGATTCCTGCTGTCCCTGGAGAACACCTTCTACAGGTGAGTAACTACGCTTTCACTGCTGTGGCTGCTATTCTTCAGTTGGCAATATGTGCAGGCCTGACACCTCAAACTCTGCACAGAGTATTCAGTCTCTTCCTCCAGATGATTTTATCCCTCTTTTGGAGTCTGCTATGACCTTCCTTTCTGATGCTATGTACAGCCTGAAGGACTCCATTGCAAAGCAAAGTAATACTCTGCCTGAAAGCTCTCAAAGGAGTCTTTTTAAACTAATTTTTGAAGGGGGTTTTGCTGTTCATTTTTAAAGGATAAAGTATTTCTTTTTTCTCCAAGACCAAGCAGGAAGTCAGTCCTCACATATGGGTGATGTCGGCGCCAACGGAGCCCCCATGCAGAGCATTTCCCCAGTTTTCAAGGAAAGCCTTTGGGAATGTAGCATGCATGCGCGTCCCCTTCCCGCCCAAGGGTGCCATCTTGCTCAGTCTTTCTTTTTACACGGAGCCCAATGGACATGAGTTTGTGTCACCCGGGAAAAGTAGATTTTTTTCTGCGATTTTCGCTTTTTGTTATTGGTTCGACGCTGGTTCCTCTTCCCGCCTGGGCTCGGTACACCGGTATCTAGTCCGGAATTTTTTTTTCGGTTTTTGTTCTTTCTGACTAGCGTTCGTGCCTTTTTTGTTATTTTCACTGGCAGCCCGGTCTTTTGACCTTGTAGAGGCCCTTTTTCCCCTGATGGCTGCCAGCAAGTTAAAAAATGTGATCGGTGCAAGAAACTTATGTCTCTCACCAACACACATGACTGCTGCCTCCGATGCCTCGGGCCTGACCATGAGCCACTGGTCTGTGACCCGTATGGCAAAATGTCATCGAAGGCACTTCGGAGCTGTCAGCATCAGCGTGAAAGAATTTATTCAGAGTCCGCATCTGGCCAGGCCCGGACTTCGTCAGAGGCCTCGACATCTCGGGAGTCTGACCCCGAGTGCCGTCGTGGTTCCTCTGATAGGGGGTCTCCCACCCGGGAGCACAAAAGGAAGAAGAAGCTCGTGAGGGCGTCATCGGTGGAGGCCCCTGGGTCCTCGAGGGCCAGGTCGCGTAGCCCTGACCGCCGCCCCGGGCTCTCGGAGTCGGAGAGGCCGTCCAGACTACCTCGCATGGAGCCAGAGTCCCCGAGTCAGTAAGTTCTGTTGTCCTCGTGGACTCTCCTCTGGGATAACCAACGTCGGGACCGACGCCGTCGGGGCCCGAGTCAGGGACTGCTGAGTTTCCTGAGCTTGGACTCAGGCTGACGGCCTTGGAGATCAGCTTGGCTGCCTTCATGGAACAGCAGCGGGTGCTGATCGCCGGTCTGACTGGTGTATCTGCCCTGACCACTGGGACCTCAACATCTAAGTCGACCCCGGAGGCCTCCAGGGTTTTCACCAAATGCCTGGCAGTGGTAGCGCCTTATCTCAGGAATCAGGGAATTTTTGCCTTCCCATACCTGGACGACTGGCTCATCAGGGGCCAGTCTCTCCAGGATGCCCAACAAGCCACTCTTTGCACTGTCTCTCTTCTTCAGCATCTGGGCTTTGTCATAAACTACGCAAAGTCCACTTTAGAGCCTTATAGGGGCCAGGTTGGACACCCTTCAGGCAAGAGCATACTTGCCCAAAGACAGGGCCCACAGACTGATAGACTTGGCCAACCAGTTCCAAAGCAAGTCTCATGTCTCTGCTAGGCACTACCTGCGGCTCCTGGGGCACATGGCATCCACGGTACATGTGATTCCGAATGCTTGTCTGCCCATGCAGGCTGCTGAATGGTGCCTCAGAGATCAGTGGACGCAGGCCACAGGTGGCCTCCTAGACAGAGTAAAGGTGTCCAAACCACTTTTGGACTCCTTACAGTGGTGGCTACATCCCCCAAACCTTCTCAGGGGGTACCTTTTCAGGCTCCAGCACACACAAGGGTGCTGACGACCGATGCTTCCTTAAAGGGCTGGGGTGCACATTGCCAGGGCATGTGCACTTAAGGCCTCTGGTCTCCTCGAGAGGCCACGCAGCAAATCAGTCTTTTGGAGCTGCGAGCAATCCGCTTAGCTCTGCAGACATTTTCTCATGCCCTCTCTCACCAGTCTGTCCTAGTTCACACAGACATTCAGGTCGCATTGTTCTATGTGAACAAACAAGGGGGCACGGGGTCCAGGCTCCTATGTCAGGAGGCACTGGCCCTTTGCTCCTTTGAAGTCAAACAAGGCATGTTTCTCAAAGCAGTTTATCTACCTGGTCAGGAGAATTTCCTAGCAGATAAGCTAAGCAGGATTCTTCAGCCTTACGAATGCCAGTTGAATCTGTTGGTGATGCAGCAGATCTTCCTCCGCTGGGGACTTCCATCCATCGATCTCTTTGCAAGTCCACAAAACCGTCAGTTGCCCAGGTTTTGCTCCAGACAGCCGCATACCCTGAGGATGGCAGCAGATGCTTTTCTGATCTCTTGGTCTACGGGCCTCCTGCATGCGTTTCCTCCCATGCCCCTGGTGGCCCGAACTCTGTTCAAGATTCTCCGGGACAAGGCCTCGGTGATTCTAGTAGCCCCCAGATGGCCAAGGCAGCCATGGTTTCCACTTCTGCTGCAGTTGGCGGTGGAAACTCCGTTCCCTCTGGGGTTGCAACACGATCTCCTGTCTCAAGAGCAGGGTTCCTTTCTGCACCCCAATCTCAGGTCCCTTAACTTGATGGCCTGGCTGCTGAAAGGATAGTGCTAGCTCCCTTAATTCTACCTAAGGAGGTTGAGGAGGTGGTCTTGGCCTCTAGGAGGCAGTCCACCAGAAAGTCCTATGCCCTCAAGTGGCGTAGATTTACGGTATGGTGTGCTCAGCGCAATGAAGATCCTTTCTCTTGTCTTGTGCCAGTAGTACTGCAGTATCTACTTCACCTGTCAGACCTAGGCCTTAAGTCTAACTCTGTTCGGGTCCACCTCAGTGCTCTGTCAGCGCACCACTCACCGGTGGAAGGACAGTCTCTGTCAGTTCACCCCTTGGTGTCCCGATTTCTCAGAGGTCTGCTTCTTCTCAAGCCTCCGATTCGTCCACCGGCGACTGAGTGGGATTTGAACGTGGTCTTGCATCAACTTACTCGCCCACTGTTTGAGCCGATGGCTACTTGCCATTTGTGCTTCCTCTCTTAGAAAGCGCTAATCCTGATGGCTCTTACCTCGGCCAGATGTCTGAGTGAGCTACAAGCTCTGGTTTCTGATAGACCGTACACACGGTTCTATGAGAACAGGGTGGTCCTATGGACCCATCCCAAGTTCCTTCCAAAAGTGATCTCCTCTTTCCACCTTAACCAGGAGGTGGTTCTTCCGACCTTTTTTCCCAGGCCGCATACCAGCCGGGCTGAAACAGTCTTGCATACCCTGGACTGTAAGAGGGTGTTGTCTTTTTACATAGAACGTACATGGGGGCATCAAAGGGCTACTCAGCTCTTCATTTCCTTTGACCCTAATAAGATGGGGTTACCTGTCTCCAAGCGTACATTGTTCATTTGGGTAGCAGATTGTATCACCTGGGCGTATAAGGCAGCCGACCTCCCCTTGCAGGGTCGAGTCAAGGCCCACCTTGTCAGGGCGAAAGCCACGTCAGTAGCTCATCTCCGCTCTGTTGGCAGACATCTGTCGGGCCGCAACTTGGTCTTCAAGCCAGACTTTTGCAGCCCATTACTGCCTGGAGAGAGAGTCCCAAAGGGACTGTGCTTTCGGACAGGTGGTGCTCCATAATCTCGTTGAGGTTTAGGCAACTCCTACCCTCTGGCCCTTGTGTTGGACTACCGTACGGGGATGTTCTCAGAGGATATTCTTATCACGAATGCTGAGGCTCTTGAGAGGGAGCCATTTTTTCTCCAGGACCAAGCAGGAAGTCAGTCCTCACATATGGGTGACATCGACGTCGATGAAGCCCTTGCGGAGCATTTCCCCAGCTTTCCAAGAAAGCCTTTGGGAATGCAGGCATGCATGCGTGGTTCCCTTCCCGCCTAAAGGTGCCATCTTGCTCAGTCTCTCTTTTTCCGTGAAACCCACCGGACGTGTGTCCTAGTCCTCCCGGAAAACAGTTAGATTTTTTCACGATTCCTTTGCTATTTTTTCTCCGGTTCGACGCCGGTTCCCCTCCCGCCGGGTTCGGTACACCAGTATCGAGCCCAATCTTCTTTTTTCGGTTTTTGCCCTTCGTGGCTGTCATTCGCGCCCTGTTTTTCTTTTTCCCTGGAAGGGCGGTCCTTTGACCTCGCGGGGACTCTTTTTTTTTCCCCGATGGCTTCCAGTGGGTACAAAAAATGTGATCGGTGCAAGAAGTTAATGTCTCTCACCGACACACACGACTGCTGCCTTCGGTGCCTCGGTCCTGACCACGATCCTAAGACGTGTGGACCATGTGGAAAAATGTCTTCCAAGGCACTTCAAAGTCAACAGCACCAAAAGGAAAGGCTTTTCTCTGACTCGGCCTCTGGCCGGGCTCGGACCTCGTCTGAGGCCTCGACATCTCGGGAATCGGATCCCGAGCACCGTCGGGGCTCCTCGGACAGGGGGTCCCCCGACCGGGAATGAAAGAGGAAGAAGCGGCTCACGAGGGCGTCGTCGGAAGAGGTCCCTGGCTCCTCGAGAGCTAGGTCACAGACCCCCGACCGTCGCCCCGGGTCCGTGGAACAGGAGAAGCCTCCCAATGTACCTCAAGTGGAGCTGGAGTCTGCTGGACACGTAAGTCCTGTAGTCCTCATGGACTCACCTGCCCGAGAGCCGACGTCGGGCCCGGCGCCACCGGGGCCCGAGTCGGGGGCTGCTGAGTCTCTTGAGCTGGGTCTCAGGCTGACAGCCTTGGAGAGCAGACTGTCTGCCTTCATGGAACAGCAGCGGGCGCATCTGCCCCGACCACCGGGACATCGACATCAAAGTAGACCCCGGAGACCGAGCCGATACTCGAGACCATAAAGGCTCGAGGTCGACCTCGGTCGCGGTCTCCCTCGACCTCCCGTTCGGGACCGAGGGCGTCTACGCCGGTGCCTTTGGCGTCGGGGTGGGTGCTCACAGGCCCTGCGTGGTCAGACCCCAATTCCTCATCGGACGAGTCCGCCTGGGAGACGGAGGACGAGGAGTCCCCCGACAACTTCCAGACTCGGTGCGTCCCGTCGGACTCACCGCAGTCTGAGCCCCGGAGTAGATCCCCCCGGAGGATACCCGGTTCTCAGAGTTCGTCCGGGATATGGCCACCGCATTGGCTATCACTGCGGACCCCGAGGAGGAGCCTCGAGCCGAGGAGCTCGAGGCCCTACAGTACGACTCTCCTCCGAAGGAAGCCTTTACTGTTCCGTTTCCTCCGATGCTGGAACAGCTCCTCTTCCGGATGTGGGAGGCAACGGCCTCGGCGCCGGTTTTAAGCAAGCGCATCGATTCGATATATCGACTCCGGAAGAGTCCTGGCTTTCAGAAGGCGCAGCTACCACACCATTCCATGGTGGTGGAATCGACCATGCATCGCCTGAAAAGTCAGACGATGCACTCCGCGGTGCCCCCTGGCAGGGAGGCCCAGAACCTCGATGGTTTTGGTAGAAAGTGCTTCCAGGGCTCGATGCTTGCTTACCGTGTCCAGTCTTACCAGCTGTACATGGGCATGTACTTGCGAGACCTGGCCAAGGAGCTGGCCGTGTTCTCTGCTGGTCTCTCCGGGGAATCCTTGCAGAGGTTCAAGTCCTTGTCCTCGGGGATCCGGGAATGCTCCAAGTTTATGTCCCGCGCTGCCTATGATGGCTTTGAGGCTTCGGCCCGTGTTGCGGCAGCCGGCATCGCGGCTCGATGCCAGGCATGGCTGCAGTCATCGGACCTCGAGCCATGGGTTCAGGACAAGTTGGTCGATGTCCCTTGCCGAGGTGATAACCTTTTTGGCAAGCCCATGACCGAGAAGACCGCACAGCTCGAAACCGAGCACCTCATGAGGACAAGGCTGTCTAGGAAGACTTCTGCCCCTTCTCACAAAAAGAAGGGCTCGGGTAAAAAGCCATTTTACCCGAGGAAGGGCACTGCCTACAAACAGTACCCACAGTACCAAGCTGCCCCTCAGGGTCAGCAAGCCAAGGGGCAGGGTAATGGGCCCCGTAGGCAGAGGACTCCCAAGCCTACGGCCCCTGCTCCCACTCAGCAGGGTGGGGTTTTTTGACTCCTTAGGCATAGCCTCTCAGTCCCTGCTCTCCCAACCCTGCACAGGAGGCTGCCTCGCCCTGTTTGCCCACCAGTGGCCACTCATCACTGGAGACAGTTGGATGTTGAGCATAGTCCACAAGGGCTATCTGCTACACTTCCAACAACTGCGTCCTCCATACTTTCCAGGGGAGCCTCCAAGGCCTCCCCTGCACACAGATCTTCTACTTCAGGAGCTCCAAGGTCTGTTGGTGGACAGGGCGGTGGAGCCTGTGATTCCCACTTGCAAGGCCAGTGGTTCTTCTCCAGGTATTTCCTGGTACCCAAAAGAACCGGTGGCCTTCGGCCTATTCTAGACCTCAGAAACCTCATCAAATTCCTAGAGAAGGAAAAGTTCAAGATGCTTACTCTTGGAACACTTCTGCCCTACCTCCAGCAGGGAGATTGGCTATGCTCATTAGATCTAAAGGATGCGTACACTCACATCCTCATTCATCCAGACCACAGAAAGTACCTCAGGTTCATTGTGGGAGGAAACCATTATCAGTACAGAGTACTGCCTTTTGGCCTCACCTCCGCTCCCAGGGTCTTTATCAAATGCCTGGCAGTGGTGGCGGCCTACCTGAGAAATCAGGGTATCTTTGTCTTCCCCTATCTGGACAACTGGCTCATAAGAGGTCAGACGTGCCAGGAGGCCCGACAGGCCACCCTCAGAACTATTGCTCTTCTTCAGAGCTTGGGGTTTGTAATAAACTTCGCAAAGTCCACTTTGCTCCCCTCCCAGAATTTGGAGTTCATCGGGGCGAGGTTGGACTCTCTGCTGGCAAAGGCATTCTTGCCAGAAGACGGAGCCCAAAGGCTGATAAACCTAGCAAATCAGTTTCTCAGCAGGTCACTGGTCTCCGCCAGACTCTGCCTGAGGCTTCTTGGCCACATGGCTTCGACAGTGCATGTGACCCCCAATGCCAGGCTCCATATGAGGCCTGCACAGTGGTGCCTTCGGACTCAGTGTTCACAGGCCACAGGCAGCCTCAGAGACAGGATAAGGGTGTCCAGACAATTTCTGAACTCCCTCAGCTGGTGGCTGCACCCACGCAATCTGCTGCAAGGGGTACCTTTTCAGATTCCTGGGTTCACAGTGGTGTTGACCACGGATGCCTCCCTGCAGGGCTGGGGAGCTCATTGTCTAGGCAAGTGCACCCAGGGCCTGTGGTCTCCCTGGGAAGCCGCATAGCAAATCAATCTACTGGAACTCCGGGCTATTCGTTTAGCCCTCAAGACTTTCTCTCAAACCCTGGCTCATCAGTCTGTCCTAGTTCAAACAGACAACCAGGTAGCCATGTTTTATGTGAGCAGGGTGGAACTGGGTCCAGGCTCCTTTGTCAGGAAGCACAGGACCTTTGCTTGTTTGCCCTCAAGCACAACATACTCCTCAAGGCTGTGTTACCTCCTTGGCCAGGAAAACTACCTGGCCGACAGGTTGAGCAGGATTCTGCAGCCCCACAAGTGGCAGCTCTCCATCCTTTGGTGGTTCAGAGGATTTTCCTTAAGTGGGGACTTCCATCCATAGATCTGTTTGCCAGTCCACTGAACAAACAGCTGCCAAAGTTCTGCTCCAGGCAACCGCATCCTCTGCGGATAGCAGCAGATGCTTTTCTGATCCCATGGTCTCAGGGCCTCCTGTATGCGTTTCCTCCCACGCCCTTGGTGGCCCGAACCCTGTTCAAGATTCTTCAGGACAAGGCCCCGGTCCTGCTGGTAGCTCCCAGGTGGCCAAGACAGCCTTGGTTTCCACTTCTGCTTCAGCTGGCAGTGGCTCCCCCACTGCCTCTGGGGTTGCACCCCGACCTTCTCTCTCAGGATCAGGGTTCCCTTCTGCACCCCAATCTCAAAGCTCTCAATTTGATGGCCTGGAGGCTGCAAGGGTACTTTTAGCTCCCTGGGGCCTACCTCAGGAAGTTGAGGAGGTTGTCCTAGCCTCTAGGAAACAGTCCACTAGGAAAACCTATGCTCTCAAATGGAAAAGGTTTTCTGTGTGGTGTCAGCTACGTACAGAGGATCCCTTCTCCTGTACTGTGCCAGTAGTGCTTCAGTACTTACTGCACTTATCAAATCAGGGACTTAAGTCCATTTCTGTTCGGGTCCACCTCTCAGCTCTAGCAGCTCACCACTCACTAGTGGAAGGACATTCTCTGTCGGTTCACCCCTTGGTGTCCCGTTTTCTCAGAGGCTTACTTTTGCTCAAGCCTCCAATCCGTCCTCCTGCTCCTGAGTGGGAGTTGAATGTGGTCTTGCAGCAACTGACTCGCCCACCTTTTGAGCCGCTGGCTACTTGCCCTCTAAGCTTCCTATCCTGGAAGACACTCTTCTTGATAGCCCTAACCTCGGCCAGGCGAGTGAGTGAGCTTCAGGCCCTGGTCTTTGACAGGCCTTACACCCGCTTCTATAGGAACAGGGTAGTCCTTAGGGCTCATCCAAAGTTCCTCCCAAAAGTTGTCTCCTCCTTCCACCTTAACCAAGAGGTGGTTCTTCCAACATTCTTCCCTAGGCCTTATGCAAGCCAGGCTGATGCAGTTCTGCATACCCTGGACTGTAGGAGGGCCTTATCCTTCTACCTGGACCGTACGCAGGGAGATAGAAGGGCTCTTCATATCTTTTGACTCTAATAATTTGGGGTTTCCTGTGTCCAAGTGTACCTTGTCCACCTGGGTAGCTGACTGTATCACCTGAGCTTACAGGGCGGCTGACCTTCCTTTGCAGGGTCGGGTCACGGCCCATCGTGTCAGTGCAATGGCTGCCTCAGTGGCTCACCTCCGCTCTGTACTGTTGGTGAACATCTGCAGGGCTGCAACTTGGTCCTCAAGACAGACTTTTGCGGCTCATTACTGTCTGGAAAGGGAGTCCCGTAGGGACAGTGCTTTTGGCCAGGCAGTACTCCAGAATCTCTTTGAGGGTTAGGCAACTCCTGCCCTCCAGCCCTCCGTTGAGCTACCGGTGGAGGTTCTGTCAGTGAAAAGCCTTTCTTTGATGCTGGGACTAGAGGGAGTTCTCTTGTTCAGCCTGGGTTCCTTGGTAGCCCAGAGCTAGGGAGTCACCCATATGTGAGGACTGACTTCTTGCTTGGCCCTGGAGAAAGAGTAGTTACTCACCTGTAACAGGTGTTCTCCAGGAGCAGCAGGAATCAGTCCTCACAACCCTCCCTCCTCCCCTGGGAGTTGCAATTGTACATAGTTTATTTTTAGATTTTTGTGTGCTGTTTTTTGCTATGTCATTTGACTGAGCAAGATGGCACCTTTAGGCGGGAAGGGAACCGCGCATGCATGCCTGCATTCCCAAAGGCTTGCTTGGAAAGCTGGGGAAATGCTCCGCAGGGGCTTCATCGATGTCGATGTCAGCCATATGTGAGGACTGATTCCTGCTGCTCCTGGAGAACACCTGTTACAGGTGAGTAACTACTCTTTCAGCTTAGGGTTTCCGGTAGCCTAGAGCTGGGGAGTCCCATATGTGAGGACTGACTTCCTGCTTGGTCCTGGAGAAAGAGTAGTTACTCACCTGTAACAGGTGTTCTCCAGGAGCAGCAGAAATCCGTCCTCACGACCCTCCCTCCTCCCCTGGCAGTCATATCATTCATTTTGATTTTTTGCTGTCTTTTAGCTATGTCATCAGACTGAGCAAGATGGCACCCTTGAGAGGGAAGGGGACCGCGCATGCGCGCTGCATTCCCAAAGGCTTTCCTTGAAAGCCTGGGCAATGCTCCACACGGGTGCTCCGTCGGTGCCGACATCACCCATTTGTGAGGACTGATTCCTGCTGCTCCTGGAGAACACGTGTTACAGGTGAGTAACTACTCTTTCTATACAGCAAAGGGGAACATTTTGGTATGCTTGTGGGGTTATCAGTTCATTCACAGCTAACTCTTTGAAACCACTAACTTCAGCAGGTGGAAAAGGAGGCTGCTGTGGTTCTCAAAAGAAGTAGCTGAGAAGGTAAAGAAAACGAGGGAGGTCTTCATGAAATATGAGAGATTACAGAGAGAGGAAGACAGGCATCTGTATTTGGAGAAATGTAGAGAAGCTAGCAGAATAATCAGGAAAGCAAAGGTAGAAAAAGAAATAGCCAGTGCAATAAAATGCGGGAATAAGACATTTTTCAGATATGTTAGTGAGAGGAGGAAGGGCAAAAGTGGGTATTGTCAGACTCAAGAGTGCATGGGAGGAGTATGCAGAAACTGATGAGGATAAAGCAGAATTGCTTAACAGATATTTCTTTTCTTTGTTCATGGATGAAGGGCCTGGAGCAGGACCTCAGAAAACACCCACAAATAGCAACAGAAGCAATGGGAATCTCAAACATTTTTCAGAGGACTGTGTTTGTGAGGAGATAGCTAAACTTAAAAGTAGACAAAAGCCATGTGTCCAGATGGGATACATCCAAGAATACTAAGGGAACTTTCTGACCTTTTCAATACCTCTTTAGAGTCAAGAGGGGTGCCAGAGGACTGGAGAGAGGCACATGTAGTCCCTTTATACAAAAGCGGACGTAAGGATGACATTGAGAGCTACAGGCTGGTTTAACCTCTGTGGTTAGTAAATTATTGGAAAGATTACTAAAGGAGAGAATAGTGAGGTTTCTGGAGTCCAATGGATTGCAGGATGCAAGACAGCATGGATTTACCAGAAGCAGGTCTTGTCAGACAAATCTGATAGATTTCTTTGACTGGGTGATCAGGGAGTTGGACCAAGGGAGAGCCCTAGATGTGGTGTATTTAGATTTCAGTAAAGCCTTTGACACCGTTCCACACAGGCGACTTAATAAACAAGCGGAGCACCCTAGGGATAGACCCTAAAGTTACTAATTGGGTTAGAAATTGGTTGAGTGGGAGGCGAGAAAGGGTACAGGTAAATGGAGCTCACTCCAAGGAGAAGGAGGTTACCAGTGGTGTGCCGTAGGGATCTGTCCTTTGTCGGATTCTGTTTAATATCTTTGTTAGTGATACCGCGGAAGAACTGTCGGGTAAGATTTGCTTGTTTGCAGACGATATCAAAATCTGCAATAGAACAGACACATGGGACGGAGTCGACAACATGAGGCGGGATCTAGCTAAACTTGAAGAATGGTCTAGAATATGGCAGCTGAAATTTAATGCTAAAAAATGCAGGGTCATGCATTTAGGCTGCAAAAATCCAAACAAGCTGTACAGTGTAGGGGGTGAGGTACTTCTGTCCACAAAAGAGTGGGACCTAGACGTAATTGTGTCTGACGATCTTAAAGTAGCTGAACAGGTAGAAAAGGTGACTATGAAAGCCAGAAGGATGCTTGGGTGTATAGGGAAAGGAATGACCAGCAGAAAAGGAGGTGATAATACCTCTGTTTAAGTTTCTGGTGCAACCTCATTTGGAGTATTGTGTGCAATTCTGGAGACTGCACCTTCAGAAGGATATAGGTAGGTGGGAGTCTGTGCAGAGAATGGCTACTACAAAGATTAGTGGTCTTCGTTATGAAGCATATGAGGACAGACTTAAAGATCTTAATATGTATATCTTAGAGGAAAGGCGGGATAGGGTCGATATGATAGAGACATTTAAATACCTCTATGGCATAAATGCACAGGAGGGTCTCTTTCAATTGAAGGCAAGCTCTGCTACGAAGGGACATAGCATGAGAGTGAAAGGGGATAGACTCAGGAGTAATATGCGGAAATATTTCTTTATGGAAAGAGTCGTAGATGCGTGAAAGAGTCGTAGATGTGTGGAATAGTCTCCCAGTGGAGGTGGTAGAGATGAGGACAGTATCTGAATTCAAAAAAGCATGGAACAAACACAGAGGATCTCTAAGGATGAAAAAGGGGACTATTGTAGTTGATATGGAAGGACAGACTAGATAGGCCATGTGGTCTTTTCCTGCCATCATGTTTCTATGGTATGTCTAGCGGCCAGGGATTGTGTCCTGTTGACAGTGACACAGCTTTGGCTTGACTCTGACATGGGCAGTGGGCTCATCTTCCAAAGCATGTTTGCCCATCTGGCCTTAGAGGGATGCTTCTGTTGAGTCTGATTTGGAGAAGCTGGTGAAGGACCCAAGCAAGACAAAATCTTTCCACCTTCTGAAGGATAGGTCAAAGGGAGCTTGTGAAGCAGGCAGGAGCCCCTTTTCCATCAGATTCTGTTTGGTCTTTGCAGGCTCACTGATTGGACTGTTTGGGGGTCTTGGCAGTCCTGTCACTACTGGCCTGGAAAGCCTTTCCTCCCCTATGCTTATGGACTTCAGACTCATTGTCAGTCCTTTCATGAAACGCAGGGGCCCAGGGATCTGGTCCCATCTAGAGGAGGACCCTCTCAGACTGTGCAGTGAAGGTTTTGGGGCCCTTTCCCTGGTTCCTCTGGTTGGGGGCTGACTTTGTCTCTTCTTTCAGGAATGGGCCTGGGTCACCAAAGATCGCTAGATGCTAGTACCCATTAATGTCCCATCTATGTCCTGGAATGTGAAGAGTCTATCCAGACTGTTTTTGTCTTCTCCCCTTGTGGGTCTGTGAACATCAGGGCTGCTGTGCAGATCGCCTTGGACAAGTTGCCTCTTCTGAAGTTGGTGGTGCTCATTCCACTGGACGATTGGGGCAAGGACAGATATTCCATCTGTTTTGTGGTGCCGACACAGAAGGAATGTTCTAGCCCATCCTGGATTTCAAGTGTGTCAGCAAGCGCTTGCATGTCATGTCCTTCTGGATGGAAACTGTGAGCCGGATCTCCACTGCCCAAGAACATTCTCCAAGGTCATGGTGGTGGTGGCGACTGCGGTGCTGTGGCGACTGCGGTGCTATGGCACCTCACGTACCTTCTCCGTGCACTCCCATCACTCTGCCTCCACTCCCACCCTTTCAGTGTGCGGTGTCCCTCAGGGATCTATTCTTGCCCCTCTACTTTTCAATGCCTTTCTCGCTCCACTTGCTCTTCTTATCCAACAATCCGGCATATCCTTTTATATTTACGCTGACGATATCCTGCTGATTCACCATACCTCCTCTTCCACTCCTGATTTGACTCCACTTAACCGCTGCCTGTCTTCCATCGCTTCATGGTTCGACTCTAACTTTCTACACGCTAATCCTGCTAAGTCTTCCGCAATCTGGTTCTCATTCGGTCTCTCTTCTCCATGCCTGTCCCCTGTAATGTCTTCCCTTCCTATTCCCCTGGTTCCTACCCTCCGTTATTTGGGCGTCACCCTGGATTTGTCTCTCTCCTTTCACCAACACATCTCCTCTGTCATCCGTACTTCTTTTTTCCATTTACGTAAGATTCGGGCCGTCCAATCATCACTCCCTCCTGCCTCTGTTTTTTCCCTTGTCCTGTCCTTAGTCCTGACTCGGTTAGATTATTGCAATGTCATCTTTGCAGGTCTGCCTTTCTTTCAGCTTCGCCGCCTTCAATTAATACAGAATGCTGCCGCTCGTCTCATTACCGGTTCCCCTGCCCGTTCGCATGTGTCCCCCTCCCTCCTTGCCTTGCACTGGCTCCCGGTTAGGTTTCGCTTCATCTTCAAGGTTCTCATCCTCACACAGAAAGCCCTTCATTCCAGCACTCCCCAATACCTGTCAGACATTATTCACCTCCAACCCTCGCCTCGCCTTCTCCGATCTTCTTTCGGCAACCGCCTTTTCCTTCCTTCCCCCACTCAGGCCCATTTAGAGCTTACCCGACATTCAGCTTTCTTCTTCTTAGGTCCAGCTCTATGGAATTCGCTCCCTCCCTGTCTTCGTTTGGAACTTTCCTATTCCCGCTGTAAAACTCTCCTTAAAACACATCTCTTTTGTCAAGCCTTTGATCTCCCTTTTTCCAACGATGGTGCCTCGTCCTCTGGTTGTCCCCCTCACCCTCCATAAATATCCCTTCCCTTGTCTGTTCCACTCCCATTTTCCTTTTCCTCTCTCCGCCTCCTGCCCTTTACTCCTCCTGCCCCTCCTGGGCTCTTTTTCCCCCTTTCGATCTTCTCTCTACCCTTTCCTATCCTGTTGACTTTGGCGTTCTTTTCTAGCTTTATTTTCAGTAGCCTGTTTTTGTATTGTACACCGCCCTGATGCTTCGGCCTGGGCGGTTCATCAAATTGTGCAAATAAAGATAAAGATAAGGGATTTGTGTGCATCCATATCTGGACTATTGGCTCATTTGAGCCCATTCTTTTTCAGAGGCGTTTCAGGTAGACCCCTGAACAGTGTTCTATTTATTTATTTATTTAACTGGTTTTATGTACCGTTTTTCTACTAGGCAAAACGGTTTACATGGAACAATTGAAAACATTTGTAGGCAACTTTAAACATATAAGACTAAAATAGAGAACTAGAACTTGAAACAACATTTAGCGTGGGGGGGAGGTATCCTTGATGGTATAACTTGGAACTTTATTGGTGGGCTGTGATGGGGGAGGGTGGGGGGTGGGTGAGAGGTTAGAAGGGGATTGATGGGGAGGGGGGTGGAAGAAGAGGAGAGTTTGAGGTGGGTGGTGGGGGTCAGCAGCCTTAGATCATTAGGGGGGTGGGGTAACGGGGATGGTGTGAGGGGGGATGATCTTGCTGGGGTGTCTGTTGTAGTACATGCGCCTTCAAAAAGGAGCATTTTGAGGTGCTTTTTGAATAGGATATGGAGTTGGAGGCATGGTATTGTGGGGTGTAGTTGGTTCCAGATGTTGGGAGCATAGAATTCAAAGGCTCTTGTGCATGTGCGCTGTGATCTTTTGTGAAACTCTGCTGGTGGGAGGAGACGATTTGATGCGTTTCGTCAACGGAGTCTGTCTTTGTTAGGACGTCTGATTAATGATTGGAGATGCTTGGCGGAGGTGTTGCAGAGAGCTCTATTAGTGATGGCGAGTACCTTGAACTTGATTCGAGATGCAACTGGGAGCCACTGAAGGGATTTTAGAATGGGTGTGATGTGGAAATGTCTGGAGACTCCGGTTATGATTCCTGCAGCAGCATTTTGGGCGAGCTGAAGTGGGGCAATGGAAGCCCATGGAGGGACTGAGTTGCAGTTGTCGAGAAAAGGAGTGATGGAAGCTTGGCAGACTGTACGGAAACTATCAGGAGGTAGGAGGCGTAGGTTACAGAAAGTTCGTAGTTTGAAGTAGATGTTTTTGGTGATGTTTGCAATGTGGCGTTGGAAATTCAAATGGTAGTCCAGGATAACTCCAAGGTATTTGATCTGTGTTTTGACTTGTATTTCAGTATCTCCGAGTTTGATGCTTCGAGGCAGGGTGAAGTTGGAGGTCTCTGGACACATGAATGATCTCTGGTTTGTTAAAATTGACTGCAAGGTTGTGAAGCTGTAGCCATGATATGATTTCTCCAAAACAGGCTGTGATGATGGAGTAGTCGGGGGAGGTGGTGTCAAATGGAGTGAAGATCATTATGTCGTCGGCATAGAGTTGGTATCCAATGTTGAAATTTTGAAGGATGTAGCAGAGGGGTCTGATATAGATGTTAAATAGGAGGGAGGAGAGGGCGGAACCCTGGGGGACTCCTTGGGGGAGGGTGTATGGTGTTGAGGATTGGTTGCTGATTCTTATCCATTGGGTGCTCTGGGAAAGGTAGGAGTGAATCCAATTGAGCAGGGCACCCTGAACACCAGTAGAGTTGAGCTGGTTGAGAATAGTCTGGTGGGATACAGTGCTGAATGTTACAGAGATGTCAAGAAATAACAGCACGAAGTCGGAGCGGGGTTTTTCAGTTCCGGTTATGAGTGTACTTAACCCTGGGAGTACCGATGGGGTCAAAAGTGACCCCATTGCAAGTTTCACAACGCGTATCTCGGAAACTAGTTGTTCAAGAATGCAATCTTTTTATGACTTTTCACATGTCAATATTCTCTTTATATTGTGCCATGAGAGGAATAATTTTCATCCGCTAGGTGACGCTAGTGATGAATTGCAGCACAGAGTACCAGTGGGGTCATTTTTGACCCCAGTTGCTTACGTCCGGTTTGGATCGTGATACAATTTGCAGTTTTGTGAATTTTTTGATCTGACAAAGGTATTTATCATTATGTATCATTTATTTTTTGTACTCTTATTTTATGAAAATTACACATTTTCTGTAATTGATAGCATACGTTCTCTCATTATTTCCGATGAAATGTAAAGGCTTTCAGCTCGTTCATCACGATTATTGTACACCTATAGTAAAACTACTTTGCGTTTTATTCAACTTTATCTTTATTTATTTTAGGTTATTGTTTATGATGTTAAAACAAAAGTATTCAGCTGCCCAAGTAAGAGAAATATTGCAACGAGATGCTGACAGTGACGGCTCTGAGTCGTCTGATGATGCAGCATATTCAGCAAGCGAAGAAACATATCAGCCAAGTTCGGGCGATAAATCTGATGATGACAGTCATGATTCAGATGGCGACAGCAGTTGGTCGCCAAGTGAATGTGAGACTGATGTTGAGCCAGTAACATCGCCTGCAGCAAAGAGTCATGTTACAGGTCGAGGCAAAGGTCGAGGCTGTGCTGGACGGGGAAGAAGGTAGGAGTCCTCGGTGTCAGTATCATCTGTGAGGAATCTTAGTTGTGGTTGTAGAGGAGCTAAGTGGTCATCAACTATAAGCACAAATGTTGCCATTGAAGTCTATGTATCTAAGGATGCCACATCATGGAACAGGAAACCTATAAAGCAAGCTGCTGGAAGATATGCCAGAGCTAATGTCATGCCCGTACAACAAAGTCCTACAAGGTATGCTGTACGAAATGTTGATGGCCCTCTCGCAGCATTCCACTTGTTCATGAGGAAGAAATTATTGAATGAAATCATGATGTGGACGAGCAAACAAGGAAGACATATTTATGACGACACCTGGAAAGATTTGACAGACGGAGATTTTCAACGTTTTCTTGGACTTCTGATCCTCTCAGGCGTGTACAAGTCACAAAATGAATCCATAGTTCAGTTGTGGAACCTTGAAGATGGTCGTTCTGTTTTCCTTCAAAAATATGGCCCATAACTGTTTTCAGCAAATTTCTTGTGCTCTCAGATTTGATGATGCAACCAACAGACGTGAACAACGAGGCGTGGATAAGCTTGCTCCAATCAGACACGTTTTTGATACCTGGGAAGCAACTCTAAGTGACACCTTTGTTCCTGGTGAAAATGTTACCGTGGATGAGCAACTGCTTACATTTCGTGGCTGTGTTCCGTTCAGACAATATATTCCCAGCAAACCTGGGAAATATGGCATAAAGCTATGGATGTTGTGTGACAGTGCAACGTCATATTCTGCGTCTTCAAGTATATACAGGAAGGGAACTCGGACAAAACAGGGAACAGAATCAGGGTGAAAGGGTTGTGCTGCAACTCACTGAAGGATTGACGCGATCTTGCAGAAATGTTACTGTTGACAATTTCTTCTGCAGTTTATCCCTGTCACGGAAATTGCTAGAAAAACAAATGACACTTTTGGGGACAATTCGAAAGAACAGAAAAGAATTACCTCCAGAATTTGTAACAGCAAAGGGCCGAGAGGTATTCACTTCACTGTTTGCCTTTTGCGATGACGCCACACTGGTTTCCTATTGCCCGAAGAAAGGAAAAGTGGTGGTTCTTCTGAGCAGTTTGCATGATCAAGAAGTAGATAACATACGTCCAGACAAAAAAAACACACATGATCTTGGACTATAATTCTAGTAAAGGTGGAGTAGAAACGGCAGATCAAATGTTGCGCACGTATACCACAAAACGAATGACAAGACGCTGGCCAGTGACAATCTTCAACAACATGTTGGACATCAGTGCTTTGAACGCCTTCATTGTTTGGATGTCACTAAATCCAGAATGGCAGTCCAAGTCAAAGCACAGACGTCGTCTGTTCCTCTTGGAATTAGGAAAGCAGCTGCTTCAGAGTAATTGCAGTGAGACTTCTTCCAGCATTGAAGAAGCCACTGATGCTGTTTGCAATGTCGGGATCCCAAAGAAAAGGGCAAGGTGTCGCTGCTGTTCCAGAGAAAGACAAGAAGAGCAACATAGTTTGCACCTCCTGCAAGCACAATGTTTGCAAAGAACATTCAGAAATTGTCTGTGTCTCATGCAAATGACTGTAGTTCTTTACTGTGTTCATCAAGTGCATGCAAAAACTGCTTTCATGGCAACTCCTCTTCATGTAATTTTATGATAAAGCATTAAATTTCAAAACATTTAACCTTCATATAATAAATAATTCGGAATAATATTTTGTCTGTTTAGTTTAAATTTTTCATGGTTGACAATTAAAATTAGTCGTGGGGTCATTTATGACCCCAACGGTATTCAGCATGTGCAAAAAATCTTGGTAATTCCAGGGTTAAGAGGGAGGTAAGAAGTGTCTCAGCACTTTGGTAGGGACGGAAGCCGTATTGATTTTGGTCGAGTGGAGCATATCTGTCAAGGTGTTCCTGAAGTTGGATTTGCACTGCTTTTTCAATGATTTTGGAAAGGTAGGGGAGGCTGACAATGGGTCTGTATGATGCAGGTGAGTTGGGATCAAGGTTGGATTTCTTTGAGAGGTCTAACAGGCTTTTTTGAACGCTGGTGGGAGGTAAGCTTGGGTAAGAGAAGCATGGAGGATCGTGGATATAAATGGTAGCATCGGTGTCTTAGCTTGATTCAGGTTACTGGGCAGGGATCAAGCAGAGAGAAGTAGTGCATTGATGGTAATGATGTTCTGGAGCTCTTCGATGGGGACATCCCTGAATGAGGTTCATGGTTAGGGGGTGGGAGGGCTGAGGAGCTTGTGTTTATATATAAGGAAATCTGCCATTACCTGCGGGTGGATGATGTCTTGCTGGGATTGGGATGGGTCACTCGTGAGGGTTTTGACAAGATTGAAAAGTTCTCTTGGCTTGTTTATGGCACGGAGGAGGATGTTGTGGTGTTCACGCCTGGCGCTGAGGGTGTTGGTGAAGTAAAGCGTAGTTACTCACCTGTAACAGGTGTTCTCCAGGAGCAGCAGGAATCAGTCCTCACATATGGGTGACGTCGGCGCCGACGAAGCCCTCGCGGAGCAATTTTCCCCAGCTTTCACAGAAAGCCTTTGGGAATTGCAGCGCGCATGCGCGGTCGCCTTCCCGCCCAAGGGTGCCATCTTAGCCAGTCTGATGACATAGCTAAAAGACAGCATAAAAATTTTGCAAAAAAACTTAAGCAGATGATTGCAACTCCACGGGGAGGAGGGAGGGTTGTGAGGACTGATTCCTGCTGCTCCTGGAGAACACCTGTTACAGGTGAGTAACTACGCTTTCTCCAGGACCAAGCAGGAAGTCAGTCCTCACATATGGGACTCCCAAGCTTAAGGCTACCGGAGACCCTAAGCACAAAAATGAGCTCCCTCTAGCTCAGCAGTACAGAAGGAAGGAATCTTCGCTGAATTATTACCCACCGGTAGCCCCCATCCGGGATGGAGGGTAGGAGTTGCTCAAACCTTGAAGAGATTTCGGAGGACTGCCTGTCCGAAAGCACTGTCCCTGCGGGACTCCCTCTCGAGACAGTAATGGACCGCAAAAGTCTGGCTCGAAGACCAAGTAGCGGCCCGGCAGATGTCTGCCAGCGGAACAGAGCGGAGGTAAGCCACTGACGTAGCCTTCGCCCGAACACAATGAGCCGTGACTCGACTTTCTAAGGAGAGTCCGGCTGCCCCATAAGCCCAAGCGATACAGTCAGCAACCCAGATGGACAGAGTACGCTTGGAGACCGGGAGCCCCAATCTATTGGGGTCAAAAGACACAAAAAGCTGAGCAGCTTTACGGTGCTCCCGCGTACGGTCAAGGTAGAAGTTCAATGCTCTTCTACAGTCCAGGGTATGCAGGACTCGTTCAGCTCGGCTGGAGTGAGGCCTGGGAAAGAAGGTTGGAAGTACCACCTCCTGATTGATGTGAAAAGGGGAGACAACTTTTGGAAGAAATTTTGGGTGAGTCCGTAGGACTACCCTATTTTTGTAGAACCGAGTGAAGGGAGGATCAGACACGAGGGCCTGCAATTCACTTACGCGTCTAGCGGAAGTGAGGGCTATCAGGAATAAGGTTTTCCACGAAAGAAAACGCAGGGAACAGGTAGCCATCGGTTCAAAAGGCGGACAGGTGATCCGCTGTAAAACCACATTCAGATCCCAGTCAGGTGCTGGCGGGCGCAGAGGTGGTTTAAGTAGAAGGAGACCTCGGAGAAACCGTGCTACGAGAGGGTCGCTGGAAAGAGGTCCACCGGCACATGGTGTGCTGAAAGAGCACTGAGGTGGACTTTGACGGAGTTGGACTTAAGTCCCAGATTAGAGAGGTAGAGTAGGTACTGCAAGATCACCGACACCGAGCAGGAGAAGGGATCCTGAGACTGCTGTACACACCAAACGGAAAAGCGACGCCATTTAAGGGCATAGCATTTGCGGGTAGAAGGGCGCCGAGAAGCTAGGACGACCTCTTCCACCTCTGCCGGCAGGAGAAGGGGAGCAAGGACTACCCTTTCATCCGCCAGGCCATTAGGTTGAGAGATCTGAGGTTGGGGTGTAGCAGAGACCCCTGATCCTGTGTTAGGAGATCCGGTTGAAACCCCAGAGGGAACGGATCCTCCGCCGCTAATTGTAACAGGAGTGGGAACCACGGCTGTCTGGGCCAGCGAGGAGCCACCAGGATCATGGACGCTTTGTCCCGGAGAACCTTGAACAGAGTTCGGGAGACTAGCGGGATGGGAGGAAAAGCATAGAGAAGACTTTCCGACCATGAGAGCAGAAAAGCATCTGCCGCTACCCGAAGGGGATGTGGCTGACGAGAGCAGAAGCGAGGAAGTTGCCGGTTGAGAGGACTGGCAAAGAGATCCATCGTGGGGAGGCCCCACTTCAGAAAGAGTTTCTGAACTACCAAGGGATCCAGACGCCACTCGTGCGGCTGGAGTATCCTGCTGAGTTTGTCCGCCAGGCAATTTTCTTGGCCTGGGAGATAAACTGCCTTGAGAAGAATGCCGTGACTGACGGCCCAAGAGCAGAGCTTCTGAGCTTCTCGGCAGAGAAGGAAGGAGCCCGTGCCCCCCTGCTTGTTCACGTAGAACATGGCAACTTGATTGTCCGTCTGGACAAGGACGGACTGGTGAGAAGTCAGGTGGGAGAAAGCCTTGAGCGCCAGACGAATAGCTCTGAGCTCCAGGAAGTTGATCTGTTGAGCAGACTCCCACGCGGTCCAGAGACCTTGAGTACATGCCCCCTGGCAATGAGCTCCCCAACCCAGGAGGGAAGCATCGGTCGTCAGCACTTGAGCCGGCTGAGGCGACTGAAACGGCATTCCGAGCACCAGGTTCGGCCGATGAAGCCACCACTGTAGGGAAGAGGCCAGCGGTCTGGAGAGGCGCACTAAGTCGGCTAGTCCGCCGGTGGCTTGTTGCCACTGCTGGCGAAGGCACCATTGAGCCGGCCGCATATTCAGGCGAGCATTGGGGGTCACGTGGACGGTGGAAGCCATATGGCCGAGTAGTCTCAGGAAGCGCCTGGCGGAGACCAGGGACTGGCTGCGAAAACGGCCGGCTAGGTCCATGAGTCGTTGAGCCCTGTCGAGAGGCAGGAAAGCTCGAGCCTGAGGAGTGTGCAGTCTTGCGCCGATGAACTCGAGATCCTGTGAGGGGAGCAAAGTGGACTTTGCGAAGTTTATGACAAAGCCCAAGTACTGCAGAAGAGTCACCGTGCGGTGTGTGGCATTGGCGACTGCCGGAGAGGACGACGCTCTGATGAGCCAGTCATCGAGGTACGGAAAGACATAGAGGCCGTGAAGCCTGAGATAGGCCGCCACCACCGCGAGACATTTTGTGAAGACTCGCGGTGCGGAGGATAGGCCAAAGGGCAGTACTCTGTACTGGTAGTGATTTCCTGCCACCACAAACCTTAGGTATTGGCGGTGGCTTGGGTGGATGAGGATGTGCGTGTAGGCATCCTTTAGATCCAAGGAGCATAGCCAATCTCCCTGCTGGAGGTAGGGCAGAAGGATTCCAAGGGTAAGCATCTTGAACTTTTCCCGCACAAGGAACTTGTTGAGGTTGCGCAAGTCCAGGATGGGTCTGAGGCCTCCTGTCCTTTTTGGTATTAGGAAATACCTGGAATAAAAGCCTTGACCTCTCAGGTGGTGAGGCACCGGTTCCACAGCCTGGTCCTGAAGAAGACTTGCTAACTCCTGAAGGAGTAAGTCCCTGTGCAGAGGGAGTCGAGGAGGTTCTCCCGGAAAATAAGAGGGAGGGACCTGATGGAAGTGGAGAAGATATCCTTCTCGCACGACTTGAAGCACCCAGGCATCTGAAGTGATGTTGGACCACCTGTGGGCGAAGTGAACCAGCCGGCCTCCGGTGCTGGGAGGAACCAGCTGAGGGGGAGAGGCTATGCTGAGGAAGTCAAAAACCCCCACCCTGCTGAGCAGGGGCTGGTGGTGCAGGCTTGGGGGCTTGCTGCCTACGGGACCCGTTACCCCGTCCCTTGGCCTGCTGAACCTGTTGGGGAGCTGGAGGGGCCTGATATTGGGGGTAGTGTTTATAGGCAGCCGCCTTTCTCGGGTAAAAGGACTTCTTTCCCGAGCCCTTCTTTTTCTGGGAAGGGGCGGAGGTCTTCCTAGAAAGCCTGGTACTGGTGAGAGTCTCCGTCTCGATTTGTGCAGCCTTTTCAGCCATGGGCTTGCCAAAGAGGTTCTCACCTCTGCAGGGGACATCGACCAACTTGTCCTGCACCCAAGGTTCAAGGTCAGACGACTGAAGCCAAGCCTGTCGGCGGGCACCGATGCCAGCTGCGGCCACACGAGCCGATGCTTCAAAGCCATCATAGGCTGCTCGGGACATGAATTTGGAGCATTCCCGAATACCAGTTGTTAAGGCTAGGAACCTCCGCAAAGGTTCCTCGGACAGTCCAGCGGAGAATCCGGCTAGCTCTTTAGCCAGGTCTCGGAGATACATGCCCATGTATAGCTGGTAGGTCTGGACACGACAAGCCAGCATAGAGCCCTGGAAACACTTCTTACCAAGGCCATCCAGGTTACGGGCCTCCCTGCCAGGAGGCACCGAGGAGTGCATTTTCTGGCTCTTAAGCCTATGCATGGCCGATTCCACTACCATGGAATGGTGTGGCAGCTGTGCTTTTTGGAAGCCAGGACTCTTGCGGACTCGATAGATGGAATCGACCCGCTTGCTCAATACCGGCGACGAGGCCGGACTCTCCCACATGCGGAAGAGTAGTCGTTCCAGCATGGGAGGCACCGGTACAGTAAAGTGCTCCCGGGCGGGAGAGTCGTACTGAAGGGCGTCGAGCTCTTCGGCTCGAGGCTCCTCCTCGGGATCCGCAGGGAAGGCCAAAGCCTTGGCCATATCCCTGACGAAGTCCGAGAACCGGGCATCCTCCGGAGGGGACTGTTTCCGAGGTTCGGACTCAGGTGAGTCCGAGGGGACACACCGAGTCCGAAAGGAATCAGGTGACTCCTCCTCTTCAGACTCCCAGACCGACTCCGAGGAGGAATCAGTGGGGTCGGCTCGGGCAGGCGGAGGCGTCGGCCGCCCCGACGCCAAGGGAGTCGGCGGCGACGACCTCGGTCCCGAACGGGAGGCCGAGGGTGACCTCGACCGAGGATCGACTCGAGTTCGCATGGACTCGAGGATCGGCTCGGTCTCCGGGGTCGACTTAGACGTCGACGTCCCGGCGGTCGGGGCAGCGGCGCCAGCGAGGCTAGCGATCAGTGCCCGCTGCTGGTCCATGAAGGCAGATAGTCTGCTCTCCAAGGCCGTCAACCTGAGTCCGACCTCAGGTGACCCAGCAGCCCCCGACTCGGGCCCCGACGGCGGACCTCTCGGAGGCGAGTCCAGAAGGACCACAGGACTTACCCGAGCAGGCAACTCCGACTCCAGGCGAGGTCGCTTCGGGAGGTGCTCCTTCTCCAAAGACCCAGGACGGCTGTCGGGGCTATGCGACCTGGCCCTCGCGGAGCCAGGAGCGTCCACCGACGCCGCACTCGCGGGTTTTGTCTTCCGTCGATGGTCTCCGGAGGGAGAACCCCTGTCGGAGGAGCTTCGGCGATGGTCAGAACTGGAGCCTCTGGATGCCGAGGCCTCCGACGAGGTCCGGGTACGGCTGGGGTCAGCAAAGATTCTATCCCGCTGATGCCGCCGACTCCTCAACGCTTTGGAGGACATTTTGCCACAGGCTCCACAGATCATTTCTTCATGATCCGGGCCCAGGCAGCGGAGGCAATTATCGTGTGTGTCAGTGAGTGACATATTTCTGTCACACTGACCACACCGCTTGAAACCACTGGCAGCCATCGGGGGAAAAAGGGCCCCTGCAAGGTCAAAGGACCGGGCTGCCAGCGAAAAAACCGAAAACGAAACTGACCAAAAATCAGAAAAACCGAAAAATAAGAGAAGGACTCGCAACGGCGTCGCGAGTCCGGGCAGGAAAACGACCGGCGTCGAACCGAATTGAAAAATGAGAAAACTCACGAAAATCAACTTTTTTAGCGGGGACACGACGGGTACGTCTGTAGGGCTCCGCGGAAAAAAGAAGACTGGCTAAGATGGCACCCTTGGGCGGGAAGGCGACCGCGCATGCGCGCTGCAATTCCCAAAGGCTTTCTGTGAAAGCTGGGGAAAATTGCTCCGCGAGGGCTCCGTCGGCGCCGACGTCACCCATATGTGAGGACTGACTTCCTGCTTGGTCCTGGAGAAAACCGATCATTGGTCCAGGTAAGTGGCTTGCAGTTGTGGGTCTTTAGATTTTCTCCATCTTCGTTCAGGTCTTCTGAGGGAACGTTTCTGCTCTCTGAGAAGGGCTGAGTACCAGGGGGCATGAGACGGATGAGAGTTGGATGGTGCGCGGGGTGGTGCCATGGAGAAGTTGGTGGTGATGGTGTTCCAGGAGTGTACTAGTATGTCAAGGTCTGAATGTTGAAATGCTTGAGTCAGGGTGGGGATGGTTTGTTGGATGAAGGATGTTT
Organism: Ichthyophis bannanicus; assembly: GCA_033557465.1. Lineage (NCBI taxonomy): Eukaryota > Metazoa > Chordata > Amphibia > Gymnophiona > Ichthyophiidae > Ichthyophis > Ichthyophis bannanicus. The sequence goes on along the minus strand of CM066031.1, from coordinate 1,001,572,586 downwards.
CGTTGAAGTTTCTGAATCTTCTTGTCCACAAGGGCGAGGATATTTAGGCGGGGTTGGTATGGTAAACGTTATCAGGTGGTGATCTGACCACGGGACTGGGATTGAAGAGGGGGAGAATGGGGTATGATGAGGAGAACAGGTCATTAGAGAGGAAGAGTAAATCCAGGGAACCTCCCTTCAGGTGCGTCGAGGTGTTGATGAGTTGTGTGAATTGGAGATCGTTCATGGCTTGCAGGAAGGCATTGCTTTGGTTGATGTTGACTGAGTGGAGATTGAGATCACCAAGGAGAATGAGGTGCTTTTGGTGGTGAGCATGAGAGCATATTGCTTCAAGGAGCGAGTCAAGCTGGTCTGCATTGTGGTGAGGTGCTCTATAAACAAGGCATATGGTAAGGTTTTTGTTGCTTATGATGAGGGTATCTAGACTATGGGAGGAAGTTGTACTGGTTGTGGTGAATCCAAGTTGCTTGTTTAAAAAAATGCAGATTCTGCCTCCTCTACTGCTCGTTCATGGACAGTTATGGATGATGTGGGTATTTGTGTTCAGCAAATACTCACATCATCGTCAGTAGGACGTTGTCAGTTTTGGTGAATCAGGTCTCGGTGATGCATAGGAGATTGATAGCATCATCGTTGATGTGGCTGGCAAAGGTCTGTATTTTATTGCGGGCAGAGCATGTGTTGATTAGGCTGCAATTGAGTGGACAGGATGAGAAGTGTTAGGGATTGGTATCTCAGAGGGGGAAGAGATGTGAATATGAAGGAGCCGGGGATGTCTCTTATATTGTTGGGGTTAGAGGGTAGGGTATGGTAAGTCTTGGGAAGTGGATGATTGGGATATAGGAGGGGAGGGTGGGGTGGGTCGGGAGGCAGTATGCAAAGAAGGAGAAGAGGTATAGGAGGGTCATCCAGCTAGGCATGATCAGCATGGTTGAGTGGTCTGCTTTGAGAGGGTATAGCTGGGGTCAGGTGTTGAAGTGAACAGAAGTGCCTGAGATGTTACTAATGCGAAATGGGTGGGAATCAGTGTAGATAGCAGCGCATAAAATACATGGAGAAACAATGTGGAACAATCTGAACAATGGTACAAGGAGTGCAGTTGAATACAATGTGATATCGTAGTATAAGGGGATACAATGATATGCCTAGTAGCCCTTTGACACCGTAGTCAGCAGAAGCAAGGATATCAGTGTGGGGCATAATGAGTAGAACTTGGGTGAGCAGTAAGCAGTGGGGTTTAAGAGAGAGTATGCTGACGAGTGAGTTGAAGTAGGTGTGGAAATGGCTGTTGAGGGCAGAGAGGTAATAGAGAGAAATAGTGAGCGGGTCCACGAGATCGGGGTGTGTAAAGTAACTCATGTAGTGGGGTCGATGGTCAAGAGTGACTTGCGATGTCTCCGGTCCAAGCCTCTGGTCCACGCCTAAGGGCCATGCCAAAGGGCCCTCTGGCGAGGCCCTCGGGCGCGGGCGTGCCCGCTGTTGCTTTTAAATTTAAAGTCTTTGTGGCCTCTGATTGGCTTTGGGGAGTGTGGAGGAATTCCTCTTGCCGCTCTCTCACCCGATGCTGATCAAGGGCAGCTGATGTTCCGATGACGATTCCTCTGGGAAGCCTTGGCTGTGTGATCAGTTTAGGAAAGAGCCAGTTGTTGCCTTCCCACTTCCTGGAGATCTTGGAAGCATGTTTCAATATTCAAGTGTGTAGAGTCTTCCTGCCAGAGGAGAAAGTCAAAGGCTATTGGATTATCTAACGCTGTTCTGTTCACAGCAGGCTCCCAGAGTCAGGGTTGATCTTCAGCTCCTCGGATTGATGGCAGCGACAATAGAGATGTTGCCATGAGCGTGTGCGCTCATATGTGGCTGCTCCAGTGGTCCTTACTGTCTCTGTGGTCTCTGAGTTCTCAGCAAGTCAAACTTAGGCTCCCTCACCAAATGATGGTGATGGGGCCAGCCTGTGGTGGTGGTGGCAGCAGCCCAGTCTTCTGAGGAAGGACATGCTGCTGGATTTATTTATTTATTTATTTTATTTATTTCTCTTATATACCGCGCTCTTCAATATCAGTGCGGTTTACATGGAACAATTATGTTTTACGGTGGGATAACCGTAAAACTACAGATAAACAGGTAACGCAACTTGGTCAAAAATTAAATTAACTATTTACACATAATTAAACATAGTATTATTTACATAATATACATTATATGAGATAACAGCATTATATTGGACGCAGGGCTCATTTTTGGTAAGGTCGGGATGGTGCATCTTCATTTGGGCAACATTCGCAGAAAAGGTGGTGTTTCAATGCCCTTCTAAAATTGATTAGATTTGGGATTGCTTGTATGTTGGGGGGCAGGGCATTCCAGAGTCTGGGAGCATTGATACTAAAGGCCCTGCTTGCTGTAGCCTGATTGCATTGGGTCAGTGTTTTGGGGATTGCCAAAGTGTTTACTGCTGTAGTTCTTCTGGCTCTATTGGGGGGGGGGGGGGGTTTGTGTACGAGACCAGCGAGGGACATGGGGGAGAGCCCATTTATGGCCTTGAATGTTGTTAGTATTGTTTTGAAGACGATCCTACAGTGGATAGGGAGCCAGTGAAGACTTTTGAGGATGGGTGTTATATGGTCTCGCCTCGAGGCCCCGTTCAGAACTCTGGCAGCGGTGTTCATGGCAAGCTGGAGAGGGATCATCGTAGATTTTGGGAGTCCTTGGAGGATCGTGTTGGCATAGTCCAGATGTGGGATGGTTAGGGCCTGGAAAATAGTTCTGAAGTCGTCTGGTTGTAAAAGGGGACGTAGATGTTTGAGAGTCCTAATTTTGTGGTATGTTGATTTGACCATGTTGCCAATGTGTGTCTTCATGTTGAGGCTCTGGTCTAGGGTAACCCCCAGGTAACGGATTGAGGGCTTGGATTGAAGCTCTACTTCGCCGACTTTTAGGTGGGTTGGTGGAGAGAAGTTCGAGTTTCTGGTGATAAACAGCACTTCAGTCTTTTTATGTTGTATGCGAAGATTCTGATTCTGGAGCCATCTTTCTACTGCGCTGAAGCATTCTGTAAGGGGTGAGAGGTCAATTTGGTCAGTGTTGAACGGCAAGTATAGCAGGACATCGTCTGCGTATATCATGCATTCAGTGTTGTATGAGCGAATGATGTCGCAGACGGGCTGCATGTAGATATTAAACATAAGAGCTGAAAGGGAGGATCCTTGTGGGACACCTTGTTTCTGATGAAATGGTTTGGACGTAGAGGATTTGGTTCGCACATGCTGCCATCTATTGGCGAGGTATGACTTGCACCAATTTAGTGCTAAGCCGCAGATGCCTTTCTCTTCGAGCCGTTTCAGGAGGGTTTGGTGACAAACTGAGTCAAATGCTGCAGCTATGTCTAGGAATATAAGGGCCACTCCGCGATGGATGTTATCAATTGAGGTGAGGATGTTGTTAAAGAGGGTGGTAAGTAGAGTCTCCTTACCAGGATGATTGTTCCTGGATCCTTCTGATGTTTGATGCCAGTCTTGCAGGCTGGGGAGCCCATTGCCGAGGCCAAACTGCCCAGGGCCATTGGAACCACAGGGAGGTAGTGTGCTCCATCATCTGTCTTGAGCCAAGAAGATCAGGTTGGCTCTTTTGCGTTTCCAGCCCCCAGTTGGGTGCTGGGCAGTTCGAGTGTTCTCAGACAATGCATGGTGAATCAACAAGGTGGCACAAGGAGTGCTAGGGTAGCCCTGGAGATGGCTCTTCTGTTTGCTTGGGTGGCAAAGAACATCCTAGTTTGTTGGCTGTGCATATTACCAGGATGAATACTATGGAAATGGGTTTTCTCAGCCCGCACTCTTTGGTTCCAGGAGAGTGGGAGTTGAGTCAGAAGGTGTTTCTGTTGTTTCTGTGCCACTGGGGTTGCCCCGAAAAGGATCTGATGGTGACCCTCTCCAATGCCAAAGTGTGCCACGTCTTCTGTTGCTGCACGGAGACAGTGTCCAAGGGCTTCAGCGACCTGGCTCAACCTTGACCAAGTCAACACCTGCTGTATGTGTTTCCTCTATGGTCCCTGGTGGGGTGTTTTATTCAGCATATGGAGCGCTACCCAGAAAGGATTATTCTGGTAGTGCTGGGTTGGCCGAGGAGAGCGTGATTCAGAAATCTGATGCAGCTCCTGCGAGTGCTACCTCTTGGGGTCTATTGTGTTGGGGACTGCTTGTCCTGGAGGGCCCACCTCCCTTCTCACTTACGGTTTGGCTCCTGCAAGGAGATGATTAGCGCATACAGGCTACTCTCCAGCGGTGGGTTTCCACTGTCAGAGCCCGGAGGTCTACCAGCTTTGCATATATGCAGGTCTGGTGCCTTGAGTGCTGGTGTGGCACAAGACTGCTGGCTCCTGAGGCGGCCTAGGTGTCATCTCTGTTGGTGTTTTCTGCAGGACAGTCTGGATAAGGGCCTTTTCTCTTATTTCCATGAAGTTTAGGTGGCAGTTTGGCCTGTTTCAGAGGTTCATTGGCTGGTTAAGTCTCTATCCTTACATTCATATATTTCATGCTTTCTTCAGGGGGGTGCGGCGTCTGCGTCCTCCCCTCCAGTCTGTGGTCCCTTCCTGGGATCTTTGTCTGGTGCTGTGGACCCTCATGCCAGAGCCTTTTGAGGTGTTGAAGCGTGCTACTCTGAAGGATTTGACGCTCAAGATGGTGTTCTTGGTTGCAATTTGTTCCGCAAGGAGGATTCTGAGCTGCTAACTCTGGCTTGCCAAGATCCTTACCTATCTTTTTCTGAGAAGGCTGTTTCCATTTGGCCTGTGCCTTCCTTCTTCCCTGAGGTGATGTCTCCCTTTCATATGAACCAGGTGGTTTGCCTGCCCCCCCCCCTCCCTTCTCTAAGGAGCAGTGTCAGGGGAATGGTAAGGATCTTCACTTTGTGAATGTCCAGAGGGTGTTTCTCTGGTTCTTGGCAATTATGAATTCTTGTAAGTCAGACCATCTTTTTGAACTGTTTGCTGGCTCCGCGCAAGGTGATATGGTGTCTGTCTGCATTGGGGCACGGGATTAAGGAGGCCATTGTCTCAGTGGATCTGTTGTGGATCGGCTGGTTCTGAAGAGTTTGCACGTCCATTCTACCCTAGCGCAAGCATCCTTGTGGGTGGAGTGGAGCTTCTTAGCCCCTGCAGACATTTGTTGGGCGGTAACATGGGGCATCACTATCCACTTTTGTCAAGCATTTCTGCTTGGATGTCCATGCTCAGGTGGACACAGCCTTTGGCTTTAAGGTTTTGCAATTTGCTGTGTTGTCTTCCCGCCCAGTGGAGGCATAGCTTTGGTATGTCCCACTTGTCTGGACTCGTCTAGCAGAACACTATGGAAGATGACATTTTACTTACCAGATAATGTTATTTCCTTGAGTTCTGCTAGACCATTCCAGGACCCGCCCCCTGGAACAGTGTTTACTCTGTTCTTCTGTGGCAGTACCCTTGGGTCCGCTATGGTTTATAAACTTGGTTCTGCAGATCCATCTTCTACGGACAACATTCTGTTTATGCTTTCTTGTACATAGTTCTCTACTGTTTGATTACTCATTGTTGCCCAGTTGAGGTCGTGTGAGGCTTGTCATGTTCTCCCATATGCTTTGGGACGAATACTGAAGAGGCCACTGGTGGCTGAGGCAGATAGAGACATGGGAGGGATGTCATTGAAACCTGGGCTTTTCATTGGTTCTTTGTCTCCACTAATCTGCTGTTAGAGGAACACAACCCACTTGTTTGGCCTGGTCTAGCAGGACTCAAGGAAAGGACATTAACTGATAAGTAAAATGTCGCCTTCAGTGGGTTTTTGAGGGATAGGACTTGTCATGTAGAGGCGCTTTCTCCCCCCCCCCCCCACCCTCCCCCCTCACACACAAAGGATAACTATATAAAATGTCTTTATGGCATTGGAAATGGCTGATATCTCAGAAACAAAAGTGGTAGTAGAATTAAAGATACCCACAGTACATGCAAATCTGCTTTGATGTGGTCTTCCTTATAGTGGTATAACAAATCTTGTTAAATAAATAAATCAGAAGGCACCATAACAGAAAAATTCTGCTGGGGAGCCCTGTTATCAAAGGCATTAATAGGAGCATAGCAGGAGTAACAAACTGGATTCTTGAGTCTACTTGATAACTAATAATTTCCAATACATCCTGCTAGACTAGTCCAGACTAGCAGGTTGTGTCCCCCTGCCAGCAGATGGTGAGATAGAGAAAATCAGAGAAGCTTTGAAACCCTACCTCCTGGTATATAGGATCCTGCCCCTAGCAGTTTGTGTCAGTATTTTCTCTGTCTCAGCAGATGGTGGTCTTCTTAGCTCCCAAGGACTTAAGAACTCTATTAGAGTAACTTCAAGAGGACTTTTGGCCACGCTGCAGTGACCTTTTTCCCTCAGGGGCTCTCCCTTCAAACCTCCAGGGGTGCTCCTGATCACGAGGGTCAGAGGAGCACCTCTGATGGGAATTGATCCTGTTCAAGAGGAACAGTTTAGCTTTCCTCTTCAGATCTGCTTAGTTCAAGCTACTTCATAAAGTTAAAAAAAAGAAAAGAAAAGGAAGCAATAATAGAACCAATGAAGAAATCTCCAGCAGAGGAAGGACACCACTGACTTCAAGGCTCCTGCTCAGAGGGTCCCCCAACGGCCCTTTTCTTCCGCAGTTCCTCTTCTGCTCCAGGGCAGAGGGGCAGGTCAGGTACTTTTTCTCATGTCGGCAGGGCCGCACATGCCCCCCCCCCCACTCCAATTCTTAGGGGTCGCCGCTTCGCCGGGGATAATTTCTCAGTTCTGCTAAAGTGCCTGATCACTGGCAACACTGTGCGTTCGCTCTCTCTCCTCTTCCTCCTCCCTGGGCACCGGACACTCGTCTCTGCCTCCCTCCTTTCCCATCTAAACATTGCTTCTTACAGCGGCCATTTTCTGGGGGGAAAGGGACCATCTCCAGGAACAAGCAGGAATGTAGTCTTCACATATGGGTATCGTCGGTACCGATGGAGCCTGCGCGGGAATGCTCCCCAGCGTCCAATAGGAACGCTTTTGGGAGCATCCCTCAGCACATGCGCGCTGCCTTCCCGCCTTTCCAACTGTCCCTCTTCAGTTCTTCGTTTTCCGCGGAGCCGACAGGACTCATACCCTGTCACCGCAGAAAATTTCTTCTTTAATCTTGTTTTCTTGTGGTCGCGCTTGCCTCCGCACGACGCCTACCGGTACCGCCAGTTCTTTTGTTCTAAAAAAAAAAATTAAAAAAAAATTCTGAATTGTTTCTCTTCAGAAACTTTCTTTTTCGGTGCTAGGCACCATTTTGGGCACTAGGCCCCATTTTCCTTAAGGATGGAAAAACCAGCTAGTGGTTTAAAAAAAAATGCACTAAGTGTTGCGGTACCATTTCCGTCACCGACACCCATGACTGGTGTCTTAAATGTTTAGGCCCTGACCATTCTTCATCTGAGTGCCTCTCTTGTGTGGGAATGACTAAAAGAGGAAAACAGAACGGGGCTGCAAAGCTCGGTACCCTCTTTTCTTCGGATGCCAGATCCATTGTATTGACGTCTTCAAGAGCCGCCTCTTCCTCCCATGGATCTCAGGTAACTAAACATAAAAGCCGGTCCTCAAAGGGTAGCTCTCCTGCAAAGCATCGAGAGGCCATTGGCATTGCCCTTGAGGGAACCACACTGGCAGAACATCCCCGGCGGGAGGCTTCGGCCTCCAAAGTTAATGGGGTCCCAAGATGTTCTCGAGGCCTACTGGTGCCATGCTCAGGGGTCCCGGCCGCCTTCACTGGTACTGACACCAAGGCATCGGCAGCATCGATAGACCAGAGATTCTCCAGGACCAAGCAGGAAGTCAGTCCTCACATATGGGTGACATCGACGTCGATGGAGCCCTTGCGGAGCATTTCCCCAGCTTTCCAAGAAAGCCTTTGGGAATGCAGTCACTCATGCGCGGTTCCCTTCCCGCCTAAAGGTGCCATCTTGATTCAGTCTCTCTTTTTCTGTGAAGCCCATCGGACGTGTGTCCTAGTCCTCCCTGAAAATTGTCATATTTTTTGGCGATTCTTCGCTATTTTTCTTTCTCCGGTTCGACACCGGTTCCCCTCCCACCGGTTCGGTACACCGGTATCGAGCCCGATCTTCTTTTTTCGGTTTTTGCCCTTCGTGGCTGGCGTTCGCGCCCTTTTTTGTATTTTTCCCTGGAAGGCCGGTCCTTTGACCTCGCGGGGACTCTTTTTTTCCCCGATGGCTTCCAGCGGGTTTAAAAAGTGTGATCGGTGCAAGAAGCTGATGTCTCTCACCGACACACATGACTGCTGCCTTCGGTGCCTCGGTCCTGACCACGATCCTAAGACGTGTGGACCATGTGGGAAAATGTCTTCCAAGGCACTGCGAAGTCGTCAGCACCAAAAGGAAAGGCTTTTCTCCGACTCGGCCTCCGGCCGGGCCCAGACCTCGTCTGAGGCCTCGACATCTCGGGAATCGGATCCCGAGCACCGTCGGGGCTCCTCGGACAGGGGGTCCCCCGACTGAGAACGAAAGCGGAAGAAGCGGATCGCGAGGGCGTCGTTGGAGGAGGTCCCTGGTTCCTCGAGAGCTAGGTCTCAGACCCCCGACCGTCGGCCCCGGGCCCGTGGAACAGGAGAACCCTCCAAAAGTACCTAGTGTGGAGCCGGAGTCTGGTGGACACGTAAGCCCTGTAGTCCTCGTGGACTCGCCTCCCAGAGACCCAACGTCGGGCCCGGCACCGCCGGGGCGCGAGTCAGGGGCTGCTGAGTCTCCTGAGCTGAGTCTCAGGCTGACAGCCTTGGAGAGCAGATTGTCTGCCTTCATGGAACAGCAGCGGGCACTGATGGCCAGCCTGTCTGGCGCATCTGCCCCGACCACCGGGACATCGACATCGAAGTCGACCCCGGAGACCGAGCCGATACTCGAGACCATAAAGGCTCGAGGTCGACCTCGGTCGCGGTCTCCCTCGACCTCCCGTTTGGGACCGAGGGCATCGACGCCGGTGCCTTTGGCATCGGGGCGGGTGCTCCCAGGCCCCGCGAGGTCGGACCCCGATTCCTCATCAGACGAGTCCGCCTGGGAGACGGAGGACGAGGAGTCCCCCGACACCTTCCAGACTCGGTGCGTCCCGTCTGACTCACCGCAGTGTGAGCCCCGGAGTAGATCCCCCCCCGGAGGATTCCCGGTTCTTGGAGTTCGTCCGGGATATGGCCACCGCATTGGCTATTCCTGCGGACCCCGAGGAGGAGCCTCGAAACGAGGAGCTTGAGGCCCTACTGTACGACTCTCCTCCGAAGGAGGCCTTTACTGTTCAGGTTCCTCCAATGCTGTAATGGCTCCTCTTCCGGATGTGGGAGGCACCGGCCTCGACACCGGTTCTAAGCAAGCGGGTTGATTCGATCTACCGACTCCGGAAGAGTCCTGGCTTTCAGAAGGCGCAGCTACCACACCATTCCATGGTGGTGGAATTGGCCATGCATCGCCTGAAAAGTCAGAAGATGCATTCCACGGTGCCCCCTGGCAGGGAGGCCCAGAACCTCGTTGGTTTTGGTAGAAAGTGCTTCCAGGGCTCGATGCTTGCTTGCCGTGTCCAGTCTTACCAGCTGTACATGGGCATGTACTTGCGAGACCTGGCCAAGGAGCTGGCCGGGTTCTCTGCTGGTCTCTCTCGGGAACCCTTGCAGAGGTTCAAGTCCTTGTCCTCTGGGATCCAGGAATGCTCCAAGTTTATGTCCCACGCTGCCTACAATGGCTTCGAGGCTTCGGCCCGTGTTGCGGCAGCCGGCATCACGGCTCGATGCCAGGCATGGCTGCAGTCATCGGACCTTGAGCCTTGGGTTCAGGACATGTTGGTCGATGTCCCTTGCCGAGGTGAGAACCTTTTTGGCAAGCCTGATTATAAATAGTGCGGTATATAAAAAACCTGATTATAAATAGTGCGGTATATAAAACCTGATTATAAATAGTGCGGTATATAAAAAACTGAAATAAATAAATAAATAAATAAGCCCATGGCCGGGAAGGCCGCACAGCTCGAAACCGAGCACCTCACGAGGACAAGGCTGTCTAGGAAGACTTCTGCCCCTTCTCACAAGAAGAAGGGCTCGGGTAAAAAGCCCTTTTACCCGAGGAAGGGCACTGCCTACAAACAGTACCCACAGTACCAGGCTGCCCAAGCTGCCCCTCAGGGTCAGCAAGCCAAGGGGCAGGGTAATGGGCCCCGTAGGCAGAGGACCCCCAAGCCTCCGGCCCCTGCTCCCACTCAGCAGGGTGGGGAGTTTTGACTCCTTAGACATAGCCTCTCCGTCCCTGCTCTCCCAACCCTGCACAGGAGGTCGCCTCGCCCTGTTTGCCCACTAGTGGCCACTCATCACTGGAGACAGTTGGATGTTAAGCATAGTCCACAAGGGCTATCTACTACACTTCCATCAACTGACTCCTCCATACTTTCCGGGGGAGCCACCAAGGCCTCCCCTGCACACAGATCTTCTCCGTCAGGAGCTTCAAGGTCTGTTGGTGGACAGGGCTGTGGAGCCTGTACCTCCTCACTTGCAAGGTCAAGGGTTCTACTCCAGGTATTTCCTGGTACCCAAAAGAACCGGTGGCCTTCGACCTATTCTAGACCTCAGAAACCTCAACAAGTTCCTAGAGAAGGAAAAGTTCAAGATGCTTACTCTTGGAACACTTCTGCCCTACCTCCAGCAGGGAGATTGGCTATGCTCATTAGGTCTAAAGGATGCGTACACTCACATCCTCATTCATCCAGACCACAGAAAGTACCTCAGGTTCATTGTGGGAGGAAACCATTATCAGTACAGAGTACTGCCTTTTGGCCTCACCTCCACTCCCAGGGTCTTTACCAAATGCCTGGCAGTGGTGGCGGCCTACCTAAGAAATCAGGGAGTCTTTGTCTTCCCCTATCTGGATGACTGGCTCATAAGAGGTCAGACGTGCCAGGAGGCCCGACAGGCCACCCTCAGAACTATTGCTCTTCTTCAAAGATTAGGGTTTGTAATAAACTTCGCAAAGTCCACTTTGCTCCCCTCCCAAATCTTGGAGTTCATAGGGGCGAGACTGGACTCTCTGCTGGCAAAGGCATTCTTGCCAGAAGACAGAGCCCAAAGACTGATAAACTTAGCAAACCAGTTTCTCAGCAGGTCACTGGTCTCTGCCAGAGTCTGCCTGAGGCTTCTTGGCCACATGGCTTCGACTGTACATGTGACTCCCAATGCCAGGCTCCATATGAGGCCTGAACGGTGGTGCCTTCGGACTCAGTGGTCACAGGCCACAGGCAGCCTCAAAGACAGGATAAGAGTATCCAGACAATTTCTGAACTCCCTCCGCTAGTGGCTGCACCCACCCAATCTGCTGCAAGGGGTGCCTTTTCAGATGCCTGGGTTCACAGTGGTGTTGATCACGGATGCCTCCCTGCAGGGCTGGGGAGCTCATTGTCTAGACAAGTGCACCCAGGGCCTGTGGTCTCCCTGGGAAGCCCCACAGCAAATCAATCTACTGGAACTCAGGGCTATTCGGTTAGCCCTTAAGACATTCTCTCAAACCCTGGCTCATCAGTCTGTCCTAGTTCAAACAGACAACCAGGTAGCCATGTTTTATGTGAACAAGCAGGGCGGAACTGGGTCCAGGATCCTTTGTCAGGAAGCACAGGACCTTTGCTTGTTTGCCCTCAAGCACAACATGCTCCTCAGGGCTGTGTACCTCCCTGGCCAGGAAAACTACCTGGCCGACAGGTTGAGCAGAATTTTGCAGCCCCACGAGTGGCAGCTCCATCCTTTGGTGGTTCAGAAGATTTTCCTGAAATGGGGATTTCCATCCATAGATCTGCTTGCCAGTCCACTGAACAAACAGCTGCAAAAGTTCTGCTCCAGGCAACCGCATCCTCTGCGGCTGGCGGCAGATGCTTTTCTAATCCCATGGTCTCAGGGCCTCCTGTATGCGTTTCCTCCCACGCTCTTGGTGGCCCGAACCCTGTTCAAGATTCTTCAGGACAAGGCCTCGGTCCTGCTGGTAGCTCCCAGGTGGCCGAGACAGCCTTGGTTTCCACTTCTGCTTCAGCTGGCTGTGTATCCCCCACTGCCTCTGGGGTTGCAACCCGACCTTCTCTCTCAGGATCAGGGTTCCCTTCTGCACCCCAATCTCAAAGCTCTCAATTTGATGGCCTGGAGGCTGCAAGGGTAGTTTTAGCTCCCTGGGGCCTACCTCAGGAAGCTGAGGAGGTTGTCCTAGCCTCTAGGAAACAGTCCACTAGGAAAACCTATGCTCTCAAATGGAAAAGGTTTTCAGTGTGGTATCAGCTACGTACAGAGGATCCCTTCTCCTGTACTGTACCAGTAGTGCTTCAGTACTTACTGCACTTATCAAATCAGGGACTTAAGTCCAATTCTGTTTGGGTCCACCTCTCAGCCCTAGCAGCTCACCACTCACTGGTGGAAGGGCATTCTCTGTCGGTCCACCCCTTGGTGTCCAGCTTTCTCAGAGGCTTGCTTTTGCTCAAGCCTCCAATCTGTCCTCCTGCTCCTGAGTGGGAGTTGAATGTGGTCTTGCAGCAACTAACTCGTCCACTTTTTGAGCCGATGGCTATTTGCCCTCTACGTTTCCTGTTCTGGAAGACACTCTTCTTGATAGCCCTAACCTCGGCCAGGCGAGTGAGTGAGCTTCCGGCCCTGTTCTGTGACAGGCCTTACACTTGCTTCTATAGCAACATGGTAGTCCTTAGGACTCATCCAAAGTTCCTCCCAAAAGTTGTCTCCTCCTTCCTCCTTAACCAAGAGGTGGTTCTTCCAACATTCTTCCCTAGGCGTCATGCAAGCCAGGCTGAAGCAGTCCTGCATACCCTGGACCGTAGGAGGGCCTTATCCTTCTATCTGGACCGTACGCAGGGGCATAGAAGGGCTACTCAGCTCTTCATATCTTTTGACCCCAATAATTTGGGGTTAGCTTTGTCCAAGCATACCTTGTCCACCTGGGTGGCTTACTGTATCACCTGGGCTTACAGTGCAGCTGACCTCCCTTTGCAGGGTCGGGTCACGGCCCATCGTGTCAGGGCAATGGCTGCCTTGGTGGCTCATCTCCGCTCTGTATTGTTGGTAGACATCTGCAGGGCTGCAACTTGGTCTTCAAGCCAGACTTTCGCGGCCCATTACTGTCTGGAAAGGGAGTCCCTTAGGGACAGTGCTTTTGGCCAGGCAGTACTCCAGAATCTCCTTGTGGTTTAGGCAACACCAGCCCTCCGTTGGGCTACCGGTGGAGGTTCTTTCAATGAAAGCCTTTCTTTGATGCTGGGACTAGAGGGAGTTCTCTTGTTCAGCCTGGGTTCCTTGGTAGCCCAGAGCGAGGGAGTCACCCATATGTGAGGACTGACTTCCTGCTTGATCCTGGAGAAAGAGTAGTTACTCACCTGTAATAGGTGTTCTCCAGGAGCAGCAGCAATCAGTCCTCACAGCCCTTTCTCCTCCCCTGGGAGTTGCAGTTGTACATAGTTCATTTTTTCATTTTTGTGTGCTGTTTTTAGCTATGTCATTTGACTGAAGCAAGATGGCACCGTTAGGTGGGAAGGGAACCGCGCATGCGTGCCTGCATTCCCAAAGGCTTTCTTGGAAAGCTGAGGAAATGCTCCGCAAGGGCTCCATCGACGTCGATGTCACCCATATGTGAGGACTGATTCCTGCTGCTCCTGGAGAACACCTGTTACAGGTGAGTAACTACTCTTTCCTCGCTATCGAGCACAGTATTGCAGCTCTCCTTACAGCTGCAGTACCGTTGACACCGATGGTTCAACGGGCACCGCTGCTGACGCCGGTGGGAATTCTTCCCATGCCGTCTTTGCCTGGCATCGAAAGATCGATACCAGGACCGTGCCTTACATGAACATCGTGATTAGAGATACTTTGAATCCTCCGATTCCGATGACTCTGATAATTCTGCTGGTACCAGAGTTTTTCTCCTGGAAGATTCTTCTCAACACAGAATGTCGCCTCCAGAGGACATGTCCTTTCAGGATTTTATTTGTGATGTTGCCAAAGGCCTTTCAATCATGGTAGCTCCTGAAAAGGAACCTAGAGCAAAGGAATTGGAAATTCTCCAATATCCTAAAGCTTCAAAGGAGGCAGCCACTCTGCCTATTCATGAAATTCTTCATGATTTGATGTTCAGAATGTGTGAGACACCTTTGACCACATCTCCTCATTCTAGGAGGCTTGATACCATGTATGGAGTTCCACCATGTCCTGGATTTCAAAAAACTCAGCTGCCACACCATTCCATGGTAGCGGATTCAGCCATGCGTAGGATGAAAAGTGCAAAGAGACATGCATCTAATCCTCCAGGTCGTGAATGCAGGACTCTGGATGCTTTTGGACGTCGAACCTTTCAAGCTTCCATGCTTTCAGCTTAGGATCAGCTCATATATCTTATATATGGGTATGTTCCTCAAGGAGGTCATAGGAGATTTGGAGCTTATGAGCCCACCTCTCCCAGATGACGGACGACAAGACTTCCTTACGCTTGTCAGGCATGCTCAAGATGTCTCCAAGTTCGTATATCGTGCAGCCTTTGACTGCTTTGAATGTATCAGCAGAACCTCTGCTATTGCCATTGGTGCACGACGGATGGCCTGGCTTCAGGCATCAGACTTGGAGATTTGGGTACAGGATAAATTAGGCAACATCCCTTGCACAGGAGAAAATCTCTTTGGCAAAAATTGGCAGGAAAAGGCTAATGAGATAGATGCTGACAACATCACCTTAGATAGATTGTCAAAATCTACAGCCACTCCAGCCAGAAAGAAACTCTATAAGAAATCCTCTTTCAGCAAAAAGAGGAAATTTTATCCATCCTATACCCAGCAAAGCCAAGCTCACAGAAGTTGCCCAAAAGGGACAACAGCAATTCAAACAGCGGAAGAAGCCAAAACGCCCGAGAGCTCAACCAGCTCCGCAGGTTCAGCCCCCTCAAGGGCTTTGACTCCTTCCTAGAGAGCTTGGCCTTCCTGCCTCTGAGGGGTCCAGAACCCCTAAATATTCCAGGCAGGTTGTGTCATTTTGCCAACAGATGGCACCAACTAACAGCAGAAAATTGGACTCTGTCCATTGTAGGAGAGGGGTACAGGCTTCTTTTTCACAGCATGTCCCCTCCTACAATCTTGCAAATGCAATGTGTGCCTTTGAGTCAGTCCTGACTCCTGGCGACCCAGAAGCTCCTGGGTTTTCTTGGCAGTCACCGGAAGTAGATTGCCAGCAGTTCAATTCCCAGACATCTGCAGACAATCTGTTGGATCACGAGGTCTCAACACTTCTTGCCCAAGGGGCAATAGAGGAGGTACCCATTCTCCAGCAGGGTACAGGGTTCTACTCCCCCTCTTTTCTTATTCCAAAGAAAACAGGAGGACACAGACCCGTTCTAGACCTCAGATTTGAACAAATATCTGTTCCGAGAGAAGTTCAAAATGATTTCTCTAGGAACTCTTCTGCCATACCTTCAAAGTCAAGATTGGCTTTGCTCTCTAGACTTAAAGGATGCATATACTCACATTCTGATCCATCCAGATCACAGGAAGTTCTTAAGATTCCTTTTCAAGGAAAAACACTTCCAATACAGGGTTCTTCCCTTTGGTCTGGCTTCCGCACCAAGAGTATTCACAAAATGCATGGCAGTATTAGCTGCATGCCTGCGAACCTTAGGGATTTTCGTCTTCCCTTACTTGGACGACTGGCTCATCCGATCCCCCACAGTTGCAGAGGCCAGCTCTGCACTGTCTCGCACAATGTGAATTCTCCAATATTTGGGATTGGTAATAAACGTCCCAAAATCCCAACTTGTTCCTTCCCAGTCTCTGGAGTTCATAGGAGCCTGTCTAGATACCAGACAGTCTAGGGCTTTCCTTCCACAGGCCCGGTCTTCGCATAGTGCAACTAGATTCTCAAGCAGCGGGAAAATCCTCCCTAACTGCTCGAGAACTGCTACAGTTACTGGGACACATAGCATCCACAGTCTATGTAGTTCCCTATGCTCGCCTCCACATGCGAGCAGCCCAGTGGACCCTATCCACACAGTGGACACAGGCCACGGAACTTTTGTCAGACAAGATAGCAAACTCTCATCGGCTGATCTTGTCCCTTCAATGGTGGCAATCACTGGAAAATCTTTCAGTGGGGTCTCCTTTCCAGCAACACCTATTCCAGGCCACCCTAACAGATGCATCACAGGTGGGTTGGGGAGCACACCTGCATCATCTCTCTACCTGGACTCCACAGGAGGCTTGTCTTCACATAAACCTGCTGGAATTAAGAGCAATCTATTTAGCTCTTTGAGTATTCCATGCCCAGCTCAGCTACAAGACAGTCCTTGTCCAAACGGACAATCAAGTAGCCATGTTCTATGTGAACAAGCAGGGCGGACAGGCTCTCTGTCATTATGTATCGAAGCTTTATGACTTTGGGCCCTCGCCAGAGAGCATCAAATCCACCTTCTTGTGGTATATCTTCCAGGCATTCAAAACCTTTGGGCAGAGAAACTCAGCCAAGTATTGCTGCCTCACGAATGGCTCTCCACCCAGACCAGGTGACAAAGATATCTCTCATCTGGGGGACTCCAGACATAGACCTCTTTGCAAGTCCACTGAATGCCAAACTTCCCCAGTTCTGTTCCAGGATTCCAGCTCACAATTGCCAGGCAAGGGATGCCTTCCTCCTTCACTGGGGTCAGGACTTCCTCTATGCCTTCCCACCCATTCCCCTCATCCCCAAAACACATTTCAAGCTTCAGAGAGACAGAAGTCGTATGATCCTCATAGTGCCACGGTGGCCACGCCTAACGTGGCATCCCCTGCTTCTACACCTCTCTCAAGCTGCACCTCTGGAGTTAGGCTTTGCTCCACATTTCCTTTCCCAGGAGAATGGGATGCTATGGCACCCGAATCCCCAGTCCCTGCATCTCACGGCCTGGTTGCTGAGAGCTTAAATCTTCAGGATCTCAACCTTTCCCAGCAGGCAGAGGATATCCTTCAGGCTTCTAGAAAACCTTCCACAAGATGATCTTACGCCTTTAAGTGGAAATGTTTCGCTATATGGTGTTCCCAGAAGGGGTTAAACCCCCTGGTGATACCTTTGGAGTTGATACTAGAGTATCTACTTCATTTATCAAATTCTGGTCTAAAGACCAATTCAGTCAGAGTCCATCTTAGCGCAATTACAGCTTCCTATAAGCCTCTAGACAACCAATTTCCTCTCATCCTCTCATATCCAGATTTATGAGAGGTCTTCTTTTAACAAAACCTCCCATCAAACCACCACCGGTGGCATGGGATTTAACTCTAGTTCTTGGGCAGCTCATGAAACCACCTTTTGAAACTTTAGCAACTACTACCCTAAAGTTTTTGTCCTGGAAGGTCATCTTCCTAATTGCAATCACCTCTGCACATCGCATTAGTGAATTGCAAGCCTTAGTGGCTGATCCTCCTTACACTAGGTTTCATCATGATAAGGTTGTCCTCAGAACTCATCCACACTTTATGCCAAGGGTGGTTTCGCCTTTTCATTTAAATCAACGATTTATCTTCCTGTATTCTTTCCGAGGTCTCATGCCTCTAATGCAGAGAAGAACCTTCACACTTTGGACTGTAAAAGAGCCTTAGCTTTTTACCTACAAAGAACACAGCAACATAGAAAGTCTTCTCAACTTTTTATTGCTTTTGATTCTAGTCATTTGGGACTTCCAATCTCCAAGAGGACTTTATTCAAATGGATTGCACAGTGCATATCCTTTGCTTATGAGAGTAAGAGTCTTCCTCTTCAAGGCCATGTCACAGCTCATAATGTGAGAGCTATGTCAGCCTCTATGGCTAACCTTCACTCTGTGTCTAATGATGACATTTGTCGAGGAGCCACCTGGGCTTCGGTACATACCTTTACAGCCCACTACTGCCTAGATAAAGCCTCCCGTCGGGATGCTTTCTTTGGCCAGGCTGTTCTTCAAAATCTCTTTCAAACCTAATACAACTCCTACCTACCAACCCTGGTGGGATGCCAGAGATCCATGGGAAGGAAGCATGGCCCACCTCACCATAGGTGGCAGCTTCCAGGGGTCATCTCCCTGGCATCTTCAGCTAAGGAGTCCCCATATGTGAAGACTACATTCCTGCTTGCTCCTGGAGATAGCGTAGTTACTCACCTGTAACAGGTGATCTCTGGGAACAGCAGGAATTTAGTCTTCACAACCCACCCACCTCCCCTAGGAGTTGTCTCTCTATCTCTTTGTCTCTTTCCCCTCTCCCTCTTTCCTCTCTCTCAGTTACAAACTTAACTGAAGAGGGACAGGTGGAAAGGCAGCGCGCATGTGCTGAGGGATGCTCCCAAAAGCGTTCCTATTTGACGCTGGGGAGCGTTCCTGCGCAGGCTCCGTCAGTACCGATGATACTCATATGTGAAGACTAAATTCCTGCTGTTCCCGGAGATCACCTGTTACAGGTGAGTAACTACGCTTTCCTGCACTGTGGCCATTTTGTGGTGCAGTACAACATGTTTGGCTTTTTTGCGGCCATTTCTTCCTTTGCGGAGGGGTTCTTCCTCTTTAGGACGCGGTATTTAAAATCGGTAGCCATGCCTGCCTCCCTGCTGTGGTGTTTGGCATGCGGGAAAAAGCGCATAGCAGTTCACAATAGTCTCTGTTCCTCCTGTACAGCTGATCCCGGCTGTCCTTCATCAGAGCTGCCCCTTACGCCTCCGTTGCTTCCGAGCCTGCTGCATGTCCTGACTCCAGGAGTCCAGGCGATGCCCCTCCCCCTCTTCTTCCTGAACGGGCCTCCTCTCGCCTCACCACTCCTCTGCTGGAGACCTTCAGCATGGATTAACAATTCATTGCACTCTTCCATCAGGCCTGTGAATTATGGAACTCTGGATCTGTGCCAGAGGTCACGACAGAGCAATCGGGAGCCAAGTCAGCCCATCCTCCGCAGTAAAAGTGGCCAAGGCTCAGTTCTATGGAAGCATCGGCCTCTTGCTCCATGCCTCAGCTCAGAGGTGCTTCCGCTCCCTTGACGGACTTGCACCTTGATGGGGAGGATGATGAGTGCCCTTCAGAGGATGCATCCCTTCTCTCGGGATCGGACAGAGGAGGGTGAGCTTACTCCCCCGGAGGGGCAGCAGGAAGTTCAGGACTCTTGCGATGAGGGGCAAGATATTCACCTTTTCCGGAAGAAGGAGCTGGCGACCCTTATCTCTCAAATTTCGGAAGCACTTCATCTTTCCGAGACGCAGGATCCTTCAGATGCCTCTGGGCCACAGGTGGACCCCATCATCCTAAGAATCAGGAAGCCATCGAGGGCCTTTCCCTTTCCCACAGAGCTCCAGCAGATGGTCACCTGGGAATGGAATTCCCCAGAGGTGGCCTTGCGCTCGGCGCACCGATTGGATGGGATTTATGTCTGGTCCTCGGAGGACCTGGAGAAATGGATGCGCTTTCTCAAGGTGGATGCGCTTATGACGGCTGTCACCAAACAAACTACCATTCCAGTTGAGGGAGGTACTGCCCTTAGGGATCAAATTGACCGTAAAGTGGAAGATCTTCTCAAGACTTCCTTCTCAGCGTTGTCTCTTGCCTTGCAGGCAGCAGTGTGTGGGGGATTAGTGGCATGAGCCCGCCCCGATGGCTGCAGCTCCTGCCGGATGTCCCAGAGTTTCCACATCTGGAATCGGTTACTGCCTTTATCGTAGATGTCTTCTACGACCTCCTGCGCCTTTCCGAATGCTCAGTAGCTGCCGGGATAGTGGTGCAGCGTTGACTGTGGCTCCAGCATTGGAACACGGCCCAGGCGTCCAAATCTCAGTTCGCCAAGCTTCCCTTTAAGGGAAAGCTGCTTTTTGACGAAGACCTCGAGAAGCTTGTCAAGGACTTGGGTGAGGCTATGTCTCAGCGATTACCAGAGGATAGCCCAAAGTCCAACTCTCGGCATACTATGACAGGTTCTGCGTCGGCCCCGTCATTCAAGGGATGATTCAGGGAGACCCTCCAGTACAGGCCTGATAAGTCAGGGATGTCCGCGGGCTGGTCTGGGTACAAGCCCCAATCCTTTCGGGTTGTCCGCCGCAACAGAGACAATTTCTCCTCCACCACCAAGTTTTCAGGATCCTCTCGTCCCTCCCGTTGACGGGCTCGGGGCCCATTCTGGGGTGCTGCGTGTCGGAGTCTGTCTGCGTCATTTTTACCGGGAATGGGCCCGCATCACGACAAATGGGTGCTTGACGACGTCTCCCACGGCTACGCTCTAGACCTCGTGTCACCCATCCTGCACACCTTCCTGATTTCTCCCTGTGGCTCCGCGGCGAGACAAGAGAGCCTGATCACCTCTCATAAGGGCGGTCCTAGTACGCTCTGCATAAGGGTTAGCGGAAGCCGAAGCCACCGACCCTTTGGTTGGGAATAGTCAGTTAGTCAGAAAACCTTGGGCATTTTGAAAAATATTTTCTTGTGATGGTATGTTTGCTTGTGTGATTGAGAGGTCTTGAGACACAGACAGAGCGAGAGCGGACTCCTGAGTAGCGCAGTTCCTGGCCGGGCGACTGCGCCCAGGTCGCGAAAAGGAGGAAGCGTGTGGTGTTTGTTCCCCTCAGTGTTTTGTGGGCTGTACGGACCCCTTACCTACAGCCATACTACCTACCCTTACTGTTTATCATCCTGTACATCATTACGTGTACGCCATTATGATTATGGGAGAGACGGAGTCCACGCAAACTCCGTTGGAATGTATGATCATCAATTTCCGTAAAGGATTTTCAGGAGACTACGGCATAAGAATGTCTCCGTCTAGATTAAGAATGTTATGTGATAGGGAGTGGCCAGTGTTAGCTACTTCATGGCCCTGTGGGGGCACCTTTGATGTAGAAATAGTTTCTCGTGTCCATCAGCTTGTACAAAAAGCGCACCCTGATCAGTTCCCCTACATAGATTGCTGGTTGGGTGTTTGCGAAAGGCAGCCCTCTTGGGTAAAGCGTTGCTATGAGGAACAGTGTAGAATATTAGTAGCAACCACCAGGGGGACCCGGAAGGTTGAGGAGAGGAAGCCACCTGTGTATTCCGCCTCAGAGTCCCCAGAAATCCTCGCCCGTTTACCCCAGTGCCCACATAGATTATTTCCCCCAGCTCCGCTACCTGAAGCGGAACCTGATGAGGTACCTCAGCAATTACCGCTGCAGCAGCAAAAGAAGCCCACTTCCCCGAGCAATAGCCCCGAGTCCTGCCCAAGTACGTCGGGGAACCAGGGTCCTCCGACGATATAGAAAGCGGAGGCTCTCCTGCCAGTTCGGGGTCATCAACCAAGGAAGCTTATACCCGGGAGCCGTATGATTTAAGAAGTATAACCCCGAAGAAGAAGGAGAAAGCAGGGCGCCTAATGCCATTGCGTCAAGTGCCTGGTGTACCTATCCTGAATGAACAGGGCCAGATGGCGCCAGGACCAACCAGTCTAGTCTACGTACCTTTTTCCACTACTGATTTATTAAACTGGAAAACGCATTATGCATCCTATACAGCAAAATCCCAGGAATTGACAGAGTTAATGTCTAGTATAATGCAAACTCATCAGCCTACCTGGGCCGATTGTCGCCAGCTCCTGTCCACTCTCTTTACTACTGAGGAGCGAGCACGGATTGTGCAAGCAGCCATCCGCTGGTTAGAAGAGAATCCCGTAGAGGGGGGGGGGGGGATCTGAATCTCCCACAAGCAGCCGCCGCAGCTTTCCTGAATGAAGATCCTAGATGGGACCCGAATAATGACAGGGGGGCAATGGCCCTAACGCGATTTCGCCAGGCCTTGCTGCAGGGCCTGAGGAAGGGAGGCCAGAGGGCCATGAATATCGGGAAGGTATCTGAAGTTATCCAGGGTCCAGATGAGAGCCCAGCGGTCTTGTATGAGCGGTTGTCTGAAGCCTATAGATTGTATACCCCATACGATCCCGCCGCTCAAGAAAATTTGCGCATGGTAAATGCTGCCTTTGTCAGTCAGTCCCAGAGAGACATAAAACGAAAATTGCAGAAACTGGATGGATTTGCGGGTATGAATACAGCACAGTTAATGGAAGTCGCTCAGAAAGTATTTGTGAATCGTGAAAATGAATGTGACAGAGAAAATGAACGAAAGATGAAGAAGAAAGCAGATCTTCTTGCTGCCGCTTTAGTTGAATGACGTGGAGGAGGTTTTCCTAACCAAAGGACCAAAGAACGTGGAAGAGGCCGCGGAAATAGCAGGCCTCCATTGGGTGCGAATCAGTGCGCCCATTGCAGAGAAGAAGGACATTGGAGAAATGAATGCCCGCATCTTGACTCCACCCCCAAGAGGGGAGGAGGGAGTCCCTGGAGAACAGGAGGCCGATTTCAAAATCATGGAGAAATAAACCGAGCACAGTTCCAGCGAGAGAGAGAAGAAGCCATTGAGAAAGTGGCAGTAGCCACGGGCTATGACATGGATGAAGACTAGGCCAGACCGGGCTCCAAGTTCACCCTGGGTCCCCAGGAGCCTATGGTCAGTTTGAAAGTAGGGGACCAATATATGGATTTTATGGTAGATACAGGAGCAGAACATTCAGTGGTGGCAAAGCCAGTGGCTCCTCTTTCCTCTCGATCTGTCACCATTGTTGGGGCCACTGGGAGCAGGGCCACCAAGCCATTCTTGCAGAACCGTATGTGTGAACTAGGGGGACAGAAGATAACGCACCAGTTCTTGTATATGCCTGAGTGCCGTATTCCACTTCTGGGCCGAGATATGCTTGCAAAGCTTCAGGCACAAATATCCTTTGCTGAAGGGGGAGAAATGCAAATGACTGTGAATCCAAAGCCTGCTGGATTGATGGTGCTAACTGTTCCCCGAGAAGAAGAATGGCGGTTCTATAGTACACCTCCAATTAAGTCAACCAGTTCCTGTATACCCACCAAACTTATAGCCCCACCTGAAGTATGGGCAGAAGATAATCCACCTGGCCTAGCGAAGAACATAGCCCCTGTCATTGTCACCCTCAAGCCAGGAGCGGAACCAATGCATGTGAAGCAGTATCCTCTTCCCCGACCAGCCATTGAAGGAATCCACTGCCATTTGATGAAACTGTTGAAGTATGGACTTCTCAAGGAATGCCAGTCACCTTGGAACACCCCTCTTCTCCCAGTCAAGAAACCTGGGACAGGGGATTACCGCCCAGTACAAGATTTAAGGCGAGTAAATGATGCAGTTGAAACTATACACCCAGTAGTACCAAATCCTTATACTCTCTTGGGACTGATCCCCGCTGAGGCTACTCATTTCACCATCCTGGACCTGAAAGATGCCTTTTTCTGTATACGCCTAGCCCCCACAAGTCAACTTTTGTTCGCTTTTGAATGGCAAGACCCCACCACAGGAAGACGGGGCCAACTCACTTGGACTCGATTACCTCAAGGATTCAAGAATTCACCCACTCTCTTCAGTGCTGCCCTGAATCAAGATCTTTCAAGTTACTCAGTGAACCCAGGACAAAGGGTTCTCCTTCAGTATGTGGATGACCTGCTCATAGCCTCCAATTCAGAAAATGAATGTTTACAAGCCACCAGTGAACTTCTGTACCTTTTGAATGAGGCTGGATACAAAGTCTCACGAGCTAAGGCGCAACTATGTCAAACTGAAGTTAAATACCTAGGGTTCCAATTGTCTAGTGGAATTCGACATTTGGGACCTGAGCGCAAAGAAGCTGTATGCAGTATTCCCACTCCAACCACCAGGAGGCAATTAAGAGCCTTCCTGGGGACTGCAGGATACTGTCACATATGGATCCCAAATTTTGCGCTGCTAGCAAAACCATTGTATCAAGTTACCAAAGAAATGGAAAAGTCTCCACTGGAGTGGGGACCTGAACAGGATGTAGCATTCCGATCTCTGAAAACCGCTCTGATGTCATCACCAGCTCTGGGTCTCCCAGATGTCCAGAAGCCTTTCCATCTTTACGTCCATGAGTCACAAGGAAATGCGTTGGGAGTACTGACCCAATCTCTTGGATCTTGGCAACAGCCAGTAGCCTACTTGTCAAAACAGTTGGATGTGGTAGCAAGAGGATGGCCCCCTTGTTTGAGAGCTGTTGCAGCAACAGCCCTTTTAGTGAGCGAAGCAGACAAGCTCACTCTGGGACAGAATCTTCAAATGACTGTGCCGCATTCTGTCCTGACCCTCATGGAACACAAAGGAAGTTTTTGGCTAACAAATTCACGAATGTTGAAATATCAGAGTATGCTGTGCGGAAACCCCCAGATACAGTTAAAAGTCAGTCAAGCCCTGCATCCTGCTACGTTGTTCCCGATTGGTCCTGGGCCCCCTGATCATGATTGTTTAGAAACTATGGACACTGTATTTTCAAGTCGCCCAGATTTAACTGATGTTCCTCTGGAGGATCCTGAACAGACTTTCTTTGTAGATGGAAGCAGTCTTGTCATCAATGGACATCGTTGTGCTGGATATGCAGTGGTGATCCTTGATCTGGTAGTTGAGTCCTCAGCTTTGGCCCCAGGAACTTCATCGCAGAAGGCTGAACTGATAGCTCTCACTAGAGCACTGACATTAGGAGAAGGACTCCGTTTAAATGTGTACACAGATTCCAAGTATGCCTTTACCACTTTGCACGCACATGGAGCCTTGTATAAAGAGCGAGGGTTGATCACCTCAAGAGGCAAGTCCATTAGGTATGGGCCCGAGGTATTGATATTATTAGATGCTGTATGGGCCCCTAAGCAAGTTGCAGTCATGCACTGTCGAGGTCATCGAGCAGGAGAAGTTACCCGAGGAAATAGGTTTGCTGATGCCACTGCCCGAAAAGCAGCCACAACTGGACGAGTTGTGACCCAAGACACTTCAGTGCAAGCAGCCTTATTCCCTGTGCCCCTTAGCTCATGGGCTCCCCGATACACTACAAAAGAGTTGGTTTATTTCTGTGAAAAGGAGGGAGGGGTCCTAACAGAAAAAGGTTGGATAGTGCTGCCACCTCCAGAGGGTAGCTCACCTCCAGGTCCCACAGTCATTCCTGAAGCATTAGGGGCCAGCCTTTGTTCATGCTTTTCATCAGGCCACACATTATGGGAAAACGTCCATGGAAAGAGCCCTAAGACTCCATTTTTGCATCTCACTACTAGGACCCCTGTCTACTTCAGTGGCACAGCAATGTTTGACATGTGCCAAGAATAATGCTAGGCAAGGTCCCGTTCCACCCCCAAGAGTTCAGTCAGTAGGGGTGGCCCCAATGAGTGATATTCAGGTAGATTTTACTGAAATGCCACGAGCAAACGGATATCACTACCTGTTAGTTCTAGTTTGCACATTTTCTGGGTGGGTAGAAGCCTGTCCCACCCGAACTGAGAAAGCTCGAGAAGTCACTAAAATACTGCTCCATGAGATCATTCCTCAATTTGGAATACCATTGACTATAGGGTCAGACAATGGGCCCTCATTTGTGTCCCAAGTGACTCAACAGTTAGCTCGAGCTCTACAGATACAATGGAAGCTGCACACTGCCTATAGACCCCAGAGTTCGGGGAAGGTAGAACGCATGAATAGAACCCTGAAATCTCAGTTGACTAAGCTTTGTCAAGAAACACACCTAAAGTGGCTCCAGGTTCTCCCTATAGCCCTTCTTAGGATGCGTTCTGCTCCAACCAAGTTTTTGGGAGTTTCCCCTTTTGAAATTTTGTATGGGTGACCTCTGCCCATTGTACAGGGAATTAAAGGAGATATGAAACAAATAGGATCTGAAATAACTAGACAGGAACTATTGGCTTTAGGTTCTGTTTTGCAGAGTCTTCATACCTGGGTGCAAGATTGATTGCCCATCAATCTGAGAGAACCTCTGCATCCCTTCAAGCCAGGAGTGTCAGTGTGGATCAAAGAGTGGAGAAAGACCCCGCTGGCGCCGCATTGGAAGGGACCTTATGTTGTCATCCTGTCAACCCCAACTGCAGTAAAAGTCGCAGAACTCGAACCCTGGATCCATCACAGTCGAGTGAAGTCGACAGCTGCTCCTGAACCTGGTCAATGGACTTCAGTAAATGATCCTGAGACTCCATTGCGACGCACATTGTGGAGACAACCAGCATTGTAAGAGTCCTTAGATTCTATCATCCTACCCCTGTCACGCAAGGGTAGCAGCTGAAGCAGAAAAGAAGAAAAGACTCTACAAGCTCAACGTACCCAATATTCCAGTTGACCTCCAAAGACTGTAATCATAATGTTCTTCCACTATTGCCTTGTGGGAGTGATGGTCCTGGGATTCCTGGAAAAGACTTTTGCCTTACCCCCTTGTGCAGCTTGCATAACTACCACCCGAACTGGACAGAAGGTCACTCAGACTTTGCTTTATCATTCCTACTATACTTGCACTGGTATAGTCAGCCGATGTATATATAATGGTACAGAGTTAAATATCTGTACGAAGGGGAAAAGTAAGACTTGTTACAACCCCCGGCAGAACCCCTCTTATTATGTACTTGAGATACGATGGAATGATGAGGATGGAGCCCTCATAAATGCCACACGACAGCTCCCTGATCCCACAAAGCACGTTACCCTGAGTTTTGATGCTTGTGAGGTGATCAACAGAAATGTCTATCACAAGTGTGGATATTGGGAGCATGCCTACTACTATGATAAATATATGTGTCCTGAAGGAGCATACGGATGGGGAAAGTGTACTGGGAAATCTTCCCCAACCGTCTACAGTACATCATCCAAAGATGCTTACTACTGTCCCAAGTGGGAATGCGTGTATTATGCTACTTGGGCTGGTGCGCCTATGGGACGAGATGGAGATAATCGAGTGGACATCTTAGAAAAATTGTCATTACCAGAACCTAAGAAATGTAAGAAAGGTGCCTGTAATCCAGTGTGACTCATCATACTTAACCCTAGCCAGTGGAAGCAGGGGTACAGATTTGGGTTACGGACTTGGTTTGCAGCTTGTCGTGCTGTGAGGGCTTGTGTGCATCAGTGATGCTGAGAGCTAAGCTATCGGTAGTTTAACTACTGGCAGGGTCTCCCAAGATGGACAGGTCTCAGCTGAGATGCCAGACCAAGACAAACCACCCATCTGGGCAGCAGCAGAATGGGATAGTGTTGACGGCGGAGGATCACATTTCTGTGACAACGGCAACAACACCAAACTTAAACTGCGCGGAAGAAAGGCCCGGCAATCTACTTCTGTATCTTGCCATGAAAACCCAATGGACAGTTACAACAAAACAAATTGTGCTGTAGTGCTGGAAGATGAGACCCCCAGGTTGGAAGGCACTCAACTAGCTACTGGGGAAGAGCTGAAGGCTTTTCAGAGTAAAGCCAGCATTTATGATGTGGTTGGATCAAAGCCCTCGGGACGTCTGACTGCTGATGTAGCTGCGCATGAAATGAGTCAGAAGCTGTAAAGATGTCTTATACATTGGAACATGGAACGTACGAAGCATGAACCAAGGGAAGTTGGAGGTGATCAAGAATGAAATGGAACGTGTACAACTTGATCTGTTGGGTGTCAGTGAACTGAAATGGACTGGCATCGGGCACTTTGCATCAGAAGATCACATGGTCTACTATGCTGGAAATGAAAGACAAAGAAGAAATGGTGTTGCATTTATAATAAAGAAGAAACTTGCAAGAACTGTAATGAAATACAATGCAGTCAGCGAACGCTTAATCTCTATTCGTCTACGAGGAATGCCTATCAACACAACTATAATTCAAGTATATGCCCCAACAACAGCTGCAGAAGAGAATGAAATTGAAGAGTTCTATGAACAAGTACAAGCTGAAATTGACAGAACATGCAAACAGGATATCCTGATAGTCATGGGTGATTGGAATGCAAAGGTTGGCAACAAAGAAGAAGACAAAGTAGTTGGAAAATATGGACTTGGCAACAGAAATGAAGCTGGAGAAAGACTGATAGAATTCTGCAAGACCAACGATCTATTCATCTCGAACACCTTCTTCCAGCAACACAAGCGGCGACTGTACACATGGACTTCACCCAATGGATTGTATAAAAATCAAATTGACTACATCTGTGGTAGTCAACGATGGAAAAGCTCTATAACATCAACAAAGACAAAACCTGGAGCTGACTGTGGTACAGATCATCAACTACTAGTATGCAAACTCAAGCTAAAGCTGAAAAAGAGCAAACCACTCATGAATGCAGCAAAATATGACCTTGAGAATATACCACTGGAATTTAAAGACTGCCTGCAAAATCGATTTGCTGCTTTAGATATAAATGATAGAGTTCCAGAAGAGTTATGGAATGACATCAAGAAGGTTGTGTTGGAAGAAAGCGAGAAGTCTCTACAAAAGGTGAAAAAGAAAAAACGGCCAAAATAGATGACGGAAGAAACTCTGAAAATTGCCCAGAAACGCAGAGAAGCTAAAGCCAGAGGAGAAAGAAAGACAATCACAGAACTCAACAGAGATTTCCAACGTGCAGCAAGACAGGACAAGGAAAAGTACAATGACGCATGCAAGGAAATAGAAGCAGAAACTATTAGAGGAAGAGCAAGATCAGCTTTCCTAAAGCTATGAGAGTTAAAGAAAAAGTTCCAGCCTCGAATTGGAATGTTACAAGATGCCCAAGGTTCTATGTTGAATGATGCTGAGAAGATCAAGAAAAGATGGAAGGAATATACAGAGTTTTTATATGATAAAGATCAAGTGGACCAACAGCCGTTTCAACCTGTAGCTTATGATCTGGAACCATTGGTGATGAAAGAAGAAGTTGAAGCAGCATTGAAAGCCTTATCAAAGAACAAAGCACCAGGCATTGATTGCATTCCCATAGAAGTATTACAGCAATCTGATGCAGCTGTTACCGTACTTACAAGGCTCTGCCAAGAAATATGGAAGACAGCATCATGGCCAACTGACGAAAAGATCTGTGTTTATACCAATACTAAAGAAAGGTGATCCAACTGACTGTGGAAATTATCGCACAATCGCTCTGATCCCACATGCCAGCAAGATTCTACTGAAGATTATTCAAAAGAGACTACAATCATACCTGGAACAAGAACTACCTGAAGTGCAAGCAGGGTTCAGAAAAGGGCGAGGAACGAGAGACATCATTGCGGATGTGAGATGGATCCTTGAAAAGACTAAAGAATACCAAAAGGATATCTATTTGTGCTTTATCGACTATAGCAAAGCTTTTGACTGTGTAAACCATGAGAAACTCTGGGCCACATTAAGAAGCATGGGTATACCAGAACACCTGATCGTTCTCTTGCACAATCTGTACATTGATCAAGGAGCAACAGTTCGAACGGAACAAGGAGAAGCAGAATGGTTTAAAATAAGCAAAGGTGTAAGACAAAGCTGCATACTTTCCCCCTACCTGTTTAATTTATATGCAGAACAAATCATCAGAGAAGCAGAATTGTATGAAGACAACAGAGGTGTGAAGATTGGTGGAAGACTCATCAACAACCTTCGCTATGCTGATGATACCACATTACTGGTGGAAAGTGAAGATGATCTGAAACATTTGCTTCTCACAATCAAAGAACATAGTCTCAAAATGGGCCTGCACCTTAATGTAAAAAGACAAAGATCATGACAACTGGCATAATCAACAGGTTCATCGTTGAAGGAGAAGAAATTGAAATCGTGAATAACTTTAACCTACTTGGATCAACTATCAATAAAGAAGCAACAAGCAGTCAAGAAATCAGACGACGCATTGCTCTTGGCAGAATGGCTATGAAAGACCTAGATAAGATTCTGAAGAGCAGAGATGTCTCTCTCCATACAAATATTCGACTTGTTCAAGCCATGGTATTTTCAATAACATCATATGGATGTGAAAGCAGGATAGTGAAAAAGATAGACAGGAAGAAAACTGATGCCTTTGAATTATGGTGCTGGCGGCGAATACTGTGTATACCATGGACTGCCCGAAGAACAAACCAGTCTGTACTAGTGGAGATCAAACCTAAGCTTTCTTTAGAAGCTCAGATGACAAGACTTCGACTTTCATACTTTGGACACATCATGCGGAGAGAGAGATCATTAGAGAAAGACATCATGCTTGGCAAGATAGAAGGTCAACGCAAAAGAGGAAGGTCAGCAATTAGATGGATCGATACAATAACAGCAGCTACGGGTACCAGTCTGTCAACAATGAGCCGCCTGACTGAAGACCGAACACAATTTAGGATAGCTATCCAGAGGGTCGCCATGAGTCGACTCCGACTCGACGGCACTTAACAACATAGCAGGAGGAGGCGTAGATCCTGGAACTTTTATACATATACATCTAAATACTAAGATTCATGCATTTGCACCTTATCGAATACATCACTCTTTCTATGAAGCCATGAAGGCGGGGTTTGAGAATGCCTCATGCCTCCCAAAACTTGTTCATTGAGCTCGCCGGGGCAGTAGCATCTAGTCTCCACATTTCGGACTGCCTCTTCTGTGGAGGGACTAAGATGTGAGACCAATGGCCCTGGGAGGCACAAGAAGTGAACTATTCTATGCCTTATAATCAGACTGAAATACATCAGACTACTAGTGAGTGGGTATTGGCCCACCCCATTGTTGGTAATTTGTGTTTTGCTCGCTTTGGACCACAGTTTGCTATGGAAGTTCGACAGCTGGTCTGTCTTAATCAAAAGTTCTACAACAGTACCACTAAGAAGATGTCCTGGTGGTCAGGAATCAACGCTTCAGCGCCCTCCAACCCTTTAGTTCGTTTCCCTAATCTTGCCAGCATCTGGACTAATGTAGCATCTTATAATGCCTGGCAAGCACCACCTGAACTGTACTGGATTTGTGGAACCCGAGCTTATGCTAGGCTTCCTCATCACTGGGGAGGAGCATGTGCCTTGGGAACCATACGACCTTCCTTCTTCCTGTTGCCTATGTCCCATGGAGAACAACTGGGTTTTCCCGTGTACAGGAGTCGACAGAAACGAGAAGTCTTGAAAAGAGGCCAATGGGACAAATGGAAGGATGAGGCGTGGCCACCTGAGAGAATCATTTCATACTATGGACCTGCTACTTGGGAGCAAGATGGTACATGGGGATATCGTACTCCTGTGTATATGATAAATCGTATTATACGCTTACAAGCTGTTGTTGAAATAATAACCAATGAAACCAGTAAAGCACTAATTCTTTTAGCTAAGCAGAGTACACAAATGCGTACAGCTATTTATCAGAATCGTTTAGCTCTAGATTATTTGTTAGCAGCTGAAGGTGGAGTGTGTGGAAAGTTAAATCTAAGTAACTGTTGTTTGCAGATTGATAATAATGGACATGTTGTTGAAGAAATAGCTACTCAAATGCGCACACAAGCATATGTGCCTGTTCAGACCTGGCATGGCCTGAAGCTTGATGGGTGGTTTGGTTCAGCATTTTCATGGTTAGGTGGAATGAAGACCCTGGTGTTTATTGTATTACTCATATTAGCTGTATGCTTGTTTCTCCCATGTCTCCTACCCCTCTGCTTACGCATGATAACCTCAGTTATTGATAACACTGTAGAATGGAAAGCAGCCACGAAAATATTGGCTATGTGGCAATATTCCCCAATATCCCAAGATGATGCTGTTACACAAGTTTAATATGTGATTTAATTTTCACCCTTTCTCACTAGCGGGTGAGAATAATCAAGGGGGGAATGTGGCAGGCTACGGCCTATAATAGTCTGCAAATGTGAAAGGCCTGTAAGTTAGGCCCTGATTCCAACTCCCATCTCAGTAAAGAACCAAAGTCTGTAAAAGTCTGAGAAAACTTTTAAAGTGCTTAATAAGAAGTTTTCATGAATGCATAAATCTTTCATTATTCTCTTGTGCTGTGAAAATAGAAATGTTTCAATGCTTGCATTCCTAGAGCCAGAAGTGATCTTGCAGTAGAGAAGTATCCAAACCTAGAAACTGCACCATTGTTAGAACAGTCCTAGAGGAGGGAGCTGGGTGCTAGGCCCAGGAGGGATCTCTGATTGGACAGGTGCAGGGGCGTTGGGACCAATAGAAAGTTTGCATGTATCAAACTGAAAAGAAATGTATAAATGAATATGTCTCTGTAAGAGCTTTGCTCAGTCCTTTTTGAAGCTTTGACTAACTGGGCCTTGTGCACAATAAATTGGCTTGGACCCTGTAAATTGACTCCTGGATTTATTCATTGTCTGCACTTCGCTGCTACAACAGGTGTTCTCCAGGAGCAGCAGGAGTCAGTCCTCACGACCCTCCCTCCTCCCCTGGAGTTGCAGTTATATGCTTTATTTTGTTTTTTTGCTGTCTTTTAGCTATGTCATCAGACTGAGCAAGATAGCACGCTTGGACGGGACGGGGACCGCGCAGACGCGCTGCATTCCCAAAGGCTTTCTTTGAAAGCTGGGGAAATGCTCCGCACGGGGGCTCCGTCGGCACCGACGTCACCCATATGTGAGGACTGATTCCTGCTGCTCCTGGAGAACACCTGTTACAGGTGAGTAACTGCTCTATCTTCAGACTTTTAGAAATAATTGTCAGGAAGGCATTATGTTTCACATGCTCGGCACAATCAGACCCCATGCCTTATGGAGTCTGAATATACCCATGACAGCTTTTCTTTAAAGAGGTATTAGGAGAAATCATGCTGATTCAAGAATCACACCTTTCAAAGATCAAGTTTGAATTTGGAACAAAAATTACTCATATATATATTTGTTGCTTCCAATTGTAATAATGGAAAAAGCAAAGGGGTTGGGTTATTCGTATAAATGACATTAACTAACACACGCTCCCTCAACACAAGCAACTCTCAAATATATAACTAAAATAATTCAAAAAATTTTTAAGACACCTCATAAAAAGGCAAAACGACCTCAGGGTGGCTGATACCCCACACACAGCGAAGAAATCACTGTAGGGAATAGCTGATGCTCACATCATAGGTCTTAGCCTTGTCAATTTCCCCTAAAGTAAACAGAATTCTTAACCCCTAACGCACACAACAGCTTCACCCTGGGATCCTTCCAAAACAAAAGACTACAATAATCTCAATATACAAACAAAGACAATCACTCATTCAACATTCACAAACACTACTACAAAGCTACTATAAAGCATCAGAGTTCATTATAATATAATATAGACAGAAAAGCAGCTCGGAGACAGGCACGATAGGACCTACAAAGGTAAAAAGGATATAATCAATTTACACACTTCAAAAATTAAGAGCACAATAGCTCTCCGAGATTTATCTTTAGCAGATCGTATTCGCCACCAGATTTCCACTCCGTAGCCGTTTCTAATACTGCTCAGTCTTGCGCAGTCTTACAATAGTAGCTCCAGCAACAACCGAAAGCAGCAGCAAGCAGCCGGGATAACCCAGCAGCAATGATGCGCTCCCCAAAACAATCTTGGCAGGACCGAAAGATTACAGCATCTTATAACTACATAACCCTACAAAAGCTTTTGTTTCGCCAGAAATAGGCTTCTTCAGGGGTTGAACTGCAACATCTTCACCACAGACTTACCGAACCCGCCATCCTGAGGTCGTTTTGCCTTTTTATGAGGTGTCTTAAAAATGTTTTGAATTATTTTAGTTATATATTTGAGAGTTGCTTGTGTTGAGGGAGCGTGTGTGTGTTAATGTCATTAGGATTTGCTCCTGTACAGTTTGTTTAGTGGTATTTATTCATATAAATACCATAGATCTACAGCATGAGAAGATGAGGAAGGATGTGTCATTAAGGTAAAGCTTGACAAAGTCATTATTGTTGCTAATTTATATACTCTGCATACAGAACAGGATCTTGTAAAACTAGCAACCTTTTGCTAGGCTCCTTAATACTGGAGGAGGGAGGTGATTCAATGACTTTATCTCCCTATCACTCATCTTCAAAGTCATAAAGTCAGATTCAAGCAAATATTATTTGACCCAAGGATGGTAGATGCCTTCAGAATAAGTCACCCTAAACAAAGGGGGTAATATCTATAAACATATTCATCAATACATCCTTTTATTAGTAGACAAGTTTGTTATATAATAGGCCCCATTTTGCATAGGATGTCAAGGGAGGAATTGGGACGCCCAGGTCAGGACATTCACAGTTCCCTGAGTATTTTACAAAAGGTTTTGTTAAATGTATTTGCTGGCAGGAATGGCAAGAGCATCAGAGTTGCCAAGGTCCCCAGTTCCAGGAGTGTGATTTTAAGCCAGTTCTGGTTTTAAATTTCCATGGCAGTGCAGTATGGTATTCGTAGTCCCTGATTTTACCCCTTGGAATCAGTGCTGCAGGTCCCATAATGCATCAGGATGAGAGTGACAGAAATCCAGGACTGGCTTAAAACCTCACTCCTGGAAATGGCAACTCTGGGAGCCTTGATTTTACAAATCTAGGCATTCTACAAAAGAATGGCATCACTTGGGGCTTTCACATGTAAGTGCTGATCTTGCAACATATGTATGTATTTGTTGTCAATTTCATGTGTGTGTGTGCCTTCAAGTCAAATACTAACCTGGTGACCCAGCAGCACCTGGGCTTTCTCTGCAGTGTGATGTGTAAGTGCTACATTTTGCAAAATTGCACATATAGTACAAGAGAGAGGGAGTTGGTTTTCGCTCACGTAGGTAGAGTAGGAATTTTCCTGTTGCTGGGAGGTTTACAATCTTAAGTTTGTACCTGAGGCAATGGAGGGTTAAGTGAAGTTAATTATGGAGATGTGCAAAATAGCTTTTGTTTTAATTTTTAAGTTGGACCCCACAAAAGTAAGCAGAACTACCCCCTAAATTACTGTTGGAGACCCAGGTGCAGGTATAAATGCCAATGGGGACATTTTTAAGAAATGGGAAATATATGTGTGAAAGCCCATATTACAGTATATAGCACATTGAGATGGGTATGGAATCATCCAGGTCCAGACATGCATAATTCCCCTAGGTCTGCAGATCGTTTTGTAAAATATCTCCAAAGACATGCAGAACTTTATGTGTATTTTGTAGCATGTCCAGCAGGAGAACCAACTTTAAAAAGCTGCACTTGGGAAAAATCATTCTGCCAAATATCCACATTTAAAATATCCTCCCCCACATTCATGGTACTCATGGACACTCTACCATCATTAGTAACCCCCAACACTCCCTCTCCCCATACCTCATGACATCCGGGTACCCCTCCAACATAAATACTTTATCTTTATTAAAACACTTGATAGACCGCCCAGGCCGGAGCATCAGGGCGGTGTACAATAGCAAAAATGACAGCCGCTAGAAATGAAGAAAGAAAAGAATGCCAAAAATAATAGGACAGAGACAGTCACACAGATAGAGAACAGAGAGGGCCCAAGGGAAGGGCAAGAGGGGGGGAGGGGAGGAGGGGGAAGGAACAAGGGAAAATCAAGGGGGATGGAGGGCACGACTGGGGGACGAGGCAACATCAGCAGGGAGGGGAAGATCGAAAGCCTGGCAGAGGAAGTGTGTTTTGAGGAGGGCTTTGAAACGGGTGTAGGACAGTTCGGTGCGGAGTGGGAGGGGAAGAGAGTTCCAGAGGGCGGGACCTACTACCCCTGGACATCATTTGTACTTCCTGAACCCCCTGCTCCCCCTGATAAAGGCAGACCCCTCAAATGAACACCCTCCAGCGCTAGTCCAGCCGGTCCTCAAAGGGTAGATCTCCTTCTAAGCATTGAGATGCCTCTGGCGTTGCCCTTGAGGATTCTGCACCGGCAAAATTGCCCCGGCGGGAGGCTTCGGCTTCCAAAGCATTATCGGGGCTCCAGGATGTTCTCGAGGCCTCGACCTCGGCAGAACTAGTAGTGCCATGCTCTGGGGTACCGGCGGTCTTCTCCGGTACCGACATCCAGGCATCAGCAGGGTCGATAGACCAGAGAGTCCTGGCTATTGAGCGCAGTCTGGTGGCTCTCCTTGCGGCATCGACGCCCTTGGAACCACGACAGACAATCCGGCCAGTACCAGCCCCGGTATCGGTACCGGTACCGATAGCATCGACATCGGTGTCTGCTTTGCCGGTACCCAGTCATCCGATGCCCTCGGGTACCGCTACCCCGGTACCGATTACTCCCGGTACCGACTTCGGTCAGTACCGGTATCGGGCTCTTCAAGAGCATCCGGACAGACGGTACTTCGAGCCCTCAGAAGAATCTGAGGATTCTGACAGTTCTGTCGATGCAGGAATGCTTCTCCCAGAGGAGCCCTCCTCCCCTAAGCGCAGGATGTCTCCTCCAGTGGATATTTCCTTCCAGGATTTTATCAGGGAGGTGGCTCGGGGTCTGTCCATTACTGTGGCTCCTGAAACAGAGCCCAGAGCTAAGGAGTTGGAAATTTTACAGTATCCCAAAACTCCTAAGGAGGCAGCTACCTTGCCCATTCATGAGATTTTGCATGATCTCATGTTAAGGATGTGGGAGACACCTCTTACCACCTCTCCTCATTCTCGCAGACTGGATACTCTGTATCGAGTCCCTCCTTGTCCTGGGTTCCAGAAGACTCAGCTTCCTCACCACTCTATTGTAGTGGAATCAGCTATGAGAAGGATCAAGAGTGCAAAGAGGCATGCCTCTAATCCTCCAGGACATGAGTGCAGAACCCTGGATGCTTTTGGACGTCGTGTCTTCCAAGCTTCTATGCTTTCTGCCAGGATCAGTTCCTATAGTCTCTACATTTGAATGTTCCTGAAGGAGGTCACAGATGATTTAGAGGCCTTGAGTCCTATTCTTCATGAGGATAGAAGACAGGATTTTCTCACATTGGTCAAACATGCCCAAGATGTTTCTAAATTTGTCAACCGTGCAGCCTTTGACTGCTTTGAGTGCATAAGCAGAACCTCTGCCATTGCCATAGGCGCACGTAGAACTGCTTGGCTCCAGGCATCTGATCTGGAGCTCTGGGTACAAGACAAATTGGGAAATATCCCTTGTACTGGTGAGAACCTGTTTGGTAGAGATTGGCAGGAAAAGGCCAGTGAGTTGGATGCTGACAACTCTACCTTGGATAGATTATCCAAGTCCACAGCTGATCCTGCTAGAAAAAAAATCGTTCAAGAAACCATTCTTTTCTAAGAAGAAAAGATATTATCCTGTTTATGCTCAGCAGGGATATTCTGCAGGTCAGTTTGTCAGGAAAGGTCAGCAACCACCCAAGCAGAAGAAAGCAAAGACTGCTAAGCCTCAACCGTCTCAGCAGTCTCACCCTCCACAAGGCCTTTGACTTTCAGCTAGAGAACTTAGTCTTTCTGGCTCTCGTGGGACCAGAGCCTTCCACCATTCCAGGAAGGTTATGTCACTTTGCCCCCAGATGGGGGCAGATAACAGCAGAGCATTGGACACTTCCCATCATAAAGGAGGGGTACAGGCTTCATTTTTCAAGCATGCCCCCTCCCACAATAATAAGGCAGTTCAATTCTCCGACACCTCTCATCAACCTGTTAGGTCAGGAGGTCACTATCCTTCTTGCCCAAGGGGCAATAGAAGAAGTACCCATTCCTCATCAAGGTACGGGGTTTTACTCCCCCTATTTCCTTATCCCAAAGAAAACAGGGGGATACAGACCTATCTTGGACCTCAGAATTGAACAAATTCCTTGTCAAAGAGAAATTCAAGATGATTTCTCTCGGAACTCTGCTGCCATACCTTCAGAGTCAGGATTGGCTTTGTTCTCTAGATCTCAACGATGCGTACACCCATGTTCTCATCCATCCAACTCACAGAAAGTTCCTTCGGTTTCTTTTTCAGAGAAAGCACTACCAATACAGGGTGCTTCCTTTTGGCCTGGCCTCAGCACCAAGGGTGTTCACGAAATGCATGGCTGTTGTAGCAGCATTTCTCCGCACTCTAGGGATATTAGTCTTCCCCTACTTAGGCGACTGGCTCATTCGAGCCCCAACAGAGTCAGAGGCCAGGACTTCTCTATTCTGCACAATGCATATCCTTCAGTATTTGGGTCTGGTAATAAACATCCCAAAGTCCAGTCTAATTCCCACTCAGTCTTTGGAGTTCATAGGAGCTTTGCTAGATACCAGAAAGGCAAGGGCCTACCTCCCCCAGGCCCATTGTCTTCGCATGGTGCAGTTAGCTTCTCAAGCAGTGCTAAAATCTCATTTCACTGCTCGAGAAATGTTACAACTACTAGGCCACATGGCATCCACCGTGCATGTGGTGCCCTATGCTCACCTCCATATGAGAGCAGCCCAGTGGACTTTATCCACTCAAGGACCCAGGCATCAGGATGCCTGTCAGACAAAATAGCAAACACAAGTTGCCTTATTTTATCCCTCCAGTGGTGGAAGTCCACTCAAAACCTGTTGCTGGTGTCCCCTTTTCAACAACCTTTACCCCAAGCAACTTTCACAACAGATGCTTCTCCGATGGTTTGGGGAGCTCATCTGCAAGACCTCTCCACCCAAGGCACCTGGTCTCCACAGGAGACTCATCTACATATCAATCTCTTGGAACTCAGAGCAATCTTCCTTGCTCTTCGAGTGTTCCATACCCTGCTCAGCTACAAGACAGTCCTCATTCATACGGACAATCAAGTAGCCATGTTCTATGTGAACAAGCAAGGGGGAACAGGCTCTCTGTCGCTTTGCAATGAAGCTTTGCGACTATGGGCCCTCGCCAGAGAGCATCAAATTCATCTCCTGGCAGTGTATCTTCCAGGCATACAAAACTCTTGGGCAGACAGACTCAGTTGAGTTCTGCTTCCACACGAGTGGTCTCTGCATGCAGACCAGGTGACCAAGATTTTTCAAATTTGGGGAACCCCGGACATAGACCTCTTTGCAAGTCCGTGGAATGCCAAACTTCCCCGGTTCTGTTCCAGAATTCCGGCTCAGGGGGCTCAGGCCAGGGATGCTTTCCTCCTTTACTGGGGTCAAGACTTTCCTGTATGCCTTTCCACCCATTCCCCTAATTCCCAAAACCCTGTTGAAGCTTCAGAGAGACAGAGGCCATATGATTCTCATAGCTCTACATTGGCCACGGCAGGTGTTGGTACCCTCTGCTTCTACATCTCTCTCAAGCTCCCTACCTGGAGTTAGGGTCTGCTCCAGATCTCCTATCTCAGGAGGACGGAATGTTATGGCAGCCCAATCCCAAGTCTTTGCATCTCAGGGCTTGGTTGCTGAAGGCTTAGATCTCCATGATCTTAATCTCCCTCAGCAAGTAAAAGAGATTCTTTTTGCTTCCAGGAAACCTTCCACAAGACGCTCTTATGCTTTCAAGTGGAAAAGGTTTACCATATGGTGTTCGCAAAAGGGTCTTAACCCCCTTGCGATACCTCTGGAATCATTGCTGGACTATCTCCTTCATTTATCCAATGCAGGACTTAATACTAACTCAGTAAGGGTCCATTTGAGTGCTATTACAGCTTCCTTTAAGCCTCTAAATGGACAGCCTATTTCCTCTCATCCTCTTATAGCAAGATTTATGAGAGGCCTTCTTCTAACTAAGCCTCCCATTAGGCCACCACCGGTGGCATGGGACTTAAACCTGGTTCTTGGGCAGCTCATGAAGCCACCCTTCAAACCTTTAGCTACTACCTCCTTGAAATTCCTTTCTTGGAAAGTTATATTTCTTATTGCAATCACATCAGCACGTCGCATTAGTGAGTTGCAAGCGCTAGTAGCTAATCCACCCTATACAAGGTTCCATCATGACAAGGTAGTCCTTAAGACTCATCCTCATTTTATGCCAAAGGTGGTCTCGCCTTTTCATCTGAACCAAGCGGTCTACCTACCTGTGTTTTTTCCAAGGCCTCATGCATCAGATGCAGAGAGGAATCTTCATACCTTGGACTGTAAAAGAGCTTTAGCCTTTTACTTACAAAGAACACAGCAATATAGAAAGTCCTCTCAAATCTTTGTTGCTTTTGATCCTTCTCATTTGGGACTTCCAGTCTCCAAGAGAACACTATCTAACTGGATCTCCCAGTGTATTTCCTTCGCCTATCGGAGTAAGAACCTTTCTCTGGAGGGCCATGTCACATCTCACAATGTGAGAGCCATGGCAGCCTCAATGGCTTATCTGCACTCTGTGTCTATTGACGACATCTGTCAAGCAGCCACCTGGGCCTCGGTTCATACCTTCACAGCCCATTACTGCTTGGACAAGGACTCCTGCCGGGATGCCTTGTTTGGTCAGGCTGTTCTCCAACACCTGTTCCATACCTAATCAACTCCTACCCACCATCCCTGGTAGGATGCCAGAGATCCATGGGGGGAAGTGGAGCCCTTCTCAGGGACACACAACTTCTGGGGTCTCTCCCTGGCATCTAAAGCTAGGGAGTCCCCATATGTGATGACTACATTCCTGCTTGTTCCTGGACATAGCATAGTTACTCACCTGTAACAGGTGATCTCCGAGAACAGCAGGAATTTAGTCCTCACAACCCACCCACCTCCCCTAGGAGTTGTATCTCTCTATCTCTTTTCCTTTCCCTCTCTCTCTCTTTGTCTCAGCTTTAAAACTCAACTGGAGAGAGGCAGTTGGGAAAGGCGGGAAGGCAGCATGCAGGCGCTGTGGGATGCTCCTAAAAGCTTTCTAATTGGACGCTGGGGAGCGTTCCCGCGCAGGCTCCATCGGTACCGACGATAGCCATATGTGAGGACTAAATTCCTGCTGTTCCCGGAGATCACCTGTTACAGGTGAGTAACTATGCTATATGGATGTGGAAGAATTCAAAGTTGGGTTGCTGCTAAACCCTGAAATGTCGGTGGCTTTGATCCACTTCTGCTTCCCTGCATGTGCAGAAGTGTGTGTTCAGAAATGCACACAGTGTAGAGTGTAATGCACAGAGTTTACACTATCCTCACAAATTGACTGATTTTGCAGTTTTTACTTTTTGACTGCCATCTCTGGCAAAGGTTGTTAGAGTTCACACAATTGGCGGAAAAAGAAGAATCACCTTTGGAAAGGGATTTTTGCAATACAGTCACGAACGGCTTCATGCTAAGGTAAGCTCTTAAAAGAAAATTGTGCTAGGACTTTCTTGAATTCCTCAGCTGAACATCCATACGTCTTGCAGTGGTCTACTCCTAAGGCTCATACAATTTCCTTCATTACTATTTTACATGAACTTTTATTTGTCTATATGTCTCTCTTATCTTCAATTATATGAAATAAACCTTTGTTCAAATTACAGTCAATCAGGGTTTAGGGGAGGATTTGGTATGGAAAGAATGGTCCTGGGAATAATTTCATCATTTAGAGATTTCAGGGGCTAGCTATCAGGGTGTGCTAATATTAACGTGTGTTAAGTCACTGTAACGCATGTTTATTTTAGGCCAGGTCCCATGTTATTCAATGGGAGTTACTAATGCATGTTAATGATGAAGTAACACACGTTAACATTAGCATTAACCAGCTCCTTATTGGATAAAGGGAACAGGCAATTTTAATACAGCTAGATCTGTCAGCGGTGCTCGATTTAATCGACCAAATGAAAATGGAAGAAAAATTGCAGGGCATTGGTAACAGGAATAGTGTTCCAGTGGTTTGCTTCTTTTATGAGTAATCAACGCTGTAAAGTTAGTATAAATAGGGAGGTGTTTAATGTCTGTACGATGCAATAAGATGTCCCACAAGGATCCCCATTGTCACCATTTTTTTTCCAATATTTATCTTGTCTCCTTCAGATTACTTTTGAATAGATTAGGAATCAAGTATTTTAGATATGCAGATGGCATCCAGTTAATCATTTCTATTGAAGATTCGTTGGAAACCACTTTTAAGATGGTGGAGGAGTATTTACATCCACAAATCTGGATGAATTCGAACTGGCTAAAGATTAACCCAGGAAAAAACACTTTATTGTGGGTAGGTAGGACAACACGTATGCCCCTGGGAATCCTAGGTTGGGAGGAAATTAAATTCCAGTGGTTGGGAGCACTAAGGGGGCAATCTTATAAGAAGCCACGTAAAGATACACACCATTTACTCACGTAAATCGCCTATTTTCAAGGATGGGCATTTACACATGTCTTTTAGCTTGCTGCTCTTCTGTAATTCCCCAAAAGACCATTCGTACATACTTTCACTGTGGGCATGCACATGGGTGGAACTGGGGTAGAGCATAAATTTATGCACATAAGTTACAAAATACTATACATCTCCAAGAACAAGCAGGAATGAGTCTTCACATATGGGGAGACGTCGCCGACGGAGCCCGCACGGGAATGCTCCCCAGCATCCAACAGAAGGCCTTTGGGAGCATCCCTCACGCCTGCGCGGTAGCTTCCCGCCCTTCCTACTGCCTCTCCCCAGTTTTCATTTTTCCGCGGAGCAGGCAGGACGTCCTTCCTGCCGCCGCAGAAACTTTCTTTCTTTCTTTTCTTTTCTTGTTTCTCGTGGTCGCGGTTTTTGTTTTTTCCCCGCCTACTCAGGCACCGCCGGTGCCTTATTTTCTTATTTCTTTCTAAAAATTTTTCCTCGAGGAGCCTCCCTCGAGCACTCCTGCGGACCGGGCTTACCAGCATGGAGCCTTCTTCCCCTAAGAAGTGCCCCCGCTGTGGAGACTCCGTTTTCTTCTTCGACTCCAACGCCTAGTGCCGCTTCTGTTTGGGCCCTGATCCTTTTTCCCCCGGGTTCCCGGGCTTCAGCGTCAGGAGAAGGCCCTCTCTTTTTCGAGTGTCCCTCGATGACGTTTTTCCTCCTGAGCTGCGGTCATCGGTTCTCTCTCCTCTCAAGGATCAGGTAACCCCACAACAGTCTGTTAAGACTAACCAAGTCTTGAGGGGCGCTCGTGCGCGGCGCGGCGACGGCTCCGGCCTTCCTCTCAAGTTCCATAAACCCCGGCGGGAGTCTTCGGGCTCCAAAGCCTCTACGGGGTTTCGGGTTGTTCCTGGGGTTCGTTCCTCACAGAACATTCCCGAGCCGTGCTCGAGGATGGTACCCGCTGCGGGCGGTGCCATCTCCTCGGCATTGGCGCCGGCGTCGAGTGTTCCGCTCTTCGCCGGGGATTGTCAGCTGGGGTCCTCGGTGCCCTCGGCACCGGTTGACTCTACCCAGTCTGGCTCTCCTGCATCCCTGCCATGCACGGGAGCGGTATCCGCTTCGGGCGGTGCCGATGCATCAGCGTCGGTGTCGAGTGTTCCACTCTTCACCGGGGATCGTCGGCTGGTGTCCTCGGTGCCTTCGGGGCCGATCGATCCGACCCAGTCTGGCATGCCTACTACACCCCTGCCATGCGCGGAGGTGCTGACTGCTTCCGGCGGCTCCGGTGCCTCGGCGTCGGCGTCAAGTGTTCCACTCGTCGCCGGGGATCAGCTTTTGGTGCCCTCGGTCCCTTCAAGGCAGATCGACTCGCCTCAGGATTCCGCGGGGGCGGTGCTGACGTTGAGGGGCTCCGCCCCCCCCGGCGGTGGCTTCGGGGTCAAGTACCCCATCCTTTACCAGGGGTCGTCCTCTGGCTCCTCCTTCGGTGCCGATCGATCTGTCCCGGACGGGCGGTTCGGCACCCCAACCTGGCGTGGGGCCGGGACCGACCCCTGACAGCGTCGACCCCCCGGATCCGACGCGAGCGTCAAGTGCCCCACCCGCCGATTGCTTTTGGCCGCAGGAGGCCTCGGGGTTTTCGATCGATTCGACCCCGCGCAGTGCTGCTACCGCGGCGCCGGGGCGATGCGCCTCGCGCCCCACCGAGGCTCGTCGGCTGGTTACCTGGGTGCCATCACGGCCTGCTAGTACGCCCCGTAAGGATCTCCTGCCTGGTAAGACAGGCGTGGGAAGAACCCCGGCACCTAGAGAGACCTCTATCCCGAAGTGGGTGCAGGCATCGGTTGTCTCCCTCTTCGTCGAGTTTCGGCCGGAGCAGCCCTCGATGCCCGCTGCACCGATCGCCGCGATCCCGATTCGTTCCCCGTGGGCAGCGCCGGCGATGCCGCCGCCACCGGGAGCCTCGGG
This sequence comes from Ichthyophis bannanicus, assembly GCA_033557465.1. NCBI lineage: Eukaryota > Metazoa > Chordata > Amphibia > Gymnophiona > Ichthyophiidae > Ichthyophis > Ichthyophis bannanicus. The sequence continues at coordinate 1,001,528,687 of CM066031.1, read as the reverse complement.
GGAGGAGTCGCTGACTTCGCTCGGTTCGGCGCCCAGCCTCGAATCGACCTCCTCTCCGGGAGGCGTGGCTCCGCCACGCTTTGGGACCAGCCCCGGGCTCCCTCGACGGCGCAGTGCAGAGCTTGCCTGCTCTCGGGCTACCCCGGCCCCGCTCCAGCCGCCTTCGCTGGTTGCTACGAGGGAGGCCCCGCACCTGGGGTCGGGGCCGATGCCGAGTCCCGCGGGTCCATCGGGGACGTCGTTCCCTTCGCTGCCCAGATGGGACCCCGTCCCGGGCTCTGACGATGTAGTGCCAACGGCCTCGTATCGGGTCTGCATGTATCCTCCTCTGTTTAGAGCGATTCCTCCTGTGCTTCTGCATGGAGGGTCCCCGGGGGCGCAAGCTGGCCCGTCGGCCTCGGTCTTCCCCTGGATAGCTCCTCTGGGAGAGCCGTCTTTTCAGGAGTTTCTCCTTGACATGGCTGACTTGCTTGCCATTCCTATTCCGGACCCCCCGCTAAGCTCGGGTCCTGCGGCGCAGGAGGACATAAGGCTGCCTCTACATCCTTCCCTGCGGGATCTTTTGTTCGGGATTTGGCGCTCGCCCTTGCAGGTTCCGGCGCCGCCGGCAGACATGCATGCTCTGTATCGGGTGCCCCCCTCTCCGGGGTTCCGAACGCACCAGCTTCCCCATCGTTCCATTGTGGTGGAATCGACGCTGAGGAAGGTCGGGAGCAAGAAGAAGCACTCCTCTTGCCCCCCGAATCGCGCGTCCAAGGTACTGGACAACTTCGGGCGGCGGACCTTCCAGTCGTCCATGTTGGCTTCCAGAATCCTTTCCTATATTTTCTATATGAGCCTGGCGCTTCGGGAGGTCACCGAGAGGTTATCTCGTTTGTCTCCCTTTGTGTCGGCCGCTAAGGCTCCTGACTATTCCTTGCTTCTTTACCATTGCAGGAATATCTCTTGGTTCCTTTCCCGTGCTGCTCTAGACTCTTTCGAGTCTGTCGGCAGGTCCCCTCGGCTGTTGCCATCGGGGCGCGTCGCACTGCCTGGTTGCAGGCTTCCGACTTGTGCAGCTGGGCACAACATAATCTGGGTAATTCCCCGTGCACGGGGGAAAACCTCTTCAATGGCGAGGCGTTACGTCAGTGGCTCAGCGCTCCGCTGACCTTTCGGGCGTGGGCCGTCCGAAGTCCTCACCCGGGGGCGGGAGATGTCCTTCCCGACCTTCCTTCCCGAGGAAGAGGAAGCTTCATCACTTCGCCCACCTGCCAGGTGCGCCCATGCCAGAGATGTCTCACGCCGGTCGGACGTTCCCGGGCCCGCGCCAGCATACTCGTGCCAAGCAGCCTGAGGCTCCTGTATGCGGCACTTTAACATTGACTTCTCTTACCGGAGGTTTATTTTCCAGCTCTACACTGGGGTTCCTTTCATGGCGAGTAATTCGGATGCTCGCTCAGGAATTTAAGGAGTCTCCCTCCCTCGTTGGTAGAGGGGGACCACCACTATTCTAGGATAGTTCTGGCTCCACATGGCCACTCTATCCTTCATCTGACTTACCCTTGGGTAAGTCCTTCGAATACCCCTCTCCCTGGGTTCCCCTGCTTGAGGGGATCCCGCACCGAATCCTCTCCTTCCAGTGTAGACTTGTGCCGCTACCCTCCAAGCAGGGTCCGAACAATTCCTCGACAGGGCCGGACCATCCCCGTCCTCTTGTCTGTTTTCTCTGTTCTTACAGGAAAACTCCCTGGTTCTGTTCAGTTGCTGTGCGGGCAGGAGTCCCAGTGTGCGACTAATGCTTCTGCAGGCCGCTTCGGCCCTCTAGCGTGCTAACGCTCCCCGAAGGCTCTCGTTCTAGCTTCCTGGGACGGGGCCGCATGTCTGGCTCCTGCCAGTCGCCTGCAACGCTCCCTGCTTCTTCAGTGCAGCGCGGGACATTGGCCCTTGTCTCTGAAGGTTTTCTATACGACGGAAGTGACTTATACAGTCACCCCATGGCTATATGGATGTTATCTCCTCTTGTCTCCCTTGGGGTACGGAGGACAAGTTTTTTTCTGCGTGACTGTCGGGGGAATGCATCAGAGGCCTAAAGTACTCCTGCTGTGCTCTTCCCCGACTGACTCCTCTCACGCTCCATACTGCTACTCTCGCTGATCTGCCCCTGCGCCACGCATATCGGCTCATCCCTGTTGGATGGCCCTTCTCTCCCGCCACCTCCAGGTGGGCGCTCCCCTGTGGATCAAGGGCAGGTCCGAATTAGCAGTATTAGACTCACGTGTGCATGTCCCCTGCATACGCGTTTTAGTACCTGGGTGGGCGTTCCCGGGCCCACCTATGACCCGATATACATCTATATATGTTATTGGATATATATCTGGACAGGTGGGCGCTTTTGGGAGATGTTCTTAGCACCCTATGCCTTACCGACTATCTCCCCAATTGTCGGTATTTACGTTTTATCTCTTAAGGTGTCCGGCCAGTCCGCTTGCCTGTGCTCTGCGGCTCGGGTTCTGGAACCGGTTTTTTGGTTAAACTTGCTGCTGTGAGGTCAATAGCCCCCTTTTTTTGTTACGCCTCCTTGCCGGGAGGTTTTCAGACCCATTGTCTTCCCATCCCTTGTCAGCCAGGGATGACAGTGTACCCCTCGGTATCCTGGGGTGCACTCCTGTTGTTCTCCGGGCTGGGTTCTCCCAGATCGGCCAGTCTTCTGCTTAGTCCTCGAGGTTGCGGACTCTACCTCTACTGGAGCTCTCAGTTTCCCATAGAGCTCCCCTTGAAGACCTGCCGTTCCCTCCGGTGCCAGTTGACACCTGCGTTTCCAGCCCGCCCGGACTTGGAACTTCGTCCTCACTACGGTGATGTTCCCTGGAAGACTTCACTACTGCATCTACAGTACCCGTCTCAGCTCTACTTCCTACAACCCAGTAGGTAAGCTCTAGATCGTGCTGGATCATTAACTGCTTAATGATACTTGACGCAATTTTGTTGACTTACTCTGTAGTCTTTAAGTTGCTGTGCCCTGGCAACTCTTCTCAACTCCTACCCTCCATCCCTCAGGGGATGCCGGGGATCCAGGTTGGGCGATGCCACCCTGTCCAGGGACGCGCATTCGGGGATCTCCCCTGGCACCCTCAGCTAGGGAGTCCCCATATGTGAAGACTCATTCCTGCTTGTTCTTGGAGATAGCACAGTTACTTACCTGTAACAGGTGATCTCCGGAACAGCAGGAATTAGTCTTCACAACCCACCCACCTCCCCTAGGAGTTATATTTTTTTTCTCTTTCCTTCCTCTTCCTCTCCTTCTGTCTCAGCTATAAAACTCAACTGGGGAGAGGCAGTAGGAAGGGCGGGAAGCTACCGCGCAGGCGCAAGGGATGCTCCCAAAGGCCTTCTGTTGGATGCTGGGGAGCATTCCCGTGCGGACTCCGTCGGCGACGTCTCCCCATATGTGAAGACTAATTCCTGCTGTTCCGGAGATCACCTGTTACAGGTAAGTAACTGTGCTTTATGTGCATAAGGAGATAGACACAGGAGTAATTTGAGGAAATATTTCTTTATGGAAAGCGTGGTAGATTCGTGGAATAGTCTCCTTGTGGAGCTAGTAGAGACTAAAACTATCAATTCAAGAAAGCATGGGACAAACATAAAAGATATCTAAAGGAAAGAAAGGGACTATAGAGCTTAGTAGTTTGTATGAAAGGGCAGGCTCGATAGGTCATATGATCTTTGCTGTCATGTTTCTGTTGAGGTGTGAAAATTTGCACCAGTCTGAAGGCTGGGTGTAAGTGCCCATGACTAGATTTAACTCATGTTTTTGAATACTTGCGCCCTTATTTTATAAAGAAAAGTAGGGCCTGCTTTTCTTTATCAAATCGGCTCAAGATAAGCGCATTCTGGGTTCCTAAAACTAGGCACCTGGTTATAAGATAACCTTCCACAAGTCTAGGGGGCACTTTTACTAAATGGTGCTGGAGGGTTGAACCTAATGCGCCAATGATGCGCAAACCGATAGCGCGTTAGGGCAACACCATAGTGTTAATTGCTGGGAACATGGAAAGTGTGTTCCCAGGAAATTACTGTGGTACATGTGGCCCTATCACTGCACACCCAAATGCAGCTAATAACAGCTCTCTCTCACACCCACAGAAGGAAGACGAGTCAGACAGACTAGAATGCAAACAGAATCTTTTATTGTGTGCACACAGTCTCAGAGACAGAGCTGGCCACCCTGAACAAAAGATCTGAGTCCCCTCTCCACGTCATACATTGTCTTATATACAGTATATTTTCAAGCTCATTCTACTTTCTGATTCGCCTCAGGTATCTTTTGTCCACCAATCAGTGGTCCCTGGGGGGGTAAGGTGGGCTATCATAAAGCATTCTCAGTGACCTGTCCAAACTGGTATTCTCTGGTCTGTTGTTATCTAGGGGAGAGGGGATTGTGCTTTAGGTTCGTCTCACTGTAGCAGCTCTGGCTTGGGGGAGGTGCCTGCTGAGATCTCTGTGTTCCCGTTTAACAGGCTGAATCTTACGTAAAAGCTGCATGGCTGGGGGGGGGAAGCTACCTTCCCGGCTGCTTCACTCCCCCCTCTTTTAGGTGTGACCTCAACCTACCGGTTGAGGGCACCATCACGGGTGGCAAACTGCAGAGGAGTGCATTGGGATAGGGCCATGACAGTGGTAGCCGTTTTGCGCTCTACTAGTGTGTCGAGGGCGGTGGTGATGAAACGGTGCAGAATGGGGATACAACATGGTAAGAGGGCACATACCAGGAGAAGGGGATAACCCCGAAAACTAGGGTTTAAGGCCTCCTAACCAACCAAACCATTTGACGAACCAACCCGTTCCCAATCCCAAGGACGGGTCTGAGATGTGTTTTGCTAGGTCACGTAGGTCTTGGATAGAGCGTTCAATGGACACGCTCTCATCAGTGAGGTTAAAACAACACATACCTTCAAAGTCCTCACACCCATGGTTGAGGCGTAAAACTAGGAAGTCTATGGTCATTCTATTCTGTAGGATTGCTGTACATAGGCCGGACAGCTCGTGATTCATGGTAGCTAATACCGTCGAGGTCAGATTAAGGGATTTGGCTAGAGAACAAGCAAGTCGGCTTATCTCCAAAGAGTTGTGTAGGGCTAAACCAGGTGTTCCAAGGATTGATAGTGACAGCCCAAGGGCTGTCTCATCACTGTAGGGCTCTACATTTGAGTTGCAGGTCGAGGGCATAGGGATAGAGCGGGGATTTCTGGGGGGGTGGACCCTAGTGGTACGGGGTGTATGAAGGAAGGCTGCAGTTGTGAGCCTACCAAATGTACATGGACCTCCGGTGGCATTGACGGGGACATAAGTATACGCTATCTCACCACAAACTAAAAACCAAGGGAAGATACATTTCTGAATATAACTGATAACACAGTATTCGAAACATTGACACCCCCCCCCCCCCCTTTTCTTGGCATTTACAAAAAAGAAGCAATCAGTAGCATTCAGGGTGGAAACTACCTGTAAGGAAAAAGGCACCTGGTTAAATCGTGCAGAAATAGGTCGGGTAACCCCAATAAGATAGAAGAATGTGGAGTAATCTATTCCAGGTTGTCTACAGTCCAGATTAGCAAGTATAGTAAGGTTCTGCATTTCACATAAACTAGAAGGTACAGCAATGAGACAGGTTGACAGAAAAATCCAAGTTTTTGGAGAATTACGTATGCAAAAGTCTGTCATGTTCAGAGCAGTATTACTGCTGTGTTAGTAGTCTCTGCAGCTGTTAGAAAGTGGGTCCATATCAGGGGTAGGAATAAGGCTAAGGCACATCTTCTCATTCTCTCTGGTTGTCCGGAGTTCGCTGTTAGAATCCCTCACTGGATGGTGGTATCCTTTTTCAATTTCAAACGCAGGGGTTGATCTGGGATCGGGACTGAGGTCCAGGCTGAAACAACTTCCAGTGCAGCGGCCTTGACGCGAGAATGATGGATCCACGAAGCAACTTCAGCCACCTTGACAGCCGTGGGGGTGGTCAGCAGAATGGTATACGGACCTCGCCACTGGGGGGTCAACGGATCCTTCTTCCACTCCTTGACCCACACTCGGGAACCAGGCTGGTATGTATGGAGCGCTTCAGTCAGGTTGATGGGGAGCCGCTCCTGGATCCACTGGTGCAATTTCTGCAAAACAGAACTGAGAGCCAACAGTTCCTGTCGGGTTATTTCTGAACCTATCTGTATTAAATCTCCATGGATGCCCTGTATGAGGGGTGCAGGGCGACCATATACAGCTTCAAAAGGGGAGATACCAATACCCTTTCGTGGGGCAGATCGTATGCGGAGCAAAGTAATAGGGAGTAATTGGGGCCACTTTAACGAGGTTTCCTGACACAGTTTTGCTAGTTGGCTCTTTATGGTACGGTTCATGCGTTCTACTTTCCCCGAACTCTGCGGACGGTAAGCTGTGTGCAGCTTCCAGTCGACTTGCAAGGCCTTAGCTACTTGTTGCACTATCTGGGTCACGAAGGCAGGTCCATTATCTGATCCCACTACTACTGGGAGTCCAAAGCGGGGAATGATTTCATGCAGCAGCACCTTAGTCACTTCTCTGGCTTTTTTGGTGCGGACTGGGAAGGCCTCCACCCACCCCGTGAAAGTACAGACTAACACTAGCAGATACCAGTACCCATTTGCCCGGGGCTTTTCTGAAAAGTCAACCTGGATGTTTCCCATAGGGGTGACCCCATAAGATTGGACCCTCGGGGGTTGGCATGGACCTTGACGGGCGTTATTTTTAGCACATGTGATGCATTGTCTGACAACAGCGGCCACTAAAGAGGACAGGCAGGAGATGAAGAAATAGGGGCGCAGGGTAGTTTCCATTGCTGTCTTACCCATATGAGTGGCTTGATGGAAGGAGGATAGGAATGCTGGGGCAAGGCTGTCTGGGATGACTATCACTGGAGCTGTCCCTGTTCTGGGTAACCTTATCCAGCCATCCGTGTGTAACACCCCTCCCTCCTCTTGGCAGAAGAAATCTAGTTCTCGTGTTGTGTATCTCTTAGACCATTGGCTTAGTGGGACTGGGAACAGTGGGGCTTGTAGGTCCTGGGTGCCCTCGTGGAAGGACTGGGACAAGGATATGGTTGCGACCCGCCGGGCCTCTGCATCGGCCCGTCTATTCCCCTTAGCTATGTCACTGTCCCCTCTCTGGTGGCCTCGGCAGTGCATAACGGCTACCGCCTTAGGACGCCAGACTGCTTCTAAAAGGGCCAATACTTGGGGGCCGTTCTTTATTTCTGAGACAGCTGTAGTAATTAACCCTCTTTCCTTGTATAGGGCCCCATGGGCATGGAGAGTGGCAAAGGCATACCGGGAGTCTGTGTATATATTCACATGAAGGCTAGTCCCAAGGATTAAGGCACGGGTCAGGGCAATGAGTTCTGCCTTCTGTGCAGAAGTGCCGGGGGACAAAGGCTGAGCCTCAACGGTCACCTCCATCGTCACCACCGCGTACCCCGCACACCTGCGGCCCTCCAACACCAGACTGCTTCCATCTACGAAATAGGTCTCATCCGGATTGCTTAACGGTACATCTGTTAGATCAGGGTGACTGGAGAAGATTGTATCCATCAGTTCTAGGCAGTCATGGTCAGGTGGTCCCGGGCTGACAGGTAGGAAAGTAGCAGGGTTCAAGGCTTGGCTGGTGGTTATCTGCACTCTGGGATTTCCCCATAGCATACTCTGGTATTTCAACATCCGGGAACTGGTGAACCAGTGACTTCCTTTATGCTCCAGTAATGTTTGGACCGCATGTGGGACGGTGACTAAAAGGTTTTGGCCCATGGATAGTTTATCAGATTCCTCCACTAACAAGGCTGTTGCCGCTATTGCTCTCAGGCAAGGCGGCCATCCCTTGGCCACTGGATCCAGCTGTTTAGACAGGTAGGTGACTGACCACGGCCAAGACCCCAGTTGTTGGGTCAAGACCCCCAAAGCTGTTCCCGCTGCTTCGTGCACATAGAGAGTGAAAGGCTTGGTGACATCCGGAAGGCCTAGGGCTGGAGATGACAGTAATGCCCTCTTCAGATGTTCGAAGGCCCCCAGCTGGTCTCGACCCCACTCAAGGGGGCTGTTCTCTGGACCTTTCGTAACCTCATAGAGGGGCTTTGCAATCTTTGCAAAGTTGGGAATCCAGATACGACAGTACCCTGCAGCCCCGAGAAAAGCGCGCACTTGCTTGCGGATTGTTGGCACAGGGATCCGACACACTGCTTCCTTCCTTTCACTCCCCAACCGTCGACTTCCTTTCGATAGATGGAATCCCAGATACTTCACTTCCGACTGGCATAACTGAGCCTTTTTCCTTGAAGCTCGGTAGCCTGCATTGTACAGGAGTTGGAGAAGCTCTGTGGTTGCCAGTATACATTCGGCTTCAGAGTCGGCAGCAATTAGTAGGTCATCGACGTACTGTAGAAGTACTCGTCTGCCAGGCTCCCCTGGGGGAAAACTGGCAAGATCTTGGGCTAGTGCTGTGCTGAAAATGGTCGGGGAGTTCTTGAATCCCTGTGGTAAGCGAGTCCAGGTGACTTGGACCTTCCTGCCAGTAGCAGGATCCTCTTTCTCAAAGGCAAACACATGCTGGCTTGTGGTAGCCAGGCGTATACAGAAGAAGGCATCCTTTAGATTCAGTACTGAGAAGTGAGAAGCAGCAGCCGGGATGAGGCCCAACAGCGTATAAGGGTTTGGTACTACTGGATGCAGGGTCACAGTGGCTTCATTGACACGATGGAGGTCCTGAACAGATCGGTAGTCGGTGGTTCCAGGTTTACGGACAGGCAGCAAAGGCGTGTTCCATGCCGATTGGCAGGGCCGCAGGATACCATACTGTAGTAGCCGCATCAAATGATGATGAATCCCTTCCACAGCTGCCCGCGGCAGCGGGTATTGTCGTACATGTACAGGGGAGGCTCCTGGCTTCATTTCAATGCTTACCGGAGGAATATTGATGGCCATTCCAGGGGGGTTCCCTTCAGCCCAAGCTCCAGGGGGCACTGCATCCCACTTATCCAGGGCGGCCACATCAGATCTAGGCCTGTCCTCATATAACCGCCATTCTTCTTCTCGGGGGACGGACAGTACCAAAACCGCTGGGCCCAGGCTGGGTATTTCAAGCTCAGCCTGGCCCTCAGGCCCGAATGAGATTTGGGCTTGAGGTTTTGCCAGAACATCCCGACCCAGCAAGGCTATCGGACATTCAGGCATATACAGGAACTGGTGGGTGATCGTCCGTCCCCCCAACTGGCATGTGCGGTTTTGCAGAAAAGGTCTCTCTGCCCTCTCTCCCGTGGCTCCCACAATTGTGACTGATTTGGTGGAGATCGGGGCCACTTGTTGGGTGACCACTGAGTGTGTTGCTCCGGTATCGACCATGAATTGCATTTCTCGGTCCCCTAAATTCATTTTGACCATAGGCTCCTGGGGACCCAACAGAAACTTGGAGCCCAGTCTGGCCTAGTAGTTGTCTGAGTCATAATGTTCCATAGTCTCAAGGCCTTCAATAGCTGGTGCCGGTGGAGGCGAGAAATCATCATACTGGTCTTGCTCCCATGTAGTACGTACAGGTGCTCTAGCACCCCGCATGGATGGATATCCTCCCCGTCTTCTTACGATTTGGACATTCATTTTTCCAATGTCCCTCCTCTTTGCAGTAGGCGCATTGATTGGGGCCCAGGGGAACCCTCGGCCTCCCGCGTCCACGGCCTCATCCTCTGCTCCCTCCTCTGGCCCAGGCTGGAACTGGTGGTCGGCTAGGGCGGCTGCTAGGAAGTCCGCCTTCTTCTTCATCCGACGATCCGATTCGCGCTTCTGCTCCTGTTCCATATATCTTCTGTGCTACTTCCATCAGTTGTGTTGCATTCATGCCCGCAAACCCTTCCATTTTCTGCAGCTTCCGTCGTATATCGCCTTGTGCCTGTGCCACAAAGGCAGTATTCACCATACAAAGATTCTCTGGAGCCGCTGGATCGTAGTGGGTGTATAATCAGTATGCTTCAGTCAGACACTCATAAAATGCCGCCGGACTCTCATCAGGAAGCTGGAGAACTTCTGCAATTTTACTGATATTCATAGCTCATTGTCCCCCCCTTCTTAAGGCCCTCAAGGAGCGCAGTCCGGAAACGAGTGAGAGCCAGTGCTCCAACAGAGTTATTCGGGTCCCAGCGGGGGTCTTCATTCGGGAAATCTATCTCTGCCTGCTGCCGTGGATTTATAACTTCCTCATGAGCAGGATGCACCTCCAGCCACTCGAAGGTGGCCCGTACAATGCGCGCCCGTTCTTCTGTACTGAATAAAGTGGAAAGCAATTGTCTAGTGTCCGACCAGGTAGGCTGGTGTGTTTGCATAATACTGGTCATAAGATCTGTCAGTTCTTGAGGCTTTTCAGTATAGGAGGCATAGTGGGTTTTCCAGTTCAGCAGGTCCATGGTGGAGAAAGGGACATAAATCAGGCTGGATGGTCCCACTGCTACTTGCCCAGCGGCATCAAGGTACGGAAGCCTCTGTACTTGGCGTAGTGGCATTTAGAGATCATGTGACCGCAGGCTGTGGGCCAGCGGGGTGGATGTTTCAGGCTCAGCCAATGTGCTACCAGGGGATGCTACGGTAGTACTGGAGATATCAGGAGTGGGAGGGGTCAAGGATGTCGGAGGGGTCTGAAGGGGTGTATCCCTATGTGGGGAGGAATCAAGAAAGGAAGGACTGGGATCCTCAGAATCTTCCTCAGACCTGGCTCCACCCACCCCTGGAGGGGGTTTTTCAACTACGGGCGGATCCTGTCACGGTGCGGTCGGGACAAGGGGGTGCAACAGAGGAAAGGGGCGTGGAGGGATATCCGGGGAGTCCCGCCCCTGGTAGATGGGGGTGGGCGTTTGTCCCTTCCGGCGACCAATGGCCGCTATCATTATCCTACACTGATCCTCGTGGCAGCGCTGGAGCCATTTTGGCTTGTGCTGGCATATAGCCAGCCATGAATCAATATAAGGGAACTGGTCTGGGTGCTCTTTCGCTACAACCTGATGAACTAAAAACACGGTGGGCAGATCAGTTGACCCTTCGGGAGGCCACAGCTTAACTAAAACTGGCCACTCCCGCTCACAAAGAACAGACAGGCGAGAGGCAGAGAGGGGTACCCCATAATCTTCCCCAAACCCAGCCTTGAAATTACAAAGCATACACTGCAGGGGCGTTTGCACTTTGGATTCCCCTGTCCCCATGCTCTAATCTCAGTACAATAAATAAGTAAAATATGCAGTATAAACGCTCTAGTCTCACTGCAAGGACTGCAATGTACAGTGTAAATTCAGATAACAGACAGAGACCAGTTGCACAGGACACACACACACAGGACTACAAAAGGGGAGAGAAAGCGTAGTTACTCACCTGTAACAGGTGTTCTCCAGGAGCAGCAGGAATCAGTCCTCACATATGGGTGACGTCGGCGCCGACGGAGCCCTCGCGGAGCAATTTTCCCCAGCTTTCAAAGAAAGCCTTTGGGAATTGCAGCGCGCATGCGCGGTCCCCTTCCCGCCCAAGGGTGCCATCTTGCTCAATCAGATGACATAACTAAAAGACAGCAAAAAAATTAGCAAAAAAAAAAGAAAGCATAGAACTGCAACTCCAAGGGGAGGAGGGAGGGTTGTGAGGACTGATTCCTGTTGCTCCTGGAGAACACCTGTTACAGGTGAGTAACTACGCTTTCTCCAGGACCAAGCAGGAAGTCAGTCCTCACATATGGGACTCCCAAGCTTAAGGCTACCGGAGACCCTAAGCACAAAAAGGAGCTCCCTCAAGCTCAGTAGCCCAGAAGGAAGGAATCTTCTCTTAATACGTCTCCAACCGGTAGCCCAACATCCGGGATGGAGGGTAGGAGTTGCCTATACCTCGAAGAGGTTACGGAGGACTGCCTGTCCGAAAGCACTGTCCCTGCGGGACTCCCTCTCCAGGCAGTAATGGGCCGCAAAAGTCTGGCTTGAAGACCAAGTAGCGGCCCGGCAGATGTCTGCCAATGGAACAGAGCGGAGGTAAGCCACTGACGTAGCCTTCGCCCGAACACGATGGGCCGTGACTCGACTTTCCAAGGAGAGGCCGGCTGCCTCGTAAGCCCAAGCGATACAGTCAGCAATCCAGATGGACAGAGTACGCTTGGAGACAGGGAGCCCCAACTTATTGGGGTCATAAGAGACAAAGAGCTGAACAGCCCTTCTGTGCTCCCGCGTACGGTCAAGGTAGAAGGTTAACGCCCTTCTACAGTCCAGGGTATACAGGACCATTTCAGCTCGGCTGGAGTGTGGCCTGGGAAAGTAGGTCGGAAGCACCACCTCCTGGTTGATGTGAAAAGGGGAAACCACTTTGGGAAGAAACTTAGGGTGAGTCCGTAGGACTACCCGGTTCTTGTAGAACCTAGTGTACGGAGGATCAGACACCAGGGCCTGTAGCTCACTAACGCGTCTAGCAGAAGTGAGGGCTACCAAGAACAAGGTTTTCCAAGAAAGAAAACGAAGAGGACAGGTAGCCATAGGTTCAAAAGGCGGACAGGTAATCCTGGTGGGCGCAAAGGTGGTTTAAGGAGAAGGAGGCCTCTGAGAAAACGAGCCACCAGAGGATGGCTAGAAAGAGGTCTGCCATCCACCGGCATGTGATGCGCAGAAAGAGCACTGAGGTGGACCTTGACCGAGTTGGACTTAAGTCCAAGATTGGAGAGGGAAAGCAAGTACTGCAAGACCACTGATGCTGAACAGGAGAAGGGATCTTGAGACTGCTGAGCACACCAGGCGGAGAACCGACGCCACTTAAGAGCGTAGGACTTCCGGGTGGAGGGCCGCCTGGAGGCCAAGACGACCACCTCCATATCTGGAGGCAGGCAGAGAGGAGCAAGGACTACCCTTTCAGCAGCCAGGCCATCAGATGAAGGGACCGGAGGTTGGGGTGCAGGAGAGTCCCCTGATCCTGTGACAGGAGGTCGGGCTGAAACCCCCAGAGGAAGAGGGGTGTCCACCGCCAGCTGCATTAGAAGCGGGAACCAAGGTTGTCTCGGCCACCGGGGAGCCACTAGGATCATCGAGGCTTTGTCTCTGAGAACCTTGAAGAGTGTCCGAGACACCAGCTGCATGGGAGGAAAGGCATATAAGAGGCCTGTGGACCATGGAATCAGAAAAGCATCCGCCGCTACTCGGAGAGGATGCGGTTGTCGAGAGCAGAATCTGGGAAGTTGCCGGTTCAGAGGACTGGCAAACAGATCCATGGTGGGGAGGCCCCACTTGAGAAAGATCCACTGAACCACCATCGGATCCAATCTCCACTCGTGTGGCTGGAGGATCTTGCTTAGCTTGTCGGCCAGGTAATTTTCTTGACCTGGGAGATAGACAGCTTTGAGGATGATGCCGTGGTGGACGGCCCAAGAGCATAGTTTCTGTGCCTCCTGACAGAGAAGGAAGGAGCCTGTTCCGCCTTGTTTGTTCACGTAGAACATTGCAACCTGATTGTCTGTCTGTACCAGCACCGACTGGTGAGAAATCAGGTGAGGGAATGCTTTGAGCGCTAGGCGGATGGCTCTGAGCTCCAGGAAGTTTATCTGCTGAGCAGACTCCCAAGGAGTCCAGAGACCTTGAGTACATGTCCCTTGGCTGTGTGCTCCCCAACCCAGGAGAGAAGCATCGGTCGTCAGGACCTGAGAATGCAGAGGGGGCTGAAAAGTCACTCCTAGTACTAGGTTTGGCAGATGAAGCCACCATTGTAGAGAAGAGACCAGCTGGTCGGATATCTGTACGGAGTCCGCTAGGCTTCCAGTGGCCTGATGGCATTGTGTGCGAAGGCACCATTGAGCAGGTCGCATGTTCAGGCGGGCATTGGGGGTCACATGGACCGTGGAAGCCATATGGCCGAGCAGTCTCAGAAATTGCCTGGCCGAGACCAGGGCATTGCTGTGAAAGTGGCTGGCGAGGTCCATGAGCTGCTTGGCCCTGTCCAGAGGGAGGAAGGCCCGCGCCTGAAGAGTGTCCAACCAGGCGCCGATGAATTCGAGATTTTGAGAGGGGAGCAAAGTGGGCTTTGCGAAGTTTATGACAAATCCCAAGTGCTGGAGTAGAGTCACAGTGCGATGAGTGGCCTCTTGGGAAGACTGGGCTCTGATGAGCCAGTCGTCCAGGTATGGGAACACAAAAAGGCCTTGAAGTCTTAGATAGGCCGCCACCACTGCCAGGCATTTGGTGAACACCCTGGGGGCGGAGGATAGGCCAAAGGGCAGTACTCTGTACTGGTAATGATTTCCTCCCACAACAAACCTGAGATATTGTCTGTGGTCTGGATGAATAAGGATATGAGTATACACATCCTTTAGATCCAAGGAGCATAGCCAGTCGCCCTGCTGGAGGTAGGGCAGCAGGATTCCAAGGGTAAGCATCTTGAACTTTTCCTTTGCAAGGAACTTGTTGAGGTTTCACAAGTCCAGGATGGGTCTGAGGACTCCTGTTCTTTTTGGTATCAGAAAGTACCTGGAGTAAAACCCTTGACCCTTCAGGTGATGGGGCACCGGTTCCACAGCCTGTTCCTGAAGGAGACTTGCTAACTCCTGAAGGAGTAAGTCCTTGTGCAGAGGGAGTCTCGGAGGCTCCCCTGGAAAGTAGGAGGGAGGTACCTGGTGAAAGTGAAGAAGATAGCCCTCCCGAACTATGTGAAGTACCCAGGTATCTGTGGTGATGTTGGACCACCTTTGGGCAAAGTGGACCAGCCGGCCTCCTGTGCTGAGAGAAACCAGCTGAGGGGGAGAGGCTATGCTGATGAAGTCAAAAACCCCCACCCTGCTGAGCAGGGGCCGGTGGTGCAGGCTTGGGGGCTTGCTGCCTACGGGACCCATTACCCCGTCCCTTGGCCTGCTTTCCCTGTGGGGGAGTTGCTGAGGCCTGATACTGAGAGTAGTATTTATAGGCAGCCGCCTTCCTCGGGTAAAAGGGCTTTTTCCCCGAGCCCTTCTTCTTTTGAGAAGGGGCAGAGGTCTTCCTTGAGAGACGAGTCCTGGTGAGAGTCTCGGTCTCGATCTGTGCAGCCTTCTCATCCATGGGCTTGCCAAAGAGGTTTTCACCTCGGCAGGGGACATCGACCAACTTGTCCTGCACCCATGGCTCGAGGTCGGACGTCTGAAGCCAAGCCTGGCGGCGTCCACCGATGCCGGCTGCGGCTACTCGAGCCGATGCCTCAAAACCATCGAAGGCTGCTCGAGAGATAAATTTCGAGCACTCTCGAATACCAGTTGACAAGGTTTGGAACCTCTGCAAAGGTTCGTCGGAGAGACCAGCAGAGAACCTGGCTATTTCTTTAGCCAGGTCCCGGAGATACATGCCCATGTAGAGCTGGTAGGTCTGGACTCGACAAGCAAGCATAGAGCCCTGGAAACACTTCCTACCGAGGGCATCCAGGCTTCGGGCCTCCCTACCGGGGGGCACCGAGGAGTGCATTTTTTGACTCTTAAGTCTATGCATGGCCGATTCCACCACCATGGAATGGTGCGGTAGTTGTGCCTTTTGGAAGCCGGGGCTCTTGCGGACTTGATAAATGGAATCGACCCGCTTGCTTAATACCGGCGACGCCGCCGGGCTCTCCCACATGCGGAAGAGAAGTCGTTCCAGCATCGGAGGAACCGGTACAATAAAGGCCTCCTTCGGGGGAGAGTCATATTGGAGGGCATCGAGTTCTTCGACTCGAGGCTCCTCCTCGGGATCCGCGGGGAAGGCCAAGGCCTTGGCCATATCCCGCACGAAGTCCGAGAACCGGGTATCCTCCGGGAGGGACCGTCTCCGAGGTTCGGACTTGGGGGAGTCCGATGGGACACACCGAGTCCGAAAGGAACCAGGTGACTCTTCGTCCTCGGATTCCCAGGCCGACTCCTCGGAGGAGGAGTCGAGCGACTCCGGTCGGGCGGGCATCGATGCCATCCGCCCCGACGCCGAGGGAGTCAGCATCGACGACCTCGGTCCCGAACGGGAGGCCGAAGGAGACCGCGACCGAGGATCGACTCGAGCCCTCATGGACTCGAGGATCGGCTCGGTCTCCGGGGTCGACTTGGAAGTCGACGTCCCGGCGGTCAGGGCAGAAGCACCGGCGAGGCCAGCGATCAATGCCCGCTGCTGGTCCATGAAGGCAGTCAGACTGCTCTCCAAGGCCGTCAACCTGAGTCCGAGCTCAGGAGACCCAGCAGCCCCCGACGGCGGCTCCTTCGGAGGCGAGTCTACGAGGACAACAGTACTCACGTGAGCGGGCAAGTCCATCTCGAGACGAGGATGTTTTGAAGGTCTCTCCACCTCCGAGGACCCGGGACGGGAATCGGGGCTATGCGACCTGGCCCTCGAGGAACCAGGAGCGTCCACCGATCCCGCCCTCGCGGGTTTCTTCTTCCGATGATGTTCCCAGGTAGGAGACCCCCTTTCAGAGGAACTTCGACGATGCTCAGGACCAGAGTCCCGAGACGTCGAAGCCTCTGACGAGGTCCGAGCCCGGCCGGAGTCAGAGAAGATCCGTTCCCGCTGATGCTGCCGACTCCTCAACGCTTTTGAGGACATTTTGCCACACGGACCACAGATCATCGGGTCATGATCGGGTCCGAGGCAGCGGAGGCAGAAGTCGTGTGTGTCTGTAAGAGACATGAGTTTCTTACAGAGGTCACACTTTTTAAACCCGCTGGCAGCCATCAGGGGAAAAAGGGCCCCTGCGAGGTCGAAAGACCGGGCTGCCAGTGAAAAAGTAAAAAGGTGCAAAATCTGTCACGAAGGACAAAAAACCGAAAAATAAAGAACGGACTCGCAACCGGCGTCGCAAGTCCGGGCGGGAAAAGAACCGGCGTCGAAACCAAGAGAAAAAAGAGAAATAAATCAACTTTTCTGCGGGGATGCACAAACAACGTCTGTAGGGCTCCACGGAAAAAAGAAGACTGAGCAAGATGGCACCCTTGGGCGGGAAGAGGACCGTGCATGCGCGCTGCAATTCCCAAAAGCTTTCTTTGAAAGCTGGGGAAAATTGCTCCGCGAGGGCTCCGTCGGCGCCGACGTCACCCATATGTGAGGACTGACTTCCTGCTTGGTCCTGGAGAAAAAAAACAAAACGTCAAAGGGAACAGAGACGTCTCAGCAACTCATACATTCCCTCTCTCTCTCTCTCTAGTAATCTTCAGCAGCTGCCGTTACATACAACGTCACCACACTCTCACTTTCACTCTAGTAGCAGCTGTTACAAATACACACGCTCTCTCTCGCTCTCTCTCTCTCTCTCTAGCTGCAGCACAAACCCCCCCTTTCTCCCTCTCCCTCTTACCGAGCGCAGACTGAACGGGCAGCGGTTTCAGGTTTCAGCAGAGATCCCAGAGCCCTTACTCGGGCTGCCCGTGCGGATGATCAGACCGCAACAGATTACAGAGTTCCAGAGTTACAGGTTACAGTTACCGAATATCCCCAAAGCAATAATGCAGAGTACTCACCAGACCTCCGATCAGAGAAGTTTGGATGCCAGTCTATCCAGCCGGATTTCAATCGGAATAATCAGCCTGCTGGGACCAACCAACCAGACAAGTCAAGGTATCCTTCCGGACAAAGGGCCGGGTGGCACCAGGACCGTTAACGTCACATGGGGAGCCGGTCCCTGACTGGCCGAGGCCCGATGCTGCAAGAGCAGACGACCTCCCACCGTGGGTGCAAGGGGAGAGGCTGATATTTTAACAATTTCATCCCATCTGGGGTGCCAAATGAAATAGCCCAAATGCAGCTAATAACAGCTCTCTCTCACACCCACAGAAGGAAGACGAGTCAGACAGACTAGAATGCAAACAGAATCTTTTATTGTGTGCACACAGTCTCAGAGACAGAGCCGGCCACCCTGAACAAAAGATCTGAGTCCCCTCTCCACGTCATACATTGTCTTATATACAGTATATTTTCAAGCTCATTCTACTTTCTGATTCGCCTCAAGTATCTTTTGTCCACCAATCAGTGGTCCCTGGGGGGGTAAGGTGGGCTATCATAAAGCATTCTCAGTGACCTGTCCAAACTGGTATTCTCTGGTCTGCTGTTGTCTAGGGGAGAGGGTATTGTGCTTTAGGTTCGTCTCACTGTAGCAGCTCTGGCTTGGGGGAGGTGCCTGCTGAGATCTCTGTGTTCCCGTTTAACAAGCTGATCCTTACGTAAAAGCTGCATGGCTGGGGGGGGAAGCTACCTTCCCGGCTGCCTCACAGATGCACTGATTATGCGATGCTTACCCCGCCCAACCTCCACCCCTAGACCTCCCACTTGTAGCCCTAACATGCCATGGACAGTTAGTGCCAAAATCCAGAGGCGCTGTCATGGCCCTATGCTAGCTGTCAACATGTGTCAAATGTGCACCTTTAGCACGCACCAGACCTGTGCTGACAGCGAGCCCTTTAGTAAAAAGGCTCCTAGGTGGTGTTTGGGATTCCACCCTAACCATGGATATGCAAATCTCCATTGTGACTAATAAAGTTTCTAATTATCTAAGGCTATTATGTCAAATTAGGAAATCACTCAAAGTGATTTTCAATTAGTTGAACAATCACTTACTCGCCCTCTCTTTGACAACTGGAATTCAATGAATTTCGGTTGTGTAAAGAAGGATTTAAGAGGTTACAAGTACTTCAAGATTTGTCTGTTAAATGGATGTGGTGCAAGAGAGAAGGGATTTTAAGAATCTTCTTAGGATCTTAAGGATAGCCTTATGGTTTATACAATTTTATATAGATTAGCTCCTGGGTTGCACAGAGACAAGTACTCCTTTTAGAGATTTGCAGTCAAAAAAGATCTTAAATTGAAAGTACTTTCAAAGCAAGATTATAAATTAAAAATTGCAAAGGAAGGGACCATTAAAGGTCCAGGTCCAAGCCTTTGGAATGCTTTCCTTCAGAACTGAGAATGGAAGCCTCTTAAAAGCTTTTTCAGAAGCAATTGAAAACTTGGCTTTTCAGAAGTACTGTATTGATTATGAGCAGAAGTCTTATTTTTTATGTTGTGGAATATGGTCCTTAAATAAGATTCGGTATCTGTGAATGTATTGCTTTAATTGTATGGATTGAATTGTGAGGTTTTTAGGATGTTATATGTGAACCTCCTTGAATCCTTATTAGAAAAAAGTGGAACAGCAAAAAATTAAATTTGGGAGATCCCACTAACTCGCCAACCTAGACTGCAGACAGGTGGTCATCCCCATATTCAGTAAGCACAGCCTCTGCTTGCAGCTCTATTTATTCATTTATTTATTTATCTACTTTTATATACCGCTCTATCTGAACATCAAAGCAGTTTACAGATGAACTGAAACTTTGCATTTTACACAGAGACCACAAAATACAGCTACAGTAGCTGCTTACTATACATAACGCAAGGAACATCAAACTTCAGTTGAGCAAACAGTTTAACAGATTAACAGCTGTAGATTGGTGTTTTTTACCGTCTTCCCTGCCATCCATGTATGGTCTACTTGCCCTACTGCGTTGCCTCGAAGTCTCAGGAAATTTGTTGACTGATAGAAAATTTTGATTGCTACTACTACTACTACTGAGCATTTGTATAGCGCTACAAGTCATACGCAGCGCTGCACAGACATGTAAGAGACAGTCCCTGCTCATCAGAGCTTACAATGTAGTCAAGACAGACAACACAAAAGGTGTAGGCAGGGATACAACAAGGGGGAAAGAAAAAGGAGATCAGGGGAGTCAAGATCCAAAAGCAGCAGCGAAGAAGGATCTTTGCCTAGCCTTATTGTCTCCAGTCGAGCACCGGCTGATGCATGCAAAAATGGCCACAGAATTAGAAGGGAGTAGTTAAGATTGTTTTAGCAGAAAAACATCATGTGTAATTCAACTACTACTGGCACAGCGTGTGGTTGTGTGACTAGACTCCTGCTCAGTGGGACTGTAATTTGTTAGTAATTGGTAGAATCACTACTGGCAGTTTTCCTTGGTTTCTTTGCAGTCGTCTTCTAGACAAACCTCAGTAAATAAACTTTAGCCATCTATATATAGATTCTGTTAAGAGTGGAGGCTGCCTGTTTGGTGATTGGCGAGTTACATATGCATCATGTCCCCCCCCCCCCCTCCCAATCTAGCCCCTCAGCTGCACTATTCCTGCAGTCTCCTGCTAATGGGAGCTGAAAGGAGGGCTGCCTGTGATCCAAAAATAATGGACTTGAAACCGACAGGGAATGTTTCACCAGCAGCTAGTTCTACGTACCATATAGAAAGCTTCCAGATAGATATAAAAAAACATCGACAGCTTTGGACCTGATTTGAACTTTCAAAAACGACAGCAGTGATTCCCAAATCTGTCCTGGGGACGCCCAGCCAGTTGGATTTTCAGGACTTCTCTGTTTTATAGATGAGGTAAATCTACACGCTGCACTGGAGGCCATGCATTCATAGCTGCCTCGTGCATAACCCAACTGGTTGGGGTCCCCCAGAACAGGTTTGGGAACCACTGATCTAGAGGACCTATTTCCTTGTCAGCTTTTTAGAATTTTAAAGACCGTTGTAGAATTCGAATAGCGTGATCCAACACAGCAACTCTGGACAACCATAGTCAGCTGCTTTCCCTATGGTCTTGACATCGTAAATTTAATAAATGTCCAAAAAACCACGCTCCAGTTCTTAACAATGTTTATAATTATATAGTATGTTCCCTATAGTTTTTTAATGGCTCACTCACTTTCCTAATTTTAACCCTTTAAGCAATAGGTCTCAGACTTGAATGGAGCTATTGCCCGCTTCCAAATTGAACTAGGGCTTATGCTCCGTATTGCATCAGTGACCCTATCAGTTGCTTTAAATCGGGCTTCATGTATTTAAATGCCTCAAAATCGGTTCAAATTCAGAATTTTTTAAATATTCATCTGTTCATCTAAAGTTCAGCTTCTTTCATTTGTAGAGCATTATTGTCAAGCATTAGAAAAATGATGCTTGTCTGCATTAAAGCTATCCATTTAAATAACTTTAGAAACGAGTGCTTATCTGCATTCCAGCTTCCCAATTCCAAACCTCAGCGCTGAAGTTTGGCGTTGGGAAGCTGGAATGCAGATAAGCACTCGTTTCTAAAGTTATTTAAATGGATAGCTTTAATGCAGTCAAGCACCATTTTTCTAATGCTTGACAATAATGCTCTACAAATGAAAGAAGCTGAACTTTAGATGAACAGATGAATATTTAAAAAATTCTGAATTTGAACCGATTTTGAGGCATTTAAATACATGAAGCCCGATTTAAAGCAACTGATAGGATCATTGATGCAATACGGAGCATAAGCCCTAGTTCAATTTGGAAGCGGGCAATAGCTCCATTCAAGTCTGAGACCTATTGCTTAAAGGGTTAAAGTTAGGAAAGTGAGTGAGTCATTAAAAAAACTACAGGGAACATACTATATAATTATAAACATTGTTAAGAATTGGAGCGTGTTTTTTTTTGACATTTGCTAATTGAACCGCACTATTAAGAGACCACTGTTATAGTTTATTGTAAATTTAATAGCTACAATCAAAACAAAACAACCCATGGCAGCTACACACTGGTATAAGCAGAGTATACCACTGCTGCCCATTAGACACTGGATTTATTTTCAGTACTCACTCATGTAGAGTCTCCAAAAGCAACGCATGGCACCTCTACATGTGAATGGTAAAAACATCTGCCCTCACTCAGCATCAGAGAGAATAAAACCTTTCTCTAATGGGCAGCCGCTATACAGAATGTTCTGTCTGAGGTGGAGTCATCCTGGGCCTTATCCAACAAGGATTTTCCCTCATTATGTCTGTGGAAAATGAAAAGCTTTGAGTAAGGCCTTATATATGGTCACACACCTTGATGATATCTGCTTAGTGAGCTATTTGTAGGATTCTGGCAAATATTGCCAGGATGTGTGGCCACCTGCAACAGGAACCAACTCCTCCGTTAGTGGACTGTACTGGCATTTGTCATTTTCCTCCAGTAAAATCAGAGAAGACGGCATTTAGCTCTTCTTGCATGGCACAATAACAGCTTTTTTGTTCACATATGCCTAGTGGTTTTGGAAAACAATGGGAGGGGGAGGTACAGTTCTCTTTGCCCCCTCGGGATCACCTTACAGATGCTCTGTGAGGAAATGCTTCTGTTTTGTTTGCTATAAACCTCCATATCTCCTAATAGTTTCATCAGGGACCTCATAGCTCTTGTATCATGAGCTGTAGCAAGTAGCGATTCTATATGTAATTTCTCTACAACTCTCACAATTATGTATACCTCAGACATCTTTCTTTCAAACTGGATTCCTAGTCTTTGGATTCTTTTCTCCCATGGAAGTTGTTCCAGACCCCCAGCTATGTTTATTGCCTTTCTCTGGCCTTTTCTAATTCTGCTGTATCCTTTTTGTACTGGGGGTGACCAGAATTCCATTTGTGGGTGCACCACAGATTTCAGTAGTGGCTATTTTGCTCTCAAATTCTTTCATAAGAACTGCTAACATTCTTTCTTTTGTTTTCTTTGATTTGTCAGGTTCCTTGTCCTCCTTTGGGCCCTCAACTCAGTCAGAACCTGGATATTTTTCTCCTATTTCATATCCCTAGTTGGGACCTAAATATGGCTAGTCAGTGGTACTGAGTACCGGCACTTTTTTCATTGCCTGCTAAAACTGACCCATGATTCTTATGTATTAATGAAAGAGCCCTGCATATGAGCGCTGGCACCATTTTCTAGGAAAACTGCCCTGCCAGTAGGTATCACTCTTGAGTAAAGAGCATGACCCCTTCTCACCACAGGCTCTGAATAATTGCTTCCATTGCATCTCCAGCCAGTCGACCTAGGGATAAGCAGATCTGACTTAGAAGTAGAGCTGGGGACTTTACATAGAAACATAGAAAAATGACAGAAAAAGACCACATGGCCTATCTAGTCTGTCCTTTCATATCAACAACTACAACAGTCCCCTTTTTTCCTTTAGAGATCCTCTGTGTTTGTCCTATGCTTTTTTGAATTCAGATACTGTCCTCATCTCTACCACCTCCCCTGGGAAGACTATTCCATGGATCCACCATTCTTTCCGTAAAGAAATATTTCCGCATATCACTGCTGAATCTATCCCCCTTCACCCTCATCCCATGTCCCCTTATAGCAGAACTTGCTTTCAATCGAAAGAGGCTCTCCCCATGTGCATTTATGCCATGGAGGTATTTAAATGTCTCAATCATATCATCGCTATCCTGCCTTTCCTCTAAGGTGTACATATTAAGATCCTTAAGTCATATGCTTTATAATGAAAACCACTAATCATTTTAGTAGCCACCCTCTGTACTGACTCCATCCTGTTTATATCCCTTTGAAGATGCGGTCTCCAGAATTGCACACAATACTCCAAATGGGGTCGCACCAAAGACTTATACAGAGGCACTGTCACCTCGTTTTTTCTGCTAGCCATTCCTCTCCATATGCACCCAAGCATCCTTCTAGCTTTTGCTGTCTCCTTGTCTACCTGTTTAGCTACTTTAAGATCATCAGAGAAAACCACGCCTAGGTCCCACTCTTCTTTGGTGGACAAAAGTACTTCACCCCCTACACTATATTGCTTCCTTGGATTGCTGTAGCCCAAATGCATGACCTTGCATTTTTTAACATTAAATCCCAGCTGCCAATTCTAGACCATTCTTCAAGCTTAGCTAGATCCCTCATGTTATTTACACCTTCCTGGGTGTCTATTGCAGATTTTTGTATCATCTGCAAAGAGGCAAACCTTACCCGACAGCCCTTCCACTATATCACTAACAAAGATGTTGAAAAGAATCGTACCAAGGACAGATGCCTGAGGCACACCACTGGTAACTTCCTTTTTCTCAGAGTGAGCTCCATTTACCTGTACTGTTTGTCACTTCCCACTCAACCAATTTCTAACCCAATCAGTAACTTTAGGATCCATCCCCAGGATGCTCAGTTTGTTTATAAGTTGCCTGTGAGGAATGGTGTCAAAGGCTTTTCTGAAATCTAAATACACCACATCAAGGGCTCTCCCTCGGTCCAACTCCCTAGTCACCCAGTCAAAGAAATCAATCAGATTTGTCTGACAAGACCTGCCTCTGGTGAATCCATATTGCCTCAGATCCTGTAATACGCTGGACTCCAGAAACCTTACTATTTTCTCTTTCAGTAGCATTTCCAATAATTTATTCACCACCGAAGTTAAACTAACTGGCCTGTAGTTTTCAACCACATCCTTACTTCCGCTTTTTTGTAAAGGCACCACATAAGCCTCTCTCCAGTCCTTTGGCACCACTCCTGACTCCAACAAGGCATTGAAAAGGTCAGTCAGTGGAGCTGCTAGAACGTCCCCAAGTTCCCTCAGTATTCTAGGATGTATCCCATCCAGTCCCATTGCTTTGTCTACTTTAAGTTTAGCTTGTTTCTCACGAACACAATCTTCTGGAAATTGTTCAAGATGCCCCTCGCTTCTGTTCCTATTTGCGGATGTTTTCTGAGGTCCTGCTCCTGGTTCTTCATCTGTGAACACAGAACAGAAATATTTGTTAAGCAATACTGCTTTATCCTCATCAGCTTCTACATATTCTTCCCCATCACCCTTGAGTCTGACAATCCCACTTTTGACCTTCCTTTTCTCACTAACATACCTGAAAAATGTCTTATCCCCTATTTTATTGCATTGGCTATTTCCTCCTCTTTTTGAATCTCTGCTTTCCTGACTACTTTGCTAGCTTCTCTAAGTGTCACTGGGCCAGCCCAATTTCTAACATTCTATTATCCTATGTTTTTGTCGACCCTATAATTCCATCCTGACTTTTGGCTTTGCCATTTGTAACCAAAGGCTGGAATCTGGGTGGCATGACTTTTCATTTGTAGCAACACAAGGATTTTTACCACTATTCCATATCCCCTCCAAAGTTTCTTTTATCCTGTTGCTACTGCAAGGGTCTTCCACAGCACAATTTTTGAACCTTGTAATCATGGACACTAAATCTGGCCACTAGGTGTCACCATTGCACAACAACTGAATCAATATTGTTTCTTGATTGCAAGTATGCACTGGGTCAATATTTTAAGAGAACTATGCATAGGGTCTGTACCATCTCTTTCCAAAATGAAACGGGCAATGTATGAGAAGTCTGAAGTATTATTGTGCATTGCTTTGTAATTAACAGTGTTGAAATTCATCTGCCAAATGTTTGCCAATTCCTCATCATTGTGATGCGCCTCATAGGGAATAGCAAACTACAATTTTTATGATTTAACCAGAGCTGTCCCAAGAGTTGGTTCAAGGTGTTGACACCCTAGGCAAACAAGCCTTAATCCCCTCCCAGCTGTCAGAATCTATTGTTTAGCTTTGAATGCCCTGCTCTTTGCCATCCCTAGAAGCTGCCATTCTAGGCAACCGCCTATTTGCCTAATGGTGGGCGGGCCCTGGATTTAACCATGACAAAACTGCAGGGGAAACTAATTAAAGATGCCACTGGTGAGTCTACCAGCTGCTCACAAGTCATGTACAAAATTACTAATTTATCTTCTGCTAATGTTCCCCTGTATTCTTTTTGGATTAAATGTTGACAACTGCTGTGCAAACTAAAAGCAGCTTCTCTCAGCTGTCTGGTCAGAGCTACCATCCCGGCCCCCATCCTCCTCAGTAGGGACTCCCTCTACCAGCTGGTTCTCCCCTCCTCCTCCTATTCTATTCTCTGAGGCAAAGGTGCCAGTCTCTGTTTGCTCCGCCGGGGTCAGGTTCTGCTCTCCAGGGTGCTCTTCATTAGGCTCAGTAATATCTGGCTGTTCTGGAATATCTCTCTTCTCTCTGTAGTTCTCTAGTGGTGGAGACTCCAGCTCCTGTTCCTGCTTCTGTTTCTGGTCTTGCCTCAGGCAACAGTACGTTGCAGTGGCCAGGAAAAGGGCTGAGAAGGCCACTGTCGAGCCAGCCATGTAGAAGATCAGCTCGTAGTTTTTATATATGTCCACCAGCCGTCCTGGGAACAAAATAAATCAGAAATCAATCTCAGACAAGCATACTCATCCCTTCATTTGTGCTAGCAGGACATCAGGAATAGGTAGGTCCTGTTTTTTCCATTTCCTCTGTTTTAAAGTTTTTCCAGATGAAGAAAAGCCCAAAATGTTTTATAATAGATTCAGGCTACTTGGTGACTTTTGGTATTGATTAGAAATGAAAAACTATTGCATCCACTAAACATGGACGGTTTCTGAGATAATAATATAGGGGTGGATCTGTCCCATGGAATGGGACTTCCTAAATTCTGTGAGGCTGATTATACTCCTAAATTTGAGAGCTAGCCCTAATAAATTTTCAAAGAGGCCAATTTAGGAGCCCAAGTTCCTAAATTTATGCCTATATAGTGGGTAATAACAGAGGCAGATTTAAGGTGGGGAAAAAAAACTAGGGGCCTGGTTTTCGAAAGGCATTTACACGGTTTGCAGCCCAATAAACCACGTAAATGCCTTACACAGGGATATTCAATGGCTCTTACCCAGTTACCGCCATTGACTATCCCCTTATAAGTCCCCTATGCACCCCGATGCTATCCATTTAGCATCGGGGCATGCTGAGGGTGTTTTAGGGTGGTGTGGAGATGGAGACTGTCGCTAACCATGCAGCAGCGATATTGCATACTGCCCAGTTAGTGACCTGCACCTAAAAGATAGGCAAGAAAAACCCTTGTCTATCTTAAGGCGCAGGAGCTAACGGCAGCATCCAATATTGCTGCTGCCCGGTTAGCCTCAGCAGCTTCTTGTGCCTGCAGTGATCACCGGATATTCAGTGCCATTGCCGTGGCATTGAATATTCGGGTTAGAGGTTGGCAGGGAGGGCTATGCATCGATGAGGCGCATAGGCCGTTCAAAATGTGCACAGTTCAGTATCAGGCCCTAGGAGCTTAGCATTAATTTTCAGCATGACGCACCTGAATTAGGCTCATACAGCTAGGCAAATGAATAAATTTAAGAGCATGACTTTTTAAACTCTCTAACTTTAGGTGAAGTTTTGATAGAGAACTTAGGCTGATATGTTTGACTGAATACAGAGGACAACTTTAGATAGTTAATTTAGGAGTCTCCATTTAGGGGCTCAGGCAGGGCCAGCCCGTCCATTGATCAAGAATGATGTTCGTACAGGGCCCCGTCTGAGCATTACTGCACAATGGACGGCTGCAGAGGGAGCCGGGGAAGCCCGTGCGAGGCCCCGGCTCCCTCTGCACAACCACCAGCGTGAAGAGCCTTTTCCTTCACGCTGGTGGCTGTTTCAGTGAATGCCAGGACAGGTTAAAGGGCATTGCCTTTAACCTTTCCCAGTATTTGCGGCTTCACTGAAACAGCCGCCAGTGTGAAGGAAAAATCTCTTCATGCTGGTGGCTTTGCAGAGGGAGCTGGGGTCTCGCGCGGGCTTCCCCGGCTCCCTCTGCAGCCCCTTAGATGGCCACGGGGCTCTTCGGAGGGGGGTGGCTAGGACTGGATGGGCTGCGATCAGGGGGGGACTTGGACTGGAAATGGGCTGTGATGGTGGGGGGGTGGGAGGACTGGAAATGGGCTGTGATGGGAGGGCTAAAATTGGAAATGGGCTGATGAAGAGCTGGATTAGGACTGGAAGTGGGCTGTTGGGAGCTGAAAATGGGCTGACGAGGGGGCTAGGATTGGAAATTGGCTGATGGGGGAGCTTGGAGTGGAAATGGGCAGATGGGGGACTGAAATGGAACTGGAAAAGAGCATATGGGGGGGGGGGGCCTAGGACTGGAAATGGTCTGATGAATACCTGAAATAGGACTAGAAATGGGCTGATGGGGGGAACTTGGACTGCAAATGGGTAATGGGCTGGAATAGGACTGGAAATGGGCTGATGGGGGCTGGAATAGGACTGGAAGCGGGCTGATGGGAGTTGGAATAGGGCTGGAAATGGACTGGAAGCGGGCTGATGGGGGAGCTTGGAGTGGAACTGGAAAAGAGCATATGGGGGGCTAGGACTGGAAATGGGCTGATGTGGAGGCTTGGGAGATTGGCACTAGAAGGGGGGTGGATGCTGGGTGGGTCTAGAACTATAAGGGAGTTGATTTTGGGGGAGGAATAGAAAGGGATGGGGTATGAGAATGGAGAGGGGAAAAAGATATTTTGTGTGGGAGGGAGGAAAAGTCTATGATGGGCCGGGTATTGGGAGAGTAAGTGGGGATTGAGAATGGAAGGGTGAAATTTGAGTGGATGATAAAGGAATAAGGAAAGAAATGGAGGAAAGAGCAAAAGGGGAAAGATCAGTATGTTAAAGCAGATATAGAGAAAGAAAATGGAAAAAAATCTAAAAGAGAAGAAAGGACAAATGGATAGCTTGCAGAAGACATGAAGAAATCAGAAGAAAGTGACTGGAGCAATTGCAACTGAAAAAGAAAATGCACAAACAACAAAAGGTAGAAAAATAATTTTTTATTTTGAATTTATTAACTGGAATATATCAGCTCTGGGAAATGTGCATCGTTAACGTTTTTTGTGTTTGTTTAGTACAAGAGGAAATTAATTTATAGTTTTATTTCTCCAGTGTTGTTGTACATCCCAAGTTTGGCTTTTGGGGTTCCCAGTTTAATTATTGTCGTCCTATTTTTAAATTGTGATCCCTTGTTCTTTAGTGACGGTCTATATTCTGCATTTTAACCAAGCTGAGGTATTCTGTTCATGTCGTTTCTATTTGACCGTGTCACTTATTCTCTTTCCCCAGTAGGAGATGCTTTGGTATTCTCTGAGATGTATTGGCTTAATATTTGCAGTGTTGCCTTTTGATAGGTAGGGTTTGGTGCTTTGTGAGTCCTGGCAGTGCTGATATGATACAGTGGATTTGCTGAGCTCTAAATGGTCAGTGTTTATAGTACTTCCTAAAGGGCCTGGCGGTTGGCACTGGAATATAGTAACGTAGAAATCTGTTAGTCTTTCTTTATCCAGACACTCATTAAGAGGCATGTTTACTAAAAATGCATGTTAACATTATGCAAATATTTATGCAAATGAGGCCCCGCAATTAATCTCCGCACATGGCCCCGCACCCCCCTTGGACCGCCCCTGGGCTCAGGACCCAATATTCAAATGAGATAAACCCTGCTGAGAGATGCTGTTGCATATCTCATCTAACCACAGTGTGGCACTCTCCGTGGGCAGGGTGAGGGCAGTCCCAGCACTTATCTGCTTAACGGCATCTTTCAGTCTGCTGACTGGATAATAAGTGATCACGTAAAGTTAGGTCATGGAAAAGGCTGAATGTCACTGCTATCTGGATAGCAATGGCAGTAGGCACTGAAACCGGATCTTCAGTGCCCAGGTTTCTCCAGATTGTGCTGCTGATTTTGCAGTTTCAGTTTTAAATGCCGCAGCTGGTGCTTAAAAAACCGCCAACCACAGAGTTTGAATATTGACCCATCCATTTTTTTGGAATATCAGACCCTGTGTTTTTGCAAATATCTGCTGTTGTACAAGGGGATACGTGGCCACTCTTCAATGTGTATGGGAACAGGCAAAAGGCTCTATGGATGGGCTTGAGAACACAGGCGGTGAAGCCACCCTATACCCGTCACTGTTTCTCCTTATAGATACAGTGATACATAGGGGGGTCATCCTGTCCCGCGAAAAGCAGGGATAGACGTCCATCCCCTCTATTCGTCCCTCTGTAGGCCCCCATCAATACCCTCCCCGTACGTACAGCAGGTTTGTATGGGGAGGCCTAGACAGGGGCGGGAGAGGGCATTCCGGAGGCAGAGTTAGGATGGGGCTTGAGCGGGCTGTGATACCAGACATACAGGGCCGATTCAAAGGTTGGCCCTGTACGTCTGGGGCCTTGAATCTAGACGGGGGGCTTATTTTCACCTCAAAGGTGGAATAAGGTCTCCTGAACAGAGAAGGATCATGGCATGGGACCAGGGGACACAGGTGAGGGGACTAAGGAGGTTCCATTTAGTCCGACCCAGGTCTTGGAAGGCCAGATTGGGGGTCTGGCTGTGGGGAACAGTCATCCAGGTTCAGCGGGCCAGGATCATGACTCGTGAATGGAGCCACGGTGCCATGGCAATGGGACACCATGGCACCGCAGCTCCATTCATGAGATCAGCTGGGTAGTTGCTGGGACTTTGCACACCAGATTCTGCCTCTGCATACACGGGGCTGGACGTACATGAATGGAATTGGCCTCATAGAGGCCTTGGGGAAGATAAAGCCTATCTTGCATAGCCTGAGGCTCAGAGGAAGAGTAAGACCAGGCAGCCTCCCTTTTATCCGTAGGCATATTATTTCTTATAGAAAGAAAAATGTTGGGGGGGGGGCATATGCAAAGACATTTACACAGTTTGCAGACCCGCTAACCACGGAAATGCCATTTTGCAGGATATTCAGCGGCACTGACATCTGTGGGTGCCGCCGCTACATGCTTTGATGCTTACCAGTTAGCATAAGGGTGTGCTGGGTGCATTCCGTGGTGGTGCCTGTCCCTAACTGGGCAGCAGTGATATTGAGCCACTGCCCAGTTAGTAATGCATGGTGAAAGTCAGGCATAGGAAACCCTGGCCTAATTTTCACTGCAGAAGCTGATCAGGCAGAATATTTCCACTGCCTAGTTAGCTTTGCCAGAGCTTGGCCCCAGCATTGAATATCCAGGGTTAAAGTTCAGCACCGGTGGCTAGCCACTGCCACTGAATATCAGGCCTTGTATTTTCTAATTTTTCGACTTGCATGAAAATCATGGGAGTGAGCCTGTGCTCCCCTCTTTCTTGAAGAGGAGGAGCCGCCTGGCATATGAATCTGTGGACTGGCAGAGAAGATGGACTCCGCCCTCTGAAGTTAAGTGAGTTGGTGCTGAGAAAATCAGTGTTGCCGCTGCCACAGGGACCCCAACACCAAGGGCAGAAAGGAAGGCAAATGAAAAATCACAGTGACACAATTACAAATGTGCAGTGAGCATCCATCTCCCACCGGCAGCAGAAGGAAAAAGGAGCCTTGGTGGAAGAGAGCATAGACAGCTGCAGGGACCCTTCTCCTGCCAGTAGAAAGGAAAAGGAGCAGTGGCTGAGGCCTGCCAGCAGGACAGAATCTGCCGCAGTAGTGGAAGAGTCAAACCAATCCTGGAATAAGGTAATAGGAAGCTTGGGAGAAGGACGAAAGAGGGGGAGAGGAAGGATGGCAGGGGGAAGTCAGCATCAAGAGTCAGAGAGGGGCGGAAGCAAACAGCCCTGTGTTGCCAAAGCTTGCAGGTAAGCGCAGTGGGGCTGTTTGAAGCTGTTACCATCACTGTCGGTCCCGGAGAGAGATAACAGTGGTGGCAGTGGGTATCCTCGGAGAGTCGGCACTCTAAGCGACTGCCTAATTCACCTAATGGTTGCGTCAGCCCCACCTAACAGAGTGCTGTAGCTTCTCTGAAAAGTAAAACCCTGTTTTCCCCCCTATGGAAGATGTTTGCAGTGAAAGTCTGCCCTTTTTCTGTATTGGGAGTAAGAACCTCTTTCATTTGGAAGCATTTTGTACACTGGTTTGCTAATCGTGACAGTGGGTAGTGTTAGTTTGGATCATCAGAGGCGAATGTGAAAGAAGCTCTAAACCTGAAAGACAGGGTTTGCCAGCGGGGGTCGTGGGGCCATGTGTGAAGATTCATAGTGGGGCCTCATTTGCAGAATTATTTATATAACCATCAGGCAGTGTACCTATGCTTCCCAGCACACACACAACCAAAGCTCTTTTAACACCCACCTCCCCCTGGCACACAGCACACCATAGCCCTTTCTCATTTCCCCTGCTCTGCGCACATCCTACTACAGCAAGCTCTCAATTACCACCTTCCATCCCTGAGGCACATGCGCCATCACAGCTGTCTCCCCTCCTTTCTTCCCTCCTTCTCTCCTCTTCTCCTCTTCAACTTCTGCATGCACAAATGCCCTGCAGACTCCCTGCCCCCCCCCAGCCCAGTGCTGATTATCTCAAAAGCAGGGCTAGTAGAAGAGTATTAGGTGCCCAGCAGCCCGATGACCCAGGACACACACACAAGGCGACACATAAACGAAGGAGAACGAGGATGGTGCATCGCAGAGCAGCGGCTAGGGGCTGAAGGACTGACACTAACCGATGACAAAGGCACGAGCTAAATCCAAAAACACATTGAATATTGTTGTAGCTCATTTTGAGTGCTTTGGGGGGGGGGCATTCTGAACAGCAAATAGCCCCTGTGCACATGCGGGCCAGATGTTTAGGCCACAAACTGCTCTCCAAGCCTATTCCGTACCCAGCGCGCGCCCTGCACGTACACAGCATTTGTGTGGTAAGCACTGTACATGGGCAGCAGGGGGCAGAGCGAGAGAGTGGCCAGGTGCCATGACATAAAAAGCGTATGCAGGGATGGCCTGTGTATGTACCCTGGCACCCTGATGGACGTAGATCTTATTTCTGTCCGACAGTGGAATAAGGTCCTGGCAGAGCAGTGATGGCCAACTGTGGCTCCTGCAGCCCCGATCCAGCCCATGCTGGCCATCAGCTGTGGGCAGTCATTGGAGTGCAGGGTGACAGCCGATTCTGAGCCGTACGGTGGATGGGTTGCTGCCATGGCAACGGGACGCTACGGCACACCTGCACCCTTGCTGCATGGTCACTTGAGGATGGGGAGGTTTGGGTGCATACACCGGTCTGGAGTACGGTATCTGCCAGCATGTCTATCTCCCCGATTCCACAATCACAGGTGCGTCTAGGCCCCACGGTTGTGGAATTGGGTCTAACTTGGCCCCGTCCAACCATTATGTGTTCCCACGGCCCAGGCTTCTGGGGTTTGGAATTGGCCTCCACGTGTTTTAACAAGTAATAAGTATTTTAAATACACAAATAGGGTCTGTAGATATAACATAATTCACTGCTATTCAGCCGCTTGCACGGCTTCTGCGCAAACTTTGATTCCTGTATTTTATTCCCCTGGGCTCCCCAAATAGCTAATTTACTACTCGGTGCAGGAGGATGTGGTAAAGGCAGGTAGTGTAGCTACACCAAACAAATGTTTGGATATGTTTTATTGGAGAAACCATCAATAGACTGTTAAGGCTGACATAGGAGAACCCCTGGGGATAAATGGCATGGAATCTGGCTACTTTTGGGATATAACAGGCATATGTAACCTGAATTGGCTACTGTTGGAAATAGGACACTGGGCTCAATAGATCTTTGGTGTGACCCAGTATGACAGCTCTTTATGTTCTTATGACTGAATGAATCAGCCTCTGCTTGTCTTCAACTAAAATTCAGCCCACAGAACTTGGAGGAGTAATTGGGGGGGGGGGGGGGGGGTGGAGTGGAGAAATGCCCTAAACTGCAGGTATGGCTTTCACTCTGAGTACTTAAATGTCTCCTGTTCTGCTAAATGAGATTATGGAGATCTTTGGACCTAGTCTTTTGAAGTGTGTAATGCCAGTATTTCAAAGTCATAATATATGTTCTCAAAGGTTTAGCTGCTGCAAAATAAACCTTCTTTTACCTGTCTGAATAGGCAAGAGATGCATGAGGGCTGTAAATCCACTTCTCAAGAATTACTGCTATTTGAATACATGCAAGCACTTTACAGAGACACATACTAGACAGTCCCCGCTTCTCAGAGTTTCCAA
The DNA here is from genome assembly GCA_033557465.1 of Ichthyophis bannanicus. Lineage (NCBI taxonomy): Eukaryota > Metazoa > Chordata > Amphibia > Gymnophiona > Ichthyophiidae > Ichthyophis > Ichthyophis bannanicus. Next base: position 1,001,495,061 of record CM066031.1, on the reverse strand, counting down.
TCTAGCCAAGATGAATAGACCAGAAACATAGACAAAAACAAATAAGAGGGTTTGAATTAAAACAAGGCCACAATAGGAAACAATGATAGGCAGATGTATTCATTTGAAGTGATAGCAGAAATGTTAACAGCATTGTCTGTTTTATGTTATTTTTAACCCAAAATGACAGAACCTGAAATTTCAGGGTTTTCCTGTGTTCTCAATATTGCTGATTATTAGGGGTGTGCAGACAAAACCATTTCATTTTGTTTAGTGTCTGTGTCATTTGCAGGATTTTTGTTTTTATAAATTCTCATTTCAAGATAATTTCTCTTAATTAAGAAGTGGCTGTAGCTGTTGGCCAAACAAAAAACAAGTTGGAAAGTGAAGGTGCATTTTGCTGTGTGTGTGGGGGGGGGAGGGGTGCGGAATATATATATATATAGTGCAGTAGAGTGATGGGTATATGTGCAGTAGGTTTGCATTTTTTGTATAAATGAGTGGGTGACCTTTGGAGTGTGGTAGAGACTGAGTTGGTATCAAGGTATCCATGTGTGCATGTGGACAGACCCTTCCCAATAGGTGCTATTGCTTTAGCAAAACATGCCTAAAAATGGCTGAAAGGTTGCTAGAGGTTTCCAGGCAAAGGGGCTAATTGCTGCTTTTGCTTTCTTATACACGGTTTCACAGAATTTTTGAACTGGATCACTAATTGGACAACCAGAATCTAGAGTAGCCTTGTTAAGTGTCTCTAATAGTAACTGTGAATTTCACACAAAGATTCAGGATTGTAAATCCAAGAATTCAACAAGGGCTAGGACAATGGCACGAGAAAAGTGTTTGTAGAAGTCTGTAGAACAGAAGTCAATAGATTTACAAGGCAAAACCCAGAAAGTGTTTTCCACAGAGCTCAAGAGCAGACAGGGAAACCTTGGGCCAAGTAAGAAACAGGAACTAAAATTCAGAGAAATACAAAACACAGCTAAGAATAGGCTAGCTTTCAGATCACTTAATCTCTTATGTGTTTTCTTACCATTCCCCTAGATGTAGACTTGTCCTCAGTTGTTGTGCTGTCTGTCTTGACTAGATTGTAAGCTCTGATGAGCAGGGACCATACAGCAATGTACAGCACTGCGTTTGCCTTGTAGCACTATACAAATGATCAGATGTAGTAGTAGTAGATACTAGCTAACTAGAGTCAGATCCCCAGGAGGCAGAATAACTCCTCTTGGAAGATGGGCCTTCCAACCCAAGGGTCACCAGCAATGTTCCCTCTAAGCAGCTTGTGCTGCACTGGAGTCCTCCCTTGGCATTCCTGCCAGTGGGAGGAAGTGAAACGCAATTGCGCTTAGGATCATGCCACATAGGGACCTGCGGCGAACTATCAACTTTGAAAAAAAAATGGAAAGCAAAAGTGTGGGTTCTTGCAACTCCAGCATGCTTGTAAGGCCTTGATGGGTCCTCCCCTCTCTGATGATGCTTTTCATATCAAAGGGGGGCGGAACCAGCAGAGACAAGCACTCCGGAGTCTTGAAGACCCTGCACTTTTGCTTTCCTGCTTCTGATATTGAGAGCAGCGGCTGTCAGGAAGAAAGGTGGAGGTGGACAATAGATGCTGGACAACGGGGAGGGGGGCAGGAGGAGAAATGCGGGACAATGTGGGGGGGAAGCAGGAAGACAATTGCTGGACTAGGGCCAGTGCCACCTGGTAAGCATGGCAGGGGGACGCCGATGTCAAGAGGGTACCACTGCTAGTCGCCCACCCTCCACTCTCCATTCAGGATGGCCTGTGGAGCGCTGGCGGTCTAGTGCAGAGCCTGCCCTCAGGACACCCTGCTCCTGCAAGCAGAAGGCTGTGAGAGACCGCAATCGCTACTCACAGCCTTCTCCCATGGGAGCAGCATATCCCGCAGGCAGGCTCTCTATTAGGCTTCTGGCACTCTGCAGGTCATACTGAATGAGGAGTAGGGTGGGCGGACAGCGACAGTGCCCTCTGACATCGGCTCCTGCGGGCAGGCTTTGTTTCTCTGGGCCACAGTCATGACTTGCACAGCCCCTGACCGCAGGACATGCTGCTCCCGCAAGCAGAAGGGTGTGAGACGCAGCGATCATGGCCAGAGAAGCAGAGCCTGTGCATGGGAGCAGCATGTCCTATGGGCAGGGGCTGTGCAAGGCCAATTGTACCCTGCCTCTCTGGGTTGTGATCACAGCTTGCGCAGCCCCTGTCCATGGGACATGCTGCTCCACAGGGAGGCTCTGCCCCTTGTACATACAAGGGGTGAACATGGAGGGGCACTGGGAAGGGGGGAGTGGATGTGGATGGGCACAGGGAGTCAGAAGGGAGATGCTGGGTCCAGGGGGGGGGAATAAGGATGCAGGGGAATAAGATGTGCAGTTTCAGGAGTTATGTTGGGGTTGCCAAGCCCTTCTTCGTGTTTATTTTGGAGTGGGAGGTATTGTATTGGGTTCACAAAGTCCCTCTTGTTTTTTAGAGGGTGGGAAGTGCTGTGTAGGGGCCACTGAGCCTCTCTTGCTTTTGTGAAGTTAGAAAATGCTAAATTGGGGCATCAAGTCGCTCTTGTTTTTGTGAAAGTGGGAGGTGCTGCATGGATGCTGTTGAGCCCTTCTTGTTTCACATATCTAGCAGCATGTTTTCTAAGCTCTGCACTGGTAACATAAGAAATGCCATTCTGGGTCAGACCAAGGACCATCAACAGGGGCGGCTCAAGGCAATCTGCTGTCTGAGGCGAAGGATGAGATGCCCCCCCTCCCCCCCCCCCGGTAGAGGTGGGTGGGGTTTTTTTCAAAACTCTAATCAGGGACTGAACCAAACCAAAGAGCTGATTCGATTATGTGGAGGAAATGCAAGATGTTTGCACACCAAGGAACTAAAAGAGAGCGAGAACCACAGCACAGTTTATAAAACTAAATTATAACTCATTTTTATTTTGTTGTTATAAACTGCGTCATGGTTATTACCTTTTCTTTTTCAACATATATTTTGCATCCACAGAACCCCCTTCAACAGTGGTTGCAGAGCAGAACCAGGACAATCACCCACAGAACTCAATATCTTAAAAAAAAAAAAATCTGATTCTGATCATCTCACTAACAACAACAACCATTCTCCAGTACCAGGCATATTGTGAACTAATACAAAACCCTACAACAAAGTCACTGAGTATCTATACAGCAAATCTACCATACAATATCAGCACCAACTTCCAAAACTCATATAAGGAGCCCACCGAAATAAAGCGTCACTGGAGATGGAACAAATCCTCCAAACCCAATACCAGAGCCAAGCAGCTGGAATATAATAATCTAATAAATGAGCGTAGACAACAACACCATACCAACCTAATCATGACAATCTACTAATAGACCAAGAGAACTCTTTACAATTGTCCAAAATCTCACCAAGGACGACACACGACAAAGTACACACCACCTTGACCCACAAAAATATGCAGATTACATGAAGTCAAAAAACACCAACCAAACATGCTTTAATACACCACAAACAAACGATTACAATATAAAAAAAGCATGGGAGAGCTTCAGCATACCAACAAAGAAACAAGTAGAAGACATTATATCTGGATTAAACACAACAACTTTACCGTCAGACTCATGCCCAGTGGCATGGCTCAAAGCTACAAAAAGCGAACTCTCTCATCACATTCAAAAAATCGTCAAAGATTCACTCCAACAAGGGTACATGCCGCAACCTCTAAAGCACGCAATGATATGACCAATACTCAAAAGTAGCAATCTGAGCCCATCTGAACCAAAATCATACCGTCCCATCTCCAGCCTGCCATTCCTTGCTAAAATTGTGGAAAAGGCAGTGCAAAGACAACTTCAGGACCATATTGGCATAAATGCCCCACTGGACATCCATCAGCACGGATTCAAGCCCCAACAGGATGTGTAAACTCTACTCACCTCCCTCTTTGACAATCTCCTAAGAGGCATGGACAACATAAAAAACGGCTTCTTGCTAGTGTTCATGGATATTTCAGCGGCCTTTGACACTGTGTCCCACACCAAGCTACTGCATCGCTTACAACAGATAGGACTATGTAAGAATACCCTGAATTGGTTTACATCGTACTTGGAAGGGCGAACACAACAAGTCAAATGCGACCAAAAGAAATCACTACAATTCCCAGTCACGCAAGGAATACCACAAGGCTCAGCCCTATCATCAATGCTCTTTAACATCTACATCCAGCCCATATGCAACATCATCAAGCACCATAAACTACACTGCCACATATATGCTGATGACATCATGGTATACGCTCCAATCATAAGAACATAAGAGATGCCATACTGGGTCAGACCAAGGTCCATCAAGCCCAGTATCCTGTTTCCAACAGTGGCCAATCTAGGTCATACGTACCTAGCAGTTTCCCCAAAGACACAGGTTCCGCAATGCTTATACTGGGTCAAGCATTGATCTCCAAGTTATAATTCCCTGTTCAATGTAATTTCAGTTTGTTCAATGTAAACTGCACTGATACAGAATAGCGCGGTATATAAGAGAATGTAAATAAATAAATATCCTGGGTCCCTTCTTAATAATGGTTTATGGACCTTTCCTCCAGGAACTTGTCCAAACCTTTTTTAAACCCAGCTACACTAACAGCCTTTACTACATCCTCCAGTAACAAATTCCAGAGTTTGATTACACGTTGAGTGAAAAAATATTTTCTTTTTTTAGTCTTAAATAGTTTACCCTGTAGCTTCATTGCATGTCCCCTAGTCTTTCTATATTCTGATAACGTAAACAATCGATCTACGTTTACCCGTTCCATTCCGTTCATTAATTTATAGACTTCTATCATATCTCCCCTCAGCCGTCTCTTTTCCAAGTTAAAGAGCCCTAACCTTTTTAGCCTTTCTTCATAGGAGTATCCTTCCATCCCCTTTACCATTTTGGTGGCTCTTCTCTGAACCTTTTCTAATAACTCTATATCCTTTTTAAGATACGGCGACCAGAATTGCACACAATATTCAAGGTGCGGTCTCACCATGGAATGATATAGAGGCATTATAATATCTTTTGTTTTATTTTCCATTCCTTTCCTTATGATACCTAGCATTCTATTTGCTCTCTTGGCTGCCGCTGCACACTGGGCCGAGGGTTTTAACATGTTATCCACAATGACGCCTAAATCTTTTTCCTGGGTGGTGGTTCCTAATGTGGAACCTTGCATTGTGTGACCATAGTTTGGGTTGTTCTTCCCTAGGTGCATAACGTTGCACTTGTCCACATTAAATTTCATCTGCCATTTTGATGCCCAGTCTTCCAATTTATCAAGATCCTCTTGCAATTTTCCACAATCCTCTTGGGTTTTAACAACTTTAAATAGTTTTGTGTCATCTGCAAATTTGATAACCTCACTCGTTATTCCACTTTCCAGGTCATTTATGAATATGTCAAAAAGCAGCGGACCCAGCACAGATCCCTGGGGTACACCACTATTCACCTTTCTCCATTGGGAAAAATGGCCATTTAGCCCAACCTTCTGCTTTCTATCTCTTAACCAGTTCTTGATCCACAGTAGTACACTGCCTCGTATCCCATGACTCTTTAGCACTACTAGCACTAAATACCGCAACAATAACCAAATGCCTCGAAGACATGAATGACTGGCTCATAGCCAACAACGTAACGGTCAACTATGATAAAACCGAGGCAATGTTTGTCACCAGGAACCCCACCTTCATACCTCCACAAACTATCAGCATCTTAGACAAACACATAGTAGTCAAAGAAGAAGTTAAGTATCTAGGCATCACATTGGACAGAGTGCTGAACCTGAAATCCCACATCACCAAAACCGCAAACAAGGCCTATAAACGGTTGAGGACCATCAGACAAATCAAACCAATACTCCATCAGGACCACTTCCGCACAGTGTGCCAAGCACTCATCACACCACTGCTTGACTATGGAAACTCACTATACCAAGGCCTCCCTCAGCAGACACTACACCCACTACAGATGGTGCAAAACACCACAGCACGCATCAATACAGACACTCCAAGGACAGAGCACATCACCCCTGTCTTACAACAACTACACTGGCTCCCAATGCTGGAAAGAGCTAAATACAAAACAATCATGATCATTTTCAAAATCATTCACCATCTCTCAGCAGACGTACTCCAAGACATTATAACAAGAGAGATCAGCAATAGACCAAGAAGTGCCAAAAACGACAACATGATCGGCACACCTGCAGGCTATCACAAAACCAAGCAAACAACTTCAAAAAGAGCTCCATCACTACTGGCGTCCACACTATGGAACTCCCTCCCAACGAACCTGAGGGCACTAGAGGACATCACAGACTTCCGCAAAGACCTCAAAACACTGTTATTTATAGAATCATACGAGCATTTAGGCAACAGCACATACCCAAACAGAAACACAACCACCTCCACCAACTAGGTACGCACTCACCCTACCTATACACACAAGTTTTTTATACTATGTTATTAAACACCCTCTTGTTAAATGTTACCCTTCAATTGTACTGTCTAAATGGTGTTAAGTAATTGTACTATCTAAATGTTTGCAAGTACCCTAATGTTAAATGTAACCCTCCAATTGTGACGTGACGTGACCACCTTGATTGAAGGATAAGGTGGCATACAAATCTGTCTAAATAAATAAATAAATACTACAGTGGACCCTGGAACATCCATGCACCTATTTGAAAAGCTGACCAAGTCAAATTACAACAGTACAGCATAGAGCTTTATGTACAAACTCTATGTTAACAGAACACCTGGGCTCAGTCACACACTCAGAACACAGACCCACACCAAGTACAGAATAAGTGACTTACAATCTAAAGTAAAAATAAAAATATGTAGACAAAATTTAAACTGAAACCCCAAGAAGCTAGACTCTTCAAGCAGTGCAACATCAGATAAATATGCAGTTCCTCCATGCAGTATAAAATATAAAGATAGCACAAAGTCCAATCACTAAAATGAAATAAGATTATTTTTTCTACCTTTGTTGTCTGACCATTTTATTCTCTGATCATGCTGGTCCCGATCTGAGGCTTCTGCTTTCCTATCTTCTCTTAGCTCTCTTTCTGTGGTCTATGGTCCATCTGCCATTTCTTATCTCTTCTATTGTTTTCTTCACTTCTTTCCATCAGCCTATTTCCAGTCCCAATAACCCTTCCCAGTATTAGCCTCTTTCCAGTCCTCCCTCCTAGTACCTTCCAATGTCAACTTGCATTCACATGACTGCCACTGGTGTCCATTCCCTTCCAGTCCCCCTCCTTCCCCACTGTCCAGTCCCTTCTAGTCCAAATACCATGGCAGCCCCTCTCAGCATCCACTCCCTTCTAGTTCCATTCTCCCATCCCCTCGCATCAGCCTATTTGTAGCCCTAGCCCCCAGTTTTCTTCCAGGGCCAGCAGTTCTATCCTCCCCTCCCCACCATCAGCCATTCCCAGTCAAAGCCCCCCAATCAGCTCACTTCTACTGCTAGCCCAATACCAGTCCTACTCCCCCATCAGCCCATTACCAATCCTAGCCTCCATTAATCAGCCCATTTCCAGTCCTAGCCCCCCGATCAGCTCATTACCAATGCTAGCCGCCCATCAGTCCATTACCAGTCCCAGCCCCCCGATCAGCTCATTTCCAGTGCTAGCCCCCCTGATCAGCCCATTACCAGTCCCAGCCCCCCGATCAGCCCATTATCAGTTCCAGGCCCCCCCCCCTCAATCAGTCCATTACCAGTCCTAGCCTTCCCTAATCAACCCATTACCAGTCTTAGCCCTCCTGATCTGCCCATTACCAGTCCCCCCATCATCCCATTATAATCCTAACCCGCTCTGTCTCTCCTCTTTGTCCAGCATGTCTCTCCTGTCGCTCCCCTTTGTCTACTATTTATCCCCCTGTTCTCCCCCTTTTGTCCAGCATGTCGCCATCTCCCCCTTTGTCTAGCGTGCCCGTGTCTCTTCCTTTGTCCAGCACTTGTCCCCCTGTCTCTCTCCTTTGTCCAGCAAAATTCCCTGTCTCCCCCTTTGTTCAGCATTTGTCCCCCTGTCTCCCCCTTTCTCCAGCATATCCCCTGTCTCCCCTTGTCCAGCATCATGTCCCCTGTCTCCTCCTTTGTCCAGCATGTCCCTTGTCTCCCCCTTTCTCCCCCCGTCACTCACTGTTCTCTCCTTGTTGTCCTCCTCCTGTCCCCATTCCCTCCTCCTGCACCTCTCATCCGGTGGCAGCGGGGGCACTCTGGCTGTTTTAATTTTAGAGTTTGCCACCTCTGCCCTGCCTCTACCTTCCCGTGCGGGAAATCAGAGGCTGGCCAGAGGCTGTAAAATCTAAAATTAAAACACATCCGGAGTGCCACCCCCATTGGAGTGCCACCTGAGGCGATCGCCTCAGACGGCCTAATGGAAGAACCACCCTTGATGTCTACCATTTCTCACCCTTCATCCAGTGTCTCTTTCTCTTTCTTTCCATCCAGTATCCATTCTTTCTCTCCCTCTCCTTCCATATCTGTTCTCTCCCTTCCTATCCCCCTGCATCTGGCACTCCATCGCCCCTCCTTGATTCTCCCTATGCCCGTTCCTCCTATGCCTCTTCCCATGTCCAGTATCTCCCTTCTCCTAGCCCCCACCTCTAGCTTGTCTCCACTGTTTCCCTTTCCCCCCTGCATCTTTCATCTCCTGTCTGTCAGTCTATGCCCCTCCACATCCAGCATATCTCGTCCATCCCCAATGCATCCCATGACCACTCCCAATACCCTCCTCCATGTCCATTCCCCCTCCCTGATAATGTGCAAGAGGCAGAGACTTCCCATGAAACAGCGTGTTCCGCAGGCAGGGGCAATGCAAGATGAAATCACAGCCCAAAGAGACAGATGGTGTACAAGTTGCTGCCGCTGCCGAGTCCGCTTCTCAACAGCAGCAGACTGGTTCTCTCTTTCCTATGGCAGCCGCGGCTCCTGCTTATTAGAGCCACGACTGTGCTACTGCTAGCGATTGTTTGTCAGTTTAAACAAACTTCATACCGGTGCGGAGCCGCCTTGCCGCTTCTGTGAAGGAACCCGTGCAACTGCGTCCTGCCCCCAAAGGAAGAAGTTGTAATGAATTCCAGAGTTCTCTTTTTAGTCTTAAATGGGTTACATTGTAGCTTCATTGTGTGTCCTGTAGTCCTTCTACTTTTTGATGACATAAACAATCGATCTACATTCCACTTTATTCATTAATTTATACTGTAGACCAACATCATATCTCCCCTCAGCCATCTCTTTTTCAAGTTGAAGAGCCCAAAACCTTTAAGCCTCTCCTCATAAGGGTTTTGCATTCTTTATGCTGCCAGGCTGAAATTTAAAATATTTTGTCAGTTCAGATTTAAGGAAGTGGCAAATTTTAAGGGAATGTCTCAGTTTAATTTTGTTTAGTAGCCTGATAGCTTCACCGCTACTGAGTTCTGGACTTTTCCAGCTCTAGCACAATCCAATCCAGCATTTGAATTCATAGCTACCAGGATTAGTTTTTCTCATTTTATATCTTCCCTCCTCATCAATAATTTGGTCATAGCAAAATAAATTGATGTGCAGATACTTATAATGATTTGATTTGGGAGGGTGAGGGGAGGGGTGCTTTGTAAGTGGCTTTTCATTAGTCAAATTTAATTTTTATTATGTTTGTTTTATTGTAACATCTGTTTTACTAAATTGTATGTATATGCTTGGAATCTGCCTAGGATAATTATTTTATGCAAATGATGCCTCAATGAGTCTCTGCACATGACCCCTCACCACTTTCAGGCTGCCCCTGGGGAGAAGTAGAGAGGGGGCAGGCACTGGGAGAAACCTTAGATTGGGACAGCAAGATCAGAGAATAAAATAGTCAGACAACAAAGGTAGAAGAGAATTTTATTTTCAATTTAGTGATCGGACTCTGTGCTATCTTTATATATTATAATCTGACTTCTTGGTGTTACAGTTTAATTTTTATCTGCATATATGTATTTTTAGGTTATGGTCATTTATTCTGTATTTGGTAAGGGTCTGTGTTCTGAGTGTATGGCTAAGACATGGAGTTTGTACATAGGGATTTGTACTGTAGTAATCTGAATTGTTCAGCTTTTCCAATAGGTGTTGGGGTCTGCTGCAGTATTTACAGTGATGCTTTTTTGGGTAGATTCCTTATGCGAGTTTTGAAAGTTGGTGCTGGTATGGAAGATTTGCTCTATAGATCCTCAGTGATTTTGTTGTAGAGTTTTGTATTAGTTCACAATATACCTGGTACTAGAGAATGTTGTTAACAAGATGACCAGAATCAGTTTTGGTTTTTTTTAGATATTAAGTTCTGTGGGTGAATGTCCTGGTTCTGCTCTGCACCCATTGTTCAGGGAGGGGGTTCTGTGAATGCAAAATATATGTTCAAAAAGAAAAAGCAAGCATCATAACACAGTTTATAACAACAAAATAAAAATGAATTATAATTTGGTGTTACAAACTGTTCTTTTAGTTCCATGGTGTGCAAACATCTTGCATTTCCGCCACATTACCTAATCTGCTTTTTGATTTGGTTCAGTCCCTGACTGGAGTTTTGAGAAAGAACCCCCCCCCCCCCAAGCAGGGGGGAGGGCCATCTCATCCTTCGCCTCAGGCAGCAGATTGCCTTGAGCCGCCCCTAGTGCTGAGTGTTACTTTGTATTTGATTCAAGTGATAATGGGGAATCAATGCAATTGCCCTAATATGGGGGTGATATGAGTGTGTCGTGATACTCCATATATGATCCGTGCTGTGATATTTTGCACCAATTAAAGTGGGTATAGAGTGTGTTTAGGTAATCCATAGTAGAATATGTTACTGTAGTCTAAGTGAGGAGCTAAGAAGGGGCATAGATTTTGCAGTTTTTTTCAGTTTGTAATAAACTGATCTAGTGATGCTTTTGATTTGCAATTGTAAGTGTAGGCCTTAGCCGAGGATTATTCTCAGATATTTAAGTTCCGTTTTGACTTGGCGCTCTGTGTCAGCAATCTTAAGCATTTGTGGTGGCTTAAAAGTTGTGCTTTTAGTCACATGAAGGACCTGTCTTTTTGTAGTCGATGGATACATTATACAGTTGGAGCCATTGTACTTCTGCTTTAAAGCATTTGGTTATTTTTGAGTAGTCTGGCTTGGTTGTGGAAAATGGTGCACATATCATAATATCATCAGTATAAATTTGATAGTGGATTTTGTGATTTTGGATTAATGAGCACACAGGCTGACGGTAAATGTTGAAGAGTAATGAAGAGAGGGCAGATCCCTGGGGTACCCCTTGCTATTGGATGAAAGGTATGATCTTTGGGAGCCACATTTTTCCTGCTGGCTGTGATCCATTAAGAATGAATGAACATTTAATAGTAGTGTTATGTAGGCCAATATCCTGAAGTCAAGTGAGAAGCTTTTGATGGGATATAGAGTCAAATGCTATAGAATTAGCCAGAAAGAAGAGGACAAAGCCTTGTCTGATCTTTTTTGTGCCAGTGATAAGCCTCTCTAGTAATGCGGTGAGTAGGGTCTCACCACCATAGTTTGGTCTAAATCCGTCTTGGTGCTGATCAAGCGGAGCACAATCATTTATATAATTTTGTAGTTGGCTCTGTACCGCTTTTTCAATAATTTTTGTGATGAATGGGACATTGGAGATGGGTCTGTAGGAGGTAGGGGTATTGGGGTTTAGTTTTGAACTCTTTAGCAATGGTCTGACTGATGTTAGCTTTAATGAAAGGGGCATATAATCCCTGAGTTAGGGAAACTTGACTGATCTTTAGGATGAATAGTATGAGATGCGATTTCGTGATCTTGATCCAAGACACAGGACAAGGATCTAGGGGGGATTGTGATAAGGAAGCTTATCATAGCTCAGGAAGGAGCTATAGTAAAGGTGAAGTGACTCTGAACAAGCAACCTGTCAGTTCTGGTAGAAATAAGAAAACAGAATTTTTCCATAAAAGACTACCAGTCCCAGAATGCACCAGGTTTCCAACAGCCATTACAGGAGCTGAAGTGGGGAAACGTGTGTTCAATAAGGAGGGCTATGAGGTAATCCCCAAGCATTCATCTCAAAGGGCAGGGCCTGATTCAGCACAGCTGTGCTGTGCTAGGGTGGAGCACTCATCTAAGCAGAATAAAGGTAGAGTTTATTCTACAGAGAATCATCTTGAAGATCATCCTCAGAATCTTCATGATCTTGGACAGCTTCATCATCTGGAGGATCATCAGAAGCAGAAGCCAGAGCGGACGGACAGAGAGGGCAAGAAACCCTTTGGAAGAAAGAAGAGAAAAGCATTTGGGAGGTCTAAAGGAGTCCAGAGCAGTACGTATACTGGAAGACATTCAAAAGGCCAGCATACACCATTGGACTGGGGAAAACCAGAGGAGTGGTGCTGCAGAGCTAGGGATCTCCAGACGGTACCTGTGAGGGAGACGGCTGCACTTGGAAGGGACCCTAGGACCCGTGCCAGAAGGTATGTGAAGAGAGATCCAATGTCCAGGGATCTGGATTGGAAGGCTGGACATAAGAACTGGACTACATACTGGCCAGGCTATTTAGAGAGGAACACTAACAGCAATGGAAGCTCAGGTATGAACACTGATCTATGCCCTAGCTATACCCTTGAAAGACAGCAGGGAAACAAGTATTCTCCTGAGAGTGCTCCATTAAGAAATTCCTCTGTGCCAATCCATGATATTGAACCCATGATTGTTGAAGAAGGGGGAGCGGTTATAGATACAGGCTGTGAATACATGGATTGCTCTCTCTCTAAACTCCTTTGGTAATTTTCTGCTACAAAGTACAACAACCATCACAAAGAAATACAAACTTGTTCTTTAATCTACTCAGAAAAGCTCCTGAGTAGGATTTGAGCCACGCAGTAGAAAGCAAGCCAGCTAAGGGGTTTCAGCTGGGTAACTGCTAGCAATTGAGCCTTACCTAATTGCTTGTGAGCTCGGAGGAAATCACTTCTGAGTCTATGTGTGAAGATATAAGAAGTTAACCTGAAAAGAACAGTTTTCCCTTCTTTGTGGGTTTTGTTTGTTGTTTGATGCACTGCTAAGAAAATATTAGCTAAAGCCTACAGAAAAGACCAGTTTGTTACCAACCAGGTCTTTATTCTTTTGATTTGATTGCCTGACAAGTTCAGCTGTTGTTTTCCTGATTTTGTTTTTCTAAGTTTAACACTGAAGGCAAGTATCCTGTTTTATGTGCTACCAAGCATATCTGTGTTGGGAGAAATAACCCCATAAATAAATATCTTATTGGCTTTACACTCAAGCACAACTAATTATTGTGAGCCGCTGTGTCTGGTGTGAATGGACTGCATTTCCCACAATCCCTTGCAAATCATATTGATATATGCCTTTGCCAAGACTGTGAACATTCTCACCCAGGCATCCGTCTGACAGGATGTAGTTGTGTTGAGGTTAGCATATGATACTGTCGAGCTGCTCGGCAGTAATTGTTTCAGGCATTATGGAGACTGTCCTTATGACTTTGAGGGGGAAGAGTACATCTTTCAGAGCTATCTGTGCTGTATTTACTACGAAGGTGACTGATCATCTTGTGTGGGCACAGGGTGCTGTTGGTTTTGTGTTGAACGGGTTCCTTTATCAGTGGTTTGGCTATATCAGATTGTTCCCTGGGTCTGTTGATGGAACTCATGATGAGGTTGGTGTGGTACTCCATTTTGCATTTATTAGTTGTGGCACAGTATCTTCTTTGTTTAGCTATGTATGTAACCTTGAGGTGAGGGTGCTTGGTGCATCTCCATTTGTGCTCTAGTCACCAGAGATTACATTTTAAGTCCTGAAGAGTTGTGGAATACCATGGGAAGAAATTACGTTATTTGATGTTAATTATGTTTTGCGGAGCAAAGGATGCTAAGGCTATAATGTTGTTCCATTTATTGACTAGTGATTCTGTATCTGTATATGTGGAATTAGTACTAAGCTGTGGTAACACTTCATTAAGGAAAGATTAATTGTTGAAAAGACAAAATCTGCACTTCATATTAGTTGTGTTGTCGGTTGATTCCAGGTTGGTGGTGTGTGGTAAGATGAAGGCTATTATGCTATGATCAGGCCAAGGGACTGGCGATACAATGGAGGTGGTTGAGTCAAAAGTATTTGATAATAGCAATTAGGAATTTCACTCAAGGTTTTAGAATTGTAAGTCCAAGAACTCAACAAGGAAAATTTTTAACAAGGGATCCAGAATACTTTTCCTAGAATTTAGAGGACTAGGAACATGGCACATGAAAGATGTTTGGAGTAAGCATTTCAAGTAGAAGTCAATAGAATTACAAGATAAAATCCAGAAGAGCTTCCACAGAGCTCAAGAGGGGAAACATTGGGCCAAGCAAAAAACAGGAACTAAGATTCCCAGAAATATAAGACACAGCTAAGAATAGGCTAGCTAAAGCCAAATTCTCACAAGGCAGAATACCCCCTCCTGGAAAACTGGTGCCCTTCAATCCATGGGTGTCTGGTTTGAAGCCAGCCCATGACAACTATTAACAGTGGAAACGAAATAAAATTTGGGTTTTTTCTGCTGTTTTGGTGAAAAAGTCTATGAAATAACATGTTTATATTTCCCATGTTTCAAATGAATGAACATCCCTACTCGCTATTGCTCATAAATGGTCATGTTTACTAGAGAAAGAGTGTGCTAAGTGCTGCTACAGCCCATTTTATTCTTATGGGTGCAGCGGTACTTAGTGCGCATTAACAACCCTAGCACTCATGGGCTATTGGTCAGAGAGCCCAGTCAGAGCAGGACTAGGCAAACGAGTATGTTGGGCCTTCCACAGTGATTATAAATATATGTTCCTTATCGTCTCTCCGGGCCCGTCCAGGAACAAGTGGGTGATCAACCTTCTCCAGCAACTGAGGACTGAAATCTCAAACTTTGAAGAGCTGGCATCTGGCTCCCTCTGCTGGCCACTGTCAGTCTTTTCAGTCCTCAGCAGCTGAAGGACGTGTTCCTGGCTGGCTCCCCCTTTCAGATGTTTAAGGCTTAGCAATTTTAATTTCTTTCGGTTTCTTTTTGTGTTTACGGAACCAGGGGTCCTAGCAGGGTCCCTTCCAGTAGCGATTGCAGCCGACAACTTTTTAACGGCGCTCAGAGGCAGAGCCTGTCTCAATTTTCAGCTCTGTATAGTAGAGCAGAGAGCAGTGCGGTGCTGGGAGCCCCAGATACCTGCCTGCTGCCTCCGGTGCTCAGCTTCCTTCCCCACTAGCAGTGGGTGCCAAGAGCTGAAGGAGAAGGTTCATTTCTTCTTAAGGTTGGTCATTTTTTCAGCTTGTTCGTAGCTTTGTGGGTGCCGGCGGCCATTTTTCTTTCTCCTCAGTTGGCTTTGTTTTTCCCGCGGCGGTTCTGACGGGCTGGTTTGACGTTGGTTTTTCATCCTCCGATTTTGCTGGGTATTAAAGTTTGCTTTGAGTTGCTCCGCTTGGCGTTAGGGCCTCTCGGGCATAGAGCCGGCCTTCACAGCAGGCCTTCAAAGCGGTTCGTTTTTGGCGGGAACGGCAGCTCGGGCTGCTGCAGCTCCAATAGCCTGGGCTCTTCAGGTTAGATAACAGATGACATGAGGAAAGGGGCGAAGGCTCTCCTATTCCTGGGTACAGTGAGGAAATCTTTACCTCTGGCGCCCTTTTATCTGTCCTAGCAGGGCAGTTGGAAAAACTACATAAATAAATAAATAATTAAAAACAGGGCACGGATTACCATTATCATAATACTGCCGTTGGCGATTAAAAGGCAGCTCTAGTGCTGTACTCCTCCGGTGCTGTAGCCGTTTTGCTTCCTTTGGTTTCTGGAGGCAGAGCCTGCCTCACAAGGGAATTAGTCTCCGGAGCAGAGGGCTCATCCCTGGCAGTCCCAGTGTCCTTCTCCTTTCCTTTCATGTATAACCCTCTCACAGTAGCCATATGTTCTAACACATGCTCATCTACCCCATGCGCTGTGTTTTTATTTATGTACATACACATTTTTTCTCTCATGTTCCCTTGCTATCTTATCAGCATTTTTTATAGTTTCCACCAATGTATCTGCCTTTAACTTCTTTGATTGATGCCTATGGATTGTTTTCCAGTTGTATTTCTATGGTTACTTCCCTCCTTTCATTTTGGTGTAAAATGTATCTTTAAATGGCTCTCCTTATGGCTCTTGCCTTGGCCATCACATTCTTTCAAATGAACCTGACACTTTCAGTGTTTCAGCAGAATCAGCTACTCCATTTCATAGTTTTTTTATATGCAATTTGTCACTTCCATTATGCTGTTTTATTTTGCATTAAGTGGCCCTTCACTTTGCCACGTTTGCTGTCCCCTTTTAGGCATTGACAGTTTCCTGGGTGAACCCTGAGTCTCTTACTTTCAGCTAGCTTCCTTGCACAGGATAGTGCATTTTTTGTTTGAATTTTTACTTTGTGTGTTCTTCATGAGTATATTCACATACAGGATGTGTGACTATGGTTTATGTACCCTTTGTTGGTCTGCCCAATGCAGTTTTTGGCATTGGTTCCTTACATTATTACTTGGTCTATGGGGTTTATTGCCTTCATTCCTTTTCTGGGCATACTTACACGGTTTGTGTACTTTTAATATGGACCTTTCTATGGTCCAGTTCTGTATAGGTGGGGTCAATTTAATTGTTCCATGCTAGGGTTGACCACTACTGGCCTTTACAAGATACATGAATCGAGTCAGAACCCCATGGACCTAAAGGTTCACCAAGCCCAAAAGCCATATACATAGATAAGGAGCTGCTGGTGGCTCAGAGATGATGTTCATTAACTCTAGTGCTGGAGGTCTAGAGTTCAAACCCCATCTTCAGCTGTAATTAAACCAATAGGTGAACTCAAAACACAGGACAAGTTCCTCGACCGCTCCGAAGTTACCGTCAGTAAAAGCTATGGTAAAGGGGAGACAAAGTCCTTTTTATTCATAAAGCAGTGGGAATTCATAACTGCCAGAACTTCATCTCGTCAGAGAACCTTTTACTTAATTGCAATATTTTGGCAAAGATGCTGGAATAGTTTATCTAGTTTCTGGCCTTCCTGGTGTCCCCACATGGGCCTTTAGAGGATTCGCTTCTTCAAGGCTTACAGTCCGGCCACAGGTGCTCCCTGTGCACGGGATGAAGCGACAGATGGTGGTGTCGGAATCGGAATGCCCGGAGGCTTCCTTGCGTGGGGCACGGATTATGGGTCGCTTGTATCCACTGCCGCAAGAGGAGCTAGACTCTTTTGCGCTTCCCTAAGGTGGATGTATTCGTGGCGGCCGTAGCTAAGTAAACCACTATCCCGGTAGCAGGTGGTGCCGCTCTACAGGACCTGCAGGATAGTAGATTAAAGACTCGCTTGAAGCAGGCTTTTGCGTCTTGTGTTCTGTCGCTGAGGCGGCTGTATGTGCAGCTTCTGTTTCCAGAGGCTCTATTCGGTGGGTTCGGGGGGCTTCACTTCCCCGCTCCGGGCCGGCGGCTAAGGCTCCTCTTGAGTCAGCGGCGGCGTATGTGGCCAATCCCTTCTACGCTCTAGTGCGTTTTCTTAGAACAACCTCCATAGCGACGGTGTTCGAGATCCGAGTCGGGATTCTTTCCCTGCCGGTAAGCAAGGGGTTGACATCTGGTCATCAATGCGGTCCCTCTTGCTTCTCCGAGCGTCGACTGCGTAGCACTATCTGCGGCTCCTCGGTTCCATGGCGACGCACTTCGTCCGCATGCTGTGGGCAAGGGCCCACATGAGGATGTTACATCGAGCGTTGTTAGTGCGCTGGAATCCTCAAGACTTTCCCCTGGCATACCGGTTGCCCCGATTGACCGCCGTTTTCCGACAGTCTCCAGGGGTGCCTGGTTCCGATTCCTCGAAGGGTGAGTTTCCCTTACGTCAGCCCGACTAAGGAATGGTTATGGCTGATACCAGTCTCGTCCGTTATGGAGCTCTTTGGCTGGCGACCTTAGCTCAGGGGCCTTGACCGTCAGAGCTCCGGAGTTCTTCCCTACCTCTGGTAGGATTCCGGGCAGTGTTCTAGCGCTACAAAATTTTTCTTCCTCTGATACCAGTCGAAGCGGTGCGTGTTTTTTTCTCGGAATAGGTGGTGCCGGTGTCCTAGTTCTCTCATCCAGGTGGAACTGGCAGCACGGAGTCGTTGCAGCGGAGTCTGCAGCTCATATCAGGGGCAGAAGTGTTTTTCATAGCCTGTCCGCGGTCCGTATCGCAGGTCGGGACAATGTCCAGGCGGAGTTCCTCAGCAGGCCTGTTGTGGACCCTGGAGTTGGGGCGCTGGCCGCTGCGGTGTTTCACGATTTGGTCCTGCAGCCGTTGATAGGTTCTCTTGGTTACCTTCTGCACTGCCAAAGCTCCTTGGGGTTGCGCAGGTGGCGCAGGTCGGAAGGTCTCGACAGTCTGGTGCAGCCATGGCCACCGGAGGGTCCTCTTTATGTGTTCCCTCCGTGGCCAATGATCGGCATAGTGATTCGGCGAATGGCGGGTCGCTGCAGACTCCTTATTATCATGGCACAGGAGTGGCCCAGTAGGGCATGGTATACGGATCTTGTGCGTCTTCTCGTCGAACAGCCTTGCAGGTTTTCCTTGCGGGAGACTCTTCTGTTTCAGGGGCCTCTGCTCATGCCCAAGGTGGATCGCTTCGCTCTTACGGCTTGGCTCTTCAAAGGGACCAGTTGGCTCTTAATGGGGACCAGTTGATCCGGAACGGTTCTTCCCCTTCGGTCAGCGCCACTGGGTTGCAGGCTCACTGGCGCTCCACGTCCCTAGCTTCTGTTCGAGTATGGCGTCTTGCTGGGTGTTTGGTGCGCGGAACAGTACTCCGACCTCGTGAGGCCTTCGTTCCGAACGTTCTTCGGGACGGGTTGAGTGCGGGCTTCGTCCTCCGCCCTCTCTGGGGGCACTTAGCGACATTCTCTTCCTTTCAGGGTTCGTCTGGCAGCTCATCCAGCTGGGCTTCGTTTTTTCTTTCAAGCAGTTCAGTACTTTCGTTCCCCTCTTCACGGTGTGGCTACCCCGTGGCTTTGTTTCGCTATTTGAGGCATTGCGCGACCTCTTTTTCGCCCAAATAGCGATATCTCACTCAGGGAACTTCTTGGGAAATGCCCTTCTTGGGGGCCTTGTGTCCCACGTCCTATTGGGTAGGGCTCCCTTTCTGCATTGGTCGGACGACAGGGTGCTGTTGCGGACGGTTCCCTCCTTTCTTCCGAAGCTCTTCTCTACATTCTATGTCGCTCAGTCTATCCCTCCCCTCTTTTTGGATCGGGCGCGATCCTTCCAGTGTCGACGTTCTCCGCTTGCTCCGGAGATGCCTCCAAAAAGACTGCGTCTTTCCGGGAGTCGGGCCGGTTGTTTTCTTTGCCGGGCCTAGGTAGGACGCAGCCGCATCTCAGTCGTCCCTGGCTAGTTCGGTGACACAAGCGATTGTGGTGTCCTATCAGGACGCGGAGAAGGTCCCTTCGGGGGGGTCTTCGTACATATTCTACGCGCGGCCAAGCGACGTCTTGGGCGGCGTCTCCTTGAGTAACGCCGGTGACTTTTCTTGGGCGGCTACGTAGTCGTCGCGTCTCACGTTTGCGGAGCATTGCAGGCTAGATGGCTTGGCCAGGAGACATGCTTGTGTGGAGGCGTCGGCCGTCATAGCAGGCCTGTTCGGTCCCTCCTGTGGTTAGATACTGCTCTGGTACTTCCCACTTGTTCCTGGACGGGCCCGGAGAAACGATAAGGAAACAGAAATTAGACCTTACCTGCTAATTGTCTTTCCTTGAGATCTCTCCGGGCCCGTCCAGGACCCTCCCAGGTTTTTGTCGAATTTCAATGTGGCGCGGGAGTCTACGAATACTCTGTTGATGGCGATGGAGTCCGCGCCACGGTTTCTCGAGTATTGTTTCTGTTCTCGTTCATGGGTTGCCTTTTAACTCGTTGGTTGTTTATGTGCTAGCAAAAAAAAAAAGAAAAAAACAAACGAACGACCTTGGCGTTTTGACTGTTAAGTCATATAGCAGCGGAGCTGCTGTGGTTTCGTTCTTCCTATCAGCCTCACGGACAGCTACTGTTTTTTGTTATCTTCCCTATTTTGTCTAGTTTCCTTTCGTTATTGGGCACTACTCTTCATCTGCTTTGTTAAGGTTAGACTGACAGTGGCCAGCAGAGGGAGCCAGATGCCAGCTCTTCAAAGTTTGAGATTTCAGTCCTCAGTTGCTGGAGAAGGTTGATCACCCACTTGTTCCTGGACGGGCCCGGAGAGATCTCAAGGAAAGACAATTAGCAGGTAAGGTCTAATTTCTGTTTTAAACCCCCAAATGTGTGAACACTATTACATTAGCCTAACAAAGTTTTTAGGAGTTCTTGATGTCAACCCTGTTAGGCTGGGGATATGTGGAAGGAAGAACTGAAGGAGGAACTGAGGGGATCAAGGTTTAGAGGCTGAAAATATATAGTGAGATGCTGACATTGGGACAGAGTAGGAGGTTGAGAGTGGCAGACAAGAATGAGACAGATTGGTGTGCAAAGGGATAGAGGTTGAGAGAAAGGGGGAACAGGGAAGAGGGATTGAAAGTAAATGAGTGGGAACAGGGAAGGGTAATTGAGAATGAGTGGTGGGAATAGGGAGCAGGACTATAGCAGCAGGGACCGATCATCCTGGAGGACCCAGTTCTTTTCTTGCTTATAGCTTGACTCTTAGAAGTAGATAGCTAGCACGTAAGGGTTACCCTCCAGCAGTGGTCTCTATTCTGCTCAGAGCCCAGAGGAGGTCTACCAAGCTAGCAGAGTAACGGATCTGGTGCCTTTTTGAGTGATGGTGCGTCACTCGGCATTTGGCTCCTGAGGCTTTATCTTTATTCAATTTTTAATGTACTGCCCACACATGAGCAGTTTACAATAAAATGCCAAACACTGCTAGGAAAGGCCACAACACCAGTAAATAAACAGGAAAGGGATAGTTTAAGAGAAGAAAACACAAGGAAGAGACCTGAAGTGGAGGGGGTGGGGTTAGGCAGAGAGAGAGTGCGGGGGAGCAAGATCAAAAGCTTGGTGGAAAAGGTGGGTCTTCAGTCTTACTTTAAAGTTGCTGAAGGAGGGCTCTAGGCGGAGGGCTGGGAGGAGCAAGTTCCAGAGCCTGGGGCTGAGGAAAAAGAAGGTAGAGGACCGAGTGGACTCCAGGTGGGCCTGGGAGGGGGAGGGAAGGGACATGCGGTTTGAATGTATGGACCTGAGTGAACGCTGGGAGGTGTGGGGGCAGACCAGGTTGGAGAGATATTGAGGAGTGCCAGTATGAATTACATTATGGATGAAGATGAGAATTTTATACTGAATAAGGAAGGCCACAGGGAGCCATTGGAGGTGAATAAGGAGGGGAGTGACATGGTCTGAGCTGGGGGCATGCATAAGAATACAGGCCGCTGTGTTTCGAACAAGCTTGGAGTCTGTGCAATTGGTATTGGGGGGAGGCCGGCTAGGGAGACATTACAGTAATCCAAATGTGAGGTAACAAGGGAGAGAAGCAGTGTAGTCAGGGAAGGGTTAGGGAGGAAAGATCAGATAACACGGATTTGCCTTAGGGAGTGGAAAGAATGCTAGACAATGGAGGATATAAGTTCTCTGAATGTTAAGGTGGAATTGAGGGTGACACCTAGGTAGCGCAGGGAGAGGATGAGGGAGATGGGGGAGGAGAAAAGCAAGGGGGCAATAGAGGGAGTGGGACCGCCGAAAGTGAACCAGATAGCCATGGTTTTAGTAAGGTTCACATGAAGAAAATTTGAAGACAAACATGAGCCAACACAGGTGAGACAGGCATTAAGAGGACTGATATTGGGGGAGGAGGAATCATTATGCTAGAGAAAGATGATATCATCCGCGTAATAGTATGCAGAGATGCCATACTGCTGAACCAGAAGGGTGAGAGAGGCCAGGAAAATATTAAACAAGAGTGGAGCCAAGCCAAATCCTTGAGAAACACCACAGGAAAGAGGAGTTACTAGGGAAGAGGTGGACCTGGAGAGAACCGAAAAAGACCTGTTAGTGAGGAAGGAGCGAAACCAGAGGACAGTACCTGAAATCCCAACATCTTGGAGATGAGTGGGGAGAGTATGGTGATTGACCAGGTCAAAGGCGACTGCAAGGGAGATGGAACCGCGATCATATGCACTCTGTAATTCGTTCAGGAAAGACAGATGGATAGACTCAGTACTATAGCCGGGACGGAAACCTGATTGGCGGGGATACAGTGCTAAGGTGGCATCGAGATGGGAGGAGAGTTGTGTGAAAACTATTTTTCTAAGAGTTTGGAGAGGAAAGGAAGGTTAGAGATAGGGGGTTAGTTGGCAGGGACAGAGGGGTTCAGGGAAGCCTTTTTGAGAATGGGACGAATCAAAACATGCTTCCAGGGGGACAGGAAAGAACTGGTGAGGAGAGTGGAATTGAAAATGGACAAAACAAGCGGGACAAGTGCTAGGGAGGGCTCAGCTAGCCAGTGCGAGGGAATAGGATCAGGTATTTCTTGGCCAAAGAAACCTGCACATAAATACAAACTCCAAACATATTACAGGTCTGCTGCTGCATGTCTGTGTATCTGAAATGGCTGGCCAGGACGTGCAAGTTGCCTCCTTCTGAAATACCCCAGTTGGCATGTCCAAGTACCTGGTTCTGATGCTGTGCAATTCGGGTACGTCCACATTTGAGAAATGGCCTACACCCATGCATGTACCTAGCCTTGCAATTTGCACCAGACCCATCTCCATAACCAGTTAACTAGAATATGCATTTTTCGGGGCGGAGACAAGCATTTTCAGAAGGCATTTATATGTGTCTCCCTTCACTGCTGCCACTCTCCTGGATTTTTGGATGTTCTGCTCTGGATATCCCAGATTCTTCCTTGGATGCCCTTTCTAAAATCCCACTTCACATGGTTGCATGTGGCCCATTCCTCCCAGTCTCCTGCCTGGCTCATACCTCAGCCCGAGGTGTAGCCTTTGCACTATTGGTCAATGCCAGAATCCCCTAGCCTTATGGGTATACTTCTTAACCCCTCCTTAGGCAGAAATCTTAAGACTTGATTGACTCTTTCTCTCTCCTTCCAGCCCTGCATATCTATTAGCATTTCACTAATTTAGCTCCCACTCCTACTGTCATTCAGCTAATTCATCAGCTCATCCTGCCAGTGGTTGTAGAATAGAAGCTGGCTGAGGAATGCACTGACATGCATCTTAAGTAACAGCAGAGGTCTTGAAAGCTCATGTGCCTTTTTTTTAAAATTGGTCTAACAAAAGGTATCATGTAGTCATTATACGGTTGTCACCTCCGGTATTTTGGCCCCAGATAGCACCTCTCGAAGAATGGGAATAATCCAATGTACTGAGGCCTTTTTGATCAGGATTGATGCTGGCATGAATTTTAATTAATTAAGGGGCCAATGTACTCAACATCTTAAATGGTAACACAAGTGCCTGTATTATCGAACACAGTGTGTATAAACTAGCTTGTCTTAGCGTAGATTCTGTGTTAACATTTCTGATGTAATGAGATGCAAAGGTACGCTGAATAGTTCATTATTTATTAGCACAGTGACATATAATCAAAGCTTCAATGTGTAAAACATACCAACATCTTTAACAGGAATCATTTTTGGTCGCCCCTTAAAATGGCTACTGTGGACTATATGTGTCAGAAGTGTGCAGCCATTCTTCATGTATCTTGGCCTTGTTGCTGATGTTACTGAATGTGACATATTCAATGTCCACAGGACAGGACCCTAATCTACACCTGTGTACTGTAAGCCATCTCCTTGCTGCCTAAGGAAAGGTTACCAGATGTTCCTGAATTTAAGCATCCCGAAGGAGTATGAAAGAAAATTGTACTTCAAATTTAGTGATTTGAATATGTTTTTAGAATTTACCCCCATTGGGCCCGATATTCAGCGGTGATGGCCATGCGCTTCTACAGCTCATAGCCATCGCTGCTGAACCTAACCCCAGATATTCAATGTCAGGGCCATAGCCAGCCACCGGCATTGAATATCCAGGTCTGCCGCACAGCGCCATGTGGCATGGAAGCTAACTAGGCAGCTTTTGCCATGCCTATCTTTACCCACAGGTCGCTAACCGGGCAGTGGTTCAATATTACCACAGCCCAGTTAGCGATGGACTGTGCCCCAGAATGTCCACGACACGCCCCAGTACAACATGGTTAGCATCAGGGCATGTAGCAGCATTACTTGGAGATATTCACTGGCAGTAACCGTGTTGGTGCTGCTGAATATTCCTCTGAGGGGCATATCTGACCCTATTATCTTTATATTTTGCACAGTACGTGGGAAATACATCACTGTTCCTATTTCTCTGTCGATCTGACTACTTGGACGAGATGATGATGTCATGGGATGGATGGGGCGGGGGTGGGGTTAGTATGACTCCTCTTCCCTCCTCCACGTCTTGTTGTTCAAACCTGAAACTAAGGCGTCCCTCCTTCTCCTCCCTCCCGGTAAGTGTCCCAGATCTGCCTGCAAAAAATCTGGAAACTCTATCCTAAGGTTATAGGCAGATGAGCCAACTTCTGACCATATCCATATCTATGCTTAATTTTACAGTCTGCCATTTTTCAGGTTTACGTCGGTGCTGGTTTGAGCCCATTGTATGCAGAGACTTCTGTACCAAGTGCAGAGTATATTAGAAAGGAACAGTTGCTTGCCAGGTGGGCAAGCAAGTCTGCATGAAGTGTTTTCAGAATGGCATCAGGTATCAAGAGAAAGGATGGGCCTTCTTCAGACCACAAGAGCGGTACTGAAGCAGAGGTGAAACAGAAGGCTGGGTGCTGGCTGTTCAGCTCATTCTTGTGCAAGGCTTATAAACCATCTGGCTTTCTTTACTTGTCTGTGTGATCTCAAGTGGGTTAGGGAGGAGGGAATATTTTAATGCTGTTTGCGAAAGTCAGAAAACACAGAAGAGGCAAAAAGCAGTGGCTATTACTTCTGCTACACTGGCTCTTTTTTTGTTTTAATCTTTACTGAAAGCATCAGTCTGAAATGTACACACCTGCTTTATAAATTGTGGCGTCCTGTCTGGCGCACACATTTACTACCTGACCTATAGAAAATTACCACCACCTTGATTAGTTTCCAAGAGCTAATA
Source organism: Ichthyophis bannanicus (assembly GCA_033557465.1). Taxonomy (NCBI): domain Eukaryota; kingdom Metazoa; phylum Chordata; class Amphibia; order Gymnophiona; family Ichthyophiidae; genus Ichthyophis; species Ichthyophis bannanicus. The sequence goes on along the minus strand of CM066031.1, from coordinate 1,001,469,903 downwards.
CTCTGAAAATTTCAGAATTAAACGAAGGACATTAAAAGGTGAATATTTTATATTTTTTTTCTTTTCTTTTTTTCTAGGTTTATTTAGATATTTACAGTTGTGGTCAACATTATTGGCACCCTTGCAGTTTAACCCCTTAATATCCTAAAAAAAGTGGCCAGTGAAATGACTTTGAACTATATATGCACACATATTTGGCACATAAAAGGATCAAATAAAACAAGACCAATTAGAAAAAGAATAGTAGGAAATAGTATAAAAACTGGGACATTGCCAGGACATGATTATTTCTAACACTAATTAAGCTCGAAGAAATCACCAATGTATGTTCCTACAATAAGATGACTTACTATCCCAAAACAATCCACCTTCATTAACAACTAACCGGTTAAATTCATGAAAACTATCTAAACATTTTGTCGGATCATCCACCTTGAGAGGACAAACCTCCCTCGTAGTGGATCCTCCTTTTAATCAGTTTTGAAAAAGACCCACAGGCCTAAAAACGATGTGGAACTGGCCGCATAAAAGCATGCTGCTCCTATATTTAACAAATGAATAAGGATTCACCATGTCCCTTTTCCGTATTCATAAGATCAGCTTTACAAAAAGAACTTAGATTTTAGAAAGAGTATTTCATCAAATCGCCAAGCCATTGAACAGGATTTCTCCATCAACTGTTCTTATCAGATGCCGACTATGTTAATTGACAGCTCACCTGCTGTTTAGTGTCATTCAATAGATATAAACCGGAACTGGATAGACGTCGAGGTTCACTTGCTTGATGAAGAGCCAAGAAACTACTCGGCTTGAAACACTACGTGGTGTCGCGGGACCTGGTCGATATTCCTTCTCCACATTAACATCTAATGGATCCATTATACCTATGTGTTTTTTGAGTCCTGATTTTGTCGTTAAAATGGAAGTATAGTTAACGGAGAAATCCTGATGTGTCAATGGAGAAATCCTGTTCAATGGCTTGGAGATTTAAAGAAATACTCTTTCTAAAAGCTAAGTTCTTTTTGTAAAGCTGATCTTATGAATATGGAAAAGGGACATGGTGAATCCTTATTCATTTGTTAAATATAGGAGCGGCATGCTTTTATGCCGCCAGTTCCACATCGTTTTTAGGCCTGTGAGTCTTTTGTCAAAATTGATTAAAAGGAGGATCCACTACAAGGGAGGTTTGTCCTCTCAAGGTGGATGATCCGACAAAATGTTTAGATAGTTTTCATGAATTTCACCGGTTAGTTGTTAATGAAGGTGGATTGTTTTGGGATAGAAAGTCATCGTTTGGAGGACATTGATTATTGGCACCCTTATAAACATTTCAAATCAGTTTGAGCAGAAGAACCACATTCCCATTGCAGTAAAATTAGACGCACTTGTGATCAATTGTCTGTACTCACATGACTTGAATCAACCAATAAATGATGGGCTCTAATGTTTAAAATGGCCACATTCACTCCCTGATCCATTTTCACAATGGTGAAGATGAGAGCTGCCTGAGAACATCAGAAAAGCCATTATCACCAAACATCAAACTTCAAAGGGGTACAAGGCCATCTGCAAAGACCATGGGATTCCTGTGTCTACATTTTGCAATGTTATGTGAAGATGTACCACATCAGCCCTTCTACAGTCCTGTGGAACTTCTCCGGTCTCCAAGGATCTATTAAAAACATCCCTTAGGAGAGGTTCTTGCAGGGCCTTTAAGGGATGTTTTTAATAGATCCTTGGAGGCCGGAGAAGTTCCATAGGACTGGAGAAGGGCTGATGTGGTACATCTTCACAAAAGTGGTAATAGGGAAGAGGTGACAAAATACAGGCCAGTAAGTCTTACCTCAGTGGTGGGGAAAAGTAATGGAGGCGCTCCTGAAAGAACAAATAATGGACCTTCTCAAACCAACAGATTGCGTGACTCAAGACAACATGGTTTTACCAAAGGACGATCTTGCCAAACAAATCTGATTGAGTTCTTTGACTGGGTGACCAGAGAACTAGATCAAGGACATGCGATGGATGTGATCTACCTAGATTTCAGCAAAGCCTTTGATACTGTTCCTCATAGGAGGCTTATCAATAAACTCAATAGCTTGAGGATGGGTCCCAAGGTGGTGAACTGGATCAGAAATTGGTTGACTGACAGACAACAGAAGATGATGGTAAACGGAACTCACTCGGATGAAAGAAAGGTGATTAGCGGTGTGCCCCAGGGTTTGTTCCTGGGGCCGGTACTGTTCAATGTATTTGTGAGCGATATTGCGGAAGGGCTGAATGGAAAAGTCTGTCTTTTTGTAGATGGCACGAAAATTTGCAACAGAATAGACTCCCCTGAGGGAGTGGGGAACATGAGGAAAGAACTACAAAAGCTGGAAGAATGGTCTAATGCTTGGCAGTTAAGATTTAATGTGAAGAAGTGCAGTGTCATGCACTTGGGAAGCAGAAATCCAAGGGAATTGTATGTGATAGAGGGCAAGAAGTTGGTGTGCAAGGACCTTGGAGTGATTGTTTCTGAGGATCTCAAGGTGGCAAAACAAGGCGGTAGCAAAAGCCAGAAGGATGTTGGGTTGCATACAAAGAGGAATTACCAGCAGAAAGGAAGAGGTACTAATGCTACTGTACAAGTAGCTGGTGAGGCCTCACTTGGAATATTGTGTTCAGTTTTGGAGACTGTAACTCGCAAAGGATATAAAAAGACTGGAAAGGGTTCAGAGGAAGGTGACCAAAATGGTTTGGAGCCTGCATCAGGAAATGTATGAGAAGAGACTTGAAGACCTAAATATGTACACTCTGGAGGAGAGGAGGGACAGGGGAGATATGATTCAGACCTTTAAATACTTTAAAGAGTATTAATGAACAAACAAACCTTTTCCAAAAATGGGGAAGCTGTAAAACTAGAGGCATAACATGAAGCTGCAAGGGAGTAAACTGAGAGGCAATGTTAGGAAATACTTTTTCACTGAAAGGGTGGTGGATGCTTGGAATGCCCTCACGATGGAAGTGGTGGGGGCAAAGACAGTGACAGAATTCAAACTGGCATGGGACAGACACTGTGGATCCCTTTATAGCAACAGGATAAAATCAAAATAAACATAACACAGGTACACTACCAAAAAACTGCCTCCAGTTTTGCAACTGATTCCTATAGATTTTGGGGTGCTGAATCCAGGAAAAATAGCCAAAATGTTCCATCACGTCACGTTTTCTTGCAAAATTAGATTTCTTACCCATATAAGGAATGTTCACATAATTTCTTTTTAGCCGACTGCAGTTTATTTTCATGGCCCAAAATAGAGGTTGTAATGGTTAACTAACTAGAAACACTCCCTCATGATATTTTAGAGTGTTTTGTATTCATTTTATACATTAACAGGACAATTGGGAGGCGGGGGGCTAAATCCAGTACTCGCGCTGGCGCATGTTCTTTCCTGTTCGCCTCGCCTCGTTCGCTCTCACTCAAACACGGTGGTTGCGACATGAACGTTCCTGTCAAATTTCAGTTTCTTGCAAGTTCATTATTACCTTTTGTTTGCTCAGTCGTAATCCAGCTTTATTCCGAAGTGGTTCAGTACAGTTGTAGTTTGCAGTGCTGTGTATTTGTGATGGCTCACAGAGCCAGAGGTTGCGTCAACTCTCCGGACAGTTTTTGTTTTATTTGTGGGGAATATACCGTGAAAAAGCGGCAGAGGAACATTTCTGCATTTATTAAAAAAGTATATTTCGCCTATTTCGGTTTGAAGTTAGGCGATCAAGACAAACCGTGGGCTCCTCACAAAGTGTGCAAGACATGTGAGGAAGATCTACGCTTATGGATGAAAGGTAAAAAACAAGCATTTCGTTTCGGAATACCTATGATGTGGCGTGAACAAAGAGACCACAGCAGTGACTGCTATTTTTGCTCTTGCATTGTGAAGGGATACAACTTAAAAAATAAGAACGTAATAAGTTACCCCAACCTTCCCTCAGCAATTAGGCCTATGCCTCATAGCAACGAAGTACCTGTGCCTGAACCACCAAAATCTTTGGATCATATTTGTGTGGACGATTCTGATCATGAGACTCATTAGATGGCTTTTCCCGATGAGTCCAGTACTTCCGAGTTTGAAACTGAACCAGATCCGAAACCTGAACTTTTCTCTCAAGCTGAATTGAATGATTTAGTCTGGGATTTAGGACTCCCAACTGCTAGGTTCTCGGCTTAAACAGAAAAATCTATTGTCACCAGGAACAACTTTTTATTGGTACCGCAACCGCGAGACACAATTTTTGAAGTATTTCAGCAAAGAGGAAGATTTGGTATTTTGCAACGATATATACGGAGTGATGGAAAAGTTTAAACTCAAGTATGATCCTGCTGAATGGCGGCTGTTCATTGATTCGTCAAAAGACAGCATAAAAGGTGTTCTTCTTCATAATGGCAACACATTCGCTTCAGTTCCTATTGCTCACTCTGTTATTCTCCAAGAAAAATACGAGAATTTGGCCCTGATTCTTCAGAAGATTCGTTATGATGAGCATAAGTGGATGATTTGTGGAGACTTTAAAATTCTATCCATGCTATTAGGGCAGCAATCCGGTTTCACCAAATATCCCTGCTTCCTTTGCTTGTGGGATAGCCGGGCCCGTGACCTACACTGGGGGAAAAAAGACTGGCCAATTCGGGAGTATTTGAGACCCGGTGAGAAAAATGTTCTTCATGAGAGCTTGGTACCTCGTGATAAAATTCTATTACCACCTCTCCACATTAAGTTGGGTCTCATTAAGCAATTCATCAAGTCCCTTCCAAAAGATGGTGAGTGCTTTCGGTACCTTTGCTCAAAGTTCCCCCGACTTTCTGAAGCAAAGCTAAAGGAAGGAGTGTTTGTTGGCCCTGATATAAGGAAACTCATTTCAGATGGAGCATTCGCTGAAACGATGTCTGAGAAGGAAAAAGAAGCCTGGGATTCCTTCAAGGATGTTGTTCTCAAATTCTTGGGGAACAGGCGGGATGAGAACTATAAGGATATTGTTGCCAGGATGCTCAATGCCTTCAAAGAACAAGGCTGTAACATGAGCCTGAAAGTCCATTTCTTGCACTCCCATGTGAACTACTTTCCCGAAAACTTGGGGGCGTACAGTGAAGAACAAGGTGAAAGGTTTCACCAGGACATCAAGGACGCAGAGAGAAGGTACCAAGGAAGATGGAACACCACTATGATGGCTGATTTCTGCTGGTTGCTGCTGCGGGAAACCCCAGATGAAAAATACGCCAAGCAGCGCACCAAGAGAAGCATTCGGGGGAAGAAGAAACGGGCCCACCAGGAGATTGATTGACCCAAGAATGACTTTAAAATCTAAACTGTGTTGACAAATATCGTGTTTTTACTAAACTTTGAAATAAAAAATTGCTAGTTATTACCACAGTGTCGGATCTCATTTATTAGAATTTTATTTTCACACCATCGGGTGTTTGTCTTCATGTATTGCAATGGTGCGGTTTGCGTTTTCTATTCTTACATACATACCTGTACAACATTTTTTGCACATTTCTTTGCTTTGCTTTGTGTCTAACCTCGCTCTTATATGCTCAATGTTTGTGCACATGTATGTGGCTGTTTTAAGTGCAGACAATTTTGCTACCATCACAGTGTGTTTTGTTGACATTACTCTATTCTTATGTGCTGCCTTGTTACAATGTTCTTTATTCTTATTTGAATAACTACTAAACAATTAGTATAAAGAATTCATCCAAGAAACTTTTATCTCGATCGCACTCAATCTGAAACGTTCACCTCAAACTGCTAACCCAATGTAGCAAAAAATATGTACGTGATGGAGCAAATTGGTTACCAGATTTGGATTCAGCGCACCAAAAAACGTAAAAATCAATCGAAACATTAGAGGCAGTTTAAAAAAGAAATTTTTTAGTGTACCTGTGTAATTAACTATTTCAACAAATAAGGGGTGTTCTACACAGAGCGGTTGGTATACCCCTAAACAAAGGCATGCGGAGGGGTGACTTGCACGGAGCTGCAGGTGCACCTGCTCTTGCCACCATGCTGGGCAGACTAGATAGATCATACTGGTTTTTATCTGCTGTCATATACTATGTTACTAAGTATTAAGGAGTCTTCTGCTCAAGGAATTGTCAAGAACCTCTGAGGATGTGGTGGGAAGAGGAACATTAATCCAAGAGGTCTTTGAAGGTTAGTGCAAACTGTTAGAAAAACACCATGTACAACATCCAAAGAGCTTACGGCTGACCCTGGAACAATCTGGAGTGGTGGTTTCAAGCCACACAATACGCTGTGCACTAAACAAAGAAGATCTTCATGGGTGAAGGCCAAGGAGGACCCCACTGCTCAAAGACAGACATAAAAAGGCGTGCCTGATCTTTGCTCAAACCCACTTTGAGAAACCACAATCCTTTTGGGAAAATGTTCTATGGACAGATGAAAGAAAACTTGAGTTCAGTAGCAATACAGACCAGTGATGCATTTACAGCTGAAGAAATAAAGCTTATAAGGAAAAAAGCATCCTTCCTACAGTTAAATATGGTGGAGGTTCCATAATGTGGTGGGGCTATTGTGCTGCCTCAGGAACTTGAGGCCTGGAACATATTAAAGAAATCATGAAGTCAGAGAATTATCGAGGTATTTTGGAGCGAAATGTGCTACCTAGTGACAGAAAGCTAAGTCTGGGTCGAAGGTCATGGGTCGTACAGCAGGATAATGACCAAAAAGATAAATCCAAAAGTACAAAAGAATGGTAAAAAGGGACCAACTAACCTGTTTTAAACTGGCCAGCAATGAGTCCTGATCTTAATCCAATTGGGAACCTTTGGAAAGAGCTGAAATCTGCCATTGTTAAAAGGAATTTCTGAAACATTCATGAGCTGGAACAAATCACAGTTGAAGAGTGTGAGAAACTACCAGCAGACAGATGTACAAAACTTATAGATGGCTACAAGAAACGTTTGGAGGCTGTCATCACTGCCAAGGGATGTGCAACCAAGTACAGTCAAACCTCGGTTTTCATGATTAATCTGTTCAAAAAAAGTCTGACTAAAACCAAAATGTATGAAAACTGAAGCAATATTTCCCATAAGAAATAATGTAAATCCAATTAATCCGTTCCAGACACGCAAAAATATTCACAAAAAATACATTTTATAGAGAATAACTATATTTTTCATACAGAAAACAATGAGAAATAAATATAAATGACTAATCAAATGGATAAATGAACATTTGACATCACTTTTACCTTTATTGAAGACTCTTGTTGGCAAAAACAAGAAGGATCCACAAAAAAAAGCCTCCAGTAAAGGCACCAGCCACAGCCACCGGAAACACCATTCTCCCACTCAGGCAACCTGGAACGCAGAGCTGAGCATGCGTTCCAGAGCCATGTGGCAATGGCTGCAGCAGCATGGGCCTCTGAAGTCTCAGCCAGGCAGAACAGCTCCTGTCACTTCTCTCACCTGCCCGATCATCACAGGACAGCACACACACACAGATACAGCACTGTAATCTGATCTCCGACTCTCTCACCCGCCTCCGATTCCGTCTCAAAAGCAAATTGCAAGCTGGAAGAAATGCTCAGCAGCAAGTTTGGAAGACCCATCAAAGTTTCGCCGTCAGCAGGGAGTCCCAGCAGGGAGTCCTCTAATTGAAAGTGTGTCGGAAGCATCAGATCAGCCACACTCTCTCACTCCTTGATTCTTGCTACAGTATTTTTCAAAGGATCACTGAAAGCAAAGAGGGCTGGATCGCAAAAACAAGCTAAGTACTGTACTTTACTGAACGACCCCCCCCTGGAACGGACCATTTTAAAATTGTACGAAAACCGAGCAGATGTATGAGAACCGGGACAAAATCTCAATGAAAAAAGATGTCGAAAACCGAAGCTTACGAAAACCGAGGTTTGACTGTACTGTATTACTGAAGGGTGCAATTAATCCTGTCCAAGTTATATTTTGTTTTTTTTTCTCAGAAATTACTACATCTAAGTTACACAGACATCTTTTTGGTGTTGTATACCTTTGAACATACTATTAAAATATTCTGATGACATACAGATGGAATATTTCCAATTATTTGTCAAGATATTGTACACAACACACCTAAAATGCAAGGGTGCCAATAATGTTGACCAGCGACTGCTAGCAGAATTAGAGCGGCTAGTTGTCGCCGTTGAACTCTAGACCTGGATATTCAATGCCAGGGCCATATCCAGCCATCAGCCTGAATATCTGGGTCAACTAGATAGCCAGGAATCTAACTGGGCAGTACCGATATTCAGCTGCTGCCCAGTTAGTTTTGGCGGTGAAAGATAGGCCAATCTTTACTGCACCTAGTTTTTGCTGCTGAAGGATATCCGGGCAGTGGATGAATATTGACCCTGCCTGGTTATCCCTGGGTCCCATCTGCTCTCCACCCTGGGAACGCCCCAGTGCTAGACAACTAGCATCGGGGCATATAGCGGTGCACCTATGAATATTCAACGGCACTAACAGCGTTGGTACCACTGAATATCCTGTTCACTGTGATTAATGCGGTTAGCAGGTGTGCTAACCACATTAATCGCTTCCAGTATTGGGGCCACAGTGTCCAGGAGACTGTTTGAACAATTATGTAATGGTCCGTAGACTGATGGGGGAGGGGGGTTACACATGCGAGGGCAGTGAGAATATAGTGCAATTTTAGAGGTAAGGATATGTTTCCTTAAACAAGCCATAAAAAGATTACAAAAATGAGGCACCAATAAAGTATTTTGAATTATTGGAGGGAGAAGGTTTGAGTAGTTAGTGCAGAGAAGGCATAATTGCAGGAGTTATGAGGAATGATAAGGATTGTGTGTATCATAGACCGAAGAGAGCGTGTGGGCATATATTTGAAGAAAAAAGAAGAACAGATGTAAGTGGGAGCAAGACCATGAATGGATTTGAATGTGAAAAGTAGCATCTGAACAGATTTGTGTTTCTGACTGGGTGCCAGTATAATTTTCACACAAAAGATGTGGCCTGGGCATAATGAGGCAGACATAAAAGGAGCCTGGCAACGGAGTTCTCAGTGAGGTAGAGCGGGGGTAAAGTTGAATCTGGGAGAGTGGCCAAGACGCCATTGGCCTCTTCTAATCTGAAAAGGAGGAGGGCCTACAGGAGTGTTTGACAAGACTCAAATGAGAATGAGATTCACATTTTTGTGATATTCACTAACTGGAATCTTTTTTGGTGGGGAATTGAAAAGGAGGAAATCTGTTGGCTACTTGACAGATTTTAATCAAGGAAGATGATTAAATTCATGGCCATGAAAGACAGTTTGAGAAATGTGTTACCAATAATACTAAAATTGATAACATCCAGAATCACTTTTAAAATGTGCTTTGTATATAAGATGTGAAGTGTAATGTAGCCATTCCAACATATCTCATTTCTGCTTCATTTCAATGTATCTCCCAGAACCCACTGTTTGCCAATAAAAGATATGCTATTATTCCTTCTTCTAGAACTTTTCAGTACAGTCATGTTATGGATAAAGTGTTCTTTTAGAGAGTCATCTTAGAAGGGATTCTTTACCAATGGAAGTCAGAGAAGTGACTAAATACATGCAGTTTAGACTTCTGCTAAAGTCTAGAGTTTTACTAATCCATAGTCAATGTAGTGCTTGGTTGGACCATTTATGGAAAGAACAAACTCTATAAGATCTAGTAGAGTTAGACTTGGCTATTTGTTTGTCCTTAAATATATTATAGGAATGTAACATTTTTATGTATTGTTGGCTGTGATATACTTAGAATATTTCTTCTTTAGGTGGAATATGAGTAATTTAAATTAAATTAAAACCAGGAGGAAGAGTGAAATAGCTGGAGGGCATGGTTAGTAAAGAGTAGCAACAGAGTTTGGATTTTTAGCTGGTGGGATGGGTGGACTGAGAGCCCAAATACTTTTTGTGGGAATCAGAGTATTCCTCTTATGGCGTCTCATTTTTTCTCATCTCTGTAAACCTCCTTCCCAGTTCTCTCTCTCTCTCTCCTCATTTACATATCAGTCCTTTTCATCTGCCATTCTTCTCACTTGATCATGCTGTACTAGTTCATCTCTTTCCCTTATTTCCTCCATTCTCCCATTCTCTTTCCCACCTATCCAGCTCCACCTCCCCCATCCGTGTTCTACAAAATGAGTTAAAGATTTCTAGTGATATCTAATGTACACATGGGCCTACTTTTATAAAGGGGAACCTAAGTGAAAAGTCCAGAAGGGAATCTATCCAACGACCCCCAGAAGCGTACAAATTCTGTTGCACAAATTTATACCTGCTCTGAAGGCTTAAATGTGTGCATGTGATCTCTTTGTGTACCTATGCATTTTATAAAATATATACATACATTGTAACTCCACCCTGGCCTGCCCTGTGGAACTTCTACATGTAGTATGCATAGAAGTACACACAAGTTTGTCAGCACACATATTTATAAAATAGCATGACCGAACCCATATATAGAATTGCCCTTTTCTGTGTGTCAAACATGCTTTACATGTTGAACATGCTTTATGACTTGAATGCTCCTGTTATTAACAAACCTTTCAGTCTGCTGGCTCACTGAAGAAATGGCTCACATTTTTCAAATCTGCTTTCACTGTGCAAAGGGATTATATTTCTGATAGTATTTATTTCACTTATAAACCACCTATTCAAACCCATGCTTCAAGTGGCTTACATCCATAAAAATCATAGTTGATACTATATACATTTAAATGCTAGCCTTACTCAGCGGGAGGGGGCAGACTATTACTTCAAGATTGACAGTCATGATAATATAAATTCTATAGTTACAGTCAAAAATGATAAGGTCCCCACAATAGTTTATTAGTTTTATTCTGGTTTATGAATTTCATACTATGATAACCAGAGGTCGCAGTCCAATTAATCTTGCTTACAGGTAGAGGTATGCAGGGTTCTTTTTTTCATGTTTCATTTGTCTTTTTTTTATTTTGTTTCATTTTTATTTTTTTAGTATATGCTATTTGTCAATAGCACACACTAAAAACTGACCACCACCTCCTTCTGCATAATCCAAAGAGACTTCCACAAGCTTGTCACCATTCCCCCTCAGATCCTCTTAAGCCCCCTTTCACTTACCCCATCTTATGGGGTCCAAAAGGGACAGAAGCAATCCCCAATTGCTCCGACGCTGCTGCCGCCATATGCCATACAATAAAATGGCCCCAGAGGATTGCACCACCTTCAGGTCAGCAGAACCATTTTGATATTTGTCAGTGGCTGTGTAGAAGCAACTGTGGATTCTTTGTGCCCATTTGGACACTAAAAGATGGGGTAAGTGATGGGAAGATCTGGGAGAGCAGAGGCTTATGCTAGAACTGTATGTGGTTGGCTGAAGGGTTGCAGAGCAGATGTAAATGAAGAATAAACAAAATTATGTTCTTTTTTCTTTCGTTTCCCTTATAAGATGAAACTGAATGAAAAAAAGAAATATTGTTGACATTTCCTTTTCAGAGCCAGCTCAAGAGGTTGTGGTGCCTTGAGCCAACTTTTGCTTTGGTGCCCCCATCTAGGGGCCAGTCTTGAGGTATAAACTGCGCAGATGCCAGGTCTCATACTACAAGAATAGCCCCACACTGGAAGGTATCTTTGTCTGATAATTCTTTTTCCAATTGGGTTGGTCCTGATCTCTTTTTATCACTTCCTCTTGTTCATTTTTTCTCCCAAGTCCTTTCTCAGGATCTCATTTTCATTTTCTATTCCTTCACTCTCCTCATCTTACTCTCTTCCTGCCATATGTCTGTCTCTAACATTGATTCTTCTGTTTCATCTTTTCTCCATTTCTCTTATCTGCCTTTTATTTTACCTATAGCTAGATTTCATTCCTCCTTCTCCCCTCTCCAGTCTCCCTTTTTTCATCTACTTACCAACTTTCAATTTCCTACTCTACTTCCCTATTCCTCCGATCCCCCACCTGCCTTATTTCTTCCCCAACCTCTGCTATTTCCACCCTCTATACTTATCCCTTCCTCAGCTTCTACTGTCTTCTGTCTCTTCACCAGCCCCAGTTCGTTCCCTCCTACTTGTCCCCTTCCACTTCCGTCCCTTTCTTATAACATACTCCTATCTAGGCTCCCATTCCCCTTTTAATATCCTCTATTTCCACCCTCTCTCTCACCTCTTCAAAAATCTGTCTCTTTCCTTCTCCATCTCTCTCACCTCTTCAAAAATCTGTGTCTTTCCTTCTCCATCAAGTCAATGCTGACTCCTGGCAACCCATCAGCCCCTGGCCTTCATGCATTGCCAGTTCTTTTCTCCAAGGCAATGGAGGGTAAAGTGACTTGCCCAAAGTCAACAAGAAGTGCCAGTGGGAATCAAACCCAGTTCTGGGTACTAGGCTGTTGCTCTAACCACTAGGCTACTCCTCCATTCCTCCTTTCTATTGCCTCCAATCCCTCCCAGTCCTTCAAACTGTCACCCATCCCCAGTTTTCTGCATTCAGTCTCACAGCCTTCACCCAATCAACTAATCCCCATTAGCCTTCCTATCCATCTTAATTTTAGTTTCCACGACCCCCTAGCTAATCCACAATTCCCACTCTTCCATCCTATCCAATCCCTGATTCCTTAATCACAATCTCACCCAAACCCTGAGTCCCCTCTTACAATCTCAACACCTAGACAATCTTAGAATCTGTTTTCTCCTAGTCTCCCCTATCTGAATTCCTGCTCTCCTGCATCCACATGTCCTCACTATTTGCCTTCCTGCCTTTTTTTCTTCCCTTATGCATTTATTGATCTTTCCTTTGCCCTCTGCCTATTCTTTCCTTCCCTGTTGTTTTTCCCTATAAATCCTCTTGCTTTTCCCCTCACAGTATCTGTTCTCCTCTCCCTTCACCTAGCATCAGCATCAGCCGCCTTCTCTCAGCCCCTAGCATCAGCCTCAGATACCTTCTCCTTTTGTCCTCAGCCAGTTCATCACTGACTCATCCCTGTTCCTATTTCATTTAAAACAAAAAACAAAAAACATTTCCCTTTTCATAGATGAATAACTGGAAGAGAGGAGGGATTTGTGAAATGAACAATCTGTCCCTCTTCATTTTTAATATATTCCATATATTTTGTTACTTCTAGGACCCAAAACTGGAACTGAGAGGCCCAACATTCAGCACGGGTGGCTAGCACTATTAACGCAGCTAGGTGCTGGCACTGAACTTAAAATCCGGATATTTAATGCCGGGCCATATCCAGGCTCCGGTATTTAATATCTGGGCTGCCTGGTTTGCCTTCAGTCACTACCCGGTTAGCTTCTGCAGCAAAAATTAAGTAAGAGCTTCCTGTACCTGACTTTCATTGCATATTGCTAACCAGGCAGCGTTTTTTGCAATAATCAGACTTTCCCATCTAATAAACATAAATAAACAAATAAATGTACCTGCTGAAGGAGGACCTATAAGCACTGCAATTGCTTCGATGAGGAGGACCAATCCAATGGCGCTGGAGAACTCCTTGGGCCCCACGATGGCCATCAGCACCTCAAACTGCAGAGCCCCAACCATTCCATAGGAAACGCCGAAGAAGACACAAAAGATTACTAGTCCCTTGTAGTCGGAGGCCCTGGCACTACATATATCAGTCAAGCCATTGAACAACATGGCAATGCTGAACAAGTAGGTCACCCGTGGTCGCACCCATTTCAATCCTGCAATGATGCCACAGGTTGGACGGGCAAAAATGTCAATGAAGCCAATGATAGAGAGGAGGAAGGCAGCCTCGGTGTCTGGGATACCTATGTCTTTCGCATAGTTGACCAGTAAAATGGGAGGCACAAACAGCCCGAGAACCAGGAAAAATTTAGCTATGGTGTAAATGACAAATCCTTTGTTTGAGAAGACAGAAAAATCAAGTAGTTTCTTGGATTTCTTTGCCACCTTTTCCATCTTGGTGCTGTCTCCAATGACCTCTGCAGCTCCTTCTTCAGCCTTGTCAGGTGATAGCATTTCCTTGGCCTCATATTTGTCTTTGGTCTTTCCTTTTGTTTTAGCCTTCAGGGGCCTCATCACAGCTCCACAGGTGCAGCAGTTCAGGAGCAAGCCACCCATGATAAAGAACCCCCCTCTCCAGCCAAATTTTTCAAGCAGGATTTGCCCCAAAGGGGAGAGAGACGAGAGGAAAACAGGGCTCCCAGCTGCTGCTAGCCCATTTGCTAATGGCCTCCTCTTATCAAAATAGGTTCCAAGCATTATTAGAGAAGGTTGAAAATTCAATGCTAAGCCAAGGCCTGGGTGAGAAAAGGGAAATAAGACAAAGATAAACAGGACATCTGATATACCCAAATTAATTTTATGTCAATAAATTCTCAAGCCATGCATATTTAGGGGAGCCAAAGTTTTCATTCTTGACTTTGGCCTGCTAGAGAAGACAGTGCTAAGCAATCAGTACTCGGAGCCCTAAGAGGATGAAGAATTATCCCCAGGAAGTGAATCAACACTTGGATGACCTGCATGATCTGGGCACACCACTTAACTCTCTATTAAAATCTAGGAGGGATAGGATAATCTCCAGGAACAAGCAGGAATACGTCATCACATATGGGTACGTCGGTACCGACGGAGCCCGCGCGGGAAAGCTCCCCAGCTTTTCAGATTAAAAGCTTTTGGGGCCTCCCACTGCACATGCGCGCTGCCTTCCCGCCTTCCTGAGCAGCTCTCGTCAGTTTCTTTTTCCGCGGAGCCAGCAGGTCGTGTTCCTGTCACCGCTGAAGAAATTGTTAATTTTATTGTTTTCTTTAGACGCGTACCTGCCTTCCCCATTCTGAAACCGGTACTGCCGGTCTCTCTTTCTTTCTTTTAAAAAAAAAAAAATATATATATTTTTCTTTTCTTCAGCACAGCTTGGTACTTTGTTAGGCCTTCAGGCCAACACAATTTCTCCTCATGGAGAAGCCAGTTCCTGGTTTTAAAAAGTGTACCAAGTGCAGTGCTGTCATTCCTCTTACAGGACACCCATGAATGGTGTCTTAAATGTTTAGGACCTGACCATTCCATACCGGACTGCCCATCCTGCTCCCAGATGTCGAAACGTGGATTGCAGAACCGGGCCAACAAGTTCCATGTGCTGTTTCCTTCAGAAGCATCACAGTCATCCAGGTCTTCCTCTCCGGATGGATCTCAGGTAACCAAAACTCCAGTGGGCAAATCCTCTAAAAGCAAATCTCTTTCTAAAGATCGAGAGGCTCTCAATTCTGAGTTCGAGGATTCTGCCCAGGCCAAAAAAACCCCGGCGGGAGGCTCCGGCCTCCAAAGCAATCATGGGGTCACAGGTTGACATCGATGGCGCGGCCTCGACAGATCACCTGTTGTACTGCTCTGGGGGTACCGGCCCATACCGGTACCGACATCCAGGCAGCAGTGGCGTCTATGGGCAATACTGTCCAAGTCATGCAGCAGGCCATTCTGGCTTTTATTAATGCTGCTATGCCCTCGGTACCGCAGCCAGCGGTACCGGGTCCGGTTCCGGTAATGGCTTCCATACCGGAACCGAGGCCATCGTCTTCCAAACGCAGATCGGTTCCGCATGCCGGATCCGGGCTTTTGCCCGGTACCGATCCCATACCCGGTACGCCCGATGTCGATACCGAACGGTATGCGTATCGTGCGTTGGAAGCACATAGAGGATACTCTGCTTCTTCAGAGGATTTTAACTCCTCTGATGATTCTGATGAGTTCTCCCTTGATCTTCCTGAGGAGCCTTCTTCTCCTAACAGGAGAATGTCTCCACCAGAGGATTTGTCCTTTCAGGACTTCATCATAGAAATGGCTAAAGGTCTTTCTATTGCTTCATCCTCTGAAAAGGAACCCAGATCAAAGAAACTGGATATTTTAGGATACTCTAAGTCTCCTAAAGAGGCAGTCACCCTGCCTATCCATGAAATCCTTCAAGAACACTTGATGGACTTATGGGAGGCTCCTCTAACATTGTCTCCTTCTTCTCGCAGGTTGGACACCATGTACCGTGTCCCCCCTTCTCCTGGTTTCCAAAAAACCCAGTTGCCTCACCATTCTATTGTGGTGAAGTCTGCAATGAAGAAGATAAAGAGTACCAAAAGGCACTCTTCTACTCCTCCAGGGCGAGAATGTAAGACTCTAGACTCTTGGCAGGAACATTTTCCAGGCTACTATGCTTATAGCCAGGATTAATTCCTATAGTCTTTACATGGGCATGTTTCTCAGTGAAATCGCTCTAAAAGTTCGGCATTTTGCCCCCTTTCTCCCTGAGGATAAGAGGGAGCAGTTCATTTCCTTTTGGATATTTCAAAGTTCTCCAACAGGGCAGCTTTTGATTCCTTTGAGGGTGCTGGTAGGGCTTCGGGCATTGCTATAGCAGCCCGACGTCTTGCTTGGCTCCAGGCTTCTGATCTAGACCTTGGGTCCTAGATGGCTTAAGAAATCTGCCCTGTACA
Source organism: Ichthyophis bannanicus (assembly GCA_033557465.1). Taxonomy (NCBI): domain Eukaryota; kingdom Metazoa; phylum Chordata; class Amphibia; order Gymnophiona; family Ichthyophiidae; genus Ichthyophis; species Ichthyophis bannanicus. The sequence goes on along the minus strand of CM066031.1, from coordinate 1,001,453,455 downwards.
GGTGAGAACTTATTTGGTGAGGAGTGGCAAATTAAGGCCACTCAAATGGATGCAGAAAATGCCACCTTAGATAGACTTTCTAAGTCTACCTCCACTCCTGCCAGGAAGAAGTCTTTTAAGAGGCCTTATTACAAGAAGTCCAGATTTTCTACAAATACTGGCCAACAATCCTCTCAGCCTCGTTTTGCTGCTAAACGTCAGCAACCTAAACAGGCAAGGTCAAAGCCGGCGGCGTCTGCTACGCCTCAGCAGGCTCCACCCCCTCAGGGTTTTGACTTGCCCCTAGAGAACTTAACTTTTCTGGCTCTAGAACAACCAGAGCCCCTCACCATACCCGGAAGGTTAGCTCACTTTGCTCCCAGATGGGAGCAAATTACATCAGAGCAATGGACCCTCTCTATCATCAGAGAGGGTTACTAACTCCATTTTTCCGACCTTCCTCCTTATACTATGGTGAGGCAGTTCAATTCTCCCCCATCTCTCCTGGCCCTCTTGGGTCAGGAAGTCTCCTCCCTCCTTGCCCAGGGGCAATAGAGGAGGTCCCTCTTCTTCAACAGGGGACGGGATTCTACTCCCCTTATTTTCTAATACCAAAGAAGACAGAGGGCTTCAGACCAATTCTGGATCTGAGAGAATTGAACAAATTTCTTTTCAAGGAGAAATTCAAAATGCTTTCTCTGGGCATTCTCCTTCCATACCTTCAGAGTCAGGATTGGCTTTGTTCTCTAGATCTAAAGGATGCGTATACACACATACTCATCCACCCATCCCACAGAAAATACCTTCGATTTCTGTTTCAGGGAAAACATTTCCAGTACAGAGTACTCCCCTTCGGTCTAGCCTCTGCTCCAAGAGTGTTCACCAAATGCATGGCAGTCGTAGCTGCCTTTCTAAGAGGCCTGGGAATTTTCATATTCCCATACCTGGACGACTGGCTCATCCGAGCTCCCTCTCAGTCCCAGGCCCAAATTTCCCTGGACCGCACAAGGCGTCTTCTGCAGTATCTAGGACTGGTAGTAAACCTTCCCAAGTCTCAACTAATCCCTACTCAGTCTCCCGAGTTCATAGGGGCCCAGTTAGACACCATCACTGCAAGGGCCTACCTGCCTCAGGTCAGGGCCCAACGCCTGCTGAGTTTGGCCTTCCAAGCTCAGTCCAGCAGTCATTTGACAGCCCGGGAAATGCTGCGACTTCTGGGCCACATGGCCTCCACGGTACATGTGGTGCCCTACGCTCGTCTGCATATGAGAGCAGCTCAATGGACCTTGGCCACCCAGTGGACTCAAGCATCTGGAGCGCTCTCCGACCAAATACTCACCTCAAGCCGTCTATTTTGGTCCCTCCAATGGTGGACATCCACCAAGAATCTGTTGTTGGGGGCCCCCTTCCAACCTTTGTTGTCCCAAGCAACCCTCACAACAGATGCCTCCCAGACAGGGTGGGGAGCTCATCTTCAGAACCTCTCCACTCAGGGCACTTGGTCTCCGCAGGAGGCCACCCTTCATATCAACCTCCTGGAACTGCGAGCAATTTACCTTGCCCTCAAGGTCTTCTATACCCTCCTTGTCAATCTGACTGTCCTAGTTCAGACAGACAATCAGGTAGCCATGTTCTATATAAACAAACAAGGAGGGACAGGCTCTCTGTCGCTTTGCAACGAAGCTCTCAGAATATGGGCCTTCGCCAGAGAGCATGAAATTCACCTTCTTGCAGTGTATCTTCCAGGAGTTCAAAACTCTCGTGCAGACAGACTCAGTCGAGTTCTGCTTCCACACGAATGGTCCCTACATATGGACCAGATACGCAGAATCTTTCAGGAATGGGGGACCCCGGACATAGACCTCTTTGCAAGTCCGTGGAATGCCAAACTTCCCCGGTTCTGTTCCAGAACTCAGTGTCAGGGAGCTCAGGCCCACGATGCCTTCCTCCTGCATTGGGGTCAGGAATTCCTCTATGCCTTTCCACCCATTCCTCTAATATCCAAGACTCTGTTCAAGCTCCAGAGGGATCACGGGACTATGATCCTCATAGCTCCCCGCTGGCCACGCCAGGTGTGGTTCCCTCTACTTCTGCATCTCTCCCAGGGATCCTCCCTGGACCTGGGAGCTGCGCCAGACCTTCTGTCTCAGGAGGAGGGGACTTTGTGGCACCCAAACCCCAAATCCCTACATCTCAGAGCTTGGTTACTGAAGGCCTAAGTCTTCAAGACTTTAATCTTTCTCAACCTGTGACAGATATCCTTCATGCCTCTAGGAAACCTTCCACGAGGCGTTCTTATGCTTTCAAATGGAAACGTTTTTCCATTTGGTGTGCTCAGCAGGGTCTTGACCCTCTAGCACTTCCTTTGAATTCCCTCTTGGACTATCTCCTGCATCTTTCAAATGCAGGCCTTAAGACGAATTCAGTAAGGGTCCATTTGAGTGCTATTGCAGCATCCTTAAAACCTATAAATGGACAACCTGTCTCCTCTCATCCTCTTGTTTCACGTTTCATGAGAGGCCTGACTCTAACTAAACCTCCCATCCGACCTCCTCCGGTAGCATGGGATTTGAACCTAGTTCTAGGTCAGCTTATGAAGCCACCTTTTGAGCCTTTGGACTCTACCTCCTTCAAATTTCTTTCCTGGAAGGTTGTTTTCCTTATTGCAGTCACTTCGGCTCGCCGCATCAGTGAACTGCAGGCTTTAGTGGCTCATCCACCTTATACTAGGTTTCATCATGATAAGGTGGTCCTTAGGACGAATCCCCACTTTATGCCCAAAGTGGTCTCGCCCTTTCATCTTAATCAAGAGGTATATCTACCTGTCTTTTTCCCGGCTCCTCATGCATCCAGTGCAGAGAGGAACCTTCATACTCTGGATTGTAAAAGAGCTCTTGCCTTTTACCTCAACAGGACTCAACCACATCGAAAGTCTTCCCAACTTTTCGTGGCTTTTGATCCTTCTCATTTGGGACTTCCAGTCACCAAGCGTACACTTTCCAATTGGATCGCTCAGTGTATTTCTTTTGCTTACCAGAGTAAGAACATTTCTATGGAGGGCCATGTCACAGCTCACAATGTGAGGGCCATGGCCACTTCTATGGCTCATCTTCACTCTGTGTCCATAGATCAGATCTGTCGAGCAGCCACTTGGGCCTCGGTTCATACCTTCACAGCCCATTACTGCTTGGACAAGGACTCCCGCCGGGATGCCTTGTTTGGTCAGGCTGTCCTCAAACACCTGTTCCATACTTAAACAACTCCTGCCCACCTTCCCTGGATGGATGCCTGAGATCCATGCGAAGATGGTTTACCCTTGGAGGGGGATCTCCCAGGCATCTTAGCTAGGGAGTCCCCATATGTGATGACGTATTCCTGCTTGTTCCTGGAGATAGCACAGTTACTTACCTGTAACAGGTGATCTCTGGGAACAGCAGGAATTAGTCATCACAACCCACCCACCTCCCCTTGGAGTTGTATCTCTATCTATCTTCCTGTCCTCTCTCTCTATTGTCTCAGCTTTAAACTCGAACTGACGAGAGCTGCTCAGGAAGGCGGGAAGGCAGCGCGCATGTGCAGTGGGAGGCCCCAAAAGCTTTTAATCTGAAAAGCTGGGGAGCTTTCCCGCGCGGGCTCCGTCGGTACCGACGTACCCATATGTGATGACTAATTCCTGCTGTTCCCAGAGATCACCTGTTACAGGTAAGTAACTGTGCTATACCTACTGTACCTGAATGTCACTTGCCTTCAGCTACTCCTGAAAAGGATGTGAATTAATTCAAAAATCCTTTCCTCCTTAACCTTCCCCGAGAGTGGCGCTGGGCACACGCTAAACAAAGCTGCATTCTGTTTTCTTGGCCACGGTAGATTGCTATGATATCTGTCCATATATAGTAAAGTATAAGAAGAGATTTTAAAAGTCATCAATGCTACCTTTGAGGTCCCACTAATTTGGGCCACCTACATCTTCCTTCAGGATGCCACAGGAAATGTGGACAGTAGCCAAGCAGTGCAAGAAAGATAGGGACAGTGCTGCTGCTTTTAGCATTGCACTTTTGACTTTGTTATAGTCTGCGCTGAGGGAACTGTGGAATATACATTGAATAAATGAAATGGTTCAGATCAGTGTTAAACAGAAGAGCATAGTGGTGGCCCCCAGGCAAAATTACAACATACATCTGTTCATTCCTCCTTTATGTTATCACCTTTTGATATGTATATAGGAGGCAATGTTCAGTCTGTCTAATTTGGGAAAAAGTCTCCAGGTACTTTTTTATTCTTTATAACCCAATGGAAGTTGGAAAGAGTTATACAAAAGGAGTTGAGAAATGTCTGTCTGGGGCAAAATAACTCTCTGAAAATTAAATAGAATGGGATAAAACTTGCTATGGGGGAAAACAGGTAAAAAGACACATTGAGTTTGAAAATGGGCCAAATCGGACTTGGGGTTCCACTGAAATAAGTTCTCCCCCCCCCCCCCCAAGAAGCAGCTCCAGCAACTTACAGAAAGCACTTCCTCTCCTTGTCCTCTACTCTCCCAAACTGTCCCACCCTCAAAAATTGCTCCCACAACTGTCCCATCACACCACAGACTGCCCCCCCCAAAAATACTCTCTTGCAACTGCTCTAGCACCCTGCCAAATGCTCTCACCCTGAAAAAAACCCTCCATTAAACTGTCTTACCACTCTGCAAATTGCCTGTCCAATGCAAGTGCCCCATTACACAGGAAACTGCACTCACCCCAACAGACAACCTCCTGCACCTGCCCACCACCCCAAAACTGTCCCACCCCCAAAACCTACCCCTCTGCAACTACCCCACATCTTCCCCAGTCCTAAAACATTCCTCCGCAACTGCTTCATCGCCCTACCAACTGCCATCACCTCCAATAACTTCCCCCACAATCGCCTCGTGACCCTACAGATTGTTCCAGCCCCCCAAAAACTCCACCAAATGTCACATGCTGCACCCCAAAAAAGCTAGCCCCCCCACAACTTCCCTCACCATAAACAATTCTGCCACAACTGTCCCATCACTTCACAATCTTCCCCTATTCCTAAAAAAGTAGAGGAAGTGTGCAGATCATAGCTCATGGAATTCTTTCAAACCCTCAGTGTGTGTGTGTCTCATGTTTATATTTTGTCTGTATGTGTGTGTATCTGTGTGTGTGCATCTTTTGTGGGCTGTTATGTCTGTGCATGCTTGTATTTACTTGCATGTGTGTAAGTGCATACATTATGGGGGTCGTTCTGAACCACGAATAAGCTGCCTCTACGTGTGGAATAGATGTGTATCTAGTGAAAACGTGCAGAACCGTATTCTGAACCTTCGCGGCCCTGCACATACACAGCACTTAAATGGGGATTGCAGAATGTGAGCGGGAAAGGGCAGAACGGGGGTGTGGCCAGCCACGGAGACATATAAAGCGTATTCCGGTCACACTCGTGTATGTCCGCAGTCGGCCCCGTAGACGTTCAGGTTATACCTACAAAACTGTGGAATAAAGGTAGGACTTAGAAATATTACTGCTTCTCTCCCCAATGCAGCCAATAGTGGTGACTGGATGTCTAACCTACACTTTGCACTGGTGTGACTGCAGTTTGAAAAACCATAGCATGCAGTGTTACGGAACAGAAAACAGAGGAGAGGGAGGATGTAAGTCAAAGCCGCAGAAATATTCACCCTCAGAACTATATGCAGTAGAGCAATGGTGCTCAATCTGGCCATGTTGGTATTTGCTGTGAGCTAGAGGGGCACCGCTAGGGCTCCCTAACAATGCCAATATCCTGGAAATGATACTGGTGATGGAGTCATAGCACCCCATGTGAAAATGTAAGCCCAGTCCTCGGTGCTATGTGCAGCACCCAGCCAGATAGAGTGTTTCGCTCCACACAGTGGATCTTTACAATATGTATCTATGCAATGTGTACAGTCCCCTGATGCAGATAAGGCCATATGTAAATCCTATCAGAACACTATATTGGGGATATCATACGCTGGTGGCTATATGGCACATTTCTTGTGCACAGGTCACTGCTGCGGTAGTTTACATATGTGGGCCTATGATGTGCAATGTGCATTATGGGATTTAACCCTTTAGGCTGATAATACTTGAAGGGCTGTTTGGGCTTCCTGCAGCTCTGTATCTGTTAGAGGCCCACTATTGCAGTTATTGTGTATTGTGGCGCTGCCCCTACTAGGCGGTTGCCTAGTGAAGGCAGCGGGCCATCACATATCTTATATTTTTACTTGAACTCCAGGGTTCAGGCCTCTGGAGGTGTAGTTGTGTGTAAAAACAGTCCAAGTGGGTTTCAGGCCAACACAGGAAAAATTTATTCAATTTTATCGTTTTACAGTCAGGCTTTGCAAACAGGCCTTTTGCAGAAAATCTTGACCACCATAACAGAAAGAAGGATATTTTTCTCCAAATCAAAACTTTGGCACCAAACTGTATTTCAACAAAAGCAAGAGGAAAAGGAAACCGATATGGTGCTCTGAAGAAGTGACTGCAAAAATAAAGGCAAACACAGAAAGAATACCAGATAAAACTGAAATAGGCAAAGGGAGAAATCTGAATGGCAAAAAGCACACACGGAAGGAAAACAGCTACAGATGTGAGGTGAGGTGACAAGACTGTTCTCCTTGGACAAGCAGGATGTGTCAGCCACACCTGGTGATGTCATCCGACGGCGCCATGACAGAAGTGCTCTCTAGAGCTCAGAATTTCCTGAGCATGTGTTAGGTGATCCCAGCTCCCTGGCCCGCCCCTAGCCAGGCCAGTCTTTCTTCTTCCGCCTTTGCCTCAAGACGGATTTCACTTAGCTCTCAAAGAAAAAAGAATGCCCAAACCGGGTTTTAAAAAATGCCTTCAATGCAACTGCAAGATGAATACAACAGACACTCACCAGTGCTGCATCCGATGCCTCGGGGCTGCACACAACGTTAAGGACTGTTCCAGTTGCTCCCGGATGTCCCCAAGAGTGAAGAAATACAGAGGGCACACTTTGAAGGACTACCTAGCCTCTTCGAAGCCCGCTTCGGCAGCAAAAGCCTCTCCTGCAGCTCCCAGCTCCCCGGATCAGCAGACAGCATCGGCACGGGATGTGCCCTGCATGGCCTCCATCCCTGGCCGTTTAGGCAGGACGCCAGCGCATCACTGAGTCAACTTGCTCCGGGTACTCCAACAGCTCCCACGGCCTCCCGGGTAAGCTCCCCTGTAGTGGCAGACATCCCTGGGCCTTCTCCCACGCCATGCGGCTCATCCAAGTCGGGCAAGATGGCATTGCCCAGGTGGTCCAGCCTAGCTCTGCCTCCGGATCCACCCACTCTTCGAGGATTGGCCGTGACATGCCCTCCTCTAGCCGCGCCAATGCTACGGCATCCCCTCAGTGCAGGCAATCCCCTCCTCACTCCAGAGCATTGCGCGGCTACAGCAAACGCCGCGCCGAGGGATATCCTCACCGGTGCAGGAGCAGCAAGGATGAGGCGGGCCGGTACAGCAGCAGTAGCAGGAGCGCCAAGCACAGAAGGACACCCCGCAGCAAGCACCATGGACGGAGAGACAGCTCTGATTGCCGCAGCCACCACAGAAGCAGGCACCAATCCAGTTCCAGAGAGAGGAGTACCTATGGCAGCTCTCCCCACAACCACAAGAAGAGCAGACATCGTTCCTGATCCAGCTCCTTCTCCCCCAGAAGACACAGGAGAGGCCGCTCTTCAGAAGCAGGCACCTCTGCGGCTATCCTTCAGCTGCCGACGCGCCTGGTTGATCAAACCGTGCCTCCACGCCAACTCCACGAGCGTTCATGCTCTAAGGATGCACTGCCATCACCACCAGCACGGACCAGTCCCGCGCGGTCAAGCACCCCACAGACACCCTCCTAGACGCCTCCCAGGTCGCAGACTCCCTCACCAGAACAGGTCCTGACCTCAGGGGAGAGTGACAAGGAGGGAGCTGGTTCAGGCTCCTCCATCTCCAAAACCACGCCGGATGAACCAGACGAACCACAGCAGCAGCTGCTGCCAGAGGACCTTACCTACCCCAAATTCCTGAGGAAGGTGGTAACCAAGCTTAGCCTGCTGACGGAGGATGCCTCTGGCGAGAAGGATCCAGAGGTCATGAAATACCTCAGCGGTCCTAAACCAGCGCTTGCCCTACCTCTCCACCGGAAACTGCAGGACAAACAGTCAACAATATGGCAGTCTCCAGGCTCTGGCCATGCCTGCTCCAACAAATACCTAGACAACAAATACCTCCTCCACATGGCCCCGGGATTCAGCAAACCTCAGCTCCCGCACCAGTCGATCATGGAGTCTTCTGCACTAAAAAGGGTCAAGTCTTCGCGCACCCAGGCTAACCACCCACCAGGCCGAGACCTTAAGCTCCTCAACGATGTGGGAAGGAAAGCCTACCAGGGAGCGATGCTCAGCACTAAGGTAGCAGCACACCAGTTCCAACACATCCTGTTCCAGGACGCCCTCCTGGCCCATCTCAAAGGTCAGCTTGCGGCCCTTCCCAAGGACTCACAACTGGTAGCTTCAACCACACTGCAGGACTTGGCCGAATGCAGGAAACATCTAATGAGCATGGCCTTTGACGCCTTTGATACAGCCATCAGGACTGCTGGCACGGCCATATCAGCCCACCGCTGGGCATGGCTGCGGGCGTCCGGCCTCAGGGAAGACACCCATGACAGGATCGCAGACGCGCCCTGCTCTGGCGAGTCACTCTTTGGCGACAAATTTGCAGATACTGTGAATGACCTTAAAGAACATTGCACCACCCTGCAAACACTGGCGGCGGGCGGACTCGAACACCACTCCTTGTCGCAGAAAGGGAATTACTACCGCAAATCATTCTCTTCCTCCAAGAGATATTATGGCTCTAATCGGAAATGGCAAGCACCTAAGTACAAGCAGCCCTACAACTCCTCCTCCTTTCAGAGGCAACAGCCGAGGGAGCACAAACAGAAAAAGCCAAACCCTCAGCAATCCGGTAAGAACACCGCCTCCTTCTGACAACTCGACTTGGCCGGGCCCATCTCTTGGAACTCCGGCAACTCTGCCAGTAGGGGATCGCCTGTCCGCGTTCCTATATGCCTGGCAGGCAATCACCACAGACAAGTGGGTGCTCCAGATCATCCAATCAGGCTACTGCCTGCGCTTCTCCTCCCCACCGTGGCAACACACACAGCCTATCAGCAAGACCCCGCCACACCAAGCAGCGTTGCTGTCGGATCTCCTACAGCACCTCCTCACCTCTCGGGCAATAGAGCAGGTGCCCCCCAGCGAGGTCAACACTGGATTCTACTCCCGGTACTTCCTTATTTTCAAGAAGTCCGGTGGCCTCCGCCCTATCCTGGATCTCCGCAAACTAAACAACTTCATCATGAAGGAGAAATTCAGGATGTACTCGCTCAACTCCATTCTACCTCTCATCAAAGTGGGGGACTGGATGGTGACTCCCATATCCCAGTCCATGAATCACACAGGAAATTCCTGCGCTTCATAGCGCTGGGGTGCCACTACCAGTACCGTGTGCTTCCCTTTGGACTTTCCCCAGCACCCAGTATCTTCACGAAGTGTGTAGCGGTTGCCGCATCACACCTGCGCAAACAAGGCATCGCCATTTTTCTCTACCTGGACGACTGGCTACTCTTGGCACCCTCAGCCCCCGAGCTCAGGACCGCCGTGCGAGCAACGACAGACCTGCTAGACCGGCTGGGCTTCCTCCTCAACAAAGAAAAGTCTCATCTGGACCCAGCCCAGAACATAGAGTTCATCGGGACGATAATCGACACCTGCACCTCAAAGGCCTTCCTCCCCGGATAAAGGTCATCACTTCCCTAGCCAAAAGGATGTCCACATCCAAACAGACTATGGCGCACTGCATCCTATGCCTCTTGGGTCACATGGCAGCGACAACCTCGGTCCTACCTCTGGCGAGACTGCACATGCGCACCCTCCAGTGGCACCTCCGGACCTAAAGGAAGCAACTCTCCCAGCCGCTCACCATGCGCGTTTCCATCGAGGCCAAGGTCGTGAAGGGTCTCCGCTGGTGGACCGACCCGGACAACCTCTCAGCGGGCAAGGATCTCCAACCGCGTGGCTACCAACTCATCCTCACCACGGATGCATCCTCCACGGGATGGGGAGCCCACCTTCTGCACCTCAGCACACAGGGAGCCTGGTCCAGAGCAGAACAATCCCTTCACATCAACCGGCTCAAGCTCAGGGTGGCCAGGTATGCAGTGCAGACCTTCAGAGCCCAGCTGGCCGGAAAGTCTGTCCTTGCCCAGGCAAACAACGAGGTGACCATGTTCTACATCAACAAACAAGGGGTCATGGGGTCACGTTCCCTATGCAAAGAGGCCCTCACAACATGGTCCCTAGCACTAGGCAACAACTGCGTCCTACAGGCTACCTACCTCCCGGGGACCAAAATGCCTTAGCAGACAGACTGAGCAGGCAACTCCAACCCCACGAGTGGACACTTCACATGGAGGTTGCAGGCAGCATCTTCTGTCGTTGGGGAACTCTCCAAATCGATCTCTTCGCAATTGAATTCAACACGAAGTGCCCGCTGTTCTGCTCCAAACACCCATCACGCAGGAGGATGGCCTCGGATGCATTCACCGTGCCCTGGGGGGGTGGGCGCTGGCGTACGCCTTCCCCCAACCCCACTCATTGCAGCAACGATACAGCGGATCATCATGAGCAGGGCGCACATCATACTGATCGCCCCCTACTGGCCGCGCCAGATGTGGTTCTCCCTTCTGCTTCGCCTCGCCCAGGAACCGCCAATCCGGTTACCAGTGAGACCAGACCTGCTCACCCAGAACGACGGCAGCACCCTGCATCCCAACCTGCAAACCCTAGCCTTGACAGCCTGGAGGTTGAAAGGATGAATCTCGCCGCCCTCCACCTCCCCTCGGAGGTGTAGCAGATAGTCCTGTCTGCCAGGAGACCTTCCACAAGGAAATCGTACAGCCTCAAGTGGAAATGTTTCAGCTTCTGGTGTGCAGGCCACGGAGTCATCCTAGTCTCTTTCCCCGTGCCCAAGGTCCTGCAGTACCTCACCTCTCTCTTCAACCTTGGGTTAAAACCACAATCCATCAGGGTCCACCTCGCAGCGATTGCGTCTCTACACGAACACTGGAGTGGCTCAGCCACAGGTTCCCTCTCCGCTCTGCCCATTGTGACGCAGTTCATGAGAAGCCTCGTGAATCTGCGGCCCCCAGTCCAGAAACCAGTATCTACGTGGAACCTCAATGTCGTTCTACAACAACTGACGCAGGAGCCCTTCGAGCTGCTTCACACGGCGGGTAGCAAATTCATGTCTTGGAAGACACTCTTCCTAATCGCCATCACCTCAGCCAGGAGAATGAGCGAGCTGCAGGCACTCGTTGCCCATCCACCGTACATGCAGCTCCACCATAACCGAGCATCCCTCTGGACCCATCCAAAGTTTGTCCCTAAAGTTGCCTCCGCCTTCCATGTCAACCAGTCTGTCGAACTACCCACATTCTTCCCAGCTCCGCACTCCTCTCTGGAGGAGCAACGGCTTCACTCACTGGATTGTGTCAGAGCCCTACGCATCTACAGGACATCTGCTGTTAGGCTGGGGGCCCAGCTCTTCATGTCATTTGGCCCTAACAGACCTGGGCGACCCGTCACCAAGCGCATGTTCTCCCATTGGATATCAGACTGCATCGCTTACTGCCTCCAAAGGCAGGCGCCCTTCCAGCCAATAGGGCGGGTGCACACCAGCTCTGCGCTCTAGCTACCTCACTCGCCTCCCTACAGGAGATCCCGGTGAGTGACATCTGCAAAGCAGCCACCTGGTCCTCGCAGCTCACCTTCCAAAAGCACTACTGCCTTGACCTCCAGGCGGAAACAGACAGCTCCTTTGGCCGAGTGGTCCTATCTGCGGCAACCGCAACTGCAGTCATCGAGCTCCAGTCCCGGGCGTCCGACTAGCTCCAACCCAATGACTCTACCCTTGGATGAGGCCTACGGTCGGTGGCCAACCAGGTTCTTCTGCCTATGACCTAGGCCATATTGACTCGATTGCCTCTATTGCCTAGACTACACAGTGATGTTTACACTACTGTGTTTGCATATTTGCACTATTACACGTTTGCTATGTTTACTATGCTATGTTTGCACATTGCACTGTTACACGGTTACTATGTTTACTATGCTATCTTTGCACATGTCTGCACTATATGTTGCTGTGTTGCACCTCACCAATAAATGCCTTTTACTCCATGCTGGTTACAACTGGTCTCGGTCGCATGCCTCCCTCATCCGCCACAGCGCATCATCACATAGCTTGGGAGGCACTAGGTGTGGCTGACACATCCTGCTTGTCCAAGGAGAAAACAGGGTTACTTACTTGTAACGGGAGTTCTCTGTGGACAGCAGGATAAGTCAGCCACACGAACCCACCCACCTCCCCTGTATGAGGGTGGCCTGTGCCAAGCCTGCGCCCTAGCCAGAACGGCATAGCTAGTCACTCACTGGCCTGGCTAGGGGCGGGCCGGGGAGGTGGGATCACCTCACACATTCTGAGAAAATTCTGAGCTCTAGAGAGCACTTCCATCATGGTGCCGTCAGATGACGTCACCAGGTGTGGCTGACATCCTGCTGTCCACGGAGAACTCCCGTTACAGGTAAGTAACCCTGTTTTTTCAGGTATATTGAAGAGCAGAGGAAAGCCAGGGGTGGAATTGCAAGACTCAAAGATGCTGAAGACTGATTTGTGGAAAGTGATAAGGAAAAAACTGAATTGCTAAACAAATACTTATGTTCTGTGTTCACAAAAAAAAAAAATCTGGTGAAGGGCCACACATGACTGCCAAAGGCCACAAGGAGAATGGAGTAGATGCAACATCATTTATGGAACAAGATGTTTATGAACAGCTTACAAAACTGAAAGTGTACAAGGCAATGGGACCAGATCAGATACATCCTAGGATACTGAAGGAGCCCAGAGGAGTTCTGGTAGGACCTTTAAAAGATGTGTTTAAAAGATCCCTAGAGACTGAAGAGGTACCGTGGGATTGGAGAAGGACTGATGTGGTCCCTTTTGACAAATGTGGCAACAGAGAAGTGGCACACTACAGGCCAGTAAACCTTACCTCAAAGATGGGAAAAGTAATGGATATGCTGTTGAAAGAAAGGATAGTGTTTTTTCTGGAAGCCAACATAGTGTTATTAAGAGAAGATTTGTGCCAAACAAATCTGATTTCATTGGCTGGGTGACCAGAGATCTAGATCAAGGAAATGCAATACATGTGGTCTACTTAGATTTCAACAAAGCTTTTGATACCACTCCTCATAGGAGGCTTTTCAATACACTGAGCAGCCAGGGTATGGATCCCAAGGTGATGAACAAGATCAAAAACTGATTGATTGACAGACTACAGAGTGTAGCGGTGAATAGATTTCACTGTGAAGAAAGGAGAGTGAGTAGAGGAGTGCCTTAAGGATTGCTCCTGGGACCACTATTGTTTAACATATTTGTGGGTGATATTGTCAAAGGCTTAAAAGGAAACATTTACCCTTTTGCAGATGGCAAAGAGTTGCTATAGACTGAACACTTTGGAGGGAGTAGACAACTTGAGAAAAGATCTACAGGCCAGATATTGTACTGAGATGGCTATGTGCTGCTGACCTCTAACGCTGGATATTCAATGCTGGGGGTCATATGTGGCCCCAGCATTGAATATCCAGGGTCACCGCACAGCCTCTGATGCCACAGAAGCTAACTGAGTAGCAGTGAGATTGCACCACTACCCAGTTAGCTCTCATGGGTAAAACTAGGCCAACTTTTGCAATGCCTAGTTTTATCCGCAGGTCGCTAACTGGGTGACAGTGTAATATCGCTGCTACCAGACCATAACATGCCCTGGAACACCCACAACATGTCCCGATGCTAAGCGGTTAGCATCAAGACATGTAGTGGAAATATCGCGGTTATTCAGCAAAGGAACAGTACATGGTAGGGGATGAGAGGCTGGTGTGTACGAACCAAGAGTGATAGTATCTGAGGAGCTCAAGGTGACGAAGCAGTGTGACAAAATGGTGGCCAAAGCCAGACGGATATTAGAATATATACAGAGAGGAATCAAAAGCAGAAAGAAGGAGTTATTAGTGCTCCTGTACAGGTCGTTGGTGAGGCCTTACTTGGAGTTTTGTAATCAGTGTTGGAGACCGTACCTTGCAAAGAATACAGAAATACTTGAAAAGGTTCAAAGGAAGGTGACCTAAATGATAAGGGGCCTGCGCCAGAAGGCCTATGAGAAAAGACTTGAAGACCCAAATATGTATACTCTAGAGGGCCAAATCAAGGAGATGAAGCACCCTAGGCGAACCTCATCCCTTGTGCCCCCCTATCCCATTTGGCATCCATTGCTGCCTCTGTCTAGGACAGGCAGCATCAGCGATGAGCACAAACAGCCCCACGGTGCTTACCTTTAAACTTCTTGTCTACACTATAAAGAGCAATCATGGATATTTCGACTACGCAAAGTAACACCAGGAGGTTTGAATTTAGCCTTAGATTGGTGGGGTTTGGTCAACTGAATTGATTTAGAAGACAGCCAATGAGAACCCAGGCCTGTGACCACGGGAACGGGGTTTGAATTTAAGAATGTAAGAACAGGAAGTGAGGGAGTGATGTAGTTTGCACGAAGAAGGACCGGGAGTGTCAAGGTCTGAAACACGACGTTGTGTACAGTTTTCCAGGCGTCCTCGAAAGGTGTTCCGTTCAAACTATGGGATGCTTTGAATTGAGAGGAAGCTGAAGAGTATGAGTAAAGGCATATGTGGAATAAGAGGCCTTGGAATGATAGCTGGATCCAAGGGAAAGAGTTGTTGAAAATCAGCAGTGTTCCTATATAAGGATGCCAACGTTCGATGCTGGATCTGCAGTTTCTTCCAGGCGATTTCTGAAAGAAAAGGATTTACTGCAGCTAAGTACTTTTCAGAATATTCCTTCTTGCGTTAAAGTATCTGAGGATCATTTTGTAATTATACCTCGGTGTGGTGTTTATGGGAGTAGGTTCTCTCTTTTAAATAGAATAAAAAGGAGGATTTGCTACGAGAGAGGAAAATTCCTTTCAAGGCAAACGATCAACAAAAAATTTTTCCTTAGGTCGTTAAGGGGAGTTAGGGTTTATCTCTTAAGTTTGATTAGAATACCTTTAAACTTCAGCACCATGGGGCTGTTTGTTTCTGCTCCCTCTCTGACACCCGATGCCAACTTCCTATTTGCAGTGCTAGCTGCTGCTGTTAAATATCCCTCCCAAAGAATAGAGATATGCACACAAAAACATAGGAAACACAGACAGAGCTGGTGCTACCATTAGGCAAACTAGGCAGTTGCCTAGAGTACCTGCCCTCCAAAGGTGCTGCTGCTGCTTTTTTCTGGAGTCTGCAGCAGTGGCGATGGCTCAGTAAACATGGGGCAGCTCTTATCTCTGGTCATCGGCACTGTCCCCGTGACTCTGTGCTTTACACTGCCTCTTCCGCCCCCCTCTGATACAGACTTCAAAACTAGAAGTAGCATAGGGTATTCTGGGGCGGCACCCAGTGATAACTGGGCAACGGAGATATTCTGCCCGTTTATCACTAAGGGGCAAAAGTAAAGGCTGTCCTAACTTTTGTCACCAAAACTAACCAGGCAGTGGTTGAATATCACCACTGCCTGGTTAACTTTGCCGCTATCCGGCTGACCTGGATAGTCTATACTGGTGGCTGGATGTGGCCCTGGCATTGAATATCCAGGTTTCAGGTTCAGCGGCAGCAGCTAGCCATTTTAGAACAGCTAGCCGCCGCTGTGGAATATCAGGCCTCTGGAATCTAATGTTCTGGAAATGTAAAGGTGCATTTTACAATGGGAAACACAGGAGAGCAAACAAGGCCATCACAACAGAAGCACAAGGGAACACAAAGAGCGAGGGAGTAAAGGTCACTAATACTGATTTATTGAAAATCACCCCAACGCGTTTTGGCGGGATGCCTTCTTCAGGGGGTACACATCTTTAAAAATAAAACATACAATAATATATAAATAAAACAAATAAAATAATATAAAAAAACACAATATAAAAGGATAAAAACATAAGTGAAAATTGTATAATAAATCTATAAAAGCCATAAGAAATATATATGACAAATCAAAAAGGAATGACTTAAAACCAATACTCAAATATAGAATAACTATAGAATATTATAAATAAAATGTATAATCCAACAGTAATAAAAGAAAATCAATAATAAATAATATGTATAAAAAACATGATACAACAGTGAATAAAAATACATATTAAAGACGAAGAAGTACTTACAAAAGGGCACAGTATATTTCTTTTAGTCTTTAAAAAGACTCCATGTAGATGTGCTGAGAAATAAAACCAGCTTATTGAAACAAATGTATCCCAGAGCCAGAGGGATGTAAAATCATTCATTATGTGGAGATTGGATATATGAGGAAACAGAAAACACGGTTACTTTATGATTTCATAATTTAAAAACAACTAATCAGGAAACAGTGGACATGGTGCTAATTAATAGCATCTTCATATAAACTTAAAGCAAACTTGGCAAAGCAAAAATTGTGCTCGAGACTTTAAAAACTATGTTAAAAAATATTTTGCATATTAGAAAGCGCAACAAATTATGTAGTACAGTATTTTAGTGGCTCTGGGATACATTTATTTCTCAGCACATCTACATGGAGTCTTTTTAAGATGCAGCTTTAGAAGTTATTGCCAACACTCTCATAAAAAGGACCCCACTAACACGGACTCCTGCTTGCTTTTTAACTCAGATGGCATCACTTGTTATGTGCGAGAATTTCTTCTGTTTTTGCGGGGATCTTTTATAAGCAAGTTAAAGGGGTAGTCATGGGGTCCTCTATGGCACCTGATGTTGCAAATCTGTACATTGGCAATTTTGAGAATGAGTTCCTTCGCTGTCATCCATTTCAGAATCATATTAAAATGTGGCTACATTATATAGACAATGTTTTTTAAATTTGGGACGGAGCAGAGGAGGACCTACATGCTTTTTACGTTTGGCTTAACTCCTTTGATGATCATTTGGAATTTGAGGGTTCTTTTAGTTTACATCAGATCTCTTATCTTGATATTAACATAAAAAAGGTGTAAATGGATTCATTACTGATCTATATCGAAAACAGAGTGATAGAAATGCGCTTTTACGTTTTGATAGTTTTCATAATAAATCATTGAAGGAAAATTTGCCCTACGGCCAATTCCTTAGAGTTAAACGTCTGTGAACCTCAGAAAGTGATTTTGAAAAACATGCAGTGGATATGGGCCACAGGTTTAAGAAAAAGGGATACCCTGAGCATGTTATTCGTAAGGCATATAAGAAAGCTAAGGCTACAGACAGGAAGGTGCTTCTAGACAAAAAAGTACAACCGAAGAAGAGCCAGGTGATTTGTGCCCTCACTTTTTCGTCTTTGTCTAAAGAGATCTCTAGCATTCTTCAACAAGAATGGCACCTTGTCACCTCTTTCCCTGCTATGGCAGAAAAAATCCGTACGATTGCATATAAGAGGAATCGCAATTTGAAGAATATTTTAGTTCCCTCAGCTCTTTCCAAGCCACAACCGATCTGTAAGGCCACGGGCCACTTCCAGTGTGGTCGTTGCTCCGTTTGTCTTAATGCCATTTCTTTGAAAGATGTTTTTATACATCCATCCACTAGAAAAAAGTTCTTTCTGAATCATTATTCAAATTGCAATATCACCAATGCTATATATGTGATCATTTATCCCTGCAATTTAATATTTCGGTAAAACTACACATCCAATCAAGACTAGAATCATCGAACATAAAAGCTGCTTAACCCATTTTGGACAGCTCACATATTCTTTCTCTGTTCTGGATGATTTATTAGATTTGTTACACTCAAACAACTATGAAATACCGGCAATAATAAAACATATTAAAACTTTGCAGAAAACAGAAGTTTCACATAGTGTATGTTTTTCATACACTGGTCCAATATAGTATATTGTCTGTCTTCAGAAAAGATAAGATTCAGTTCCAATATTCATTGACATAAACATACTGTATGATACTATTGAAACTGCATTTTTCATTTAAAACACTTTATTATTGCACTCCCGACTATTTCTTCTGATAATGAGATTACCTTAAAGGATGTTTGGGGAGGCCTAAAATCTATTGATAGTAAGATCTCTGGCACTTTTGATTCTTTGGCTAAATTTTCTCAAGAGACTGTAGTCTCTTTACGGCAGTTAGATGGTAGGACGGTTTTGCTTAATACAGCTATTTCAAAATTGGAGGGTCAGATGGGTTCTATGCATGCTGCTCAGGCAGTTGGTATAAAGGACTCACTGACTCTCCATAATAAAATTGAAGCGATGGAGAATTCTGCACGTTCTTGCCATTTGCGGTTTTTAAATTTCCCTATTTCTAAGCTCCTCGCTCCTAAGATATTGCTAGATAAATACCTTAAGGAAGTCTTACTAATTACGGAATCTATTTCAGTTTCTCAGTTATATTATATCTCCCCTAATTCCAAGAGAGTTAATCCGGTTGAGGGGGAGTTTGATGTCATTGAACCTTCCATTGCTAATCTTACAGCCTTCCTCGAGGACTCCCTGGACATAATCAATTCTCGTTCTACTTTGTTGGTGACATTTTTGACTAAGGATATTAAGCAATGTGTGCTGCGAGCCTTCTTTAAACACAAGACTGTAAAGTTTTGTGGACATCTCGTAAATGTTTTTCCTGATGTTGCACGCAGCACCCAGCTTAGGCGTAGGCAGTTTCTGGCTTTAAAGCCTCAGGTATTGTCTTTAGGAGAAGCTTCTTTTTTCCTTCGTTTCCCATGTAAGTGTGTAATTACCTGGAAGGATGTTTCATATATTTTCACTGATGTCACCCAATTGGAAAGTTTCTTGTTTGAGAAGTGGAAGGCACTTGCTGAAGTACAGAGTGCCCAAGAATAAGTTGTTGCCTCCCTTCGTGGGCCTTGTGTCTTATTTTCCTGAGTATGGCTCGATTTTAATACTCAGTTGAGTTCCTTGATGTGGGCTATATCAATGTCTTTTTTTTTGTTTGATGTTACACATCTGATTTGGTTTGTTTATTCTAGATTGTCTTTTGATTGTATCATGTATATGCAATTTTTGAAATCAAAAAACAAAACAAAACAAAAACTTTATTATGATATAATATAGTTTGTCAACAGTCCATTCTGATGGCGGAATATGATACATGTGAAAACACTTCTGATGCAGTGCGTCAATATTGCACCATTGAAACACTTAGAACAGAATGCTTGACAGCAATTAGTTTCGACAACATATTAGTAGCTATTACAGCATTATAAACTACTTACTATTTTTTGTGATCTTTTTATGTTGAGTCGCCAGTACCATCAAAATCAGCAAACTTCGAATACTTATTAAACTAACTAGATCTCAGATAAAAAAAATCTGTATATAACGCTTTTTGACATAACGATAATAGCTAAACATAGTTCCATTGAATTTATAACCATTAATTAGTAAACAGTTGAGTAGTAAGTATGGAAATCTTATGTATGTAAAACATACGCTGGTCCAAAACGGGTTAAGTAGACGAGTTCCTGACAAACCGTTAGTCTCCCATTGGGCAGATAAGGACCATGGTGTGTCAGATCTTAAGTTTCTTGTTCTTAAGGTTGTCCATCCACATTGGAGAGGAGGCGATATAAATAAAATACTTCTCAGATTGGAACAGCAATATATCTATGAGTTGCAGTCCCTTGAGCCTTGTGGCTTGAATCAAGAATTCAATCTGGTCATTTTTTTATAATTTTAAAATATGATTTTTATAGTTTTAATATACTCCTGTGTTTGAATAATATACACATTTTTTCATTCATGCGATTCATTATGACTGGCTTTATATATCACATGCATTTTTAGTATGTGTACATGTCCATTTTTGGCCTAAATACAATTCATGCAGTGATGGCATACAGGATTTTTTTTTACGCACAATAGATGATGTATTTAATAAACTAAAAAATTGGGTTCTTTGGGCCCCCTTTTAAATATAATTTTTTTAAAAAAGGGGAAAGGTACAGTGGAATTCTTTTATAATACATCACATTTTTTAAACAGAAGAGGAACATTTCTGATACTGTTGCATGCACTAAGATTTGTGCCTTGTCCATTATTGATTAGTATTGAGCATTTTTCGCACTTATCTGACGTTTTGGTATTTCTTGTCTCTTGATCTTCTCTCACACCATATGTTGTGTTCTCTTGATACTAATCTGTGCAATTAATTCTTTAATTTTAATATAGATCTGCTGTTTATACATACAACCATTTCTGTTTGCGTATGACTTGAATGCCGTGATGTCATCCTGTGTCACTAATGCATATTCCAGTTCATACTGCTAGACCAGTCCAGACAAACGGGTTATGCACCCCTGCCAGCAGATCTTGGAGACAGAGAATTCTACCAGAGCTCTGATAGGCTGGAGCCTGGTGATATAATCCTACCCCTAGGGGTCTCCCTCAGTTTTTCTCTGTCTCCAGCAGATCTGGATGCTTTTTTTTTTTGCTCCTTCAAAAAAATTTAAGATGCTTTATTTCTTTGTGATTTCTCTGGGAGAGATTATACCCTGTAGTTGCCAGTGTACTTATCTGGGCACCAGGATGAATTCCAGCTGAGCTCCTGTGTCCTGCAGGTCACAGTAGAGATCGCTGATGTGCAGACTTCCCAGCACTAGTCAAGAAGACTATTTAGCTGGATGGTAAGCCTCCTAAAATCTAGTCCCTGGGGCTGATTTTAGTGGTGAGGCAGCTGGCAGTGCTCTCAGCAGCGGTCCGTGGCTTCTCTGCACTTTCGGTACTGTGAGTACAAAACTTGTCTTTCTCCCACTGCTGTCTGCAACTCTGTGGTGACTGGATTTATTTTTCTTGATTTTTCAGCGATTTTAGGCATTTCTCTCATGCCTGCAAACACCCCCCCCCCCCCACCTTGTCATTTGACTTTTTAAGTTAATTCCTTAGCTTTTGGGGGTTTTAATTCACTTTTTGAGGTTTATTTTTGCCGGTGGCCATTTTGAATAGCTAATGAGCCCTGGTTTTTGGCGGGAAGCCAGATTCCTTCTCTCTTTGCTGGCTTCTAGCACCAAAAAAATTGCTGTTTAAATTTTTCCACAACACTTGCTAGCTGTGAGTTGTGTGGGGGTTCCTTTTTTTTCTCTGCCTATGTATTAACATAATGAATAAAAAGTACGGAAGGCATGATTAGAGAACCGGATGCAATTCAGAGCCACAGTACAATGCTAAGACACTGACCACTGGTGTAGGGCTCATGGGTTCCATCCCCCACTGTGCCCAACAAAGAAGGCTGGCTGAGGCATTGCATAGTATAGGGAATATTGTTAAATGCCTGTTCCTCCGGGGCAGAGTTTTTTTTTTTTTTTAGTTCTCCCTATGCCTTATTCAGGTCTACGCTGCATAGGCTGTCAGAAGACACACAGGGACCTCAGAAATTAACTGTGCTCTTCCCCCAGCGTCTTGATTCCCCAGATAAACTTGGGAACTCCTGAGCCTGGCTTCAGTGGAGCTCTCCATTGGCTTTACGCTGCGCTGAGTCTTTGCCACGGACATCCCCAGGAAGTTCAGGTATCAATTCCTGAAAGGAAACTGTGAGTAGCCTGTTTTTTTTCTTACTTGCCTCAGCTACTGCTCCCGGACCGGCTGCCTCTGAGTTTTGAAGTTCCTACTTTAAAATTTTTAATCCACAAACTGCAGCCGGGTTACTTTGTATGTCTTACTGGAATATTGTACCTGTCTTTTTCAATATACCATTTGACTGGAATTTTAAGTCAGTGTTTTGGATCCTGACTGTTTTGGGCTCTACCTAATTAAACATACTCACTGTCATCTTCCGTACGGCTGGGTTTCAGCTTCTACATCCCTCCCCAGAAACACCTTTCAGCCCCTACCATGGAGGTCTGAGTGGCTGCGGAGGAATCAAACTCTAATTTCCCTACTTTCAGTCACTGTAATTGCCTTACCCTGACTTTGAAAGTTTCTCTGTACCAGCACAGTG
Source organism: Ichthyophis bannanicus (assembly GCA_033557465.1). Taxonomy (NCBI): domain Eukaryota; kingdom Metazoa; phylum Chordata; class Amphibia; order Gymnophiona; family Ichthyophiidae; genus Ichthyophis; species Ichthyophis bannanicus. The sequence goes on along the minus strand of CM066031.1, from coordinate 1,001,431,348 downwards.
AATGACTGACAGTTCCCTTCTCAGCTCAGTGAATACCTGACAGTTTTTCTGTGCCAGCAGCCATTTTGTTTTTCTCTTCAGTGTTTCTTTTTGGAGGGAACAGCTCTAGACAGCAGTTTCCACACATTTAAACATGCTGTGGAGGCACGGAGAGTTTCAAAATCCTTTTCTTTGAAGAGTCTTCGGTTTCCCTGAGCCTACCTTGATTTTTGTTTTAAATGCTAAAAAAAAAAAAAAAAAAAAAGGGAAAGAAAGAGGAAAGGTGGTTTAAGTCTCTACAATGCTTTTTTCTCTGGCTGTATTATATGTAATAAGTAATCAGCCGAATGGGGAATTAATAGATTGCTTGTGTTCCACCTGCACGCTGCATCCCGGAGACTCTTTCCCCATTCCCACTGCGCTGCTAGATGGGTTCATCAGCACCTTATCTCCTCCCTCCTCAGAGCCCCTGCTGCAGGATCTTCCTGCAGGAAACGATTCAGTCAGCTCCCATGTCGCTTCCACAGCCGCTGGAGGCCACAGCAGCCTTGACTGACAGTGCCTTCCTCACACTCTTTCATCTGCCATGACACCTGTGACTTTTGGAGTCTTTTGGAATATCTCCTACACCTGCCCAGTAGCAGGCAAGCATATGGCATGGTCTCGCAAGTGGTCCCATAAGTCCTCAGACCTTAGAGCAGTACGTCCTCCTTGGAGCGTTGCATGTGCCTTGCGGGGTACTATGGATATTCAAGAAGACTTTAAATCTTCGGAGGTCAGCCCTGACTCATTGGAGTACGGAGATGGGGAATATTCTCTGTCTGTTTTCTTCGCTGACGGTTCTCAGCCTTTTTCGGAAAGAGGAGTTACCGGCTCTAATCACACAGGTGATGGAGTCGCTCCCCCTAGCCGACACGCCTGATCCTCCGGATTCTCAAATCCGGTTGCAGCCGGATCCCATTTTCCAGGGCATTCGTACGGCACGCGGTATTGGTCAGTTATACCCTTGGTCTCCCTTTCACTTGGACCGTTGGCTGACATACCCGACAGTTGATGCATTCTGACCAGGGTCATCAGGCATACCACACTTCCGGTTGAGGGCGGAGTGGCGCTCCGCGACCAGCAAGACCTAAAGAGTTGGGAGGCTGCTGAAGACGGGTTTTCCTTCGCCCGCTATTTCCTTCTTGCAGGGGTGTGCAGAGGTCTAGCAGCTCGGGCCTCCCTTCGCTGGATTCAGCAGCTTCCAGGTGTTCCCGAGTTGGTTCATTTCGAATCCATCGCTGCATTCCGGGCAGAGGCATTCTGTGATCTCTTGTGGCTCAGCTCGCTTCCTAGCACCGGTGTCGGTAGCTCGGAGATGGCTCAGCCTGCGGCAATGGGCAGCGGATTTTGCTTCATTTACAGGCTCCAGCGTTTAGATGCCATTCGTCCCGGTCCACCGTTGGAAGGAGGACTGGGCCGCTACTCTGTCTATTTTGGGATGCTTCAGGTCCTGGATTTTCTAGGGGCTGGGTGCGACACTCGTCGGGGGCGGGTGTTTCTACCTCAGGAACGTTTTCAGAAGATCTCTCTTCAGCTCCGCCGCTGCTTGGATCAAGCGGCACCTCGGCCTTGGGGGCTACCTTCAACTCTTGGGGTCCTTGGCAGCAACGATAGCCCTCGTTCCGTGGGCAGGAGCGCACATGCGCTGCTTGCCGACGGCGCTTTCTATCTCGTTGGTCGTCGGTATCGGACAGTTATCTAATCCGGTTACCTTTGCTTCTGCCGGTGCACCGCAGCCTCCGCTGGTGGCTTCAGGCACACAATCTTCTACGGGGGGTCCCTCTGGAGTCTCTGCGCTGGATCTTGGTGACGCCAGTCGCCGACCTCTCCGGTTGGGGAGCGCCTTGCGGCTTGGCCTCGGCGCAGGGGAGTTGGTCACCTCGCGTAGCCCAAGGGTCTATCAATCGTCTCGAGACGCGGAAAGTGCGCTTCGCCCTTCTTCAGTTTCAGCCTCTTCTGCGGCGGCGTGCGGTTCGGATCCTGTCCGACGCCACGACGGTTGCTTACCTAAGCCGCCTAGGCGGCACGCAATGTCCGGATGTCTCACAGGAGAGGCGTTTGCTCCTCCCGTGAGCGGAGGAACATCTTCAGGCTATCGGCGCAGCACATCGCAGGCGTGAACAATATGTAAGCCAATTTTCTCAGCCGGCACTCTCTGGAGCCCGGGGGCTGGGCTCTGCAGCCGGATGCGTTCTGGTCCATTGTTCACCTGTGGGCACTGCCGACCATGGATCTAATGGCTACGGCGCAGACTGCCAAGGCTTCGCTCTACTTCGGCCATTGGAGGGACGAGGGAGCGCACAGCATAGATGCTCTCTCTCAACCGTGGCTGGCTCATCTTCTCCTGTGTGTTTTCCCTCCCTGATCCGTGATATGCATAGTTCTCCGGCGGCTCCGAGACCGTCGCGGCCCTGTACTCCTGCTGGCTCCGAATTGGGCTCGCGGACCATGGTATGCAGATCTCTTCTGTCTGTCTGGGACGTGGCTGCTCCGCCTCGAGGCGTTTCTCGGCCTTCTGATTCACGGACCAGTGGAGATGGAAGACCCGGTTCCTTACTTGCTTTCGGCCTGGCTATTAACCGCCGCCGGTTTGCTCGCTACGGCTCTTCGCCTAGCGTAGTCGTGGCGCTTCTCACGGCGCGGCGGTCTTCCACGACACTGACTTACGCTCAGGTTTGGCGTCTCTTGATGGTTAGTGTTCGTGAAATAACTTCACACCCTGGCGTTGCGGTGTTCCGGACATCCTGTCCTTTTTACAGGCCGGAGTGGATAAGGGATTAGCGCTCAATTCCTTGCGAGTACAAATGGTCGCTTTAACTTGTTTTCGGGGTCCTATACCGGGGCGATCGATAGCTTCGTATTCGGACGTGTCTCGGTTCCTCCGCGGAGTTAGGGCCTTCCGGCCTCCTCTGCGTTCGCCTGTGCCGGCGTGGGCTCTCGTGCTTGTCCTCTGTGCCCTCGTTGCTCCTACCTTTGAGCCTCTGAGGGCCTGTTCTCTTCTAGATTGGACTCTGAAGGCAGTCTTCTTGGTGGCCATAACTTCGGCACGCCGTGTTTCTGAGCTCCAGGCTCTCTGTGTCGAGTTCCCTATCTCTCGTTTTCCTCCGAAGGCGTTTCTCTGAGAACTGTCCCTTCCTTTGTTGCCCAAAGTGCTGACGCCGTTCGCTGTTGACCAGCCTCTTTCCTTTCCGTCTTTTCCAAAGACGCAGTGTGACAGTGGTCGGTCTCCGTTGCGGGCGGTGGACCTTAAGAAGGTTCTTTTTCGGTATCTGGGGGTCGCCAGACCCTTCCATATGACTGTTCCTCTTTTGTCTTGTTCGCGGGTTCTCGTCGGGGATCCGCAGCCTCCGAATCTACCATTTCTAGATGGGTTACGGAGGCCATTGAGGCGGCGTACCTTCTTCAGGGAGAACAAGCTCCACTGGGACTCCGTGCTCACTCCTCTCGGGAGCAAGCAACTTTGTAGGCCGGGAGGTCTCATGTAGTTCCTCTCGATATTCGCCGGGCGGCGACTTGGTCGTCGCTGTCCACCTTTGTCGGTCATTATAGGTTGGACGTTCATGCCCGTCAGAAAGTCCGTTTTGGAGTTGCTGAGCTGTCGGCGGCCTTGCCCCCCCTTAAAAGCAGGTAGCTTGGGTACTGCCCGTTTGTCTGGACTGGTCTAGCAGTATGAACTGGAAGGAGAAATTTCACTTACCATTAATTTCCTTTCCTGGAATACTGCTAGACCAGTCCAGGACCCGCCCTGCTGTTGGTTGGAGTGCCGCTGGTGCGGTGCAGCCGCCGACCGCGGTTCTTCTCTTTGCCGGTATGCCTCGCCCTGGGCAGTCCATGGGTTCGTAGGTGGATACTGTTTTCAGCTCTAGGGAGTTCTTCGGCTCCCTTGTATATAGTTCACTTGGGACCCTCTGGGGTGATGTTACAGTTCATGTTGCATTAGCTTGTGGACGTAACTGAGGGAGATCCCTAGGGGTAGGATTATATCACCAGGCTCCAGCCTATCAGAGCTCTGGTAGAATGCTCTGTCTCCAAGATCTGCTGGCAGGGGTGCATAACCCGTTTGTCTGGACTGGTCTAGCAGTATTCCAGGAAAGGAAATTAACGGTAAGTGAAATTTCTCCTTCATGATTTGTCCTCTAACCTTTCAAAGGCACGGTTTTTCTGTGGCGCCTCCTTAGGTTTCAAGACTTTGTTGCACAAGCTGCTCACAGCACAGGTACACTGTTCTTTTTATATCTGCTCATTTACTGACGTTTATAATGAAATAGCATAGTGATATTACTCTGTCGGTTTGCGGTTGTCTACACACAGCGTCCCGTTTATTACAATGTGTTATGGCCCTTCACTTTTATGTGTTAATTTGTAGGAATATGTTAGAAACAATTTTCACAGTTAGATGAATGTCCTCTGCATATCACTCTATTGTGTACTCCAGCTTTTAACTATTTGGCCGTTTTTTGTGGAACAGTGCTGATGTTATGCAGACAACACTCTTTTCTTTTCAATACAAGCATGTATTTTTTATCTAGCTTCTCTTCCATATTTTATTTCACTTTTTATTTATTTATTTAACGAAGAATGTGACTGTTACAATATGTCTATCATGATGTGTATTTTGACTTTTAAAGGTGCACTTTCTTGGCATCCTTTATGCTAATAATGTTCCGTTCTAAAGGTTCTTTATAACACAAGCACACTGTTCACTAAGAGATGATCAATGTTTCGAATACGAGCTATAGAATATTAGCTCTGTTAACCTACATTCGTGAAACGTACTGGTTTTCAATTGTTTGTATTCACTTTTTAATTTTTAATTATTCATTCACACATGTATTGTTATGCAGATATTTTTTTTTAACACAAGAACACATTTTTTATCCTGTTCCTTCCCTTACATTTACTGTACTTCTCATTTATTTATTTAATGAAGAGCGTTACGTTTACACATGCTTATCATGATGTGGACCTCAACTTCAAAAGCGTGCCTCCTCGGTGTTCTTTGCGCTAATAATTTTCCGCTTTAAGGGTCCCTCATAATACAGGCACACTATTTATTAAGAGATGATCGATGCTTGTAATATTAGTTACAAGATATCAGCTCCGTTTACCTCCAGTTGTGAACGTTTCATTTTATCGTTCCTTACAATACCTATATTATTGGGAATAGCATATCATTTTTAATACAATTTTTAATTTCTACTGTGATTACATTTTCCTCCCTCTCCTCCCCCTCCCCCCCTTTTTTAAGTAATTTAGCCAACAATTAAGTCCCTGTACACATAAGCAAAATTTATGGCAAGTCTATACTATGGAGATTGTTCTTTAACCTTTTTTGTCTCGTATACCACGATTTGTATGTTGCCCTCATTTGCAATGGTCAGACAGTATTTTTTTTCAGTTGTTACATTGATTTGCTGTTTGTTTTTAAAATTCTTTTATCATTATTCATTATGTGTTTTTAATCAGTTTGGTGTTTTTCGAAAAGTTCTTTTACATATTGTGCTATTTTGCCACTTTTAATTTATTTATTCTGGTAATCACTATATATGGCAACATTTTATAACAAGTACATCATTATTATTTTTAATGGTTTTAATATTTTTAATAATTTATTAAACACTTTATGTTGCTATATAGCACATCATATATGTTGATTTAGATCAGTTACATTTCATCTTGCCATCCTGGTCTGGTCCTTTCGGTTGTTTCTGGGTTTTCCATTGTTTCTGTAATTCATTGACACTAGATGTATTAATTTTGTGAATAGGTTGTATGTTTTATTTATTGTTTTTATACAAAGGAGCTAATTGTGACATCACAATTTCTTAGCTTTTCCAACTATAGGATTGATACATTACTACAAATTTCTACTGTGCGCTCCATAGTAATTAGTGATTTTCGTAACTGTAAGTATTCAAAAAAGCTAAGTATGTTCAGAATGATTTAAGTTCTCTTTTATTTTGTTTAATCAAATTATGGTTCTGTCATTTCATTTTTATCATTTTTAAACATATATTTTATTTAATTTTAAATATGCTTTTTAACACATATTCATTATATAACTGTATTGTTTCACATTTACATGTTATATTTGCAAGTGTGTTATTGTTATTTATTTATTTATTACTGTTTGTTTGCAGTTCTCGGCCCCCTGATGAAGGTGGTGCCGAAACGCGTTGGGGCGTTTCTTTATTAATAAAAGGCTTGTGACCACCATTACCACTCGCTTTTTGTGTTCTCTGTCTTTTTAAAGACTACAAGAAATATATTGTGCCCTTTTATAAGTACTTCTTCATCTTTAATATGTATTCTTATTCACCTTTGTATCATATTTTTTATACATATTATTGATTTGCTTTTATTACTGTTGGATTATACATTTTATTTATAATATTCTATAGTTATTCTATATTTGAGTATTGGTTTTAAGTCATTCTTTTTTGATATGTCATATATATTTCTTATGGTTTTTATAGATTTATTATACAATTTTACTTATGTTTTTATCCTTTTATATTGTGTTTTTATGTTATTTTATTTGTTTTATTTATATATTATTGTATGTTTTATTTTTAAAGATGTGTGCCCCCTGAAGGAGGCATCCCGCCGAAATGCGTTGGGGTTATTTTCAATAAATCAGTATTAGTGACCTTTACTCCCTCACTCTGTGTTCCCTCACATTTTACAATGGGACATCCAAGTGCAAACTGGGACATCCAAGTGCAAACTGGGACATCGAAACCAGAACATCTGAAAAAAATAAAGCAGGCACATGCAAGTTCATGCACGATTTCAGAAATGTGGACGTGCCCGATGTGGACCTCTATAGCGAGACATCTACATAGATGTCTCCAGAATAGCATCTCAGAACATGGATGTCTAATAGCATAATGGTTAAAGTGGTGGTTTGGGAGCAGGGTGGCCAGGATTCCAACTCCAGTGTGAGTCTTTGTGCTCAGACTAGTCACTTAACTCTCCCCCTTCTCTATTCTCTCTGGATGGTTTAAGGCCCAAACAAGGCCCTGATGCCTATTCGTGCCTGCAGCAGGTCTAAACGTAGACGTGCCTGCAGACATCCCCGTCATTCCTGAAACCAAATGGAGATATGTAAGTCCATTGCATTTCCCAAGGCATGCCTCCATCACACCCCCTTGCCTACTTAGACATCGCTGCACCAGAGACGTCTGTAAATGTCATTTGTGGAATGACTTTGGAGATGTCTTGTCATTTTTACATCCACGTGCACATCTTCAGATGTCCTAAATCACAACTAAGCCTTTTCAAATGACCCTCTTAGTGTCTAATCTGGTGCCTTGTGTTCTCATCTGCATATCTGTCCCAGCAGCTCCAGCAGAGGACTCCATAGGTCACCGTGAGTCAGCTAAGCAAGAGCTGATACAGCCCCACACTTATCCCAGCAGCAGAGGATTGGAAGACTCATCTGCAAATCCATCCCAGCATCTCCAGTAGAGGAATCTAGAGGTCACCATGAGTTAACCAGGCAAGAGCTGCCACAGACCCCGTATTCTGCCCAGCAGCAGAGGACTGGAAGACTCATCTGCATATCTGTATGGTCTCTCTCATTTAATTCAACAGATACCAAAGTTCCACTAACTGAATGATGGGTGGGAAAAATCGTGTTAGCAAAGCTGTTACCCCTGTTATAGCTTCTGCCTGTGTCCAGACAGACAGCCCAATGCCAGTCAAGGGACAGGTTTTATGTGCAAAATGCCGGCAAGCTGAAGCTCTCATGAAACAAGTGGAGGAGCTCAGAGAAGAGGTGGCGAAGCTGAGAAGCATTTGAAACGGTGAGAAGTACATTGATGAGATGCTCCTTGAAGCATCCAAGCTCTCCAACAGAGGTGAAGATGATATACTACAGAATGAAGAGTTGGACACGAGTCACCAGAGCCTGCAGAATCAACAATCCAACAGGAGTGAAGGAGTGGCCTAGTGGTTGGGGCAAGGGACCTCAGGCCGGAAGGTTGGGGGTTCAAATCCCACTAGAGGACAGCAACCTTGGGCCGGAAGGACTGGGGTTTCTAGTCCCACAGGTGCTCCTTGTGGTCTTGGGCAAGCCACTTAACCCTCCATAGCCCATGTTCCCTGTAAAATAGTTATCTTCAAGTTATAATGCCCTGTTCAATGTAATTTCAGTTTGTTCAATGTAAACCGCACTGATGCAGAATAGTGCGGTATATAAGAGAATATAAATAAATAAATAAACTCCTCCAGCCCTTGAATTGAAGAACCAGTATGAAGACCTGGAAGTGGAGGAAGTGAGAGCATTCTAGGAATGGGAAGTACCAGAGCTCAAGTACCCCAAAGTTGCAGAATCAGTGACTACAAGGAAGAGAAAGGTGGTGGTGATTGGTGACTCTCTTCTGAGGGGTACTGAGGCATTCATCTGCTGACCAGACTTGATGTCCAGGGAGGTGTGCTGTCTGCTAGGTACCAAATTCTGAGATGTTACGGAGATTTTGCCAAGACTCATCAAGCCTACTAATTATCCAATTTTGCTCATCCATGTCGGCAGAGGTATCCCTCTGAGGTATCAAGAGTGACTTCATGGCTCTGGGATAGAGGGTGAAGCAGATAGATGTGCAGGTGGTGTTCTCTTCCTTGTTGAGGGTAAAGGCCGAAGCAGAGAAGCTTACATCCTGTAGATGAATGCATGATTGTGTGGATGGTGTCATCATGAGCATTTTGGTTTCTTGGACCATGGGATGATTTTCTAAGGGCTGCAGAGCAGAGAGAGCATCAACCTATCCAAGAAGGGTCAAAGTGTCTTCTGCAGCAGATTGGCTTACCTACTGAAGAGGGCTTTAAACTAGATTTGTTTGGGATGGGTGAAGAAAACCCACAGGTAAGTAAAAACCCTCAGTTAAGTAAAACATTAAATATCTCTGTAGAAATTGGTAAAAGGGGCAACATCTGGAAAGTGATGTGCAAAAAAGCCCATAGTATGGGAAATAACATCCTAGATGTTGAGACTTTAATGGAAGAGGCCAGCTTGGATTTAGTGGTGGTTTCAGAAACATGGTTCACAGACAACCATGACTGGGATGTAATTATACCGGGCTATACTTTATTCAGCTAGGACAGAGTAGGAAGAAGGGGATGAGGAGTGGCACTATATGTAAAAATAAAATTAAATCTATAGAATTACTAGGCTTAAAAGGCAGTATGGAAGAACTATGGGCAGTGCCATACCTAGCCCTGTGCAAGAGGTGCAGCTGCACAGGGCGCGGAAGATTAGAGGCGCATTTGGGGTTTCCAGCCTCGGCTCCCCCTCCATGCTACCTGCCTTGCCCCACTCACTTTTTGTGTTCCCTCAGTGGTGGTGGTGGCTGCAGTGGAGCAGACCTGATCTCAAACTGAAAATAAAACCACGTGAGTCTTTCCATCTCCATGCTTTCACCCAGATCTAATCCTTCCCTTCTCTGACGTAGGCTTGCATCAGAGGAGGTAGGGGCCAGACTAGCCATTCAAGTGTGGGTCTTTGCAACTCTGCAATTGAATGACTGGTCTGGTCCCTCCCTTCTCTGATGCGAGCCAACGTCAGAGAAGAGTGTATCAAACCTACGTGCAAGTGCTGAGTCGGAAAGACCCACATAGTTTTTTTTCAATTTGAGATCAGGTCTGCTCTGTTGCTGTCGGCACTGTCGCCGATGAGGGAACACAAAAAATGGCAGCAGGGCAAGGGCAAGCAGCATGGGGCGGGGGAGCCGGCTGGACATGGAAGTGTGGGGTAAGATGGGGAGATGCTGGGCATGGGGCAAATGTGATGGGAGAGGTGGGTGCACCAGATGTGCAAGTCACACAGGGCACATTTATGGCTTGGTACGGCACTGACTGTGAGTTAAACTAGAAAGAAGGAATGGGAAATCCATTGCATTGGTGTGCTATACAGATCTCCTTCACAACCAGGCAAAGATTTAATAGAAGACATATTCAGTATTGCCATGAAAGGGGAAGTGCTACTGATAGGGGATTTCAATATGCCGGATGTGGATTGGCGCATCCCTGCTGCAGTGTCATCTAGAAGTAAGGAGATCCTGGATTCTCTACAGGGAGAACTGTTCCGGCAACTGGTAACACAACCCACACGTGATGGGGCCATACTGGACCTGGCGCTTACCAATGGGGAAAGTGTTTCTGATGTTATAATGGGAGATCATCTCACATTCAGATGGTGTGGTTCAGTATTAGGACTAGGGCTGATAAAGTTCATTCAAAAGTGAGGGTCTTAGACATTAGGAAAACTCACTTTGCCAAGATGGGATAATACCTCAAGGAGTTGTTAATGGGATGGGAACAGCTGGGGGATATAAAAAAAACAAAGGGCAAAACTGAAAAGGGATATAAAAAAAACAAAGGGCAAAACTGAAAAGGGATATTTTAAGGCCAACAAACCTTTTGTTAAAAAGGTAAATAAATGTAAATGGAAGAGGAAGCCACTATAGTCCTCAAAAGAAGTAGCTGAAAAGATGAAGGTGGCCTTCATAACATACAAGAGATCACAGAAAGAGGAAGACAAGCATCAATATTTGGAAAAACTTGAGAAACTAGCAAAGTAGTCAGGAAAGCAAAAAGAAGAAAAGAAGAAAAAAATAGCCAATGCAATAAAATGGGGTGCACAAACATTTTTCAGATATGTTAGCGAGAGGAGGAAGTACAAAAGTGGTATTGTCAGACTCAAGGATGAAGGGAAGGAATATGTAGAAGCTGATGAGGATAAAGTGGAATTGCTTAATAAATATTTCTGTTCTGTGTTCACAGATGAAGAGCCTGGAGCATGACCTCAGAAAACACCCACAAATAGGAACTGAAGTGAAGAGGACCTTGAACAATTTTCAGAATAACATAAGAACATAAGCTTTGCCATACTGGGTCAGACCAAGGTCCATCAAGCCCAATATCCTGTTTCCAACAGTGGCCAATCTGTCTTTAGTACCTAGCAGTTTCCCCAATAGACACAGGTTCCACAATGCTTGTATTGGGTCAAGCAGCGATATCCTGGGTCCCTTTTAATAATGGTTTATGGACCTTTCCTCCAGGAACTTGTCCAAACCTTTTTTTAAACCCAGCTACACTAACAGCTTTTACTACATCCTCCAGTAACAAATTCCAGAGTTTGATTACACATTGAGTGAAAAAATATTTTCTCTTATTAGTCTTAAATAGTTTGCCCTGTAGCTTCATTGCATGTCCCCTGGTCTTTATATTCTGATGATGTAAACAATCGATCTACATTTACCCGTTCCACTCCATTCATTAATTTATAGACCTCTATCATATCTCTCCTAAGCTGTCTCTTTTTTCAGGTTGAAGAGCCCTGTGTTCATGAGGAACTAGCTAAACTAAAAGTAGACAAAGTGATGGGGCTGGATGGGATACATCTGAGATTATTGAAAGGGAAGTTCTAGTGGCGCCACTGACTGACCTTTTCAATGCTTCTTTAGAGTCAAGAGTGGTCCCAGAGGACTGGAGAAAGGCAGATGTGGTCCCTTTACACAAAAGCAGAAGTAAGGATAAGGTTGAGAACTATAGGACAGTTAGTCTGACCTCTGTGGTGAATAAATTGATTGAAATGCTGCTAAAACAGAGAATAGTGAGGTTTCTGGAGTCCAATGGATTGCAGGATCTGAGGCAGCATGGGTTTACTAGAGGCAGGTTTTGTCAGACAAATCTGATTGATTTCTTTAATTGGGTGACCAGAGTTGGACCGAGGGGGAGCCCTAGATGTGGTATACTTAGATTTCAGTAAAGCCTTTGACACCATTCCATACAGGCAACTTATTAATAAATTGAGCACCCTAGGGATGGATCTAAAGTGACTGACTGAGTTAGAAATTGGATGAGTGGGAGACAACAAAGGGTACAGGTAACTGGAGCTCACTCTGAAGAGGATATTACCAGTGGTGTGCCACAGGGTTCTGTCCTTGGTCCTATTCTTTTTAACATTTTTGTTAGTGATATTGCAGAAGAGCTGTAAGGTAAGGTTTGCCTCTTTGTGGATGATACCAAAATCTTCAATAGACTAGACACCCAAGAAGGAGTGGATAACATGAGGAGGGATCTAGTGAAGTTTGAAGAATGGTCGAGAATCTGGAAGCTGAAATATAATTCTGAAAAAAATCCAAGGGAATGGTACAGTATAAGGGGTGAAGTACTTCTGTCCATGAAAGAAGAGCGGGATTGTTTTTGATGATCTTAAGGTGGCTAAAGCGATAGAAAAGGCAATGGCAAAAGCCAGAAGGAATGCTTGGGTGCATACGGAGAGTAATGGCCAGCAGATAAAGGAGATGATAGTGCCTCTGTATAAGGCTTTGGTGTGACCTCATTTGCAGTACTGTGTGCAATTCTGTAGACTGCATCTTCAAAAGGATATAAACAGGATGGAGTTGATGCAGATGATGGCTACCAAGATGGTCGGTGGTCTTTGTTATAAACCATATGGGGACAGAATTAAAGATCTTAATATGTATATGTTAAGGAAAGGTGGGATAGAGGAGATATGATAGACATTTAAATACCTCCATGGCATAAATGCACAGGAGGAGAGCCTCTTTCAATTAAAAGTAACTGCAACGAGGGGACATAGAATGAGGGAGTAATATGTGGAAATGTTTCTTTACGCAAAGAGTGGTAAATGCGTGGAATAGTTTCTCAGTCGAGGTAGTAGAGGTGAGGACAGTATCTGACTTCAAGAAAGCATGGGACAAACACAGAAGATCTTGAATGTAAAAAAGCGACTATAGTAGTTGATATGGAAGGACAGACTAGATAGTCCATATGGTCTTTTTCTGCTATAACGTATCTATGTTTCTATATCTCTGTTTACATATTTTTTCCAGTTTTTTTCCTTGTGCTCGGTCTCAGTTATTGCGATCTAAAAGTTTGTATTGTAATTTTCTTGCGTAATTTGCTCTTTTTGATTTTTTTTCCATTTCTGTTTTATTCAAGTGTTATTTTGGATATAATACTCCAAGGGCCAAATTTTCAAAGCTCTTATGCAGATAGCCCATGAAGAGCTATGCGATGAAGGATGCTGAGAGAGAGATTCAGAGACACTATGCGGACAGTGCAGGGCAGTCTTTGGGCTGAGCTAAGGCAATGCAGACACTAACTGGAAAAGTGCCAGCTTTATCCCAATAGCAGTGATTTTCACTTGACTTTTTCTAGATAGCTTAGACTGCTTAAAAAGCAGGCCTAAATTGCTGTCTGGATAAGACTAGCTGAAAATCACTGTTATCTGGATAAGAGAGAGCGGTCATACAGTCTGGATATTCAGCGGCAGCCACTATCCAGATACTATCGCTAGGTGTCTGGTTTACATTGAAATGCCATGCAGGGCTGGGGCATCCACTAGGCGACCACCTAGGGTGGCAGGTCCCAGTGGGTGGCATAGTGATCCCCTGGCCCCTCCACAGTCCTTATAATCAGCTGCGTGTGCACATACCCTCAGGGCCTACCAAAACTGCCCCCCTTCCAACACAACTTCCTGTTGGAGGGGGCAGGAAGTTGCATTGAAAGAGGGGGCAGGAACAGCAGGTATTGAGGGCCTACTTGAGTATTTTAAAGCCCACCGCAGTGCTAGAAAGCTGACGCTTTTTCTTTTTTTCTTTCTTTCTTTCTTTTAAAAATAAAAAACAGCATGGAGAGATTGCAGTGCCACCCCCTCTCCGAGCCATTTAACTCTTCTTTGTCTCAGAAAAATCCAAGTTATCAATGTCCCTGTTTAATGTATCATTACCAAGTTGAAGTTATGATGTAAACTGCTTTGACTAAAATGATAAAGCGGTATAAAAAAAACCCTGTTAAATAAATTGTATAAGGACAACATCAGTTCCAAGATTTCATAAGATGGATGCTTCTGTGCGCTGCTGAGAGAAGATTTGCTTGGATGAGCGGTATAGCAAATGTTTCATAAATAATCAAAATAAATCGAGAGTAAACTGACACTGGGATATCATCAGACTGCAGCTCCATAACCATAAAGCCAGTATTTAAAGAAGACTTTCAGAGAGATCTCAGATGGTATGAAGTACAGCACACCAAAAGACCCAATTTAGACCTTTATTCAATAAAGATATGCACCTTATTTTTCTTACCTGTTAACACTCCAGCTGTCAGGTAGAGCTCAAGAATGCTTTTACAGAAAGAAGCTAAGATCATCCCAGAAGCAGCCAGCAACCCTCCAACAAGCATCACAGGACGACAACCAAATCGGTTCACCAAGATACTGCAGATGGGTCCTGAGAGGAAAGGAAAAGGAACAACAGTGCAGTGCTGTACTGTCTTAATACTTCCTCAGCTCCCTCATATTTGATGATCATTCTGCCTAGCTGAGGCCTGGAACTGAGGCCTAGTGGGGGAAGGATCAAGAGAAACAGAAGACTCACATTTATCTAGAAGGTCGATAGGTCTCCATGGCCAAGCAGGTGTTATCCTGCTCCAGACCTGTCAACCCCTCTTTTACAAAGCATTCTGACATGGGTAGTTCTGCTTTTGAACTGGGAATCCAAAACTATGACTCCTAGATAGCCTCAAGGTGATAATTTTAACAAATAAGAAAAGTGTACTCCTACGAGTTCCACATAGCAGAGAAAAAATAGCTACCAGATTTAGATGAAATTTGATATTTTCCCATTATGCAAACATACAGTTGTGGTCAACATTATTGGTATCCCTGCATTTTAGGTATATTGTGTAAAATATTTTGAGAAATAATTGGTCATATTCCAACTGTATGTCATCATAATATTTTAATAGTATGTTCAAAGGTTTACAACAACAAAAAAGATGTCTGTGCAACTTAAATGTAGTGATTTCTGAGAAAAAAACAAAATATGACCAGGTCAGGATTAATGGCACCCTTCACTAATATTTGGTTGCAAAACCCTTGACAGTGATGACATCCTACAAATAGTTCCTTGTAGCCATCTATAAAAATTTCATATATCTGTCTGCTGGTAGTTTCTCCCACTTTTCAACTGCGATTGGTTCCAGCTCATGAATGTTTCCAGGATTCCTTTTACCAATGACAGATTTCAGCTCTTTCCAAAGGTTCTTGATTCAATTGAGATCAGGACTCATTGCAGGCCAGTTTAAAAAAATCTATTTGTTCTTTTTAACTATTCTTTTGTACTTTTGGATGTATCTTTTGGGTTATTATCCTGCTGTAGGACCCATGACCTTCGACCCAGACCTAGCTTTCTGACACTAGGTAGCACATTTCACTCCAAAATACCTTGGTAGTCCTCTGACTTCATGATTCCTTTAATACATTCCAGGCCTCCAGTTCCTGAGGCAGCAAAACAGCCCCAAAACATTATGGAACCTTTACCATACTTAGCTGTAGGAAGGGTGTTTTTTTTTCTTTATAAACTTTATTTCTACGCCTGTAAATGTATCGATGGTCTACATTGCCAATGAGCTCAAGTCTGGTTTCATCTGTCCACAGAACATTTTCCCAGAAGCATTGTGGTTTCCCAAGGTGGGTTTGGGCAAAGATCAGGTGTCCCTTTTTATGTCTGTCTTTAAGCAGTGGGGTCCTCCTTGGCCTTTGCCCGTGAAGTCTTTCTTTGTTTAGTGCATGGCGTATGATGCAGGTTCAAACCACCACTCCAGATTGCTCCAGGTCAGCCTTAAGCTATTTGGATATTATATGTGGTGTTTTTTCCAGTAGTTTGCACTGACCTTCAAAGACTTCTTGGATTAATTTTCTCACCGTTCCTGGGAGGTTCTTGACAGTTCCATGAGCAGAAAGCTTCTTAATAACATTGCGAACTGTAGACACAGGAATCCCAAGGTCTTTGAAGATGGCTTTGTACCCCTTTGGAGTTTGATGTTTGGTGTTAATGGCTTTTCTGATGGTCTCAGGCAGGTCTCTTGTCTTCACCATTGTGAAAATTGAACATAGAGTGATGTGGCCATTTTAATCATTAGAGCCATCATTCATTGGTTGATTCAAGTCATGTGAGTACTGACAATTGATCATAGGTGCACTAATTATCTCCAGGAACAAGCAGGAATGAGTCTTCACATATGGGTACGTCGGTACCGACGGAGCCTGCGCGGGAACGCTCCCCAGCGTCCAATCAGAAAGCTTTTGGGAGCATCCCTCAGCGCCTGCGTGCTGCCTTCCCGCCTTTCCAACTGTCTCTCCTCAGTTTTCGTTTTTCCGCGGAGCCGGCAGGACGTCTTCCTGTCACCGCAGAAAAAATTTTTTCTTTAATTCTTAATTCTTTGTTTTCTTGTGGTCGCGGCTGTCTCCCCGACTCCACCGGTATCGCCGGTGTTTTTTTCTTTTTCTTAATCCAGGGAATTTTTTTCCCTCGGTTTCAGTTCTAAACTTTGGGCCTGTAAGGCCTCTCCATTATGGAGCCTTCTTCTCCTAAGAAGTGCCTTAACTGTGGAAACACAGTTTTCTTTTTAGACTCCAATAACTGGTGTCTAGCCTGTTTGGGTCCTGACCCTTTTTCCCCTGAGCCATCAGGCTACAATACTGTGAGAAGAGATTCTCTATTTCGAGTTTCCCTTGATACCATTTTCCCTCCCTGTGTCAGGGCACCGGCCATTTCTTCTCTACAGGATCAGGTAACCCACAAACAGTCTGTTAAGACTAGCCAATCCTTGAGTGGTAGGTCTCATGCCAAGCATGATGACGGCCCCGGCCTTGCCCTCAAGACCCCATTGGCATTAAAACCCCGGCGGGAGTCTTCGGGCTCCAAAGCCTTTCAGGGGTTTCAGGTTGTTCCTGGGGCTCACCCCTCACAGAACATACCTGAGCCATGCTCGGTGGTGGCATCCGCTTCGAGCGGTACCGGTACCCCGGCATCGGCATTGGTGTTGAGTGCTCCACTCCTCACCAGGGATCGTCATCTGGCATTCTCGGTACCTTCGGGACCGACCGATACGTCCCAGATTGACTTTCCAGTATCGGCAGTACCGCCGATACCACCACCGACGTCGGTACCCTCTAAGCATGCATCGATAGACTCGCTTCCTTCGATACCGAGTCTAGAATCGATATCTAGTCTAGAAGACTGGGTACCGACGCATCTCGGAACCGACGTTTACCGATTCCAGATGCAGGGTACCGAGGATAATCACCAAGGGTTTTTGGTTACCTCGGTACCGCTTGAGCAGCCTCCGATGACTGCTTCGGTGTCGGTTTCGCCTTCGATTCCGGCACAGCTACTGGTATTGGTATCGATGCCGGTACCTGCAGTATCATCGGGACCAGCTCCTTCCATGCTTTTTTCACCTGGATCGCTCCTCTCTATACCTAGTTTGGAGTCGATACCTGGCATGGACGATGCACTACTGACTGTCTCAACTCATAACTGCCAGTTCCAGTATCCATCCATTAGAGATCCTGTTCTGCACTGGACAGGTACATCCTCCGGTGCCCAGGCTACTTTTTCAAATTTAGCCTGTCCAGGGATGGTTCCCATCGGAGATCCTTCTTTTCAGAAATTTCTCCTTGACATGGCAACCTTCCTTAATATTCCTATCCCTGGCTATGAGTCTTCTCAAGAAAAGAAAAATATAATGCTTCCTTTACATCACTCTTTGCAGGATCTTCTTCTGAGAGTATGGGAAAGACCTTTAAGGGTTTCTTCTCCTCCTACAGCAACTGATCTTCTGTATCAGGTGCCCCCCTCTCCAGGATTTCAAAAGCCTCAACTTCCCCATCATTCCATTGTAGTGGAATCAGCAATGAGGAAGGTAAAAAGCAAGAAAAAACATTCTTCTTTCCCGCCAGGGCGTGCATCTAGAACACTGGATGCCTTTGGACGTCAAACCTTCCAAACATCTATGCTGGCAACAAGGATTCTCTCATATTTATTTATTTATTTATTTATTTATTAACATCTTTTATATACCGCACTATTCGATATCAGCGCGGTGTACAGAGAACAAGAAAACTTCAGACAAGTTACATTTATCTGGTTTTACATATAACAGGAACAATAACTTGGATAACCGGGGCAATTATTTACAACAAAAGCAGTCAGAGTAATTATTTACATTTGGAAGACATATTGTTTGAAAAGAGCCTTGTAGTATGGGAGCGTGATGAGATGTGTTGTTGGGTCAGCGGAAATTTTCTATATTTTCATATTTTCTATATGAGTCTATCCCTTCAGGAGATCACAAAGAAGTTATCTCTTTTGACTCCTTTTTTATCAGAACCCAAGGCTGCAGACTATTCCTTACTTCTTAGTCATAGCCAAAATATCTCTTGATTTCTTTCTCGTGCTTCCCTAGACTCTTTTGAGTCTGTTAGCAGAACTTCTGCTATAGCCATAGGAGCACGTCGTAAAGCCTGGCTCCAAGCATCAGACTTGAATAGATGGGCACAACAAAGACTGAGTAATACTCCTTCTACTGGAGAAAATCTCTTCAATAAGGAGTCCTTACGTCAGGTTGCTCATTGCTCCACTGACTTTCCTGTTTCTGAGGGCCATCCTAAGCCCTCTCCTTCTTCAGCAGGTAGGAAATGCCCTACCAAACCTTCTTTCCCTAAAAGAAAGAGGTTTTCCTCTTCTCCTGCCCATCATTCAGATGTACCCAAGCAGGGGAGGTCTCGCCCTGGTCTGAAGAATCCAAACTCTAGCCAGGCTGAATAAACACAGTAACCATAGGTTTCTGATTAATCTTTTTATAACTACAGTTAACTTCTTTTTAGCAGAAGTTTTTCACTGTTTTTCCATTCAAAACTCTGCTCAGGGATTCCTATTCTCAGGAAATCCATTTACTCTTCAGTATGCTGAACTGTCAGGATATTCATGTCTATAAGTTACAGGGGTTTCCACCTCTTCCTGACTAGAACAGAGGTTTAGCAACTATCACAAGATAGTTTCTCTGTACCAGCATGAATTATTTCCTCCCAGGGACTTACCATGTGGTAAGTCCTTCTTCAGCTTCTATCTCTACCCTCCTCTCCAGGGTTTCCCCTGTAAGAGTGGTACCATATCGTTGAAAGACTTTTCTTGTCTTTCTTTTTACTGTAGAGTTTCTTCTCCTGAGTAAACTCCCTTCTTTATCTGGGCAGCTCTGCAGACAGAAAACAGCTTTCTCTCTTTGTTCAGTCTGTTCTCTCTGTTTGACACAGACCGACTCTCTCTGTTGTCCTATTCAGTAGCTGCCCATGCAAGAGTTCCAGTAATTGACTACTGGTACTTTTCCACAAGTCCCAGTCTTGTCTTCCACCACTTCTGTCTGACCTTAGTAGTGATTCCAAGACAGTTTTCTACATCTTTCTTGGATAATCCTTCTCACTACAGGCTTCTTACACTATCTTCTACCCTTGCCATCTCCAATCTCTGGGTTTGGCAACGTAGTGGATGTGGCTGTGAGTTTTCTCCATCAGCCAGTTCTACATCCCAGTTCTCCTGCATAATGCTCTCTGCAATCCTACTGAGAAGCTTTCCACTATGGGCCCTTGCTAGAGAGCATAGAGTTTCTCTAATGGCTATCCATCATGGTTGAAAAAGGCTTCCTCAGTCATCCCCTATGACTGCGAGGGTTCTTCACACCCTACTATTTCCTTTTTAAAAAAAAAAAGAAGAGGGAAAAGGACATAAGCCTTCTCCACGTGAAAGTCTAAGGGGTATGTTTACGAAAAGCCGCACAATTGCGTGCCGCACAATAGCGCACGGAAACGCGGCACTCAAACGCTCAGAAACGCTCTTAAACGCCCCGCACACGTGCGTGTGGGCCCCGCACAATTGCGCGCCGCACTAACGCACCCCGCACAAGTACCCGGCCCGCAAATGTCCGATAGAGGCGTGGAAAGGCATTCTGAGGGCGGAGGAAGGCTCCCGAGGGGCGGAGAGACGGGGTCAATGGGCGGGGAAGGGGAGGGGAGAGGCTCCCCGCACATGATCGGGGCCGAATTCACAGGTTAAAAATAGCGCGAGTGAAACACTCACGGTAGAGGGCATTTAAAGGGAAGAGAAACCATTTCGCGTCAGCAATGTACAGGGAAACCGGGGAAACCTGCAAAACGTGAGCAGTGTGATACATGTGCACAGAACAAAAGTGCAAATAAAGATAGAAAAAGACCCAAACAAAAATATTAAAAATAGGAAGGCAGCTGAGGAACCCCGATATTAATGGGCAAACATAAGAAACACACCCAGGAAAGCTCCAAAACAATGAAATGAAGGTTGGAAGGGGCTACGGAGGGGAGACCCTTCCAAAACCATTTCCTTTTTTCTGAGCCTTCCTGGGAGTGTTTGCTATGGTTGCCCATTAATATCACTGTTGCCCAGCTTGGTTATATTTATCCCCAGTTGTTCGTGGTCGGTTGAGGGGTGTATTTGCACTTATGTCACCAGACAAGGTGACGGAGCCCACAGTACAAATGTGCAGAGCAGGGTTTTTGACTCTGTTGGTCAGGTTTCCCACCCCCAGGGACTGCACTATCACTGTGGCCACAATGTGGTGCAGCGGACAGAGGCAGTACCTCTAGAACCAGAGGGTCACAGGTTCAAATCCAAGCTGGGGCTCCTGCCAACCCAGTCCCTATATTTTACCCACCACTAAACAGAGATAGTACAGACACTCCTTTATTGCAGAGAACATAAGCATGGGTCACACACCCATTTTGTACCCAACACCGCACACACACCATAACAATGGGCATTACCGACAGCCGAGTCCCCCAAATGCAGTCCTGGAGTGCCACAACTCAATCAGGTCATATGCTTGTCCAAGATACGGACATGCCAGCATGTTGGCGGTAGGGTACAGGTGGTGGAGGGGGCAGTGGCTGCTAGCCACAGAAGACAGTGGCCGAGCCATGTGCAGGCTGGCACGTCCACTGCAACATAGGCCCTGTCGGATGTACAGTCATGGACTTCCCAGGGAATTCAGCACATCTGTGGCAACACAGTGGTGCAGTGCACACAGACAGTGTGTGCAGGAACAAAAGGTCACAGGTTCAAAGCCCAGCTGGGGCTACTACCAATCCTGTCCACATATATTCCCCACAACTAAACCATGTTAGTAAGGGCAATCCTTTATTGCTGGGGACATAAGCATTGGTCATACGCCTATCGTTTACACCACCAAGCACAGACACCATGACCAGGGGCATTACCTAGAGCAGAGTCTCACAAATGCAGTCCTGGAGGACCACACACCAGTCAGGTTCCATGCTGCCACACATACAAATAACTGTGCTGTATATCTATGCACCACCCCCATGGCATGTAGATGTAGCTCATGCATATTCATGAGGGACAGCAGGAAACCCCAACCAGTGTATTGCAAACCTGGACTGGATTTGGGAACCTCTGCCGTACAGCAGCAGCCAACAGGGGCAGACACACCCACACCCACAGGCCCCATTGGCCAATGCCTCCTGGAGAGGCAGGACATTGGGCCCTGCGTGCATCACCCAATACCAGCACTTGCATACTTTAGCAATGTCACCCTACACCTGGGTATATGGTACACAGCTCTCAAACGTTTCCTATGAGTACTGGCAGATAGATATCCCGACGTTACGCACAGTCTGCTCTTTGAGCTCCATCATAACAATCTATCTGATGTCTGCGGTGTGTGCGTCAGGTCTGGCCCCTGACAGTGTTTACCACCCTGGGGAGTGACCCCCAACCGTACTGCATACCATACCCATGCCTGTACTGTGCCCAGGACTGGTGTGGTGGACAAGGATTCTGAACCCCTCTATAGTAGCACAATGCTGGCATACGTGTGGGAGTGTGTGTCTGTCTATACAGTGTGTGTTGGCTGCAAACACTGTCCACAGCCCACACTGCCAGCACTGTTGCCAGTTTTGGCCTGATGATGTGCATAATGAGCAGCAAGGTACCATGGGTATAGCTCAGACAGGGTGGGCTGGCCAGGATGCATCTGCACAGGGCATAGGGCACTGGCAGGGACATTGTAGTGGCCGTCCACCACCTCCACAGACAGGGTGACCTCTGTATGTGCTGCTGGGCTTTCACTCCACCCTGACTGTGCAGTGATGGCAGCATGGCTAGGCACCCCCTTAGTGCTTCATAACATTTCCCTCATGTGATATATATGGGTCACCTGTTGGGGCCTAGTCACTGATGTATCTGCTTGTGTGTGCTGCCATCCCAGTTGTGGGTGCATGCATTTCCAGTGGGACTAACCAGTAGACTGTTCACAGCTGGTATGTGCCCTGCTGGAGTGCTGTGCAGTGGCTGATGGCTTGATGCAGGGGAATATCAGATGGTGGTGGGGTGCATCTTAGCATATCCAGGCCTACTGTCTGTCTGATATTGTGGTCTGGGTGTGTGTGGGGCTGCTTGGACTGCCCTGTAGGGTGTCTCTACTCCAACATGACTGGGGTTGATGGTCCACTCTACTGCCATCATTGCAAGGGGGGGGGGTGTATGATGGGGATCTGTTGATGGGAGGCCCTGTTTCCCACCCTCGGGGGGGGGGGGTGTGGTGGTGGTGGTGCATGGCCCACCTAGGGGGTCCCCTGACTGAGACATCCAAGGTGTTCCTGCAGAAGCTACCTATCTCACAGATTACGACTGGTTTGGAGCTCTGCCATGGCCTCTCTCAGCCATGGAGGGTGCTGTGGACCTGGTCCAGGGCGCCTCATCGCACACTCAGGGTGAGCACAGTTCCCGCACAACGTGACTGTGTGTAGCTACTCTGTGCCAGTTAAACACCCGGTCAGTACCTCCTACCTGGCCAAGGTGCTGTGTGGGTGCACACGGACACGTCCCCCTACCAGGCCGGGGAGCTGTTGGGGTGCATTCCCCATCTTGTGTTCATCTGTGGACAGCTGATTTGCATGTGCAGTGCATCATGGGTATGGGTGGCCTAACCCTATCCTGGTTACCACAGCAGACTGTCTGTGTGGTGACATGCAGGCTCTCTGCAGCCAGCCAGGGGCTTGCTGGCAGCTATATAGCTGTAGCCCAATGGTTACTTCACTGCCTGTGGAGCCAGAGGTAATGGGTTCAAGCCCACAGTGGGGTTATTTGATAGGGTTGTCCAAAGCTCTTTTTAGATTTAATGTACATATGTTGCTGCCATCAAACACACCCTCAGTGTACTGTACCCATAAGGTGCCTCTGAGGGTGCTTTATAGGGCGCCCTATAGGGCACCTTATGGTTGCTGTCCATATAAGGTGCACTATACATTATCCTGTGATGCAACATATATGGTGCCCTATAGGGGACATTCTAGGGTGCCTTGGCGGACAGTGAACTTTAACATGTGCCTTATGGCCGCCTTATGTTAACACGCTTTGTGAGTGCGTTTGCTAGTAGTGATAACTGAACTAAAATTAATTGCCCCCTACAGCACTGATCCCCATAATATGCACTGCCTCAGTGAGCCTTCTTCATTGGGCACTGTGGGGGATTGAACCCCTGCTCCTTGCACCATTGGTCAGTGTCTTAATCATTGTGCTGTGGCTCTGGTCCTGTGCTTGGGCATCAGCGCACTGCCTTATGCCGCCCAAAATTAATATGCCTCCTAAAGCACCTTTACCCATTAAAATTAATGCCTCAGCCAGCCCTTTTTGTTGCACACAATGGGGAATTGAACCCATGGCAGCTGCACCAGCTGTCAGTGTCTTCACCATTGTACTATGACTCTGTTCCTTTGTGTGTATATCAGGGCGCCACTTAGCCTTCCCACACACTATTTTGCACGGCGCACATTAGCGCGCCGCGCAAATGTGCGATCGCTTACTCCCGTTTTTTTTCTTTTTTCTGCCTGACCCGCCCACTCCTTATATGGCACAGGCACACTACCGCGGCCCCGCACATTAGGAATGTTTAGTAAACATGCCCCTAAGAGTTATCCCATTCCTACAGGGAATATACTCTTTTTTTTCTTGCAGCTTGTCCTCATGGTATCCTAATCCTTCAAGGACAGCACATATTAATCTGGAAAACGCCTGATACCTCTTTTGACCCTCCCGTAGGTCAACCTGGTATCGCATTCTATGCGTTTCTGTCCTTTTACCATGCTGGAGTTCTACAGGACTCCGGACTTGCTGTTTACAGACTGATATTATCCTCTGTTTTTTCACGTAACCATCCTGGTTATTCACTGGATAGCATTCCTTTACCGTCATCTCTGGGGGAATAGATTCTCTTCATATCTTCTCAAGTAGGTTTCACCTCCTTGTTCTTAGATGAATCTTTTCCCTTCACATCTCTATGTGAATGTCCTGATAAGCATAGCTCTGTCTGCTTAGTTGCAGGCATCTATCTTTAGACCTATATATTCAGGTATATATATCTATATATATCTATATATCTATATATATATCTATATATCTATATATATATCTATATATATATATATACCTGTATACATCTCTGTAGATGTATCTGTCTGTCAGCTAAGTGTGCATATGCCATGCCCTTTAGATCTCATTATAGATATCTATATATCTATATACCCGTATATATATATATATCTATATATATATGTGTATCTGTCCAGATACTTATTATAGGTAGATATGTATTTCCATACTTATCTCTCTGACTGTCTATGCTCATAAAGGTTTTTACCTTCCTGTATGTTCCTGACAGTGGGCTTGCACAGCTTCATACTGTTCCACAGTATGTTTCGGATATTATGCACACAACCACTGCTGTGGTACTGACAGCCCTACCGTATCCTAGGTTTACGTATCCCTGAAGCTCCATGCCCCAATGTCTTCCTACCTCTCACCAGTTAGGAAAGACATGGTGGATCTTCAGTGGATTTCAGATTCAATTCCTCAAACATCTGTCCTTTCTTGGGAGTATGGGGTTCTTCCCATACCCTTTCCTCCCTCAAGGACTAGGTCTGTTTGTACAGATCGGTCTGTCTTCCTCTTTTGCTCCTACCTCTGAATACTCCTGTAGCCAAAAGAGTTTTCAGCTTTCCATGAAGCTTCCCACTGAAGACCTGCCGTTTTTGTGCTACCCCAATTGAATCCTGAGGTCACCTCTCACTTCCAGATGTTGACCTCCACTTTCACTCCAGTGAGGTCACCTTGAACATTATTCTACTGGATCTCCAGTAGACTCCATCAGCCTCTCTACTTCCTGCAATCCAGTAGGTGAGCGTCATATGGTGATTGTTCCTTTCAATATATTTTATGATAATAATCATACATACAAGGACTCCTTGTTCGTAGTCCTTTCTTAGGTTAGCTGTTTTTCTACAGCTCCTCTCTTTTCAACTCCTACCCTCCATCCTCAGGATGCCTGGCCATATGAGGTGTAGCATGTTTCAATCTCCAACATGTTAGGGCTCCAGGCATCTTAGCTTGAGAGTCCCCATATGTGAAGACTCATTCCTGCTTGTTCCTGGAGATAGCACAGTTACTTACCTGTAACAGGTGATCTCTGGGAACAGCAGGAATAAGTCTTCACAACCCACCCACCTCCCCTAGGAGTTGTATTTCTCTATCTATCTTTTCTTTCCTCTTTCTCTCTCTTTTTGTCTCAGATATGAAACTCAACTGAGGAGAGACAGTTGGAAAGGTGGGAAGGCAGCACGCAGGCGCTGAGGGATGCTCCCAAAAGCTTTCTGATTGGACGCTGGGGAGCATTCCCGCGCAGGCTCCGTCGGTACCGACGTACCCATATGTGAAGACTTATTCCTGCTGTTCCCAGAGATCACCTGTTACAGGTAAGTAACTGTGCTTTACTGCAATGGGAATGTAGTTCTTTTGTTCAAACATGTTTGAATTGTTTATAAGGGTGGCAATAATCATGTCCTGGCAATGCCCCAGTTTTTATACTATTTCCTATTTCAACTGGTCTTGTTTTATTTGAATCTTTTATGTATCAAATATGTGTGCATATATAGTCCAAAGCCATTTATCTGGCCACTTTTATTTTAGGAAATATTGGACATTAAGGGGTTGAACTGCAAGGGTGCTAATAATGTTGACCACAACTGTAAGAGTCAAAAGTATCTTTTTATATGTTTATTTCTGAGGACTCTCAAATATTGAATTTCATACACTGGTTTGTTCATTGGTACTATGTCACAGACAGATGGACATCTTGCTGTTAAGTGCTGTTGATCCATTGTGAACTCCTGGCAATTCTGTAGATGGTTGTCTATAACCCCTATGGCATCATGGTAAGGTGCAACTGGAAGTAGATTGCCAGGCTTTCTTCTGCACAATAAGCCTAGAGCACCTGGTATTCCAAGGTGGCTTCCCATCCAATTCTAACTAAGCCCAATCCTGTTTAACGTCTGAAATCAAACAGGATTGGATACATTCAGAGCAGCACGGCTATGCTGCCAGATGGACATAGTTTACTCATAAGATGTTCTTTGCTTTCTGTTCATAAAGAACACCTAAAAGTAGGTAGAATTTGCAGCTTTCTGTGTCACAAATGAAGTTCTTGACTTTCTTATATTTTTTCATGATTTTACTTCTGCATTTCTTAGCACACATTCCTGTGTTCTTCCATGCTTTTTGCTTAGAATGATCTAAATAATTATCTATATTTTTTCATATTTCTTTCTTTCAGAGTGAATATTTGTATTCAAGAATGAGTGCATATGGGTCCCCAAAGAAAGAGGAGGTTTTCTTTACCTTTAATATTTTTCAAAATCCTTTTATTTTTCTGTATTTTATTTGTAGATAGACATGTCTGACTTGTCCCCAGCCTCAACCTCTACCCTGCCTCAGCCCTAGTTACATCATTAATTGAACTCATAATACATCAATTTGTTATATTTCATTCCATCTGCACATGTACAGAAATATGGGAATCTGACAAACTTATAAATTTATGTATCGCATTTACACATCATTTTTCTTAAATAATCCAAAGTGATTTACTAATGGCTTAACATGCTAAGTCTAATGAGCTAATTGTACAGTTAGTGCTGCAGGTTCAACTTTTCCCTAATAACTTATTTTTAGGTTTAGCACAGCACAGTTATAAGTTACTGTCTGGTGACAACACTGGTACTATTAAAGATGCCGGGCTCTTGGTTCATGCCTAAAGAGAGATGCAACTGAAAGCTATCAGGAAAAAACAAAGTGTTACTACACTGCTGGAATGTCAGTCAGTACCATTAAGGAAAGATCTTGTGTTAAATACCACAGACCTTGGTGTTAAATATATTACTGTGAATAAACTTTGTAATCACTTAGGGGCCTTTTTATTAGAGTGCACTTGCCGCATGTTTTGAGTAAAAATTAAAGT
The DNA here is from genome assembly GCA_033557465.1 of Ichthyophis bannanicus. Lineage (NCBI taxonomy): Eukaryota > Metazoa > Chordata > Amphibia > Gymnophiona > Ichthyophiidae > Ichthyophis > Ichthyophis bannanicus. The sequence continues at coordinate 1,001,404,114 of CM066031.1, read as the reverse complement.
GCAGTAAGTACAAAAGTCATATGATAATTTTTGGGAGCATGCCCAGTATGTTCCCTGCAGTTACTGCACTGCAAAGTCCCTTTCCATGCATTAAAGTCATTCACAATTATTACGGGTGCACTTAATGACGTCCTCACTAATTGCAACATTGACAGCACTGGTAAGTATATTGTGCTAAATGCAATGTGCAATCCACAGCTACTCCGCCCATAACCTTCCTTTCCCCACCCCATTGCACGATGAGCAGTTAATGTGTGAATTAGTGTGCAGCAGTTACTGTGGCCCCATGCTGAAATGCACATTAATCACTTAGCCCGCTTTAGAGAAAGGGCCCCTTAATTCAGGAGAATGATTTTGGAAGCAGATTCTGCTTTGAAAAAACAGCCCTTCATTTTATGGTTTAATGGTGTATTGAGAAGACAATGAGACCTTGGCTTTGAATATTAATTCAGGGCTGAAGCTATGGAAGTGTCATTGCTGCACTTCAATATACAAAGCTCCATCCGTGCAGCGACAGAGCCAGCACATTTTACATCATCAGAGTGCTCATAGAATAATCAGCTTGAAACTATGGAAAAGGGAGGAGTTTATTTTTCAGACAGACTGTTTTTAAAATCACAGGCTCTTGTGGTAAGTGATCACAGGGTTCATGTCTAGTAGTCCCCTTATAAGCTGACTTCCTCTCTGTTAGAGCAAGAGGCGGCCATCATGGAACCTGAATTTCTGTCACATGACACATAATGGATCTGCACTACCAGCTGGAATATGAGATTTTTGTTTTAGCTGTCATTATATACTGTGCTACACTTGGACACATCATGCGAAGAGAGAGATCACTGGAGAAAAGCATAATGCTTGGCAAGGTAGAAGGTCACCATAAAAAAGAAAGGCCGGCAATGAGATGGATCAATACAATAACAGCAGCTATGGATACCATTCTATCAACAATGAGCTGCTTGGCTGAAGACCAAACCAAGTTTAGGTCAACTATCCAGAGGGTCACCAGGAGTCGACACCGACTCTACAGCACTTAACAACAATAACAACACTTGGAAAATGAAGGATTCTCACCTGTACCATACAACATAGCCAGGATAATGGAAGATATCCACGCTGTCTCACTGTATCCTACATTGAAGTTGTGCATAAGTTCTTTGAAATAAACGCTGACAGCCTTTGGGAAGGCATAGGAGAAGCCTGTGATGATGAAACAGCCAAGAAGTACAATCCAACCCCAGCCTCCATCTGGGGGCTTGACCATGGGTCCTAGGGTACTGTCTGGGACAGGGATACCCATTGTCCAGCAGTCAAGGAGTCAGGTGCTGAGAGAGAAGACCAGTCACACCTTCTGCAAAAAGATAAGAGCATGAGATATCATGAACGCTCTCATAATACCAGTCATGTAGCGTCTTGGAAAATGATCAAGCTACAGCAGAAGCGGCACCAGTGAGTAGGTGAAAAGGCTCCAGGTGCAGTGTGTTCCCTCTTCTTCTGCTGTACTACTTAGAAGTTGCCAGAACCAATCTGAAGTAGGTTAGGTTAGATAACCCAGGACCGCTTGTGTTATTGCAACCTAACCAACTATGTAACACTGAAAAGGGGTTTAATTAATCAATCAATACTTTTTATCTAATTACTGCATATATTTTTGTACTTTGCAAACACTGTTCCCTCTAAGCTGTGCGCACACGTGCACACCTCGCCGAGAAAGCGCACATACTTTACAACAGAGCGCACACAAATTACGGTTCTGATTCTGATAGAAAACAACACGGACTCTTAAAATTTAAAAATTGTGATTGTAATTCCTAGAAATTTTCCACTTCATTTAGTAATCGTCTATTTTCATTTAATTTGATTAAAATCAATGTGGTGTACATACTGTATTCTAACGTGTCAAATTTTAAAGTATATAACTCCGAGTGTCATTATGTGGCGCACAAAAATTTAACCTTCCTTCAAAAGCTGCACAGTTGATATTTTATGCGCACACAGCCTACAGAATATTAGAGGGAACATTGTTTGCAAACTCTTCTGAGCAGTGTAGGTATGTATTGCAGGAATCTATGGTACACATCATGCAATGACTGTAGGATTCTGCAGACAGGAAGTGCTTGGAAACGAGTGCCGTCGCAATAAAGGATTACGTGTAAAGCAGCATGTAGTGGCAGGGGATTGCACACTAGGTGAAATGCTGCAACTAATAGAGTGTCACGCAGTGAGTGAGGGGATGCAAATGTGCCTTCTGTTACCAAGGGATTCTGGGGTCACATAGTGAGAGGGAATATCATTGTAAGGGCCATGCAGTGTGATGGTGGGGGAAGGGAGGGTGGCTTAAGGATGATTTTTCTTGCCTTTTTACTTTAACAAAAAATAAAGTTTACAAAAGAGTTATCTGTAACAGAATCACTGGAGGAAAAATGCACCATAGTATACTGAAATGTGAATATTCTGGCTGGATTGGCAAGTTCTATATTTCAAATTTCTATAGTCAACATAGCCTCAAGTTATCCAATTGTGTGCTCGAGTATGTAGCTTGACTAGATTGTAAGCTCTGGGTAGGAGGGACGGGGGCTGATATTCAAAAAGGCCAATATTGAAACCTCATGGCAGTTAGCCACGGCACTTAAACATCGGCTGTGTGGCGCTGTCTGGATAGGTGCTGACACTTATCTGGTTAGCGGGATTTTTCAGTCGGCACTTACCCGGATTGCAACTTAAGAAAGCTTTTTGTGCAGCCTAAGTTGTCCGGATCAATGGCACTGAATATCCTGCTAACCAGATAACTGTCAGCACGTCTTCAGATAGCGCCGCTCAGCCCTGATAGTCAGCATTAGCTCCTATCTGGATACTGGTGCTGAATACCCCACTGACATTTAAGTACCACAGCTAACTTTTTGAATATCAGTTCCTGTCGCTCCTACACAAAGCTTACAATCGAATGCTATGCTTCACTTTTAACTTCTTTAAACAAGAAACTTCTCAGTGCTGTTCTCAGCCAACAACAGACAAGCTGCAGAACCTGATTCAATATCAGAACACGGGACCAGCGGCACTGTAGTGAGGTGCCATTCTTATTTGCAAAGGGAGAAGGCGTAGAGCTCTCAGAGGTACATGTGTAGTTCATCCTTACTCCACCTCCAGAAGCACCAGTTCATTCAAAGTCTCTTTCTCCAGGTGGAGGCACACCGGCTACAATCTCCTTGTAATGAACAGATGAGCATATATACCGTTGGGCACACTCCAACTTCAGTCCCCAGCATTCCATTTTCTTTTTTATACACACACACCATCTGTACCTTGCACAGGTTCCTAGGAGGACCATTCTCTCCGGTCCCTTTGTTCAGTGTCTGACCATGGCCAGTCTCTTTCTGATATCTGCCACCTGGATAAGGTAGCTGGGCTACCTTCCTCTTCTGTCCTCTTACTTCATGGTTCATTGACCTGCTGCCAAAGACCCCTATTTGCATAAGGCCTAGAATCTTATACCCCAGCCCCTCTTTGCTCTTCACAGCCTCCTCCGGGAGAGTTATCCCTTTGGTCCCTCCCCCCTGCTTCAGCTTCCAGCGGGATCCCTAGGCCTCTTCAGCTTTTCCTATTTCCTTAAACCCTAAGGGGATTTCACATGAAACTGTCTTTCATTAAGCTATTCATCTCCCTGCCTACCCTTTGCAATACTTAATGCTTCCCAAAAGAATGCCTACACCTCCAACCCCTCCTATGCTTTCTGCCCAAACTTTGGTTGACTTCTTCCATTGTAAAGTTCACAAGATTAGTCTTGTTCTGCACTGGGCAACCTTCATCTCCCCTTCCCCCTCTTCACTCTCAAATCAATCTCTATTACCCTTTCTTCCTTTTCCAAAATCACTGAGGAGGAAACTGCACATCTCTCCTCCGACGAACTCAGTACCTGCTCCTCTGATCCCATTCTCACCGTCTACTAAGCTCTATCTCCCCTGCTGTTGTCCCTTCCATCTGTCATATCCTTAACCTATCACTTTCCACTGCAACGTTTCCTGATGCTTTCAAACATACTCTGCTTTTATCACTCCTCAAAAACTCTCACTGGACCCTACTCACCCTTCCAATAATTGGCCAATTCCCTCTTCCCTTTCACATCTAAACTTCTTCAACGTCCTGTTCATCGTCACTGTCTTCACTGTTTCTCAAGCCTTTCCGGATCCACTGCAATTTGGTGTTCATCCTCTATGCTCTAAAGAAACCCTGTTGCCAAAGTCTTCAGTGACCTATTCCTGGCCAAATCCATGGGCCTGTACTACATCTGCATCCTTCTTGACCTATCTGCTGCTTTTGACACTTGATCACAACCTTCTTCTCAATACCCTGTTCTAGTTTGCATTTAGGGGCTCTGTTTTGTCTTGGTTTTCTTCTTTTTTCTCCCATCACATTTTTAGTGCATGTTCTGATGGATCTTTCTCCACTGCTATCCCACTTTCAGTCGGTGTACCTCAGGGCTCTCTCTTGGGACTTCTTTTTTTTCTCTATACTAAAATCTGCAATAGAGTAGACATCCAGGAAGGAGTATATAACATGAGGAGGGATTTAGCTGAGTTTGAAGAATGGTTAAGAATTTGGTAACTTGGATTTAAAGCTAAAAAATGCAGGTTTCATGTATTTGGGCTGCAAAAATCCAAAGGAGCGGTACAGTATAGGGGGTGAAGTACTTCTGTCCACAAAAGAAGAGCAGGACCCGGGGATGATTGTTTCTGATGATCTTAAGGTGGCTAAACAGGTAGAAAAGGTGACAGCAAAAGCCAGAAGGGTGCTTTGGTGCATAGGGAGAGGAATGGCCATCAGGAAAAAGTCTTTGAGGAGACCACATTTGGAGTATTGTGTACAATTCTGGAGACCGCAGGATGGAGGTGGTGCAGAGGGTGGCTACCAAAATGGTCACTGGGCTTGGTCATAAGGCATTTGGGAACAGACTTAAAGATCTCAACATGTATATGTTGCCAAAGTCTCTAGCAATCTGTTCCTGACAAAATCCAAGGGCCTTTACTTGATCGTCATCCTTTTATCTTTCTGCTGCTTTTGACACTGTTGACCACATCCTTCTCCTTGATACCTTGTCCTTGCTTGGTTTTAAAGGCTCTGGGCTATCCTGGTTCTCTTCTTATCTCTCCCATCACTCTATCAGTGTTTGTTCTGGTGGATCCTCCTCTATGGCTATCCTACTCTCAATTGGTGTACCCCAAGGATCTGTCTTGGGTCCACTATTTGTTCTCTCTATACCCAGTCCCTTGGTGCACTCATCTCTTCCCATGGCTTTCAGTACCATCTCTACACCTGAAATTTCTCTGGAAATCCAGGCCCAGATTTCTGCCTGCCTTTCTAATATTGTTGCTTGGATGTCTCACCGCCATTTGAAATTGAACATGGCCAAAACTGAGCTTCTTATTTTTCCCCCTAAACCCTCATTCCCCCTTTCTCAATTTCTGTGGATAATGCTCTACTCCTCCCTGCTTCTTCAGCTTCCCCATCTTTGACTCCTCTCTCTCTCCTTCTCCACACACATCCAACTGATAGCTAAAATCTGTAGCAAAATTTGCCCCTTCTTTTCTGAACACACTACTAAGGCACTTATCCATTTTCAGTTACCTCCTGTCTAGAATAATGCGGGTGAATGTCCTAGTTCTTCTCTGCACTCATTGTTGAGGGACAGGTTTCTATGGATGCAGAATATATGTATAAAAAGAAAGTGAGAACCATAAAGCAGTTTATAACAACAAAATAAAAATGAGTTATAATTTGGTGTTATAAACTGCGCTGTGGTTCTTGCTCTTTCTTTTAGTTCATTGGTGTGCAAACATCTTGCATTTCTTCCACATTATCTAATTGGCTTTTTGGTTTGATGCAGACTGGAGTTTTGAGAGACCCCTTTCCCCCCCCCCCCCCAACTCTGGTGGGGGGAGCCTTCTCATCCCTCACCTCAGGCAGCAGATTGCCTTGAGCCATCCTTAGTCTAGACTATTGCAACCTCCTCCTTCCTCTGAACCATTTCTCTCCCCTTCAATCTGTTCAAAACTCGGCTGTGCAGCTAATCTTCCACCAATCTCGACATGATCATATAACCCCTCTTCTCAACTTCTTATCCATTTCTGCATCCAGCTCAAATTATTCTTACTGACCTATAAGTGCACTCATTCATGCCGATCCCATGGTCAGATCACTACCTGATTAAGTTTAATCTTAAACACACCGACTCAAATAACAAAAATAGTCAGCAAAAGCCCCCACTCCCTAGATTTAAAAACTTTAATGCTGAAGATTTCCTGGATCAAACAATCCCTTACCTCTCATCATCACCTTCCAACCTTGATGAGGCTATTACATCCTGGCATAAGATAATCTCGAATGCAGCAGCATATAATCAACCAAACAAGAACACACGTCCTAGAACTGGTAATGCACCTTGGTTTAACAATACTTTGAAACGTATGAAAAGAACTCTCAGGAAAATTGAACTAAAATGGCGCAAAACCAAATCTATAACATATAATGAACTATATCAAAGCTATCTCAAAAACTACAAAGACGCCACAGACAGCGCCAAAAAAAACTTTCACTCAACCATCCTAAATAAATCTATAAACAGACCAAGGGAACTATTCTCCATTGTCCAAAACCTAACCAAAAACACATACAACTCCAGTCATGAAGCCAATGATATATCCCCCCAACCTTAGCAAATCACTACATAAATAAATCAAAAATAAAGAATATCTCACCAATTATACCAATTACACAAACCATATCCTGCCAACCCCTGCCAGATTCTTGGAATCATTTCTACTCCATAAATAAGGAGACCCTTAAGAATATAATGTTGAATCTAAATACTACAACTTCTCACCTTGATCCCTGCCCCATAAATTGGATAAAGAACACCCTTCCAACAATATCCCCTTTTATTCTCCCATTAATTAACCTCTCACTAAACCAAGGCTACCTCCCGCCCACACTAAAACATGCACAAATCAGACCCATATTAAAAAATAATACTCTGGACAAAACTTCACCGAAGTCATATAGACCCATTTCTAGTATACCATTTATGGCCAAACTCATAGAAAAAGTAGTCCAAACACAAACACAGGAATACATCGACACCTCAGCTCCCCTGGATGATCAACAATATGGCTTTCGCCCTGGACATGGGGTAGACACTCTTTTAACTGTACTCCTAGACACTCTAGTAAGAGGAATAGACAGCCCCAAAAATGCATTCCTATTACTTTTTCTAGACATTTCTGCAGCATTTGACAGTGTCCACCATACACTAATGCTCAATAGGCTCAGTCAAATAGGTGCCACCTCATTAGTTCTCAAATGGTTCACTTCATATCTATCCAACAGAACCCAAACTGTCAGGATCAACACTCAAACCTCCAACACATACAAACAGGAAATTGGCCTCCTCCAAGGTTCTGCCCTCTCTGCACTCCTATTTAATATATATATACAACCAATTTGTAACATCTTTAAAAAATTCAAAATCCACTATCACATATACGCAGACGACATCATGTTATACATTCCTTTCACAATCCCAACACTTCCACTTCAGCTCTTAACTGACTGTTTCAAGGAACTAACAACTTGGCTAGAAGACCACAACCTGTTTATCAACCATTCCAAAACTGACATACTGATTGTAACAAAAAACAAATCCTACACACCCCCTACCCACATTACACTCCAGAAACATGACATCCACATAAAAAACAAAATAAAATACCTAGGGGTGATACTTGACACACACCTTAGCATGAACACCCATATAAGAAATACAACCAAGAAAATATACTTTAAACTCAAAGTATTAAAACAATTACACCCTCTAGTACACCTGCAAGACTTCCTAAGCATCATTCAAGCCATTGTCACACCACATTTTGACTTTGCCAACCTCTCTCTACTAGGCACCACTAACCAAAACATCAAAAGGCTCCAATTAGCCCAAAACGCCGCAGCCAGAACTATAATGAAGGTACACCCTTTTGAACACATATCACCTTACCTAGCCAAACTACACTGGCTCCCGATTCAATGTAGAATAGACTATAAATTAATAATTACCACATTCAAGGCACTAAATAACATTGCCCCAGCCACCCTTAATAAGCTACTCACTAAAGACACAGTCCACTCTGCACATAGAAGAGGCAATGCTAATAAATTAAAGATCCCAAAAGAATTCACTAAGACCAAAAAAACAACCAATAAAAAAGCATTCTCCCACGCTGCTCCTATGCTCTGGAACTCGCTACCAGAAGAAATCAGAGCCTCAACCGATCTTAAAACCCTACGTAAAACTTTAAAAACCCACCTCTTTATCTCTCACTACGGCCCACTGGCAAACTCCCAATACCAAAATGAAAAGGGGTAACCTATATACACATTCAAACCAACTTAGTAACCACCTTATGATATTATGACCTTTGACCCTGTCTTTGATATAACTACCCCACTGTTGACCTTGTCTCTACTATTTGTATATAGTTAAATGTACATAATTCTACAAAGTTAAAAGTTTTAAGTTTTAATTGTTAATTGTATATAGTTCACGCTATGTTCATTGTAAAAAAACAGAACTGTCATTCTGTTACCCTATTCTGTTATATGTAAACCGCACCTGATCACTGGAAGGTCGCGGTATATGAAAGTTTGTTAAATAAATAAATAAATTCTGCTGCTCTTCACTACCTTTCCTCTCTTATCTCTCCCTACACCCCTCCTCGGGAACTACGCTCTTCTGGCAGATCGCGTCTATCTGTGCCCTTCTCTTCTACTGCCAACTCCAGACTGCTTTTTTCACTTCGCTGCTCCTATTGTAACCAGTAGGTTAAAATAAATAGATTACCTGTTTGGTGCCCCAGGAGGGGTGCAGGACTTCACTCCCAGGGCTCAGAGCGAGCACTGGAGCCTCAGATAAATTAAAAGAAGTGTAATCCTGGATTTGCGGGCTTTAAGAAGCCTATTTTAATGCTAAAAATTAAGTTTAATTTAAAGACAAGTCCCGGCCCCATAGGAAAGCATTGAATGTGCTGGTGGAAGTGTAGGGATCTCTTTAGTGAGCAGTCTTTCAGGAGGGAAACTGTAGAGACTGATGCAGGAAGGCAGTATTTAAATTGGCTGCTTTAGAGGCTTAGAAGAACAGCACAGAACCTTAGATTATGTTCTAATTGGATGTGAAAAAATATTTGTAACTGGAGATTTGGGAGTTTACTTGCTATTTTCCAAAGCAGTGCTGGGTACTATTTGCAGTTCTAGCAGTGGAAGGCCACTAAACAGTTGATCTTGGAAGGACTGAAGTAAAACATTAGGAGTAGTTAGTGGGTGGAAAAGAAGAGAGAAGGAGGCCTGTGTAAGTTTAAGGTAACTGTAAATTGAGTTAAAAAGGTTTAACTTCAAGTCATTGGTCTGCCTATTGTTTGATGCCTGCTTAGAGAAAGAATTGGAAGACAGAATTAACAGACTCTGAGTTTTATTAATTGTGCCCTGTGTTTGAAGTGCAGATTTGCTGGATACAAGCTGTATTGGAAGGAAAAGATTTGCTCAAATAGCTCAGAGCAGAACCTTCTGACTGAGCTTTCATTTTAAAAGTTCTGGTTTTGGACAGAACTAAGTGTATAAGGAAGGAACAGAAAGGAGCTTCTTTAAGAATCCTTTTAAAGTAGTGAAAAGCTTCTGAGCATAAGGAATTGGCTCTGCTTTTGTCTTTTGAGAAATACAATCAAAACCCTGAAAAAGGATTTCTTGGAGCTGGGTTTGAAAAGAAACAGAGAAACTTTTCCTGCTTTATAAATTGGAAAGTTTCTAAGGAATACTGGATTAAGCTCCTTCAAGGAACTAAATATTCTGAAAGCTAAGATTGTAGAAAGGAGAGGAAAGAAATGTTTTAAATCCTGTGTAGAGGAGTTGGTAGTTCTGCTGGGCATGGTGATTTGGAATCCTCTGAGCAAGGGGGAAAGGGGAAACTGTCTTTCTTTGAAATTGCTTGAGAAACTGGAAAGGAAAGCTGTATTGAGCTCCTCTAAGAAGGAACCTAAGATTACTGGAAGCTGAAACTATAGAGAAGCTATTTGAAAAATATATATGTTTAATCCTGTGAAGGAATCCAGATAGTTCTGCTGGGTCTGGGCAGTTTAGAATCCTAAGAGTAGTGACACTGCTGTATGCTATTGGAAGGAGTGCAGAGGGAGAGAGAGAGGCACTGGTTTAGACTTCTGGCAGAAAGATACTGCCTAATTAAGGTTTAAACTAGAAATTCCTGAGTTCTTAAAGGAATACATTTTTGTGACTGGACAGTGTTTGTATGGGCTTAGATAGGGACATTCAGTTATCTTTTATTTTTGGATAGGAGTAGGGACAGTATTCTACATCAGATCCCAGTCAACATACTAACTCCTAAATGACTGTGGATGCAGCCTCAATTTAGATTAGTTTTATTTATTGATTTATTAAAGTTAGGGAGCAGGTACAGTTTGGATCATCGCTGGACCAGAGGAATCCTGAGTTCCTGTGACATTGGATCTCCTGGAAGAGGACACCACGGGACTTCTGGACAAGAGACAGGGCCCTTCGCAAGAAAGATTCTAGGAAGAAAGGTACCAGTACACAAACGCCATGAGAGACAAAAAGAACTACATTTCTGAGCTCATACTTTACATTACCAATTGAAATATATACTCTTGATGATAATAAGGGAATTTACCTGTTAAAAGGTGGAAGTTCCTGTTTAAGGAAGTATATTCATAGTAAGAGATAAACTGTAAAGAGTATCCTAAAGAGAAAAACTGAAACACTTGAGTATTTTATATTAAAAGACTACTGTGAACAGAAGAGAAATACTGAATATTGATTTACTTCTGACTTCTAAGGTGCAACCGTGTATAAATACCTTATTGATTTAACTTGTTTAGCTAAATATTGGAGCAGAGGAGTAGCCTAGTGGTTACAGCAACTGCCTGGTACCCAAAAGATCAAGTGGTGCTCCTTGGGTAAGTCACTTAATCATCCATTGCCTTGGAAGAAAAAGCCTGGCAATCTATTTCCAGTTATACATTACCAAGAAAACCCAGAGGCTGCAGGGTCACCAGGAATCAGCACTGACTTGATGGCACTTAAAAAAACAAAACAAAAAAAATAGCTGTTAAAATTTCTGAATCCATATTTAAGCTTGTTATACAAGCTTAATAAATTTTTCTGAAAATTCTGTTTATGGACACTAAGGTGTTCTATGTCCCATTCTTGAAATGTCTTCCCTATCACCATCATTGTAACATCACCTTGGTAGGGGCTTATCTCAATTTAGTTTATTTTCCTCTAAGCCTTTCTCCACCCAACTGTGGAGCTGGATGAGATGAGGTTAGTGACTTCTGTAAGCCACCACCAAAGGCGGATGTCAGACTCTGAGATACCCACTTGGCCCACTGGACTACCCTACAACATCCAAGGTATTGTTGTAAGAGTCTGACCCGCCCTTCTCTGGGAGTAGGGGGCTACATTATGCCTGGAACAAACTACCTGAGTCTATGGGGCTTGTTTACAAAGCCGCAGTAGCAGTTCGCGGTTGTTATCGGAGCCGCGGCTCCATTGAAATCAATGGGGTCGCGGCTCTGATAACGATCGCGAACCGCTACCGCAGCTTTGTAAACAAGCCCCTATATGTCAGGCTTCTTTTCTGGCCCTTTTCAAATCCAGGCTGAAAATTCACTTCTTCGAGACTGCTTTTGGATCCTGATCCACTTAGTCTCCTTTGTGCTTCCTTACCATTCCCCCTAGATGTATCCTTGTCCACAGTTGCTATGTTGTCTGTCTTCACTAGGCTGCAAGCTCTGATGAGCAGGGACCATCTTTTTACATGTGTCTGTACAGCATTGTGTAAGCCTTGTAGCACTATACAAATGATCAGTAGTAATAGTGAGGGAAAGGTGCAAGAGAGGGGATGTGATAGAGACATTGAAATACATCCATGGCGTAAATGCACAAGAGGAGAGCCTCTTTCATTTGAAAGTAAGCTCTGCAGTGAGGGGGCATAGGATGAGGGGATAGACTCACGAGTAATATGCGGAAATATTTCTTTATGAAAAGAGTGGTAGATGCCTGGAACAGTCTCCCAGTGGAGGTAGTAGAGATGAGGACAGTATCTGAATTCAAGAAAGCATGGGACCAACACAGAAGATTTCTAAAGTTAAAAACGGGACTATAGTACTTGATATGGAAGGGCAGACTGGCTAGACCATACTCGTATTGTCTTTTTCTGCTGTCATGTTTCTGTTTCTATAGTCAGTAGCATCTTTCTGCTGATGCCTCTCAGATGTACCTCTCTGAAATCTCTCCAGGAATACAGGCCCATATCTCAGGATTCTTGTCTGATATTTATGTTTATTACATTTGATATACCGCTCAGGCCAAGAAGCATCAGAGCGGTTTACAATCCTACATTTATGTTATGGAAAATAAGAAAAGAACGCCATTAATAAGATAGGACAGAGTAGGAGAAACAGATAGACAAAGTGATAGCACAGATAGGAGAAAACAGAACAGCAGACTACCTTCACAAACTACAGGCATGACAAATAGACTCACAATTTCTGTATGATTTTAATCATTCGCCACGGACCCCACCTAAGGGCCACACCAAAGGGCCCTCTGGCGAGGCCCTCTGGTGCGGGCCCGCCTCCGGAGCGGCGGTTTAAATGCTGGTGAGCAGGGCAGTTGCTAGGCAGTCTGTGAGGTGAGGAGAGGAGAGGTTCCCGCCCACACACCAAGGTGAAATCAGCTGCATTCCCTGATCTTAAATGAGTCTAGATGTCCCATCATTCTCTGAAACTGAACATAGATAAGAAGGAGCTTGTATCTTTTCCCCTAAACACAACTTCCTTCATCCTCTCTTCTCTGTTTCTGATAACACACTCATCTTCCCCATTTCCTTGACTCGAAATGTTGGAGTCATCTTTGACTCTTCACTCTCTTTCACTGCACATATCCAATAGAGAACTAAAACCTGTCATTTCTTTCTCTATGACATGAGCAAAAAGCATGTCTTTCTTTCTGAACATGCTACCAAGATTCTCAGCCACTCTGGTCACCTCCCAATTAGACTACTGCAACCTGCTCCTTGCTGGTCTCCCACTGAATCAGCTCTCTCCTTTTTAATCATTTCAAAGCTCAGCTGCATGCCTAATCTTCGGGCAGTGTTGCTGTGCTCATGTTAACTCTCCCCTCAAGTCACTTCATTGGCTCCCTATCCGTTTCCGCATCCAGTTCAGATTTTTCCTACTCATTTACAATTGCATTCATTCTGTAGCTCCTCATTACCTCTGCTCTCTTATCTCTCCCTACACCCCTTCTTGGGAACTGTGCTCATAAAGCAAATAGCTTTTATCATTCTACCTTGCTGCACAGCATGCCTGGAACAGACTACTTGAATCATTATTTCAGACTCCATCTCTGGCGCTATTCAAATCGAGGCTAAAACCTAGCTCTTCGAGGCTGCTTTTGGATCCTGGCTTCTTATTTTCCTGTTAAAACACACCCATGTGCTTTTTAAACATTTCTCATAAACATTTACCCTAGTCTCCTGTTTGTCTATCTTATATTGACTGTAAGCTCTTTGGAGCAGGGACTGTCTGTTACGTGTACGTGTACAGCTCCACGCGCGCCCAGTAGTGCTATACAAGTGATAAATAGTAGTAGTAGCTAGGAGTCAGACAGCATGAGTTTTTCCAGAGCACTGCAATCATGAACCTTAAATCTGACCACTTGTAGGTGTCATTGCACCCTATATCCCCTTCCCCCCACTGGCAGGCACCTTGAACACTGCCCTTGCAGCAATCCTAACCCTCCTCGGCCTGGATACTGGGAATCAGGGGCCTCTGCATGGCACTGCACAGTGCTGCCACTGAGCCACCAGGCTGGCTTAGTGAGTTCAGTCCAAATCATCATCATCATAATCATAAAGATGGCAACAGAAAAAGACCAAGCAACCCATCCAGTCTGCCTAGTTATTCTTGTCTGCACTGCAAAGAAATCACTGCTGCCATCTATCAAAGGTGATCATGTACTAATTATCTTTCCCTGGTCAGGACCAGGACTGGCACTACCGTTAGGCAAACTAGGCAGTCATCTCCACTGCCAATGGTCTACTGCCAGCCCTCTCTGGGACCTGTCGTGGTGGCAATGTCTTTAAAACTGTACTGCAGTGCTTATGAAAACTCCGGTGCTATGGTGCTGTTTGTGCTTCCAACCTCTCTGCCACAGACTTCCTGTTTGTATGGGGGCAACACCTCCACCCCCATGCAAAAGGAAATAGAATTGGAGGGGAGGGAGCAGTATCCGAGGTTTTAGTAAGCACTGCGGTACTATTATAAAGACATTGCTGTCACTGCAGGTCAAGAGGGGCAGCAGCCGTGGCAATGGGGGCGGAGGAGGGAACAGGCGGGCACCAGGAATGAGATTCGTCGAAGACACCTCATATCCCTGCACTAGCCCTGGTCAGGACGGTTTTCTTACCCTCCTCATTTCTACTCTACCATCCTAGGCAGACAAAGTCCACAAAGTAGAAGCACACGCTCAGAAATATTTGAGGAAATAATTGAAAAATTAAGAGCCATATAAAACATTGTCTATAACCACAGACAGAACTGTAAATAGTTAATTGTTAAATGTAAGCACTGTTAACAGCTTTTACATAGTTCTAATGAAACATTTTATGTAAACAAGTTCTGTTCCATGTAAACCGCCTTGAGAATCTGAAAGGCGGTATATAAAAAATGCTAAATAAATAAATAAACAAAATTAAAAAAAAAAGAAACAATTCAAAAATAAATTTGTTCCAAACAACTTAATCTACTTCTGTCAAAATAATAAAGTTAAATCAAAACAGGTAAACCCGCTGTTGTCAACAAAACCTTTATGTAACAAGAGAAATCCAAATGGTCTCTTCCCAGAGTGTGTACTACTCGGTAAAAAATCTATGAAAATTCACTCTGAATGTCACTGCAGTTCAAATGTCCAAATCCCTAACCACAAGTCTCAGACAAACATTGGCATTTTTTCCGGGTATAATATCTTCCCCAGTGGCGTGCCTGTTAGCATCAATGACCTGTGGATTCTTATCTTATTTCCCTTTTTTTTCTTTTTCTTTTTTTCTTTTATTTCTTTTTACAAACAGAAGAAATTACTTAGCTTCATAATGCTTCATACTCCAGTCCCGACGCCAATTCAAAGGCGCCCTCGCGTTTCTCCCTATGGGTTCCTCAGGGGACCTCCCTGTTTGTTCCTTTTTCTACAAAAAATCATATAAATCAACCACAACTGCACTCTTCTATTAAAATCTTACTGTCATATAAACACAGCATATACTTTAATTACCTATTTAAACTCTGCTGCCCGCTCTTTTACTCAGGAACCACCGGTTGATTTCAGAACCTTCTGACAACGCCGCGCATGTGGTTTACCTCCTAAGCGTCAGATTTAAAACCCCCAACTAACCGCCTCTGATTGGCTCCTTGCAAACCACACCCACCCCCATTCTAACGCCACTTCATTAAATACATGCTGACCAATCTATATTTAAATTCAAACCCTCCGGAGGGTTTGAATTTATGTTCCCTCGCAGCTTCTTAAACGTCATATCACTCCCCTCACCTCCCAACACTTCCCTCCAGCCGATTCTCTATTACCCTCTGATTTTGCTTCCCTTACGGTAGACCAGCAGGTGGACTCCTGGACTACAGCTCTCTCCACTGCGCTGGACACTCTCACCCCACTCCGTCCTATCTCACTCCGCCCTTCCTCCCACCATCCCTGGTACCATCCTGGTCTCTATTTGCTCCGCACACACCTCCGTCGCGCTGAACGCCAGTGGCGGAAAAAGCCCTCTCCCACTTCTGCTTCCGCGTTCCATCAGGCACATCACCATTATCGTTCCATGATTACTTCAGCTAAAAAGTCTTACTATTCCTGTCTCATCACCTCTTCTACAAACTCCTCTCGGCGCTTTATATCAAGTCCTTAAATCCCTCTCCTCCTCCTCCACTCCCCCCCCCCCTTCCTCATCTCCTACCACAGTCGCTCTCAGCCCAACCACGCTTGCCTCTTTCTTTTCTAACAAGGTCCTCACTCTCCGCTCGTCCTTCTCAGCTTGCCCTGCCCCTCTCTCCCCCCTCCCTGTCCCTGATTCCCCGCCCACCTCCCGCACTTTCCCTCATGCCTGGTGCACCTTTAGCTCTGTTGCTTCCGCTGAACTTATCAAGGCTATCTCTTCCATCAGACCACCTGCCCTCTTGACCCGTTCCCTTCTTCCTGGCTTCTCAATCCTTCACTTCATCTTATCCCACACGCCTTAACTATTCCGAACTCTAGCCTTGCCACTGGACATTTTCCCTCCAGCTGGAAACATGCTATCATTCGGCCCCTCCTCAAAACACCCACCTTAGACCCTGCAGTTCCCAGTAACTGGCGTCCAATCGCTAATCTACCATTTCTTTCTAAAACTCTCAAAAAGCTTGTCTTTTCCCAGCTCTCCGCCCATCTTGATTCTACCCTTTCCCTCCACCCTCGCCAATCTGGCTTTTGTCCTGGCCACAGCACTGAGACTATTCTTCTGGCACTTCTCTCTGAGATTCACCGCTCTCACGACCAAGGTGACCTTTTTCTGGTTGTATCCCTTGATCTCTCTGCTGCCTTTGATGTTGTTGATCACCGCACCCTTCTCTGACTCGGGTGTCTCAGGTACAGTTCTACAGTGGTTTCGGTCTTTTCTTTCCTCACGTTCCTTTGCTGTGCATATGGGCTCACCTTCCTTTCCGCTGCAATGCGGTGTTCCTCAGGGTTCCATCCTTGCCCCCCTTCTCTTCAATGTCTTTCTTGCCCCTCTCACCTTGCTCATCCAACAAACTGGAATTTCTGTTTATATCTATGCCGACGACATTCTTCTGGTCCACCACACCTCCATTTCTGCACCTAATCTCTCTCCACTCAATGACTGCCTTGATCTCCTTGCCTCCTGGTTCACGCAAAACTTTCTTCACATTAATCCATCCAAGTCCTCTGCGATCTGGTTCTCCTTTCGTAACTCCCCTCCTGATCTATCACCCACTATGTCCAGCCAACCCATTCCTCCTATCTCTACCCTATGCTATTTGGGGGTCACCCTGGATTCCTCTCTCTCTTTCCACCAACATATTTCCTCTGTGGTGCGTTCCTGCTTCTTCCATCTTCGTAGAATTAGATCCATCCGGCCTTTTCTTTCCTCTTCTGCTGTCACTACTCTCATTATGTCTCTTGTGATCACTCGCCTGGATTACTGTAACTCTGTCTTTGCCAGTCTCCCCTGCCACCAACGATGTCGTCTCCAGCTAGTCCAGAATGTTGCCGCCCGCTTGATTACATCCTCTCCCATTACCGCCCATATTACTCACTCTCTCTTCTCTCTACACTGGCTTCCAATCAAGGTTCGTTTTATCTATAAACTTCTCACTATTACCCATAAAGTCCTACATACTAGTACCCCACAATACCTGGCCGATACTATCTACCTCCAGCCTGCCCCACGTTCTCTCCGCTCTGCACACGGTAACCGTCTCTTTCTTCCCTCTCCCTCTCAGGCCCACCTCGAGCTTACCCTACACTCCGCATTCTTCTTCCTCAGTCCTGCCCTATGGAACTCACTCCCGCACTCTCTTCGTATCGAATCATCCTTCCTACACTTTAAATCACTTCTCAAGACACACCTTTTCTGTCAGGCGTTTGACCTTCCCCTGCCCGTTGATGGCTCTTGCCCTCCCCAGTCCGACCCCCCCTCCATAGAGAACTCAGACGTCACCGATCACAACTATTTCCCCCTGTCCTGTTCTCCAGACTCTCTTACCTCTTCTCTCTCTATCCTATTCTACGACACTCTTTTTCTCTTTCCTTTCCTGTCTGATATTGGTGTTCTTTTTCCTTTTCTGATGTTTTCCTGCAGCCACCACTTTGTTTTATTGTACACCGCCCTGACGCTTCAGCAAGTGCGGTTTATCAAGTCTTGCTAATAAAGAATAATAAAGAATAAAGGTTATAACACCATAGATGCCAAACCTGGCACCATCAGCGTTTCACTCCCACTGGAGTTTCTTCAGGGCATAGCCGAAAAACAACATTGCATAGCCAAAGCCGCTTGCCGGGGATTTTACCTGATAAACAACATTTAAAGTACCATTACTAACCAAACACAGTTCCTTCTATTATTTCCCATCAATAACCAAGAAGAAATAGTAATGCTATTATTATTTCTTCTTGGTTAAATCCCCAGCAAATGGCTTTGGCTATGCTGCAAAAATGAATTAAAGATTTGACTGATAAGGCATTTAAGTCTAAATTCATTAGTAGAAAAGAGTTGCGATTTCTAAATAATGTAAATCCTAAAAACCCCCATTTTTACATTTTGCCCAAAGTTCATAAAAATTTGCAGTCTCCTCCGGGGCGTCCAGTTGTATCATCTAATGTTCTCTTTTAGAACCAATGTCAGTGTTTATTGATTCTTTTCTTCAGCTCCTATTAGTAAGTATTCCATCTTATATTAGGGTGTGGCAGCACTGATAGCATGCAATAAATAATACCTGGAGTCAGTTCAAGGATCCAAACCAATTTATTGTGCACAAGGCCCAGGCATCAAAGGACTGAGCAATGGCGAACAGGAACAACTTCCTTATATACAAGCTTCACAGTTTGATACAGGCAGACTTTCTATTGGTCCCAACGCCCCCTGCACCTATCCAATCGGGGACCCTCACTGCTGGGCCCTGTTCCCCCTTCTCAGGCTATGCTAACACAGGCTCAGTTTCTAGACATAATACATTCCTGTTACAAGGTCATTGCATCAGCATAAAAGCATTGAATAAAGTATTAATACCAACTTATCAAAAGCAGTTTAGAGCGGTTTAAGGCAGATCCTGAGCCTTCACTGACTTTGGTCTTTCTCGGCATTACTATTTCTCTAGCAGTGGGGGTGGGGACTCAGGCCTAGCTTACAGGCTCATACATGTACAGGCTATTATATAGGCCATAGCCTACCACAGGGACACTGCTGATTTTTTAAATTATGTTGGAGGGGATTGACACCACTATTTCACAGTCTGATATTCTGCTAGTGACGATAGATGTGGCATTGTTATATACAAATATTCCCCAATTGGGGGTGATTAAACAAAGGTTGGCAGATAAGGGGGGATTTATCAGAGAGTCTATGGACTTTATCCCTTGAGTGGACGCAATTGACATTACAAGAGAATTTTTTTCAATTTGAGGGTTCTCTGTTTAAACAAATTTCAGGGATAGCTATGGGGGTGACGTTAGCTCTTTCAGTAGCCAATTTTTATATGATTGATTTGGAGGAGCGGTGGCTCCCTCAATCTGCATTTGCTATAAATATTGTTTTATGGCATTGATATATTGATGACATGTTTCTGATATGGCAGGGTAGTGTCCCAGAGTTACTAGATTTTCATAGGTGGATAAATGGATGTGATTCATGTATTCAAATATCAATTGTCCATGACGCCTCCTGTATTCCTTTTTTGAATGTGTTGATTAGGAGACAGGTTGATAAGTTTGTTACTACTGTTTATCAAAAACCTACTGATAGCTAGTGGTCATCCGGTGGCTTTGAAGAACGGCCTTGCCGTCTCACAATTTATCCACTTTAGTCAATATTGTACTACATTAGAAGAATATCATATACAATCTAGGGCTCTCATGTCAGATTTCCAAGCAAGAGGTTATCCCAAGTCAGTCGTTAAGAAGACCTATCATTGTGCTGCTTGCAACAATCGGGAATGGTTACTTCTTCCCCAGGGGGAGCAAGGGACCAGTTTGGCTGATGCCCAGTATATACATTTTATCACCACTTTCTCCCCTTTGAGTTTTCAGATAAATAGGATTGTTTGTAGACACATGACAATTTTAGGAATAGTGCCAGGGCTTCAGGGTGGCCAAGTTAGATTTGTTTTCTCTCAAAGGTGTAATTTGAAAGATCTGGTGAGTCCTACCTGTCTGAAAGGTTCTTCGTTGGAGATTGCTGGACCTTTGGGACCTAGACCTTGTGGTGGTTGCTTTGTGTGACCAGTTGCATGGACTATTTCAGAGTTTTCCTATCACGGTAAATGTTATAAATTACGGTCTTCCACCAGTTGTGATTCATTTTCGGTGGTATATGGGATTTCTTGCCCTTGCAATCTTTTATACATCGGGAAAAGGAGTTGATCCTTTTGGACTAGGCTATTAGAACATAAGAGTAGATTAAATTGTGGTGTTCTGGAGGCTCCTCTGGTAAAACATTGCAAAACTGTTGGCCATGTGTTTTCTAAATTGCACTTTTTCTGTATTGACCAACTTCTGATTTCAATGAGTGAGCATACTGGAGATCGACGTTTAATACATTGTGAACAGCATTGAATCTTTGGTTTAGATATGGTGGAGCCTAATGGGTTAAATTTGGGTATTGATTGGACTGCTTGTTAATCTGTTTTCGGCTGTTGAGGGTGGAGGGCAGGTTTTTTTGTGTACCATTTATCTTACTTTCAATTTCCATTGTTCGTTCTGGAGATTTGTTTTTTTTATGATGTAAGGCTGTATGACTGAGTAGTTTTCTCTGGGTTTTGGAATGATCGGTTTGCTGTGTGGTGTGAATGAGGGTTAGGTTGTGATTTGATTTGGTAAATTTGCACTTTGACAGGTGTGTCCCCGGTTGTTAGTATGCAGGTAGCATGGTGTGGCGTCATTTTCGCTGAGTTTAAACGCTCATTAATTATGGATGGGCTGTTGAAGCTGCTCGTTTTGAGTACTCACCATGGTTAAAGGCATTTTGGATTTTATTGCACCGGATGAAGTAAGTTCTTGGGGTTATAATTTTAGGATACTAGTTTCTATATTGGTTGGGTGAAGTCCATTTTTTTTGTTTGTTTGGGGGGGGTTTTGGGGGGGTTTACTTGTTCAGATTGGTTGGGGTTGTTTTTTGTACACTATTATTATTATTATTTCTGCTTGTTTATTGATGAGGAATAATAGAAGGAACTTTGTTTGGTTAGTTATGCTTTTTTTTGTTTGTCAGATAAAATCCCCAGCAAGCGGCTTTGGCTATGCCCTGAAGAAACTCCGGTGGGGGAGAAACGCTGATGGTGCCAGGTTTGGCATCGGTGGTGGTGTTATAGCCTGATTGAAGATATTTCATGCCACTTTGAAGACCTATTCTGAAGATATATTGTCATAAACGTTTTGTTGACAACAGCAGGTTTACCTGTTTTAATTGAACTTTATTATTTTGACAGAAGTGGATTAAGTTGTTTGGAACAAATTTATTTTTGAATAGTTTCTTTTTTCAATTTTGTCTTAATTTTTCCTCAAATATTTCCAAATGTGTGCTTCTACTTTGTGGACTTTGTATAGCAGGCACTCTTTAAAATTGGGATTTACTTGGTGTATTCTAGGCACACAAGCATGCAAGATCCCACACATAGTTTCTTCCAGCATGCCTTTTGCACGATTAATCCCAAGACTGTAATCATCTCCATAACTAGCAATACTAGCATTGCTTTTGCACAAATATCTAACCTTTTTGGTGCCCTGCACAGCCTGTCAGACACCTCCAACTATGTGAGCACCTGCATTTCTGCTTCAACCTTTAGTTATTACTATACTTGCAGCCTGTCAGACAGATCCAACTGCTATTTAAATTCTGTCATTACAGTCTAATCCTAATAACTATCCATATTAGTGCAGCTATGGACCATACATCTGGTCATCTAGCTCCTATTTATTTGTTCCCCCTAGAGTTTCCTCTGTTTTTATGATATACATAGCAAATGACAGCCGATGAAGACCGGTATGCTCCATCAAGTCTGCACAATGAAGTGGTTAGAGTTGTACCTTCTGCTCCGTGCAGGTTACCCTTCAACGGGCCCTGTTCTAAGAGGCAGATATCAGGGCAGCGCGCCCTGCCGAGATGTGCTACCCAGGTATCCACCTTGCCAATATTCTGCCTCCATCCCCCACTGCACGCACAGAGCTACTGTGCATGCTGTGGTAGACGGAGGCATGATGGGAGCAGAGAGAGGACAGCGTAAGTGAAGCCGACCCCCGAACATACAAAGGCTGATTCCAGGATGGCTCTGTATATCTGGGGATCGCTGGGGGGATGCCCGCTCATACCACCTCTGAGGTGGAATAAGAGCAGGGCATCTCCTCCCCCCGGAGCCCAGGAGCACCAGGACATGGAGGGTGAGTCCCCGCTACCTGATCCAGGCCCCAGCAGCCCCAATTGAGGATGGGCGACAGGGATTTGGGGGTCTGGGGCTGCGGACAGATGGAGCCACAGGGAGGATATCCCCCAGTTGCGGGAGAGGCACACCGGGCTGTCCTTGGGCCCAATTCTGACAGACATGGGAACGTTTTGCTTCTGAGTTTCAGAATCGGGTCCAAATGGGCCTGTCCTGCACGGATGTGTCCCTTCCGGAACTGGGCTCCACAACTTTGTTTATAGTTGTACCCACCATTTCATAGAAGTTAGTGCCCCTCTCCCACCTCCCCCCCATGGCTGTGTTTAGGGTTGTACCTGCAACTCCATGCAAGTTACTCCCCTCTAGTTTTTGAAGTATACACGATATTTAAGTTTGTATTGATTTTGTCCTCCTGCTATAAAGGAATCTTCTTTGTCTGTCCTATGCCTTTATGAATTCTATCATTATTTTTGCCCTTACCATCCCCATCAGGAGGGCATTCCAGGCATCAACCACCCTTTCTGTGAAAAAAATACTTCCTGACTTTGCTTTTGAGTTTATCTCCTTGCAGCTTATTTGCATGCCCTCCTAGTTTTATAGATTCTCTGTTTTAAAAAAAAAGTTTTGTATGTTCATTAATATCCTTTAAGTATTTAAATGTCTATATCATATCTATCCTGTCTGTCCGGTATATTTAGGACTTCAGGTCTCTTCTATATTTTTGATTCATTTCATTAAAGAGGATTTTCTCAGTAGGAAGCCTTCAGGTTCTTAATACTTCAACAGAATGCAAACTACACCGAACTTTAAAAAAAAAGATAAAACTTGAAAAATATTTAAAGCAATTGAACACCTCTTGATACTTTTTCAAATATTTGAAGGTGTGTTAATATAAATCTAAACTTTAATTATACCTTTACCTAGCCAAGACTGTAATTCTTCCAAAGTTAAAAAATCTGAGACATTCTCATTTATCAAATTAAGAAGGCTTTATCTCACCATCTCAAAAGTTTGTGCGCCTGCCTTCACATACTAAAATTGATCCACATAGAAACATCATTGTGTTTCAGTCTCTATTATATGCAATATTTTATCTCTAGAGATATAGAAATTGATAATGGATATTAACTTTAACCCTTCCCATTGTTGAGTCTGTGGAAAGAGTACATCCCATCTAGGGCTGTTTGATTCCAAGACCAGAGTCATCTCACAATTCCTTCAGTATGTTTTGCTAGATTGTCTATAACTAGAAGTCAAGCATGGTCGATAGCAGGACCACACTTACGAAATAGTTCATCAAAGGAATTGAGAATGTGAAAATGTTCCTTTTTAAGGAAAATTTTCCAGAATAAGAGTTACTGTATACTATTTGAATGTAGATATACTGAGTTAGACCTATCCTTTAGTTATCTAGTCAGGTTTAATTTGAACACATGCTTTGAGGACTGTACTGTAGGTTCATGTTTTATTGTTTCTGTGTATTTCTCAACCCAGTCCTCTGGGACCCCCAGGCCAGTCAGGTTTTCAGGCTATCCACAACGAATATGCATGAGAGAGATCTGCATGCACGGCTTCCATTGTATGCAGCTCTATCTCATGCATATTCATTGTGGATATCCTGAAAGCCTGGCTGGCCTGGGAGGTCCCAGAGGACCGGATTGAGAACCACTTTTGTAAACCCACCCACAGGCAACACATGTGCATGCCTCATGTTATGAAGTAGCAGCATACTGATGTGCTGTACCCTAGGCGTGGCAGTCATACCTACCGTATAGCAGGCGCAGCTGACAGTGCCTAAATCAGCACAGTGACGCATGTACATCATCGTATTTTATAATGCATATGTGTTTTTCGGGGCCATGACTATGCTGCACCCACACCCAGCCCTCCCCCTCCTGCACGCCCCAGTGGAAGGTACATGCGATGGGCACTTTCATGAGTGCTTACTCAGTAGTGACTGGCCAAAGCATGCACAAGCGCCCAATCATATATGCGTAAGTCCTGTAAACTAAGGCGCCAGGATAAAATCACCCCCAAAGTGTGTACTTTGTATACTACTCAGGATTTTAAGAAGTGCAATATAAAAAGTTTTTAAACATTAAGGGCCCGATATTCATCAGTGGCGGCTAGCGAGAGTACAGCATCTGGCCGTCGCCATTGAAAGGTTAACCCGGATATTCAACGCCGGGACCATATCCAGCCACTGGCATTGGATATCTGGGTTTGCCGCAGAAGCTGGATGCTAACCGGGCAATGGCGATATTTAACCACTCCCCAGTCAGCTTCGGTGGCAAAATTTAGGACCGCTTTTGTTGTGCCTAACTTTTGCTGTTGAGGGATAACCGAGCAGCGGCTGAATGTAACTGCTGACCAGTTATCCCCGGGTCCAGCCCCTGGAACGCCCTGATGCTAACCATGTAGCATCGGAGCATATAGCAGCGATATCCAAGGATTCAGTGGCATTAACCTTGTTAGTGCCACTGAATATTCCGCTTAGACGCAATTACACAGTTTATAGGTCTGTAAACCATGTAACTGCTTTGGAATATCAGGTTCTAAACATCTAGCCTGCTCATTTCACTGCTGGCATACAGGATTTTTGACCCCCCAACCATACCATGACTTTTTATTTAATCAAGCCATTGAAAATGGGGACAGAGCGGGATCGACCCTCACTCAGAAAAATGTGTGCACTCTAGGTACAAAGGTTTCACTATAGAATGGTAAGTTCCACTCCAAAAAATGGCTTTCCATCCCTTTGCCACCCCACCCCTGTTCCAAACATCAGATTGGATTCCTTATAACCCAAGTCCAAACTTGATCCAATTGGGTGTTGTGCGGCGGCCTTCTGCCCTCTGATCCCCCTCACTGCATCTCCCCCAGGCTCCCAGGGCTGGCAGCAGGAGAAGCTTTTAATTGGAATCATCTCCTGTGGGCACAGGGCCAGTCTCACAATAAGATCTGTGAGATTTCTCAACTCCTACCATGAGGCAGGCCCTATGGCAGCAGACGATGACATCCAATTAAACAAGTCTCCGGTTGCCTGCCCAGAGAAGCTGGTGGAAATGCTGTGAGGAGAAAGACTGGAACCTAGACCACATTGCCTCACTCAGCCCTGAAGGAGGAAAAGCCTAGGATGGAGTGAGAAAAAGGGGAAATAACAATGGAAGGAAATAGCATCAGAATGGTAGGGGTGAAAAGGAGAGAACAGCACTGAGAGGGAATGAGGCGGGAAGAGCATTGAGTAGAGAGGTGGAATATCTTCCTGAAGGAAATAAGGAGAAAAGATGGTAAAGAGTGAAGGGGGAGGGGACTGGTCACAAAGGGTGAAGTATCTAAATAGAGAGAATGGGAAGGATGAAAATGTGTCTGGATGGAGGGTGTTAACTTGTGGGAACACTGGATGTTGGGGGTGATAGAGGGAGAAGTGCACCTAGATGGAGGAGATAAAAAGGAAGGAAGCATGGAAGGTGGGGTCACAAGGGGGGGGGGAACAGCTGAGGGAGAAAGGGGCTATAAAGATGGGAAAAGAATGTCTGGAATGAGTAGAGCGAAGGGGGAAAGAGTCTGGACAGAGAGTGACAAGGGGGGGGGGGGGGATGTTGGCATCAGGCCTCAGCAGGGGTGGGAGTCAAACAGCTTTGTGGCACTGGAGGTTTAAGATCAGCACTTAAGGGCTGTTTGAGACCACTGTCTGCCCCACTGCCATATATTGTAAGGAATTTTTGCCTTATATTGTAGCACATTCACATCCAGTATATTCCAGGATGCACCATGTGGGCCAAGGGGTGGTGATGCAGTGGTGGGAGTCTGTGGGCATCACTCCTGTCCCTAACAGTTTAGGTATGGAGATTGTTACTAGGCATCCAGAGGGGATGGGATTAGGGGCCATTGGGCTACCAGGGAAGGTCGTTCAGAGGGTGGGGGCTATTGGGCCACCTGGGAAGGTCTTTTGGGGAGGTGGAGGGTTGGGGCCATCAATGGTGTCAGGGTTGGTGAGGGAAGGGGGAGTTGAGATGGGGCAGATTGCATTGGTCATCTAAGATGAAGTGTCAAATGTTGCCTCAGATGACCTTTTTAAGCAATCCAATCCATGTGCACAGGTGCCAGACTGTTAACACAGACCCTGTGTCCATATGTCTGGCTTTCTCACATTATTTAGAGCAGATTTTTGCATAGAGCTTATTTGAATGCTGTTTGCTTATAGCATCACTGCGTAAAACATCTGTGCCAAACCTGCAGTAGGAAACCCTGTGCTAGAGCTTTTAGCATCGGGCTCTGGCGCAGGCTTTCTGCATCGAGCCATAAATTGGGAATGTGAGTCGAAAACTAGAACTGGTCTAAAATGCTTCCTTTGGAAATGTGAGGGTTGGCAGCCATCCTGCTTAATTATCTAGATTGATGCAAGTTCAAATTCCAGGTCCCCAAGCAAAATGTTCCTTGGATTGTGGGTGGAGAGGGGATGGAGTGTAAGAGAGGGAATGGAAACATAGGTGCGTATAGCAAGTAGGTGAAGAGGTACAGTAGATGAGTGCAGTAAGGTGGGGGAAGGTGTATAGTATGTACGCTCAGTATGTGGGTGGTGGGGAGAGCAAGGATAGTGAGTGAGTGAGGAAATCCAGTAGACAGGTGCAGTGGGTGGTCTGGAGTTGCAGTAGATGAAAGATTCCAAATTACCCATGCCTATCAAAAGCCAGATTAATATTAATAAAATACAGTCTCTAAAATGCTTGTATGCAAATGCTAGAAGTCTAAACAATAAGATGGGAGAGTTAGAATATATAGCACTAAATGAGAGGTTAGATATGATTGCAATCTCAGAGACATGGTGGAAGGAGGATAACCAGTGGGACACTGTGATTCCTGGATACAAACTATACCGCAATGATAGAACTGATCAAATTGGTGGAGGAGTTGCACTCTATGTTAGAGAGGGCATTGAGTCAGAAAGGATTAAAGTTTTGCAGGAAACAAAATTTGCTGTAGAATCTCTATGGATTGAAATTCCATGTAAAAAAGGGAAGGCGATGGCAGTGCGAGTGTACTATCGACCGCCTGGCCAGAATGAACAAATGGATGATGAAATGCTCAAAGAAATCAAGGAAGCTAACAAAAGTCACAGCAGAGTAGTAATAATGGGTGATTTCAATTACCCTGGTATCGACTGGGTCAGTGTTACGGCAGGACAAGCTAGGGAGATAAGCTTTCTAGATGAAATAAATGACTGCTTCTTGGAGCAGCTGGTTCATGAACCGACCAGAGGGGAAGCCATACTGGACCTAGTCCTTAGTGGAACGCCAGATCTGGTGCAAGAAATAAGGGTGTTGGGACCACTTGGCAATAGTGATCATAGCATGATCGTGTTTGATTTAATTAGTGGAGGAGGGATAGTAAAGAAATCCACAGTACTACCTTTTAACTTTCAAAAGGGAGACTATGATAAAATGAGGAATATAGTTAAGAAAAAACTAAAAGGAGCGGTTGCAAAGATTAAAGACTTACAGCAAGCTTGGGTGTTATTTAAAAATACTATCCTCGAAGCCCAGACCAGCTGCATTCCACGCATTAAGAAAAGTGGAAGAAAGTCCAAAAAACTGCCAGCATGGTTTAAAGGTGAGGTCAGAGAGGCTGTTGCTGCCAAAAAAGCATCCTTCAGGAAATGGAAAAAAGAGTCAAACGAAGAAAACTGGAAACAGCACAAGCACTGGCAAGTTAAATGCAAAGCATTGATAAGGCACGCAAAGCGAGAATTTGAGAAGGAACTTGCTATGGAAGCAAAAACACGAAATAAAGACTTTTCAAGTACATTCGTAGCAAAAGGCCTGTGAGAGAGTCCGTTGGGCCATTAGATGATAGAGGGGTAAAAGGGGCAGTAAGAGGAGACAAGGCTATAGCAGAGAGACTGAATGAATTCTTTCCTTCGATCTTTACTGAGGAAGATGTAGGGATGTTACCCAAGACTGAAGTGGTATTTAAAGGTGATACTGCAGAGGAATTGAGAGAAATATCGCTACACCGGGAAGATATATTACAACTATTTGAAAAACTGAATAGTAGCAAATCACCTGGACCGGATGGTATACATCCAAGAGTGTTGAAAGAAATGAAATATGAGATTGCAGACCTGCTATTGGTAATCTGTGAACTTTCATTAAAATCATCTGTAATACCTGAAGATTGGAGGGTCGCCAACGTAACACCAATCTTTAAAAAGGGTTCCAGGGTGACCCGGGAAATTACAGACCGGTGAGTCTGACGTCAGTACCGGGGAAAATGGTAGAAACCATCATAAAGAACAAAATTACACAGCATGTAGATAGTCATGGCCTAATGGGAGACAGCCAACATGGCTTTAAACAAGGAAGATCTTGTCTTACTAATCTGATATGTTTTTTTGAAGGTGTGCATAAACAGGTAGACAAAGGTGAGTCGGTTGATATAGTGTATCTGGACTTTCAGAAAGCTTTTGAAAAGGTCCCTCATCAGAGACTTTTGGCGAAACTAAAAAGTCATGGGATAGGAGGCAGTGTACTATTGTGGATCGGGAACTGGTTAAAAGATAGAAAGCAGAGGGTAGGGCTAAATGGCCAATATTCCCAATGGAAAAAGGTGAATAGTGGAGTACCCCAGGGATCTGTACTGGGTCCGCTACTTTTTGACATATTCATAAATGACCTGGAAAAGGGAATAACATGTGAGGTTATCAAATTTGCAGATGATACAAAACTGTTTAAAGTTGTTAAAACCCAAGAGGATTGTGGAAAACTGCAGGAGGATCTGGATAAATTGGAAGACTGGGCATCCAAATGGCAGATGAAATTCAATGTGGACAAGTGCAAAGTTATGCACCTAGGAAAGAACAACCCACACTATAGTTACACAATGCAAGGTTCCACATTGGGAACCACCACCCAGGAAAAAGATTTAGGAGTCATCGTTGATAACATGTTAAAACCCTCTGCCCGGTGTGCAGCGGCAGCCAAGAAAGCAAATAGAATGCTAGGTATCATAAGGAAAGGGATGGAGAATAAAACAAAGGATATTATAATGCCTCTGTATCGTTCCATGGTACGACCGCACCTTGAATATTGTGTGCAGTTCTGGTCACCGTATCTTAAAAAGGACATAGCATTATTAGAAAAAGTACAGAGAAGAGCCACCAAAATGGTGAAGGGGATGGAAGGCTACTCCTATGAAGAGAGGCTACAAAGGTTGAGGCTCTTCAACCTGGAAAAGAGACGGCTAAGGGGAGATATGATAGAGGTCTATAAATTAATGAATGGAGTGGAGCGGGTAAACGTGGATCAATTGTTTATGCTATCAGAATATAGAAAGACTAGGGGACATGCAATGAAGCTACAGGGTAAACTATTTAAGACAAATAAGAGAAAATATTTTTTCACTCAACGTGTAATCAAACTCTAGAATTTGTTACCGGAGGATGTAGTAAGGGCTGTTAGTGTAGCTGGGTTTAAAAAAGGTTAGGACAAGTTCCTGGAGGAAAGGTCCATAAACCACTATTAAAAAGGGACCCAGGATAATCAATGCTTGACCCAGTACAAGCATTGTGGAACCTGTGTCTTTTGGGGATATTGCTAGGTACTTATGACCTAGATTGGCCACTGTTGGAAACAGGATACTGGGCTTAATGGACCTCGGTCTGACCCAGTATGGCATATCTTATGTTCTTATAGGGGCTACAATCTATGGATTCATTAGGTGAGAAAGGGGGATACAGAGGGTGAGTGCAGGAGATATGTTGGGGGTAAAGATAGGTGGGTGTTGCAAGTGGGCGCAGAGTGTATGAAAGGGTGCAGTAAGTGTGTTGGCACCTCTTAGCTGGACTGTGAAACCTGTTGACGTGATAAGGGCTGCAGCAGAAACTGGCTCTCTCCTGCTGTCCTTGTCTGTCGCTCTAGCAGCCACTTGCAACTTTCCAGTTAGGCCAGTGCTGCAGCTCAAGACAGTAAAAGAGTTTGAAGGGCAGTCGATGTGGGGCGGCAGGCAGGCAGACTTTGGGCAGGGACTGACTGACAGCAGCTAGCAGTATCCTAGGACTCCATGAGCAGCGTCAGCTCCTTCAGGCCCTAGAAGCCTTTAGCAAAGTAGTATGGTGTCCAGGGCTGCCTCTGCCTGCAACTCTTCCACCAGAAATCAATTAGGATCTGTGAGCTGCTGCCATCACAAAGGGTTTCCTTAATAGCAGAATGCTCTGTGGTAAAAAGGGAGGGGAGACTACCAAGGGACCAGTGAGCACTCTTAAGCCCCACTCTGATTTTTTTTGTTTGCTGTAGCTGCTGCAGATCACCAAATCAGCAGTTCTGGAGTGACTGACCATCAGGCCCTCTCTTCCTTATCCACCCCCACTCCCCCTCCCTCTCCCTCATACACACACACACTGCAGGAAGTGCTTGAAAGGAATTTACACCATTGCCCAGGGAAATCCTCTGAAAATTGACTATTCTGGCAACTGGTAATAGAACCCACATGGGAAGTGGCCATACTAGACCTTGTGTTTATGAATAGGGAGAGTGTTTCTGATGTTATGGGTGATCCTCTCACATCAAGTGATCACCAGATGGTGTGGTTCAGTATTAGGACAAGCGCAGAGATGGTTAACTCAAGTGAGGGTCTTAGACTATAGGAACTTTGTCAAGATGTGTGAATACCTTAAACATGCCAAGGGCACCAGCACAGCACCCAGATTGGTTGTGAGGCCCTAAGACGTCAGAGGAGAGTCAACACAACAGCAGAGGAGATGGCACAAGCCCAGATCGCAAGAATGGGGTAAGTTCAGCTAAACCGTGTGCCCACAAGAGTCCTGGCACTGATGACTTTGATCCCAACATCAGAACTTAAGTACAGAGGAAGATCCCCCCGGGGTGAAAGAAGCATGCACGGACTGCTGAGATGACACACTGAGGGATTTAAATAAGAATCAGAGGATGCACCATGGTGAAGGCCCCAAAAGCGGTGAGAGTGAAGTTGCAGCACTGGCAATGATAGTTCAGAAGAGATGAGGAAGACCAGCGCAGCAGTAGGATAGGCTGGAAGCCCTGTGGCAGAAGACCTATATTCAATAAGTACTGTAAGGGAGGATGGTGAATATTGGGGCAATCTGTCACCCCATAGTAACTAGGGTCAATTCAGCAGGCTGGCTATATGGGTTTCCTCTTCCTCCATCAGTGCTCCATGCTCACCCTTCCTGAGAGAGGAAATATCGTTGTTCGCCCAAGGGTACAGCAGTAGCTAAGCTCCCCTGCATCTACCTCCAAAAAAGTACGATAATGGAAATGAGAAAAGAACTTTGAAAAGAGAGTTCAAGGCTCATTGACAGTGGTAGGCCAGTAGTGTCCCTCCGCCATGCTGGGTTTGGTTTCTCCCAGAATCGGGTTGTTAGGAACTGCATGCCAAAGTGAGTGGCAGGACACCCAAAGAGGTGTACTGTGACAAGTCAAAGGCACCCACAAATGTGCAAAGGAATGGCCCAGGAAAAGTCAAAGCACATTGATTGCAGAGCCACACAGCAAGAAGGGTGGAAACAAACCAATATGGCATTAAAAGAGGGTGAAAATCATACAGTACCATAGCAAGCCAAAGGCACATAGGCACAGGGCCAGCACAAATATTAGGCAAGACTAGGGAGATGCCTAGGACAGCAGCTTCTGGAGTGCATCAGCAGTCAGAGCAAAACACTAGGTCCTCATAGTGCCACAAACTCAAAGAGCCATCAGCACATTATTTTACCTGCAGGAATAGTGAGCGCACACATACATACCAAGCAAAGTTTAATATTTTAAAGTACTTATGTATTTTATTTGAGGGTTTTCTATACCACCTCATCATGGTTTCAAAGTGGTTTACATTATAACAATTAGAAAATATACAATGAAAGAGTGAAGTAACTTGAGAGTAAATAATAAACAGACAATGTAACAATGATAAATAACTTGGATCAAATATGGATTGCATGGTGTCATTTGTTAATGGTATAAGGGGAAATTGGGGTGGGGAACATCTGTGGGGTTGGAGTTGGGTATGTCATAATTGGTATCATTCAATAGGTTCGTATTGTTCCTTGAATAGGAGAGATTTTAGCATCCTTCTAAAATCCCTTACGTCTTTGGTGGCTCTCATGCTCTCTGAAAGGACGTTCCATAAAGATGGGGCGAAGATTGTGAATGCTCTGTTGCAGGTTGATCAGCTGAGTTTCTTCTTTGTACGTGGGATGATAAGTAAATTTTTATGGTTTGCTCTTTTTCTTTTGTTCTCCGGATCCCTAAGGATTAGTGTATGACTATGATAAGTATTTTGAATTTGGTGCGTACGTGGATTGGGAGCCAGTGTAGTTGCATCAAAGTAGGTGTTATGTGGGTGCGCCTTGTGGTTCCTATGATTATTCGTGCGGCAATATTCTGAGCCATTTGGAGGGAAGTGTAATGTGTTTTGGGAGGCCTTGGTAGATTAGGTTGCAGTAATCCAATATGAGTATTATCACTGCTTGGCAAACTGTTCTGAAGTCGCTTTCGTTGAGGAGGGGTTTGAGCTTCTGTATGGTTCTCATTTTGAATGATGTCAGATAATGCATTTTTACAGGATTCTTGTAGGAAGGGGGGTGTTCAGATGAGCATGACTGCCGAGTTTAATTATCAAAACCTTGGGGAGGTGGGCATAAGACTGAAAGGTTGCCTAGGCTACCCAATACATTGCACTGGCCCTTGGGATGATCTTGCATATGTGCCTCATATAAGGAGCTTGGGGAGGCTAAGCCTTCCCAGCTGAAACCATCTGCAAACTTCCAAACTATAAGTCAAATTGACAGGCAATGCTATTTATTTACCTGCCTGCCAGTTGGACTTGGAGTTGGGGCAAAGCACTCTGGCGCTAGCTATGAACAATGGGGAGCCACAACATCCCCTGGCATGGAGTACGGTATATATGTTCACTGGACACATTAGTTGGAAGGTAGAACAGGAAATGTTGCACAGCCTTGGTCAGGTCTGGCTAGATTGCTGACTTTTGTGTTAGTATGCCAAGGGATTTGTGTGCAGAGCCTCAATGAGTTCTGCAAGGTAGCAGATCACAAACGTGCATGCAGGAATCTGACTGGTGGCAGACTGATTGCTGCTGCTTGTGCTCCTCACCTGGTCCACACCCTCCCACCCCCAAACAGAGCTCCCCGGATAACTCTACTATATGTGTGGTGAGCTCTGTCCCGAGCAGCATGAGCCAGGCATTTAAGGGGTCTGGATGTCCGGATCAGACGTAAAGACCCGCTAAATGAGGATTGCATTGACCCCCATAGTATATGATGGCAGATAAAGACCAGTATGACCCATCTAGTCTGCCCAGCAAGGTGGCAAGAGTAGGTGCACCTGCCACCACTCTGTGCAGGTCACCCCTCCCCATGCCTTTGTTTAGGGGTGTACCCACCGCTCCATAGGTCACCCCTATTTGTTGAGATAGCAGAGAGAGTAAAGGTTATTTTAATTTTATCCTGTTGCTATAAAGGGATCCACTGTGTCTGTCAAATGCCGTTCTGAATTCGATCACTCTGTTTTCCCCCACCACTTCCATTGGGAGGACATTCCAAGCATCCACCAACCCTTCAGTGAAAAAATATTTCCTGACGTTGCCTCTCAGTTTACCCCCTTGCAGCTTCATGTTATGCCCTCTAGTTTTGTAGCTTTCCCGTCTTTGAAAAAGGTTGGTTTGTTCATTAATACGCTAAGTATTTAAAGATCTGTATCATATCTTCCCTTTCCCTCCTCTCCTCTCGAGTATACATATTTAGGTCTTCAAGTCTCTTCTCATATGTCTTCTGGCACAGACTCTAAATCATTTTGGTCATCTTCCTCTGAACTGTTTCCAGTTTCTTTTATATCCTTTGCAAGATATGGTCTCCAAAACTGAACACAATATTCCTAGTGAGGCCTCACCAAAAACTTGTACAGGGGCATTAGTACCTCCTCCTTTCTACTGGTAATTCCTTTCTGTATGCAACCAAGCTTCCTTCTGGCTTTGACCACCACCTTGTCACACTGTTTCGTTACCTTGAGATCCTCAGAAATAGTTACTCTGAGATCCTTCTCCTGGTCCTTGCACACCAACCTCTCGCCTCCTATCGCATACAATTCCTTGGATTTCTGCATCACAAGTGCATGACACTGCACTTCTTTACATTAAATCTTAACTGCCAAGCATTAGACCATTCTTCCAACTTTTGTAGATCTTTCCTCATGCTATCCACTCTCTCAGGGGAGTCCACATTGTTGCAAATTTTCATGTCATTTGCAAAAAGACAGACTCTTCCATTCAGTCCTTCAGCAATATCATTCACAAATACATTGAACAGTACCAGTCCCTGGACCAATCCCTGGGGCACACCACTTATCACCTTCCTTTCATCTGAGTGAGTTCCGTTTATCATTACCTTCTGTCGTCTGCCAGTCAACCAATTTCTAATCCAGTTTATCACCTTGGGACTCATCCCCAGGCTGTTCAGTTTATTGATAAGCCTCCTATGAGGAACAGTATCAAATGCTTTGCTGAGATCTAGGTAAATCACATCCATCGCATGCCCTTGATCTAGTTCTCTGGTCAGCCAGTCAAAGAACTCAATCAGATTTGTTTGGCATGACTTTCCTTTGGTAAAACCATGTTACCTCAGATCATGCATCCTATTGGTTACGAGAAAGTCAACTATTCTCTAAGAACATAAGATATGCCATACTGGGTCAGACCAAGGTCCATCAAGCCCAGTATCCTGTTTTCAATAGTGGCCAATCTAGGTCACAAGTACCTAGCAGTTTCCTCAAAAGACACAGGTTCCACAATACTTGTATTGGGTCAAGCAGTGGATATTCTGGGCCCCCTTTAATAATGGTTTGTAGACCTTTCCTCCAGGAACTTGTCCAACCCTTTTTTAAACCTGGCTACACTAATGGTTTTTACTACATCCTCTAGTAATCAATTTCAGAATTTGATTACACGTTGAGTGAAAAAATATTTTCTCTTATTAGTCTTAAATAGGTTACCCTGTATCTTTATTGCATGTCCACTAGTCTTTCTATATTTTGATGGCATAAACAATCGATCTACGTTTACCCATTCCACTACATTCATTAATTTATAGACCTATATCATATCTCCCCTCAACCGTCTCTTTTCCAGGTTGAAGAGCCCTAACCTTTTTAGCCTCTCTTCATAGGGGTATCCTTCCTATACCATTTTGGTGGCTCTTCTCTACCTTTTCTAATAATGCTATGTACTTTTTAAGATACGGTGACCAGAACTGCACACAATATTCAAAGTGTAGTCGCAAAATGGAAAGATACAGAGGCATTATAGTATCCTTTGTTTTATTCTCCATTCCTTTCCTTATGATACCTAGCAGTCTATTTGCTCTCTTGGCTGCCGCTGCACACTGGGCGGAGGGTTTCAACAGGTTATCCACGATGATGCCTAAATCGTTTTCCTGGGTGGTGGTTTCTAAGGTGGTACCTTGCATTGTGTAACCAGAGTTTGGGTTGTTCTTTCCTAGGTGCATAACTTTGCACTTGTCCACATTAAATTTCATCTACCATTTGGATGCCAGTCTTCCAGTTTATCAAGGTCCTCTTGCAATTTTTCACAATCCTCATGGGTTTTAACAACTTTGAATAATTTTGTGTCATCTGCAAATTTGATTACCTCACTCGTTTATTCCCATTTTCAGGTCATTTATGAATGTTAAAAAGCAGCAGACTCAGCACAGATCCCTTGGGTACTCCACGATTCACCTTTCTCCATTGGGAAAATTGGTCATTTAGCCCTTCCCTCTGGTTTTAACCAGTTCCTGATCCACAGTGGTACACTGCCTCCTATCCCATGACTTTTTAATTTCACCAAGAGTGTCTCTTTCAGGAGTGCCTCCATTACTTTTCCCGCCACCGAAGTAAGGCTTATTGGCTCGTAGATTGCCACTTCTTCCCTATTACCACTTTTGTGGAGAGGTACCACATCAGCCATTCTCCAGTTCTGCAGAACATCTCCTGTCTCCAAGGATCTATTAAAAACCATCCTTTAAAGGCCCTGCAAGAACCTATCTGAGTTCTTTCAGTATCCTGGGATGTATCCCATCTGGTCCCATGGCCTTGTCCACTTTCAGTTTTGCAAGCTGTCCTAACACATCATCTTCTGTCAATGGTGTGGTATCTACTCCGTTCCCATTTGTGTATTTGTCAATCACAGGTGGTCCTTCTCCAGGATTTTCTTTAGTAAAACTGAACAGAAGTATTTGTTTAGCATTTTCACGTTTTCAATGTCACTTTCCATGAATCTGTTCTCGGTTCTTTTGAGTCTTGCAGTTCCACCTCTTATCTTCCT
The DNA here is from genome assembly GCA_033557465.1 of Ichthyophis bannanicus. Classification (NCBI taxonomy): domain Eukaryota; kingdom Metazoa; phylum Chordata; class Amphibia; order Gymnophiona; family Ichthyophiidae; genus Ichthyophis; species Ichthyophis bannanicus. The sequence goes on along the minus strand of CM066031.1, from coordinate 1,001,367,461 downwards.
CTTCTCCCAAATATACCTGAAAAAGGTTTTGTCATCACGCTTCACATCTTTAGCTATGTTTTCTTCTGCCTTTGATTTTGCTATCCTTATTTCTCTTTCAGCTTTATCCTGTATTCTTTTCTGTGTTCCTCTGTTTGTTAACTTCTGAATTTTGTGAAAGCAGTATTTTTTGCCTTTATTTGTGCAGTCACTTCTTTGGAGAATCAAATAGGTTTCCTTTTTCTGTTTTTATTTACTTTCCTTGCATATGTATCTGTCACCTCTTTTATGCCTCCTTTTATTTTAGCTCACTGCAATTCCACTTCTCTTACCTCCTCCCATCCTGCCAACTCCTTCTTCAGGACTTGGCCATTTTACTGAAGTCAGCGTTTTTGAAGTCTAAGACTTTGAGCTTGCTGTGATTGGACTATGCCTTGGCTTTTATCTCAAACCACATCATGTGGTGATCGCTGCTGCTCACATGGGCACCCACCTGGACATTTGACATGCTATCTCCATTGGTAAGTACTAAATCCAACATTAAACTTTCCCTGGTTGGTTTCATCACCATTTACTAAGCCCACTCAGATCCTGGAGAAATTTTGTGAAACTCTGTCAAAAAATCTGCATATGATTTCACAGAATTTATGGCACAAAAAAAAGTCTTAGGAGTATGTTTCTTGAGCAGGAGTCAATAGATTCACATATGAAAAAATTCAGGAAGAGTTTTCCATGTAGCTCAAGACCAAACAAACTTTGGGCCAATCAGGAAGCAGGAACTAACAGCACCAGAAATACAAGACACAGCTAAGTATAAGGTGGTTAGAACTACTGTAGACTCCTTAGGAAGCATAACAATGCCTCTTGGATTGCCACCACCCTTAACCCAAAGGACACCAGTCTGAGGCAAGAGCAGTCATGATGGCACTGGGGGAAAAGAAGACTTCAGGTTTTCTCATGACATAGCTGGGCTGGGAATTTACTGATGAGACAACTTATTTTATTTAAAAAATCTAAATGTGGATTGAAGAAAAAGTGAAATATTGTTTGAAATAAGGTTCATTTTATTATTTCTGATAGTTGTCAGGTGTTGTAACTGCTGTGGCTAAACCATGGTTGTCCTTTGTGACTTATTTGTAGATATATGAGTAGAGCGGAAGCAGAGGAGCTCCCTTATGTCTCCTAGTGCAACTTTCTCTTCCTGCTGGATTCCAGGTGCCTGTGTGTAGGGCCCTTCAAGCAGGGGTGGACTGAATGGTCGGGCAATTGAGCAGTGCCCCTGGGTCCCTGGCACTGTTCCCTCTAAGCTGTGCGCGTGCACACACCTCGCCGAGCGAGCGCACATACTTTGCAACAGAGCGCACAAAAATTACGGCTCTGATTCTGATAGAAAACAACACAGACGTCTTAAAATTTAAAAGTTATGATTGTAATTACTAGAAATTTCCCGCTTCATTGAGTAATCGTCTATTTTCATTTAATTTGATTAAAATCAATGTGGTGTACATACTGTATTCTAACGTGTAGTCAAATTTTAAAGTATATAACTCCGAGTGTCGGTATGTGGCACACAGAAATTTAACCTTCCTTCAAAAGCTGCACACAGCTGATATTTTATGCGCACAGGTCTACAGAAAATTAGAGGGAACATTGGTCCCTGGCAATAGGAAGCCTAGGGGTCTGTTTACTAAGCGGTGCTAGCGATTTCCATGCAAAATCAGAGCCGTGGCCCCGAAGTTGCTAGCGACGCTTAGTAAACAGACCCTCTAGTTTCCCCTAGCCTCCATCTAGCATGCAAGCATGCACACACAGATGTACCAAGCTGCAAACAAACACACACACAACAAATATATACCCCCACATTTAGAGGTAATGCAGCTACAGAGAGTGTGTGCATGCACTCTGACTTTCTATTTCACTCTTCAGGGCTTTTGGCAACTCTAGGTTGTTGTCTGGGATGTCAGAGCCTGCTGGAACCAACCTGGTAATGCTAGGATCTGGCATCACTCTACATTAAACTTACTGTGATTTGTACAGACCTGTCTCAGCTTTCAGACCTCTCTCTAGCCATCTTAGCATTGTGCTATGAGCTCACATACTGCCTCAAGAATGCTAAGATGCAGTAATGACATCACAGATGACGCCATTACCCCCCAAAGTAGCTCTCTGTGGACACTGGATGTGGCTAGAGGCAGGGGCAGTGCGGGACCACACTTCTTCTTCCTGTGTATTGCACTGGTGTTTGGGTTGTGGGTGGCTGGTCAAGGGACATGGCGAAGCAGCACACAGAAGCTGGAGCCGTTTCAGTTCTAGCTGCAGGCGGATGAAGTGGACATGGCTCAGGCAGTTCCAGTTCCTCTGCCTCCAGGAGAAGTTCCACTATCAGATCCTCTGGAAGCTCCTACTCTAGCTCCAGTTCTGGTTCAGCCTGGAAGGGCTGGCTCTTCAAATTTATTTATTTATTTTTACTTATTTTATTTAACAGGATTTTTTAAAACCGCTTTATCATTTCAATCAAAGTGGTTTACATTGTAACTTAAACTTGGTAATGTACATTAAACAGGGACATTGATAACTTGGATTTTTCTGAGGCACATGGACCAAGTACATGAAAGACTACCAGCAGCGCTGGTTCGTGCTCAGCAAAGGTCTTCTCTCCTACTATACATAATCGCAACACTACATATAATGCATACAATACATAGATTACCAAAGGGCAGGTAAAACAGTCCAATCTATTTCCATTTCCTACTTGCTTAGGACAAGTAACTGTGGATAATATTATCTACTGTAGCAGTCTGTATGGAGTAACTGTGGACTTGGTTTACTGAGGCTTGTTCCTTTTCCTTGCCTATAACAAAATATTTTTTGATCAACCATCTAGCTTTCTGTCCCTTCCTTGCCTATTATACAGGCATTAACAGTGTTAGTATTTCCCAGTTTTAAGTCCCTTGCCTCTCTGCTGCTCACATGCTAATGATATGCTGCTGGCACATACTGTCATATCCCCCTTGCTTTTGTGCTGCAGGCAGTCAATATAAATTCAAGACAAGTGGGAAAAGTATGAGGAGCTTAACTGATATGTGTGTCCATCTGACTTGGGAGGGAAGGTTAGAATGGAGTGATGTAAAAGCATTCCATTGGTCTGGAAAGAGTAGTAAGTAAATGTGATAATGTATCAAAATATTAGATGTCCCTATCAGCAGACTGCAAAGGATAGATTTTATAGTTTTAACCAGAGAGTGCCTCTCTCCCATATCTACGACAGTGATGTCATCACCGAAATTTGAAACGGAAAATCTATTATATTATTTTGAATAATATTTGTTTACTACACTATGGAGCATATGGTAACAAAATATATAAAATTTGTTTATATAATGACAGTAACTGTAAAATGATTTATATTCACAGTGAAATATATAGCCAAGTCTAGCACAATTTAATGACTTTGCTTATTTCTACATTAGGTTTTTGTCCAAAGTAAACTTCAGAAATATTACAGCAGAACAAGTAATCTATGTTGGATAGGTGGTTAGGGACCAATGACCCTTACTGCCCAGGGGCCCAGATCATTGTCAGTCTGCCCCTGGCTACAGGAAAGAGAAATACAGTATTTCTCTGTGCCCCCCACATCACCACAGAAAGCAAAATGGAACCAGCTGCAAGGAGAATGAGACAGAGAGAAAACTGGGTTACTTACCTGTAACAGGAGTTCTCCGTGGACAGCAGGATAAGTCAGCCACACCTGGTGACGTCCTCCGGGCGGCGCCATGCATACGGAAGTGCTCTCTAGAGCTCAGAAAGTGAACCTTTCTGAGCATGCCCAGGTAGCCCACCTTACCAGTCCGCCCCCTAGTCTGGCCAGTGAGTTCCTAGCTAGCTATTGACCGGCTAGGGAGCGGTAGAGGTAGGCCTCCTCCAGGGGAGGTGGGTGGGATTGTGTGGCTGACTTATCCTGCTGTCCACGGAGAACTCCTGTTACAGGTAAGTAACCCTGTTTTCTCCATGGACCAGCAGGATTGCGTCAGCCATACCTGGTGCCTCCCTAGCTGCCTGTGCACGCTGAGGTGGAGGAGGCATACATACAAGGCACGCAGTATAGGGTGCATGAAACAATGCAACATCTTTATTAGCAGCATTAGGGTCGCCAGAGGTGAGTTGCAATAGGATGTGCAAGATACAACGGTGCTGGCAGGCAGAGCAATAGTGCAAAACAGTGCAACAGAATCAGGTGCAACAGTGCAACACATTTAACTGTGCAAACAATGCGAACAGTGCAATAATGTACGTAATCAAGTTGCAAACAGTGCAATACAGGATGTCAAGACAGCAATATAAGCAGGCATAACATGAGGAGTTTATAATCAGGTGCATCTCGCGGCCTCCCTTCCCTCGGATGCCGCAGAGAGGATGGCCGTGCCGAGGGCAAAGTCCTCTTGTGCCCTGAGGTCGAGGCAGTAGTGTTTGAGGAACGTGTGTGGGGAGGACCAGGTGGCTGCTCTGCAGACGTCAATTAATGGAATAGAGCGAAGGTTGGCAATGGAGGTGGCCAGCGCTCTGAGTTTGTGAGGGCCCACTCACGGCTGCTGCTGGGAGCCTGAAGGGTCAAGGCAATAGGAGACGCAGGAGGCGACCTAGTGGGAGAGAGTCCTCTTGTTGACTGGTTTGCCCGGCTTGCTTGGATTGAAGGACACGAACAGCTGTTCCCCTTTACAGGTGGGTTGTGTCCTGTGTAGATAGATCCGGAGGGCCCGGAGACAGTCCAGGGTGTGCAGGCGCCTCTCCTCGTCCAATGCATGTGGCTCCGGAAAGAAAGAGGGGAGCTTGATAGACTGATTAACGTGGAAAGCTGACACCACTTTGGGAACGAACCTGGGGTTGGTTCGCAAGGATGCGCGGTTTGGGTGCAACTGCGTATACGGGGGATGTGCTACAAGCACTTGTAGTTCACTGATCCTTCTGGCGGACATAATGGTTACTAGAAATAGTGTTTTCCAGGTGACGTACTTCATGTCCGCGGACTGCATCGGCTCGAAGGGTTCCTGTTTCAAGCGTAGCAATACCAAGTTGAGGTCCTAGGGTGGGACCGGATGTCTGATCGGGGGGTTTAGGTTTGTTAGTCCCTTCATGAAGCGGGACGTGAGAGGCAGTGACGCAATCGTGGTAGCTCCCTCCGGAGGTGCGTGAAAGGCCACGATCGCTGAGAGGTGCACTCTGACAGATTGTGTCTGCAGACCAAGGCGAGATAGAGAGCTAAGGTATTGCAGGACATTGGAGAGGGGACACGTAGTGGGTTCAAGGCCTTGAGCTGTGCACCAGGCACTGAAACGCTTCCATTTGAGACCATAGGACTTCTGGTTCGAGGGTCTCCTGGCTGCCAGGACCACGTCTTGTACCTCAGTAGGTAGCTGTAGCGTAGTTAGGTTTAACCGCTCAACCTCCAGGCAGTGAGAGCCAGGGCTTTGAGGTTGGGGTGTCGTGTTCTGCCCTCATCTTGCGTCAGTAGGTCTGGCCTGAGGGGCAGGCGCTTCGGAGCCTCTTGTGCTAAGCGCTGGAGAAGCACAAACCACATCTGGCGGGGCCAGTGGGGAACCACCAGGATGACTCGGGCTTTGTCGCGAATGATCCGTTGAAGTGTTGCAGGGATGAGGGGGGTCGGTGGGAAGGCATACACCAAAGACCACTCCCCCCAGCACACGTCGAATGCATCCGCTGCTAACCTGTTCGCTGACGGGTGCCTGGAACAAAATAGGGGGCATTTCGCATTCCGTTCTGTGGCGAATAGGTCGATGTCTGGGAAGCCCCAAATTTGGAAGAGACTGTCAGCTACCTCCGGAAGGAGTGTCCACTCGTGCAGTTGCAGCTGTCTGCTAAGTTTGTCTGCCAATGTGTTTTGGTCTCCCGGGAGATAGGAAGCACGGAGGCTGCACTCGTTCTTCAGGGCCAGGGACCAGATCTGAATCGCTTCATTGCAGAGGGAGCGAGAGGTGGTGCCCCCTTGCTTGTTGATGTAGAACATTGCAACTTGGTTGTCCGTCTGGATGAGGACGGATTTCCCACGCACGTGTGTTAGGAACGCTTTGAGAGCGTATTTGATGGCCTTTAGCTCGAGGAGGTTGATGTGGAGTAGCTTCTCCTGCTGCGACCAGGCTCCTTGTGTGTTGAAAGTTGAGATGTGGGCACCCCAGCCTGAATTGGAAGCGTCCGTAGTGAGGGTTACTTGGTGCTCGGGTGGATGCATGTCCTTCCCCCCCGAAAGATTCCCGGGGACTGTCCACCACTGGAGTTGAGCTCTGATGTGGGGGGTCATCGGGATGCGGGTGGAGAGTGGTTGCGAATGCTGACTCCAATGGGTACGTAGATGCCACTGGAGGGCGCGCATCTTCAGCCTCGCAACTGGAAGGACTGACGTCGTGGCGGACATGTGGCCCAGAATACGTAGGATGGAGCTTGCCGCAGGGGTCCCTTTTGAGGCCAAGGTGGACGCTAGTGAGGTGATTGCGACCAATCTGCGTTCGGGAAGGTAGGCCTTCGCGAGTTTGGTGTCGATCACGGCTCCGATGAACTCCAGTCTCTGGGAGGGAGTGAGGTGCGACTTGCTGAGGTTGATGACAAACCCCAGGGATGAAATCAGGGTTTTGGCCACCCGCAGGGATTCCTGCAGCTCCGTTGTGGAGGGGGCTATGAGGAGCCAATCGTCCAGGTATGGAAAAACCGAGATGTTCAGCTTGCGGAGATGTGCTGCTGCAACGGCCACGCACTTTGTGAACACCCGTGGCGCTGGTGACAGACCGAAGGGAAGTACTCTGTATTGGTAGTGCTGCCCCAGAACTTGGAAGCGGAGGTACTTCCTGTGAGACTCGCGGATGCGGATGTGGGTATAAGCGTCCTGCAGATCAAGGGATGCCATCCAGTCGCTGGGTTGTATCAGAGGCAGGGTGGAGTTGAGGGAGTACATCCGGAACTTTTCCTTGCCGATGAAAGTGTTCAGTTTGCGAAGGTCGAGGATAGGGCGAACACCTCCAGTTCTTTTGGGAATGAGAAAGTACCTTGAGTAGAAGCCAGAGTTTCTTTCTGGAGAGGGTACCTGCTCTATTGCCTTGGAGACCAGAAGATTGAGCAGTTCTGCCACCATGGCCACGCATAAGTGTGGTGGCGTGTCGCTGACAGGATGAAAGCTTTGGAGGGGCGTCGCAGCGAAGCGCATGCGGTAGCCTTCTCGGATGATCTGAAGAACCCAGGAGTCTGAGGAGATCCGTTGCCACTCTGGAAGGAAGTGAGTCAGGCGACCCCCGGTCCAGGTGGTCACCTTTGAATCGTTGTCAAAAGGAGGGCGCACCTTTGGTGGTGGGCGCATTGTTGTTCTTCTTTTGCTTACGGTCCCGCTGGGAGTTGCGCTGGTGCGAAGGGGCATGGTAGGAGTTACTCTTGTATTTGTTGTATTGCCATCTCCTGTTGGAGGGGTATTTTTTGTTGGAGGCGTAATAGGACTTCCTCTGGAAGCTACCTTTGTGAGACCCGCTGTGGCGCTCAAAGCCGCCGTCCGCTAGAGTTTGCACTGTGGTGCAATGTTCTTTCATATTGTTGACTGTGTCCTTTACCTTGTCACCAAAGAGTGATTCACCTGTGCAGGGTGCATCGGCGATACCATCGTGAGTGTCTTCCAGCAGGCCGGAGGCTCTTAGCCATGCCCACCTTCTCACCGAGATGGCAGTGCCCGCCGTGCGCAGCGCTGTATCGAAAGAGTCAAAGGTGGTGCTAGCCAGGTGCTTGCTGCACTCTGACAGATCCAGGAGGGCGCTGGAGATCAGTGCCTGGGACTCCTTAGGAAGGGACGCAATGCCGGCTCTGAAGGACGCTGTGCAGGCATCGAGGTAGAGAACTTGCTGGAACTGGTGTGCCGCAATCCTAGCATTGAGCATAGATCCTTGGAACACCTTTTTTCCGATGTCATCAAGCAGCTTGTGGTCTCGGCCCGTGGGGCTATTGGCGTGAGTACGTGAGGACTTCACGGGCTTGAGAGCTGAAGACATCACGATGGAATGGTGCGGTAGCTGCAGTTGCGAGAACCCCGGGGCAGGTCTTACTTGGTATTTGGAGTCCAGGCATCTGGGAAAGGGGTGTCCGGAAGCCGGCGTCTGCCACAGGCGCAAGTGATTGTCCAACAGCGTCTGGTGGATGGGCAGCGCAAAAGCTGGTTTCGGGGTTGCCAGGTACTTCAGAACCTTGGGCACCGGTTCTCCCCCCTCCTCTGAAACTTTTAGAGCCAAGATGGATGCCAACTTGCTTAAGAACTTCGGGTAGGTGAGATCCTCCGGAGGGGGGGGTTCTTCCCGCTCTGGGGATTGCCTCGGCTCAGAGTTGGTGTTTTTGTGTCCTTGTGATGCTGACCCCATCACCACTGCCTCGATGTCATGTTCCTCCACGGTGCTATCCGGGGATGGGTTCTCCTGTTCTGGATGAGGTGATGTCCTACGGGAGGTTACTTCAGCTGCCTTGTGCGGAGTGGATGCCATGCACTGAATGGGAGCTGGCTCGGCGGGAGGAGGAAGATGCACTGTGGGTGCCGTGGCAGCGGGTTGGTTTAGCAGCTGAGTTAATAAGTTGATGATCTCAGAGGTACTGCGGCTACTAGATTTCTGGAGCAGCTGTGGTGGTGACTGTAAATGGAGGAGGAGCTGGAGGGACTCCGGCGACTCCTGTGCCTGCTTTTGCGGTTGCGGTGGTCTCTCCGATGGCCCCTGTGAGAGTGAGAGTCATGGCGTTTTCCCTTTGCTCTGTAGCTGCTGTTGCTGCTGTTACTGCTGCTGGAGCCGCTGTCACTATGAGCCCTGGACTGCTTGTTTCTGCGGTGTCTGTGAGCCGAGGTGCTCCTGCTTCGTTTACTGCAGGAGTGCCTTGTAGCGCTTGGACAGTCAGCTCTGCGCTTGCTTCCGGAGTGCCTCGAAGGGCTTGGAGAGTCATCGCGGCTGGATTCGTCGGCGCCGACAGGGCTGGCGGCGCTGGACTCTTCGGTGCCGACAGGGCTGACCGAGGTGTTTGCATGCCGGCGCGGGCTCATAGTGCTGATAGAAGTCCGGCGCTGAGAACTGCCTCCCCGATGCTGCACAGCTCCCATTGGCCCGAGGTGGAGGCTCCACCCCCAGAGGGGGCGGTATCAGAGCGATGACGCTGGGAGCTTGGTGCAGACGTAGAAGGCTTGCTGGAGGGGGCAGAGTTGGAAGACCGATGCTGAAGCTGGGAGGACTGAGCCCCGTCGCCATTTGGAGCAGCATGGCTGTGGTCATCGGAGATCCCGGGCTGGGAGACAACCAGCCCCGGGTGGCCCGTCAGTGCCGGGGACCGCAGAAAGCACGTCGGAGGCCCGGAAGACACATCAACAGCTCGGCTGGGGATGGAGGCCGCAACGGGCACATCCAAAGCCGGCGGCACGGGCAGCACAGCTGAGGTACTTGCGTTTTCTGCGATGAAGTCCTGCAGAGTGTAGCCTCTAACTCTTAGCGCTCTGGGAGACATTCTGCCACAATGGATACAGTCCTGCACGATGTGGTTTGGCCCCAGGCAGCGCAGGCAGAACTCGTGGTTGTCAGCGCTGCTCATCTTGCGCTTGCAGTGGGAGCATATTTTAAAGCCAGGCTTTGGCATTGCTGGGAATCTGGATGAAAATCAGAATAGTAGAATTTTCCTGTTGAATGGAGATTATGATTGATGAGAGCAGGGTCCGTCTTGCTGGCAAGGCGGAAGGAAGAATACTGGCCAGACTAGGGGGCAGACTGGTAAGGTGGGCTACCTGGGCATGCTCAGAAAGGTTCACTTTCTGAGCTCTAGAGAGCACTTCTGTATGCATGGCGCCGCCCGGAGGACGTCACCAGGAGTGGCTGACGCAATCCTGCTGGTCCATGGAGAAATAGTAGGGAACTGAAAAGGGGAGAAGTGTGATGAGTGAGGGATAAGAAAGGTGATGAGTTAGGAGAGGGCTGACGAAGAAAAATAAAGGTGTGAGGGAAAGAAAGGAATGAAAAGGGAAGTAAAAAAAGAATTAAATAAGGGAGCACAAGAGTAAGGGGGCTGAATGAGGGAAGGTGAATTCAGGGAGATAAATGAACAAAAGTGAAAGGGGAGTGAAGTGCGAGAGGTGAAAAAAAGAGATTTGAGAGAACTAGTGAAAAATGAGAGGTGTCGAGGGAAAGATCTCTAAAGCACTGGTGGTTTCCCACCTTGCCTAACCCGGTAGCTCAGCACTCCCTGCCCCACAAAAACAAGTATTAGCTCAACCCCTGGTCACCTGATGAATGCCCAGCAGATCAAAGATGAGATTTTCCTATTGAATTACCAAGAAATCTTTTTTAAACTTGTAAGCATCAAAGAATGTACTTCAACCAAAATATATTCTGCTGTCCCTTTAAGACTTCCTAAATGAATGTTGTCTTGTAACAATAAATTAAGATAATCAATAACAAGAATAATCACATAACACGCCCTGACCTCGGGCCAGCAAGCTACCGTAACTCTGTTGGAATCCTTGGGCTACGCTCTCATTTCTCCAAGGCAAGCTACTTCAGGATGTCTGTCACTCCCTCTCCTGCTACGGACGCTCCTTAGCCAGGGACAGAATTTGCTGTTCTCACTTGCTGCTTCGCTCTGTGGAGAAATACAGTACGTAGCACGTTGAGAAAGAAAAGGAAAACGAAAATCGAACTGAAGCTCAAACTTCTGTGAAACTCAAATGAAGCCAAACTTAAACCCATGCAACATACACCACTGACCAAAACTGATTGGGCAGGTTTAACTATGGGGTGACTCCAGTTCTGTAGATGCCTTGTCATCAGTCATGTGCTCAGAGTACCTAAGGCAAATCCTGATTCCTCCATCACTAAATGCTCTTCCTGAGGCTTCAACATGTAAAAATCAACTGCCCTTGGAAGACATACAAGGAAGTGAAGAAAGCACAATCTCATATCTTTCATTGGACGTTAATGCTAAGCACATTAGCTCCTTCTGCAACAATTAATAGAAAGTTACACATTGCTATAAATTTCTCTGTAAACGGCTGACAATCTCCTGATTTTGAAGCGCTGGCAGTGACAGAAGGCCTGAATCTGCATTGCTGATTTCAGGGAGCAGACAAGGGGACAAGGGCAGGAAGGGAAAAAAGGTGCTCGCAGCAGGTCGGATCAGTAGCTCAAACTGAGCCAAAGCTATCATTTTGGACTTAGTAGTTGTAAATAAGGAATGCAGGAGACAGAACTAAAATAGTAGCATAGTATCAGCTGTCAATTAATAGACATGTTTAAAAAAAATGACAAGTAAATTCTACCTAGGGAGAGTTCCTACAGGTAAAACAAGCACTACATAATGGGAGAAAACCAACAATTGCCCAAGAGCACAGGTTTTGGAATGATGTATCTTTGAAGGATACTAGCAAAACAGGGAAGTTAGGGCATCCCAACAGGTTCCAATAAAGATAAAAGTACTGTAACCCAGGTGTACTTAAGTAAAGACCAGACAGTGTTGAGAGATTCCAAATTACCTGTCATCTGACAGCCGGACTGTTGATATCAACACAAAACAAACTTTGAAATGCCTGTATGCAAATGTAAGAAGTCTAAGAAATAAAATGAGAGACTATATAGCACTAAATAAAATGCTAGATACAATTGGCATCTCCGAAACCTGGTGGAAGTAGGATAACCAATGGGACACTGACACCAGTGTACAATTATATTGCAATGGTAGCGTGCAACCCCTCCGCCAATTTGATCTACCCTATGTTAGAGAGGGCACTGAGTCAAACGGGATAAAGGTTCTGCAGGAAACAAAATGCATTGTAGAATCTCTTTGGATAGAAATTCCATGTGAAAAAGGGAAGGGAATGGCAGTGGGGGTGTACTACTGTCCACATGATCAGAATGGATGACAAAATGTTAACAGAAATTAGAGAAGCTAACAAAATTTACAACACAGTAATAATGAGAGATTTCAATTACCCCGCTATCGACTGGGTCAGTGTCGCATCAGGAAATGCTAGGGAGATAAAATTTCTAGATGAAATAAATGACTGTTTCATAGAGCAGCTAATTCATTGCCCAACACAAGGGGAAGCTATTTTAGATCTAGTGACTGGTGCAGCACAGGATCTGGTGTGAGAGGTAGCCAGGGCCGGATTTACCTTGAGTGAGGCCCTATGCCAACAAAAATTGTGGGCCCCAGCAGGGGCGGCCCAAGGGGGGTGTGGGCCTCATTTGCATAAGGGGCCTCATTTGCATAAATATTTGCATAATGTTACCATATACTAACTTTTAGTAAACGTGCCTCTTAATGAGTGTATGGATAAAGAAAGACTAAAAGATTTCTACATTACTATAATCCAGTGCCAACTGCCAGACACATTAGGAACTACTACAAACACTGCCCATTTAGAACCCATAGCAAACCCGCCGTATCCTAACAGCACTACCAGGACTCACAAAGCACCATACTCTACCAATCAAAAGGCAACACTGCAAATATTAAACCAATACATTTCAGAGAACAACAATACATGACCTACTGGGGAAAGAGAACAAGTGGCAATGTCAAATAGGAATTATATAAACAGAACACCTCAGCTCAGTTACACATGCAGAACATAGACCATCACCAAACAAGTAATCACATTTTAGAAACAGGAAGACAATAATTAAACTGAGAATCCCAAAAGCCAAACTTGGAATGTACAACACTGTAGAAATAAAACTATACATTAATTTGCTCTTGTACTAAACAAAGCGCAGACGTTAATGATGCACATTTACCAGAGCTGACATATTCCAATTAATAAATTCAAAATAAAGAGATATTTTTCTACCTTTTGTGCATTTTTTTCAGCTGCAATTGCTCCAGCCACTTTCTTCTGGTTTCTTCATGTCTTCTGCTAACTCTCCATCGTCTGCTGTCCATTTGTCCTTTCTTCTCTCTTCTAGTTTTTTTCCATTCTCTCTCTACATCTGCTTTAACATACTAATCTTTCTCCTTTTGCTCTTTCCTCATTCCTATTTCATCCAGTCAAATTTTACCCCTCCATCCTCAATCCCCACTTACTCTCCCAATACCCGGCCAATTGTAGATTTTTTTATCCCTCCCACACAAAATATTTTTCCCTTCTCCATTTTACTCTTCCAGCCCCATCCCATTCTAATCCTCCCCCAACATCAGCTCCCTTCTAGTTCCAGCCTCACCCAGCATCCATTCCTTCTAGTCCCTGCATCAGCCCATTTCCAGTCCTAGCCACCCATCAGCCCATTTCCAGTCCTAGCAACCCCCCAACCCAATACCAGTCCTAACCCCCCATCACCCCATTTTCAGTTTAAGCCCCCCCTATAACCCATTACCAGTCCTAACCCCCCATCAGCCCACTTCCAGTCCTAACCCCATCAACCCATTTCCAGTCAGCCCCCCATAGCCCATTGCCAGTCCTAACCCCCCCATCAGCCCATCAGCCCACAGCCCATTACCAGTCCTAACCCCATCAGCCCACCTCCAGTCTTAACCCCCCCCAGCCCATTTCCAGTCCTAACCCCCCCATAGCCCATTACCAGACAGCCCCCATCAGCCCACAGCCCATTACCAGTCTTAACCCCCCCCAAAGCCCATTACCAGTTCTAAACCCCCCCAACAGCCCATTATCAGTCCTAACCCCATCAGCCCACCTCCAGTCTTAAACCCCCCAGCCCATTTCCAGTCCTAGCCCCCCCATAGCCCATTACCAGACAGCCCCCATCAGCCCACAGCCCATTACCAGTCTAAACCCCCCCAAAACCCATTACCAGTTCTAAACCCCCCCCAACAGCCCAGTACCAGTCCTAACCCCATCAGCCCACCTCCAGTCTTAACCCCCCCCAGCCCATTTCCAGTCCTAACCCCCCCCATAGCCCATTACCAGACAGCCCCCATCAGCCCACAGCCCATTACCAGTCTAAACCCCCCAAAACCCATTACCAGTTCTAAACCCCCCCCCACAGCCCATTACCAGTCCTAACCCCCTCAGCCCACCTCCAGTCTTAACCCCCCCAGCCCATTTCCAGTCCTAGCCCCCCCCATAGCCCATTACCAGACAGCCCCCATCAGCCCACAGCCCATTACCAGTCTTAACCCCCCCAAAGCCCATTACCAGTTCTAACCCCCCCCAACAGCCCACAGCCCATTACCAGTCCTCCTCATCAGCCCACCTCCAGCCTTAATCCCCCCAACCCATTTCCAGTCCCAGTCCCAGCCCATTTCCAGTCCCAGTCCCAACCCATTTCCAGCCCCAGTCCCAGCCCCCCCAATTACCAGTCCTACCCCTCCCCCTCCCCCTCCCCGGCCTAAAGTAAAATGAAATTTTAAAAAAAACCCTGCAGGCTGCCGCCGCGGGGCCCCCTCTGCTGCCGCGGCAGCATGGACTGTCCCGCGGGGGCCCCCTCTGTAAGCTCGGTCCCTCCCTCCGTGCCTCCTTGTCTCCCTCCGTGCAGGCTGTTAGAGACGCGAAGGCAGACTGACTCCTTCTGCCTTCGCGTCTCTGTTAAGCCCGCAGGGGCTGATGGGAAATTTCCCATCAGCCCTGCGGGCTTAACAGATACGGGAAGGCAGAAGGAGACAGTCTGCCTTCGCGTCTCTAACAGCCTGCACGGAGGGAGACACGGAGGCACGGAGGGAGGGACCGAGCTTACAGAGGGGGCCCCCGCGGGTCAGTCCATGCTGCCGCGGCAGCAGAGGGGACCCGCGGCGGCAGCCAGCAGGTTTTTTTTATTTTATTTAAAAAAAAAGCCTAACTACTTCAATTTTTGTGGGCCCTTTGCAGCTGTGGGCCCTACGCCATGGCGTACATGGCGTATAGCTAAATCCGGCCCTGGAGGTAGCAGTGTTGGTGTCACTTGGCAATAGTGATCATAACATGATCACATTTGACTTAATAAATGGAGGGAGGAATGAAATTCTCTATGCTGGCATTTAACTTTCAAAAAGGAGAGTGATAAAATGAGGAAAATGGTTAAGAAAAAAACCTAAAAAAGATCAGCTGCAAAGGTTAAAAGTTTGCATCAGGCCTGGACATTGTTTAAAAATGATATCTTGGAAGCACAGACCAGATGTATTCCACACTTTAAGAAAGGCAGAAGGAAGGCCAAAAGACTGCCAGCATGGTCTAAAGGTGAGGTCAGAGAAGTTGTTATGGCTAAAAAACCATCTTTCAGAAAATGAAAAAAGGAGCCAAATGATGAAAACAAGAAACAGCTTAAACAATGGCAAGTTACAGTAGATGCAAGCCATTGATAAGGCAAGCAAAGGGAATTTGAAAAGAAGCCTGCCATGGAGGCAAAAACTCATAATAACAACTTTTTCAAGTACATTCATAGTAAAAAAAAAAACTGTGAAAGAGTCAGTTAGACCATTACATGATAGAAGGATAAAAGAGGCACTAAGAGAGGACAAGACCATAACAGAGAGAGTGAATTAATTCTTTGTTTTAGTCTTTACTGAAGAGACTGTAGGGAACTTGCCTATGCCAAAAATGATGGACTTGATATTCAAAGGCATTTACATGGTTTGCAGACCTGCAAACTGTGTAATTGCTGCTCTGCAAGATGTTCAGCGGCACTAACATGGTGCTGCCTCTATACATCCCGATGCTCTGGGCATGCTGGGGACATTCTGGGGTGGCACCCATTGTTAACCGGGCAGCATTGATATTGAGCCCGATTAGCGATACACAGTGAAAGTCAGATGCTGGAAACCCTGGCCTAACTTTCACTGCAGAAGCTAACCAGGCAGCAGTTGAGTATCACCACTGCCCAGTTGGCTTCATGGCAATCCAGACAGCCTGAATATTCAATGCCAGAGCCTGGATATGATCCCAGTATTGAATATCCAGGTTTTAAGTTCAGTACCGGCAGCTAGGTACTTCAACAGCACTGGCCACCAGTGCTGAATATTGGAGCAATTAAAGCAAATCTTGATAAACCTGGAAAATGTAATACAGCAATATGATAAATTAAAGAGTAGCGAATCTCTTGGATCAGATGGTATACATCCAGGGTGCTGAAAGAACTCAAAAATGAGATTGCAGACCTACTATCAGTAATCTGTGAACTATCATTAAAATTATCTATGGTACATGAAGATTGTGTAATGACCACCGTAACACCAATTTTTAAAGAGTACCAGGCATAATCTGGGAAACTACAAACTTGTGAGCCTGACATCAGTGCCAGAGAAAATGGATAAACCATTATAAAGAACAAAAGGGAGATATTCAGTGGTGGAAGCTAGTGCTTGTAAAGCGGCTAGCTATTGCTGCTGAATTCTAATCCCCAGATATTCAATGCCGGGGCCGTATCCGCCCTCCAGCACTGAATATCCAGGTCACTGCAGAACCCAGAAGCTAACCTGGGCAGCGGCTTAGCATTGGGGCATGTAGCAGTGGCATCCGTGGCTATCTGAATATCCTGCTCAGGTCTACAAACCGTGTAAATGCCTTTGAATAGCCCCCCCAAAGTTACTGAACATACAAATAGTCATTAGTTTAATGGGACAAAGCCAACATGGATTTAGCCAAGGAAAGTCATGACTCACTAATCTGCTATATATATATTTTTTTAAATAAACAGGTAGAGAAAGGTGAGTCTGTTGATATTGTGTATCTGGATTTTCAGAAAGCCTTTAACAAGGACCATCATGTGAGAGACTTTTTTTTTAAACTTTATCAAGGATTTCAAATTATATATTGCACAAAAAAGACATTGCTTAATAGACCACCAACTTAAGGAGGAAGAAGCTTACAGGAAAAAGACAAAAAGAAGGACATTTATCTATATTAAGCAGCTGAATTAACGATTAAACTAGACAGAAATAGCTGGTTCGCACATTACTGTGGGGCCCCCTACTGTAACCTGAACATTTTGGCTGCAAGAAAATCCATTAGCTGACTGGGGTCAAAGAAAATATATACTGTACCTTACCCCCAAAAGATATAACACATTTACAAGGAAATTTTAAAGCAAACCCAGCTCTGAGAGCCATAGCCCTCAGTCTCACAGCCAAAAAGGCTCGTCTGCGGGATTGCATAATACATGAAAGATCAGGAAAAATTCTAACATTTGAACCCAGAAATGTATATTATGAAAATACTCCCAGATAACTCACAGGTTTAGTATCTCAAGGTAGAGTCACAATTTGACTCAAAAGCAAACGTGGCTAACACAGTAGTCCAGTCCCACACCATCTCTAGGGTGATAGTGATGCTGTCCATCGTGGTCGTTTGATGCCCTCTGTCAAAAGGAGGATTTAGCAGGCTGAGAGGATGTCTGCTTCTTAGTCTTGCGGTCCCTCTGGTTCTTCCTTTGGTTATTAGAGGACTGATAAAGCTGTTTGTAGTTTCGAAGAGCCTGTCACTTGTGAGTGGAGTTGTACCGCTTGTTGGGGTAGTAATGTATCTCCACGAACAAGCAGGAATGAGTCTCCACATATGGGTACGTCGGTACCGACGGAGCCTGCGCGGGAACGCTCCCCAGCGTCCAATCAGAAAGCTTTTGGGAGCATCCCACAGCGCCTGCGTGCTGCCTTCCCGTCTTTCCAACTGTCTCTCCTCAGTTTTCGTTTTTCCGCGGAGCCGGCAAGTCGTACTCCTGTCACCGCAGAAAATTTATTTTTTAATTCTTTTTTAATTCTTTAATTCTTGTTTTCTTGTGGTCGCGGCTGTTTTTTCCCCTACACCGGTACCGCCGGTGGGTTTTTTCTTTTCTTTTCTCAAACTCAGGGAAAGTTTTCCCTCAGTTTCTGTCTTAAATTTTTTGGGCCTGTGAGGTCTCTCCATCATGGAGCCTTCTTCTCCTAAGAAGTGCCTTAACTGTGGTAATACAGTTTTCTTTTTAGACTCCAACAACTGGTGTCTAACCTGTTTGGGTCCTGACCCTTTTCCTCCGGAGCCATTGGGCTACAATTTTATGAGAAGAAATTTTCCATTTCGAGTTTCCCTCGATACCGAGTTCCCTTCCAGTGTCAGGGCACCGACCAATTCTTCTCTACAGGATCAGGTAACCCACAAACAGTCTGTTAAGACTAGCCAATCCTTGAGTGGTAGGTCTCATGCCAAGCATGATGATGGCTCAGGCCCTGCCCTCAAGACCCTATTGGCTTCAAAGCCCCGGCAGGAGTCTTCGGTCTCCAAAGCCTTTCAGGGGTTTCAGGTTGTTCCTGGGGCTCACCCCTCACAGAACATACCTGAGCCATGCTCGGTGGTGGCATCCGCTTCGAGCGGTACCGATACCCCGGCATCGGCACCGGTGTTGAGTGCTTCACTCTTCACCAAGGATCGTCATCTGGCGTCCTCGGTACCTTCGGGACCAATTGATACGTCCCAGTTTGACTTTCCAGTATCTGAGCCATGCTCGGTGGTGGCATCCACTTCGAGCGGTACCGATACCCCGGCATCAGCACCGGTGTTGAGTGCTTCACTCTTCACTAGGGATCGTCACCTGGCGTCCTCGGTACCTTCGGGACCGGTCGATACGTCCCAGATTGACTTTCCGGTATCGAAAGCATCGCCGATACCACCACCGATGTCGGTACCCTCCAGACATGCATCGATAGACTCGCTCCCTTCGATGCCGAGTCTGGAATCTATATCTAGTCTAGAAGACTGGGTACCGATGCATCTCGGAACCGACGCTTATCGATTCTGGATGCGCAGTACCGAGGATATTCACCAGGGGTTTTTGGTTGCCTCGGTACCGCTTGAACAGCCTCCAATGTCTGTTTCGATGGCGTTATCGCCTCCGATTCCGGAAAAGCTGCCGGCATCGGTATCGATGTCGGTTCCTGCAGTAACATCGGGACCAGCTACTTCCATGCATTTTTTCACCAGGATCGCTCCTTTCTATACCTAGTTTGGAGTCGATACCTGGTATGGACGATGCAGTTCTGACTGTCTCAAATTGTGACTGCCAGTACCAGTATCCATCAAGTGCGGCTCTTTTTCTGCACCGGACCAGTACTTCCTCTGGTGCCCAGGCTGCTGCTTCATCTTTAGCCTATTCAGGGATAGTTCCCATTGGAGATCCTTCTTTTCAGAAATTTCTCCTTGACATGGCAACATTCCTTGCTATTCCTATCCCTGGCTGTGACCCTACTCAAGGCTTTCCTGCAGAAAAGGAAAATATAATGCTTCCTTTACATCATTCTTTGCAGGATCTTCTTCTAAGAATATGGGAAACACCCTTAAGGGTTTCCTCACCTTCTACAGCAACTGATGTTCTGTATCAGGTGCCCCCCTCTCCAGGGTTTCAAAAGACTCAACTTCCCCATCATTCCATTGTAGTGGAATCAGCAATGAGGAAGGTGAAAAGCAAGAAAAAGCATTCTTCTTATCCGCCAGGTCGTGCATCTAGAGCACTTGATGCCTTTGGGCGTCAAACCTTCCAAACATCTATGCTGGCAACAAAGATTATCTCTTATATTTTTATATGAGTCTATCTCTCCAGGAGGTCACAAAGAAATTATCTCTTTTGACTCCTTTTCTATCAGAGCCCAAGGCTGCAGACTATTCCTTACTTCTTAGTCATAGCCAGAATCTCTCTTGGTTTCTTTCTCGTGCTTCTCTAGACTCTTTTGAGTCTGTTAGCAGAACCTCTGCTATAGCCATAGGAGCACGACGTAGAGCCTGGTTCCAGGCTTCAGACTTGAGCAGATGGGCACAACACACACTGGGTAATTTTCCTTGTACTGGAGAAAATCTCTTCAATAGGGAGGCTTTACATCAGGTTGCTCATTGTTCCACTGACTTCCCTGGTTCTGGGGACCATCCTAAGCCTTCTTCTTCCCCAGGAGGTAGGAAATGTCCTACCAAACCTTCTTTCCCTAAGAAAAGAAGGTTTCACTCTTCTCCTGCCCATCATCCAGATGTACCCAAGCAGGGGACACCTCGTCCTGGTCTGAAGAATCCAAACTCTAGCCAGACTGAGCAAACCCAGCAACCATAGGTTCCTGAAGGTTGCAACCTACAGTTAACTTCTTCTTAGCATAGGTTTGTTCACTGTTTTTTCTTTCAAATCTCTACACATGGTTTCCTTTCTTCAGAACATCTTTTTCCTCCTAGATATGCTGAGCTGTCAGGATATTCATGTCTATGGGTTACAGATTTCTCCTCTTCTTCCTACCAAGAAGAGAAGTTAACAACTATCCCATGATAGTTTTCTGTCCCAACATGAACATTTTTTCCTTCAGCAGACTTACCATATGGTAAGTCACCCTTCAGCTCCTGTTTCTCTACCCTCTCTTCCAGGGTTTCCCCTGAATGAGTGGTACCATACTGCAGAGCTTTCATTCCAGTGTAGAGTTTTTTCCTTGAATAAATTCCCTTCTTTTCTCTGGACAGCTCATCAGACAGGGACAGGAATTTTTCCTCTCCCTTTGTCTGTTCTCTCTGTTTTACACAGGAAGATTCTCTCTGCTGTCTCTTTCAGCTGCTGCCCATGCAGGAGTTCCAGTGATTGAACTACTGGTACTTTTCCACAAGTTTCCAGTCTGTCTTCCACTACTTTCTGTCTAGCCTTAGTAGTGATTCCAGGATAGTGCTTCATCTATCTTGGATAATCCTAATCACTTCAGGCTTCTCACATTATCTTCTTTTCTTGCC
The DNA here is from genome assembly GCA_033557465.1 of Ichthyophis bannanicus. Classification (NCBI taxonomy): domain Eukaryota; kingdom Metazoa; phylum Chordata; class Amphibia; order Gymnophiona; family Ichthyophiidae; genus Ichthyophis; species Ichthyophis bannanicus. The sequence continues at coordinate 1,001,346,832 of CM066031.1, read as the reverse complement.
ATCTCCATTTTCTTGGATTTGGCAGCACAGATGACCTACAGTCAGTTTTATCTCCTAATTCTCCTGCATAATGCTCTCTGCAATCTTCAGAGAAGCTTTCTACTATGGGCCCTTGCTAGAGAGCATAGGATTTTGTCTCTGATGGCTATTCTATATGGTGGAAAAGGCTTATCAGTCATTTTCCATGACTGTGAGGGTTCTCCACACCCTGTTGTCTCCTGTTATAATACAGGATATAAGCCTTTTCTGCGTGAATGTCCAAAGAGTTTTCCAATCCTGCAGGAATATGCTCTTTTTTCCTTACAGCTTGTCCTCATGGTATCCTACTCCTTTATGGACAGCACATATTCTACTAGTAACGCATGATACCCCTGTGTCCCTCCAGTGGGTCATCCTGGTATCTCTTCCTATGCGTTTTCTGTCCATTTACCATGTCAGAGTTCTACAAAACTCAGGACTTGCTGTTTACAGACTGATATTATCCTCTGTTTTCCTGCACCTTCTTAGCCCGGAGGAATGGATTCTCTATATATCTTCTCAAGTAGGTTCCACCTTCTTGTTATTAGATGAATCTTTCTCCTTCACATCTCTCATGTGAATGTTCTTATGGGGCTTAGTTGCAGACATGTATCTTCAGACATACATATTCATGTATGTATATATCTCTATATATTTCTATAAATACATATTTCTGTAAGCTGTGTGTGCATAGGTTATGCCCATATATATATATAAAATATATATATATATATATATATATATATATATGTGTGTGTGTATCTGTTGAGATGCTTCTTATAAGTAGATATGTATTTACATACTATCTCCCTAACTGTCTATGCTATAAAGGTTTTTACCTTCTTAGAGGCTCCAGACAGTGGGCTTGCATATGTTCATACTGTCCCTCAGTATGTTGGAGGTGTTATGCACACAACCACTACTGTGGTACTGACAGCTTCCACTTTACTCTAGGTCTCGCTATCCCTGAAGCATCATGCTTCAATATCTTTCCTATCTCTCACCAGCTAGGAAAGACAGTGTAGATCTTCAGTAGTTCTGAGGTTTCAGCCCTTCACACATCTGTCCTCCTTGGGAATACAGGCTTTTTTCCATACCCCTTCTTCCCTCCAGGACTGGACTAGTTGTCCAAATCGGTCAGTCTTCCTCTTTTACTCCTAAATGTTAATGACTCTGTAGCTAAAATAGTTTTCAGCTTTTTCCCATAAAGCTTTCCACTGAAGACCTGCCGTTCTTATACTACCCCAGTTGACAATTGGGTCACCTGCCAAGTCCAGATTTGGACCTTCACCTTCACTGCTGTGAGGTCACCTTGAGGATTCCTCTACTGAATCTCCAGTAGACTCCATCAGCCTCTCTACTTCCTGCAATCCAGTAGGTAAGATCCATATTGTGATTGCTCTTTCAATATTTTTAATAGTAATTATCATATATACCAAGGACTCCTCTCCTGTAGTCCTTAGGTTAGCTGTTTTTCCTACAGCTCCTCTCTTTTCAACTCCTACCCACCATCCCTCATGGGATGCCAGAGATCCATGTGTGGGAAGTGCAGTCCTGTTCCACGGACACGCATTTTATGGGATCTCCCCCTGGCATCTATAGCTAGGGAGTCCCCATATGTGGAGACTCATTCCTGCTTGTTCCTGGAGATAGCACAGTTACTTATCTGTAACAGGTGATCTCTGGGAACAGCAGGAATAAGTCTTCACAACCCACCCACCTCCCCTAGGAGTTGTATCTCTCTATCTATCTTCCTTTCCTCTTTCTCTCTCTCTTTGTCTCAGCTATGAAACTCAACTGAGGAGAGACAGTTGGAAAGGCGGGAAGGCAGCACGCAGGCGCTGTGGGATGCTCCCAAAAGCTTTCTGATTGGACGCTGGGGAGCGTTCCCACACAGGCTCCGTCGGTACCGACGTACCCATATGTGAAGACTTATTCCTGCTGTTCCCAGAGATCACCTGTTACAGGTAAGTAACTGTGCTTTCCAGTAGTAGCTGTTTTTCTGCGTGGTGGAGTGGCGCTCCAGGCCATCTGCCGCCAGAGTCTGAAGGGTGTTGCAATGTTCCTTGAGGGCATTGACAGCATCCGTGACCTTGTCACCGAAAAGTGATTCCCGTGCACATGGGGCATCAGCGATCCTGTCGTGGTGGTGATAGCCGGGTCGAGATAGCGGTGCCAGCTGTCCTAATGGCGGTTTTGAAAGCGTCAAAGGCAGTGGTGACAAGGTGTCTGCTGCATTCAGTCAGATCCTGGACGGATGAGGTGGCCTCTGCTTGCAGTTCCTTAGGAAGGGCTGAGAGTTGGCCTTTGAGGGCTGCCAGCAATCCATCCTGGAAGAGGATGTACTGGAATTGGTGTGCCGCAATTCTGGCATTTAGCATAGCTCCCTGGTAGACCTTTCCCACGTCGTCCAGGAGTTTAGGGTCCCTTCCCGACAGATGGTTGGCATGGGTCCTGGAAGATTTGACCTTCTTCAGAGCCGAGGAGACAACGATAGATTGGTGTGGGGGGAGTTGTTTGTGGAAGCCAGGGGTGGTGTGGACTTGGTATTTTGCGTCCAGCCATCTTGAGTAAGCTTGGCCTGAGGCAGGGGTCTGCCACAGTGAAAGCTGGTTGTCTCTTAGTTTCTGGTGGATGGGCATGGCCATGGCGGGCCTGGGCCCGTGGAGGTATTTAAGGACCTCTAGTTCCTGTTCCTCAGTCTTGTCCATTGTAAGGTTTAGGGCTGACATCTCCTTTTTTAAGAATTTTGGATAGGTGAGGTCCTCTGGAGGATTTTTATTAGATGAGTCCTCCCTGTCGTTAGAAGGCAGTTCTGAGTTGGGGGATTCCTTAGAGGTAGCGGATCCGATGGGGGCTGAATTGTTGATTTCCTCATCGCTTGCTTTGGACGGGAGATCTCCGGAGGGAGAGGGAGATCTGGATGGCATCCGGGAGTAGTTGGTGGTTGCAGCAGCTGGAGATGAACAGACAGCTGCTGGAGACGTGCAGGTCACCGCTGTAGGACTCTTTTTGTCTCTTGTAGAGCGGTTTGCTTAACAAGGCATGAAAAATGTTTGAGGATGGCTTCAGAATTGTCCATAGAAGATGATGCTTTGTTGTGCCTGTGGGGGGAGCTGTTACTGGAGTTAATGCTGCTGAGCCTTCTTCTCTTCCTGGAGTGAGCCCTGCTGTCTCCACTGAAGTTGGTACTTGATCTCCTGTGGCGATGGGAAGTGCCCTGCTTTCCTTTGTGCCTGCTGGAGCATTTTGGGCTGTGTCTGCTGGATCGTTTAGAGCTGCGATGCCTATGTCCGTGGTGGCGATCATCTTTGCTTGCTGCTCTCCTCATCGTGCCGCCAGGGATTTCACTTTTCGGCATGGTCATGCCGGCAGGGGTTCCTCTTTCAGCGCGGCGTTGACGGGTGCTGAAGGGTCGGTCCCAGAGCTCAGGGGAAACATCTCTGTGCCAGGAGGCGTCAGCATGAGGGGAACCCTCTGATAGGTCAGCATGTTGTCCAGTGGTGATCTGGTAGGCAGGGCTAGCTAGCACACTGCCGGCGCAATCTTGAAGAGCCTGCCCATGCCTTGCTGGGGACCCGCGGGGGCTCTCAGGGAGCGCGCGTGGACTCGGATGCCTGGCAGAAGTCGAAGAGGAGCCGGGCTGAAGGCTGCTGACTGGGGATAGAGGCCGAGGAAGGCACATCCCAGACTAGAGAACTCCGTTGATGGGGGGTCAGAGAGGAGCCGGAAACAGCAGGCACATCTGAAGAGGCAAGAAACTCCCAGAGAGCGTGACCTCTGTACTTACACGCTCTGGGAGACATGCAGGAGCATTTGGAGCAGTCCTGAACTTGATGATCTGGCCCCAGACATCGGATGCAGCCGTCATATGTGTCGATGGAGTTCATTTTTCTCACACATCATGGGCACTTCTTGAATCCAGGTTTTGGCATCTTGAGGTAAGATTTTGTGATTTTAAAGTAAGTTTCTTAGCTGATGATATGGAGAATGTAGAGAATCCGTCTTGATGGCAAGGTGGAAGAAATTAGACTGGCTGGGCTAGGGGCGGGCCTGGGAGGTGGGGCCTTCTACACATTCTCAGAAGTCTGAGCTCTGGAGAGCACGTCCATACATGGCGCCGCCCGGAGGATGTCACCTGGTGTGGCTGATGCTTCCTGCTTGTCCATGGAGAAACATTTTCACTCAACACGTAATCAAACTCTGGAATTAGTTACCAGAGGATGTAGTAAAAACTGTTAGTGTAGCTGGGTTTAAAAGAGGTTTGGAGAAGTTCCTAGAGGAAAACTCCATAAAGCATTATCAAAGTTGACTGGGGAAATCCACTGCTTACCCCTGGGATAAACAGCATGAAATATGTATACCCTTTGGAAAGCTTACGGTACTTGTGACCTGGATTGGCCAGTGCTGGAAACAGGATATTGGGCTTGATGGACCTTTGGTCTGATCCAGTATTACATATCTTATGTTCTTATCTTAAACTTACAGAAGAGATGATAGTGGCTCTCTATAAGTCTCTGAGACCTTATTTGGAGTACTATATGCAATTCTGGGAACCTCATCTTCAAAAGGACATAAACAGGATGGAGACAGTCCAGAGTATGGCTACTAAAATGATCGGTGTTCTTTGTCATAAGATATATGGGGACGGAATTAAAGATCTCAGTATTTACACTTTGTAAGAAAGGTGGAAGAGAGGAGATATTTATGCTAAACTTAGCAAATCTACAAATGCAGATGAAGGGAATATCATATGCAAATGAGGGTTTTCCATGCACATGTTAAATAATTTGGTATGATTTCCCTCTGCGTTATTTGCTGAGTGCTCGCAAATTATCTGAAGACAAGAGAATGGTTATGAATAACTGGAAACAGAGTGGTCATTATACTCCTAAACAGCAATAGAATGTCTTCTTTGTACTTCCAACAAGACTCTAGTAACCTCGTACATGGAACGTTTTGTTTTTAGGATTTTTTCTTTACCGAGATGTTTTCGGTGATAAACAGCAGGCAGCAGATACAGACTACTTCTTTTATGAGGCTCTTTTGCTGCAGATGTTAAAGATAAGGGGTTTCACCCTCCCAAGTGAAAGGGTGCTTATGGGATTGTATCCACTCAGCTGCTTCCAACATGCTGCTATGTCTACTCGCCAATAGAAGACTGGGTTTTTCTACTCTCACCCATAAAATAACAATTTTGGGCCGATTCGGCAATTTTGATTCCACATGCTCATAATACTCGCATTTGGCAATTTCAGTTGTTTGATGATTTGAATCTACATTGCATCATCAGATGGTCCAGTGACCGCTTCCATCCTGGTATCAACTCTGCCATTCTTTTTGACTTTAGGGTCCTCTTTCTCCTCTTCTTTTCAGCAAAGTCGTCACTGGATCTTTCAACAAGATCTTCCAAATTTTTCATCAAGCAGTTCTCCAGCAGAATCTGTACTTATGTTATCAACAGTATGTCTCCTGTGATTCTCCAATGGAACCACAGGAAAGACTCAACTCATTCTATCCCAGGGGACATTGTTTTAACTTCCTTACAAAATTCCAGCACTTCATCCAGGGCCAGATTAGGGCACAAGCAAATTAGGCACATGCTTAGGGCTCTAATATTTGGGGGGACATAGATGTGCTCAGGACTTAAAAGATTAGCATCGCCAGCTGTCTAGCTTTTATCAGGACTCTATAGATTTGCGCATTAATGTCCAAATAAAAGTAAAAAAAGAAGTTGCAAGTGAAACTTTTTTATCGGACTAACATAATGTATCTTTGACAAGCATAAAAGCTATTCTCTCTTCATCAGGTCATTGAAGAAATAATGAAGTTACACTGGGTTCAGGGCTGGTCTGTCCTCTGGGCAAGCTAGGCTGCCGCCTAGGGTGGCCAGCCTGGGTGGGCAACTTTATACCGCCGTTTTGTTGCCTGCAGCAGGCCATATGCTTCAGTGCACATTGCCTGCTGTTTCTGATCCCCCTCCAATGCAACTTGCTGTCAGAGGGGGTCAGAAGTGGCAGGCCATGTGTGCTGAAGCACGTGGCCTGCCGCGGCAACAAAGCAGCGGCACAAAGCTGTCACTTTTAAAAGACTGCCACTGCCCGCCTCCCCCCAAGACTGAATCGGCAACAGCAGGAGGACTGTGGGGGGTGACAGCTTAGCAGGGGGGCGACGCACAGTGGGAGGGTTGCGGGGGGTGGCAACTCAGCAGGGGGAAGTGGCGGCAAAGGAGGGGGGTGGTGGCTCGGCTGGGGTTTCTGCCTAAGGTGGCAGAAACCCTTGGGCTGGCCCTGGCTGGATTTAAATACTAGAAATTCACCCAGGTCCTGGGATGTCTCCATGTGTCATTACATATCAAAGGTGTGGGATACAGTGACGATTTACACTGCATGGGTCTTGTCTGATCTTAGGCAGGCCGCATCTGTCATTAAATTCCAATAAAAGACATAGGTGATGAGACAATAACCCAGTGCTTTACAAGGTTTTATGTCTGATATAATCAGTAAGGAAGTCAATGTCTCTATGCAATCCTTTTTTTGTCAGTGTCAAATTATTTTATCATTTTAAAATAAAATGTTTTCCTTTCATATGCATCCTTGGAGTTTCCTTTCAGGACTTTAAATGTGAGGCCATTAAGGGCGTGATCTTCCTTTGAGAAGTGCCAACCTGCTGGGCTTTCGTTCTGGTTTTATCTGCAACAGCTTATGGTGTGTCCATTGAAGGCTGATATATGTTCTCAGTTTTGACTTATTTCTCCAATGTACACCTTTATTTTATTTTTATTTATTTATCTATTTCTTCTATACCGCCCCTTCCAGAGATCAGTGGCGGTTTACATGGAACAAGTAAACAAATTTGTATACTAATGTATACATTACATGGAACAGAGATTTTTAACTTTATACAGATAATAGTTATTAACAGAGATTTATAACATTGTAACTTTATACATCTTTTTGCTTTGGATCATATATATGACATTCATAGAGGAGTATGAATATGAACTTTTTATTCTGAAGGTCTTTCCCATGTGAGTAGCGGTAGGGTCCTGTAATATGCGTTGACATAAGTTGCATCATGGTGGTCTAGCAAGGTTTTGTCCCATTTTCGTCTATTTGGGACACTGTTACGAGTTTACTCCCTACAAGTTTTTGTTTCAGGTAGGGTGGCTGGTAAAAGGTTAGAATTAGGGAGGTGGGAAAGGTTTCTTTTAGTAATCTATCCTACAGAAATAGGGGTTGAAGATCTTTTATAATTTTCCTTACTTCTTCTAGTTACAGATTATATGTTACTACCAGTGATATATGTTTGGTTTTCCTTTTCTTGTACTGCAGTAGATTTTCCCTGGGTGTTTTGAATGAGGATGCACTTTCCTTGCAGATGATTTTGGAGTGATAGCTCCTTTGTATGAAGGATTCTGTTAGGGTGTTTATCCCCGTCTTGTGAGTCAGAGCAAATTTGGTGCTATCTTGTAGCATGGCTGTGTATAATGAAGTTTTTTATGTGTGGAGGATGCAAACTGGAGCTATGAAGACAGCTGCATCTGTCAGTTGGTTTCCTGTACATCGATGATTGCAAGTGACTATTGCAGGTTGAAACTGTAGGGACGATATTCAGCAGTGGGGGCTAGCTTCCACCACTGAAGTTTAGACCCGGATAGCCAATGCCGGGTCCGTATCTGCTGGGCCACCAGGGATTTGGTTTTTGTCGGGGGGTCGGTGTTGGGGCACCGGCCTCCTGACAGTATCTTGATGGCATCGGGGGCTATCCCCAAGTTTGACACTTCCCTCAGATGATCCAGGAATCAGAGAAATCCTCCGATGCCATCAAAATACTATCGGGGGCACGCGCATGACATTTAAGCCACCTCAGACCCAGATGTACAGATATTGGCACTTCGGCTTGTTATTAATCCTCTAGGGGGTATGTTTACTAAACCGTCTTAACGTGCGCCCGGCGATAGTGTGCAGGATGCCATAAAAGAAGTGGGCGGTCCGGTCTAAACGTAGCCCACTCTTGATCCTACTCTTTCTGCCAACTGGCGTCCCGTCTCTAATCTTCCTTTTCTGTCCAAAATTCTTGAACGAATTGTCTTCTCCCAGCTGACCTCTCATCTTGACTCCACTCACGCCCTTCACCCCCGACAATCTGGTTTCCGTCCTGGTCACAGCACCGAAACTATTCTCACAGCTCTGCTTTCCGAACTTCACCGCTCTCACGATCGTGGTGATATTTCTCTAGTGGTCTCTCAGGATCTGTCCTCTGCGTTTGATGTAGTCGATCATCGCACTCTTCTCTCTCGCTTGTCTGATTTTGGTATTCATGGCACAGTTCTTCAATGGTTCCACTCTTTTTTATCTTGCCGTACTTTCTCAGTTCACGCCGGCTCTTCGGTCTCCCCCCCTGCCCCCGTCACCTGTGGTGTTCCTCAGGGTTCTATTCTTGCCCCTCTTCTTTTTAATGTTTTTCTGGCTCCTCTAGCTCTGTTAATCCAGCAATCTACTCTCTCTTTTTATATCTATGCTGACGACATCCTTCTGGTTTATCACACATCTCCCTCTGCCCCTGATCTTGCCCCACTTAACCTCTGTCTTTCCTCCATCGCATCCTGGTTTGAGTCGAATTTCATGCATGTTAATCCCACTAAATCTGCTGCTCTCTGGGTCACCTTCGGTCGCCCTTCCCCTTCAGTGCTTCCTGTTATGGGTCCCCATTCTATCCCTTCCACCCCCACCCTCCGTTACCTGGGTGTTATCCTAGATTCATCTCTTTCTTTTCACGACCATATCTCTTCTGTTGTTCGTTCCTCCTTCTTTCACCTACGCCGCATTAAGGCTGTTCGTTCTTACTTTTCACACTCTTCTGTTATCACTTTGGTCTTATCCCTAGTTATCTCGCGACTTGATTACTGTAATGTTGTTTATGCCGGTCTTCCCTCTCACCAACTTCACCGTCTTCAACTCGTTCAAAATGCCGCTGCCCGTCTTATTACTTTATCCCCTCTTCGTTCTCATGTCTCTCCCTGTCTTCTTTCCTTACATTGGCTCCCTATCAAGTTTCGGTTCGTGTTTAAATTACTCATCCTTGCACACAAGGCTCTTTTCTCTGACTCTCCCCAGTATTTAGCTAATATTATTCATCTTCAGCCCTCTCCCCGTCTTCTCCGGTCTGCCCGTGGTAACCGCCTCTTTCTTCCCTCACCCACTCAGGCCCGCCTCGAATCCACCCGACACTCTGCTTTCTTTTTTCTATGTCCCGTCCTTTGGAACTCTCTTCCCCTACCTCTTCGTTTAGAACTATCCTACACTCGTTTTAAAGTCCTCCTCAAGACCCACCTTTTCTGTCAAGCGTTCGATCTCCCTCCTCCTATTGATGATGTCTTCCCCCCCTAGTTCCCTATTTCTTCTCCCCCCCCTACTTCCTTCTGTTCTTCCCCTCATTGATGGTGTTTGTCCCCCTAGTCTCGCCCCCATTCCACCTATATTTGGCTCGTGTTTCCCCCTCCCCTCCCCATTCCTTTTTAATCCTTTACTATTTTTAAGTTATTATTTTTATTGTTTTTATTTTTATTGTTTTACTGTCTTACTGTTTTGCTTTCTCTTTATTCTTTGCTATTTCTTTTGCTGTTCTATTATTTTTTGGCGTTCTTTTCTCTCCTTCCTTTCTCAGCAGTTGTCACTTTTTATGATTGTACACCGCCCTGACGCTTCGGCCTGGGCGGTCTATCAAGTGTTTTAATAAAGATAAAAGATAAAGATAAAGCAAAACGGGATTATCGCGTGATAACGCGCACTGCATACATTATCGGGCGAGACGCCACTAAGCACGTTAACGCGCGGTAATCGTAAGTAGGCGCGCAGACATGCGAACACAGAAACAGAGGTGTAGCACAATGGTTAATACACTGACTGATGGTACAGGGGTCATGGGTTTGATCCCCCAGTGTGCCTAAGGAATAAGGCTGGCTGAGGTGTTAGCTTTTATGTGTAAGTATTGCTTTATGAGGTATTTTATTTTTATTTTAATTAGTGCTGCCAGCAAACCCACCCTCATGTGCCGTAACCTAAGGTGCCACATAAGGCACCCTATAAGGCACATTATAAAGTGCACTGTCCGCCACGGCACCCTATAATGTCCCCTATAGGGCGCTTTAGAGGACACCTGATAAGGCGCCCTATGGTTACAGTACACTGAGGGTGTTTTTGCTGGCAGCACTAATGTACATTAAAAATAGACAATGCCTCAGACAGCCCTATCACATAACCCCACCATGGGTTTGAACCCATGACCTCTGACTCCACAGGCAGTGAAGTAACCAGTGGGCTACAGCTCTATAGTTGCTAACAAAACCCTGGCTGGCTGCAGAAGGACTGCACGTCACCACACAAACTGTCTGCTGTGGTTACCAGGATAGGGTTAACCCACCCGTACCCATGATGCACTGCACATGCAAATCAGCAGTCTACAGATGGGCACAAGATGGGGTATGCACCCCCACAGCACCTCAGCCTGGTAGGGGGAACGGACCGTGTGTGGTAGTGGCACAGACTAGCTACAGACCGTCACATTGTGTGGGTACTGTGCTCACCCTGAGGGTGCGGTGGGGCGCCCAGCACCAGGTCCACAGCACCTTTCATGGCTGAAATACACCATGCTGCAGGTCCCCATCAGTGCTACTGTGTGTGATAGGTAGTCCTTGCAGACACACCTAGGATACATCTGTATTTCCTCAGTCATGTCTAGTCCTTATGGGCTATGATGCACCCAGAATAGTGCATATCCTGTGTTGGTGCCATGGTTATATGATGTAGGTGAAAGGGGGGGGTGTGTGTTTGGACCCATAGGCAGATTATGTACCACCACCCAACCCACTCTCTGGGGCTCAGGGTGGGAAACAGGATCTCCCACCAACAGATCCACATTCTACCTCCTTGCAATGGTGGCAGTAGAGGGGACCATCAACCCCAGTCCTGCTGGAGAACAGACACCCTACAGGGCAGTCAGTGCAGATCTGTACACATCCATAAGGCAGCATGGAACATCTGCAATAGAGTAGACACCCAGGAAGGTGTAGATAACATGAGGAGTGAACTAGCTAAGCTTGAAGAATGGTCTAGAATTTGGCAGCTGGGATTTAATGTTAAAAAATGTAAGGTCATGCATTTGGGCTGCAGCAATCCAAGGGAGCAATACAGTATAGGAGGTGAAGTACCTTTGTCCACTAAAGAAGAGCGGGACCTAGGCGTGGTTGTGTCTGATGATCTTAAAGTAGCTAAACAGGTAGAAAAGGCGATGGCAAAAGCTAGAAGGATGCTTGGGTGCATACGGAGAGGAATGGCTAGCAGAAAAAAGGAGGTGATAATGCCTCTGTATAAGTCTTTGGTGCGACCTCATTTGGAGTATAGTGTGCAATTCTGGAGACCGCACCTTCAAAAGGATGTGAACAGGATGGAGTCGGTGCAAAGGGTGGCTACTAAAATGATTAGTGGGCTTCATTATAAAGAATATGAGGACAGACTTAAGGATCTTAATATGTACACCTTAGAGGAAAGGCGGGATAGAGGTGATATGATTGAGATGTTTAAATACCTCTGTGGCATAAATGTTCAGGGAGAGAGCCTCTTTCAATTGAAAGCAAGTTCTGCTACGAGGGGACATGGGATGAGGGTGAAGGGAGATAGATTCAGGAGTGACATGCGGAAATATTTCTTTACGGAAAGAGTAGTGGATCCATGGAATAGTCTCCCAGTGGAGGTGGTAGAGATGACAGTAACTGAATTCAAAAAAGCATGGGACCAACACAGAGGATCTCTAAAGGTAAAAAGTGGACTGTTGTAGTTGTTGATAGGGAAGGACAGACTAGATAGGCCATGTGGTCTTTTTCTGTCATCATGTTTCTATGTTTCATAAGGCAATAGCAGGAAGACAGTAGGCCTGGAAATGCTCAGCTGCCCCCCACCACTATCTGACATTCTCCAGCAGCGAGCCACCAGCCACTGCACCCTGCAAGGTATTGCAGCAAGACACATACTAGCTGCAGACAGTCTGCTAGCTAATCCATAGTGCATGTTCCCGGAGGAGATGCATGTACCCAGAACTGGGATGTCAGCATACACACCAAGCAGATAAGTCAGTGATTGGGCCCCAAAAGGGAACCCATAAATATCACATGAGAAAAATGCTATATAGCACTATGGGGGAACCTAGCCATGCCGTGGTCACTGCTCAGTCAGGGTGAGAGTGACCTCCCAGCAGGACATGCTGTGGCCACCCTGTCCGTGCAGGTGGTGGCCGGGCACTACAATGTCTGAGCCATTGCCCTATGTCCTGTGCAGATGCAGCCAGGCCAGGCCACCCTATCCAGGCTATTCCCATGGTACCTTGCTCCTCATTGTGCACATTGGCAGGCCAATGATGGCAACAGGGCTAGCAGTGTGGGCTGTGGAGGATGTTGGCAGCCACCACACACTGGATAGACAGACACACACTCCCCACACCTATGCCAGCATTGTGCAACTATAGAGGTGTTTGGCAGCCCTGGCCGCCGCACCAGTCCTGGGCACAGTGCAGGTATGGCTATGGTTTGCAATACTGTTGGGGTCACTCCCCAGGGTGGTAAACACTGTCAGACACAAGACCTGTAGCACACTCCACAGACGTCAGAAAGGTTGCTATGATGCAGCTCAATCAGCAAATTGTGCTTAACTTTGGAATTTCTATCTGCCAGTAATCATAGCAACAGTTTGATAGATGTTTACCGTATTCCCAGGTTTAGGGTGGCATTGCCAAGGTATGCAAGTGCTAGTATTGGGAGATGCACGCAGGGCCCAACATCCTGCCGCTCCAGGAGGCATTGGATAATGGAGCCTGTGGGTGCGGATGTGTCTGCCCCTGTTGGCCGCTGCTTTAGGGCAGAGGTTCCCAACTCCAGTCCTGGTGTGCCAAACACTGTTTGGGTTTTCATGCTGTCCCTCATGAATATGCATGAGATACATCTGCATACCATGGGAGCGGCGCATAGAAATGCAGCACAGGCATCTTTATTAGAGGCAGCATGGAACCTGGATGATGTTTGGCCCTCCAGGACTGCATTTGGGAAAGTCTGCTCTAGGTAATGCGCATGTTTATGGTGTCTGTGCTCTGTAGGGTAAAATGTAGGTGTTTTGGGCATGTTTAAGTCATCTGCAATAAAGATTCTGTCTGTATTAGCAGTTTTAGTAGTGGGTAAAATATGGGGACTGGGTTGGCAGGAACCACAGCTGGGACTTAAACCTGTGATCTTCTGCTTCTGAATACACTGGTTTTGTGCACTGCACCACTGTGTTGTCACAGAGTCAGTGCATTCCCTGGTGATACCGTGACTGTTCGTCAGACAGGCCCTGTCTGTTGCAGTGCATGGCACCCACCTACACAGGGCTAGGCCGCGGTCTGCTCTGGGCAGCTGCCACTGCCCCCTCCACCACCAGTATCCCTCTGCCACCATGCTGACATGCCCTTCTGCTGGTGGTGCTGGTGGAGCGTACTCTCAGGCCATCCAGTGTGTGGGTAGGCGGCTGCCTATGGTGTGGGTACTGGGGTAGGGGTGCCTGCATAGGTGTCCACGCTTCCCCCCAGCACCACCTGCCAATGTTCCGTGCCCTTGGGGGTACCTGCTGGGTACTATCCCCTGTGACACTGTGGGAAACACACTCATGCCCATGTTGGGCCCTCATCAGTTGCTGTCTGGCTGCTCTACTGTTTCAGCATTCCTATGGGCCAGCTAGGCATCACCCTAGTCCGCACTGTGGCCCAGCTGCACCACAGCATATGCCGCCTGCAGCCCTCTGTGTCCCCTTTTCCGGCATCTGTCCAGTTGCCCATTCCGACATGCCCGCCCTGCTGTTGCAGAACATGTGCATGCCATAGGAAACCTGTCCAATGGAGTCGGAAATCCTGATCAGCGCAGTTTCACTGTGGGCTCATTCACCTTGTATGGGGACGGAGCATAGACCCTTCCAAAATTCATATCTTTTTTTTGGAGCTTTCTTGGGGGTGTTTTTTGATGTTTCCCATTGATATCACTATTGCCCAGCTTGGTTATGTTTTTTTTACATTTTCTTCTGTTCATTTTCAATGTTTATTTGCCCTTTTGTTCCATGCACATGTATCACACTTATCACGTTTTGTAGGTTTCCCTGGTTTTGCTGTACATTGCTGACAGAAATGGTTTCTTTTCCCTTTAAATCTGCTCTAACGCGAGGGTTTCACTGGCGTTAGTTTTGAGCCTCGGATTTCACAGCGTTAGTGTGCGGGAAGCCTCTCCCCTCCCACTCTCTGCCCATTGACACCTTATCTCCGCCCCTGAGGAGCCTTCCTCCACCCCTGGGGAGCCTTCCTCTGCCCTCCGGGTAACGCGCCTTCATCGGGCGATAAGGTACCTTATTGTGCGATAACGTGGCAAAGCGCACATTAAGACGGTTTAGTAAACATACCCCTAGGTGTCCTCTGCATTGGGCACAGACAATATTAGCATGCTATTTTAATACATGCAGCTCATTTGCCTATAATTTAAATATGCTCGATGTTACTGTGTGCGCTTGCTTTTTCTTTGCTGTTTATGCACGCGTCAGTCTCTTTTCTGCATGTGGCATGTTGGAACTTATGCTTATAAGTTGCATTATCTGCATGCAAAGAGTGCATTAGTCTTTCTGCATCGGCCCATAAGAGCTAGATTTAGGAAAGTGTGCAACCATTGTTAACAGTAAATAGCTCCCATTGCATTAAATGGGACCTGCAGTAAATAGTGTGCATTACTGTTGTTTAGTAAATCTAGCCCTCGGGCAGTGGAGCGTAAAGTGACCTGCCCTAAATCATAAGGAGCACCAGCAGCAGTCAGTGCTTTAATTAAAACAGCACTGGGGCTTATTTGGCATCCAGCGCTGAATGTCCGGGTTTGCCAGACAGAGTGATTGCTCTCTGGTTAGCAGCAATGTTCAGCACCTAACCGCAAAGCCAACACTGTATAAAGTTAGGGCCACCAGAGACCTGTCCTAACTTTACTGTGTGTTGTCTAGCTATCCGGTTAGCAGCTGAATATCGCACCCCTGCTCCCCCCTGGACATCTTTCCTGTGGTCTGTGGGGCTATTCAGTGGATATCAGGATTGCTGTAGTTTATCTGGTTAGCAGGGTAAATGCTTTTGAATAACTTCCTCCTTGGTTCTTAGCCTGCTTCTCTGAGCGCCAGGATACTCCTCCTCCTCAGGGTTAGATGGAGATGATGTTTTGATAAAGCTAATGAAGGCTTATGAATGAAACGTGTGTATGAGGTTTCAGCGGTCTCAAGGCACTTGCCTCATTAAATGTCTTTCAGTCATGTGAAGCTATCACCCCTAGCAATTCTTTAGCTGCTTTGCTCTTAACTTACTTTATCTCCAGGGAGCCATCCGGATGCTCCCTCTCAGCTTTACAAAACTGTTTACAGTTACAGTATTAGCCCCTGTTACCAAAATCTAGCTGCATGTACTCAAAAATGTAAAAAAAAAATAAAAATTCCTAAAATGTAATGAGTTAGGTTTTTTTTATCTTGAAAATCAGGTCTAATCGAGGTGAATTTATTATGGATGCATTTAAAAGAGCAAAACAAGTCAATTTAGGACATTATGAAGAAGAGGAAAGTGTGTAAACATAAAGTTTATTCTAAGATCCTTTCTGGATTGTAAAAGTGTTTCTAAAAAGGCCGTCTTTGAATGCGCTATAATGCACAGAGTCACTCAGTGGCAATACACACTAAGGAACTTGAAAAGTACATTTATTGGAACAAAATGTTAATTACATATTATTACACTTTCTTAAAATAGGAATCTGTCACACTGATTCGCTGCAAAATAGCTACATTCAAATAGTCATTGTGCTTTAAAGCAGTGCCCAGCAAAACCCTTGTGAAGCTTATACGGCAATGTACCCTCTGAGGAACAGGCAAAATACAAGGAATTCTCGGTAGCTGAAAAGGGTTGTGACAAGCTGCGAGTGTTTGCCTGGCCTTAGTGACAACCAGAGGATTAGTGGTGAGGGAATAGCTGCTTGCAGAGATGGAGGATGCTAAACAGAAAACTAGAATATCTTTCCAGGGAGTGATGGATGCAGATTCCTAGAGGACATGGATCAAAATTCACGCCCCTCCCCCAGCCTTAAAAAATTGCTCCAATTGCCTTGCATCTTTTGTGGAGGAGTCAGTGCCCCTCGAATTCTGAGGGCCTCTACAGTGACCGCATTGTGAAAGAGCTTTAAAGACAAACCTTGAATATTAGGCAGGTGAGGACTCCTTCCCCTTGCTCCTTTTTTCTGCCAGCGTTGCCTCTCTGCCCGGAGGCAGGAAGGGACTTTCTTACCCCAAGCTGCTGCTGGTCTCGCACCTTTGTCACTTCATGTCTTCAGGGCTGCCCTTCTATGGTCCCCTCACAGTCCCCAGCTCCACCTTCCTAAAAGCAATGTGCTTCTCAGGTCAATAGAAGGAGTAGCTCGCTGCAATGCCTTCCTTGTGAAGGAGCGGGGGTAGGGGGTCTATTCTTTTGATGAAGCCTTCAGTTTTTTCGTGCCTCAGATGGTCTCAGAAAAAGCCCCTGCACGAGTTCCCAGATCAGGGCTGTAGCCTGTGCATACCCCTTCCCGAGAGCCTGTAGAAATCCTCTAGCAGCTGCTCAGACCTCAGCTCTCAGGTGCTGGTCTAGCACAGTCAACGTCTCCTCTTTTAAGAAGCTTTTGCTGGGTCGGAAGGGGTGTCCCTGTCTGCTAGGGTCAGAATCTGGAAGCTAATCCGCTACTTGTCAGTCCATCTGGCAGGAGCAGCGAGCATGTATGGAGAGCATGTCTGTCTGACATCACGTCCTCCCCCCCTTCCTTTCTCCCTCTCCCACCTCCTTTTGCTCTCTCAACTGTGATAATGTTGTCATTTCAGTATGATAAGAGTAACACAGAGACAGAGATTCCAAGGACTATTCTCAGGGGGGAAAATGTATGCCGCTCACCCTTAGTGTAAAAAATAACCTATACCTCAGCTGTCAGGAGAATATTCTGCTGTATTCTCTCATTGCAAATGCTATATGCAATACTGAAAATGTATTGTATAGAGTAGGGCTGCAAATAATGAACAGAAACCACATGGATGTAGTAGAGAAGAGAGCTCCTTTCCCCAAACAGCTTACAAGGTAATTTCATCAGAAGGTCAGAAATGTATTTATTTATTTTTATGTATTTATTAAGATTTATTAGCTACGTTTATAAAAAGATTTATCCAAGAATTTTAAGTTGCCAAAAAAGATATATACTAAGATGTTTCCTAAAGGCTGTGAATGGTAACATCAGATATATGCCTACATCAACTTGGTACCCAATGCCTGAAGACATCACCTCCATGATATACCCGATTCCTTTCTTCCTCCTATCCTATATGCTATAATTAGATGGGTCAATATTTTGCTTCAATGGACGGCATAGTTTTAAAATGCTAGAAAAACATCTGGCTATTCAGTGCTGGTGTGCAGATGGGGCCCAGTATTCGAAGGGCATTTACATGGTTTACAGCCCAGAAAACCATGTAAATGCCCTTAAATCAGGGTATTCAACAACACTTACACGATTAGTACCATTTAATATCCCCTTCAAAGCCCACTACATGCCCCGATGCTCTGCAGTTAGCATCATGGTGTGTTGGGGGCATTTCAGGGCAGAGTGAAGACCACCAAGGCTAACCGGGTAGTGATGATATTGCGGTGCTACCTGATTAGTGATCCACGGCTAAAACGTGGCCAGCTTTTGGCTCACGTAGTGTTAGCTGCGGATTGCTCTCCAGACGGTGGTGCAATATCGCCACTACCTGGTAAGCCTCTGCGGCTCCGGAGCGTGTTTGGTGGCTCCAGATATTCAGTGCCGTTGCCGTGGCATTGAATATCCGGTGTTAAGAGTTGTAGTGGCGCATAGCCTGCCCAGTAGCGGGCCCATGATGTCCAGCATTGAATATCTGGATGACGTGGTCAGTGCCACTGCAATCAATATAGCAGCGATACCGAGCACCGTTATACGGAAAATTGGTGGTTGTGCCCCTGGACTGCTCTGGCATCATCTGGATAGTGCCGAGGTGGTTTGTAAGGATATTCAGCAGCACAATGCAGACGGTACCGCTGAATATCCCCATAGACTGCAGTAAAGATGCCTGGTGAATTCTGGAGCAGTCTGTGGGCGGAGCTGGGGGCGGTCTCAGCAACTAACTTGTGAGTGACGAGATTCAGCTGCTAACCCAATAGCTAAAGCACATGAGATTAGCACGGGTCAATGACTGTCCTAACTTTATGTGGTTTTGTTACTGGTCAGTGGCTGACTATCACCACTATTGTGATAGCAAAATCTCTGGCTGGTGAAATCAGATAGTTGGCAGCAGACATTGGCGAGGCTCCGGCCCTGAATATCCAGGTGTAGTTAAAGCGGCGGTTGCCAGGTGCTTTTAAGATACTGTTTACGCCACTGTAAATTTAGATGGGGGACATATTCAGGGGCAGCGGCTAGCGCAATTCAAGCAGCTGGCTATCATCGCTTCCACAGACATTTGCAAATTGCATGTATCCCTTTGAATATGCCCCTCAGGTGTTTGTTTTCCACTTTGTGGAAGGTACTTTGAGGGTACAATAAGTCAGTTTTTACTGGTATTTATGTGGCATGGGTGCTATTTGCTGGTACCCCTTCTAATTAAATAATATACATACATTTGTGCAACATAGTAGCTGGCAGCATGGAAGGGGCACAGAAAACTGTGCTGGAGCCAAGGCAGACAAGGAGAGGGGTACGAGAGTACTAAGGGAACTGATGCTTGCCAGTAATTATTCAATAAATACCCAATTTATTTCTGAATTACAGATGATGTATCGGTGTTTAGTAGCTAAGGCATCCAATCAGAGGGGCTGATAATCCAAAGCACTTAGCAGGTGCTGCTGTCCGGATAACAGGATAAGCGCAGGCCGGCAAGATATTCAGTGTCACTATCGGATCAGTGCTGGGATGGTCCATGGGAGATTTGGCATTTATCCGAATAGCAGCCATATTCAGCCACTATCCGGGTAAGTTATCCAGGTAAATGTAGGGCATCTGAAAAGCTATCTCCAGGAACAAGCAGGAATAAGTCCTCACATATGGGTACGTCGGAACCGACGGAGCCTGCGCGGGAAAGCTCCCCAGCTTCCTAGAATGGAAGCTTTTGGGACCTCCCACTGCACATGCGCGCTGCCTTCCCGCCTTCCTGAACAGCTCTCCTCAGTTTCTCTTTTTCCGCGGAGCCAGCAGGTCGTGTATCCTGTCACCGCTGAAGAAATTGTAGTTTTTTGTTTTGTTTCTTTAGACCGCGTACCTGCCTTCCCATACCGATACCGGTATCGCCGGTCTTCCTTTTTCTTTCTTGAAAAATTATTTTCTTTTCTTTTATTATTTTTCAACACTTGGTCACTTCAGTTAGGCCTTCAGGCCTACTTGAATTCTCCACATGGAGAAGCCAGCCCCTGGATTTAAGAAGTGTACCAAGTGTACTGCTGTAATATCAGTCACAGACACCCATGAATGGTGTCTTAAATGTTTGGGGCCTGACCACTCCATTCCGGACTGCCCTTCCTGCTCCCAAATGTCTAAGCGTGGGCTGCAGAACCGGGCCAACAAATTCCATGTGCTGTTTGCTTCAGAGAATCCAACATCACAGTCCTCCAGGTCATCATCTCCGGATGGATCTCAGGTAACCAAACCTTCTGTGGGCAAGTCCTCAAAGGGCAAATCTCCTTCAAAGCATCGAGAGGCTCTTAGTTTTGAGGACCCTGCCCCAGCCAAACAGCCCCGGCAGGAAGCTCTGCCTTCCAAAACGCCAATTCAGGGGCTACAGGTTGACATCGATGGCACGGCCTCGACAGATCACCTGTTGGACTGCTCTGGGGTACCGGCCCATACCGGTACCGACATCCAGGCAGCCGTGGCGTCTATGGGCAATACTGTCCAATCCATGCAGCAGGCCGTCATGGCTTTCATTAAAGCTGCAACGCCATCGGTACCGCTTCCAGCGGTTCCGGGCCCGGTTCCGGTATCGTCCGCCATGCCGGAACCCAGGCCTTCCTCTTCCAAACGCAAATCGGTACCGTATGGGCTTTCGCTCCATACCGCTTCCATACCCGGTACGCCCGATGTCGATACCGATCGGTATGCGTATCGTGCGTTGGAGGAAACTAAAGAATACACCGATTCCTCTGAGGATTTTGGCTCCTCTGATGAGTCTGCAGAGCTCTCCCTTGACCTTCCTGAGGAACCTTCTTCTCCAAAAAGGAGAATGTCTCCTCCAGAGGATTTGTCCTTTCAGGACTTTATTTTAGAAATGGCTAAAGGCCTTTCTATCACTACCTCCTCTGAAAGGGAACCAAGGTCAAAAAGATTGGATATTTTAGGATATTCTAAGTCTCCTAAAGAAGCAGTTACCCTGCCTATCCATGAAATCCTTCAGGAACAATTGATGGATTTCTGGGAGAACCCTTTAACTCTGTCTCCTTATTCCCGTAGGTTGGACACCATGTATCGGGTCCCTCCTTCTCCTGGTTTTCAGAAAACTCAATTGCCTCACCACTCCATTGTGGTAAAGTCTGCAATGAAAAAGATCAAGAGTACTAAAAGGCACTCTTCTACACCTCCAGGAAGGGAATGTAAGACACTGGACTCTTTTGGTAGGAAAATCTTCCAGGCTAGTATGCTTATAGCCAGGATTAATTCCTACAGCCTCTATATGGGCATGTTCCTAGGGGAACTTGCCAAGAAAGTGCGGCATTTTGCCCCCTTTATCCCTGAGGATAAACAGGAGGACTTCCTTTCTGTTGTGAAACAACTTTCAGATGTTTCTAAGTTCTCCAACAGAGCTGCCTTTGATTCCTTCGAGGGAGCCAGCAGAGCTTCTGGCATTGCTATTGCAGCCAGACGTCTGGCTTGGCTCCAGGCTTCTGATCTGGAACCCTGGGTTCTAGATGGCTTACGGAATCTGCCCTGTACAGGTGAGAACTTATTCAGTGCAGAGTGGCAAGTTAAAGCCACTCAAATGGACGCTGAAAATGCCACCTTAGAGAGACTTTCTAAGTCCACTTCTACTCCCACTAAGAAGAAGTCTTTCAAGAGGCCTTATTATAAGAAGGCCAGATATGCTTCCAATACTGGCCAGCAATCTTCTCAACCTCGTTTTGCGGCTAAACGTCAGCAAACGAAACAAGCAAGAGCAAAGCCTGCAGCAGCTACTGCAGCTCAACAGGCTCCACCCCCTCAGGGGTTTTGACTTGCCCCTAGAGAACTTGCCATTCCTGGTTCTGGACCAACCAGAACCTCTCACCATACCTGGAAGGTTAGCTCACTTTGCTCCCAGATGGGAACAAATCACAACAGAGCAATGGACCCTCTCTATCATCCGAGAGGGTTACAAACTTCATTTCTCCAACCTTCCTCCTCATCACATGGTGAGACCCTTCAATTTTCCATCTCCTCTCCTAGCCCTGTTGGATCGGGAGATCTCTTCTCTGCTTGCCCAAGGGGCCATAGAAGAGGTTCCTCTTCATCAACAAGGGTCAGGTTTCTACTCCCCCTATTTTCTCATTCCAAAGAAGACAGGGGGATTCAGACCAATCCTAGATCTGAGAGAATTGAACAAATTTCTGTACAAGGAGAAATTCAAAATGCTCTCTTTGGGCATTCTCCTTCCATACCTTCAGAGTCAGGACTGGCTTTGTTCTCTAGACCTGCAGGATGCGTATACACATCTACTCATCCATCCATCCCACAGAAAATATCTTCGCTTTCTGTTCAGGGGAAGTCATTACCAATACAGAGTACTTCCCTTCGGTCTCGCATCTGCCCCAAGAGTCTTTACCAAATGCATGGCAGTCGTAGCCGCATTTCTCAGAAGCATGGGGATTTTCGTATTCCCATATCTGGACGACTGGCTCATTCGAGCTCCAACTCAGTCGCAGGCCCAGATTTCCCTAGACCGCACAAGGAGCCTTCTGCAGTATCTGGGACTGGTGGTAAACCTTCCCAAGTCTCAACTCAGCCCTACTCAGTCTCTAGAATTCATAGGGGCCCAGTTGGACACCACCACTGCAAGAGCCTACCTTCCACTGGTTCGGGGTCAGCGTCTGCTGAGCTTGGCCTCCCAAGCCCAGTCCAGTACTCACTTGACAGCCAGGGAAATGCTACGCCTCCTGGGCCATATGGCCTCCACAGTACATGTGGTGCCCTATGCTCGTCTTCATATGAGAGCAGCTCAATGGACCCTGGCCACCCAGTGGACTCAGGCGTCGGGAGCACTCTCAGACCAAATACAAACCTCAAACCGTCTGTCTTGGTCCCTCCATTGGTGGATATCCACCAAGAATCTGTTGTTGGGGGCTCCCTTTCAGCCCTTGCTACCCCAAGCAACCCTCACAACAGATGCCTCCCAATTGGGGTGGGGAGCCCATCTGCTAACTCTCTCCACTCAGGGCACTTGGTCTCCACAGGAGGCCACCCTTCATATCAACCTCCTGGAACTGCGAGCAATTTACCTTGCCCTCAAGGTCTTCTATACCCTCCTTGCCAACCTGACTGTCCTGGTTCAGACAGACAATCAGGTAGCCATGTTTTACATAAACAAACAAGGAGGGACGGGCTCTCTGTCGCTTTGCAACGAAGCTCTCAGATTATGGGCCTTCGCCAGAGAGCACCAAATTCATCTGCTAGCAGTGTATCTTCCAGGAGTTCAAAACTCTCGAGCAGACAGGCTCAGTCGAGTTCTGCTGCCACACGAGTGGTCCCTACACGTGGACCAGATAACCAGAATCTTTCAGGAATGGGGGACCCCGGACATAGACCTCTTTGCAAGTCCGTGGAATGCCAAACTTCCCCGGTTCTGTTCCAGGACTCCGTGTCAGGAAGCTCAGGCCACGGACGCCTTTCTCCTCCATTGGGGTCAGGCGTTCCTATATGCCTTTCCACCCATTCCGCTGATTCCCAAGACTCTGTTCAAACTCCAGAGAGATCACGGCTCTATGATCCTCATAGCTCCACGCTGGCCACGCCAAGTGTGGTTCCCTCTGCTTCTACAGCTCTCCCAGGGATCCTCCCTGGACTTGGGAGCTGCACCAGACCTTCTGTCTCAGGAGGAGGGGACTTTGTGGCACCCAAACCCCAAATCCCTACATCTCCGAGCTTGGTTACTGAAGGCTTAAGTCTTCAAGACTTTAATCTTTCTCAACCTGTGAAAGATATCCTTCATGCCTCTAGGAAACCTTCCACGAGGCGGTCTTATGCTTTCAAATGGAAACGTTTTTCCATTTGGTGTGCTCAGCAGGGCCTTGACCCTCTGGCACTTCCTTTGAATTCCCTCTTAGACTATCTCCTGCATCTTTCCAATGCAGGCCTTAAGACGAATTCTGTAAGAGTCCATTTAAGTGCTATTTCAGCATCCCTGAAACCTATAAATGGACAACCTATCTCCTCTCATCCTCTTGTTGCACGATTCATGAGAGGCCTGACTCTCACTAAACCTCCCATCAGACCCCCCCCGGTCGCATGGGATTTGAATCTAGTGTTTGGTCAGCTTATGAAGCCACCTTTTGAGCCGTTATTTTCTACCTCCTTGAAATTTCTTTCCTGGAAGGTACTATTCCTAATTGCAGTCACTTCCGCTCGCCGCATCAGCGAACTGCAGGCTCTAGTGGCTAATCCACCTTATACAAGATTTCATCATGACAAGGTGGTCCTTAGGACGAATCCCCACTTTATGCCCAAAGTGGTCTCGCCTTTTCATCTTAATCAAGAGGTATATCTACCGGTTTTTTTTTCCGGCTCCTCATGCCTCCAGTGCAGAGAGGAACCTTCATACTCTGGATTGTAAAAGAGCTCTAGCCTTTTACCTTAATAGGACTCAGCCACATCGAAAGTCTTCTCAACTTTTCGTGGCTTTTGATCCTTCACATTTGGGACTTCCAGTCTCCAAGCGTACACTTTCCAATTGGATTGCTCAGTGTATTTCCTTTGCTTACCAGAGTAAAAACATTTCTCTGGAAGGCCATGTCACAGCTCACAATGTGAGAGCCATGGCATCTTCTATGGCTCATCTGCACTCTGTTTCCATTGATCAGATCTGTCGAGCCACTACCTGGGCCTCGGTTCATACCTTTACGGCCCATTACTGTTTGGACAAGGACTCCCTCCGGGATGCCTTGTTTGGCCAGGCTGTCCTCAAACACCTGTTCCATTCTTAGACAACTCCTGCCCACCTTCCCAGGATGGATGCCTGAGATCCATACGAAGATGGCGAACCCTTGGAGGGGGATCTCCCAGGCATCTCAGCTAGGGAGTCCCCATATGTGAGGACTTATTCCTGCTTGTTCCTGGAGATAGCACAGTTACTTACCTGTAACAGGTGATCTCTGGGAACAGCAGGAATTAGTCCTCACAACCCACCCACCTCCCCTAGGAGTTGTATCTTCTATCTATCTGTCTTCCTGTCCTCTCTCTATTGTCTCAGCTATAAACTCGAAACTGAGGAGAGCTGTTCAGGAAGGCGGGAAGGCAGCGCGCATGTGCAGTGGGAGGTCCCAAAAGCTTCCATTCTAGGAAGCTGGGGAGCTTTCCCGCGCAGGCTCCGTCGGTTCCGACGTACCCATATGTGAGGACTAATTCCTGCTGTTCCCAGAGATCACCTGTTACAGGTAAGTAACTGTGCTATCTTAACTTGATCCTATTAATATTAATACTGTGCTGGAGTAAGCACAGAGTCCAGAGATTCAGCACCGGCCACTATTCAGATACTGCCGCTGAATAGCTGGATTTTTTTCAGCTATGGCGACTGACATTTTAAAAATAATGCCTTCCACTGAGGTTGAACATTGGTCCAAGCAGCTGTAGGAGACAATAGAGAAGTCAGGAAGAACAGAAATTAAGAAGAGGATTATAGTGAAGATCTGTGATATTTGCCTGGACAGAGTAGATGAGGCCTAGCCCTTCATTTCAACAGCAACCATGAGTAGGATTCCATTGTTGGGTCCAGCATTAAAACTTACCAGTCTACCATATAAGCCTCTTATGGAAACCCCACTCCCGTTTTCCAGCAAACGCATACTGATACAGTTGGTGGTTTAGGATTGTGAGTTTTAACCAGAAAAATCCAATAAAACACACCCAATAGGAAATTTGGGGTCTCTGATTATAACCGGAAACCCCCAAAAAACATCCTTCCTCAGGCATGCAAATGACATCACCTGACAGGTCTGGTTCCAGTGATACTGCTCTCATCCGCTCTGTGCTTCGTCAACTGGCTGTGTTGCTGGCATTACGGAACGGTTTAAAACATGAGAAGGGCTCTTCTCTATTCTCATGAGAAACAGGAAGTGCCTGTTCCGGCATTTCAAATCCTCCTATTGTGCCGGGGGCATAACCAGCTGAAGAAACATAAAGTAGGCAAGAACACAGGCATGAGTTCCAGCTGCTGTACTGAGGATTTCGATGCAGGGACAGGTAGGAGAAAGAGGCTGGGGATGGAACAAGAGAGATGATATTGGGGAGGGCATGTAGGATTGGTACCTGCATCCTGCACATACCCAGACTCCTGAGCCAAACAAAATGGATTCTTGTTCCAGAAGCCTCTGACATGTTTCTGGACTTCAGACCTGCCGATGACGCCAAGCTGCTGTCTTCCAAATGTGTATGTGTATGGACATAGAAGATTCTTGTTTCCTGCCTTGCCTACATCCAGAGTGCCTTGGTTTCAGGCCTTTCCCAAACAGACTGCTCTTGTCAGCCTTGAAAACTTGCATCATTGGATGAGACTGCATACCATCTTCTACTGCATTACGTTTCTCATCATGAACTCTACTGTGCATAAGACCACCTCATAATGACAGTTTCCTGATTCGTCCAGTTACCCCATAGCATCTCATGCCAACCAATCGCCAAAGTATGATAAGGATGAGGCACCAGGAATAATGATGTATGCGCAGAAGAATGTTTATGCCTTTTAGCCTTTCCTTGCTGCTTGCAATAACACACAAACTGTCTGTGACACCAAGGCTATCCACTATTACTGTAAGACAAGCTAAGATTCCCACAGGCACCTCAGGTCTTCTATGTTGCCCATCGCATCTTCCCTGCCACAGCTAGTGTCTGTGTTGCTAGCTGATCTGCCTATTTGGATCTTTGCTGCTCTGGAATCTAACTCGGACCCCAGCAGCTTTCATTTCTCCAAGGAAAGCTAAAGGTATCCGTCTCTATGCTTTCTCAAGTAGGTGGGGATTAGCAAGAGAGCTTTATTCTGTACTATTTTGACTGCAGAGCGAGCCATGTGATCTTTGGTTGTTAGTTCATGATCTATTGCTGTTTACGAAAGAATTATTAGCCACTGCTACCAAATGTAATTACCTCATTCTTTATGATTTTCTATTTTTCTACTATAATAAATCCTAATATGTAATCATAGATCCTGTCCCTTATTGCTACTCGTTGCCAGAAAGTCTTACTGAACCGACTGGGAGGGATAAGCAGACAACCCCCAGGCATAATTATTGAGTCATACCATATCTTTTCTTACAGTTGTGGTCAACATTATTGGCACCCTTGTATTTTAGGTATATTGTGTACAATATCTTCAGAAATAGAAATATTCCAACTGTATGTCATCATAATATTTTAATAGTATGTTCAAAGGTATACAACAAAAAAAGATGTCTGTGCAACTTAGATGTTGTAATTTCTGAGAAAAAATGGCCTGGGCAGAATTAATGACACCCTTCACTAATATTTAGTTGTACAATCCACGGCAGTGATGAAAGCCTCCAAAGATTTCTTGTAGACATCTATACGTTTCATACATGTGTCCACTGGTAGTTTCTTCCACACTTCAACTGTGATTTATTCATGAATATTTCCAGGATTCATTTTACCAATGACAGATTTCAACTCTTTCAAAGGTTCTCTATACTGGATTGAGATCAGGACTCATTGCTGGTCAGTTTAAAACAGCCCATTTGTTCCCTTTTAACCACTTTTTTGTACTTTTGGATATATGTTTAGGTCATTTTCCTTCATCCTAGACCTAGCTTTCTGACACTAGGCAGCATATTTCGCTCCAAAATACCTGGTAGTCCTCTGACTTCATGATTGCTTTAATACATTCCAGGCCTCCAGTTCCTGAGGCAGCTAAACAGCCCCACAACATTATGGAACCTCCACCATATTTAACTATAGGAAAGGTGTTTTTTTTCCTTATAAGCTTCATTTCTTTGCCTGTAAATGTATTGCTGGTCTGTATTGCCAAAGAGCTCATTTGGTTTCATCTGTCCACAGAACATTTTCCCAGAAGGATTGTGGTTTCTCAAAGTAGGTTTTGGCAAAGATCAGGCATGCCTTTTTATGTCTGTCTTTGAGCAGCGGTGTCCTCCTTGGCTTTTGCCCATGAAGTCCTTCCTTGTTTAGCATGTGGTATATGGTACGGGTTGAAACCACCACTCCAGATTGCTTCAGCTCAACCCTAAGCTCTTTGGATATTGTACATGGTGTTTTTCCAACAGTTCGCACTAACCTTCAAAGACTTCCTGGATTAAATTGCCACCTCATCCTGGGAGGTTCTTGACAGTTTCATGAGCAGAAAACCTCTTAATAACATTGCATTCTGTAGACGCAGGAATCACAAGGTCTTTGGAGATGGCCTTGTACCTGTTTGATGTTTGGTGATAATAGCTTTTTGATGATCTCAAACAGCTCTCTTGCCTTCACCATTCTGAAAATAGGAGTGAATATGGCCATTTTAAAGATTAGAGACATCATTCATTGGTTGATTCAAGTCATGTGAGTTATGATAGTTGATCACAGGTGCGTCTAATTTTATTGCAGTGGGAATGTGGTTCTTCTGTTCAAACTGATTTGAATTGTTTATAAGGGTGTCAATAATTATGTCCTCTACAAACACTGAATCTCACCACAAGAGGAGTTTATGTAACAAGCTTTTATATACCGCCCCTTCCTGAGATCAAGGGCAGTTTATATGAAACATCACAGCAACCTTTACATTAAACTTTGAAACTATGTACATTTAACTTGTTACAACTATATACAATAACTTTTTATATCAATATACAATAGTCTATGGGGTATGTTTACTAAACTGTCTTAACGTGCGCCCGGCGTTAGTGTGCAGAATGCCATAAAAGGAGTGGGCGTTTCGGTCTTAAAGTAGCAAAATGGGATTATCACGCGATAACGTGCGCTGCGCATATTATCGGGCGAGATGCCGCTAAGCACGTTAACGCGCGGTAATCTTAAGTAGGCGCGCAGACATACAAAGACAAAAACAGAGGTGTAGCACAATGGTTAATACACTGACTGATGGTACAGGGGTCATGAGTTTGATCCCCCAGTGTGCCTAATCCATGAGGCATTATCTTTTACATGTAAGTATTGATTTTTGAGGCATTTTATTTGTAGTTTAATTAGTGCTGCCAGCAAACACACCCTCACGTGCCGTAACCTAAGGTGCCGCATAAGGCACCCTATAAGGCACTCCATAGGGCACATTATAAAGTGCACTGTCCGCCAAGGCACCCTATAATGTTTTTTGATGTTTCCCATTGATATCACTATTGCCCAGCTTGGTTATGTTTTTTTTACATTTTCTTCTGTTCATTTTCACTGTTTATTTGCCCTTTTGTTCCATGCACATGTATCACACTTATCACTTTTTGTAGGTTTCCCTGGTTTTGCTGTACATTGCTGACGGAAATGGTTTCTTTTCCCTTTAAATCGGCTCTAACGCCAGGGTTTCACTGGCATTAGTTTTGAGCCTCGGATTTCACAGCGTTAGTGTGCGGGGAGCCTCTCCCCTCCCACTCTCCGCCCATTGACCCTCTCTCTCCGCCCCTGGGGAGCCTTCCTCCGCCCTCCGGGAGCCTTTCCCCACCTTCAGCGCTCGTTTGCGCCGCTGCGCGCATTATCGCGCGCTAAGGTACCTGTGCGCCTGATAAAGCACCATTATTGTGCAATAAGGTACCTTATCGTGCGATAACGTCGCAGAGTGCACATTAAGACGGTTTAGTAAACATGCCCCTATGTGTGGTATGGCTGTATACATTGGTATCATGAGGTGTGTTGTGTAATTATGTTACAAATTTTTCATTACCACTTGGTTATTTTTATAATGTTTTAGATGTCTTGGGATTTATTGATACTATTTGGATCACCGAAATAATCAATGAAAAGAAATGTTTTTAAGTTCTTACGGAATTGCAGTAGGTCCTGTGTTGCTCTTAAGTCATTGGGAAGTGAGTTCCACAATATTGGAGCAATGTAAGAGAAGGCTCGGGAACTAATACGTTGGTTTGTGTTGCGGAAGGGATTTTGTAGGTGTTTTGGGAACAGTTTCTTCGTTCCCTTGAAGAGTTAGGTGTTGTGAGGAGGGCTGATAGTAGGGCTGTGGCAATGTTATTATGGTGCTTAAATATGATCATTATTTATTTATTTTATTTATTTACATTCTCTTATATACTGCGCTATTCTGCATCAGTGTGGTTTACATTGAACAAACTGAAATTACATTAGGTATTTATATTTTATTCTAGAGGTGATTGGTAACCAGTGGAGGTCATAAAGTATGGGGGTGATGTGTTCAACTCGCCTTGTTTTTGTTGCTATGCATGCGGCAAGGTTTTGTGCTAGTTGGAGCTGCTGGGTAGTTTTTTTGGGAAGTCCTTGTAAGATACAATTACAGTAATCTATGTGTGGTGTTGTTAGATTGTAGGACCATTCTGAAATCGTTATCTTCTAAGAGTGGTCTGAGCCATTGGATAGTTCTTAATTTGAAGTATACATTTTTTGTAACTGCTTTTATGTGTTGGGTCATGCACAGAGTTTTATCTAGAACTATGCCTAAGTATTTTACTTCTTCCTTGACTTCCAGTTCTGTCTCCTGTATGAGTATTTTATTGAGGGGGGGTGAAGTTTGGGTTTCTTGAGATAAAGAGGACTTTGTTTTTTTTTTAGATTGATTTTGAGGTTGTGAATGTCAAGCCATTCTGTAATTTCGGTCATGCATGCTGTTATTTGGAAGTGATCCAGGTTTGTAGTGTCTATCGGATGGTACATCATTATGTCATCTGCATAGAGATGATAGTCAATATTGTGTGAATTGAAAATGTTGCAAATTGGCTGAATGTAAATATTGAACAATAGTACGGATAATGACGAGCCTTGGGGGATTCCCTGTTTTTGTGAGAAGACTGAGGATGAGTTTTGGCCTATTTTTACCTGCTGCATTCTGTTTGTAAGATAAGATGTAAACCATCGTATGACTGTTCCTTGCAGTCCAATTTGTTTTAGCCTGTCTATTAGGAGGATGTGATTTATGCTGTCAAATGCTGCTGCTATGTCAATAAAAATTAGTATAAAACCCGTTTACTAGAGTCTAGGCCATGTATCAGTTTGTCTAGCAATGTTAGCATAAGGATCTCGACACTATGTTGCGGTCTAAATCCATTTTTATTCTCATCCAGTGGTGCATTTAATTCAATGTAATCTTGACGTTGCAGTTGTACAACTTTTTCTATCACCTTCGTTAGGAATGGTAATATTGGTCGATAAGAGTTAGAATTATAATACTAATAAATCTCACAAACTCACTCCAATCTTTTATGAAAAACTTCCATAAATTTATTCTACACTAACTTTCAACCATGTTGCTGTTTCAAACGCAACAAACAGAGAACATCAGAAGTTTGCCAAGGGACCATATGTCAGAAAATACCTGCAAAGGTTTAGGTCCCGGCTTTATCATTTATGGGTTTCATCTGTAAGTGCCAACAATTTACATCACAAAAATTATATTATAACACATTCACAACAGCATCCAGCATCCGACATGACATCATGTTTCAGACTCGCATGTCTCGCTTCAGGGAATTGCTTTCACGCCATAAAGAGACACATGAAAAGCTCAGCCCTTAAGCTGATATCCTCATTGAAAAACAGCACCAGAATATAAAGACCCCAACATTTCACATCTACAAGTGCAGATACTAACCACTATCCAGCCATCAATCAATCCCTATCATAGATCATGACCTAGAGAGGTCCGCTCAATCTGATTATTCAAACCAGCTGGTTCCAATGATTCCATTTGGAAAAATAATTTCTGCTCAATATAATTTAAATAAGCCACCCCCATGCCAATCCAACACTGCTTGATCAATCACACGCTACTGAAACTGAGCCGCCTGATACTGACTGGCCACAAAGTGAGCAAACATAGGGGCTTTCAATAGCTGATTAAATAGCCTACTATAATGCTCACTCAAGCATTTGCGGATAGGATGAATCACATGCCTCACATAGAGTTCCGGGCAAGGACAGATGATTACGTAAACTACATAGTTGAAAGAAAAGTGGTAACATATCTAGATGAAACACGAGATATGGGATGAATCCAGATAGGACCATGATGGATTTGCACCTTCGGTGTTCTATGACTTGTTGCTGCTGCATTTACAGGCCTTGGGTATACAGGGAATCATATTACAATGATTCTGTTCTTACCTAGACAATAAAACTGAACAGGTAAAGCTTGAATCACAGACCAATATAATATGGAGCCCCTGAGGGGTCAGTATTATCTGCACTATTCAATGTTTACTTGCAGCCTTTGAGCACCTTAATTGCATCTCATTGGATCTATTATCACTTTTATGCCAATGGTATGTTGCATCCACCATTCTCTACTGTAAGCCCCACCTACACTGATCTGACGGATTGTTTCGCTGCAGTAGTGGACTGGTTATCTAATAATGGTTTAACATTCATCTATGAAAAGACTGAGGTGCTCTTTATCACTTGAGATTCTATTAATAGTTGTGGAAGCTAACCTAAAAGTTAACAGAAGTTCGTTATCTGGGTGATACCGGAACAAAAGTTAACTTTCCATACACCTGTCAGTGGTGTTGTTTGAAATGTTTATTATAAAATGAGAGTAGCATGCTGGGATTTAAATAATTTCCATACGGTCTTTCAGGCTCTGGTATTATCTTACTTTGATTACTGCAAACTTCTCTATCAAGGTTGCCAGCCCGTACGATTAAAGCATTACAATGCACTCATAATACTGCTGCACGAATTCTTTTACATCAATCCCGAAACACCATGTTACTGCTGAAACAACTGCGTTGACTCCCCATTGCTATCAGGGTCAGACATAAAGTATTACTGACAGTATTTAACATCTCTTATAAATTGTCCGTGGTCTGTCTTTCATCCACGGTACAGGACTTTTCATCTAATCGTCCAAGACGAGCGTGCTTCCAAAATACTTAGAATATCCTAGTTATAAGGGTGGAGTCGTCAGACAGTGTGTGTAACCAAGCATTCTCACTTTATGCCCTGGGGCTACGGATTGTGCTTTCTGATAGACTCTGCGCTATTACTGATCTTCAGGATTTTTGTAGGGAGGGGAGAACATAAGATATGCCATACTGGATCAGACCAAGGTCCATCAAGCCCAGTATCCTATTTCCAACAGTGGCCAATCTAGGTCATATGTACATAGCAGTTTCCCCAAAAGACACAGGTTCCACAATGCTTGTATTGGGTCAAGCATTGCTCTCCTGGGTCCCTTTTTAATAATGGTTTATGGACCTTTCCTCCAGGAACTTGTCCAAACCTTTTTTTAAACCCAGCTACACTAACAGCCTTTACTACATCCTCCGGTAACAAATTCCAGAGTTTGATTACACGTTGAGTGAAAAAATATTTCTCTTATTAGTCTTAAATAGCTTACCCTGTAGCTTCATTGCATGCCCCCTAGTCTTTCTATATTCTGATAACGTAAACAATCGATCTACGTTTACTGTCGTAACCCCAGCCCCGGCCGAGGGCCTAGAGGCATAGGGCTGCCAATTTTAGTCCTCTAATAAAGGAATTAAACACTATTCTTGTCCATAGGGAGGCATTCTGGGACTTGTAGTTTTTCCTCGTTCAAGGATAGTCGTGTAAGCCAAGGGTTTAAAGGCAAAGACAAAAGTTTATTTTTCCCCAAAAAGCACTAAGGTTCAAACACACAATGTCAGGATATTCTTCTCCAAGCAATACTTCAGAAATTATACATAAGCTGGAACTGAGGAAGCTTCATAAGCTTTTAAAACATGTGCAGTTGTTTTCATAAGGTAGTCAGCAAAACAAAATACAGCTTCTCTGTTTAAGCAAAGTTAAATGTCCTCATTTACCTTCTGCTCCTTTAAACACAAAAATGTAGAAGCTGGCAACGTTCTCTTGAGTTAGTAGGTATTTCTTAGCAAAACAAAACTAGGTTCATTCACACTGCTTCTCAAGACCTTTCTTTATCAAGCATTTCTTATCAACAGACTCTCATAGCTTCTGTCTGGCATAATGTACAATCCATTGGCAATTCACCTGATATGGAGTTTTGCTCCACACAGTCCACTTGCATATCCTCTTGTTCTAAAGCATATATGTCTGGCTCTGAACTCCCACAATCTGCTCCTCGGTGAATGCTCTGGGGAAATCCCTGGACCTCCCTCCAGCACTGGTTTCCCCGGTAAGGAATGTCTATACCTCTAGTATGGGATATCTCTCCCTGGTTCAGTTGCCTTGGTTCCTCTCCGCTGTTCAGCCATGGTTCCTTGCTCCAGGCTGGGTTCTGGTTACTTCTAGCTATAGCCTTGTTCACCCACCTTTGAGCAGCTTGAAACCTTCAGTCCGAGACCCGAGGTAGAAGACTTCCCTGCTTTCTTTCTCTAAGCAAAGCACACGTGGTTTCTCAGCTCTCAGGCTCCTTCCACGTCCTTCTCCTGCCCCTGATGTTTCCTCCTCTGAGTTCCTCTCTCTGAACTCCTGGAATAGCTGAAACATGCTGAACTCTCTGAACTTGCCCACGATTCTGGACTGGAACTGGAACACAAACAGTTTGAACCGCAACCTAATCCTGAACCCCCTTCTCCCCTTCTGAGCAGGGTTTATAAGACTGCTTCTTAGCTAGCCTTTCTCTATCTCTGCACAGGTGTTTGCCATTACCTCCTAAGCTTGCACTTACGTCAGCAGAGCTTGGGTGTGGCAAACTGGCTCTATCAACTCCGTGCTTTCTTTCTTTGACTGCAGTCTGGAACCTGTGAATTTCAGGAATGTCTCTTTTCTTGAAGGTATATTCACTATCTTTTCCTATTTCCATCGGTTCAGCAGGGCTCTCCTCATCACATTACCCATTCCATTCCGTTGATTAATTTATAGACTTCTATCATATCTCCGCTCAGCCATCTCTTTTCCAGGTTAAAGAGCCCTAACCTTTTTAGCCTTTCTTCATAGGAGTATCCTTCCATCCCCTTTACCATTTTGGTGTCTCTTCTCTGAACCTTTTCTAATAACGCTATATCCTTTTTAAGATACGGCGACCAGAATTGCACACAATATTCAAAGTGCGGTCTCACCATGGAACGATATGGAGGCATTATAATATCTTTTGTTTTATTCTCCATTCCTTTCCTTATGATACCTAGCATTCTATTTGCTCTCGGCCCCGCTGCACACTGGGCGGAGGGTTTTAACATGTTATCAACAATGACGCCTAAATCTTTTTCCTGATTGGTGGCTCCCAATGTGGAACCTTGCATCGTGCATAGTTGGGGTTGTTCTTCCCTAGGTGCATAACTTTGCACTTGTCCACATTAACTTTCATCTGCCATTTTGATGCCCAGTCTTCCCATTTATCAAGATCCTCTAGCAATTTTCCACAGTCCTCTTGGGTTTTAACAACTTTAAATAGTTTTGTGTCATCTGCAAATTTGATAACCTCACTCGTTATTCCCTTTTCCAGGTCATTTATGAATATGTCAAAAAGCAGCAGACCCAGCACAGATCCCTGGGGTACACCACTATTCACCTTTCTCCATTGGGAAAATTGGCCATTTAGACCAACCATCTTCTTTCTGTCTTTTAACCAGTTCCTGATCAACAATAGTACACTGCCTTCTATCCCATGACTCTTTAGTTTTGCCAAAAGTCTCTGATGAGGGACCTTGTCAAAGGCTTTCTGAAAGTCCAAATACACTATATCAACCGACTCACCTTTGTCTACCTGTTTATTCACACCTTCAAAAAAAGATAACAGATTAGTAAGACAAGATCTTCCTTGTCTAAAGCCATGTTGGCTGTCTCCCATTAAGCCATGACTATCTACATGTTCAGCAATTTTGTTCTTTATGATGGTTTCTACCATTTTTCCCGGGACTGACGTCAGGCTCACCAGTCTGTAGTTTCCTGGATCACCCCTGAACCCTTTTTAAAAATTGGCGTTATGTTTGCCATCCTCCAATCTTCAGGTATTACATGATTTTAATGATAGTTCACAGATTACTAATAGCAGGTGTGCAATCTCATATTTCAGTTCTTTCAACATCCTTGGATGTATATCATCCGGTCCAGGTGATTTGCTACTCTTCAGTTTATCAAATAGTTGTAATACATCTTCCCGATGTATCGATATTTCCTTCAGTTCTTCCACACCTTTAAATAACTTTTGCTACGAATGTACTTGAAAAAGTCTTTATTATGCGTTTTTGCTTCCGCAGCAAGCTTCTTCTCAAATTCTCCCTTTGCCTGCCTTATCAATGCCTTGCATTTGACTTGCCAATGCTTGTGCTGTTTCCAGGTTTCGTCTTTTGGCTCTTTTTTCCATTTCCTGAAAGATGCTTTTTTGGCAACAACAGCCTCTCTGACCTCACCTTTAAACCATGCGGCTGTTTTTTGGACTTCCTTCCACTTTTCTTAAAGCGTGGACTACAGCTGGTCTGGGCTTCCAAGATAATATTTTTCAACAACACCCAAGCTTGATGTAAGTCTTTAAGCTTTGCAACTGCTCCTTTTAGTTTTTTCTTAACTATTTTCCTCAATTTACCATAGTCTCCCTTTCGAAAGTTAAAAGGTAGTACTGTGGATTTCCTTACCATCCCTCCTCCACTAATTAAATAAAACGCGATCATGCTATGATCACTATTGCCAAGTGGCCCCAACACCCTTATCTCTTGCACCAGATCTGGTGTTCCACTAAGGACTAGGTCCAGTATGGCTTCCCCTCTGGTCGGTTCATGAACCAGCTGCTCCAAGAAGCAGTCATTTATTTCATCTAGGAACTTTATCTCACTAATATGTCCTGCTGTGACACTGACCCAGTCGATACCGGGGTAATTGAAATCACCCATTATTATTACTGTGCTGTAACTTTTGTTAGCTTCCTTGATTTCTTTGAGCATTTCATTATCCATTTGTTCATTCTGGCCAGGCGGTCGATAGTACACCCCCACTGCCATCACCTTCCCCTTTTTACATGGAATTTCAATCCATAGAGATTCTACAGCAAATTTTGTTTCCTGCAAAACTTGAATCCTTTCTTACTCAATGCCCTCTCTAACATAGAGCGCAATCCCTCCACCAATTTGATCAGCTCTATCATTACGATATAGTTTGTACCCAGGTATCACAGTGTCCCACTAGTTGTCCTCCTTCCACCATGTCTCTGAGATTCCTATTATATCTAACTTCTCATTTAGTGCTATATATTCCAACTCTCCCATCTTATTTTTTAGACTTCTAGCATTTGTATACAAGCATTTTAGAGACTGTATTTTATTCATATTAATCTGGCTATTGGTAGGCATGAGTAATTTGGAATCTTTAAGCTCTTTCTGCTCCATACTCAAGGGCATTTGGGCTACTTTACTCTTTTTTGGAACTTCTCTGCTTTTGGTAGTATCCTTCAAGGATACATTCTTCCGAACCATGTGCTCTTGTGTTGCAGCAAAGTGCAATCAATGAATAAATCCAGGAGTCAATTGACAGGGTCCAAGCCAGTTTATTGTGCACAGGCCCAGTCAGTCAAAGCTTCAAAAGGAACTGAGCAAAGGTTTTTACAGAAACATAACCATTTATACCTCTTTTTCAGTTCGATACATGAGAACTTTCTATTGGTTCTAGCTCGATACATGCATACTTCTCATTGGTTCCATGCTCCCTACACCTGTCCAATCAGAAATCCCTCCGGGGCCTAGCAACCAGCCCCCTCCCTTAGGATTGTTCTAACAATGGTGCAGTTCTTGATTTTGATACTTCTCTACTGCAAGGTTATCCCTAGCTTCAGGAATGCATGTATTGAAACATTTCTTTCTTTTGCACACAAGAGAATAATGAAAGACTTATGAATGCATGTAAAACTTCTTATTAAGCATTTTAAAGCAGTTTTCTCATTTCTCACAGATTTTTGGTTCTTTTCTAGCTATAATGGGAGTTAGGATCCAGGCCTAACTTACAGGCCTTTCATAGTAGCAGGCCATGCTATGCCATAGCCTGCCACATTCCCCCCTTTGATTATTCTCACCCGCAAGTGAGAAAGGGTGAGAATTAAATCACTCATTAGTCAATTAACACATTATACAGGTGTAATAGCATCATCGTGGGGTATAGGGTAATATTGCCACATAGCTAATATCTTTGTAGCTGCCTTCCTTTCTACATTGCTATCAATGGCTGCTGACTTTATTCAACTGTGATGAATCCAGGGTTCGAGTTCCGCAACTTTAACTGCTGTTGGGGTTAACAAGATGACAACATAAGGTCCCTTCCAATGCGGTGTCAACGGTGTCTTTCTCCACTCTTTGATCCACACCGAGACTCCAGGCTTGAGAGGATGCAGGGGTTCTGTTAGATGGATGAGCAGCTGGTCTTGTACCCACATATGAAGACTCTGCAAAACAGAACTTAAAACCAATAGTTCTTGTCTAGTAATTTCAGATCTAATCTGTTCCATATCTCCCTTTATTTCCTATACAATAGGCGGGGGTCGCCTATACAAAATCTCAAAAGGGGAACTCCTAAAGACTTAGCAGGGGCTAAGTATATCCTAAGAAGGGCTATAGGAAGAACCTGGGGCCACTTCAGGTGAACCTCTTGGCAAAGTTTGGACAACTGAGATTTCAGGGTTCTAGTCATACATTCTACTTTTCCTAAATTCTGAAATCTGTAGGCAGTATGCATCTGATAATGTCAATATCTCGGGGCCATACTTAATGGACTTGCTTCCTGAGGGTATCCACCCTCATTCTTTGTACAGGTTCCCATGTGCATGCAAGGTTGTAAGGGCATACTTGGAATCTGGGTACACATTTAGACAGAGCCCCTTATCCTATTGTCAGTGCTCTAGTAAGAGCTATCAGTTCAGCTTTCTGTGCTGAAGTTCCTGGGGCCAGGGCTGAGGACTCAACTACCAGATCAATGGTCACCACTGCATATCTGGCATAACAATGTCCATTAATGATGACAAGACTGCTGCCTTCTACAAAGAAAGTCCATCCAGGGTTCTCCAAAGGAACATCAGTCAAATCAGGGTGACTTGAGAATATAGTGTCCATAGTTTCTAAACAGTCATGAACAGGGGGGTCAAGACCAACTGGTAACAATGTAGCAGGATTCAGAGCTTGACAGACCTTCAATTGTATCTGGGGGTTTTCACACAGCATACTCTGATACTTCAACATTCGTGAATTAGCTAGAAGTTTCCTTTGTGTTTCATAATGGTTAGAACAGAGTGTGGTACAGTAACTTGAAGATTCTGTCTCAAAGTGAGCTTGTCTGCATTGCTCACTAGGAGGGCTGTAGCTGCAACAGCTCTCAAACAAGGGGGCCAGCCTTTTGCAATTACATCCGATTGTTTTGACAAATAGGCTACTGGTCATTGCCAAGATCCAATGAGATTGAGTCAACACTCCTAGAACATTTCCTTGTGACTCATGAACATAGAGACTGAAAGGTTTTCTGGACATCTGGTAGACCCAGAGCTGGTGATAACATCAGAGCAGTTTTCAAAGATCAAAAGCAGTCAAAACCCCATCCCAGGCTGTGGCTGCGGGGCGGGCTGGGCTTTCGGAGACAGGTTGGCATTGCTGACATGGGCCGTGTGTCTTCTACTGGACTGGTGGTACACTCTAGTAGCCTTGATAGCTAGGATAGCTGGGGTAATACTTGTGTTTGCATGGATAATAACCCTTCTTACTTGTAGCCTTCTTTCTAAAAGGATCTGTGGTTTTCCTGGAGAGTCGAGTCATGGTGAGCTGCTCCCTTTCCAGTTCACCAGTCTTATCCTCCATGGGCTTTCCAAATAGATTTTCCCCCCAGCAGGGAACGTCAGCCAACTTGTCCTGGACCCATTGCTCAAAGTCCAAAGACTAAAGCCAGGCCAGACGGCGGGCACTGATACCGACAGCTGCCACCTGACTGACCAACTCAAAAGCATCATAGACTACCCTACTCATATTCTCCAGATGCTCAGGTGGTATCAGGGTAGAGAACTCAGAGAGGTCCCCCGTGACATCCTTGAGGAACATGGCCTTATAGAGCTGGTAGGATAAGATCAGTGGTGGGATTCAGCTTGTTCGCAACAATTTGTGCAAACTGGTTCCTAGTGTTTCCCGTGTTTGCCAAACCAGTCCCTACAGGACATTTCACTGTCAGATCAGCACTGTCGGGTTTCAAAGAACCCGACATTATTTGGATGGCATTGTGGGGATTGTGGCATCGGGAGAAGCCCCCGATGCCATCCAAATAATATCTGGTGTTTTGAAAGCCACCAGTGCAGATCTGGCAGTAAAACAGCCTGTAGGGACTGGTTCTGCAAACACGGGAAACACTGCACCAGTTCGCATGAGACGGTGTGACCTGGCTGCTTCCTACCATGGACCGAACTGACTCCTATGAGCATTGGAATCCTACCACTGAATAAGATCCGTGCACCAGCAGAGACCCCTGGTAACAATGCCTCCTTAAACCATCAAGGGTATAAGCCTCTCTCCCAGAAGAACGGAGGAGTGAGTTTTAGAACTCTATGCGGTGCATGGCCGACTCCATCACCATTGAATTATGAGGCAAATGAGGCTTCTCAAAGCCAAGGTTCTTTTGTTCCCTGTACATGGAATCCAACCTTCTGCTGATGGCAGGCACCATCAGTGGATTTTCCCACATGTGGAACATCAGACGTTGGAGGATGAGGTGCACAGGCACCATCACTGCCTCTTTGGAAAGCGGATACTGGAGGGTTTAGAGTTCCTAAGCCCTCGCTTCCTCCTCAGCCTCCAGGAGTCTGGTGGGGCGTTCGCCATGTCCCAGACAAACTCATCAAATGAGATGTCCTCAGGCGGAGACTTGCATCTCTCATAGGGAGGCAATGGATCTGAGGGAATGTTTCGGTGCCTCTCTGAGCCTGGAGACTCCTTTTCTGTCTCCCATCTATCGGAATTCAACTCCGACAAAAAGTCAAAATATCGCTTGTGCTCTTTCTGGTGTCTCCGCCACTCCAGTGGGGAAGGTGGGGTCTGAGGCACTCGATGCCATCACACCATGGCATTGGACCTGGAGGCCCTGGGAGAGATGGTGATCGGCACCACAGTGGAGTCTGATATCCGACCCGAAGGACCTCTGAGACTTGGTAAGGCGTGGGTCTCCAAGAAAGGCTGGACCACTATCGGTGGGGCCACCACAGATGGTGGGACCAGCACCAGCATCAGAGATCCCGAGGACATCGGGGCAACAGAGGTCTGAGTCACCAAGAATGCCACCATTCTCCACTCGGCCTGTAGGTGCTCGGCCAGCACTGCCATCTCAGAGATCGCTGAGGCTGGGGCAGCCGCCTTGGCCTCCAACTCTGTCACCTGCGTCAGGGACTCCTTGATGGTCATGGCATCGGAAGACAGCTGGTGGCCCTCTGGGGCCTTGGGAGTTGACTCCTTCCACCAGGGCAGCTTAGTAGACACTCCTGCCATCACCCTCAGAGTCATGTTGAGAGGGACTCCGATACCGATGCCCAAGGCACAGGACAGATGACCATTGGGCTCTACAAAAAAAGAAGACTGAGGAAAAGATAGCTACAGCAGACAGGAAGGCAGGTGCACATGCATGATGGAGCTCCCAAAAACTTCCTTTGGAAGCTGGGGAGTGTTCCCATGTGGGCTCTGTCAGTGACATCACCCATATGTGAGGACTTACTTCCTGATTTTTCCCAGAGAAAAGGGGCTAATCAGAGGCTAGGTGGGGATAAGAGACTGGAGATGGAGGAGAATGGTATGACCAAAAGGTAAGGAGCAGAAGCTGGTAAGGTGATGAGAGAAAAAAAAGGTTGATGAGGGCTTTGGCAGAGACCATACAGATGGTGGACATGTGGTAATAGGGAGAGGGTGAAAAGGGAATAGGAAGCTAGAGGAGTAAGACAAGGAAAAACGGAGAACTAGAGGAAATGGACCTGGCAGAAGATAAGAGAAGGAGATGTAAAGTTGATGGATAGTTGAAAAGTAAAAAGAGGGTGAAATGTGAGTGGATAGACAGGCAAAAAAGAAATAAATGGAAGAAAGAGCAAAAATGGAAAGTTCAATATATCAGAAACAGATATAGGGGAGGAATGAAAGTAGACAGGAGAGAGGAGAAATGGCAGAAGGACATCTGAGACTGGAAAGTGAATTAGAT
Source organism: Ichthyophis bannanicus (assembly GCA_033557465.1). Lineage (NCBI taxonomy): Eukaryota > Metazoa > Chordata > Amphibia > Gymnophiona > Ichthyophiidae > Ichthyophis > Ichthyophis bannanicus. The sequence goes on along the minus strand of CM066031.1, from coordinate 1,001,305,254 downwards.
GACAGGGGACAGTAGGAGAGAGAGACTGGTAACATAAGAAATGCCATACTGGGTCAGACCAAGGCCCATCAAACCCAGTATTCTGTTTCCAACAGTGGCCAATCCAGGTCACATTCACCTAACAGTTTCCCAAAAAGACACACAGGTTCTATAATGCTTCTACTGGGGCAAGCAGTGGATTACCTGGGTCCTCTTTAATAATGGGTATGGACATTTCCTCCAGGAACTTGTCCAAACGTTTTTTAAACCCAGCTATACTAACAGTTTTTTTACTACATCCTTCTGAAACAAATTCCAGAGTTTGATTACGTGTTGAGTGAAAAAAATATTTTCTCTTATTAGTCTTAAACTGGTTATACTGTAGTTTTATTGCATTTTCACTAGTCTTTCTACTTTTTGATGACATAAAGAATCAATCTATGTTTACCCATTCCACTCCATTCATTAACATAGTAACATAGTAACATAGTAGTTGACGGCAGATAAAGACCAGCATGGTCCATCCAGTCTGCCCAGCAAGATGGCAAGAGCAGGTGCACCTGTCGCTCCGCGCAGGCCACCCCTCCCCATATCCTTGTTCAGGGGTAAACCCACCACTCCATGTAGGACAGCCCTATTTGTTGAGACGTTATATGGTTCAGAAGTTAGATGGTACAGTTTATTTTGTTTTTATCCTATTGCTGTAAAGGGATCCTCTGTGTTTGTCCCATGCCTTTTTGAATTCCGTCACCGTGTTCACCCCTACCACTTCCATTGGGAGGGCATTCCAAGCATCCACCACCCTTTCAGTGAAAAAATATTTCCTGATATTGCCTTTCAATTTACCCCCTTGCAGCTTCATGTTATGCCCTCTAGTTTTACAGGTTCCCCGTCTTTGGAAGAGGTTTGTTTGTTCATCATTTCTCTTTAAGTATTTAAAGGTCTGAATCATATCTCCCCTGTCCCTCCTTTCCTCCAAAGTGTACATATTTAGGTCTTCAAGTCTCTTCTCATAAGGCTTCTGACGCAGGCTCCAAATCATTTTGGTCGCCTTCCTCTGAACAGTCTCCAGTCTTTTTACATCCTTTGCAAGATATGGTCTCCAAAACTGAACACAGTATTCCAAATGAGGCCTCACCAGTGACCTATACAGTGGCATAAGTACCTCTTCTTTTCTGCTGGTAATCCCTCTTTGTATGCAACCCAACATCCTCCTGGCTTTTGCCACCGCCTTGTCGCACTGTTTTGCCACCTTGAGATCATCAGAGATAATCACACCAAGGTCTTTCTCCTGAACCGTGCATACCAACCTTTCTCCCCCTATCGTGTACATTTCTCTTGGATTCCTGCTACCCAAGTGCATGACACTGCACTTTTTTGCATTAAATCGTAGTTGCCAAGCATTAGACCAGTCTTCCAGCTTTTGTAGATCTTTCTTCATGTTAACCACTCCCTCGGGGGAGTCCACTCTGTTGCAAATTTTCGTGTCGTCTGCAAAAAGACAGACTTTTCCATTCAGTCCTTCAGCAATATCACTCACAAATACATTGAACAGTGCCGGGCCCAGGACCGAACCCTGGGGCACCCCGCTAATCACCTTCCTCTCATCCGAGTGAGCTCCATGTACAATCACCTTCTGTCGTCTGTCAGTCAACCAATTTCTAATCCAGTTTACTACCATCCCTCCTCCACTAATTAAATAAAACGCGATCATGCTATGATCACTATTGCCAAGTGGCCCCAACACCCTTATCTCTTGCACCAGATCTGGTGTTCCACTAAGGACTAGGTCCAGTATGGCTTCCCCTCTGGTCGGTTCATGAACCAGCTGCTCCAAGAAGCAGTCATTTATTTCATCTAGGAACTTTATCTCACTAATATGTCCTGCTGTGACACTGACCCAGTCGATACCGGGGTAATTGAAATCACCCATTATTATTACTGTGCTGTAACTTTTGTTAGCTTCCTTGATTTCTTTGAGCATTTCATTATCCATTTGTTCATTCTGGCCAGGCGGTCGATAGTACACCCCCACTGCCATCACCTTCCCCTTTTTACATGGAATTTCAATCCATAGAGATTCTACAGCAAATTTTGTTTCCTGCAAAACTTTAATCCTTTCTGACTCAATGCCCTCTCTAACATAGAGCGCAATCCCTCCACCAATTTGATCAGCTCTATCATTACGATATAGTTTGTACCCAGGTATCACAGCTACTGAGTTTGTTGACAAGCCTCCGATGAGAAACAGTATCAAAGGCTTTGCTGAAATCCAGGTAGATGACATCCATCGCATGCCCCTGATCTAGTTCCCTGGTCACCCAGTCAAAGAACTCAATCAGATTTGTTTGGCAAGATCGTCCTTCGGTAAAACCATGTTGCCTCGGGTCTTGCAACCTGTTGGTTTTGAGAAAGTTCACTATTCGCTCTTTCAGGAGCGCCTCCATTACTTTTCCCGCCACTGAGGTAAGGCTCACGGGCCTGTAGTTTGACACTTCTTCCCTGTCACCACTTTTGTGTAGAGGTACGACATCAGCCATTCTCCAGTCCTGAGGAACCTCTCCGGTTTCCAAGGATCTGTTAAAGACATCCTTTAACGGTCCTGCTAGAACCTCTCTGAGCTCTTTCAGTATCCTGGGATGTATCCCATCCGGTCCCATGGCTTTGTCCACTTTCAGTTTAGCAAGTTGTTCTAACACCTCTTCTTCTGTAAATGGTGTGGTATCTACTTCATTCCCATTTTTATATTTGGGAGTCACAGCTGGTCCATCTCCAGGATCTTCTTTAGTAAACACAGAGCAGAAGTAATTGTTTAGCAATTTCGCTTTTTCAGTGTCACTTTCCACGAGTCCTTCCCCAGCACTTCTGAGTCCTGCAATTCCAACTCTGATCTTTTTCCTTTCCTGAATATACCTGAAGAAATTTTTGTTGCCACCCTTAACATCTTTAGCCATCTTTTCCTCTGCCTTTGATTTTGCTATCCTTATTACTCTTTTAGACTCTTTGAGTTGGATCCTGTATTCATTTCTGTGTTCTTCTGTTTGCAAGCTTTTGAATTTTGCAAAAGTTGTGTTTTTTGCCTTTATATGAGCAGCCACCTCTTTGGAAAACCAAATAGGTTTCCTTCTCCTGTTGCTTTTATTTACTTTTCTTACATATTTATCTGTTGCCCCTTTTATTGCCTCCTTTAGTTTAGCCCATAGCAATTCCACTTCCTTTATCTCCTCCCACCCCGTCATCTCCTCCTTTAAGTACTCTGCCATTTTATTGAAGTCAGTGTATTTGAAGTTTAGGACTTTGAGCTTCCTATGATTGGCCTTTACCATGGCTTTTATTTCATACCACACCGTGTGATGGTCGCTGTTGCTCACAGGGGCACTCACGCAGACATTCGACACACTATCACCGTTGGTGAGCACTACATCCAGCGTTGAGCTTTCCCTGGTTGGTTCCATCACCATTTGTCTAAATAATGCATCTTGGAGAGCATCCACAATTTTTTTGCTTCTTTCCAGATGTGCAGAAGGAGTAATCCAATCCACATCAGGTAGATTAAAGTCACCCAATATGATTGCTTCCCCCTTTGTTGCTATCTTGGCAATATCTATAATCAATTCATTGTCTCTCTCTTCAATTTGAGTCGGAGGTCTGTAGACTACAGCAATATGGATGACAGTGCCATCTTCTCTTTCCAACGCAATCCAGAGCGCTTCTTCTTTTCCCCATGTCCCCTGCATTTCAGCAGCTTTAATATTGCTTTTGACATACAAGGCTACTCCTCCTCCTTTTCCATTTTCTCTGTCTCTTCTGAATAGATTATAGCCAGCTATGGCTATATCCCAATCATGTGATTCATTAAACCAGTGATGGCTAACCTTTTTGAGCCCGAGTGCCCAAACTGCCGCACAAAACCAAAGAATTTCCTCAAAGTGCCAGCACGTCATTTGCATAAGTGGTCTTATTTGCATAAATATTTGCATAATGTTACCATACACTAACTTTTAGTAAACATGTCTCTTAATGAGTGTATGGATAAAGAAAGACTAAAAGATTTCTACATTACTATAATCCAGTGCCAACCGCCAGGCACATTAGGAACTACTACAAACGCTGCCCATTTAGAACCCATAGCAAACCCGCCGTATCCTGACAGCATTACCAGGACTCACAAAGCACCATACCCTACCTATCAAAAGGCAACACTGCAAATATTAAACCAATACATTTCAGAGAATACTGGGGAAAGAGAACAAGTGGCAACGTCAAATAGGAATTTCCTCTTGTACCAAACAAAGCGCAGATGTTAATGATGCACATTTCCCAGAGCTGACATATTCCAGTTAATAAATTCAAAATAAAGAGATATCTTTCTACCTTTTGTGCATTTTTTTTTCAGTTGCAATTGGTCCAGCCACCTTCTTCTGGTTTCTTCATGTTTTCTGCTAACTCTCCATCGTCTGCTGTCCATTTGTCCTTTCTTCTCTCTTCTAGTTTTTTTCCATTCTCTCTCTCTCTACATCTGCTTTAACATACTAATCTTTCTCCTTTTGCTCTTTCCTCATTCCTATTTCATCCACACAAATTTTACCCCTCCATCCTCAATCCCCAATTACTCTCCCAATACCTGGCCAATTGTAGATTTTTCATCCCTCCTACACAAAATATTTTTCCCCTCTCCATTTTACTCTCCCAGCCCCATCCCATTCTAATCCTCCCCCAACATCAGCTCCCTTCTAGTTCCAGTCTCACCCAGCATCCATTCCCTTCTAGTCCCTGCATCAGCCCATTTCCAGTCCAAGTCCCTTCATCAGCTCATTTTCAATCCTAGCCCCCCCATCAGCCCATTTCTACTCATTTCCTAGCCCCACCATCAGCCCATGTCAAATCCTAGCTCCCCTCCACTCAGCCCAATTCCAGTCCAAGCCCCCCCATGAGCCTACTTCCAGTTCTAGCCCCTCCATGAGTCCATTTCAATTCAAGCCCCCACCACAGCCCATTTCCAATCTTAGCTCCCCCCAACAGCCCATTTCCAGTCCTATCCTAGCTTTTCCATCAGCCCATTTTCAGTCCTAGCTCCCTTCCCTCACAGCCCATTTCCATTCCAAGCCCCCTCCCCATCAGCTATTTGCAGTTCAAGCCTCCCCTTCCACTCAGCCCATTTCCAGTCCTAGCAACACCCCAACCCATTACCAGTCCTAGCCCCCCGTCAATCAACTTCCAGTCCTAACCCCCATCACCCCATTTTCAGTTTAAGCCCCCCCCTATAACCCTTTACCAGTCCTAACCCCCCATCAGCCCATTTCCAGTCAGCCCCCCATAGCCCATTGCCAGTCCTAAACCCCCCCATCAGCCCACAGCCCATTACCAGTCCTAACCACATCAGCCCACCTCAAGTCCTAACCCCTCCCCATCAGCCCATTTCCTGTCCTAGCCCCCCCCATAACCCATTATCAGTCCTACATCCCCATCAGCCCACTACCAGTCTTAACCCCCCCATAGCCCATTACCAGTCCTAACCCCCCCCATCAGCCCACTACCAGTCTTAACCCCCCCCATAGCCCATTACCAGTCCTAACCCCCCATCACCCCATTTCCAGACAGCCCTCATCAGCTCATAGCCCATTGCCAGCCCTCATCAGCCCACAGCCCATTGCTAGTCTTAACTCCCCCCCATAGCCCACTGCGTCTTAACCCCCCTCCCCAGCCCACTGCCAGTCTTAACCCCCCCTCCCTAGCCCATTGCCAGTCTCAACCCCCCTCCCTCCCTCCCTCCCTCCCTCCCTCCCTAGCCCATTGCCAGTCTCAACCCCCCTCCCCCCCTCCCTAGCCCATTGCCAGTCTTAACCTCCCTCCCCCCCTCCCTAGCCCATCCCCAGTCTCAACCCCCTCCCTCCCCCCCTAGCCCATTGCCAGTCTCAACCCCCCTCCCTCCCTAGCCCATTGCCAGTCTCAACCCCCTCCCTCCCTAGCCCATTGCCAGTCTCAACCCCCCTCCCTCCCTAGCCCATTGCCAGTCTTAACCCCCCTCCCTCCCTCCCTCCCTCCCTAGCCCATTGCCAGTCTTAACCCCCCTCTCTCCCTCCCTAGCCCATTGCCAGTCTTAACCCCCCTCCCTCGGCTCATGGCAATAAAAAAAAAAAAGCTGCCCGCTGCCGCCGCGGCGGCATGGAGTGTCCCGCGGGGCTCCCTCTGCCCGGCGGGACTCTCCCGGCGCTGCTCAGCCCCTCTCTGCCGGCTTGCAGAGACGCGAAGGGAGAGAGAGTCTCCCTCGCGTCTCTCTTAAGCCCGCAGGGGCAGATGGGAAATTTCCCATCAGCTCCTGCGGGCTTAACAGAGACGCGAGGGAGACTCTCCCTTCGCGTCTCTGCAAGCCGGCAGAGAGGGGCTGAGCAGCGCCGGGAGAGTCCCGCCGGGCAGAGGGAGCCCCGCGGGACACTCCATGCCGCCGCGGCGGCAGCGGGCAGCTTTTTTTTTTTTTTTAATGTGCGACCTTCCCGCGTGCCAGCTGTAAGGCCTTCGCGTGCCACAGCTGGCACGCGTGCCATAGGTTCGCCATCGCTGCATTAAACCATGTTTCTGTAATGGCCACAATGTCCAAATCCGTTTCCACCATTAGGGCTTCCAGGTCTGGAATTTTGTTGGCTAAGCTTCGAGCATTTGTGCTCATTGCTTTCCAGCATTTTCCTGGCTTGTGTATACTTTGCATTGATTTTGTTCTGCCCACTTATATATAATTTATAGACCTCTATCATATCTTCCCTCAGTCGTCTCTTTTCCAGGTTGAAGAGCCGTAACCTTTTAAGCCACTCCTCTTAGGGGTATCCTTCCATCCATTTTACCATTTTGGTGCCTCTTCTCTGTATCTTTTCTAATTCTGCTATATCCTTTTTAAGATATGGCGACCAGAACTGCACACAATATTCAAGGTGCGGTCACACTATGGAATGATACAGAGGTATTATAATATCTTTATCTTTATTTGGCTCTTGATATACCGCTTTACAGTAAAAACATCAAAGCGGTTTACAATACAATAAAAACAAACTGCCAGAAAGGGAAAGGAATGCCATAGTTACGACAGGAGAGGTAAGAATAGAGGAAGAAGAGAAGGCAAAGTAAAAAGGACAGAGGAGGCAAGGAGAGAAGGATGGGATTCTCAGCTGGATGTAGCCTTTGTTTTATTCTCCATTCCTTTCCTTATGATTCCTAACATTTTATTTGTCTTCTTGGCTGCCACTGCACAGTGGGCAGAGGGTTTCAATGTGTTATCCATGATGATGCCTAAATCTTTTTCCTGGGTGGTGGTTCCCAATGTTGAATCTTGCATCGTGTAACCATAGTTCGGGTTGTTCTTTCCTAGGTGCATAACTTTGCACTTGTCCACATTAAATTTCATCTGCCATTTGAACGTTCAGTCTTCCAATTTATCATTTAACATGATGGAAAAATAAAATGGCAGGAGAACAAAGGAAAAATAAAAATATTTAATTGTTTATTTATTAACTATAATATATATGTTTGGAAAATCTGCTTCTCTGATGTTTTTATATTTTGTTCAGTAAATGAGGAAATGCATTTCTGTTTTTATGTCTTCATTGTTGCAGTACATGCAGAGTCTGATTCTCTAGTTCAATTTTTGTAAGCATATTTCTATTTCTAATCTGTGGTCCCTTGTTCTGTATTAGGTGAGAGTCTGTTTTGTATTTTGCATGTGTGACCAAAGTATGATATTCTTTTAGCATATTGTTTCTGTGTGGCAATCTGTAGCATCCCATTTTTTCTATTTTCTCATTAATGGTGTATTGGTGTTCTAGGGTCAAATTTAATATTTGTATTACTCTCTTTTTGTAGTTAGGGTTGGTGCGGAGTGAGTTGTGTAGTGTTGTTATGGTATGGTAGGTTTGCTATAGACTAAGTTGTATTTTTTGCAGGGTTTTTTAATACTACCTAAAGATACCTGGTGGATGGCACTGAAAAGAAGTCATAAAGAAATCTGATAGTCTTATTCTAACCCCATTTCACGTGTAAATTTTGTTGTTGATACTTATATTAAGTTATCGTTGGGCCAGAAGCTCTTAAAGAATCCATGGTATGTGAGGGAAAGGGTTAGTAGCAAAGTAATCATTTGCACAGGGTGGCAAAAATAGGTAGTACCAGCCCTGACCACGATAGTAATAAAACTCCTAAGCTAGGGTATATAGGGTATGATAGCAATCTCTCAACACTTGCTGTAGTACTTGCATTATGCCAATGAGAGCCTCCTTCTGGAGTTCCTAAGAAATAATGCACATAGGCAACTTATCAAGGTGTGCTTGTAAATTGTTTTTAATCGCCTAGTATGATGGAAAGTATTTCTGTATTTTTCTGCCATATTTTCTTGGTCTCTGACTGTATTTCTTAGTATTTGAGGATCTCTGTTTCTACACATTGTCTGGTTTATTGAATCAAGCTTCTTCTTAATGGTTGGAATGTGACAGTCCCAAGTGATCACAACATCATCATTCTCTGCAATTCTTCCAGGGTCATGATGCCAGTGCTCTTCTGGTACAACAATGTTGTAATATTAACAAAGTTTCTAATGGATGAGACATGCCATCTTATTGTGTCTATCTGTATAAAATGTTTCTCCCATCAGAACTTTTCAGACAGCTATGAGATGAGTAACAATTTCTAGCTTTTCCTTACAGAATCTATATATGTCTGTCTCGTCAGTTGTTTCATGCAATTGCCACCTGTCTTTTCTCATTGGCTACTCTAATTCTCTTGTTTTTCAAATTCTGTTGCTTCCTTCACTATGGCCCCAATTCTATGAGGCAAATAGCGCAGCCTTGCTGTCCACCTTGCCGGTATTCTGCCTCTGTCCCCCACTGTATGCACAGAGCCACTGTGTGTGCTGTGGGGGATGGGTGTGTGACGGGGGTGGAGAGTGGGAGCAGTGTGGGCAGGACTGACCCACGGACATACAGGGCTGATTCCACTCATGGTTCTGTATGTCTGGCGGTAACTGGGGGAGGGGAGGGATGGCCTGTTTATTCCACTTCAGAAGTGGAATAAGCAGCAGCTGACCCCCCGGATCGGCAGGCCAGGACACTGGGGCCAGCAGAGGAGTGGCGGATGGGTCCCCACTGTCCGATTGGGGCACTGGCAGCCCCTGTCAGGCTCAGGCGGTGGGGATTCGGGGTCCCAGGGGGCACAGGACATGCATTGTGTTGTGCTCCCGCAGTGCAGAATCAGGTGCTGACGTCCCTGTCCAGATGGCCTGGACCTGCCCTATTGTGGATCGAGCTCCACGTGTACTTTATTACAAGGACAAATGATGAGATATACTACCCACATGGATTTGCACGTCATCACAAATTTCAAACTGTAGGTGATCCCAGAATGATGATGGGTCCATGCACTTAAAGTTAAAGTATTGGCACACGTAGAGCACTATAACGATGTGTAAATCCATGTGGGTAATATATCTCATCATTTGTCCTTGTAATAAAGTATATGTTGGCCGTACAGTTCGTCAAGTGAAGATTCATATGACTGAACATAAATCTCGTCTAATTAATAAGGTTGTTACTGCACCTCTTGTACAACATTGTGTGGACCATCAACATGACTGGCAGCATTTGCATTGGGTGGTCATTGATAACATACAGAATCCCACGCATGGTTGCACAGAACAATGACTTGCCCGTTTGGAGCAGAAGTGGATATTCACATTGAACACTGTCCAGCCAATGGGGCTTAACGAATCACTTGATTGATTTACAGCCCTCTAGTGTGTTTCTGATAGGTCTGTTTGCAGCTGATCTTCTATTTAAATCGCCTGAGTGTCTTGCTGGCATTTCCTGCATGACTTATGCTACACTACCACAAGACTTGTCCTGAAGCAGACTTCTTAAGGGTTGGCGAAACTCGAGTTGATATCTGAGTCTGTTGCAGTTCTTTTGGCACCTTTAGTAGTCTGTGTTTCTTTGGAATTTCAAGTTTAAGATAAGTGTTGGTGGTAGTTTTTTGACTTCTTTAAATGCATTTAAAATTACAAATAATGTACACCACGGAAGCCAATGAATGATTTATATAAGGGGTTTTTCAAGTGCTGTTATTAGCGTTTAGTATGCATTGTGGCAGTCATTACCCCTTGGAGACAACCTTGTTTACTTTTTAGTTCTATCTGTCTGCAGAAGTTAGTTACATGAAAACTTCCTCTTTGTTTTTTCATTTATTTTTGCTTTAATCCCCATGGCAGGCCATGGCCTGTCATATCTGACTTCTTCTGATGCAACTTCCTGTTGAAGGAGGATCAGAAGCAACAGGTTATGGGTGCCGAAGCACATGGCCTGCTGTAGACACCAAAGCAGTGGCACAAAGCTGCCACTTTTAAACTGATGCTGCGGCTGGACCGACAGCAGATGAAATCGGTGACGGCAGAAGTGCGGGGGTAACGGCTTGGCATGGCGGGGGTTTGAGCAGCTAGGACTGCTGCCCAGGAAAGCAAAATCCTTTGGCCTGGCCCTGCTATCAGATATTTTCCAATCCTACTCCAGTTCCTGATTGTCATTTAGTGGTTCTATTAGAAATAATGTGAAACCATATCTAAGAAACTTAAGTGCCTTTTTATTAAAGTGCATTAGGTTTTTGCACCTAATGTGTTTAGGGCAAAAACGAATGTGTTTTAAGTGCAAAGCCTTCACACTATCATAAGCATAACCGACATGTTCCTGACAGTTAATGTATTGTGCTAGCACTGCAAGTACACTTAACTCCACTATTAAGGAAAAACTGACATGTTCTCCCCATGCTAACAGCAATATATTCACCACACCCACTCTCCTCCACTCCCCTACGAATTCAACACACTAATACATGAGTGGCAGTTAACAAACAAATTACCATGCAATAACTGTCATGCCCCTGTGGTAAGTTACTGTGCATGAAAATGTGCGTTAACTGCTTAACACACTTTAGTAAAAGGGCCCCTAAGACTTGGTTTCATTGAATTTCTGGCTAGAGTAGGCCAGAACAACACTGGGCTGAGGGACAAAATAGGTTTTTGTTTTTTTTTCATGTTGTTTCCATTTGAAATGCGATGGCAAAAGTTGTTGATATTTCCTATGACTCAAATGAATACCTATCCCTAATGGAGTATGGTTTGCCACATTTTCACAGATGCTATCAAAGGCTTTCAACTAGTCAATCCATGCTGTACTGAGATTTTGACTTATCACTAGTCATGATGGCTTTTATTAAGCATTAATTTGTCTTTGGTGCCATAGACTCCCCCTTATTGTCCTCTGCTCTTTTGCCATGATGTTGTTGGAATCAATATGATCGTATGTTCTCCAGGAACAAGCAGGAAGTCAGCCCTCACATATAGGTGACGTTGACACCGACGGAGCCCGTGTGGAGCATTTCCCCAGCTTTCACAGAAAGCCTTTGGGAATGCTACCACGCATGCGTGGTCCCTTTCCCACCCAAAGGTGCCATCTTGATCAGTCTCCTTTTTTTTCGTGGAGCCCAATGGACACTTGTCCCATTTTTCCCAGAAAAATCCTCCAAAAATTATCCTTAAAAGTTGTTTTTTTCCCAGATTTGCATACTGGTTCCTCTTCCCGCCTCGAGCCGGAGCTGTCCTCTGCTCCCTCTTCTTTTTGATGAGGCTTTGCCTTGACTGGCGTTTGCGCCTTTTTACGCACGGAGATCATCAACCCCGGCCGAGTTTCCCCCACCATGTCCCCCGGAGGGTTTAAAAAGCATGACCGCTGCAGTCAAACCATGTCTGTTACAGACACCCATGACTGCTGCTTACGCTGCCTCGGCCCGGACCACGACAGTACCACCTGCAACCTGACTCTGACTCTGAAAACCAACAAGAAAAGTTTGGAGTTGCAGGAAGGATGTTCCCTGATGCTGAGCCCCAAGCCGAGCACCTTCAATGAGGCCCAGGCATCTTTGGAGCCCTGTGGTGGCAGCTCCTCCATAAAGACCCCGGACCCTGGAAAGAGAAAGAAAAAATCTCTGAGACCATTCGAGGTTGCACAGTGAAACCCGGTAAGGTCCAACAGCAGGATTCAGGCGACTCCGAGCAGGACCCCCCTAAGGTCTCTAAGAAGGAGTCCTCGGCTGGCGGTGACTGTGTGAGGCTCCTCGAGGCCATGGTCCTCATCGAGGACGCACTTGCGAGAGTGCCGGCGTCGGGCCAGAGGCCCTCGGTGTCCACGTCGACAGCTGCAAGATCACCATCCTTTTTTCTGGTATTCTTCTCTGGGTCCCTTCTTTCTGCACCCTTAGATGCCCATCTAAGATAATGAGAAAGATCCAGAACATCAAACTGAAACGTGATGCCTTAACGAAAGAAGACTTTAAATTCATATGCTAGAATAATAAATTGAAAATAGCAAAAGAAAGATGAAAACTGCAGAGAGATGAAGAAATCAGAATTATTTAAATGAACTATTTAAACAGAAACCAAACACTGGTCAACACAATTTTTGTCACAGACCCACTCTGACCTGTTTCATATGTAATTTTTCCCATTGTTTATAAATATGGTATCAGAATTTTTCTATCACCCATACTTCAGAATATTTCATCTAGTAAAATGTGTACATTACTGTAAATTAGCCGTTACAGTTTTGTTTCAGTAAACAAAGGTTGAATACGAAAAATTCCATCATAATAATTATTGTATGTTGTCAGCCACAGCCAAAAATGCTGAGTCATGTAGTTATAATATTAATTAATCGGGCCCCTTGCCCTACTGGTCCGGCTGATACAAGCAGAAAACGTTGAGCCATGTATTGGTATGCTTTCTGTCGCCATCAGCGATTGTGGTTTGTATTGTTTGAAAAAAACAGAATCTGAATGGATGTGAGTTTGCGTTAATCTATTTCATAAACAGCAGTTGGTTAATAAATACTACGGTTATCACTTGTAGTTGTTTAACAGTGCCTCGAAAATGTGTTAATCGTCCGGATTCATTTTGCTACATTTGCGGTGAGGTTACTTTTAAGAAGCAGAGAAGACGTTTTACTCCGCTTGTTAAGACATGTTATAAGCTGTACTTTGGATGTCAAGTCGGTGACCAGGACAAAAATTGGGTGCCTCATATCTGCTGTATTGCCTTCTTGCATTCACACCTGGATTTTTTCTCTGCAAATCTAGGAGCAGTCAGCGATGAACATGGGGAAAGGTTTCATCAGGACATTTCGGTAATGGAAAATAGGTACCAGGGCAAGTGGAACTCCAGTATGCTTGCAGACTATTGTTGGACCCTTAAGAGGGATATTCTTGAGGCACAATACAGCAGAAAATCATATACAACTACCTTTTAGGAGACATTACATTACAATATACATCTATATACATCTAATGTAAATATGAGCAACATAGTCTAAATTTAAACTACATGTCACTCAAAAACGTTACGTGATGGAGAATTTCTAAGTACATATCCGAGTTCGTAACCAAAAACAGTACCAGAATCAGCCATTTTCATTTCTGTGACAGAAAAGTTTTTGAATTTTGTTTACCAGTGAAACAGTTTTATAGTGAACTAGGAAAGAACATCAGTACAGTGAAAATATCACCAACTAAAACAAGTTTCGGAGAAATGTGTATGAGTACCCTGAAAGGCACAACTGAGAAGCAGAATACTACCCAGCATATGAGAAAATTTGGAAAAGGCAATCGACAAAAGAGTTGGAAATCTAGTTAAAAAGAGCCCCAAACTGGAAGAGCCCAGACCTAGATAAGTGACCAAGTAAATGAATGTGTGCTGTGAGTCAGTGCTGACTCAGCCCCTGGGTTTTGTTGGCAAGGAGCCAACTTGAAGGAGATTGCCAGGCTTGTCTTCTAAGAAACACCATCTCCTGGGGCTTTGGTCCCACCCTTCCGATTGAGGTAGGCTACTGGGGTGGCATTGTCACAGAGGATACGGACGGACAGATGGTGGAGATGCAGCAAAAGGCCTGCAGGGCAAGACGGACTGGTCGTGCCTTCAGGCAGTTGATTATCCATTGTGATTTGCACGTAGTCCAGGAGCCCTGGACTGTCATGTCCAGACAATGCGCTCCCCAGCCTGACAGACTGGCATTCATCGTGATGAGGACCCAATGCAGAAGTTCAAGTGGAACCCCCCGTCTCAGGTAGTCTGGGCAAAGCCACCAGCACAGAGGGTGCGGACTCCTGGGAAGAGGAAGGCGTATGTCATACTCTTGTGATGCTGGAGACCAGCGGGATAGAAGAGCCCACTGTAGAGGCCTCATATGAGTCCACACCCATGGTACTATTGTGATTGTTGCTGCTATGGCTCCCAAAACCTGAAGATAATCCCACACGCGAGGCTGAATCTGAAGACGGAAGGCTTGCAGCTGACCAATTAGCTTCTGCAACCGGTCCTCCCAGGGGCGGCTCAAGGCAATCTGCTGCCTGAGGCGAAGGATGAGATGGTGCCCCCCCGTAGAGATGGGCGGGGCTTTTTCAGAACTCCAATCAGGGACTGAACCAAACAAAAAAGTTGATTAGATTATATGGAGGAAATACAAGATGTTTGCACACCAAGGAACTAAAAGAGAGCGAGAACCAACAGCACAGTTTATAAAACCAAATTATAACTCATTTTTATTTTGCTGTTATAAACTGTGTTATGGTTCTTGCTTTTTCTTTTTCAACATATATTTTACATCCACAGTGGGTGCAGAGCAGAACCAGAACATTCATCCACACAACTCATTATCTTAAAAAGAAAAAAATCTGATTCTGATTATCTCACTAACAACAAACATTCTCCATTACCAGGCATATTGTGAACTAATACAAAACCCTACAACAAAGAGCACATCTACCATACCATACCAGCACCAACTTCCAAAACTCACATAAGGAACCCATGTTGAAAAAAGGTCACTGTAAATACTTAAGTGGGCCCTGGAACATCCATACACCTATTTGAAAAGCTGAACAAGTCAAATTACTACAATACAGTATAGATCTTTATGTATAGACTCCATGTTAACAGAACACCTGGCCTCAGTCACACACTCAGAACACAGAACCTCACCAAGTACAGAATAAGTAACCACAATCTAAAGTAAAAATAAAATATGTAGACAAAATTTAAACTGAAACCTCAAGAAGCCAGACTCCACATGCAGTGCAACATCAGATAAATAAGAGATGCAGTTACCCCATACTGTGTAAAATATAAAGATAGCACAAAGTCCAATCACTAAAATTAAATACAATTATTTTTTCTACCTTTGTTGTCTGACCATTTTATTCTCTGATCATGCTGGTCCCGATCTGAGGCTTCTGCTTTCCTGTCTTCTCTTATCTCTCTTTCTGTGGTCTATGGTCCATCTGCCATTTCTTATCTCTTCTTTTGTTTTCTTCACTTCCTTCCATCAGCCCATTTCCAGTTCCAGCAACCCTCCCCAGTATCAACCCCCTTTCCAGTCCTCCCCATCTAGTACCCTCCACTGCCAACCGCCTTGCATTCCCACGACTGCCACTGGTGTCTATTCCCTTCCAGTCTCCCTCCTTCCCCACTATCCAGCCCCTTCTAGTCCAAATACCATCCCAGGTATCAGCTCACATCCACTCTCAGTGCCACCCCCCCCCCACACACAGTCAGCTCCCTTCCAGTCGCCCTACCCTCTGTCCATCCTCCTTCCAGTGCCATTCACACATGTTAGCTCCCTTCCAGCCTCCTCCCCATTACCTAGCCACCTACCACTCCCATCCCCAAGTGTCAGCTCCCTTCAAATCCCCCTTCAGTACATCCCAGGTGTCAACTCCATTCCAGCCCCCTCTTTCCCCCACCATATCAGCTCCTTTCCAGCCTCCTCCTTCCCCCGTGTCAGCTCCCTTCCTGCCCCCTCCTTCCACTTGCAGACCCTTTCAGTATCCGCTCCCTTCCAGTCCTATTCTCCTATCCCCCCGCATCAGGCCATTTGTAGCCCTAGCCCCTAGTTTTCTTCCAGGGCCAGCAGCACTCTCCTCCCCTCCCCTCCCCCATTAGCTCATTTCCAGTCCCACCCCATTTCCAGTCCTATCCCCCTTATCAGCCCACTCCAGTCCTAGCCCATCAGCCCATTACAGTCCTAACCTCCCCCAATAAGTCCATTACCAGTCCTAGTCCCCCCTCCCGATCAGCCCATTTTCAGTTCTAACCCCCCCATCAGCCCATTTTCATTCCTAGCCCCCCTCCCAATCAGCCCATTTCCAGTTCTAACCCCCCATCAGCCCATTTCCAGTCCTAGCCCCTCCCATCAGCCCATTTCCTGTCCTAGCCCCCCTAATCAGCCCATTTCCAGGCCTAACCCCACCAATCAGCCCATTACCAGTCACAGCCCCCCTCCTGATCAGCCTATTTCCATTCCTAACCCCCCATCAGCCCATTTCCAGTTATAACCCCCCCTCAGCACATTTCCATCCCTAGTCCCCCCTCCCGATCAGCCCATTTCCAGTTCTAACCCCCCATCAGCCCATTTCCAGTTCTAACCCCCCATCAGCCCATTTCCAGTCCTAGCCCTTCCCCCATCAACCCATTACAATTTCTAGTGCCACCCCCTCCCCCCAGCCCAGCCCGACCTTCTGAATGGAAATTTAAAAAAAAAGAAAAACGATCACAGGAGCCGCTGCCGCCACAGCAGCAGCAGAATGAAGTGCCCGCAGCCCTCTGCCTCCCCAGCAGAGCCCTGTCTTGTATTTCCCTCAGCACTGGCTCAGCTTTTCAGAGCCGTGAAGGGAGAGTTTCCCTTTCCTGCAGCTCTGTTAAAGCTGAGCTCACTGGTGCTGATGGGAAACAGGCATTTCCTGTTTCCCTTCAGCGCCAGTGGGCTCAACTAACAGAGCCACGGGAAAGGGAAACTCTCATGGCTCTGAAAAGCTGAGCCGGTGCTGAGGGAAATACAAGGCAGGGCTCTGCCGGGGAGGCGGGGGGCCGTGGGGCACTTCATTCTGCCGCTGCTGCAACAGCAGCAGCAGCGGCTCCTGTGATCGTTTTTTTTTTTGTTGTTTGTTTTTTTGAAGGCCGAGTGAGGCGGTCTTTTTAGGGGCATTTTTTCAGGCCACTGCCTCACTCGGCCTCATTATAGAGCCACCCCTGGGTCCTCCTTAAAAAAGACACGACTGAGACAGGTTCTTATGGCCCTTAATCCTTATTGGTAGGATTCACTCAATCATTGCTGCACAATACTGTATCCAGTTTATTTTTGTGATATCAGTAGATGGTCCCCTTATAGACGTATGGCCTTATTCATTTTTCTTATCCTACTCTTTCTTTCAGGTGTCAAATTCTATTTGCGTAATCATTGTCTCTCCTGAAACCCAGGATATCTATTCCCACAGAAGCTAGGAGCTCAACCTTCAATTCATCCACCTCAGGGCCTTTCTTCTTCCTTTCTTTCTTCCTCTTTAATTGATTTCTTGACCTGTCCTTCCTTTATTCCACTTGCTTGCATTTCCATAACTCCGCTTCCATTTCTGATATAGTCTTCCTTGCAGTACTTCTTCCTGACCCCTCCTCCCTCTTCTCTATCTCTCTCAATCTCTTTCTGATCATCCTTTTTTCTAGTATTCTTCTCTGGGTCCCTTCTTTCTGCCTGTGCATCAGTCCCCCTTCTTCTGCTCCTTTCTGGATCTCCTCTTTCTCCCTCTGCACCAGAATTTCTTCTGGTGCTCCTTTTCCAGTCCTCACTTTCTCGCTCTACATCAGTTTTTCTTCTGGTATTCCTCTCTGAGGCACCTCCTTCTTTTTTTACTTATATCTTTCTTCTGTTGCTCCCGCCTAAGCATCTTTGTTCTCTCTTTTTCTGGAGAAGCCCTCAATTATTTTAAAATGTTATTACTTACACACCTCTTTCTTTGATCTTTTCATTATTTTCTGTTCTCTCTCACCATGGCCTATATATCTGCAGCAGAGGTGTTATCTTTACCTGCAGTATTGCTCTGCTTGCCCTGACGTTTTTGGAGTGGTTGCGCCATTTCAGAAGAAGTAGTTAACAGCATTTTAACCCCTGAAGCAGACAACAAAACTTGAGTTTGGTTGTCACGAGTAATTATTAGTTCCAGTTGCACACAGTTACTACAAGTACAAGGGGCTGCTTATATTGCTGAAGTTGAGCAGTTTAATGCATTTGGAGAAGAGATTGTGTTTTTGGGAAGCACCAAGCTGTTGCTATTCTATAAAAGAAGAAAAGTTGTTTTATAAAAGAATAAAAAGATGAAAAGTAATAATAAAAATAAAAAGATTTGACAATACATCGGTTGGGACTGATGATGGATTGAGACCTAAGTATACACCCAAATAAGCAGACAAGAAGGTCAGAGTTTACTCGCTTAAGGTCCCTTTTCTACTATTGCTTGCTGTCTATTGAATAAGATATATTTTTGGTTTCTAATAATTAACTACAGCAGCCCAGTTCACAAGGACCTGAACAGGGTCAGTGCTGTCATTTCCCATGGCCTCTCCTGTAGCAGCGAAGTGCAGACAATGAATAAATCCAGGAGTCAATTTACAGGGTCCAAGCCAATTTATTGTGCACAAGGCCCAGTTAGTCACAGCTTCAAAAAGGACTGAGCAAAGTTCTTACAGAGACATATTCATTTATACATTTCTTTTCAGTTTGATACATGCAAACTTTCTATTGGTTCCATCGCCCCCTGCACCTGTCCAATCAGAGATCCCTCCTGGGCCTAGCACCCTGCTCCCTCCTCTAGGATTGTTCTAACAATGGTGCAGTTTCTAGGTTTGGATACTTCTCTACTGCAAGGTCGTTTCTGGCTCTAGGAATGCAAGTATTAAAACATTTCTATTTTCACCACAAGAGAATAATGAAAGATTTATGCATTCATGAAAACTTCTTATTAAGCAGTTTAAATCAGCTTTTCTCAAACTTTTACAGACTTTGGTTCTTTACTGAGATGGGGGTTGGAATCAGGGCCTAACTTACAGGCCTTTCATATTTGCAGACTATTATAGGCCATAGCCTGCCACATTCCCCCCTTTGATTATTCTCACCTGCTAGTGAGAAAGGGTGAGAATTAAATCACATATTAAACTTGCGTAACAGCATCATCTTGGGATATTGGGGAGTATTGCCACATAGCCAATATTTTCGTAGCTGCCTTCCGTTCTACAGTGTTATCAATAACTGAGGTTATCATGCGTAAGTAAAAGGGTAGGAGACATGGGAGAAACAAGCATGCAGCCAATATGAGTAATACAATAAACACAAGGGTCTTCATACCCCCTAACCATGAAAATGCTGAACCAAACCACCCATCAAGCTTCAGGCCATGCCAGATCTGAACAGGCACATAAGCTTGTGTGCGCATTTGAGTAGCTATATCTTCAACAACATGTCCATTATTATCAATCTGCAAACCAACAGTTGGTTAAATTCAATTTTCCCCACACTCCACCTTCAGCTGCTAACAAATAATCTAGAGCTAAATGATTCTGATAAATAGCTGTACGCATTTGTGTACTCTGCTTAGCTAAAAGAGTTAGTGCTTTACTGGTTTCATTGGTTATTATTTCAACAACAGCTTGTAAACGTATAATACGATTTATCATATACACAGGAGTATGATATCCCCATGTACCATCTTGCTCCCAAGTAGCAGGTCCATAGTATGAAATGATTCTCTCAGGTGGCCACTCCTCCTCCTTCCACTTGTCCCATTGGCCTATTTTCAAGACCTCTCGTTTCTGTCGACTCCTGTACACGGGAAAACCCAGTTGTTCTCCATGGGACGTAGGCAACAGGAAAAAGGAAGGTCGTATGGTTCCCAATGCACATGCTCCTCCCCAGTGGTGAGGAAGCCTAGCATATGCTCGGGTTCCACAAATCCAGTACAGTCCAGGTGGTGCTTGCCAGGTATTATAAGCTGCTAGATTAGTCCAGATGCTGGCAAGATTAGGGAAACGAACTAAGGGGTTGGAGGGCTCCGAAGCATTGATTCCTGACCACCAGGACATCTTCTTAGTGGTACTGTTGTAGTACTTCTGATTGAGACAGACCAGCTGTCCAACTTCCATAGCAAACTGTGGTCCAAAACAAGCAAAACACAAATTACCAACAATGGGGTGGGCCAGTACCCACTCACTAGTAGTCTGATGTAAATCAGTCTGATTATAAGGCATAGAATAGTTCCCTTCTTGTGCCTCCCAGGGCCATTGGTCTCCCATCTTAGTCCTTCCACAGAAGAGGCAGTCCAAAACGTGGAGACTAGATGCTACTGCCCCGGCGAGCTCAATGAACAAGTTTTGAGAGGCATGAGGAATCTCAAACTCTGCTTTCATGGCTTCATAGAAAGAGCGATGTATTCGATAAGGTGCAGATGCATGAGTCTTAGTATTCAGCTGTATATGTATAAAAGTTCCAGGATCTACGCCTCCTCCTGCTAGCTGTAGTCCAAATCTGTACCCCTGCTTCCATTGGCTAGGGTTAAGTATGATGAGTTGCACTGGATTACAGGCACCTTTCTTACATTTCTTAGGTTCTGGTAATGTCAATTTTTCCAGGCTGGCTACGCGTTTATCTCCCTCTTGTCCAGTAGGCGCACCAGACCAGGTAGCATAATATACGCATTCCCACTTGGGACAGTAGTAAGCATCTTTGGATGATGTACTGTAGACGGTTGGGGAAGATTTCCCAGTACACTTTCCCCATCCGTATGCTCCTTCAGGACACATATATTTATCATCATAGTAGTAGGCATGCTCCCAATATCCACACTTGTGATAGACATTTCTGTTGATCACCTCACAAGCATCAAAACTCAGGGTAACATGCTTCGTGGGATCAGGAAGCTGTTGTGTGGCATTTATGAGGGCTCCATCCTCATCATTCCATCGTATCTCAAGTACATAATAAGAGGGGTTCTGCTGGGGGTTGTAACAAGTCTTACTCTTCCCCTTCGTACAGATATTTAACTCTGTACCATTATATATACACCGGCTGACTATACCAGTGCAAGTATAGTAGGAATGATAAAGCAAAGTCTGAGTGACCTTCTGTCCAGTTCGGGTGGTAGTTATGCAAGCTGCACAAGGGGGTAAGGCAAAAGTCTTTTCCAGGAATCCCAGGACCATCACTCCCACAAGGCAATAGTGGAAGAACATTATGATTACAGTCTTTGGAGGTCAACTGGAATATTGGGTACGTTGAGCTTGTAGAGTCTTTTCTTCTTTTCTGCTTCGGCTGCTACCCTTCCGTGACAGGGGTAGGATTGTAGATTCTAAAGATTCTTATAATGCTGGTTGTCTCTGCAACGTGAGTCACAATGGAGTCTCAGGATCATTTACTGAAGTCCATTGACCAGGTTCAGGGGCAGCTGCTGGCTTCACTCGACTGTGATGGATCCAGGGTTCGAATTCTGTGACTTTTACTGCAGTTGGGGTTGACAAGATGACAACATAAGGTCCCTTCCAATGTGGCGCCAGTGGGGTCTTTCTCCACTCTTTGATCCACACTGACACTCTTGGCTTGAAGGGATGCAGAGGCTCTGTTAAGTTGATAGGCAATTGATCTTGCACCCAAGAATGAAGACTCTGCAAAACAGAACCTAAAGCCAATAGTTCTTGTCTAGTTATTTCAGATCCTATTTGTTTCATATCTCCTTTAATTCCCTGTACAATGGGCGGAGGTCGCCCATACAAAATTTCAAAAAGGGAAACTCCCAAAGACTTGGTTGGGGCAGAACGTATCCTAAGTAGGGAGAACCTGGAGCCACTTTAGGTGTGTTTCTTGACAAAGCTTGGTCAACTGAGATTTCAGGGTTCTATTCATGCGTTCTACTTTCCCTGAGCTCTGGGGTCTATAGGCAGTGTGCAGCTTCCATTGTATCTGTAGAGCTTGAGCTAACTGTTGAGTCACTTGAGACACAAATGAGGGTCCATTGTCTGACCCTATAGTCAATGGTATTCCAAATCGAGGAATAATCTCATGGAGCAGTATTTTAGTGACTTCTCAAGCCTTCTCAGTTCGGGTGGGATGGGCTTCTACCCACCCAGAAAATGTGCAAACTAGAACTATCAGGTAGTGATATCCGTTTGCTCGTGGCATTTCAGTAAAAACCACTTGAATATCACTCATGGGGGCCACCCCTACTGACTGAACTCTTGGGGGTGGAACGGGACCTTGCCTAGCATTATTCTTGGCACATGTCAAACATTGCTGTGCCACTGAAGTAGACAGGGGTCCTAGTAGTGAGATGCAAAAATGGGGTTTTAGGGCTCTTTCCATGGCCGTTTTCCCATAATGTATGGCCTGATGAAAAGCATGAACAAAAGCTGGCCCTAATGCTTCAGGAATGACTGTAGGACCTGGAGGTGAGCTACCCTCTGGAGGTGGCAGCACTATCCAACCTTTTTCTGTTAGGACCCCTCCCTCCTTTCCACAGAAATAATCCAACTCTTTGGTAGTGTATCGGGGAGCCCATGAGCTAAGGGGCACAGGGAATAAGGCTGCTTGCACTGAAGTGTCTTGGGTCACAACTTGTCCAGTTGTGGCTGCTTTTCGGGCAGTGGCATCAGCAAACCTATTTCCTTGGGTAACTTCTCCTGCTCCTGTCTGATGACCTCGACAATGCATGACTGCAACTTGCTTAGGGGCCCATACAGCATCTAATAATATCAATATCTCGGGCCCATACCTAATGGACTTGCCTCCTGAGGTGATCAACCCTCGCTCTTTATACAAGGCTTCATGTTTGTACAAAGTGGTAAAGGCATACTTGGAATCTGTGTACACATTTAAACGGAGTCCTTCTCCTAATGTCAGTGCTCTAGTGAGAGCTATCAGTTCAGCCTTCTGTGCTGAAGTTCCTGGGGCCAAAGCTGAGGATTCAACTACCAGATCAAGGGTCACCACTGCATATCCAGCACAACGATGTCCATTGATGACAAGACTGCTTCCATCTACAAAGAAAGTCTGTTCAGGATCCTCCAGAGGAACATCAGTTAAATCTGGGCGACTTGAAAATACAGTGTCCATAGTTTCTAAACAGTCATGATCAGGGGGCCCAGGACCAATTGGGAACAATGTAGCAGGATTCAGAGCTTGACTAACTTTTAACTGTATATTGGGGTTTTCGCACAGCATACTCTGATACTTCAACATTCGTGAATTCGTTAGCCAGAAACTTCCTTTGTGTTCCATGAGGGTCAGGACAGAATGCGGCACAGTCACTTGAAGATTCTGTCCCAGAGTGAGCTTATCTGCTTCGCTCACTAAAAGGGCTGTTGCTGCAACAGCTCTCAAACAAGGGGGCCAACCTCTTGCTACCACATCCAACTGTTTTGACAAGTAGGCTACTGGCCGTTGCCAAGACCCAAGAGATTGGGTCAGTACTCCCAACGCATTTCCTTGTGACTCATGGATGTAAAGATGGAAAGGTTTCTGGACATGTGGGAGACAAAGAGCTGGTGATGACATCAGAGCGCTTTTCAGAGATTGGAATGCTGCATGCTGTTCAGGTCCCCACTCTAGTGGAGACTTTTCCATTCCTTTGGTAACTTGATATAATGGTTTTGCTAGCAGCGCAAAATTGGGGATCCATATGCGACAGTATCCTGTGGCCCCCAGGAAAGCTCTTACTTGCCTCCTGGTGGTTGGAGTGGGAATACTGCACACAGCTTCTTTGCGTTCAGGTCCCAAACGTCGGATTCCACTGGACAACTGGAACCCTAGGTATTTAACTTCAGTTTGACATAGTTGCGCCTTAGCTCGTGAGACTTTGTATCCAGCCTCGTTCAAAAGGTACAGAAGTTCACTGGTGGCTTGTAGACATTCACTTTCTGAATTGGTGGCTATGAGTAGGTCATCCACATACTGAAGGAGAACCCTTTGTCCTGGGTTCACTGAGTAACTTGAAAGATCTTGATTCAGGGCAGCACTGAAGAGAGTAGGTGAATTCTTCAATCCTTGAGGTAATTGAGTTAAAGTGAGTTGGCCCCGCCTTCCTGTTGTGGGGTCTTGCCATTCAAAAGCAAACAAAAGTTGACTGGTGGGGGCTAAGCGTACACAGAAAAAGGCATCTTTCAGGTCCAGGACGGTGAAATGAGTAGCCTCAGCGGGGATCAGTCCCAAGAGAGTATAAGGATTTGGTACTACTGGGTGTATAGTTTCAACTGCATCATTTACCTGCCTCAGACCTTGTACTGGGCGGTAATCCCCCATCCCAGGTTTCTTAAATGGGAGAAGAGGGGTGTTCCAAGGTGACTGGCACTCCTTGAGAAGTCCATACTTCAACAGTTTCATCAGATGGCAGTGGATTCCTTCAATGGCTGGTCGGGGAAGAGGATACTGCTTCACATGCACTGGTTCCGCTCCTGGCTTGAGGGTGACAATGACAGGGGCTATGTTCTTTGCTAGGCCAGGTGGATTATCTTCTGCCCATACTTCAGGTGGGGCTATGAGGTTGGTGGGTATACAGGAACTGGTTGACTTAATTGGAGGTGTACTATAGAACTGCCACTCATCTTCTCGGGGAACAGTTAGCACCATCAATCCAGCATGCTTTGGGTTCACAGTCATTCGCATTTCTCCCCCTTCAGCAAAGGATATTTGTGCCTGAAGCTTTGCAAGCATATCTCGGCCCAGAAGTGGAATAGGGCACTCAGGCATATACAAGAACTGGTGCGTTATTTTCTGTCCCCCTAGTTCACACATACGATTCTGCAGGAATGGCTTGGTGGCCCTGTTCCCAGTGGCCCCAACAATGGTGACAGATCGAGAGGAAAGATGAGCCACTGGCTTTGCCACCACGGAATGTTCTGCTCCTGTATCTACCATAAAGTCCATATATTGGTCCCCTACTTTCAAACTGACCATAGGCTCCTGGGGACCCAGGGTGAACTTGGAGCCCGGTCTGGCCTAGTCCTCTTCCATTTCATCAATGTCATAGCCCGTTGCTACTGCCACTCCCTCAATGGCTTCTTCTCTCTCTCGCTGGAACTGTGCTCGATTCATTCCTCCACGATTTTGAAATCGGCCTCCTGTTCTCCAGGGACTCCCTCCTCCCCTCCTGGGGGTGGAGTCAAGATGCGGGTATTCATTTCTCTAATGTCCTTCTTCTCTGCAATGGGCGCACTGATTCGCACCCAATGGAGGCCTGCTATTTCCGCAGCCTCTTCCACGTTCTCTGGTCCTTTGGTTAGGAAAACCTCCTCCACGTCGTTCAACTAAAGCGGCAGCAAGAAGATCTGCTTTCTTCTTTATCTTTCGTTCACTTTCTCTGTCACATTCATTTTCAGGATTCACAAATACTTTCTGAGCGACTTCCATTAACTGTGCTGTATTCATACCCACAAATCCATCCAGTTTCTGCAATTTTCGTTTTATGTCTCTCTGGGACTGATTGACAAAGGCTGCATTTACCATGCGCAAATTCTCCTGAGCGGCGGGATCGTATGGGGTATACAATCTATAGACTTCAGACAACCACTCATAAAAGGCCGCTGGGCTCTCATCTGGACCCTGGATAACTTCAGATACCTTCCTGATATTCATGGCCCTCTGGCCTCCCTTCCTCAGGTCCTGCAGCAAGGCCTGGCGAAATCGAATTAGGGCCGTTGCCCCCCTGTCATTATTCGGGTCCCATCTAGGATCTTCATTCGGGAAGGCTGCGGCGGCTGCTTGTGGGAGATTCAGATCCCCCCCTTCTATGGGATTCTCTTCTAACCAGCGGATGGCGGCTTGCACAATCCGCGCTCGCTCCTCAGTAGTAAAGAGAGTGGACAGGAGCTGGCGACAATTGGCCCAGGTAGGCTGATGAGTTTGCATTGTACTAGACATTAACTCTGTCAATTCCTGGGGTTTTGCTGTATAGGATGCATAATGCGTTTTCCAGTTTAATAAATCAGTAGTGGAAAAAGGTACGTAGACTAGACTGGTTGGTCCTGGTGCCATCTGGCCCTGTTCATTTAGGATAGATACACCAGGCACTTGACGCAATGGCATTAGGCGCCCTGCTTTCTCCTTCTTCTTCGGGGTTATACTTCTTAAATCATACGGCTCCCGGGTATAAGCTTCCTTGGTTGGTGACCCTGAACTGGCAGGAGAGCCTCCGCTTTTTATATCGTCGGAGGACCCTGGTTCCCCCGACGTACTTGGGCAGGACTCGGGGCTATCACTTGGGGAAGTGGGCTTCTTTTGCTGCTGCAGCGGTAATTGCTGAGGTACCTCATCAGGTTCCGCTTCAGGTAGCGGAGCTGGGGGTACCAACCTATGTGTGTACTGGGGTGAACGGGCCCGGATTTCTGGGGACTCTGAGGCGGAATACACAGGCGGCTTCCTCTCCTCAACCTTCCGGGTCCCCCTAGTGATTGCTACTAATATTCTACACTGTTCCTCATAGCAGTGCTTTACCCAAGAGGGCTGCCTTTCGCAAACACCCAACCAGGAATCTATGTAGGGGAACTGTTCTGGGTGCACTTTTTGTACAAGCTGATGAACCCGGGAAACTATTTCTACATCAAAGGTGCCCCCACGGGGGCATGAAGTAGCTAACACAGGCCACTCCCTATCACATAACATTCTTAATCTAGACGGAGACATTTTTATGCCGTAGTCTCCTGAAAATCCTTTACGGAAATTAGTGATAATACATTCCAATGGAGTTTGCGTGGACTCTGTCCCTCCCATAATCGTAATGGCATCCCCGTAATGACATACAAGACGACAAATAGTAAGGGTAGGTAGTATGGCTGTAGGTAAGGGGTCCGTACAGCCCACAAAACACTGAGGGGAACAAACACCACACGCTTCCTCCTTTTCACGACCTGGGCGTGTTCACCCGGCCAGGAACTACGCTACTCAGGTGTCCGCTCTCGCTCAGTCTGTGTCTCAAGACCTCTCAATCGCACAAACAGTCATACCATCACAAGAAATCATTTTTCAAAATGCCCAAGGTTTTCTGACTGACTATTCCCAACCAAAGGGTCGGTGGCTTCGGCTTCCACTAACCCTTATGCGGAGCGTACTAGGACCGCCCTTATGAGAGGTGATCAGGCTCTCTTGTCTCGCGCACTCATACGAGACTCTTTTCCCCAGGCTTCACTGACTTTTAAACAAGAAAATGTCTACTCACCGGACCCGGTTCCCGATACCAAACCAGTTCTTGGGTTGGATCCTGGACTCCCCTCGGGTTCGGAGGTGTTGGCTGGCTGGACCCAGTGGCCTGCCGAGGCAAGGCGGAACCCTCTCCGATACAAAGGGACCGGCGGCGCCTGAGGTTTCCCTTGCGGTCGGACAGACACGGTTCCGACCGGGCCAAACCTGGAGGCGAATTGTGTGGAATATTTGCTTGACCACGATTCACTATCCGCACATTCCCGGCCAACACACCAAGAATATGTAGCAGTGAAGTGCAGACAATGAATAAATCCAGGAGCCAATTTACAGGGTCCAAGTCAATTTATTGTGCACAAGGCCCAGTTAGTCACAGCTTCAAAAAGGACTGAGCAAAGTTCTTACAGAGACATATTCATTTATACATTTCTTTTCAGTTTGATACATGCAAACTTTCTATTGGTTCCAAAGCCCCCTGCACCTGTCCAATCAGAGATCCCTCCTGGGCCTAGCACCCTGCTCCCTCCTCTAGGATTGTTCTAACAATGGTGCAGTTTCTAGGTTTGGATACTTCTCTACTGCAAGGTCGTTTCTGGCTCTAGGAATGCAAGTATTGAAACATTTCTATTTTCACAGCACAAGAGAATAATGAAAGATTTATGCATTCATGAAAACTTCTTATTAAGCAGTTTAAATCAGCTTTTCTCAAACTTTTACAGACTTTGGTTCTTTACAGAGATGGGGGTTGGAATCAGGGCCTAACTTACAGGCCTTTCATATTTGCAGACTATTATAGGCCATAGCCTGCCACACTCCTCCCTCTACATGTGTGTGTCCTCTTTCAAAGTGGAAGAACAAGGGGGCACAGCTCTGGCAGCACTGTGCTTGTTTGAGTCCCCAGCTTATACTGCTAGCTACTGTATGTGAGAGGATAGAAGAAGGGAAGAAGCGAATGATATAAATTGGGAAAGGGGAGAAGGATGGGGAAGAAATCAGTGAGGACAGCAATGGGTATGGTAGAGGAATGCAATGGTAGGAAGCAAGGGGAAGATGATGAGGATGGTAAAGTGACGCTTGGGAGAAATGGAGAGGGGAAGATGAGAGACAGGTGAATGCAAGAGCAGAGGGAGAAGGAAGGAGAGCGATAAGAGGGGAGGGAAGGTGGAAGCATGAGACAAAAGAAGGCAAGATAAGAGAGGAGGGGAAAGAGGAAAAAAGTGTGAGGAGGAGTGATAAGGAGTGGCAGTGGAGAGAAGGGACGAAGGAGAGAGAGAGATAAAGGGGAAGGATGGCAATGTGCAGAAGAAAGATAAGGAAGAAGGAGTGGAGGAAAAGAGATAAAAGACGAAATGGGGAAAGATGAGAAAAGAGGATGGGCGAAGAAAGGGGGAAAAGGAGAAACAAGAGGGGCGGGGAACACTTGTGTCCATTTCATCCAAGGCCCTAACAGAGATGTACACCAAGAACCCAGTGCTATAACTTCTTGTTTGTGTGAGCAATGAGTTCTGTAGCTATATAAGTGTGAGGACCTCTAAAATAGAGGCTCCAGCCCTTGCATTTATTTAAAATTGACTGATAAAGACTTACCCCTTTCCAGAGGTTTCTGCTTTAAAATAAAGACACAAATCCTGCATGGAAGCTTGAAACCAGCTTTGGGAATTACAAATCTGAGTGTATAAACTGTAAGCAGCGAATTCCAAAATGGATTACAATGAGCAAACATTTGAAACTGCCAGGAAGTGCTGGGCTGACTTTTTAGTCAGCAACAGCGGGGGTTGGCTCTTGCATCAGAATTGTAGCCCTTTGTGATTGGTTGAAACTTACTGAGTTTTTTTGTATCATCAGTTAGTAGCTAGTTGGTGTCTGGAGAGAAAGTATCAGGGCTGCTCCTGGATTTTTGGGAGAGAAAAAGGCTAAATGTTGGACTTAGACTTCAAAGCAAGGATTCAAAAAAGTTAGCACTTGCTGGCAGCCCTACAAGTTCCAGGCTCCCTTTGGTGAAAGTCTGAGTCCAACAGATTGCCAGAGCTCAGATGAGCTGCCATCCAAGCAGTGAGATATAACCATAAATAAACTAAAGAAATCAGGATTTTTCCTAGCAGGAAAGGCACCAAGGATTTGGATGGGACCGGGTCTGTATCTGGATCTGAACAGAACTTATAGAACTTGTGCAACATTCTCAAAGATCATTGGGTTTCATTTATCAAATTGACTACTTTAGCTAGGTTAGAAAAACTGCCTTGGTTTCTGTGTCAGCCAGCAGTGCAAACTTTTAATTTACATATTTTACCAATTTACTTTAATTGCTGATTTATTCTGGAAGATATTGTTATTTAATGATATAACATCTGTCTTTAGTTTGCTATGGTAAATTCCTGTATTGTTTTATTGTGAGCTGTTTTCTTGTTCATAACAGTAAACGGTAAAGGTTTACTCAAGTATTTTCTGTCTATTTTTATTCTGAGCTCAGCATATTTATTTATTTATTACAATTTCTTATATACCGCACTATTGTCAGCGCGGTTTACATACAACAAAATGACCATAACAAACTGCTTGGCTTCACATAGAACAGGAGTAACAACTTGGATAACATGTTTTGCTTTACAGAGAACAGGAGTAACAACTTGGATAACACGGGGGATGCAAACTGAACTAATTACATATGTACAATGAGATTGAGAGCTGAGAATTTAGGGTGTTACATGTGTACAGTAGGGTTGAGATGTTATCTTGAGGAGGTAAGAGGAGAGGCAATTAGGTAGGGGTTAGGTTAATCTGGTAGTACTGTGTAAATAAATGGAATTTGAGAGCCTTTCTGAATTGTGTTAGGTCAGAAATTGCATATAATACCACAGGGTTCAGTACCCACTATTTCGTTTAGAATTAACCAATCTCACTACATCTGCTACAAGTCCTTTGAGCCCCGTAAATTTCCAGATGGTTGGAGTGCATATTCAGAAACCTCCAGCCTCCTGTTTTGGGGCTTGTCTCCTGTAGGACAGAAAAGGCAGCCCAGGTTACACAAGAATAAAGAAACTCAATAATAAAAGAGATAATGACTTACTGTTTTCTATAGCTATATATTAGTTTAAATTTAAAGAAAGTATAATTGTGGATGCAGTCTGACTTTTTGAATTAGGACAGATATGAAAGCAGACCTCTTCTGCGAGACTCCCTGGTGCTCTGCCTTCCCTCCCACCTTCCATATACCATGTCAGGTTTGCAGAGCCCTACGTACAAGTGGCTTTGTTTTTTAATAATAATAATTTCAGATCTGTCCCTAACGTGTCCAGATGCTATGCGGTTAGCAGCGGGGTGTTCCGGGGCAGAGGAAAGGGCTAACCGGGTAGCATCAGTTTTCAATGCTCCCCGATTAGCTCTCTGCGTCTTAAAGATAGATGAGGTTTTTCAGTGCTACCCAGCTAGCTCCTGTGGCTTCTGGGGTGTGTGGCGAGACCTGGATTTTCAATGCCAGGGCCGCATACGACCCCAACATTGAAAATCCAGGTTTGGCGGAAAGGGGGCAGGCTATGCGCTGACGGGGCACATAGCACCGCCCAACTGAAAATTGAGTCCTAGGAAAACAATGAGATATAACGATATGCCAGTAGATGGCATGAATATAAGTTAACATCTGTAATGTCTTCATGTTTTCTTTGAGCTTATGCACAACTTTCTATTGTAAATGTCCTACAGATCATGTCGCTGAGGTGGTTTTGAACATTGCCCACTTCTAGTATAGGCGGGGCTTTTCTATGCGTGCAGCTACTGATCCCAAACTCCTGCCAGGTGTGCCCATTCGCTCAGTAGTCTCATCACTCTCATTCCCTGCGGCACCTATACTCTGCATGCTTCAGGATGTACTAGAGCAGGAAATATTACTTTGCTGTGTGTGTGTGCTGTCCTTGAGAAGCTGGTTGCTGAGCCACTCGATTGCGGTGATAGAGAGTTCCTTCAGAGTCCACTAGATGTGATCATATTGTGACCTCTTGCATATAGGTACCCAACCTCTAACCATTTTTTATGATCCCCTGGTAATGATTTCATGTGGACTGGGTCACCAAGATTCAGCGCAGGCAAATCTTTTGTAGATATGCCATAACTTCACTTAACATATTGTTTCTTGTGTTGGAGATTTTCTGATACACCATGTGCCACACAGGGCTCAAGGAGTTTGCTGGCTATTGGCAGAGAAGCCTTCCAGCTACATTATGTTGGACACTGTACTGGGCTGCTCTCTATGCCCTCTCTTGGTGTGTTCCTCCAATGCAGTATAGCTTTCCATGGGTTTTCATCATCCCTTTTTGCTTTCTTGTCCAGGGTCTTTACTATCTTTACAACAGATTCAGCTTTGCTATTTTCTGGGTGCCTTGGTGGTGTAGTAACATGCTCAAACTCCCACTCAGCAGAAAACTGTTCAGATTTCATGTACATAAATTGAGGGCCATTATCTGTGATCACTCGGTCAGGTTGGCCATAGCATGGAAACTGTACATCCACAGACATGACTGGAAGCAATTCAGTTTTTCAGAAGTATGAATAGTAATCTACTATGAAAAGGAACTCTTTCCTAGCAAAGTTAAATAGGTCCATGCTGACAATGTCATACCACTATGTCATGTGATATCATTGTTTCCTTCTGACGCTCACATGCATATTCATTGCAGATGCTCACAAAGTCCTTGGCCTCACCTTTCATGGTAAGCCAGTAAAGGGTATCATGGGCCACCAATGTGGTTAGAATGTATATGTATTAGTATTTGAGGGCATATTTTTTTTCTTTTTTAAAATTTTATTAACCATTTCAATGAAATTTACAACCTCTTCGTACTCAACATTATACAAAATATTCACAATAGTCCCATAATGTAGCATGTGTGTTCTCTCCCGTGTTATTTCCCCCTTGTTGTTTCCCCCTTCCTTTGTATCCCTCCTTAAATCCTCTCCCTCCTCCCCCTTCATCGCTCCCTCCCTCCCCCTCCCCATCCTCGCTCTACCTTTATACATCCCTCGCTCTCCCTCTTCCTGCCCCTCATTCTCATCTCATCTCTTTTCCCCCTTTCACCATTAACTCTGCCAGACAATCTGTATCCAATAGGGTCATCCCTAAATTTCATCTTTTCCTCCCTTCTTTCTCCCCCTCTCTCCATCCTTCCATTTTTCCAACCACTTCCATACGCTCTTCCATTGGTCCAACCTCTTCCCTGCTTCCCCCCTTCTCATCTCCGTCAATCTATGCATCAAGCTTACCTCTGTCACTCTTCTGACAAAGCCTGCAGGCTGAGGTAGGTTCGATCCTGCCCAATGCTGGGCTATCTCGTATCTTGCTGCAACTATACAATGATGCAGTACCTCACCGTCCCTCTTTGGGATATTCTCCCCTAGTTGATGCAATAAGCAGACCTCTGGTTTCCTTTGCAATTGATATCCAGTCATTTCATAGATCATACTAGAATCGTTGCCCAATATGCTTGGATCCCTTCACATTTCCACCACATATGTAACCAATCTCCCCTCTCTTGACAACCCCTCCAACATTGGTCAGTTTGTCCCACTCCAGCTCTATTTTTGTGTACTGGTGTCCAATACCAACAGTATAACACTTTATAAGTGTTTTCTTTTACTTGTGTGGCAATGGAGATACTTGCCACTGTCTGTAATATCTTGTCCACACCTCTTCATTCCAGCACACCCCCAAATCGTTCTCCCATTTTAACATATACCCCTGCTTACCCTCCCCTCCCTCCATTAATCCTTTGTTAATTTTGGACAAAGCTCCTTTTTGACCAAGATGATCTGAACATAGTGCCTCAAACCACCATCTGTTATCCCAGATATCCTTCCACACCTGCTGCTGCCACAAAAAATGACTCAATTGTAAATATGCATAATAATCACTGTCTCCCAGCCGGTATAGTCCTTAAGGCCCTCAAACTCTAGCATCCCCTCCTTGCTTACTACTTGAGAAATGTGTGTGAGCCCCGCCTTTGCCCATCAATGCAGAATACTTACCCCCGGTCCCTGACCCCTACCAAAACATGCCTCCAGTGTCATTCCCTGTGTATAATCTTTATCTTGTACTAACTGCTTTCTGTTCTGTCTCCATACCCTCAAACTGTGTGCTATTATGGGGTGTTGGTGTTTATTATCGGAGCTATTACTTCCTCTCCATACCATCCTATCCAATCTTTCCCCCTTGCCAAATCTTCTTCCATTTGTACCCACTGTTTCTGTGTACCTCTTTGCCACTCGTA
This sequence comes from Ichthyophis bannanicus, assembly GCA_033557465.1. Lineage (NCBI taxonomy): Eukaryota > Metazoa > Chordata > Amphibia > Gymnophiona > Ichthyophiidae > Ichthyophis > Ichthyophis bannanicus. The sequence continues at coordinate 1,001,271,941 of CM066031.1, read as the reverse complement.
TATTGTTTTCAGTTGAGCAGACTCATAATATTTTCTAAAATTAGGTACCCCTAACCCTCCCTCTCCCTTGGCTCTTTGCAGTATCGCCATCACTACTCTTGGCTGTCTATTCACCCATATGAATTGATTAACAATTCTTTGTAGTAGTTTTAACTTTTTATGCAGTACCAGGATTGGTAGCGTCTGGGCAGTAACATCATCTTTACTGTCGCTATGCATCTCAACCATGATAGATATCCCCTCCCCCACCCATCCAGCAAGCTCTCCACCTGCCCAAATAATTTCAGATAATTTAGCTTGTATGGGGCATCTATCCTATTACTGATTCGAATACCTAAATATCTAATATTGTCCCTAGCCCATCGAAATGGGTATTTCTCCTGTAATATATTCTGTGCATCCCCCTTTAATGATAAATTTAATATTTCTGATTTCGTCCAATTGATATTGAAACCCGAAAGCCTATCATACTCTTCGAGTTCCCACATTAAGATAGGGATAGAGAAGCGAGGTCGAGCTACACTCAATATTATGTCGTCCACAAACGGGGATATTTTATATTCTCGCCGCCCTACTCTAATTCCCGTGACATCGGCCCGCTCCCTCACCCTCTCCGCAAATGGTTCCAAAGAAATGGCGAAAAGCAGTGGTGATAGGGGGCATCCCTGTCTCGTTCCTCTCCCTTACCCAAAAAATTGTGAATAGGCCCCGTTGACCCTGACGCATGCCTTCGGATTATGATATAGTGCTTTTACCCAGCTTGCGAATTCTGTCCCCAACCCCATTCTTTCCATTACCTGGAAGAGGAAAGGCCAGGACACCTGGTCAAAGGCCTTCTCGGCATCCAACGACAACAGCAAGGCCTCTTCCCTACTTTGTGCAGTGGACCAAATGATATTTAAGATCTTTCTAATATTATCCGCTACCTGTCTGCCGGGAATAAATCCCACTTGATCCATATGTATTAGCTTCCCTATCCTTTTGTTTAAACGTGTCACGATTATTTTCGCTGGTAATTTGGCATTGAGATGGAGCAATGATATAGGTCGATATGAAGAGCACTCTTGTGGATCTTTTCCCTCTTTGTGTATGACGGTTATTCCCGCCCATCCCATGGTATCCGCTAATCTACCTCCCTTCCTTGGCAGGTTAAAGAGTCTCACCAAAGGCGTGGTTAAGATCTCTCCAAAACTTCTATAGAACCTCGCTGTAAGCCCATCCAACCACGGAGCCTTGTCTATTTTTAACTATTTTATAGCCCACTGCAACTCTTCTGCTGTTATGGCCTTGTTTAGCTCTTTTTGTTCCCCCTCTTCTAATTTCGGCAGCTGTATTGAATCAAGATAACTTTGTACCCTCTCCCTCTGTGGTGGGTCTTGTGCTTTATATAGCCCCTGATAATATCCTCTAAAGGCCTCCCTAATCTCCCCGTCCTGGTTTCTAACTTTCAGTATAGAAGAACGCAATTTCCGCTGCTTCAATTTTTGAGCCATATATCTCCCAGCCTTATTTCCTCCCTCAAAAAATTCCTGCGTCAACAACGGCAAATGGTATCTTATCTTTGCTGCTTGTAATTCATTTATCTGCACTCATACTGCCAGTTCCTGGCCTCGGTACTCTCCTGACGTTCCTTGCGCATCATGTTCTTCCAGTTCCATTAAACGTAGTCTCAATTCCCTCTCTGTTTCCTCCCTTTCTTTCCGCTTGCGCGCCCCCCATTTAATTAAACTTCCTCGCACTACTGCCTTGTATCCATCCCACACCCCTCCCCAAGTAACCTCCCCATTATCATTCGAGTGGAAGTAGTCCCTCGTTTCCCTCTCAATGTCCACTCTTACCCTCCCATCTTCCAACAATGATTCATTAAGTCTCTAAAACAATAAGCCTTTCCCCTCTCCCGCCAGTGTCAATCGAACCTCCACCAGCGCATGGTCTGACCATGTAATCGAGTCCATATCCGCCCCCTTAATCCTTCCCCCCATCTCCTTCGATACCCAAATAGTATCTATTCTGGAATATGAGCCGTGTACCAGTGAAAAATAGGAGAATTGTCTCTTCCCTGGATGGTAAAATCTCCAGGCATCTATCAAGCAGTGTTGTGCTACAAAACCGTGGTATCGCTTCCTGTCCGCCCTTTTCTCCTCCCTTTTCCCTGAGGCATCTCTTGCTGGATTCCACGTTAAATTGAAGTCTCCACCACAAATGAGGTTACCCTCCCCCAATTTCCCCACCTCTTCGTTCAGCTTTGTCCAAAATTCACTTTGCACCCCTGTTGGCGCGTAGACATTCACTATACAATACCATTCATTCCCCAATTTTATCCGCAATAACACATATCTCCCCTCTTTATCCCTCACCACAGTTTGCAATTGCATCTTTAACTTTGTAGCAATCAATATTGCCACCCCACCTTTTTTCTTGTCCACTATATTAGATGCATGTATACATACTCTGTATCCTCTGGGTTTAACTAGATATTCTGTCGCTCTTGTCAAATGCGTTTCCTGTATAAGCATGAATTCCGCCCTTTCGCGTGCTACTTCTTTATACAATTTTTGTTGTTTAAATGGTGAATTAATGCCTTTTACATTTAGCGATACTATTTTTAACTCACTTGTATACTTTATACCCTCCCTCTCTGAGCCCTGGCAACTCCTCACACTACTGCCCCTCCCACCCTACTACCCCTCCCCTTCCCCCCTCTCTTCCAAAGAGACTCGACTTCCATAGATTGTGACCACTCTCGGACCCCCACCTGTCTTATTTCTTCTATACCCACTCTCCCCACGCTCCCTTCCCCTATCTCCTACCTCTCTCTATCTAACACCCCTTCTCCTTATTTATTTATTTATTTACATTCTCTTATATACCATGCTATTCTGCATCAGTGCGGTTTACATTGAACAAATTGAAATTACATTGAACAGGGCATTATAACTTGGAGATAACTATTTTTACAGGGAACATGGGCTATGGAGGGTTAAGTGGCTTGCCCAAGACCACAAGGAGCACCTGTGGGACTAGAAACCCCAGTCCTTCCAGCCCAAGGTTGCTGTCCTCTAGTGGGATTTGAACCCCCGACTTTCTGGCCTGAAGTACCTTGCCCCAACCACTAGGCTACTCCTCTACCCCCCTACCCCCTTCCTTAATTTACTTAGTAGCTCAGCTTCGATCAGTGCATTCATTTCACTACCCTCCTCCCCTGCCCTCCCAACCCCCTATACCCTCTCCCTTTACAGCCTATCACATTACAAATCAAAAGGCATTATTGAGCAGTCCAGTTCACTTAAGTCCAGTAAAGTGCAGCCTCGCGATCAAGCTGCCTCAGCCCGCCTCCTTCGCAGCTGCTGTCGCTCCCTGGTTCCCGGTGTTCAGACGCTTCAACCTCCGACCAGCAGCCGGTACTCTGTGCCATTTCGAACCGTCCGCCCTGGGTGCAGGCGCTGTGTTTGCGTTCGTTGTGGATACTCCCGCCGCCTCATCTGGGAGAGTGGCTATCCCCAACTGTCTAAGTGCGGTCCATGCTTCTTCACTGTTCCTCACCTTCCTGGACACACCTTTCACAGTCATTAATAACCCGAAAGGGTATAGCCACTTGTAGCGCATCCCCTCCCTCCTCAGAAAAGCTGTCACCTCTTTCAGCTCTCGCCGGCTTTGAAGCGCTCCCAGGGACAGGTCCTGAAACAGTTCCAACGCATGTTCTTCCCACTTGATATGTCCCACTTTCCTGGAAGCTCTCAATATACGCTCCTTAGTTTCAAATGAGTTCAGGTACACCACAATGTCCCTTGGCCGATTATCTCTGATGGATCCCAGCCCCCTATGCGCTCTCTCTATTTGCAGGGGTTCATCCTCTACTCCATCCTCTAAGGCCACCACTTGTAACACATGTCCAAAGACTTTAGTAATTACTGCTTCACAGTTTTTATATTTCGCGTCCTCTGGGATGCCTCTTACTCTGATGTTTCTTCTCCTTGATCTGTCCTCCAGGTCCTCCATTTTTTCTTTCAGTTCTTCCTGGGCTTGCTTTAACTCTTCCCATCCTATTTGTAGAGCCTCCGTTACTTCCCCCTGTTGTTCCACCTTCTGTTCTACTTTGTCCACCCTGGATCCCAGTTCCACAATGTCTTGCCTTAAAGATTGCAAAGTCTCCTTTAACTCATTTTTGACTCCACTGATTTCCACTTTGAGTTCCTCTTTCAGCTCCTCGAGCCATGTCTTAATCATTTCTGCTACTCTCGGGTGCTCTGGTCCCTCCATCTCGACCTCCAGCTCGTTTGCCCGTTCAGCCCCCTTTGTGCTTACCTTCTCCCCTTCATTTCTTCCTTTTGATATCGCATATGGGGAACGAAATTCTGCCAGTTTTTTCTTGGCAGACAGCCCTCCCTTTACTTTCTCCATCTGCACTCTCGTCCCCTGCCCCAGTTGCTCAAGGCTCTCCTTCATTTAGCTGCTCCTGCCAAGTGAGCCAATGTCTCTTTTTGTATCTTTCTTATTGGGCACCCTATCCAAGTGTGCTTTTGCCTCTTTATAACTCCAATAGGTATCTTTTATTGCTGTAGTGTGGTAGTTAGTAGATTTGGATGCAGTTATCATGCACTGTGCTGAGCTCTTTAAGTTGCTGCTGGCAATTACTTATTTTTTCTTTATTTATTTATTCGTTTTTTTATTAGTTTTTGGGGGCTGGTTCCCTTGCCAACTTCCCTGTCTTCCCCTTTGTTCCAGTCTTCAACTTTCTCCATTTTGCCCCTACAGAACTCTATTTGCAGTTCCTCCTCCCCCCTCCGATCCTCCTGCCGTGGTCTTCCTATGGTACATTTACTCACTTCCCAGGCCGTCTCCTCTCCTCCGGCTCATTTGGCAGCGTTGCGTCGAACTCCCAGCGCTCTCCTCCTTCTGCCAAACTCCAAAGCTTGCCACTCTAGGGTCCCGCTCCCTGCCAGCTCACTTGTGCTGCGTCGGGTGGCTCACTTATACTCCAGCCCACCAGCCCGTCACGCTGCCTCCAAGGCCTGCTCGCCCGCTTCTCTCCTCCACCACGTGGTTTCCCTCTTCTCGTCCGTGTTTCACTACTATTTGCTGCTTGTGAGGGTTACTGCGGCTTGCTCAAACTTCCGCTATGTTGTGGGGGTTAAGCCACTCACTGCCCTGTAATTTTGCCGCTGCCCTGCCGCTTTTAGGGGTGCTTAATCTCCACTTTTATAGATCTGAGTGGCAGAGCTCCTCTACAACACCACCATGTACTCCGATGACGTCACCGGAAGCCCCATTTGAGGGCATATTTGAGGGAGGAGTTGCCTAGTGGTTGGGGCAAGTTACCTCAGGCCAGAGGGCCGGGGGTTTGACCTTGGACCAGAAGGACTGGGATTTCTAGTCCCACAGGTGCTCCTTGTGGCCTTGGGCAAGCCACTTAATCCTCCATTGCCTCAGGTACAAAAACATAGATTGTGAACCGTTCGGGGACAAGGGAAATATATATTCAGTACCTGAATGTACACCACTTTGACTTGTAGAAAAGAAGTATATAAGCCTAGTTAAATAAATTCCTAATCAGAGTGATCTGGGTATAAGAACCGTATACCCTTTGTATAGAATGCCATTTTTTTCGCTGAATGACCAGTTTTCCCTAATTTCAACAGGTGTTTCCTCCTTTGGGTCTGGCCATCCTATCAGGACCACAGACTTCAGTACTTTCAAGGTATCACCTCTTGCGATGTGCTGTATGATCTGTTGCAGCCTCTGGTCTGTGACAATCAGATAATCTGCCTGGTTGATTTGTGCCATGTCAGTTTGTTGTTGCATAAAACAAACCTTGAGGTGTTCAGTACTGGCGCTGGACTGCTGATGGTCATCTACATTGGCTTTGCTGAGTGTGTCACTAATAAACATCTCAGGGCCTGGTTTAAAACAATATTGAGGTGGTTGTTTTGCAGCATTCGCAATATCCCCTAAAGTCACATGAGTGCGCACAGTAGAGGCTTTTTGAAGATTGCTATCAGTGGTTTGTGGTCAGTTTCTGCTGTAATTCTCTTGGCCATAGAGGTAATAATGAAAGTGCTGGCAGGTAAACATGGTGCTCAGACAGTTCTTTTTAATTTGTGCATAATTTTGCTCAGCTGGCATAAGCATCCTGGATGCAAACACCACTGGCTGATCATCTTGCTTAAGCAGCAGCCAAATCTTTTTTTTTTGCTAGAGTCACTCTGAATTACAACAGGCTTGGTGATGTCATAATATGACAACATAGGGGATTCTGTGACCAAGTGCTTTATTTCCTATGCTCCCTGGTCATGTTTTGGAGGCCAGTGCCAAACTGCATCCTTATTCAGAAGTCTTCTCAAGCATTCACATATATCAAAGAGACATTGTATAAATTTTGGTAGGTAAGTTACAATCCCAATGAAACACTCCACAGATTTTAGCCTTTATGGCTTTAATCTTATCTGGATCTGGTTTTACGTCCTGGGAAGATGGAATATGTCCATGGAAGCAGACCTCCTTCACCTTGAATTGTAATTTCTTCTCACTAAACTATAGTTTCACCTACATGCAGTGATCCATTAGGGCTAAAAGCTTGTTGTCATGGTCATGCTGTACCTCTTCATCAGAGTCACCACAGCCATTGATGTCATCTACAATTGATTCAATGCCATGGAGTGCAGCCAAAAGTTCATAATGCTTCCACTGGTATACCTCTGGTGTTATAGAGACTCCAAACCGTAGTTTGAGCCATTTTTTCCTGCTCTGTGTGGTCCAGAATGTGATCATGAACCTTTCATATTTTACATTTTTGGTGTGTAACCCCCTCTTTCTGTGTGGTCCTTGCAACTGCTAATAGCAGCTTGGCAGATGAGAAGGAATACTAATCTAATGAGCCTTTTTGGTAGGGATCAGCATTAACTGGGAGACCCTTGGTACTTGATGCTCTCACACCTCTTTCCTTCTGAAATAAATGATTCCAGTCTAGAAATTGTGTTCTGACCCAAGGGTTTACTTAAACTTTGGGGTCACTGAGCAATAATTGATAGAAGCAACAAACAAGAACTATGTTACAAATAGTTAATGCCTCCTTCTTAGTCAAAATGGTTTTAAGTAGATTACTCTTTTTCTCCTGTCAGTTAGGTATGTTAACACACTCCTTTCAATTTTGTCTCAAGCTTAACAGTTACTCCACTACTTCTGTACCTTTGTTGACTAGTCTAATTTCTCTGAGCAGGAGCCCCTGTCTCCTGTTTCTAGTACTTTTCCCAGTATACCTGACGCTGGTGGTGATGCAGACACAGCGCCCTGATACTGTGTTGGACCTTTTCCTGGATCTAGTGTCACTGGTGTATAATGAATGCTTGGGTTCCTTTCTTCCTGATTGCTGGCGACTTCTCTAGATGCAAGTCTCTGAAATTAGTCTGCAGTGCTCCTGACTCTGATGTACTGGAAGGCTGAGTTGTTGGTACAGTTCATGGAACCTTCTCTCTCAGGTAGAGCTACTCTCATTCTGAGACAGTGAAGCACCAGCAGGTTTTGCACAGACATCAACCCTCTGTTCTCTTTGGGAGGCAGTTTCTCCAAATGAGTTAGTTTTGCACATACTGTGACAGTCGTGAACCTCACTTCTAAGCCAGGGCCTGGGGAGTATGATCTCAGTCTCTCAAATTTGCTGCTAAGGCTCAGCGTAGTACTTGCATCGTGCCAAAGAGAGCCTCCTGCTGGAGTTCGTAAGATGTAACATGTATGGGTAGTTTGTCAGGATGTGCTTGGAAATTCCTCTTTATCAAGCCTGTGACACCCAACACGATGGGAGATATAGAAATATTTCTGCCACATTTTTTTGGTCTCTGGTATTTCAGGATCTTCTGCCTCTCCATGTGATTCACAGAGTAGTTGCTTGGAACTGACACCTTTATTATCAATGTCATTCTGGTGTTTTTTTCCTTAACCACTCTATCCGGCTTCCTCACATCCAGCTTTTTATCGGTTGGAATGGGAGTATCCCAGGTCATCATAACCTCCTCATTCTCTGTAATTCTCTTAGGGTCATGATCCCAGTGTTTTTTGGGCACAGTGATGTAGTGCTTACAGAGTTTCCAATGGATGAGGCATGCTGCTTTATTATGTCTTTCTGTATAGAAATTTTCTACCATCAGAATTTCATAGCCAGCTATGAGGTGAGTCACTGTTTCCAGGTCTTCCTTACAGAACCGACAGATGTCTGTATTGCCAGTTTTTTCAATGCTCGCTGTAAACCATCTCGTCCGTAAGCTGCTTTTTCTCTTGTTTTGCAAATTCTATTACTGCATTCTCTGTGCATGCTTATGGATTTTCGCTCATTCCTTCTAATCATTGGAACACTTGTCCAAGTTTTATGATGGAGACAGATTCTGGACATTTGCTCTTCTATTTCAGCACTTTTTGCATATTTGGATCCGAGGATGCAGTTAAGTAGGCCTGGAGGCCTATGATAGTAGCTCTGCATGTATAATCAATCTCTATAAATCCTAGTCCTCCTTCAGTTCTAGGGATATACAGTCTTGGCAAACACTGATTATTGTAAATCACTTTATGGCAGGGAGGAGTTTGCCTGTTCACACAACCAGTTTTTCAAGATCTTTAAGAGGCCAGTCCACAGCCCCAAAGCTGTATGAAAGTACAAGAATTGCCAGCTTATTGATGGCTTGTATCTTATTCCATGATGTTAAAGCACTTTTCAATAATAATTGTAATCTCCTGTAGTATTCCTTACTGATCGTTTCTCTCAGTAATTTCTGCATGAGTGTGGTTCCTTCCTCCACTCTGAGATACTTATATGCGCCTTCCTGTTCAAGGTCCTTGATGTCACAGCCTTCAGCCAGGGAGATGTTTTCTGCTTTGTTTAATTTTCCTCTAAAAAAGAAGTTGCCTTAACATGTTTGTCAAGGCCAAAGGTCATCCTGATGTCATCAGCAAAGCTTTTCACTATACCGAGTTGCTCTGTTAATTGTTGGTTGCTTCAGATCGTCTACAAATAATAAATGAGATGATGTCTCTGGGTTGTTACCTTCTTTAGGATTCATGCTAAATCCATATCCCAAAGAGTTGATGAGAGTACTCATTGGATTAAGCACCACATAAAACAGGGGCATCAGGGAATCCCCCTGAAATATTCCTCACTGGATCCTGATGTTAGGAATGATATACTGACCATGTTCATATTTCAAAAAGAGTGTGGTTTGCCCCATTGTCATGGTGAACTTAATGCACTCTATCAAACTAAGGGGTATGTTTACTAAACCGTCTTAATGTGCGCTCTGCCACGTTATCGCACGATAAGGTACCTTATCGCGCAATAATGGTGCTTTATCGGGCGCAGAGGTACCTTAGCGCGTGATAACGCGTGCAGCGGCGTAAATGAGCGCTGAGGGTGGAGAAAGGCTCCTGGAGGGCGGAGTAAGGCTCCCCAGGGGCGGAAAGAGATGGTCAATGGGCGGAGAGTGGGAGGGGAGAGGCTCCCTGCACACTAACGCTGTGAAATTCGAGGCTGAAAACTAACGCCAGTGAAACCCTGGCGCTAGAGCTGATTTAAAGGGAAAAGAAACCATTTCCATCAGCAATGTACAGCAAAACCAGGAAACCTACAAAAAGTGATAAGTGTGATACATGTGCATGGAACAAAAGGGCAAATAAACAGCAGAAAATGTAATAAAAACATAACCACACTGGCCAGTAGTGATTTTAATGGGAAACATCAAAAAATACTCCTGAGAAAGCTAAAAAAAAAAAGATATGAATTTTGGAAGGGTCTATGCTCTGTCCCCATGCAAGGTGAATGAGCCCACAGTGAAATTGCGCTGAGCAGGGTTTTCCCTCTCCATTGGGCAGGTGTTCTATGGCGTGCACATGTTCCGCAACAGCAGGGCGGGCATGTCGGAACGGGCAACTGGACAGATGCTTGAAAAGGGGACACAGAGGGCTGCAGGCGGCACATGCTGTGGTGCAGCTGGGCCACAGTGCGGACTAGGGTGATGCCTAGGTGGCCCATAGGAATGCTGAAACAGTAGTGCAGCCAGACAGCAACTGATGAGGGCCCAACATGGGCACGAGTGTGCTTCCCACAGTGTCACAGGGGATAGTACCCAGCAGGTACTCCCAAGGGAACAGAACATTGGCAGGCGGTGCTGGGGGGAAGCGTGGACAGCTATGCAGGCACCCCTACCCCGGAACATGCACCATAGGCATCCGCCTACCCACACACTGGATGGCCTGAGACTGCGCTCCACCAGCACCACCAGCAGAAGGGCATGTCAGCAGGGTGGAAGAGGGGTACTGGTGGTGGAGGGGGCAGTGGCAGCTGCCCAGAGCAGACCGTGGCCTAGCCCTTTTTAGGTGGGTGCCATGCACTGCAACAGACAGGCCCTGTCTCATGAACAGTCATGGGATCCCCAGGGAATGCATTGTCTCTGCGGCAACATGGTGGTGCAGGGCACACAGCCAGTGTGTTCAGGAGCAGAAGGTCACAGGGAATGCACTGTCTCTGTGGCAACACAGTGGTGCAGTGCACACAGCCAGTGTGTTCAGGAGCAGAAGGTCACAAGTTCAAGTCCCAGCTGTGGTTCCTGCCAACCCAGCCCCCATATTTTACCCACTACTAAAACGTGCTAATACAGACAGAACCTTTATTGCAGATGACGTAGACATGCCCAAAACACCTTCATTTTACCCTACAGAGCACCTAGCTGGGCAATAGTGGTATCAATGGGAAACATAAAAAAACACTACCGAGAAAGCTCCAAAAAAAAGATATCAATTTTGGAAGGGGCTAAGCTCTGTCCCCATACAAGGTGAATGATCCCACAATGAAATAACGCTGATCAGGGCTTTCCCTTGTTACTGGACAGGTTTCCTATGGCATGCACATGTCCCGCAACAGCAGGGTGGGCATGTTGGAACGGGCAACTGGACAGATGCCTGAAAAGGGGACACAGAGGGCTGCAGGCGGCACATGCTGTGATGCAGCTGGGCCACAGTGCAGACTAGGGTGATGCCTAGGTGGCCCATACGAATGCTGAAACAGTAGAGCAGCCAGACAGCAACTGATGAGGGCCCAACACGGGCACGAGTGTGTTTCCCACAGTGTCACAGGGGATAGTACCCAGCAGGTACCCCCAAGGGTGCAGAACATTTGCAGGCGGTGCTGGGGGGAAGTGTGGACATCTATGCAGGCACCCCTACCCCATAATCCGCACCATAGGCAGCCACCTACCCGCACAATGGATGGCCCGAGACTGCGCACCACCAGCACAAGGGCATGTCAGCATGGTGACAGAGGGGTACTGGTGGTGGAGGTGGAGGTGGCAGTGGCTGCTGCCCACAGCAGACCATGGCCCAACCCTGTTTAGGTGGGTGCCGTGCACTGCAACAGACAGGCTGTCTGACAAACAGTCATGGTATCTCCAGGGAATGCATTGTCTCTGCGGCAACACAGTGGTGCAGGGCACACAGCCAGTGTGTTCAGGAGCAGAAGGTCACAGGTTCAAGTCCCAGCTGTGGTTCCTGCCAACCCAGTCCCCATATTTTACCCACTACTAAAATGCGGTAATACAGACAGAACCTTTAGTGCAGATAACGTAAACATGCCCAAAACACCTACATTATACCCTACAGAGCACAGACACCATAAACATGCGCATTACCTAGAGCAGAGTCTCCCAAAAGCAGTCCTGGAGGGCCAAACACCATTCAGGTCCCATGCTGTCTCCAATAACTATGGCTGTGCTGCATTTCTATGCACCGCCCCCATGGTATGTAGATGTATCTCATGCATATTCATTAGGGACAGCATGAAAACCCGAACAGGGTTTGGCCCACCAGGACCGGAGTTGAGAACCTCTGCCCTAGAGCAGCGGCTAACAGGGGCAGACTCACCTGCACCCACAGGCTTCATCATCCAAAACCACCTGGAGAGGCAGGATTTTGGGCCCTGTGTGCATCTCCCAATACTAGCATTTGCATACCTTAGCAATGCCTCCCTAAACCTGGGAATATGGTACACATCTATCAAAAGGTTGCTATGATTACTGGCAGATAGCAATTCCTAAGTTAAGCACAATTTGCTGATTGAGCTGCATCATAGCAACCTTTCTGATGTCTGTGGAGTGTGCTACAGGTCTTGTGTCTGACAGTGTTTACCACCCTGGGGAGTGACTCCTACAGTATTGCGTACCATAGCCATGCCTGCACTGTGCCCAGGACTGGTGCGGTGACTAGGGCTGCCGAACACCTCTATAGTTGCACAATGCTGGCATAGGTGTGGGGAGTGTGTGTCTGTCTATCCAGTGTGTGGTGGCTGCCAACACCCTCCTCAGCCCACACTGCTAGCACTGTTGCCAGTATTGGCCTGCCAATGTGCATAATGAGGAGCAAGGTACTGTGGGTATAGCCCGGACAGGGCGGCCTGGGCAGGATGCATCTGCACAGGGCATAGGGCACTGGCTGGGACATTGTAGTGCCCGGCCACCACCTACACAGACAGGGTGGCTACAGCATGTCCTGCTGGGAGGTCACTCTCACCCTGACTGAGCAGTGACCATGGCATGGCTAGGTTCCCCCATAGTGCTACATAGTATTTCTCTCAAGTGATATATATGGGTTCTTTTTTTGGGGGCCCAATCACTGACTTATCTGCTTGGTGGGTGTGCTCACATCCCAGTTTTGGGTGTACACATCTCCTCCAGGACCATGCACTGTGGACTAGCTAGCAGACTGTCTGCAGTTAGTATGTGTATGGCTGGAACACCTTGCAGGGTGCAGCGGCTGGAAACTCACTATGCTCGCTGCTGGAGAATGTCAGACAGTGGTGGGGGGCAGCTGAGCATTTCCAGGCCTACTGTTTGTCTGCTATTGCCTTATGGAATGCTGCACATCTGCACTGACTGCCCTGTAGCACATCTGTTTCCCAGCAGGACTGGGGTTGTTGGTCCCCTCTACTGCCACCATGGCAGGGCTGTAGAATGTGGATCTGTTGGGGGGAGATCCTGTCCCCCCCCCTATCCCCCAGAGAGCAAGTTCGGTGATACTACAGAATCTGCCTATGGGTCCAAACACCACCCCCCCCCCCCTTGAATCATGTGGCCATGGCATCCACAGAGGATATGCACTAGTCTGGTGCATTATAGTCCACAAGGGCTAGACGTGACTGGGATATACATATGGGCACAGGTTTATCGTAGGTGTGTCTGAAAGAACTACCTATCACACACTAGTACTAATGAGGACCTGCAGCATAGCCTATCTCAGGGAGGGCAGGTGCTATGGACCTGGTGCTGGGCGCCCCACCTACCCTCAGGGTGAGCACAGTACCCACACAATGTGACGGTCTGTAGCTACTCTGTGCCAGTAACGTGCACGGTCAGTACCCCCTACCAGGCCTAGGTGCTGTGGGGGTGCATACCCCATCTTGTGCTCATCTGTAGACTGATGCTTTGCATGTGCAGTGCATCATGGGTACGAGTGGCTTAACTCTATCCTGGTAACAACAGCAGACAGTATGTGTGGTGACCTGCAGTCCTTCTGTGGCCAGCCAGAGGTTTGCTTGTAGCTGTAGCCTACTGGTTACTTCACTGCCTGTGGAACCAGAGGATGTGGTTTGATCCCACAGTGGGGTTATTTATTAGGGCTGTCTGGGGCAGTTTCTTTTTTTAATCTAAATTAGTACTGCCAGCAAAAACACCCTCACAGTGCTATAACCTTACGGTGCCTTATAAGGCGCCTTATGGGGCACCTGAGGATTACAGCACTGTGAGGATGTTTTTGCTGGCAGTACTAATTTAAATTTAAAAAAGGAACTGCCCCAGACAGCTCCAATAAATAACCCCACTGTGGGATCAAACCCACAACCATTGGCTTTACAGGCAGTGAAGTAACCAGTGGGCTACAGCTCTGAACAAACCCCTGGCTGGCTACAGAAGGACTGCAGGTCACCACACAAACTGTCTGCTGTGGTTACCAGGATAGGGTTAATCCACTCATACCCATGATGCACTGCACATGAAGATTACAGCACTGTGAGGGTGTTTTTGCTGGCAGCACTGCTTTAAAGTAAAAAGGGAAATGCCTCCAGCAGCACTGCTTTAAAGTAAAAAGGAAAATGCCTCTAGCAGCACTGCTTTATAGTAAAGGGTAATGCCTCAGACAGCCTTACTCATTAACCCCACTGGGGGATCGAACTCATGACTGCTGGTTCAGCAGTCAATGTATTAGCCATTGTGCTACTCCTCTCTTGCTGTGTTTGTTGGTCAGCACGCCTACCTCAGGCTAATGTGCATTGACATGCCACGGCTCCCTTTATCGCACGGTAACCAGAAATGCTACGTTAAGACTGACACGCCCACTCCTTATATGGCATCCTGCACACTAACACCGGCTGCACATTAAGACTGCTTAGTAAACATACCCCTTAGATTTGCCCTCCCAGAAGAGTCTCCTCCCAATATAAAGTAATTGGCAGCATGAACCCCACCTGCTCTAGAAAATGTAGGCTTTTCTCTAACCTTCATTGTAATAATCTAGTAGGGACACTGGATGGTGTTGCTGCTCACACAGTAACATCCAAGCCATCTCTACAGATGGGTTTGAAATAAGCTTCTAATGCATCCAGATTGATTGGTATCCTTCCTTTGCTTCTCTGTGAGGATAAAATTGTGCTTATAAATATTACGGCATTCAGCACCCATCACCCTTCTCAGCATAGCTGCCTACACTTCAGCTGGTTTCTTTTGTAAGCCTGTTGCTAGAAAATGGTTTTCAAATTCTGCTCTGAAATGTTCCCAATTGCCATATAAGTCACCACTAACTGTCATGCCCTCTGAAGGTGGAATGCTGTTAGCAATTTACATAATGCCTTAATGCAATTGTGTTTCTGTGTCAAGGGACAGCACATGTACTCTTAGGCTGATCAGTATCACTGCAAACTCTGCTGTGCACTCCTAGTTATGCAGCCCACCAGACTCTAGAAACTCTCTGTCATAGGCAGGAAAACAGTGCAGAGGAAAGATCTTCTGACACCATATTTCAGAATTAAAAATAATGACACACTGAACACAGCTGAAGCACAGAAACCATGATATATTACATCAGAAGAATATCTGTAACAGTGGGTGCAAACCTCTGTCTGAGCAGTAGTGCACATTGCAACAGTGAAAGAAGAGGAACAGCGGTGGGGATACACAACACAGTCTTGTTTTTACTTTCTGCATTGCTATTGTTGTCTTGTTCTGTGGAGATGAGACAAGAGTGCTATAAAGGAGATAATGGGGGGGAAAAGCCAGAGAATCAGAGAGTGGAGTACACAGCTGAGGTTAAGAGCCAAAGAGGATGAAACATTCAGCTTTCCCCGGTCTCCCTTCCCTGCCTTTAACTCCCTCACTTGCACACAGGTCTCAGCCCTCCTCTAACCCCAGCCCTCCCTAATGCTCCATCCCTCTTCTCCCTCTCTCCTCTCTAGCCCCCCACCCCCATTCCCTTATGCATTCTCTGCCTTCCTACTCTAACCCGATCCTTTTGATTCATGCTCTGCCCCCTTACCCACCCCTTCCCTCCTTTCTGCAGCTAGGCCACAGCACTCTGCTCACCGACAAGACCTGGGGACTCTCACCAACATCTGTAGGCCACAGCCTTGCTCTTCTCACCAGCATGACCTGAGTACTCCTGCCGATGTTTGCAGAACAAAGTCCAGGGCTGGCCCTTTCACTAGATGAGCTAGGTGGTCACCTAGGGTGGTTGACCTGGGTGGATGGCTTTGTATCACCATTTTGTTGTTGTTCTGATCCCCCTCCAAAGCAATTTACTGTTGGATGGGTGTCAGAAATGGCAGGCCATGTGTGCTGAAACACCCAAGACATAATCAGTGGCACAGGTGGGGGAATGGCACGGTCTGGGGTAGCAGAAACCTTGGCTGTGCCTCACCCTCACCCATGCCAAGCCATCCCCGATTATATCTTGGGGCCAGCCCTGCCACAGTCCCACTCTTCTTGCCAACAGGAGCCAGAGAGTCCCATGTGCTTGCAGACTGCAGCCCCGCTCTTCATGCCAGCCTGACCAGGACTGCTGGTGGCTCTTCAACAGCAGCTTTGAGGCGGGAGAAGTGATGGCATACACATCTGCCTGTCTGTGCATGCGCAAACAAATGCATATTGTGGTGATGCGCAGGTAGCTGAGCCCCTTAAAACTGAAAAAAAAGAGTTTTTTTCTCATGAGCGGGGGAAGGGCTCACTAAAGCATAGCTCCCAGACAGAGAAAGAAACTAGAACACACACTAACAGGGATAGCTTGAAGCCACACCCAGCCTCTAGAGCTCGTGCAGGCAGAGAGGGGGTGGGGCCAGGGAAGGAAACAAGCTACAGGATATTTAAGCTGCGTCACTCAGGAAGTGGGCAGGCAGCAGATACAGAGGCAGCAGAAGCAAAAGCAGAGAGAGGACGAGGACAAGGAAGGAAAGTTGCAGAACAAGCAGGACGTGCTCAAGGAAAACTGCATGCTAAAAGCCAGGAGGAGAGGCCAAGAGTCCAGAGGAACCAAGGGAAGAAACAGCAGTATAAGGCTGTAGGGCCTGGTGGTTCAAAGGGGACCAGCCATAACTCCCAAGGCAAGTGCAAAGGTTGTGGGCATGAGTGGAGCTGGGGAAGAAGTCAGGAGTATATGACTGATTCTGAAAGTAGCAGCTCAAGTCCTGAGTCTGTGAACAGGCAGTACAGAAAACCAGTTAAAAAGAGGGTTTCTTCTGCCAGTAAAGCAACTCATGTGTGTCCTGAACAGGAGTGGCTAAGAGAAAGAAGGGCAAGAGCTTCTGACCCGGTGAAAAGGGGGAGCCAGAAGTTAAAATGGGGGAAGCTTCTTAAGCTTTTAAAAGAAGTAAAGCATAGCGTTCCAGAACGTGCCCCAAGCCCTGAGTGTTATAGCACCCCAGAAGAAATGGAAGTAGAGCTGTATTCAGACAGTCCAATGTCCTCTGCAGAATCCATGGAGTGTGGGATTTGTATAAGCCGTGTTTAATGCTTTTATAAGAAGCTGTGGGTTAAGAAGATAATCTGTGCTGGTGTTATTGTGTGCCAAGGTGAAAAGCAGACAAGAAGTCACAAAAACCTCGGTGTTTAAAAGCAGCCAGTCTTACCTCTGAAGAAGCCAGGTTAAGAAGGCTTGCGGTTTTAAACCAGGAGGTAGCACAGGAGAGATGTCCTAATCTGCAGCAGCTGAGAGTGTAAGTCAAAAACTGTCTTACAGAAGTTTTGGGGAAAACTGTGCATTTAACAGTGTTATACTGCTTTTCTTAAATGGAAGAAGCTAAAAGGTATCAAGAGTGAAGAAACTACTTGAAGAATATTTGCTGAGAAGTTTAAGGGAGAAAATATCCTGTATTTTCAGTTTAATATTTCTGTTCGCCTTATCAAGGTCATTTGCCTCAGCAAGGTCATTTGCCAAAATTGGTTCCAGAAAGAAATAAATAAAAAGCAATTTAAGTTAACAAATTGTCCTGTGATCCTCTTCCACTCGAATTGCTTACAAAGCAAACCCACAACTACACAAAAGAAGAGTGATGTCCGGCGCTCCCCACTAGGCAACCGCCTAGGCGGACGGGGCAACGGCCACAGGTGGCGTAGCAAGTTGGATTTTTCGCTGGAAGCAAGTTGGCACGCTAGAGAGGCAAGCCGGACGAAAGGCGAAGGAGAGACATCCCCAGGAGCAGCCGAGTCAACCCCAGGTCTGCAGAGCAGAAAGGAAAATCCGGAGGGGCGGTGGAGCTGAAGTCCGGATCAACGGAGTTGACAAAGTGAGACTCTGCACCAGAACCAGGTAACCCGTAGGCTGGAGGGTTGATCTGGATAGCGCTGGTGTAAGAGGGTGGCTGTGGGAATAATCACCAAGGAAAAGGAAAAGAAAAAAAAAAAAAAAAGTCCGCACTTGGTGTTTTTCTGTTTTTGTTCTCTCCACAGGAAAGCAGAGCCATGGAATCGCGAGACATCCTGGACTGGGCCGCTGGCCAGATAGCCAAACAACAGGAGTTGTCCAGGCAGAGCCTGGAGCAGGCAAAGGCGTTGTTCCAGTCACAGCAAGCGCCGCTCATTGAGGCAATGTCCAGCTGGTTGAAGGCCCAAGGAAAGAAGGAAGATACTGCCAGGACTGTGCCAGGTGCAGGGGCAGGTTTTCAGGGCTGGGACTGGCCAGGGACTGGGACTTTCTCAGGGGGGCGCCTCACGAAAGAGGACGATGTGGAGGATTACATTGAGGCTTTCGAGAGGATAGCTCTCTTAGCCGGATGGCCAAAAGAGCAGTGGGCGCTAAGGTTCGCCGCTTCTCTCACGGGCGAAGCCTTAGCGGCCTACAGAGCTATGCCTGCTGGTTTAGTTAAAAATTATGAGGATGTAAAACAAGCTGTGAAAGATCGCTTAGGTTTAAATCCGGCGGTTTATCGCAGGCAGTTGCGCACATGCAAGTTGAGTCCAGGTGAGACGCCTCAGGCATTGTATCACCGAGTGAAAGGCCTGGTGTACAAGTGGCTGATGCCAGAAGTGAAGGATATGGAGTCTATATTAGATACAATTATCCTACAGCAATACATGGAGTCTGTACCAAGCAGCGTGCAAACCTTCCTAGTACTCCAAGATTGCAAGAACACTCGGGAGGCCATTGCTTTAACCGACCGCTTTCTGGAGGCTAACAAGTTAAGCCCAGAGAGAGGGGGTGTTTTTAAAAAACAACAAAATGGAGTCACTAGAAAGGAAGGCCAAGCTTGAGGGATGTGCAGAAGAAAAATGTAAAGCTGTATAAAGGATATAAAATGCAGAGAAAGTGTTTCTCGTGCGGAGAAGCTGGTCATTTAAAGAGGGACTGTAGAGCCAAGAAGGCCTTGATAACAACCCAGCACAGAGAGGCAGGAGAAGGGTTCCTGTTAAGGGTGGAGGTAGAGGGGATACCAACGGAGGCATTATTGGACTCAGGCGCAGACCAATCTATGATTTCCCAGAGGCTCTGGCATCAAATAGAGGCGAAAGACAAACCCTCGCCACTGACCTCTGGGAATCATATTAGGATACGCTGTGTCCATGGCGCCGCTTCTACCTACCCTGTACAGTCTGTGATAATAGAAGGAGTAGGCCTGAGAAAACAGATGGAGGTGGCCATAGTACCCAAGCTTCCACACGAGGTAGTTCTGGGCCGTGACTGGCCACAGTTCAGGAAGGGTTTAGCGGAAGAGTTGCAGGGTGAAGCCAACCAACCAGCTACCTTTCCACAAGCAGGTAATTTAGCCAGGGAGAAAACCTTACCCCAGATAGGAAAGGTTGCTGACCCCAGGCTAGGAGAAAATAAGGCTACTGAAAATACCGCAGCCAGGGAGAAAACCTTACCCCAGTTAGGAAAGGTGGCTGACCCCAGGCTAAAGGACAGTAAAAAAGGTATGATTACTACCCGTACAGGTTATAAGCCCGTAGAAAAAGGAAATCACCCTCAGGAAGACCCGGTGCCAGGGACATCCTTCCAGGGGGACTTAATCACTCCTGCCAAAAACACTCACAGGAAGGGAAGAGCCAGCTTTCTACCCGCTCCTTTGTTTGGAACCACAAGTAAACAGGGAGGGAAGAAAGAGCCCCAGAGGGAAAAAACCGACCCAAAGCCTAAGTTCATACTTAGGGTCTGTAGGACCACCCCGGAGGCTACGGTGCCCAAGCGGGCGACAGAGCAGGCTGCAGGGGTTGACCTCTGCAGTGCTGTGGACACGGTCGTACCAAGACAAGGGAAGGCCCTAGTAGAGACAGGCATCCAGGTGGAAATACCGCCTGGCTGTTATGGCCGAATTGCCCCTCGGTCAGGGATGGCTCTCAAAAATTTTATTGATGTGGGGGCAGGGGTCATTGATCCGGATTACCGGGGATCCATAAAAGTACTCTTATTTAATTTTGCACGCGAGGATTTTAGGGTGAGTGTGGGGGATCGCATTGCTCAATTTATTTGTGAGCGGGTAGGGTTCCCACCCATAGAGGAGGTGGATGAGTTATCCCCTACTGCCCGGGGTTCGGGTGGCTTTGGCTCTACAGGGAAAGCCGAGATGAAGGGTTTGACTGCCAGTTGTGTGGAGAGGGAAGAGGAGGACTTAGGCCCACAGCTCGTGGATAGTAAAGCAGAGCAGATACTCAGGATGGGAGAGGATCTCTCATGGGCTCAGCGGGAGGCAATGTCCAAATTGCTGGGTGGGTTCTCAGATGTCCTTACCCCTTTACCAGGGGAGACAAACCTGGTGGCACACGAAATAGTCACCCCGTATGGCGAAGTAGTCCGCCAACGCCCCTACAGACTCCCTGAGGCAAAGCATGCGGAGGTCATAAGGCAGGTCCAGGAAATGTTGAGGTTGGGAATAATAGAGGAGTCTAAAAGCCCCTGGAACAACCCAATAGTGTTAGTGCCAAAACCTGATGGGTCACTACGGTTTTGTATTGACTTTCGTAAGGTAAATGACATCTCCAGGTTTGACACCTACCCTATGCCTCGAATAGAGGAACTTTTGGATCGTTTAGGACGAGCCACTTACTTGACCACATTAGACATGACCAAAGGGTATTGGCAGATTCCCCTCACCAGGGAATCTCGCCAAAAGACCGCATTTAGTTCGCCAATTGGACTATTCCAATTTCGCCGGATGCCCTTTGGTCTTCATGGGGCTGCAGCGACGTGTCAGCGGTTAGTTGACATGGTCCTCCGCCCACACCAGTCTTACGCGACAGCGTATATGGATGACATCGTCATCCATAGCTCGCGGTGGGATGATCATTTGGTTCGGGTCAAGGCCGTGTTGGAGGCGATGAGGCGGGCAGGCCTCACGCTCAACCCGTCTAAGTGTATGTTTGGTGCGACTGAAGTAAAGTATTTGGGACACTTGGTCGGCCATGGTATAGTAAAGCCGCTCTTGGATAAAGTAGAGAACGTTAGGACGTTCCCGAAGCCGCAGACGAAGAAGCAACTTCGGAGCTTTTTGGGCCTAATCGGCTATTACCGCCGTTTTATCCCACATTTCGCAACGGAGAGTGCAGCTCTTACCGAGATGCTTAAAAAGAATGCCCCTACACAGTTGCAGTGGTCGGGGATAGCGGAACAGGCCTTTAAAGTGTTGAAAGAAAGGTTGTGTGAGGCACCGGTTTTGCGCGGGGTGGATTTTAACCAACCTTTTATCGTCCAAACCGATGCTTCGGAAACGGGCCTTGGAGCAGTGTTGTCACAGAAACACGAGGGAACGGAACATCCCGTGATGTTTCTAAGCCGTAAGCTTACCCCTCCGGAGAGAAAGTATTCGACAATTGAGCGCGAATGCCTTGCAATAAGGTGGGCGGTAATGGCGTTACGCTTTTATTTAACCGGATGACGGTTTCTGTTGGTCACTGATCACGCCCCGTTACAGTGGTTAAACAAAATGAAGGACAGTAATGCACGTTTGACGCGCTGGTATATGGCTCTCCAGGAATTTGATTTCCGCATACAGCATAGGGCCGGGAAGCTCCATACCAACGCAGATGCACTGTCTAGGATTACCAGCTGTGCGCGGGTTGTGGCGCCAGCCGGTAATAGCTTAAGGGGGGGGGATATGTGGTGATGCGCAGGTAGCTGAGCCCCTTAAAACTGAAAAAAAAGAGTTTTTTTCTCATGAGCGGGGGAAGGGCTCACTAAAGCATAGCTCCCAGACAGAGAAAGAAACTAGAACACACACTAACAGGGATAGCTTGAAGCCACACCCAGCCTCTAGAGCTCGTGCAGGCAGAGAGGGGGTGGGGCCAGGGAAGGAAACAAGCTACAGGATATTTAAGCTGCATCACTCAGGAAGTGGGCAGGCAGCAGATACAGAGGCAGCAGAAGCAAAAGCAGAGAGAGGACGAGGACAAGGAAGGAAAGTTGCAGAACAAGCAGGACGTGCTCAAGGAAAACTGCATGCTAAAAGCCAGGAGGAGAGGCCAAGAGTCCAGAGGAACCAAGGGAAGAAACAGCAGTATAAGGCTGTAGGGCCTGGTGGTTCAAAGGGGACCAGCCATAACTCCCAAGGCAAGTGCAAAGGTTGTGGGCATGAGTGGAGCTGGGGAAGAAGTCAGGAGTATATGACTGATTCTGAAAGTAGCAGCTCAAGTCCTGAGTCTGTGAACAGGCAGTACAGAAAACCAGTTAAAAAGAGGGTTTCTGCCAGTAAAGCAACTCATGTGTGTCCTGAACAGGAGTGGCTAAGAGAAAGAAGGGCAAGAGCTTCTGACCCGGTGAAAAGGGGGAGCCAGAAGTTAAAATGGGGGAAGCTTCTTAAGCTTTTAAAAGAAGTAAAGCATAGCGTTCCAGAACGTGCCCCAAGCCCTGAGTGTTATAGCACCCCAGAAGAAATGGAAGTAGAGCTGTATTCAGACAGTCCAATGTCCTCTGCAGAATCCATGGAGTGTGGGATTTGTATAAGCCGTGTTTAATGCTTTTATAAGAAGCTGTGGGTTAAGAAGATAATCTGTGCTGGTGTTATTGTGTGCCAAGGTGAAAAGCAGACAAGAAGTCACAAAAACCTCGGTGTTTAAAAGCAGCCAGTCTTACCTCTGAAGAAGCCAGGTTAAGAAGGCTAGCGGTTTTAAACCAGGAGGTAGCACAGGAGAGATGTCCTAATCTGCAGCAGCTGAGAGTGTAAGTCAAAAACTGTCTTACAGAAGTTTTTGGGAAAACTGTGCATTTAACAGTGTTATACTGCTTTTCTTAAATGGAAGAAGCTAAAAGGTATCAAGAGTGAAGAAACTACTTGAAGAATATTTGCTGAGAAGTTTAAGGGAGAAAATATCCTGTATTTTCAGTTTAATATTTCTGTTCGCCTTATCAAGGTCATTTGCCTCAGCAAGGTCATTTGCCAAAATTGGTTCCAGAAAGAAATAAATAAAAAGCAATTTAAGTTAACAAATTGTCCTGTGATCCTCTTCCACTCGAATTGCTTACAAAGCAAACCCACAACTACACAAAAGAAGAGTGATGTCCGGCGCTCCCCACTAGGCAACCGCCTAGGCGGACGGGGCGCGGCCACAATATAGACAGACAGAACTCTGTACAGATGCTGGACCCTCCACAATCGGTATGATCGCTTTTCTGAAACATGCCTAATAAGAGAGCTTTTACACACACAAAACAGAATTTACGCATAAAAAATCCTTTATATATTTACCCCCTAATATGCTGCTAGGTCATGGTTCTGTGATTCCCCAGCAGGGTCTTGCCTTCTGCAAAGCTGCTGCAGTTTCCTGCCTCACTGCTGCATTCTGATCACTATATTCGCCTCTCTGAGCTCTGACTACCTCAGTGGCAGCACCCAAAGCGCACTCACTCTCCGCTGATGAGTGCCTGTTACATTCTCCTGTCAGTGATGAATGGGAAGGTTACAGCATCACATTTGATATTCAAAATGGTTTTTATTATTATTGTTTCTTGCAAAAAAAAGTTAATGGTTGTACTAATTTCTTTTTTTTCTTTCACCTAATTGTTGGTCACTTTATTTTTTGTGTGTGTGAGTATTTTTTCATGCTTGCAAAATGCAGAATGAAGAAATGCTGGCTAATAATGTATTTTTATTTACAGCAATATAAACAATCTGAATATTAGTGGATTCAATTTTGATTTGTTTCTCCTGATATGCTTACTCTAGGTCAATACTTCCAAATGTGTCCAGCAAACACCCCCTTCCCCTTCTCTCCCTCCCCCAACAGTCCAATTCTGTACATACTGGATCTCCAATGTCGATTTATTGTGGATGGATTCAGAAAATCCAATGACTTTGGGGTCTCCAGGAAAAGAAGAGACAAAGTGAAAAAATAACAAACAACATTGCTGAAAACGTGAAAATGAAATGAAGATGCAAAATATTGTATTTATTAACAAAGAAATGATCACAACAACTTGAAAAGTGCCCTCTCGTAAGCATAGCACAAAGGTGTGGTTCACTGATGCAGTGCATGGTTGCCATTTTTGAGTAAGTACATGGAGCGTTTAAGACTTGCAAGAGGATTAATGAACCTATAATGTTGTAAAACGGTGCATTTTCCCTTTGCAAACTAATTTAAAGCTGGGGGGGGGGGGGGACAAAGAGGCATGATAAAGTGTGCCTCCTTTGGATAACAGGGGCTGTATGAGGCATCTTTGTAACCAGTGTTGTCTATATATTTGTGTCTGTCTTGAGATAGTGTGTGGGTGGGTGTGGTACAGTGGTGAGGTAGGTGTGTGTTTGTGTGTGTGGTGCAGGGGTAGGGTCTCTGGCCTGTTGCATTCTGTCTTCATAGGCTTAGCTTTGTAGGCACATGCACAAAGCTATGTGTATGGACAGACAGATAGATGAAATGACCTTCAATGATAGGCAATTTCACTTGATGCAAAACACAACTAATAATATACATATACCCAAATGTTACATAAAACCCAAACATGCCTATGTTTCGACAAAAGATGCCTGCATCACAGGTGGAAACAATTAAAAACTTTTCGTACAAAATATAATCTTTACCAAGCCACAAATGAATTAAGCTAATTCTCATTTCTGTGATACATTTATTTATTGAGTGATTCAATAGATAAAAGATGCGAAATACTGAGGCTTTATTCAACCGTGGACCAGTGTGTATGCTAGAGAAGCCTGCTCAGAAAATCCACATTCGTAACGCCCGGTCATAGAACCACAAGCTTAAGGATCAAATACTTGTGGCTGTTGGCTATACTTCATTCTCTGGAATCAGTGTATGGCAAAAAATAAAAATTGACTTAATTCATTTGTAGATTTGCAAGGATGATGTTTTGTATGGATAATTTTTAATTGTTTCTATCCCTAATGAAGACATGAAGACATGGGGTGGAGGAGTGGCCTAGTGGTTGGGGCAAGGTACTTCAGGCTGGAAGGTTGGGGGTTCAAATCCCACTAGAGGACAGCAACCTTGGGCTGGAAGGACTGGGGTCTCTAGTCCCACAGGTGCTCCTTGTGGTCTTGGGCAAGCCACTTAACCCTCCATAGCCCATGTTCCCTGTAAAATAGTTATCTCCAAGTTATAATGCCCTGTTCAATGTAATTTCAGTTTGTTCAATGTAAACCACACTGATGCAGAATAGCACAGTATATAAGAGAATGTAAATTAATAAATAAAATGTTATTCTGAAGCAGGGCCATGTTGGGTTTTATGTAAAATTTGGGCATTTGATTCTTTTGGTGTTACGTAGATTATTGTTGTTGTAGTTGCTTCTTTTAATATATATTTTGCACCTTCATTTTCTCTTCGTGTTTCCAGTATTGCTTGGCTGTTTTCTTTTCCAATAGGGTCTCCAGGACAGCTTTGGGAAAAGCTGGTCTAAAGCCAGAAGGGTTCTTCTTTTGTCTTGCTATTCTGTGACCCCGAGATGTAAAGCCATCAGATAAGTGGTGCTGATCGGTCATTGGTGACAGTAGGACGAAGCTTCACTGTGGCAAATGGATTGGTGCCCCTGTGGAGGTAAAAAGTTCTATCAGGAAAACAGGCCTTTACTATGTCACGAGGTGCCGACAGCACCCCCACTGGTCAACATTGAAATCGTTACTGACTTTAAAAGGCCCTAATCTGTAGTATCTTGAAGAGCTGAACACAAATATAACATTAAAAAAATTTTATTGGCTCTCATTTTGAAGATATTGCATGTAGTTCATTTTTGACGTTTCACCGTGTAAATTTATCCAGTAGGACAACAACATCCCAAATAAGCCTTGAATGATGTAATATTGCATCACATTGCATAATACCAGCATGCACACATCATCCAGAGTTGATTGCATCATTTTCTGATGCAATGCAATACTACTGCTAGACAGCTGCTGAAGCCATCTGACGTCAGCAGTGTACTATACGCGGTCGGAAAGGAAAGTAATCTGGTATTCTGTTCCGATATTGAAAGCCTCATGAATGCCTTAAAAATCACTCATGACCCACAAGACTGGAGACTATTTATAGACTCTTCGAAACTGAGTCTGAAGGCTGTGCTTTTGAATAATGGAAACTGTCTTCCATCTATTCCGCATGCCGTCCACATGAAAGAGACATACAATAACGTAAAGCATCTACTGACTTCCATTAACTATAACAAGTACAGCTGGCACCTCTGTGGTGACTTGAAGGTAGTTGCCCTTTTAATGGGACTGCAGCAGGGATATATAAAATACATGTGCTTCTTATGTGAGTGGGATAGCTGAGCAAGGGATTGGCACTACTTGCAGAAGGAATGGAATCGCAGACAAAATATAACAGTTGGAGAGAAGAATATCCAGCACCCAGCTCTGGTTGAGTCTCACAAAATCCACCTACCACCCCTTCACATCAAACTAGGTTTCATGATAAACTTTGTGAAAGCCATGGACCGCACTTCGCCAGCTTTACGATACCTGCATGAAAAATTCCCTCGACTCAGCGAAACAAAGATTAAAGAGGGAGTTTTTGTGGGTCCTCAGATTTGAGAGCTCTTCAAAAATGGCCGGTTCAACAACTTGCTGCAGGGTAATGCGAAACAAGCATGGAATGATTTTCGCCTAGTGTCAACAAACTTTCTTGGGCATGTTAGGGCAGAAAACTACAAGGAACTAGTAGAAGACATGCTGATGCAGTATCAGAAACCTGGCTGCAATATGTCTCTAAAGATCCATTTCCTTGATTCCCATCTCGATTTCTTTCCTGACAACTGTGGTATGGTTAGTGATGAACAGGGCGAACGTTTTCACCAGGATATCGCAACGATGGAGCAAAGATACCAGGGAAAATGGTCCACTACAATGCTTGCTGACTACTGCTGGACATGCCCCAGAAAAGCTCCCGAACAGCTGTACAAGAGACAGGCGAAAAAATCTTAGAAGTAGTCTATGACTTGTTTTTTTACAGGTATTAACTGAAGACCTATTATATTTACTATTGACATGCATTTCATGATGCAAACATTAATTCTTGTAGATTACAAAAAAACTAGAGCCAACTTTGCAATTTCATATTCGTGTTCAGCATATAAAAATTGATAAGAAATGACTATTTTTATTTCAGTAACATGACTTTTGTAAAACTTTGTTGACCAGTGAAATTGTCGGTCAGTGAATAACAAGAAGGCACACACTGCAGTCTAGTGACTTTCAATTCAAGCATTTCAAATTATCCAAGCAAAACATCTGCATAAATATCAGCAAATTAGCAGCAAACATCATCCCTTTTATGGCATTTTTTTCTAATTTAAAGGGGAAGAGGGCACTTTGCCTTTATACATGAATAATATCTCGATGAATAAAATATTGTAATCTCTTAAGCATGGGAAGTTGTGATTTCTGAAAAGGCACCTGTATTCTCTATCAGTCCTTCTTCAAAAAATATTTTAAGCATGTGACTGTAAAAATTGAGTATCACTGCTGGCAAGCACTTCCATCAGTGCAGCTGCTCCAATGTCACTGAAGGAACAGGGCAGCGCTGGCAAGACAAGTTGCTTAACCTCTGCACCACATTACGACTAGGGGTGTGTGCAGCCCAAAAACTTTCATTTCATTTGATTTTTATTTGTTTTGTCTCATATGATTTCCTATCAATAGTGCATGTTATCATGCAATAGTATACACTATAGACAGGAAACAGGAAATGACAACACATCTCTAATTATGACATCTTCATGCTTCATATTTTTCTATAATGTGGTGTTTTATTTAGTGTAATACTATGCTTTTCATAATGATGGTTTAGGTTGAGAGTCACCATGGGCATTTTTGTATGGAAAGATGAGAAAAATACGATGGTGAAAATAAGGATAATTTCTGTACAGTCGTTATTTCTAAAATCACAGCTGTCTCCGCTACAGGATTATAGGAATTCTAATGGGTTACAGGATTAATTTTCAACAAAACTATGGCATAAGGTAAAAAAAATGATTATGATGACCAACGTTCTCGCGAAGCTGCATAGAAGTCCTTTGCTCATGCAGCTGGTAGGGAGAGGGGTTGTGACACCGAGTTTTTAGACACAAGGAGCAGTACGGGAAAGTTAATGGTGACTGGATGAGACTAAATTATAAGAATATTTTTATGTATATAGCATATGATTAGGATGGAAATTAATATTTGATATTTATTTATTTATTTAATTTATTTAACTAGGCTTATATACCGCTTTTCTACAAGTCAAAGCGGTCTACATTCAGGTACTGTATATATATGTATATATATACTTGTTCTCCAAATCCCATTCCCTGTTCAATGTAATGACCAGACATATGCATTTTGTCGGATGTTTTTTGTTACATGTAAACCGCGCTGATTGCAAATAGTGCGGTATATAAGAATTGTAAAATAAATAAATAAATAAATAAAATAAATATATTCCCCTTGTCCCCAAAGGGCTCACAATCTATGGTTTTTGTACCAGAATGCAAAAACAATATTCAAGAAACTGCTGGTCAAAAGAATCTTTCAGCATGACAATGATAAACTGCTCATTTAAATCATATATTTTCCTATTTGATGGTGGAGCTTCAACTGGAGGTTTATGGTTTGTGAACATTACAAAACATGTTTAGAATAAAGTATACATAAGGTGGCTTTTTTCATATGTCTCACCTTGCCACCTCTGCCTCTTTTCACATGCCATGATCGTGGTCACATCTCGGTGGCAGTATCACTGGATTTCTCCGCAGCTTTTGATCTTGTTGACCATTCCCTTCTCCTTTCTCGCTTGCGTGAAGCTCGTCTTCGTGGCACTGTTTACCGGTGGTTTCATTCTTATCTTTTCTCTTGGTCTTATGCAGTCCTCTCCTGTACCACCACAACTGCCTCCTCTGACCCTATCCCCCTTCACTGCGGTGTTCCCCAGGGCTCAGTTTTGGCAGCTCTCTTGTTCAATATTTTTCTAGCACCACTTGCCCTCCTGGTACAACAGTCCGGTATTTCTGCTTACTACTATGCTGACGACCTTGTTCTTTTCCATCACACTTGTCCCCTTCAGCCAGATCTTTCCCCCCTCAATACCTGCCTCCTCACTGTGGCTAATTGATTGACAACCAATTGCCTGCATCTAAACCTGGCCAAAACGCTAGTTATTTGATTCACTCATGGTAGTCCTTGTCCCCCGTTGGCTCCATCTCTTTCAAACTCTCTCATCCCTTTGGTGTCATGTTTTCGCTATCTCTGGGTTTTCCTTGATTCTGATCTTTCCTTTCGTGATCATATTTCCCATGTCACTAGAAATTCTTTCCTCTCCCTTCATCAAATCCACGCTGTTTGTCCTTTCCTTATTCCATAGGCTCTCACTGCTCTTCTGTTGTCCCTTGTCATGTCTCATCTTGATTTATGTAACTCTGCCCTTGCCGGTGTTCCTCAGGTTCAGCTACATAGATCACAGCGTATTCAGAACACAGCAGCCCGTCTCATTACTCATTCTACTCGTCAGGAGCATGTAACCCCCCTTCTTATCCACCTTCACTGGCTTCCTGTAGAATTTCGCTTTCACTTTAAAATCCTCACCATCGTTCATCAAGTTGTTTACACCCATAACCCACAGTACCCATCGCATCTTTAAAGTCCGTCTAAAAAGCCATTTGTTCTCTTCTGCCTTTGACCTCCCTACCCCACTTGTGTGATCTTTTTCTATGTTGTCCATCTCTTCAATTTGGTATGATTGATTACACTATTTTCTGTCCTGTCTTGCATTGTAACTGCCTTTCTTTCTATGACCCTTGGCCATTTTTGTAATTTATTGATTGTACACCGCTCTGTTTTTGCAGAAGGGCAATATATCAAATGTAATAAACATAAACATGCCATCTCCACATCCATCTTTTCTCCCTTGCCTCTCTCTCATGATCTGCTAAAATATATTTTGTATTTTATTGTACGATGTACAGTATGGTGTATGTCTACTAAACTGTGGTAACGTTACATAACGTGCGTTACGTAACGTTAATGATCGTTAAGTAACATTAACGCGCGTTATGAGACGTTAACGATCATTAACGTCTCATAACGCGCGTTATCGTTACTTAACGATCGTTGACGTTCCGTGGCGCGGTAAACACCGCAGAAGGTGGAGAGAGGGCGGAGAGAAGGGGTCAATGGGCGGAGTGTGGGTGGGGAGAGGCTCCATTCACACTAACGTGCTGATCTGAAGAGCTGAATCCTAACGCGATTGAAAACCTGCCGTTAGATGCACATATGCAGGAGAGAGAAACCATTTACGTGTCAGAAATGTACAGCCCAGGCAGGGAGCCCAAAATCTGTGATAGTAGTGCTCCATGTTCAGCAATACCATAGTGCCAAAGTATGAATGGCCACTATGGCGATGGTGCAAATGGGGCATAGGGGGCCGCAGGCGGGACATGTAGCATGGGCAGCTGGGGCACAGGGTGGACCAGGCGGGCGCCTAGGTGGCACATAGGAACATAGACACCGGAGATCAGCAAGACAGCAGTTAACCAAGGCCAAACACAATCCACCAATATCTACCTGGTCCACCCTAGCCAATAGTTGCTAGGGCACAGACCTGACATCCCCCCAGCCATCCCGCCCCCATTTGGAGGGGACATAATAGTGGTAGGCAGTGATGGGGGGATGTGAGGATGTCCATGTATGCCCCCCCACCCTGGAACCCGCTCCCTAGGCAGGCGCCTACCTACACAGTGGATGGCCTGGGACTGCGCACTACCAGCACCGACAGCAAATGGCCATGTCAGCTTGGCAGGGGGGCGTGTGCCCGTACTGGAGGGGGCAGTGCCACCTCCCTGCAGTGGACCCAGGCCATGCTCTGCATCAGTACGTGGTGTGCAGTGCAACATAAAAGGTCTGGCTGAGGAAAAGTGCAGGTAGCCCCAGGGACTACCATGCATCTGTGGCAACAGTGTGGTGCAGTACACCCAGCCAGTGTGTCCAGGAGCAGAGGGTTACAGGTGCAGGTCCCAGCTGTGGTTCCTGCAGAACATGTCCCTATATTTTACCCTACAATGCAGATACAACAGCAACATGTGCAAAGCCCAAAGCAGTGGCGAATAGGGGTGCAAACACCCACTCACACAGGCTCCACAATCCAATGATGCATGGAGCGGCAGGCTGTTGGCCCCAGCATTGGGATGATGTTATCACCAAAGCACTACTACTACCCCCTGCACAGTTTAGCAATGTCGGCACTGTGCTCAGGGCTAGTGTGGCGGGCAGGGCTGCCAACCACCTCTATCTTTGTATAATGCTGCAAAAGGAGTGAGCGTGTTTGTATGTCTATCCATTGTTCTGTGGCTGCCCACACTTCACTGGGCCCAAAATGTCCCACTGTTACCAGCGTTAGCCTGATTAGATGCATAATGAGGAGCAAGGTATTCTGGGTATGGCCCGGACAGGGCAGATTGGCCAGGATGCATCTTCACAGGGTGTGGGGCAATGGCTAGGACACTGTAGTGCCTGACCACTACCTGCATGGAGAGGGTGGCCACAGCATGGCATGCTGGGAGGGCACTCACTCTGAACGAGCAGTGACCATAGCAGGTCTAGGTTCCCACATAGCGCTCTACACTATTTGTCTTTAGTGATATTTGTGTTCCCCAGTGCTGGGGTCCCAATTACTGAGATGCCTGCTTGCTGCACATAGTTCCTGGTGGACTGTCTGCAGTTAGACTGTGCATGGTTGGAACACCTTTAAGGTACAGTCTGACTGTGCTGTCTGCTGGTGACTGGCAGACAGTGGTGGGAGGCAATTGGGGTTTCCAGACCTAACCCCAGCATTGCTGCTGGTCTGCCACTGTCCCAGTCGTCAGTATGGCTCTGGCCCACCAACCCTGGAGGGCTGTCTCGTACAAACAGGATGGAGGTTGCTTCTTGGGGGCAGGGGCACTGTTCTTTACCTACAAAAGGGTGCTGTGGGCCATTTGGGGGTATGTAGTGTATACCACTGTGACCCATACAGGCACTGCTACACACACCTCATGCAGTTCTAGGAACCCCTCTGCCCTGATAATAGCTGCCCATGTCAGCCAGACCCTCACACGGGGTACACACTAATCTGGCTGGTGTCTGGTCCCACAGGGCCACATGTGACTGCAGGATACAGATGGACACCAAATTACCTTTGGCTGCACTGCACGGAACACCTGTCACACGCTGGTAGTGATGGGGATGTACAGCAGGACCTATCTCTAGCACCACATGTACTGCGGACCTAGTGCTGGGCACCAATCCTATCCATCAGGGTGACCACAGAACCTGCACAATGGCATGGTCTGTAGCTACTCTGCCAGTATCACACACTGTCAGTTCGTCTTTCCCAGTTGAGGTACCGGATAGGTGCAGACCCCATTTGGTGATCAGCTGTAGACAGCTAATAAGCATGTGCATTGCATCATGGGTACTGCTGTGACATACACCATGGAGGTATAGCCTACTGGTTAATACATTGCCATTCTTGGCAGTGTTCATTGGTTCAGTTCCTCATTGTTCCCTCCTCTCATGCCTGTCCTACTCAAATAGTGTGCATGCCTGTAGAGGTCATATTTTTGCAGATCTGCGCTTCCAGCCCATAATACCCTTGCCACAATTGCCAACATTCCCTCGGTCCGTCTATCTGCGTCTGTCAGCTGTGTAGAGTCCTGTCTGCCTGTGCAGGCTGCCAGCCCATGTCCTGCACTGCTACCCGTTCCTGCACTGCGCCTCATCGTGCTTGCCTCGCCTGTGCCTGATCTGCATGGCACCACCACTCCTCTGTCCACCCATCATTGTAACTATCCTGCCACCTCTGCCTCCACTGGGGGACACATATTCCCATCGTCTGCCACCAACTGTTTTTCCGGTACTTTACCTTGCCAGCACCCTGTGCTGTGGTAGAGCTGCCCCACCATGTTTGCCGTCAGTACTGGCAGGCACATGGGATGCCCGCAGATATTTATTTATTTATTTAACATTTCTTCTATACCGCGCTATTTAGATCAGTGCGGTGTACATTCAACACAAACTATACAGAGCAGGGAACTGCAATGTATTTACAATGAACAGGGGTAGATAACTTGGATATAACTAGAGGAGAACTATCTACATCTTATTTACACTAATGCATATTTACATTTCTATCATGTGCCCCCCCCCCCCCTCTATCCTTAAGGCTGCCCACATGGGCTGTGTAATAACCTTGCTACTTTTGGCAGGACTTGGGGATGGGCTGCAGGCAGATATGGCAGGTCCAGCAGCTCCCACTTCTCCCTCCTTCACTCACCTGTTCATTGCCTTTCCTGAGTGCTCTATCTAGTGTTAGGGCTAGATCTGTCTCTGTTCTGCACAGGTCATGCATGTCATCCTGAGGCACCTTGCAGTCCCTAGGGCACACTAACCTAAGACACCATAACCTTGTTAGGCCACTTTAACCTATGGTTCCATAGCCCAGGGTGCCTTCTGCGGTGACTTGTCCAAGGGTGCCTAATATGGCGCTTAGCCTAGGAGGCCCTATAGGGCGCCTTCTGAGGCACCTTACAGGGCACCTTACTAAGCACCTTACAGGGCACCTTATAAGGCACCTTGTAATGCTCGTTGTTCTAAGGCGCCTTGTAACGCACATTCTCTGTCAGCTTGCTGTAATGATGCACCGCCCATGCCTTTATATGGGCATCTCTACCTTTACCGCGGAACCTACCGCGAATGACATTACCGCAGTTTAGTAAACATACCCCTATGTGTATTTAGTGTGATTGTAAAGCAGTTTGGAAAGATACCACGAAAAATTATATTTAATTGTATAGACAACTTAACGAGTTACCTACTCTGTGTACAATAGCATCTGCTATGTTTTATTCCCTCCCCAACCCCGACCACCTCAAAAATTCCAAGGAACAGTCATCTCACCTGGGGAAGAGCTCCGGGGGCTGTGCTGGTTTCTGAAATGAATTAAAACAACAGAGAAAAAGAAATTAAGACCTCTTTTTCCCACTTCACTTTAAAATCCAAAACATATTGTGCCCGATATTAAAAAGGTTAGGGCTGAATATCCATGGGTGCCACAGCTTCATGCCCTACTGAAAACTGGTTAACAATGGGGCATTCCAGGGGTGGCACCTGGCAATAGCTGGGCAGTGACAGTATTGAGACACTGCCCGGTTATCGCAACATGGCAAAAGTCAGGTGCAGTAAAGGCTGGCCTCACTTTTGCCGCTGAAGCTAACCACACAGCAGCTGAATATCGCCACTTCCGTGTTAGCGTCATTACAATCCAGACAGCTCACATATTCAATGCCAGAGCTCTGATATGACCTCGGCATTGAATGCCTGGGTCTAATGTTCAGCAGTGGTGGCTGGTGTTTAGTAACGCTATTCGTTGCCGCTGAATATAGGGCCCATTGTGATGCTGAAGGTCATGTGATGCAAGGGCCCATAAATATTGTTGCGGTCACAAAAAGCACAACCTAAGGAGTCATCAGGCTAGTGGAATACACATTCTGATACAAAATTTTATGTGATTGATTTTTTCAGTCATAACTCTCCATTCTTTATTTATTTGGCATTGCAGCTTCCTCCTGCTTCTTTGAATTTTCAGCTTAATCAAAATCCATTCCTGCTGTCTAAATATTTATGTCTGCACTATAGAGATGCATAGGCGCCTATGTAGCTTTACAAAATAATCCCATAACCCCCCCATAGTGTACAAATGTGTATGTTGTTGATTAGTGTTGGCTCCTGGTATCCCAGCCCCTGGGTTTCCTTGGCAAGGAGTGAGTGGAAGTAGATTGCCAGGACTTTCTTCCATGCAGTGAGTTTTATAGCCCCTGGTATTCCAAGGTGGCCTCCCATCCAAGTATTAGCCAAGCTTAACCCTGCTTAGCTTCAGATGCTATTGGAGAACAAGTTTCATTCAGGCAGCTAAAGACTCAGGGCAGATATTCAGTGGCAGAACTAGCACTGCTAAAGCGGCTAGCCAGCACCAGTGAACATTAAACCCAGATTTATTCAATGCCTGCGATATTCAACTGCTGCTTGGCTAGATTCAGCGGCAAAAGTTAGGCCAGCCTACTACTACACCTGACTTTTGTTGCTTAGTGACAACCAGGCAGCGGCTCAATATTGCCGCTTACAGTTATTGCTAGGTGCAGCCCCAGGGGCACGCAGAGGCAGCACTCACCCTGGCTAGGGTCCCTTGGGTATCTGACCCTCTGTACATGAATGCTCATACACAAATGTAAACCTGCTCTGAAGAAGTATAAATGTGTGCATGTGTTCTATATACGTACATGCATATTTTATAAGATACACGTATCTATCATAACTCCAGCCTTAGGAACACCTACGTAGGATCCACTTAACAGTGTATGCTATCTTAGCTGTCCTGAATGAACCTGCTCTCAGCTGATCACCGAAGCTAAGTAGGGTGGGACCTAGCTAGTGCTTGGAATACCAGGGGCTGAAATCTCACTGCATGGGAGAAAGAACTGGCAACCTACTTCCTGTCATACCTTGCTAAGAAAACCAGGAGTCAGCATTGACACACATTGCATACCTTTTCATATATCTAATTTTTACTCATGTATACTTGTGTACAATTTTATTCATGCCTTTTTCTGTATGTAAAACATGCTTTTTGCATGAAAAATGCTTGATAAATTTACCACCATTGTGGGTAAGTGGCATGAAGGTTTTGTAATGTAACGAGATCTTTCTACTACTTTGGGTCTGTAGATCATGGTTTATTGTTCAAAAAACTGAGTGATATGGAGGTAGGATGGAAGGTACAATAATGAACCCATTTGCTAAGTTTATTGCTGACCTACAGGTGAAGCGAGGGGTGATATGCTCCAACTGGTGGTAGGGCCATCTCTACCTCCATTTCATTTAACAGTATTTTTTAGCCTCTTGGGGGGAGGATGTATTTAGGGATTTTGGCGTTTTCCTGCTATTTGTATGCAGATGATATTCAAACATTATTCTGAATTACAAAGACTTTGGAACAAACATAGAACCCTTACTGACTATATCATCAGGGTCGGCCCGTCCATTGAGCAACAATGTTTTTTGCACAGGGCCCCGCGTTTCAGGGGGCCCCGCGCAAAAAACATTCTTCATCATCCCAAGTTTAAAAAAAAAAAAAAAAACCCCAGCTGCTTCTGCCGCGGCAGCATCAAGAGTGCCGCCGCGGGGCCCCCCTGCCCGGCAGAGCCTCCCTGCATCGTAGGCTAGCGTTGAATCCCCGAACGCGGGCTTCTTTCAGAGCCGCGAGAGTTTCCTTTCTCGCGGCTCTGTTAATCCCGCCGGGGATTTCCCAGCCCCGGCGGGATTAACAGAGCTGCGAGAAAGGAAACTCTCGCAGCTCTGAAAGAAGCCCGCGTTCGGGGATTCAACGCTAGCCTACGATGCAGGGAGGCTCTGCCGGGCAGGGGGGGCCCCGCTGCGGCACTCTTGATGCTGCCGCGGCAGAAGCAGCTGTTTTTTTTTATTTTTTAATTTGGGATGATAGGGGGGTAGGGGGTTTAGGACTGGTAATGGGCTAGGGGGGGGGGGAGGCTAAGTCTGGAAGTGGGCTGATAGGGGAGGGTTAGGACTAGTAATGGGCCATGGGGGGGTGCTAAGACTGGAAGTGGGATGATGGGGGGGGGGGTTAGTAATGGTAATGGGCTATGGGGGGGGAGCTGTCTGGAAATGGGCTGATGGGGGGGTTAGGACTGGTAATTGGCTATGGGTGGGGGATAAGACTGGAAATGGGCTGATGGGGAGGTTTAGGACTGGTAATGGGTTATGGGGGGGGCTAAGACTGGAAGTGGGATGATGGGGGAGGGGTTAGGACTGGTAATGGGCTATGGGGGGGGAGCTGACTGGAAATGGGCTGATGGGGGGTTAGGACTGGTAATTGGCTATGGGGGGGGGAAAAGACTGTAATTGGCTGATGGGGAGGTTTAGGACTGGTAATGGGTTATGGGGGGCTAAGACTGGAAGTGGGCTGATGGGGGAGGGTTAGGACTAGTAATGGGCCATGGGGGGTGCTAAGACTGGAAGTGGGCTGATGGGAAGGTTTAGGACTGGTAAGGGGTTATGGGGGGGGGCTAAGACTGGAAATGGGCTGATGTGGGGGGGTTAGGACTGGTAATTGGCAATGGGGGGGGGCTAAGACAGGAAATGGGCTGATGGGGAGGTTTAGGACTGGTAATGGGTTATGGGGGGGGCTAAGACTGGAAATGGGCTGATGGGGGTTAGGACTGGTAATGGGCTATGGGAGGGGTTATGACTGGTAATGGGGGATTAGGACTGGTAATGGGCTATGGGGGGCTAAGACTGGAAATAGGCTGATGGGGGGGCTAGGACTGGAAATAGGGTGATGGGGGGGATAGGACATAATGGGCTGATGGGGAGGTTTAGGACTGGTAATGGGTTATGGGGGGGGGGCTAAGACTGGAAGTGGGCTGATGGGGGAGGGTTAGGACTAGTAATGGGCCATGGGGGGATGCTAGAACTGGAAGTGGGCTGATGGGGAGGTTTAGGACTGGTAATGGGTTATGGGGGGGAGCTAAGACTGGAAATGGGCTGATGGGGGTTAGGACTGGTAATGGGCTATGAGAGGGGTTAGGACTGGTAATGGGCTGATGGGGGATTAGGACTGGTAGTGGGCTATGGGGGGCTAAGACTGGAAATAGGCAGATGGGGGGGCTAAGACTGGAAATAGGCAGATGGGGGGGCTAGGCCTGGAAATAGGGAGATGGGGGGGTTAGGACGTAAAGTGCTGAAGGGAGGGGAAACGACAAGTAAAGGGCTATGGGGGGGCTAGGACTGGAAATGGGCTGATGGGGGGTTAGGACTGGTAATGGGCTGGGGGGGGCTAAGACTGTTAATGGGCTGGGGGGGTTGCTAGGACTGGAAATGGGCTGAGTGGAAGGAGGGCTTGAACTGCAAATAGCTGATGGGGACGGGGGCTTGGAATGGAAATGGGTTGTGAGGGGGAGGGAGCTAGGACTGGAAATGGGTGAGTGGGGGGGCTAGGACAGGAAATGGGCTGATGGAGGGGCTAGAATAGGACTGGAAATTGGCTGTTGGGGGGGTTCTAAGATTGGAAATGGGCTGTGGTGGGGGTTTGGATTGAAATGGACTCATGAAGGGGCTAGAACTGGAAGTAGGCTCATGGGGGGCTTGGATTGGAAATGGGCTGAGTGGAGGGGAGCTAGGATTTGACATAGGCTGATGGGCTCATGGGGGGCTGGGATTGGAAATGAGCTGATGGAGGGACTCGGATGGGACTGGAAATAGATGGGGGAGCTAGGACTGGAAATAGGCTGATGGTGGGTCTAGGATAGGACTGGAAATGGGCTTATGGGGGGCTAGGACTGGAAATGGGCTGATGCGGGGACTAGAAGGGAGCGGATGCTGGGTGGGACTGGAACTAGAATGGAGCTGATGTTGGGGGAGGATTAGAATGGGATGGAGCTGGGAGAGT
This sequence comes from Ichthyophis bannanicus, assembly GCA_033557465.1. Taxonomy (NCBI): domain Eukaryota; kingdom Metazoa; phylum Chordata; class Amphibia; order Gymnophiona; family Ichthyophiidae; genus Ichthyophis; species Ichthyophis bannanicus. The sequence continues at coordinate 1,001,233,527 of CM066031.1, read as the reverse complement.
GAAATGGAGAGGGAAAAAATATTTTGTGTGGGAGGGAAGACAAATCTACAATTGGCCGGATATTGGGAGAGTAAGTGGGGATTGAGAATGGAGGGGTAAAATTTGAGTAGATGAAATAGGAATGAGGAAAGAGCAAAAGGAGAAAGATTAGTATGTTAAAGCAGATGTAGAGAGAGAATGGAAAAAAACTAGAAGAGAGAAGAAAAGACAAATGGACAGCAGACGATGGAGAGTTAGCGGAAGACACAAAGAAACCAGAAGAAAGTGACTGGAGCAATTGCAGCTGAAAAAAAATGCACAAAAGGTAGAAAAATATCTCTTTATTTTGAATTTATTAATTGGAATATGTCAGCTCTGGGAAATGTGCATCATTAACGTCTGCGCTTTGTTTAGTACAAGAGCAAATTAATGTATAGTTTTATTTCTACAGTGTTGTACATTCCAAGTTTGGCTTTTGGGATTCCCAGTTTAATTATTGTCTTCCTGTTTCTAAATTGTGATTCCTTGTTTGGTGATGGTCTATGTTCTGCATGTGTAACTGAGCTGAGGTATTCTGTTTATGTAATTCCTATTTGACATTGCCACTTGTTCTCTTTCCCCAGTAGGTCATGTATTGTTGTTCTCTGAAATGTATTGGTTTAATATTTGCAGCGTTTCCTTTTGATAGTTAGGGTATGGTGCTTTATGAGTCCTGGTAGTGCTGTTAGGATACGGCGGGTTTGCTATGGATTCTAAATGGGCAGTGTTTGTAGTAGTTCCTAATGTGTCTGGCGGTTGGCACTGGATTATAGTAATGTAGAAGTCTTTTAGTCTTTCTTTATTCATACACTCATTAAGAGGCATGTTTACTAAAAGTTAGTGTATGGTAACATTATGCAAATATTTATGCAAATGATGCCCTTATGCAAATGAGGCCCCGCACCGAGTCTCCGCACGTGGCCCCGCACCCCCCTTGGGCCGCCCCTGTATATCATTCAAGTATTAGTTCACGGATGGGCACTAATAATCTTAAAATTATTTCTGATAAAGCTGTGCTGCTATGGGTGTGATGGGCTCACAGAACAATCCCTGTGATTAATCTTTCTATGGGTAGGGTTGAGATACCTTTACCGAGATCTGATTGAAGTTTTGCAGTAGGAATGGACTCCGCTCTCTCTATGTGCTCAAGTCACTCAAGTTGTTAAAAAAAACTTAATCTGCCTGACCAAACAGGTTGATACAATAAAAGTCATCTGAGCCTTTTCTTGGACCTTAAGCAGGTTATGCAGGCTACTGACCTCTCCCACCTCCATTACTGCAATTGTTTTTATCGGGGTTATCAAGAAGTCTTTACTTCTGTTGCATCTGATTCAGAATTCAGCTGCAAAGATCATTACTAGTGACAACAGGTGGGAAAGGGCAGCCTTACTTTGATTGAGCTGCATTGACTTTCTGTTTACTTTATAGTATTTTTTAAGTTGTAAAATCGCTATATTTAAGATAATTCAAGGAAATTGGGATAAAATGTTTGTCTCAGTATAAGCTATATTAAGCTCCATGTTTTATAAGAACATCGAGGTGGGGAATTTGGAAGTCTGGGCTGGGACATTCAGGATTTCCACGGTATTTTACAAAAGGCTTTGCCGAACATGGAGCCTTTTGTAATATCCATATAAAGACACTGGCAAAACCCCCATGTATTCAGCAGCAAATAGAGAGGGAGCAGTCATTCCTGGGAAAACAGGTTCAAACCCAGAACAGCATCCCTGGCGCTTTACACATGGATGCAACCTCAAATACATGCGCAGGTGCTCTTCTCGCAATACATGGGAGGATTTGTCATTGCTTACACACCTATTTGTCAGATTTTATAAAGATACACATGCAAGAGGAGCCATTGCAGGAGCAGGATGAAATAACCTTTAATGAGCTTTTGACGTGATGTTAAACACCGCAGAGGTAAAGCGCAATGGACTCCTTATTCACTGATAGACATCTCCATGTTGAAACAATCACTTATGAATGCCTTGAAGTTGGTACAAAACTCATTGTGGAAATGTTTTACTTATCAAATGGGAACAATTTTTCGGCCCATCCAAAGCAACTGAAGCCTCACCCCTTGAAATCTCTGGGGCACTTCATTAAGCCACATTAGGCTTTTGCAGCTAATGTGGCATGTCAGTGCAAACAGCGGTACGTTAGCTGCAACAGCTGTGTGTTATCTGTCGGGAGCAAGTGCAACTTTTTCCTAGCCAATAACGCATGGAAAAAGCAGAGAATGTGGCGTGGCAGCATTGTGGAAGCAGCCACCCATTGCTGACGTTCGCAGCAAATGCACATTGCAGGCATACCCATTCTCCACCCACACTGCACCCCGTTGCGCAACTAAGGTGCAGTCTGCAGATAATTCATAAAATCACGTTATCGGCATTTGGCCCGCATTAGCTGCTACCCCAGTGTACCTTTCTGATGCTGTCGCTGAGTTAACAGCTAATGTGGTTTAGTAAACATGCCCTCTGTGCCCCAGGGCATCTATCCATGGAAATAGTGGATTTTTTAAATTGCCATTTAAACCTACATGTAATGTACATGGGTAAATGCTTCTAAAATTCTCTCTATTACCTGCCCTCTCTTGTCCTTTACATTCTATTTCCAAAGTGCATTAGACAGAGCACAATCTGCAATTATGAACACCATAAAAAGGAACTTTGCTGGGAAAAACTTCCTATTTCATGTATTGATTTCTAAATTTATGACTTGCCCTCTTACTGTAGTCCAAGGCATGGCACAATAAACATTCGTAATTCAAACAAACATAAAATAACATCAGCATATCACTGTGATATTGCCAGTTGTTTGGAATGATCTTCCCATGGATTTCCAACAAGAGTCCAATAAGACGACATTCTGAGACAACTAAAAGCTTGGTTCTTTGAACAGATGGTATCATAACTTTGACCTATTTTTATAAGTGGGGGAGGAGAGGGGGCTTAAAGATTCTTATATATCGGACTGCTGTTCTTGCTGGACTTATTATATGGTTTTCATTGTTTGCATGGTAACCTACATAGAACTTGGGAAATTGGCTATTTGCGGGCTATAAATGTTGAATTAAATTAAATTCATATAAAGCTTAATTAACCAAATTGTATTAGTTGTAGCCAGATGCATTGGATGCGTACCTGTACGTACCATCTGTGCTGTCATGTTCTCACCTATTGGTTACTTTCACCCTTTTTGCCCCAACAAAAAAACCTCTCCCTGCCTCACCATACCACATGCTCACTGCCCCACCCCATCCCACTCACTCACTGCACCCCCTCCATAGACAGTAGACACTCTCTGCTACTCCTTGTTTACTCACTTACTGCTCTCGGGGCCCGATATTCAACAAGGTGCCGAGGCCGACCATTCCCGCAGTTAGTTACCTGTTCAAGAAAAGTGCTTGAATCGTGAGTCAGGCACCGACAAAACAGGCAAGCAACTAAAATGCATTACAAACAGAGCACAACGGCAGGCACCTACCATAGCAATGACGGATAAGCACAAGGCACATAATCCGGGCACTGTGCCCAAGGTACAGGCGATACCCGTGTATGTGGCCACCACAACAGTAGCCAGAGAAGCACGACGGACCGTGGTCAGGAACCCATGTATCGCTTGACCGGCGCACCCATGTTTTGCCTATCCGGTGTACCCATGCTTAGACGACACCATCACATAGGCCCCGTGGGTTGCCTGTGCACGAGCCCCCTGTGGCTGGGTGGACAGACACCAGTAGCATGGCGGCAAGGAGAAGTGTGAACTTCTCCCCAGATAAAAGTGATTGCCTTGTCCGCTCTATGCTGCAGCATTGAAGGGGTTCTCTGCTTAAGGAGGGGCCATCGTCCAAACCTGAGGCTGGCAACAGCCCTGTGGAGGGGAATCCAACTCTGGCTGCACAGGTAAGGAGGCTACAACAGGCGGGGGGGGGGGGGGCTGAGCACCATGCTAGGCAGACACACCCTGAAAGGCACAGCTATGTGTCTGCACAGGGAGACAGGGCATGATGCCAAGCCACATGCTGCTGGCTGCCCCAATGTGTGCCTATCAGGAGGTGGGGGGGATGGGCCATGCATTGGTACAGATGCCAGCCCCAATTGCCTGCAGCAGGGGGCATACCCACACATAGCAGGTAGTGGTAGGTAGCAATGCCACAGGGCATGCACAGTAATGGAAAAGCCCGGTGCAGGGGGAGCTGTGGCAGGGCTGGGCACTGCAGGGGACACCAGCAACCAGTTTGGACACCCCAAACCCTGCTCCACCCCCTAGCCCTTGTGCCCTGGTGCAGAGGTCTGGGGGAACTGGTGGCAGAAACCACACATGTGGCACTTGTCTGTCCCTACAAGCAGCTCTGCCACCATAGCCTAGCACCCATGGGTATGCTCCTGCCCTTAGGATGGGCATGTTGCCAGACCATTGCAGATATAAGGTATGCACAATAGGCAAAATGGTAGTGGCCAACTGAGCACATGTGTGTCCCCCCTCTCTCCCACAGGGAATATGGAGTACGCCGGACGCTGAAGGCCCTCAAATGCTACTTCTGAACGCTGCATCGGAGGCAACCCAACCAGCCCCAGTGGATCAGGGAGTGGCTGGCGGCTGAGGAAGGTTAGTGGGGGTACACAGTGGTGCTCAGCAGATGCAAGGGACGGCAGCCTTGGCTGTCAGACTGGTGCAGGTAGACCATCTGGTGGTGGACACTTCCTGTATGCAATGATGGGACTGTGCTGGGTGCAGCTGTGCCATCCCCCAGTGCCACCAACCTGTCTGTGCACCAGCTGGCACACACAACATGCAGGTGTGTGCAGACCTGGCTGGGGCATGGCACAGAAGGGCAGTACAGGGCACACACCCCCAGTGGAGGCCTCAGGGGCACATAATACACCAGCCCATGCTGACACCCATGCATGCCCATTGCCTGGGGAGCCGGCAGGGCACAGCACAGCATGTGACGGGGAACAGAGCTGGCTGGAGGTGGGAAAAGAAGGGGCACACAGTGTGCACCATGGGGGAGGCAGGCCCCTGTGAGCTGAAGGTCGGCGAGCAATGCATGTTTGGGCCCCCAGGGGTGTGCCTGTCCCACCCCAGAGCCATGCCTGTTCATACCAGTAACCCCCTTCTCCTTTTCCCAAAGCTGGCTCCAGGGGTGCCCAGGGGACTGCTGGCCAACCACACCTGCCACCCAGGAGTGGCAGTGCTGCACCAACCATGTGGAGCAACAGCAATACCACCAGCAGCGATGGTGACAAGGAGGAGATGAAGACGACATCAACAACCAATGACACTGCACTGGAGGACACCACATCAGAGGAGGGGGACAGCAAGGGTGTCATGATATAGTGGGAGGACAAGGTGGGATCAGAGGATGAGGAGGGATGGGAGGACAAGGGGCAGGGTGGAGAGGTGGAGTCAGAAGGAGGGATGGGAGGACCATTGGCAGGTTGGGGAGGAGAGGTCACTTGAGGAGGAGAAGAGATCAGAGGGCCAGGGGCAGAGTGGGGAAGAGGGGCAGATGAGAAGGAGGAGGGATCAGAGGGCCAGGGGAAGGGGAAGGATGGGGAGGAGGGGGTCAGAGGAGAAGGAGGAGAGATGTGAGGACCAGGGCCAGGGTGGGGTGGAGAGGTCAGAGGAGGAGAAGAGATCAGAGGGCCAGGGGCAAGGTGGGGAGGTGGGGTCAAAGGAGGAGGAGGGATCAGAGGACCATGTGTAGGGTGGGGTGGAGGGGTCCAAGGAGGAGGAGGGTTTGGAGGGCCAGGGGCAGGGAGGGGAGGAGGGCTCAGAGGATGAGGAGGGATGGGAGGACAAGGGGCAGGGTGGGGAGGTGGAGTCAGAGGAGAAGGAGGGATGGGAGGACAATTGGCAGGGTGGGTAGGAGGAGTCACAGGAAGAGAAGGGATCAGAGGGCCAAGGGAAGGGTGGGGAGGAGGGGTCAGAGGAGAAGGAGGAGCGATGGGAGAACCAGGGGCAGGGTGGGGTGGAGCGGCCTGAGGCGGAGGGATCCGAGGGCCCGGGGCCGGGGGGGTTGGAGAGGTCAGAGGAGGAGGAGGGATTGGAGGGCCAGGAGCAGGGAGTGGAGGAGAGGTCAGAGGAGAAGGAGGAAGGATGGGAGGGCCTGGAGGAGAGTGGGGGGGGGAGTAGTCAGAGGAGGAGGAGGGATTGGAGGGGCAGGGGCAGGGTGGGGAGGCTAAGGTGTCAGTAGAGTTGGGAGCAGAGGGAGTGGCAGGGGGGATGCAGGAACCACCCACCAAGCACCCAAGGCACGGTGATATGGCACAGGCACCACCAGCAGGCAACCAGTGGGGAGCACAGAGGCGGAACTGCACTCCCCAGCAGAACCCTGTAGCCCTCGGGCACGCCCACCAGCTATCCAACCAAGGGGACAGGTGCCCGCTGCATGGCGCAGAATGGGCCAGGTGAGACACAGAGTGGTGCCGTGGTCCATCTCCTGCAGCTGAGGTCCTCCACAGCCACCCCAGCATCCAAAGGCACACCCCGGCCATGCCACACCCAGACCATCGGTACCACCATCACCCCCTTTTCCACAGAGTGACTGGCCCTGGCAATGTTCCCTCTAATTTTCTGTAGGCTGTGTGCGCATAAAATATCAGCTGTGTGCAGCTTTTGAAGGAAGGTTAAATTTTTGTGCGCCACATAACGACACTCGGAGTTATATACTTTAAAATTTAACTACACGTCAGAATACAGTATGTACACCACAATGATTTTAATCAAATTAAATGAAAATAGATGATTACTAAATGAAGCAGGAAATTTCTAGTAATTACAATCAAAACTTTTACATTTTAAGACATCTGTGTTGTTTTCTATCAGAATCAGAGCCGTAATTTTTGTGCGCTCTGTTGTAAAGTATGTGCGCTCGCTCGGCGAGGTGTGTGCGCGCGCACACGCGCACAGCTTAGAGGGAACAGTGGGCCCTGGCCACCCTGGTGGTAGAGGTGCAACTCCTCAGGGCGGAGGATGTGGTAAGGGCTGTAAGTGTAGCTGGGTTTAAAGAAGGGTTGGATAAGTTCCTGGAGGAAAGGTCCATAATCCATTATTAAGAAGGGACCCAGGATATCAATGCTTGACCCAGTACAAGCATTGTGGAACCTGTGTCTTTTGGGGAAACTGCTAGGTACATGTGACCTGGATTGGCCACTGTTGGAAACAGGATACTGAGCTTGATGGATCTTGGTCTGACCCATTATGGCATATCTTATGTTCTTATGTACCACAGCATGGACCATTGCCTTGCAGCTAGAGGCCCTCACAGCAGCTGTGTCAGGGCACAGGCAGGACCCCCCTGCACCATAGGGCGCCACCTGTCAATTACTCCCTGGGCAGGGGCGGATTGTAAAGATGTCCAGTTGCATAATATCTGCCACTGTTGGCAGTAATGTACATAAGTTGACACAGTTGTCTAATAAATGTTTATTGTTTGTAAGCACTGTCATCCATTTTGTGGGGGCAGGAGGTGTGTCTGCATGAGTAGTGTGAGGATCCAGGGGACTGAGGGGAGGGGGACCAGGGGTCCATGGGTATGGAGTGTGGGAATGACCATCTTGCGCGGGTATTGCCGAGGACCCCTACCCGGGCAGATGGTCACGGGCAGCATCTCAGCAGAGGCAACCTTCTGCATAGGTAGCCCCCCCCCCTGCTATTTCCATGCAACAAAGCAGCACAGGACACCCCCTGGCCCATGAAAGCACACCGTTGTGGTGGTGCGCTCCGCAGTTGTCATGTCCGCCTATTATGTTATGCGTCCTAACTGCATGCGTATCTTGCCGTCGCTCAGCACTGTGTAGGTATGGCATCCTACAGCAGCAAATTGTCACACAGATATTCATAGCATCAGCGCCCAGGGGCCTATGCATGTACCAGATATGCCTTTGGATGGGGCATGACCCCGCTGTGCGTTCCACCCATGTATGCATAAGAGGACCTACGCAGGTAAGTGAATAGTGAATGCCGCCTTATCGCGTTGTTGCTTCACAATAGCTGACAAGGCACTGGCAGTGACAGAGCACACAAGGAAGGCGGATTTCACTCCATCTGTACCAGGAGCTATGATAGGAGAGTGCACGCCTGGTGGCAGGCACTGAGGGTATGCTGTCCAAGCTGCAGGGTATCTGGCAGAACAGGCCAGAGAGACCAAGCGCAAGGAGTGGTGGGACCACAGACTGCGTGTGGAGCGCCACATGGAGGGGCACTTGCAGCTGATGTGTGAGATGGCAGCATACCTGGCATCTATTGCTAGCTCCTTGCGTAGTTTGGTGGGTCTCATGCAGGCACAGAGAGTGGGTGTTGTGGCTGCCAGCGCAACAGCACAGCTACCTGCTAGCTCTGCGCCATGTCCTTCAGACCATTCTGCTGGGGAGGGTGGTGACACCGCTAGCACGTCCTCCAACAATGCTCCACTGTGTCGCAGTGCATGTGTTAGCAAGCACCGATGGCCAGCGGGGAGTCCTGAGGAAGGGGGATCACGTGGGGGGAAATAAAGAACACTCTGAACACAATGGGTGATAATGGGCACTTTATTGTATCCTTCAGCGCACATTACATGGTACTGGGCACATAACTGGTGATTGTGTGTGTCTAACCCTGGTGATGGTGCTTTCCCATATCACCTGCGAATGGTGGGCCAGTGCCTTGGCCTGCTGCTGGCTCCTGGACTCTGCACCATCACCATCTGCTGCCTCTGTGGCCTCACACTCCTCCACATCTGCTGGCTCTGGGTCCAGCACTCCACACATCCGTGCCAAGTTGTGGAGTATGCATCATGCAGAAAATATCTGGCATACCTGCTCTGGGCTGTCAAGGCACCGGACGCAGCTCTTCAGCACTCCAATTGCACACTCCACTGTACCGCTCCTCCTGCCGACTTGTGGGGTGGTACATGGGGTCAGCAGCCAGGTTCTCAGGGGGTATCCATGGTCACCTGCAGGGGCAATGTGAACTGTGAGCATGTGCATTGGGATGTGTATTGGGTATAGTCTATGGCTGCTGTGGACGGCGTGCAGTGGTGCTGATGTGGTGCAATACATACAGTACACATCTATCCTCGCCTGTTTGTGTTACCCATAGCATCAGACTACAGCAAGCATCCATTCTGGGCCTGTCCTGGAGCTCACACACACATGTGTACACTCACCTAGTGGACAGGCATCTCCAAGCTGACCCCTGGTTGCTGCCTGTCCCAGGCTGGACAGTGCGAGGACAAATGCATCATGGCAGGACCTTGGATAGCAGGCACACACATCTGTGAAGTTCATGTTGGCATCCACAATGATCTGCATGTTCATCAATGTGTACCCATGCCTGTTCCTGTATGCCCTCTGCTCCAGCCATGGTGCCTGCAGTGCAATGTGGGTGCAGTCTATAGATCCAAGCACCGAAGGGAAACCAGCAATACTGTAGAATGCTTGCATGGTCTCCTGCTGCCTATGCTGTTTCCGGGGGAGGGCTATGAGGTAGCACATCCTCCGCAGCAGGGCCATGGTGAATGTTCCAATGCAGTGGCTGGCAGTGGGCTGCATGATTCCAACAGTTACCCCTATCACATGCTGAAAGCTGCTGGTTGCAAGGAATCCCAAGGTAGTAGTCACCATCATGGCCACCAGCAAGGTCTGGCTTCTGGATGTAGAAGACTCCAGGTCCACGCTGAGTATGCTGCACAACTCAGTTATCGTTGCCCCATCCAGTCTGTATCTCTGGTAAACCTCCTCCTCTATCAGTTACAGATAGCTCATCCTGGGCCTCTGTACACGTGTGGCACGGTACCTGCGTCTTGGGTGCTGGGCCACTGCCTGCTGCTGGGTATGCACTGCCTATCGGATCCTCTGTCATGCCTGGGCATGACGTGCACATCTCCACTTCTGGATCACCATGTGCATGGCCCACATGGCGTCTCTGCCTATCCGGCAGTGCTTTATTTTATTTTATTTATTTATTTAACATCTCTTATATACCGCACTATTATCATCAGCGCGGTTTACATGGAACCAAACATATACATACAGAATACTGTAGTGCATTTTACAAGTAACAGGGATTTGAACTTGGTAATAAAGGGAAACTATGTACACTATATAACTATATACAATAGTCTATACACATTAGTCACAGTTGAAGTTGTCTTGACCTGATTATGGATGTATGTCTGCACGGTTTGGGTGCAGGCCTGCTCACACACCCCTCGCTCTAACTGTGCCCTGTTCTGCCACTACATGGGTTCATGGCTCACTATCAGCAGTCGTATGCACCGGCTGTCATCACTTAAGGCTACACGGTTAGTGACATCCAATGTAGGCACACATGGGTTTTGTAAATCCGCTTTATGTGGGTTTCACTGTGACACCCCGCCCCCCCCCCCCCATTCTGCCCCCATTCCACCTGGCGCTGTATGAGTATCTGGGCTTCAATGATTCAAGCTGCCTTGTTGAATATGTGGTTTACATGGTTATGGCAGTTTTGCATGGGTAAGGCTGGCCCTTACACGTGTAGTATGCACGTAGGCCTTCGAATATTGGGCCCTCAGTCTCTAGAAATGTACTTGCTCACTTTTCTCTGTCAAATTCAACCTTTTTTCCCCTCTTCTATATAATTCCAATTTGCAACCAAGGTTATCCATTTCTTTTCTTCCTTTTGTCCAAGCCCGCATCTCCTCCTAAAACTTTACCCAACCCTAAAGATGTCCACCGATCCCAAATGTTTGTTCTCACATTAATGAGGTAGCAACACAAGCCCAAAGCCTCCACACTTTGGGCTGTGCTGGGCTGAGCTAGACTCAGGGCTGGCCCCAGAATTGGTTCAAGGTATTGCTGCCCTAGGCAAACCTTAACCTTTATGCCTCCCCCCCGGCTAACAGAATCGTGAAATTAGGCCTTACCTGCTAATTGAATTGCCTTGAGTTCCTCCAGTCCAGTCCCATTACCTCTCACCAGCTGCTTGGAGACTGAGCATGTCAGAAACTCTGCCTCCCCATAAAAAGGCAGCTGGCACCTCCTACCAGCCCTCAATATCCTATTGACAAAGCAGACTCACGGGAGCAACAAATAAATAAGTTATCATTCCAATAAAATTGTATAACTTAAAATCCCAACAGACAGAAAAAAACCTCCGCATAACCAAGCTCACCTTTCATTAACTATCCAGACTCTTTTTAAAAAAAAAAAAAATTGCGACACTGTTAATATCAAAGACTTATGTGAAAACTTGTCCATGTGCTCTCCAGACCTAGTCCTCCACACAAAGTAACCAGGCCACTCCTGCTGGAATTGCACCCACCAATGGCTTCCTACTTAATACAGATGCAATACCGATGAACTTCTTTTGGCCCAGGAATACCATCACTCTGGCATTCAACAGTTATCAGGGAGGGTCTGGGACGGGACTGGACTGGAGGAACTCAAGGAAATTCAATTAGCAGGTTAAGGTCTAATTTAACGTACTTTATCGTTCTTCCAGTCCAGTCCCGTTACCTATGGGATATATCATAGCAGTACTAAATCGGGGAGAGATCCATGAGCCCAGCCTGAAGTACCACTGCTCCAAACTGCATGTCCTCTGCTGCCTGAACAACCAGATGATATTGCTTCACAAAGATATGCAGAGACACCCACGTTGCCGCTCTGCATATGTCACCAGCGGGACCAAACTGGACTTTGCCCATGATGCCACTTGGGCATGCATGGAATGAACTCTCAACCTCTTGGGCAATGTCCTTCACCTTAATAAGCATGCAGAGGATATGGTCTCCTTCACCCAGCATGAAATGGAAGCCTTTGAAGCCACTTCCCCCTTCCACGGACCCCTGAACAGCACAATAAGGCAATCCGATCTACGAAACAACTCCGTCCATTTCAGATAGCGCCTCATGACTTGACACACATTCAGATGTCTCAACAAAGGATCTCCTGCTTCCAAAAATACTGGGAGCATTACCAGCTGGTTAAGATGAAAAGCCGAAAGCACCTTGGGCAGAAAAAAAGGTATTGGGCGGAGCACAACCTTTTCTTTAGAGATGCACAGGAAAAGGGGATGACAGGAGAGTGCCTGCAGCTCTGAAATTCACCTTGCTGACCAAATAGCTACCAGAAAAACTGCCTTCAGAGTTAGATCCTTCAAGGAGCAAGATCCCACCAGCTCAAAGGGTTCCTCCATCAACACTGTCAACACAAAATTTAGGTCCAAAGATGGCACTACATCCCAAACCGGAGGATGCTATTGATCCCTTGGTTCTCTCTTCCACTATTTCTTCATCTCGTTCTTCCACTATGTCATCTAAGTCTGTTGACGAGGCAGTAACTTCCTATAATGCTGCTCTGGATGCTCTCGCTCCACCCATGCCACGTCCTGTGAGACATTCTACACCCCAGCCCTGGCTTTCATCCACTACCCACTATTTGCGTTCCTGTGCCCGTTTTGCTGAGCGTGCTTGGCTCAAATCCCGCTCCCTTGCAGACTTTCTACACTTCAAATTCATGCTTGTCTCTTTCCAGTCAGCCATAGCTCTTGCCAAACAAGACTATTATGTCCATCTGACTAACTCTCTTGCCTCTAATCCTCGCCGTGTCTTTACTACTCTCAGCTCTCTCCTCAAAGTGCCTTCACCTCTGATCCCTCCCTCCCTTTCTGCCCAAACCCTGGCTGACTATTTCCATGACAAAATCCACAAGATCACCCTCCAATTCCCCACAAAGTCAGCTACTTCCCCTCCACCCCCTCTTCACTCCCAACTACCCCCCCCCCCCCCCCCACCTCTACTACCCTCTCTTCTTTTCCTGTGATCTCTGAAGAGGAAACTGCTCACCTTCTTTCTTCCTCCAAACTCACTACCTGCTCCTTTGATCCTATCCCCACCTGTCTCCTAAGTCCCATCTCCTCCACCATTGTCCCTTCCATTTCCCATATTCTCAACCTATCGCTCTCCACTGCAACAGTCCCTGAAGACTTCAAGCATGCCGTGGTCACACCTCTCCTCAAGAAACCCTCACTTGATCCCACCTGTCCTTCTAATTATCGACCCATCTCCCTCCTTCCCTTCATTTCTAAACTACTTGAACATGCGGTTCACCGCTGCTGCCTCGACTTCCTCTCCTCTCATTCCCTCCTGGATCCTTTACATTCTGGCTTTCGTCCTTTACACTCTACTGAAACGGCTCTTGCCAAACTCTCCAGTTACTTGTTCCTGGCAAAATCCAAGGGCCTTTACTCTGTCCTCATCCTTCTTGACCTCTTTGCTGCTTTTGACACTGTTGACCACAACCTTCTCCTGAATACCCTGTCCTTGCTTGGTTTTAAGGGTTCTGTACTATCCTGGTTCTCCTCCTATCTCTCTCATCGCTCTTTCAGTGTGTGTTCTGGTGGCTGCTCCTCCTCTGCTATCCTGCTCCCAGTTGGTGTACCCCAAGGATCTGTCTTGGGTCCGCTCCTTTTCTCTCTCTATACCCAGTCCCTTGGTGTGCTTATCTCTTCCCATGGCTTTCAGTATCATCTGTATGCTGATGACTCCCAGATCTACCTCTCTATACCTGAAATCTCTCCGGCAATCCAGACCCGGATCTCTGCCTGCCTTTCTGACATTGCTGCCTGGATGTCTCACCGCCGCTTGAAATTGAACATCGCCAAGACTGAACTTCTTATCTTTCCCCCTAAAACCTCTCCTCCTCTTCCTCCTTTCTCAGTCTCTGTGGATAAAAAGGGGACTGTTGTAGTTGTTATGGAAGGACAGACTAGATAGGCCATGTGGTCTTTTTCTGTCGTCATATTTCTATGTTTCTATGATAACTCTGTACTCCTTCCTGTTTCCTCGGCCCGCAATCTTGGGGTTGTCTTTGACTCCTCTCTCTCTTTCTCCACACACATCCATCTGATAGCTAAGACCTGCCGTTTCTTTCTCTATAACATCAGCAAAATCTGTCCTTTCCTTTCTGAACACAGTACTAAGACGCTTATCCACTCCTTAATCACCTCCCGTCTTGACTACTGTAACTTACTCCTTGCTGGTCTCCCTTTGAATCATCTCTCTCCCCTTTGATCTGTTCAACACTCTGCTGCGCGGCTAATTTTCCACCAGCCTCATCATGCCCATATTACTCCTCTTCTCAAGTGACTTCATTGACTCCCTATCCATTTCCACATCCAATTCAAACTTCTGCTGACCTATAAATGCATTTACTCTGTGGCTCCTCACTACCTTTCTTCTCTTATCTCTCTTTACAACCCCCCTTGGGAACTCCGCTCTTCCAGCAAACTGCTTCTATCTGTGCCTTTCTCCTATATTGCTAACTCCAGACTTCGCTCCTTTCACCTTGCTGCACCTTATGCCTAGAACAAACTATCTGTGTCTGTATGCCAGGCACCTTCTCTAACCCTCTTCACATCCAGGCTGAAAACTCACCTCTTCGCTGCTGCCTTTGGATCTTGACTCACCTGATCTCCTTTTTCTTTTTCTTTCCCCCTTGTTTTATCCCTGCCCTCACCTTCTGTGTTGACTAGATTGTAAGCTCTGATGAGCAGGGACTGTCTCACATGTCTGTGCAGTGCTGCATATGACTTGTAGCGCTATACAAATGCTCAGTAGTAGTAGTAGTAATGAACATGCTTTACTGCTCATAGAAACCAGGCAACATCTAGAAGCATTGCCAAGGGATCCCCCTGGACTCGACCATGCACCTGAAACAAACTGCAAGTCAAACTCTTGTCCAAACCTACCTGCAAGAAGGTGAGAATGTCTAGCACTGATGCTGAGAGAGGACAACAACCCTGCTCCGAGCACCAGCCCACATGCAATGAAGCTACAGGGTAATCTAATTAAGACTAATAAGAGAAAATATTTTTTCATTCAACATGTGAAACTCTGAAATTCATTACCAGAATGTATGCTAGAGAAGTGGAGCGTTTGCAGGCTTTCAACAAGGTGGAGATGAGTGAGGTTGAATAGCCCTGTCTCCTTAACCTTGCCTTTTCAAAAGCCAAGCTGCAAGCAAGAATTGAGCTACCTGCGGCATTAGAATTGACTCCTGCCATAGCAGGTTGTCCCATAATGGCAGATGCCACGTGTGATTGACCACCAGGTGAATCAGGTCGGCATACCATGATCTTCCCGGCCAATCGGGAGCTATTATCAGCACCATCCCCTAATGACACATCAATTCGTTGAAAGACCCGACCAATGAGCACCCATGGAGGAAAGACATAGAGGAGACACCAGCACATTGAGTCCCTCCGACATGCGCTCCTGTTCTCTGCTGTAAAACTGCTTCGTCTTGGCAGACTCGAAGGTCGCCGTTAGGTTCATGATCGGGCGACCCCAGCGCCTTACCAACCATGCAGAAACCTCCTTGTTGAGGGTCCACTCCCCCGGGTCCAACTGGACCCAACTAAGGTAGTCAGCCACTATGTTTTCCTTTCCTGCCACCTGTGCTGCTGAGAGTGCCTGAAGATTGGCCTCCGCCCAAACTAGCAATGGCCCTACTTCCTCTTCCAGCTGCACACTGCTTGTGCCACCTTGCCAATTGATGTACACCACTGCTGTTGCCTTTCCCTGCAAGAGGTGTTGGAAGTGCTGCAAGGTCAGAAACACCACTCAGCTCCAGCCGGTTGATCAGCCACATCATTTCCATTGGCGACCAGTCCTCCTGGGGTGGGCCTTGCAATGATCCCCCCAACCTGACAGACTCACATCCATCATCAAGGGAATCTACTCCGGTGACTCTAAGGGTTTCCTCACTAAAAGCTTGTCCAGACATAGTCAAAAGCAAAATGCCACCCACACTGCACATGGGCATGGCAGCAGGTGAGTGAGCTCATGGTGCTGAGCAGACCACCTTCTCAATAGAGCCCTCTGCAATGGCCATAATGGCCCAAGGCACCATCTCACCACCTGCAGATAATGCCATGTCGTGGACGCAGTCATATTTAAAAACTGTCTTATCTGCTTCTGCAGTGAGACCACTCTATCCTGTGACATGGACACGGTCCCCTTGTCTGTCCTGAAATGGGCTCCAGGATAAATCAAGTCCTAAGATGGCTGGAGACGGCTCTTGGCAAAGTTGACGACTCAGCCTAGGATCTGTAGGTAGTCAATGACTCGCACCATGACCCGGGCTCTCTCTTCCTCAGATTTCACCCAGATGATTCAATTGTCGAGGTAGGGATATACCAGAATCCCTTCCTGATGCAGCCCCACAGCCACCACTACCATTACCTTGGTGAACATTCTAGGAGCAGTTGCTAACCTGAACGGCAAAGCTCAAAAATGAAAATGCCCCATGGGCACCGCAAACCTTAGAAACTTCTGGTGCTCGGGTCTGATGGGAATGTGCAAGTACAGTATGCCTCTGTCAGGTCCAGCGAGGTCAAGAACTCGCCTGCCCTGACTATGACAATCACCAAGCGGAGTCTCTCCATGTGGAATTGGGGCACCCTTAGGCAGCAATTTACATGCTTGAGGTCCAGTATTGGGCAGAAAGAACCTTCCTACTTGGGGACGACAAAGTAAATGGAGTATTGACCACAACTGTACTGGTCTTTAGGCATCTCCATCACTGCCTGCAACTCTAGCAGCTGTTGCAATGTGCCCTGGACTGCCTCCATCTTCCAAGGGGCCTTGCATGGGGAATTAACAAAGACCTCCTTGAGCAACTGTGCAAACTCCGAATACCCCTCTCTGATGACTTCCAGTACCCAATAGTGGGTTGTAATCTTGATCCAGGCATTGTAAAAGTCCCATAGCTGGGCACCCACCAGTCAACCCCTCCTGGACCTGCCTGGCATCATTGTGGTTTCTTGGCCCCTGAAGGGCTAGAGTAGAAGCCCCTGTTTCCCCTTCAAAACCCTCAAAAGGCTGGGCTCCTCACAGGGAAACAGTCTCTCTGATAGGGTGCAAACCATACTGATTGAAAATGCTGAAAATCCTGCAGCTGGCCTTTCACCGGGCCCACGGCATGCATGGTCTTTTGCTTATCCTCCGGGTAGCCAGCCTCCTTTGGAGTCTCCCAGATCCTTCACTAACTTCTCCAGATCCTATCCAAACAACAGCTTTCCCTGGAAGAGAAGCTTACTAAGCCGGGATTTGAAGAAATCGTCCGCCGCCCGATTCCACAACCACAACTAATGGCGCACGGCCGTTGCCGAGGTCATGCTCTTGGACAATCCTCTAATCAAATCATAGAAGATGTCCACCAGATAGGCTGCCCCAGACTCTAGCATTGCCACCCCAGGCAGAAGTGGCTGCAAATCCTCCACATCCTCCAGAACCATCTATGCCCACCACAGACAGGCTCTGGCCACAAATGCCCCACAGTTCAAGGCTTGCAAGGTCAGTGAATTAATCTCAAAGAACTGTTTCAATAGCATCACTAACTTCTGATCCTGTACATCTTTAATTGCCGACTCCCCCCCCCCTCCACTGGGTAGTAGTCTTCTTTGTGACTGTTGCCACCTTGGCATCCACTTTGGGGGAGTAGAATAGCTCCTTCTCCTTATCTGGTAGTGGATAGAGCCTGGTCATAGCTCATGTCCTCTTGAGGATCGTCTCCAGGGCATCCTGTTCATCCTGAACCATCTGCTTGACCATGAGAAGCAGAGGAAACACCACCTTAGACTTCCTGACTACCTGAAACAATGGGTCTTCCAGTGGCTCCTCTTCCCCTGGGGCGTCAGCTGCCATATTAAGGATCTTAGCCAAATGCGTGATCAAAGCCGCTAGCTCCTCTGTGCAGAAGACATGCATTATGCAAGACTCTTCCCCCTGCGGGATCTCACCTTCCTCCAGCTCCACTGGTTCCTCCAGTCCTGTCTCTATGCCTGGGTCTTCGGCACCATTGGAAAGCTCTGAGCCCAGGTCCTTTCAGGGGTCTGTATCCATATGCTGCCTACTGGGCTCAGGCTCTCCATCTACCCTTGGCCCTAAAGGATTCTCACTTATGGGCCATTTCCTTGTCTGCTCCTGGGAACCACCCAGCCCCTCTTCACCCCTCTGCCGCATGCAAAATGCCTTATGCATGAGGAGGACAAACTCTGGTGAAAAACCCTCTGGGAGTGACTCCATGGGTGACTCCTTAGACGTGGATGGTCTCGGAGACCTAGGCTCCCTGCCTCTAAGCTCCAGCACCGGAGGGGTCAGGCTAGTGATAGCCAGACCTCCTTGTCCAGGAGAAGATAGATCCCCCAATGTGACTGGCTCTTCGGCTCCTCGTGCAACCCTGTCCATTCTTCTTTTTAACAAATTTTCCTCTGCTGACCTAGCCTCTGCCTGACAGCTGCAGCAGAACCCCATGCCTGAGACTGACCCTTGCCAGGAGCCACAAACAATATAGGTGTGCCTAGTGGACATAATCCTGTCACCCACTTGATCCTGCTCCTTGCTCTGAGCTATCCCACAGACCAGAATAACCTTTGGCTTGGGATCTGCTCAAACACAGATAAAGAAAATATGTCCCTTAGTCCATTTTCCCACAGGTCTATTCTAGGGCCTTAGGTAGGGCTGAGGAAAAGAAAAAATTGTGAAGGTAATCACCGCTAGTGTCCAGCCCCTCTCTGCCTGCACTTCTACACGTGGTGAATGCCCCAGAGCAATGGCAGCATTTCCCATGCAAACGTGGATCTCCCCAGTCACTTGCAAGTGTTCGCGATCCTCTACCATGGCAGACTCTGGCCTCCCAACAAGCAGGAAATCCCCTCTGCCAAGCCACTGCCACTCACGATAGTCTCCCGACAACTGCTCAGCTAATCACTTCAGCGTCGGTGTTGTTGTTATTACCCCAGAGTGCATACGGGCTGTACTCACCTGCTTTCTGCACTGTGCTCACAGCAGCTTTTGCTTCTGCTCATTGCAGGAGCTGCCGCAAACTCTTACCCATGTTACCAGGCCCCCCGAAAGGGTTTTTACTCCCTGTGTCCTCCACAGTCCAGTGTCATCCTTTTTTCTTTTCACATCCAATTGAATTAACATTATTTAATTTTGTTTAATTGTCCTGCCCCCTACCTATCTACAGAGGCAGGCTTTTTCCTTAGTTGTCCCTTCAGTGAGTCCCTAACTATGGGATCACCTCTCTCCAGCTGCTTGGAGACTGAGATACTGAGGGCTGGTAGGAGGTGACAGCTGCCTTTCTATGGGTAGGTCAGAGTTTCTGACATGCTCAGTCTCCAAGTTGCTGGTGAGAGGTGACAACCCATAGGTAACGGGACTGGACTTGAGGGACAATAAGGAACTATCATTTAGTTTAAATGCCATGCAATTTGCTGCCCCCAGGAGCTGCCACCATAGGCAGTTGCCTAGTTTGCTTAGTCATTGGGCCAGCTGTGGCTGGACTCCTAGACTTGAAGCATGAAATATCATAAGAACATAAGAAAAGTCACGCTGATTCAGACCAAGGTCCATTGAGCAAAGGCATCCTGTCTCTGTCCTGTCAGTCAAGGTCACAGCGACCTGGCAGATCCCTGTAAGGCGATATATTTTCCCTCTGGGAACTTGTCCATGCGTCTTTTGAATCCTGCAATGTTGGTTGCCTCGACCATATCCTCCGGCAGCAGTTTCCACAACATATGTATGTGCTACATGAAAAAATTCTTCCTATGATTTGTTTTCAATCTGCTGGTCATTAGTTTCACGGACTGTTCTCATTTGTGTGGTATTTGAAAAGTTAAACAGCCATTCCCTATTTAACCATTCAATCTCACTCACGATTTTATAAACTTAAGAATATAAGAACTGCCATACTGGCTCAGACCAAGGTCTGCCAAGTGACAGATCAAAGGGGCACATTGAAAGACACTCTCTATCAAAGCAAGGGTTATGTGAATCACCCAGGAAATTGGTCACAGATTACCTTAGAAGCACAGGACAGGGTACTGTGTAGCAGCTAACTTTTAATAAGTCTTCTTTCTCTCCCTCCACCCCTGACTCCCACTCACCACTGGGATAATCATAGCTTTATAGGTGCTTAAACCTCTTAAAGGGAAGGAGATGCCATATTCACTCTCAGGTGCAGCTGTTTATCCTCATCAGGCATACATTAAGGAACTGAGATTAATTAATCTTCAGGTGAACAAGAACAAAAGAAGATAAGATATACCATACTGGATCAGACTAAGGTTCATCAAGCCCAGTATCCTGTTACCAATAGTGGCCAATCTAGGTCACAAGTACCTAGCAGTTTCCCTAAAAAACACAAGTTCCACAATGCTTGTATTGGGGCAAGCAGTGGATATCCCGGGTCCCCTTTAATAATGGTTTATGGACTTTTCCTCCAGGAACTTGTCCAAATCTTTTTTAAACCCGGCTACGCTAACAGCTTTTACTACATCCTCCGATAATGAATTCCAGAGTTTGATTACACGTTGAGTGAAAAAATATTTTCTCTTATTAGTCTTAAATAGGTTACCCTGTAAATTCATTGCATAAACAATCGATCTACATTTACCCGTTCCACCCCATTCATTAATTTATAGACCTCTATCATATCTCCCCTCAGCCGTCTCTTTTCCAGATTAAAGAGCCATAACATTTTTAGCCTCTCTTCATAGGAGTATCCTTCCATCTCCTTTACCATTTTGGTGGCTCTTCTCTGTACCTTTTCTAATAACTCTATATCCTTTTTAAGATACGGCGACCAGAATTGCACACAGTGTTCAAGGTGCGGTCGCACCATGGAACAATACAGAGACTTTATAATATCTTTTGTTTTATTCTCCATTCCTTTCTTTATGATTGCTAGCATTCTATTTGCTCTCTTGGCCGCCGCTGCACACTGGGAGGAGGGTTTCAACATGTTATCCACAATGCTGCCTAAATCTTTTTCCTGGGTGGTAGTTCCTAATGTGGAATCTTGCATCGTGTAACCATATTTTGGGTTGTTCTTTCCTAGGTGCATAACTTTGTACTTGCCAACATTAAATTTCATCTGCCATTTGGATGCCCAGTCTTCCAGTTTATCAAGGTCAAGCGATCAGGCTGATTTGTCTGGCGATGGCACTCCAGCTCTGTTTTAATTTTAGATTTTGCAGCCTCTGCCTTCCCTAGTGGGAAATCAGAGGCAGGCCAGAGGCTGCAAAATCTAAAATTAAAACAGAGCTGGAGTGCCACCCCCATCAGAGTGCTGTCTGAGGCCTAATGGAAGAACCACTCCTGCTGCCACTACTCATTTGCTGCTCCCAGAACTTTGTCACTCTAGGCGACTGCCTAGTCCACCTAATGGAAGCACTGGTCCTGGGACAGATGATGAACTATGGAGGATATGGGTTAGGAAAGGGAAGGGGAGATGTTGGACACCTAGGGCAGTGGGAAGACAGGAAAGGAGAGATGCTGAACACCTGTGGAGGGAAAGAGAAGGGGTAATGCTGGGCGGATAAGACAGGTAAAGGGAGATGTTGTACTGAGGGGGAGAGTAGGGAAACAAAGGTGTTGAACTATGGGGGGAGGGGGCACATAACTGAAGGTTCATTTATGGTGTCAAATACAATTGGGCCGATTCTGCCCAGAGATGGACAGCCTCTGACTGGAGACTCTTGAGCAAGAGGCCCTCTAACATGGGACCCCTAGGTGAATCTTTACTCCCTGATGTGTCAGTGGGCCCCACTGAGAGGCCCCCTTAAAAAAGTCCCTGGTGGGCCCCGGGACCTCCATTCCTCTTTCCCCTCCCCCAGTTCCAATGTACCCCCAAGTCAGGGATAAAAGTGATCCTACTCATTTCTACCCTTACATAGCCATCTTGAAAAAAATCTCTCTTAATCCCCAGCTGCACATTTCATCATATAATGGTTCTCTAGCTCAGGGGCCCCGAGTCAGTGGCTCTGTTGCCTGGGGGTTCCCAAGACAGAGGTTCTCAGGCTTTGGGATTCTTGGGTCAGTGGGTCTCTGACTTGGGGATCCTGGGTAAGAGACCCTCTGTCTCGGAAGTCCTGAGGATGACCAGAGAGCCTCCAGCTATTTACATTTAAAAACAGCAGTAAAGTTTTTAATTCCTGGTGACCCAGCAGCAACTGGGTTTTCTTGTCTAGATGTGACCAGAAGTAGATTGCCAGGCTTTTCTTCTAAGGCAATGGAAGGTAAAATGGCTTGCCCAAGGCCACAAGGAGTGCCAGTGGGAATCAAACCCTGGTTGTTTGATCACCAGGCCACTACTCTGTTCAGAGTAACCACTAGGCTACTCCAGTTTCAACACATCACTTAAAGTAAAAATGTACACCAAGCCTAGCTCACATTTTTTACTTGGATTTTTGCATGGAATTCATTTTAACAGATTTTTAACACTTAATGCCTTTCATTAGCTTACTGCATCGGGCATTAGCCTTTCTTGTAACACACAAGTCCACGAAAATTTGCACAAATCAGCACAGATTTTCATTCATGTTTTATTATAAATGAATGCATATATTCAGCACAACTATGTGTATAGTATAGAATATATGTGTGTTGTACAGGGACCACCACTATCTGGATAATTTTGCAGCTCACCCTTCTCTCCGCTCTTTCACTACATGGATAGTGTCAGGCCAGTGAGAGATTGACAGCCTGTCACTGTCTGTACAGTGTTTGAAAGTCTACGGATACATTCGCCAGCTACCAGTGAACATATAAGCTCATTTGAAAACTGACTCAAAAAATCCTTCATTGGCTTCCTCTTGCTTATCATTTTGGCCTTATTTCTATCTACCCACTTCCCTGTCTCTGGGATCCTCTAATTCCTGTTTTCTCTCTGATCCAACTCCGACCGTAAGCTGGCCAGAGCTGAAGGAAGAACTTTCTCAGTTGCTTTACTTCTGCCTCTCTCCATCTCTTTTTCAGTTCCCGCTGAAGATTAACCTTTCCTCGCATGCCAGTAAGCCTGGGTTCTAGTTTTATCTACTCAAGCACACCAGTTGGTCTGATTAGGTTATTACTCACCACATACAATTTTAACTGTAGAACGGGGAGGGGGGGGGGGGGGGTTGCAATTCATCTGTATGCATGCTGCAAAGAAATCTGCCCTACATCACACTGTATTGCCATCTCTCTCAACATATAAATAAAGCTGGACAAACCCCCAATATGAATAAAATGCAAACAAACCAGGGAGCAGGGAAGGTATGCATCTCGCCACAGCAATACCACTGAACACGTCAGATGCAGCTCCTCTATGCCAAAGCCTCATGGAGATGCCAGCTCTGATCACTGGCTCCGCCACACCTCGTGGAGATTCTGCCAGTTACTTAGCATAATGACTCCCCAGACACTCTGCGCTTCTATTACTGTGCAGTGGGCTGGGGAACTGAGGTCGGTCCCTTTCCCTTTGCTCTCTGTTTCTCTCCCCCTTGCATTTTTATCCTTCCCCTGGTCATCTCTTGCACTTTCTGTTCCTCAGTTTCTCTCCCTCCTCTCATTCCATTTCACTCTTTATCTGCATTTTCTTTCTCTTTTTTTCTGTCTTATCCCCTCATTGTCTCTTCACTCTCTTTTGGCCACAGTGCTTCTCTCAAACGCTCCTCTTCTCTTTCTAAGGCTTCTCTAACCTACTGTACCCATGTGCTTTGTGTTAATCATTCACTGAATCTGTCACTTTATCTTTATCTTGCACGTAGCCAGTCAAGTTCTCTTTACCACATAGATGCAGCAAGACTCCAGAATGATCCTTCTGTAGTTATACAAAGGAAGATTCTGGAGTCCCTGCTTCTAAATTGACCAATTTGGAGTGTGATGGAGGTTGAGTCTGCTTGTCCATCAGTGGCTGGGGAGAGAGTGTTTCCTCCTGTGTTTTGGAGGAACTACTTAAAGCCCTCACTGTAGGGGTTGGGGATGTTCCTGGAAGAGAGCTTGGAGAACACTCTGCCAGAGACGGTAGAGGTGCTGCTGGAGTCCAAGGTGGAGGGGAAAGGGCTCAGGAGAAGCAAGGGGAACTGCCTCTCTGATGACCGAGAGCTACTCCCCCTAGATGGGCTAGGCCTAAACCAAGCAGGAGAGTAGAGGAGGTTCATAGAACCTAGCTGCCAGAGGAGATTTCTGTGAGTCCTTCCGGAGGAGAGTGAGATATACTAGGACAGGTGCATCCCACCTCTACCCCTGAGAAATCACGTTCGATTTGTGAGGAACCCATCTCTCCGGTGCATCCCGGGCGCTCAAGTATGAGTGATTTTGGTGAAGTACAGTTTGTATATTTTTAAGTGATTTGCCTCCCCACAGGAGATCTTTCTTGTGAAGTGATTTGGGGATTTTTCTAATTGAGAGTCCAGGGTGTTGAATCTTCTAACATTTCTCTAGTGTGCTGACCAATGAACTTGGAAGTTTTAAAAGGACCATTTCCTGTGAGTATATTTGGCAGGATCACCTGGAAATGTTTGGGGTACTCATCCTGGGACCCTAAAGAACAAAAGAAAAGAGAATGTCCTGCCAGTGCTCTGGAAGAGGCGTTAGACTAAAGGAGCCTGGTCTGAATTTAGGACTTGAGATAAGGACTTTCCTTTAGGAATCTCGACTTATTGTTTTGCTGTTGCTTCTATTTCCCCTGCCTCTGCTTCATTTTGGTGATACACCAAATAAACATGTTTTTTATATAAAGATACCCTTTTGATGCAGACTTTTTCTTTTTTAGTGTTTTGGTATTTATGTGTCATTCCAGTGAAAGCCTTGGAACATTTTGCCTCACCCATCCACCAAAACCTTCTTACCTTTTTTTTCTACAATTCACTTTAATGTCTCCCTCTGGGCCTTCCCTCATCTCCTATGAGAGCCAGGCTGCATAAAATAATATACTGCCTTTCATTATGACGTAGCCTCTCTGTCCTCATTCTCCTTGTATCTTATTGTACTCCATATTCCACGCCTTCCATTCTCACTTTCTTGTTCTCTTTTCATCCACCCTGATGACTTCTCTCATGCTCCTCTGCAGATTCCCCCATTGGTTTTCCTCATGTATTGAAGGTCGTGTTCATGCCTTTTCTCCAAAGAGGACTTCAAACTAGAGTTTCACTTTAGAAAAGGTTCAAGAAAAAGCTTTCCCTTTTCCTTCTATCCTTCTTCCTCCCCCCACGCCCTTTTTTTTTTGCTTAGTACTCAATACTGGCATCACCAATTAACTTGCAAATCCAGCGGCACTGACAGAGGCCTTACTGTTAGCAGAAAGAGCTGTCATTCTGCAGCCACCAGAACTCCGGCTGGGGGGTCATAGAGGAGAGAATGGTACTAAAGGGACCCTGCAGGGGGACAGAAGAAGATACAGAGTGAGGGGGGGGGGGGGTCCATACCAAACACATACTTCTGACGTCTGAGCACTAACTTTGCATTAAACATAAGGACTATTCAAAACTAATCGGACAAGTCAAATTGTTCTGTTAACCTTCCTCAATTAGATTTTTCCAATATATGCTGGCCAAGATGCAATTCAAAATTATAGAAACAAGATTTTGGGGTAGGCTCATAATGAGGTTACTGAATATATAGTACTGGTTATGTTTAAAAAGTTATAAAATATTGGGTGTGATATTCTTTCTCCTTTTTTCCCTAGTCTACTATTTTATGGGGAAATTTTACTTCCTGATAATTTCTTTTCCTGGAGCTCTGCTAGACCAGTCCAGACCAGAGGGTTAACTCCCCCAACCAGTAGATGTGAGACAGAGAAAACGCCAAAACAGTGCCATGACATCATCACTGGCACCTTAGCTAGTGCAGCAAGGGCACTAGTCAGTATTAACATAACAAGCAATGGACCTCCTACCAAGTCCATCAAAAGGTCTCTATCCCCAGTTGCTCCATTAACCATTCTAAAAGGGGAACTATATACAAACAGAAGACTGAGTCGAATCCAGATGACAGACCTGTGAAGTTCCACCAGGGCGGGCCCTGGACTGGTCTATTAGAGCTCCAGGAAAGGAAATTATCAGTAAGTAAAATTTCCCCTTCCAGAGCACTTCTGCTAGACCAGTCCGCACCAGAGGGCAGTACCAAAGTTATTCCCCTAGAGGGCAGGTTGACAGTGCAGCAGATAGCACCTGTGCGCTGAACCAGGTTGCTGTACCAGGCTGCCGTATGGGCTTGCACATCCAAGCGATAATGCCACACAAATGTCAACAAGGAGGACCAGCTGGCTGCCCCACAAATGTCAACAGGGGCCTCTCCAGAGAACTCCACCCAGGAAGGTACTTGTGCACGGGTTGAATGTACTTTCAGGTCGAGAGGCACCGCCTTACCTGACAAGATGTAGGCCAAATAAATGACCTCCTTTATTTAGTGACCCAAGGTGGCCTTGGTCACTGCATGTCCCTTGTGGGGCCCCACAAAGAGAACAAACAGATTGCCTTTCAACTGTTAGACCTTCGTGACCTCTAAATAATGCATGAGAACCCTGCAGACATCCAACTTCCGCAGGGCCTTGTCCTTCCCTGAGCACAGCTCCAGGAAAAGACCCAGCAAGAAAATTTCCTGATTAACATGGAAAGGCATCAAGACCTTGGGGAAGAAGGAAGGCACCGGTCATAAAGAGACTTCTTCTGAGGAGATTGATAGAAAGGGGTCCAGACACGAAAGAACCTGGAGCTCTGAGACGTGGTGGGAAGAGGTTATGGCAATGAGCAAGAAAGCCTTTAAGGCGATGTCCTTGAGAGTAGCTCGTTGCAAGGGCTTGAAGGGGGCCTCCACTAGCACCCATAAAATGATGGAGAGGCACAGGTGGAACCACCAGCCACAGCGGAGGGCACAAGGCCTGAACTCCCTTTAGAAGGTGATTCACATCCCTATGAGCAGCAAGGGATCAACCCTGGACAGCCCCTTGAAAAGCAGCCAAGGCTTCCAGCTGCACTTGCAGGGAATTGCTCGCTAGACCTTTCTGAAATCCGTCCAGCAAGAAGTCCAACACTGCACGCCAGGGAGAGATTGAACATTGACCATACCAGCACTCAAAAAGATGCCAGGCCCAGGCATCGGCAAGCTATGTGGACCGGCGATGCACCCTAAGGAGCATCACCACCACTGCGGGGGAATACCCCCAGTGCATCAATCGCCACTTTTAAAAGCCAAGCCATAGGCAAGAAGGGATCTGAGTCATTCATCAGGACAGGGCCCTGCCGCAGAAGTCCCCTCTACACCCCCAAAGGAAGCGGGTGCACAACCTGCAGACGTAAGAGGTCTGCATACCAGGGATGACGGGCCCAATCAGGAGCCATGAGAATGACCAGATAGGGGTGTCGTTCCACATGCCAGAGGACCCTGCAAATCATTGGCCATGGTGGAAAATCATAAAAGAGCTGATCCACTGGCCAGGCCAAGGTTGGACCAATGCATCCATGCCCTGAGATCCTGGAGATCTCTGCCTGGAGAAGAAGGCTGGAACCTTCATGTTCATCGAGGTCACCATGAGATCCAGTAGAAGCAAGCCCCAGCGAGGCTATCTCCCCCTCATTCGAGTCGAAGTGATGGTGGCTGAGATAATTGGCCTGGACAGTGTCTTCTCCCGCAATGTGCTGGTGCGGTGAGAGCTTGGAGATGGTGCTCGGTCCAGGGGAATAGACGTTACACCCACACACTTTGTGCCACCCTGGCGATTCACACAGACCACTGCAGTAGCATTGTTGGACATCAGCCGCACTGCTCTACCCTGGAGTAGAGTCTGGAAGTGGCAAAGGGCTAGGCGGATAGCCCGCACCTCCAGCTGGTTGATAGGCCTGCCCACCTTCAATGGTGACCATGTGCCCTAAGTGGAATGATGGAGGCAGTGGACTCCCCAGCCAGAGAGACTGGCATCGGTGGTGACTACTAGCCAATCCAATTGCTACAGTGGAGTTCCCCATAACATGTTTCTGCATGAGGCCCACCAGTGGAGGCTGGCACGTACACTCTGGGGTAAGGGAAGCCTGTTCTTGAAATCCTCGGAAAGGGGGGATCTGCGACTCAGAAGGGCATACTGAAGAGGGTACATATGTGCCTGGGACCATGCACCACCATCTAAGGCTGCCGCCACTGTCCCCAGGAGCTGCCAGTAGTCCCAAACCCAGGAGCGGGAAACTGCTGAAACTGACGTACTGTAGCTGACACCAAAATTTGTGCCAGTGCTGCACCGTAAGGGCTACTCTGCCCATGCAGGCATCGAAGTGCACTCCAAGAAAGTTCAGTCATTGGGAAGGGATGAGGCAAGGTAGATGACTATCCAGTCAAGATGCTCCAGAAACGGAGTCACATGCCGAATGGTGTAATCCATGTCAGCATATATTCTGGCATGGATGAGCCAATCATCTAGATACAGATGGACACAGATGCCTTCGCACCGGAGCACTGCTGCTACCATGACCATGATTTTGGAGAAGGTCCATAGAGCGGTTGCCAAGCCAAAGGAAAGAGCACAGAACTGGAAGTGTTGACCCAGCAAGATGAACCGGAGAAAGCACTGATGATCTTTGTGAATTAGGATGTGGAGATATGCTTTCATGAGATCCAATGTCACCAGGAACTCTCCCAGCCAAACAGCCTGAACAACAGCCCCTAGCATTTCCATGCGAAAGCGGGGAGCGCATAAGCTCCGGTTGACTCCTTGTAGGTTAAGAATCGGGCAGAAGGTCCCATCCTTCTTTGGGACCACAAAGTAGATGGAGTAGTACCCCAGTCTGCGCTCTTCTTCCGGGACAGGAACCAGTGCTTGCAGGAGGATCAAGTGCTGGATCATGTTGTGAAGCACTCAGCGCTTGAGGTTGGAGTCACAGGGAGATATCATGAATAGGTCAACCAAGCTCAAGGGCGTAGCCGTGACAGACGACCTTAAAACCCAGGTGTCCAAAGTGATGTGAGCCGATTCCTGGTGAAATAGGTGGAGGCGCCTTCTTGATCCACAGCACCTCAGAATAGGCCCCTGATCCGTCAGCGAGAGGAGCAGGATGAGGGGCTGGTGGACTTCTTGGAACCTCCAATGGAGTCCTGGGACTGTCGGGCACCACGAAAGGAATGTGTGCGACCTCCGAACTGGTATGATGAAGATGGTTAACTTGATCGAAAGCAACGTGAATCATGTGGGATCAGAAAGCGCGATGGGAGTGCATTGAAGAGCATTTAAACATACACTAAGTGTTTGCTGAAGTTTGAAGATAACATCAGGAAAGTTAAGGTTAAATCTTAATAGTAGCTTATATGGCATAATATTATGGAATAAGAAAAGAGCTCCATCCGTTTTCTTAATCACTTGAAAAGGTTTGCTGAAGGTTGTTGATGTTAATAGGCACTAGCATTAGACATGTTATAAGTCTGAAAAAGAGTGCCAAAAAAGTCTGAGACCTTCAATGAAAGTAAGAACGCAGATATATGTTTTAGAATAACCATAAGGGACAATAGAAGATTTTGGTTCCGTATTGATACAATTGAGCATTTGAGTTAATTTATTACATCAGAGTCCTCCGGCAAGAGCTGTATCCACCGGACCAGGGCATGGGAAGTCAAGACTCCACAAGTGGACATCTGTACCATTAGGGAAGATACGGAAAAGGCCATCTTCAACAGGTTCTCCACTTTGTGATCCTGGGGATCCCATAGAGCTACCCCCTTCCACTGGGATTGGAGTCTTCTTGATCACTGCTGTGACCAGGGTGTCAACCTTAGCCAATACAGCTAGGGGCACTAGTCAGTATTTTCTCTGTCTCAGCAGATAGTGGTTGAGTTTTGTACAGCTCCTGACTAGCTGCTGCTCCGGGCTCGAGGACAGTAGCAGTTCAGCTACTCCAGCGGTCCTGGGAACACGTAGGAGACTTCCTCTGGTCTGGACTACTCGTCAAAGGGGAGGAGGCAATGTCTGACCATGAGGGTCAGTCCAGTTGCCTTAACAATTTGCCAAGGATGTGCCTAGCCTTGGCTGCTCCTGCTTTATTCCCTTTTTTAATTTTCTAATGTAAAACAAATAAGGGACAAACATAGACAGTGGAAGTCTGTAGACTCACTTACAGCTCCTGACACAGCCTTGCCTTAAGAGCGGTTGAGTCTTAGCAGGGAGACTGACTCAGGTAGGCCTCACAACTCCACTTTGGCATTCCTTCCCCCTCATTTATGCTATCCGCCCCCGGCGGCTCGAGATCAGGGAGGGAGGCAGTGTAGCAGGTATTGCCGGCGGCCTCCACAACCATGAGTAAGACCATTTTGCTGCCTGTATACTCTTTCTTCTTTTTTCCCTAGTCTACAATTTTATAACACAACTATGTATTGCGATATCTATTCTGTAGCATGTGCAAAATGGTTTAACTCATGACCATCCCCCACACAATGAGGTAGAGCCTAGAATGTCTTAATACCCCATATCTGGATTTGTTGTGTTTTGAGACTCATGCACTTGTGTGAAGAGCAGAGAGGAAGGGGGACAGTGGGTGCAATGATTTTTCATCAACATTATCAAAATACAAGTATGAAGGTGATGCTTCCACACTTCAATCCAAAAGCAAACAGATCACTTTCCAGTATATTCACCATCGTGCATCTAATTAATGGGCTGCGAACAAAGCCTAGAGCTATATGTCAGCAGAAATGCCTGATGGATTATTTTTATGCTTTCAACACCAGGCATCACTGTTATACTTATTTCTATTTATAAACCACCATTACCAAAAGCTCTAAGTAGCGTACAACTCTGATAAAAATATATAAATTCAAGGCATAGAAAAACAATTAAAATGCAACATTAAAGCGAACTACACATAAAATCAAAACACAAACATGCAATCAACAAAAGCAGCAAAAAAGCAGAAAACGTATCAAAGCAAAGGGATCAGCTTCCCCATCTGCTCGACAATCTCAGACTCTATACTTTATCCCAGTGTCAACTGACTCGGTATCAACTACCATCTGGGATGCCCTGAGTCAAAATCGACTTGACAGCACTTACTAACAAGAGTCAACAAGAAAACAACTCTTTTAGCTGTATGAATATATCTTGATCTGAGGGTGACAAAAGATGTTCTTGCACAAAGCACAATGACCCTGATAGGGAATACTACTGCAACTTCTCTTTCAAATAACCTGGAGAGCCAACCTATGTTGGACACTTAAACTTTCCGCAATTTGTGAGAAACAGAAGCAAAGCCCAAAAACATTCAGAAGCTGGGAGCGACTTTGTCCGGAAGGGTATTGTATATTGTTGATAGGTCTGTAGCGGACCTCTGTTCTACATGACAGTTACTGTGACCTAAGCACATTGAAGTGGTAACCTTTGCTTTATTTGGAATGTGGTACTGCTCACAACTAGGTGGGCTCACCAGCATTCCAACAGCTAAAATGCAAAATGACACTATAATGTTTACTCTGTCCTGAAGCACTATTCCACACCAGGGCATCCATTTTTATCCTGTATATTTGCATCTTTCCGGTGTAAGGACAAGGCCACATTGATGTCAATCCCTTGAAATGTGTGAGTATGAGACAGTAGTACATGTCTGGCCATATCTTTGCTACTATTCTGAAACCTATTTATGCTGCTAAAAATGTTTTTCTTATATTGTGCTATGATTATACTCTGGAAAGGGCATCTTGTGTTTGAGTTGTCAGAGGCACCTTGTTTTCTAATGTGTCTTAGATCTGGATGTACCCCGTCCTTAGGGGTTCCTGTTTTCCTTCTTATGCTGCCGGTCCATCAGTTACTCTGAACACAGTTACTGTGTGGAGACTGGTTTCTGCTTATTTGTTTGATGAACCTACAAAAATACCCTCGCAGCAACAGTATTCAGATTAGGTGTTTTGACTTTTCTTATTCTGGCAGGTGGATTATAAGGTCTTACCTTACTTTATTTTATTTTGGATTTAGTTCAAGCCTTTTCAGTAGTAGTTGAAGGAAAATTAAATTCAGGTACAGTAGGTGCTTCCCTGTTCAAAGAGCTCACAGTCTAACTTTGTACCTCAGGCAAGGGTGAGTTAAGTGATTTACCCAAGGTCGCTGGGTTTCCCTGGTTCCTAACCCTTTACTCTAACCAGTGTGCTATTCCTCCATGCTAGACACACAAAATAATTATTATTAGCTCTTAGTATATCACAGCAGCGTGAAAGGGGATAAATGGTAAAAGAGTGATACGAGGAGATACAGTAATCATGACTTGCTCAGAGTGTAGAAGGAACCTCGGAACAAGTTAACAGACAAGATATTTTTGGAAGACCAAAAAGGAGGGCATTGTATATGAAAGTAGAATTATGTATTTCTTTCATCTTTAAGTGCCTGATTTCCATGGTATAATGCTGTAGACTGACTGCTAGAGTTTTATAAATATGATTATTTATAACCCTGTCCCACTTTTCAATTTTCAAAATGCATTTTAAAACAATATTTACTTTTTCTCTGGAGCCCATCTTTCCTCCAAGAGTAGGTTTGTAAAGTAAAGGCGAAAACTAAGCTCAAGGTAGTCACCTGGGCCCTGGCACCCGCCACCTGAGACGCTGTGCTGGTCGCACTGCTGTGTCGGTTGTTCGCACTGGACACGGTGGAGGCCCGAGAGGATCTCCTGTCAGGAGGGAAGACCATAGCACTGCTCTTGTAATCAACTTCCTGAAGGTCATCAGAGCTCTCCAAGAGGTCACCTGTGCTGTGAGTGCTCCGAAGTGCAAAAGACCTGTGGGAGGAAAAGCAACTCAAGTCAAAATTGGATTTAGTTTATGCTTTTTCTCAGAAGTTCAAGGTAAGTTACATTCAGGTACAGTAGTTTTTTTGTCTGAATATGTCTTAGCTAGGACACGGAGATACTTCTCTTAAGCACTGCTGTTCATTACGAGTCTGAGGCCAAAATTGCCCACTATCAGGAAATGAGCTTTGAGGATATTTGGCCCAACAGTGTGGAATATGCTGCCATTCAAATTTTGCCTAAAGGGTGACAACTTGCATTTTAGAAAGTAAGTGAAAGATGGTTATTTATGTCTGCCTTTAAATTGCCTTGCTTGCATTTATGGGGGGTGATTTGTTATGGATTTTAATACTTGCTTATTTTTACTGAGATTTTATTTCATTTCACCTTACTGCCTTGAGACCTATGGTGTTGAGTGGTATATCAAAGCTGAGTAAATAAATAAAAGAAGACTAAAAGGAGCTAGTAAGAACTAAAGGGGAGGACAGAAGAGATGATATAGAAGAAAGCAGATATTTTAAGCAAAATACTTCTGATGGGTCTTCACACTAAGAGGAGAGGAAAATGGGTCAAAAGCAAATGACAAGAATATAAGGGGTAGAGTAGGCATGAATATATCCCATTTGAGGAGGAGATAGTCTTCAAGGTACTGTTGTTGTTAAGGGCCGTTGTCGGTGTCGACTCCTGGTGACCCTCTGAATAGTTGACCTAAACTTTGTTCGGTCTTCAGCCAAGCAGCTCATTGTTGATAGAGAGGTATCCATAGCTGCTGTTATTGGGGCACCCATGAAAGTAGAGAAGGTTGTGGGACCCAATGGGGAATATCTCCAAGTACTGAAAGAACTAACGAAGATATTGACTGAACCTGCCACAGGAGAAGTTCCTGAAGACTGAAGAGCAGATGTGCTGCTGCTCCCCCAGGAGGAGAACTATGAGCAGAGAACTACCAGCCAGTTAACTTTTGACATGTGGTAGGCAAAGTAAAGGAGAAGCTATGGAAGGATAGAATAAGGCAAGTTTGCAGATAGCGGGCTGCAGGCAGGGCATTAACAAGGTGACTGCCCTGGGTGCCACACTGTGCCTTTGAGTCAGTCCTTGAGTCTGCCAGCACATAAGCCCAAGACAGAAAGGGGGTGCCAAAGGCAACAAATCCTTTCTTGCCTGTCTGACTCCTATCAGTACTTTCCAATAGACTTTCTGATACCCCATTTTGAAGAATAGCACTACTGGGGTAAGAGAAACTCCTGTTCTCATACCTCACCCCAGAGCCATAAGAGTAAGTATAGGCAGGATAGAGAGAAGGTAGGGTGCCCCACAGGGGGCGGGGGTGTTGTTTAAACATTTGTATGCATCAGGGTGTGTGGGGAAGACAAGGAGTCCTGGAATAGGAGCAGGCCCTTTGACATTAGGCCACCAGGGATTAGTTGTAGCTGAGAGGGACCTGTTTTTTATTTCTGGTTGCTGGTCCTTTAACTCTATCCCTGGGAGCATCGGTTCCTGTGTTCGCATGCCAGTGTTCCTAAATGTACTACACACTTTCCCAGAATAATGCAGCTTTCGAAGTATATTGCAAGCTGCTTTATTCCATTTGTATAAGAATGGGCTGCTTCACATGCAACAGAGTTTTTTAATGCAGGCTCCGTCTGATTTGGCAAACTACTGTAACATGTTAATTAAATACAATTAACACGTTATAAGCTTTTAACATGACTAACTAAATTGACCCTTAAGTATCTGTCTTAGGCAATGGAAGATGATGCTCGCAAGGTGCTCTGATTGAAATCAAAGGCGCTCTTTCTCATGTGTGGGCCTAGCTCTTTGGAATAGGCTTCCAGAGGATTTGAAAAACACTTACGACGTTTTGTTGTTCCACAAAAAAAATATAAGGTGTGGTTGTTTTTCTTATGATAACCTTAATGATATATTTATGGAACTGTATATTCTTTGGGGTCAATTTTCAAAGGCCCTTATGCAGATAACCACAGAGCTTAGCTGGATAAGAACGCTGAGAGAGAGATTCAGCGGCACTACAGTATTCAGATAATGCCACTGGATCTCTCCTCAGACCACCTCGGCACTATCCGGTGAGTGCAGCGGCAAGCCATGGGCAGAGCGAGGGTGGTGCGGCCATTGTCCACATCATCACAACACTTATCTGGATAGCGGCAATTTTCAGCCTCTATCTGGATAAGTTATGTGAGTAGCTTGGGCCACAAAAAAAGCTGCCCTAAGTTATTATCCGGATAACTTATCTAGATAGCGACTGAAAATCGCCTCTGTCCAGATAAGTGCCACAATTATCCAAATAGATGCCGCACAATTCAAGTATTCAATGACAGCCACTATCCAGATACTGCTATGGAATATCTGGGGGATATTTAAACATCGTGGCTGACCGCTGTGGCGTTTAAATATTTGACCTTTCGAAAAACCGACCCCTTTGTGTGCTCTGATGATATTATTTGAATTGTATAGGATTTTATAGTGTAAACTGTTTTGGAGCCCAAGATCACAATGAGCGTCAGTGGGAGAAACAGGATTTGAACACTGGCTTCCCCAATTCTTGGCCCATTGCTCCAACCATTAGGTTGCATCTAATTAGCAGTGTAGGAGGCAAACACAAAGAGCAGACGGATTGGACCAAGTGTTTCCTTTTCCATCAACATCTTTTATGGTTTTAGAACATAAGTCAAAAGCAGAAGTGATATTTAGGGAGATTCATTTATATTAACAAGAATTGTGCATCATTAGCTTCACTCTTTCCAGACTGTATGGTTGCTCTATGGATTTATAAAATAAATACAAATTAAAGTTTAAAAAATACAAAAAGGAGAGAGAACAGAAATAGATGATGGGCAAGAGAGATAGAGAGAGAGTGGAAGAAAGAGGGAGATATAGTAAGAGAAAGACAGTATTACCGTATTGACTGCTCTTCTAGGTCTCTGTCGTCTTCCAAGGATTTCACATATGCCTCTGGAAACCACCCTGTCCTACGGCAGACAGACAGAAGGAATGAGAGAAGGAGAAAAGATAAAGGTTGACTGAGAAAGCAAGTTCCATGCAGGATACAGCTCAGTACAAGGAAACCGTGTGATAGATTATAATCTGTAGGGAAGGGGAACACGCAACCTCAGCAATGCTGCTAGGTGTAAACGGACCTTCGCAGCATTAAAGAAAGGAAATTCACTAAGCAGAAGAACAGAGGGACTTATGGACTCTCCCTTCTTTCCTACTCAGTTTTTGTCAATTTCTTTGGCTTGATTAAGCTCCTTCCACACTTGAATTTTTAGTCCAGCCCTAGCCCTGCCATTCATGGTGACAATTGAGAAGGCCCTATGGGCTTTCAACTAGGGCCTATAGGAGTTTTTTTTACCCAAAATTCACTGCCACCTCCCTTCTCTCTCTATAACCCAAATCATTGTAGCTACAGCCTTCAAAGGGGGTGGGGGGGGGGAGGGGGAGGGGTCGGCATGTCATGATTCCTTTTGGAACCCAATATAGGTGCACCTTGAACTGTACCTGTAGGTGTCACTAGTGTCAATGGTTGTGAATGCTGCCTCCATATTAGCCCCCAGACCCTGCCTAGCCTAATGTACAGAAGTTGAGTTCCAAAATCAGGTTCAGCTCTTCCATGTGGCACAGCAAACAACAAGCAGGACAAGCTTTGTCAAAGCGTGACTGAGATAGGCTGTGATCTACCTCTCTTTTAACTAATCCAGCCAGTTATTTAGTTCCTGTTCCTCCTATGTAATAGAAAAATAATTTTTAAATTTAACATCTAAGGATATTTACATACAATGGTTTAAATATGATGAACAATGTACTGCTAAGATACTTTCAACGCTTATTTGCACCTCTTTCGCTTTATGGGATGTGAGCTCCTATTGGCTGTTCAGCAAGTGGGAGAGAAGAGAGCTCTGAGGATCCTGAAAATGCATTCAGCAGAAACAGAAAGAGACTTGGCTGCCCTTAGCATTGAAAATTGAAGAAAAAAATCTGAGAAAACATGCTCAAAACATTTCTGCGGCAAAAAACATTTTTAATAACTTTTTTCTTGCATGTTTCTAGAGTACCCTTAGGTTCTCATCCACTAAGCAGCAGAGATCTCTAATGGTCCTATGAAATTATTGCAGTTTGATCTGTGAGTGTTCTGGTACTTTTCCAGAACAGGATAGGTTACGCTAAATCAGTATCATCATCCTGGGAGAAGACTCCTCTGAGAGGGAAACATCAACCACTATAAAATCCCACCCAAAGGCAAAAGCCTGCCTTTGACTGGTCTAGCCATTGTACCATCAAGATGGATCCTGGTTAGATACTGTATCAGGAGGGAGCAGTAGGGTTGGAGGGTGACACGGGTTGCTTAGGCTCTGTACCCAATATTCACCGTGTCCTGATAAATAACATCAGCACACCCCATGCTCAGGATGAGAGGAATATCTGGAAACTGCTGGACAAAAGGAGAAAGGAGAGGATCCAGAAGAACATCCCTGTAACCTAGTGGCATCCAGAGCCAGGAGCCTCCAGAGTACAGCACTAAGGACCTGCATCCATGGCAGCCTCCAGCGCAGAGTAGACTTAAAACATATAATGCAGGAAGAGGGTTTCCCGTTCAGGGTTAACCACAGGGCAAGGAGAAAAGAATGGAACTGCCTACAATATCTTTTGAGCAAGCAAAAACGAATGTAATTGCTTGTAGTACATCTTTCTCTGACAATTTCTGTATTTTTTTGCTTCACTTGTCAGTGACCCTAGGTTCTTTAAGTAAAACCTTTGGTTTATAACACAACTTCCAGCCTGAACATGGTTATCATCCGAAAGGAAGTGGAGTGAAGGTGCCAGTGTATACTTGTCCCGTTTCAGGAATCCTAATCACCCCTGAGAATTGAGACTGAAAGGACAGAATTTGCTGCGATGGACATACAGCCTGGCAAGGGTTACACATTAGGAGGCATTTTTATTGTCATAGGGTTATCAACAAGTTCTAATTCTGGTTTTACTTTGTGGTTTGCCCTGGATTTTCAGTCCTGATTTTCTCAAAGGAACCACAACTACAAGTCCACGAATGCAGTGGAGGTAAAACCATGACTGGATGAACCTGTCCTAAAATAGCAGCTGGTCACCCTGTTCTTTAACCTCTTCAGATACTTCCGTCTCTGTTTTTTGTCAGTGTCAGCTTCCTTGCTGGCCTTCTGTGGGCTACTTACTCGCTTAGCCCCTCCAGTCTGCCATAGAGCCACCCGTTTTGGGCTTCAGGCACCAGGACAGTGATAATATCCCCCTTGCCGAACCTCAGCATAGTTTGGTTGCCACTGGTAGAGTGAGACACTATAGCCCGGACCCTCGTGCCGCCTGTTATGCTGGCAATATCACCGAAGGAGCTGGACCGTGAGCGCTGACCGCTATGTAAAGAACCTGGGAGGGAAAAGAAATAGAAACAGGAAGTTGTTTTAAAATGTAATTCATAAAGAGAAGGTTTTACCTGGATTGATGGGAGATATATTTTGCTAAATAAATATATAAGTTGACTGTAGTGTTTAACATCT
This sequence comes from Ichthyophis bannanicus, assembly GCA_033557465.1. Lineage (NCBI taxonomy): Eukaryota > Metazoa > Chordata > Amphibia > Gymnophiona > Ichthyophiidae > Ichthyophis > Ichthyophis bannanicus. The sequence goes on along the minus strand of CM066031.1, from coordinate 1,001,195,416 downwards.
CAGGGATTCGGGTGACACTCTACTTCACCCACAGGAGGCTCTACCCTGCGCATCACGTTTCAGCCAAGATGCCCCAGCTTTGATGACCTTGACTTACCACTTGATGGGCTTCTCTGAAGGAGCCTTCTGCCCAGGTCAGCCTGAAGAGATGTTCTCATCTCAGCCTGCTCCCTTTCCACAGCCTGGAGGATGGAGTTTGAACTGCGACTCATGGCCGGACTGAAGTCACCGAGTGACCTCTGGGACTGCGAGGAAGAACAAGAGAGATGGCAAGAGGTGAGCGTGGACATCCTCAGGATACAGGACACCCCATTCCATTCCAGTCTCCTTAGGCTTAGAGGGAGTCATTTTATAGCAAGACACCAAGGTTAATAGGGCCTATTTTATGAAGACACATACTGTAGGCACCTACTACTAACTGAGATCCTGAGGAACTAGTGCCAAAACTGTGGATACTGTCTGCTCAGGAGCAGGTGTAAATATTACCACGTAAAGTGCACACATATGGGCACATTTTATAAAATCCAGGTTTAAAGCAGGACTCTGTCCACACTCTGCCCAAACTCCTCCCTTGCCTACTTGTACTGCGCATACTTTTAGGCAAGACTTAATTTTCTAAGAAACCTTTCATGCACCCAAACCAGTGTTTTCTGCGCAAAAAGGTTTAGAATATTACCTCCATACTCTAAACCAGCTTATTCCCCCATTAGTGAAATCGAAGTGGTGTAATATGACTCATACAAGTAATTTTAGCAATCCCTCATGTTGCCTTACCCATATCTCACTCTCACTCGGAAAAGGATGGCGCACATTGCGCAGCCGGAAAACGCTTCCTCCCAATTTCATTACAATAAATGACAACATATATAGAGAAGGAATCATTTCAAAAATACACTTGGCTACATCCCAGTAAATATATCAACACATACTGTATTAATCCCTTGGCAGGGAACTTTCCAGGTCTCAGAGTGACGACTGAGGGAGATAGTGCCCATTTCTCAGGGTGGGTATCAAAGTGGGACTCTGATTCTTCAGGGGCTGCCAACCAGTGGGAGCAGCAAAGGGAGCACATGCTCTGAAGTGTTCCGAGAAGGAGAAGAGAAGAGGTTCTTCTTTTCCATTTGGAGAGAGAGTGCCTGTTCAGTTGCCTTCTGAGACTGAGTTAAGAGAAAACTCATGTAAGCAGAATCCAGGAGGATCAGCGTCCCTGTGTTGCAGAGACTTTTTTATCTGGCAAGATATCGAAGTGACTTTTGTGTGTGAATAGAGATAGAAGGACTTTATTTTTTCGTTTATTAGGTCCAGGGAGAAAGACTCCAGTGGGAGGCCCAAGATATCTATTTATGGAGAGTCTGAAGAGTTGGAGATTGGGATGTCAAATGAGTATTGATGGACCTTCTGCTTCAATAGTGGATAAAAGCTGAAGACCTGAACTTTGGAAATTACAGACTTTGTTTTTTCTGTAAAATCCACAGTTTTGTCCTGTTCTGTTGCTGATTTACTTTTGATTTTGCAGCTTCTAAATTCCTACAGTGTGGACTATTTTTTGAGTGGCGTTCAAAGGAATGAACAATCCCTTAGTCTGTCTTCCGAGCTTTTGCTAGTGTATTCCAAACACTGCAGTTGGTGTATTGGTTTTTCTGAAGGTGAACCCCTTAATTTCTACAAGGAATGTCCCCTGCTAAAAATGGGGTTACATACAGAATGAATAGTGAAATGCCAAATCTTTAAAGACCACATCTGGATTCTCTTCTCAACTAGTTTGGAGAGAAATGCATTGGATTCTCAGCAAAATTACTGGAGTACTTACTAAAACTAAGGAAAAGATGAATACCAATAGTTCATGCTTGCGTATTAGTCAGTGTACTACTGTTGGTGTCTTCCTGTATATGACAATAGATTGGAAGGCATAAGTAGGGTTTACATTGTGGATAGTGGTACAGAAGGTGAAAGTAGGTCTTACCTGCTAATTGGCTTTCATTGAGTACCTCCACTCCAGTCCTGACCTCTGATTAGTCAACCACCACCAGCAGCTTGGAGACTGAACATATCATCTTTTGATGACATCAGTATACTTAGGCAGCTGGCACCACCCACCAGCCCCAGTAAACTATTGACAAAGCAGACTCCCAGGAGCAACAAATAAGAAGTTAATATCTGTGGAGGCCAATTCCGATTGGGGCACATTCGGCACGTCCAGACGTCCAAATGTAGACGGACTGGATTTGCAGCCAATTTTGATCCCATGGGGGCTATATGTCACCGTGGGATCAGAATGGGGTGCATCCAGCCTGGACAGGCAGGATGTGCCACGATTCCATCTGGCTGGATTTCTCACCACTTCCCTGGCTAGCTCAGCCTGAGCTCCTGCATGGAGCCACAGTGCAGTAGCATCCCATCGCCATGGCAGCGCGACTCCATACTGGATCCCCGATCGCCGGTGCTGCATTAAATGGCTTGTTCCCTGCCGCCTGACCCCTGATCAGGCCTTCTGAAGCTGGGATTGGGTTGTGGGAGCCTCCTGACCCCACTCACCTTCTCTCCTAGGCGCTCCGCTCTCAGCCGCGAACCTTGAGGGAACTTATACCTCCTCGGGGGTGGAATAAGTTCCCCATATAGATGGCCGACACCGGAATCGGCCCTGTACATCCAGGGTCAGGGTCAGCTTCTCCCTAGGCTCGCCCCCTCCTGCCCTTATACTGAGCTCTCCGCACATCTCTGCTGTGCACGTGGGGAGTTCATTTGCCAGCATAGCACCCGGGTGTTTAGTGGGGAATGTACGTCCACCCTGGACATATATCCCTGCTAATGCAGGTCAGAATGACCCCCAAAGTAAAGATATATGTTCCAAAAAACCTTACTAGAGCCAGGACCCCCAATCCTACCAGGGGCCCTTATTCTCCAAGAAGAAGAAGCTTACCTGTTTATTGCAGACTTAAAATGATGTGACTGGCTAGCTAAAACATGAGAACCTTCAAATAACCGAAAACCTCTTGATAATCTTTACTATTATATTACCCAAAGAATGGCAATACTTCCGTTGAAACTTCACCACCTCTAACGCCGTAGTCTTTTATGAGAAACCCCCTGAACCTCACATGCAATGCAGACCTTCTTCAGGCCTGGGGTCGCTAATGGTGCTGCCGTAACCTAATCAGGGAAGGTACCGGGACTGAACTGAAGGTACTTAAGGAAAGCCAATTATCAGGTAAGGCCTAATTTCACCTTCCTTATCATCCCTCCAGTCCAGTGCCGACCTCTGGGATGTATCATAGCAGTACTATCGATGGGAGAGGCCCGCAGTCCGGCTTGATTTACTACCACACCGAATCTTGCGTCTCCTGCCACCTCAAACATCCAGGGGATAATGCTTCACGATGGTATGGAGAGACAACCACATGGTTGCCCTACAAATATCTCCCCACAGAATATTCTGCCCACAAAGTGGCCTGAGCTCGGATTGAATGAGCTTGCAGCCCTACTGGTACTATCTTCCATCGCAACAAGTACGCCTGACGCGATAGCCTCCTTAATCCACCTAGAGATGGAGGACTTAGCAGCTGCCTCCTCTTTACACGGATCACTGAAGAGAACCAACAAATGATCCAATTTCCAAAAAGCAGCTGTCCTTTTCAAATACCGCTGTAATGCTCACCAAATGTTGAGGAGGTGCAACTGTTGATCAGAAACCTCCATGGGCAACCCCAAGAGCACTGGTAGGTTGACTGGCCAATTCAAGAGAAAAGCTGAGAACACTTTTGGCAAAAATAAGGGCAACAGATGCAGCACCACCTTAGAGATGGAAAGAAAAGGCTCCCTACACGCAGAGCCTGGAGTTCTGATATTCTCTGGTGGAACATATCACAACCAGGAAAACCATCTTAAGTGTCAAGTCCTTCAGTGTGCAGGACCCAAGAGGATCAATAGGCTTTTCCGCTAACACTGGTAGTACTAAATAAAGGTCCCAAGGAGGAACCAGTGACTGCAGTAGGGGACAGAGCTGCTTAACTGCCCTTAGAAAATGGACCATGTCCGGGTGAGCCCCTAATGACACTCCCTGGATCCTGCTATGGTAATAGGTAATTGCTGCCACCTGCACCCTCAAGGAACTACATGGCAGGCCCTTCTCCAGACCGGACTACAGAAAAGCCAGCACTTCGGGCATTGACACCAACAAACATCTACACTGCTGTTCGGCGCACCAGGCCTCAAAGATCCGCTACACTTGGATATATGACAGCGAGGTGGACCTCTTTCGGGCCTTCAACACTGGGGCCAATAGACCCGTTTCCTCAACCTAGTCCTCTCAAGAGCCATGCCATATGCAAGAATTGATCTACCTGAGACATTAGGACAGGTCCCTGGGCCAACAGGTTGAGTCAGAGCAGTAGTTGCCACGGCTGGTCTGCATATCACAGGCACCTCGGCCAATTGGGGGAAATCAGAATGATCATCCCCTGGTGCACTTTGATCCGCTGTACCAAGAAACCTATGGGTGGCTAAGGGGGAAAGACATAGAGTAGTCCCTCCATGGGCCACTGCTGTACCAGGGCGTATGGGCCTTTCAACATTCTTTCTCCTCCTGCTGACGAATCAGCTCACTTTGGCCATTGCAAATGTCACAATGATATCGATGATCAGTGTGCCCCACCGTTGAATTATCTGTGAGAAGACTGCACCACTGAGCACCCATTCCCTGGGGTCTAAGCGAAAATGACTTAGGTAATCGACTGTCACGTTCTCTGTTCTCCCTACATGCACTACCGAGATTGTTTGTAGATGGCTCTCCATCCATTCCAACAATGCACTGGCCTTGCTTTCTAGGTGCATGCTGCCCATGTTCCCTTGATGACTGATGTAAGCCACCATGGTAGCATTGTCAGAGAAGACCTGGACCACCTGTCTCTGCAGAAAGGGGTGAAAGTCCTGCAGAGCGAGGAAGACCGCCTGCATTTCCAGACTGTTGATGGGCCAACCACTCTCTTCTGGGGTCCACTGACCCTGAGCAATGCATCCCTCACAGTGAGCCTCCTAGCCAGAGAGGCTGACTTCTGTTGTTAGCAGAATCCAGTGTGGTGACTCCAGGGGAAACCCGGCCAATAGCTTCCTGGGGCATAACCGCCATCTGAGATCAGGCTGGGTCATCTGCAGGCAGGGCAATGGCTGCGTCAGGGGATGCTGATGGTGTGACCATCTGCGTAGCAGTGCTCTCTGCAGCAGCCACATGTGGGCATGAGCCCAAGGGATCAGCTCAATTATCGCTGCCATGGTCCCTAACAGCTAAAGATAATGCCACACTATCAGTGACTTCATTCTGAGGAACTGCCGCACCAGCTGGCGCAACGACTCTGCCCTCTGCTGCAGTAGAAACACTGTGCCACAGTGAGTGTTGAAGTGGGCTCCTAGGTACTGCAGTTCTTGTGACGGCACGACTATTGGCCACGTTGATGACTCAGCCAAGACTTTGCAGAAACTTGACAGCCCTTGCTGTGGCTTGTTCGCTCTCTTGCCTGGATTTTGCCCGAATTAGCCAATCATTGAGATAAGGGTGCACCAGGGTCCCTTCCTGGTGGAATGCTGATGCCACCACACCATCACCTTGGTGAAAGTATGGTGGGCCATCGCTAGCCTGAAAGGCAACGCTCTGACTTGGTAGTGTCCCATGGGCACTGCAAAGCGGAGAAACTGAAGATGCTCTGGCCGGATGGGAATGTGCAAACAGATTTCAGCGAGATTGAGTGATGTCAGGAACTCTCCTTTTCGCATGGCCATAATGACGGATCAGAGGGTCTCCATATGAAACCGGGGCACATGCAGACACCGTTTCACATGCTTGAGATCAAGAATGGGCCGAAAGGAGCCTTCCTTTTTGGGTACCACGAAATAAATGGAGTATCGACTGTAGCTGCATTGGTCCTGTGGCACCTGCACCATGGCCCCCAACTCCAGGAGCCGCACAAGGGTACCCCGCACTGCCTTGGCCTTGCCGCATGCTTTGCATGGAGATTGCACGAAGGAGGGTGCAAGAGGCCTGGCAAACATCAACACATAATCCTCCCAGATGACCTCTAGAACCTACTGGTCGGACGTGATCCAGACCCAGGCGGAGTAAAAGTTCCTCAGCTGACCTGCCACGGACTGCACCCTCACTGCGGCTTTTTTGGGCCTGAGGAAGAGGAGGCAGATTAGTAGCCCTACTCTGCTCCTCGAAATTCCTGAAAGACCTGCCCCTGAGGGGTAAAACATGGCGCAGAATTGCCTGAAGTCATGCGACTGACCCCACGCCAGTGCCGAGGAGCACACCTGCTTCTGCTTGTCCTCGGAAGGTGGCCCCCTTTGGATTCCCCTAAGTCCTTCATCAACCTTTCCAGCTCTTCCCCGAATAATAGCTTACCCTTGAATGGTAGCTTAGTTAACTGGAATTTTGAGGAGACATCTGCCACCCAATTCTGAAGCCAGAGATAGCTGCGCGCTGCCACCACAGAGGCCATGCTCTTCAAAAGACCTCTGATGAGATCATAGAAGGCCAGATACGCGGCCCCTGACTCCAGTCTTGTCACTGCTGTTGCAGGCTCCTGAGACTCTTCCTTCAGCTCCAGAATGCCATGCACCCTCTTCAGGCAAGCCCTGGCTACAAATGCCCCACAAACTGATGCTGGTAAAGATAAGGCATTAATATCAAATGCCTGCTTCAACAAGATATCAAACTCTTATCCTGAACATCCTTGAGCACCACACTGCCCTCAATGGGGATTGTGGTCTTCTTGGTCACAGCCAACACCGCAGCATCTACCTTACGGGAATGCAGAATCTCCTGCTCCTGCTTTGACAGTGAGTAAAGACGGGTCATGGTCCTAGTCCCTCTAAGACCAGCCTCTGGGAGGTCCCATTCATCCTGGATCATCTGCTTAATCATCTGATGCAAGGGAAATACCCTTTGCGGTTTTTGGACAGCCTGAAACAGCAGATCTTCCAGCGCGTCCTCATCCTGCAGGCGTCCCGCCGGCATATTAAGCATTCTCGGTGACTCCATTATGAGTGCCGCCAACTCCTCCTGGTGGAAGACGCAGACTATGTGGGATTCCTCTTCCTGCAGGATCTCACCTTCTTCCAACGTCTCTGGCTCCGTGCCCTCTACTTCCATGTCCAAGTCTCCTGGCTCATCTGAGTGAAGGGACCCTGTCTCCTCAAATGGGTCACCCTCGAGCCTACGCCGATTCATGGCAGGCTCCTTGTTTGTTCTGTGTTCCATAACTGTTGCCAGCCTCTTTTTGATCTGTTCAGGCACAGGGAGAAGGCCCTTCTTTCCTCCATTGCTTCATGCAGAACGCCTAGTGCATGAGGAGGACAAACTCGAGGGAACCTCCCCCCCCCCCCAGGGCACTATCTCCCCCCAGCTCCTGGGAGGTAGAAGGCCTATGAGAGGCATGTTCCCTGCTGTATGGTTCCAATACTGGTGGAATGGAACAGACGCCCCCTCCCTCTGGGGCGGTGTTCCTGCCACCCCTACAGGTGAGCTTTGACCCTCCTTAGAGTGTGAGCCGCTCCCAGAGGGCCCTCTCTTCCTGAGATGTCCACACTGTCCTCCTGCAAACCTTTTTCTGTCATCCGGGCTTCTGCCTCACATCCACAGCATATGACTGCAGCTGACTGTACCTCACTGAGCCCCACAAGCCAAACATTGTGGCCTTGCCAGCATGGTCAGACTAGAGGAGAGGGAAGGCTCTGTTACTCCTGCCAGACCCTTATATCTCTCTTCTGCTTTTGTTTTTTGTTTTTTTGTAATCAAAATGAACCGCCAGAAGGACACAGAAAAACTAATGGAAAAAAACGAAACATCATGGGGGCCTCGACCCAGCATCCGGGAAGCCCTTCAGCTGCTTCCTACAGCATGTGCCTTCTGCCCTCCTATCTGCAAAATGGCGCTGCTTCCCGCTCTGCTGTGAAAAGCTGTGGAGAGCCACATGGTTACAGGCATCTAGCTTGAACCGCGAAAATGAAACTTTAGGCTGCTGCTGCCTTTCCCCACGGCTTTGTGCCCCAAAGACCTGCCAAAATGCAGTATTCTTCTTTCACTCTCTGTCTTGTGCTCATCCCCCCTTACCGGATTTGGTGCTGAGGTAGGAGCCTGACAAAAGAGCTGCAGTCCACTGAGAGGCCACCGTGTCATTAGCAGCTTTTCACCCGATGACAGGTTTGGGAGCCGCTGCCACTAACACTTTGGGACCAACAAACTTCCTCCTCCTGAAGAGAGAACCCCTACCCCGATGCTCTTCTTTTTTTGTTGTTGTAAACGTAATGTGGCAAAAGCCCCCACTGCAGCTACTTTCCCCTGGACCTAAGGCTCCCAGCTGCTGTCCATCCAAAAGAAACATAGTATAGGCTGCTCAAAAGGAGGGAGAAAAGGGAAAAAAACAATAACAAAAGCTCTTTAGTTGTCCAACAGTGAGTCCAGAGCTCTGGGATCACCCGCTCCAGATGCTTGGAGACTGAGCTTACTGGGGCTGGTGGGTGGTGCCAGCTGCCTAAGTACACTGATGTCATCAAAAGCTGGTGTGCTCAGTTTCCAAACTTCTGGTGGGGGTTGACTATCCAGAGGTTGGGACTGGACTGGAGGGACGATAAGGAAACTTTATTAGCTGCTCTATTAAATCCAGTATATTGCCATCTTGATAAAAGGACACTGTCTTGTTAATATCACGGGATATGTTGGCAGTGCTTGATCTTGTTGAGACGGAGATATTGATTGATTGCTGCTCGCAAATTGATATTAGAGGTACTGCTCTAGCATGGTTATAGTCTTTTATGGAAGGTAGAAGTTTGAAAATGAGGTATGGGAATTTCTGGTTGGGGAAACATTATTGGTCATGGGATATGCCACAGGGCTCCCCACTTTCCTCGTTCTCTTTAACATTTACTTTCAGCCCCTCGAAAAAGTGGTCCAGAAGCAGGCGTAGACACTTACACCTATGCAGATATCATACAGTTGATAGTCCCATTGGAGGAAGGCTGGACACTGACTGGGCAGATAATAAATGAGTGTTTGGACAAGATTAAGATTTGGTTAGGTCAAGGTGGACCGATATTGAATGTAACTAAGACAGTCTGGGAGAAGTTGAAAAAAACGTCTTTAACATTACCTCCCATGACTGATGGTTTCCTTATTTATTTATTTACATTCTCTTATATACTGCGCTATTCTGCATCAGTGCGGTTTACATTGAACAAACTGAAATTTCATTGAACAGGGCATTATAACTTGGAGATAACTATTTTACAGGGAACATGGGCTATGGAGGGTTAAGTGGAACATGGGCTATGGAGGGTTAAGTGGCTTATCACATGGGTTAATGAACTTCGATCTTTCGGGGTATTCATAGCAAGGAATAGGCTTGGAACTAAACGGTTTTCTAGTGTATCTATATCAGTGTTTTATAAATTAAGACTGGTTCATCAACTTAAATCTTACCTAGGGAAAAAAGAATTACAAATAATAAACTCAGGCTTTATTGTTAAATGTCCTGGATTATCGCAATCTGCTATATGTAGGATTAAAAGGTGAAAAAGCTGCAGATTATGCTGAATACTATAGCTAGGTTTCTGTTGAGAGTGCCTGACTGTTAGTAAGGGAACTACATTGCCTTTTCGTTAGGGAGAGATGCAGCTTTAGATTGTTAGTGTTAATATTTAAAGTTATTAAAAATGAGAAACCATAATATTTAAAAAAATAGATTATGGTGTGACAGGTCCAAAAGACAATTATGTTCTTCTCAGAGTAATCTTTTAGAAGTGCCCGACTTGACGTTCATTCGAAAGACCACTTGGAGGACCAGGGCCATTAGTGTGACTGGTCCTGACTGCTGGAATAATTTACCTTTACATTTAGGAACAAAGAGTAATAGAATGAGTTTTAGAAAGGGGATAAAATCTTTGTTATTCCCTATCAAGGAATAAGTTTATGGGTTCTTACACTTAGGGCCGTAATACACTATGGGGGCTGTTGAATTTGTTTTATTTGTACTCTTATTTTGTTCTTGTTTTTTATCCTTCATCTCTATTTAAGCTTTAGAAAGGAGATAGAAACCTTGTTATTCCCTGTAGAGAAATAATTTTATGGGGTTTTAACATTGCGGGCTGTAGTATTCGTAGAGGATGTTGACTGTTTTTACTTGTACTCTAACTTTGCTCTTGTCTCCTGACCTTCATACTTTGATTGTTCTATTTGAGCTTTAAACCATTTTGAATGATTGAAATAAAAAAACGGTATATAAAAATTAGTAAATAAATAATAAATGAAACAGATTGTTAAAGAAATGGAAGGAGAATATCTTCATTGTCAGCAAACTACATTGCTTCAGTTCTGATATTGAGATCACCAGCTATAAAGTACCCACATACTTTGCAAATATATGGTCTACTTAAAATTGCCCCTTAAACCTGAATTAAACATGCAGCTATTTGCTTCAACAAAGTCTACCTCATTCCATACCAAATCAGACCTAATTTATTGTTTTTGAATTGCCTTTCCTAAAAAGCCCAAGGGGAGTTCCAGCATAAAAGCATACAATCAGCAGAATAAAATATCAAGAACAAACATTGCAAGCAAACACACTAAATACTCAATGAAATGAGACCTAATATGAACTAAAGGGCCTTTTACTAAATCCCATTAATGTGCATTCCTAACATCCATAAGTACAAAGTCTCTGTGGTAACTGTCGGTGGCATGACCAGCATATTCCCGGCAGTTAGCATGTGGATGCGTATGCTAATGGGTAGCACAATTAACTTGGGTGCAGCTAACAATTCCCACAGAAGTATTCTTAAAGGGAACCCATACCAATTGCCTCATTGATGGTGAGTGTGCACTAATAATGCCTGCTCTTACTGCAATGTGCTCTCCATGTCCACATTTTGCCCCCAGCCTGCCCACTCTCCATGCGAATGCCAGTTAATGTGCTTTAGCGGCCGATAGTTGGCATGGCCATACATTAATGTTCACCACGGTCAGTTACCACACAGCCACACATTACCAGTTAGCAGTGTTTAAGTAAAAGGGCCCTTAAAAGCCAGTTAAGTATTAGGCCCAAAACCATCAGCCGTTCAATTTAGGAGCAGTCATGTAACAGCCCCCCCAAAAAAATCCATTTTCATCCTGGGCTTGATGAAGTTGCTTTCTCAGGCCTACAAAAACTGGAAATAGGACACTGCTAGTATTTGGAGCCTGCGTCAGAAGCCTTCTGAGAAGAGACTTGAAGACCTAAAAATGTACACTCTGGAGGAGAGGAGGGACAGGGGAGATATGATTCAGACTCTGTAATCAAACTCTAGAATTTGTTACCGGAGGCTGTTAGTGTAGCTGGGTTTAAAAAAGGTTTGGACAAGTTCCTGGAGGAAAGGTCCATAAACCATTATTAAGAAGGGACCCAGGATATCAATGCTTGAACCAATACAAGCATTGTGGAACCTGTGTCCCTTGGGGAAACTGCTAGGTACATATGACCTAGATTGGCCACTGTTGGAAACAGAATACTGGGCTTGATGGACCTTGGTCTGACCCAGTATGGCATATCTTATGTTCTTATGTTATGTTCTTATGACCTTTAAATACTTAGAGAATTAATGAACAAACAAACCTCTTCCAAAGACGGGAAAGCTGTAAAACTAGAGGGCATAACATGAAGCTGCAAGGGGGTAAACTGAAAGGCAATGTCAGGAAATACTTTTTCACTGAAAAGGTGGTGGATGCTTGGAATGCCCTCCCGATGGAAGTGGTGGGGGCAAATACAGTGACAGAATTCAAAATGGCATGGGACAGACACAGTGGATCCCTTTACAGCAACAGGATAAAATCAAAGTAAACTTAACTAATTTCTCAACAAACAGGGGTGTCCTACATGGAGCGGTGGGTTCACCCCTAAACAAAGACACGGGGAGGGATGACCTGCACGGAGTGGCAGGTGCACCTACTCTTGCCATTTTACTGGGCAGTCTAGATGGACCATACTGGTCTTTATCTGCCGTCATTTACTATGTTACTAAGAGTATACTTCCCCTCTCCTACAGTTGAAGGTGGTTTTAAAAAATTCTAGGTTTGAAATAATAAAAAAAAATACTAGGAAAAAACAGTAACAAAGACCACCCCTTTGGGGCTAATTTTATAACAGGGCACCTATTGAAAAAGTCCAAAAAGTGTCTATGATCTTCAGTAGCACACAAATACTCACGCACAAATTTATACCTGCTCCAAAGAAGTTGTAAATGGGTTTGTGTACTCTCTGTTCGCATGCACATGCTTATTTTATAAAATATGTGCATACATCAAAATGTCACCCAACTATGTTGGTCATAACACCCCTAGGAACCCTATGCAAGGCACACATATAAATGTGTACAGTCTTGCACATACATATTTGGCTGCACAGCTTTGTAAGCGACCTTTAGCACCAATAAAACATACTTTAGACACAGAAAGTTCCATATAAAATTATCCCCCACGTGTAGTGGCTGTAGCAGGTTATGAAGTTGGAGAGCCGAAGACGAGATAGCTATACGCAACTTAAGCTGTCCACAAATCAGTGTCTCTTACACAACAATAATCAACAGCAGTACTGGTACCTCTTGCTACCTGGAAATACAGAGAAGTTTGTATTCCCCAGGATCCATATTCACTGGATATTCTGGGGCAGTCCAGTGGGAATGAGCTTCTAGTTGAGGGAGGGGCAGTAGCAGGGGTGTGATATGGGGGGGCTCTCATGAAGCTGCCTGTAATGCCCAAATCACGCCTCCTCTCTAACAAAGGTGGCAACCATATTTCCAATTCTTGTGCATTGAGATTCCCCACACAACCCTATCAATATGACCCCTATCTCCAACCAACCCTACCTTGTCCCGGAAGGGCTACATATTGAGATGGTCAGTGATGCTACAAATTTACTATGAATTTTTGATTATGCTTTTTATCATGTGGAAACTTGTTTACAGAACACTGGACATGTGGAGGCACATTCTAATATGTGCGCCCAGGTCCCTGTGCACCCGATCAGAATCGGGATGCACAGAAGTAGACCCAATTCCAATCCCACGGGGGCTAGACATGCCCTGCTGGATCGGAATTGGGTTTGGGCCTGTACGTGCAGGCCGGGACCCAATTCTGATCAGCCTGCACATACTGACCCCTGTCCGGTTAACTCAGTCAGGCTCCCAAATGGAGCTGCAGTGCATGGCGTCCCATTGCCATGGCACCCGCAATCCACGGCCGCCGACCACCTTCTCCTTTCCCCGCAGCCCGACTCCCGATCTGGCCTTCCATGGCTAGGGTCAGACTGCAGGGAACCCCCTGTGCCCCCTCACCTTTCTGCCACTGCCCGGGCCTGCCATCTTCAACATCTAGGAGGACTTATTCCACCTCCGAGGTGGAATTTTATTTATTTATTTATTTATAGTTTTTCTATACCGTACTATTTACAATCAGCACGGTTCACAGGTAACAAAACTTGTGCAAGGGGAAAATCCCTATTGCACTGACATTAAACAGTGAGTTGAACATGGAACTATATACAGGTTGATGACTGTAGATAAGTCCCCCATCCAGTCTGCCAACCCCAGATATATAGGGCCGACCTCAGAAGTGGCCCTGTACATCCAGGGATGTAGACCACCCATGCCCTGCCGGCCTGCCCTCGCTCTGCCTCTGGAACGCCCCTTCACACCCCTGACTAAACCTCCCCATACAAACTCCTTGTTCGTATGGGGAGGATTCTGCTGGGGACGAAAGTGGGGCAAATAGACCCCATAGCATTCAGTAGGCTGGCTGTCTTCCTTCTCACCTCCCCCGGTCCTCGACTACTTCTCCTGGCAGTAGAAGGAATCAATCCCAGAGAAGCAAAACAGCTTCCGCCTCTTCTCACCCTGTGGAACTTGATCATTCGTTATTTACATGTAGGGGACACCTGCCCAAAATGTCCCAGGTGACCTGTGATGTGCTGTATACTGAAGCTTGTGAGGAGAACAAATGGGGTATGGGAGGCAGACATAGCACGACTCCACTGCTCCAGTGATTCCTTTTTTTGCCACTCCCGAAACAATTAAATTGCTGGCGACCACTACTATGGGAGTAGCATGGTTAGCATCAAGGTGTTCTGGGGGTAGCACTCGGCCATAATCAGGCAGCTGCAGTATTGAGCCGCTACCCAGTTATGGCTAAGCAGCAAAAGTTAAGCACAGCAAATGGTGCCTTATCTTCCACCGTGGAAGCTAACGGGGCAGTGGTTTGATATTGACGCTGCCTGATTAGCTTCCTGCAAATCCGGGCAACCCAGATATTCAAGGCCAGGACCGGATATGACCCCAGCATTGAATATCTGGGCAGTGGCGGCTAGCCATGTTAGACTGTCTAGCTGCCGCCGCTGAATATCGGGCCCGATATTTTTGCGGCACTGCTGGGAAAACACAGCTGTTTCCCTGACTCTTGCTTTGTAAGCTGCTGTGAACAGAAGGTGGAGGTCAATGAGGACAGAGAACACTCATTGCCAATCAGTATCCCTGCCAGCACCCTGCAAGGGTATTACAAGCCTAAGGTGAGCCTTCAGCCTTGTGCCCCCGCAACTAACTTTCAGACCCGTACATCCCTTCCCCAGCCCCCATCCAATTTTGATAATTGCAATCAATAATCATGATTTCCACAACACCTCCCTTCCCAGAACAATCTTATAAAAATGCATAATTAGACATCATACTTTTAAATAGCTCACTGCCTTTGGATAAAAGTAGCTGCTGATGGTTCTTCATGTTTGTGTAGCTGTCAGGACCTGTTGGCTGTCACCCCACCCAGAATCTGCTCTCCTAGACTACTGCCTAGTCTGCCTGATAGTTAAGCTGGCCCCGTTCCCTGGAGTGCATCTGCTGCTGTTCTTCTTCATTCTAGTGCCCGGTGGGTTGGGGAACAGACTAGTGCTGGTAAGAGGGAGAGAGAGGGAAGAGGGAAAAGGGAAGGCTGGCAGGGGCTTTGTTAAAAGGGGGAAGAAGGAGGAGGCTTAGGATGGCAATAAGAGAAAAGAGGATAAGGACTATGATGAAATGGAAGACAAGGACAGAGGGCTGGGTGGGAATGAAGGAAAGAAGACAGAGAGGGGGATAGAAGACAGAGAGGAGGTGAGGAAAGTGGGAAAATGTAGGTGGGAGGGGTGAGGAAAGTAGGGAAGTGAGGGCTTCGCAGGGCCAGGCCCATCCATTGTGCGAGAATGTTATTCGCACAGGGCCCCGCGCGAACTTCATTCTCGTACAGATGGATGGCTTCAGAGGGATCTGGGGAAGCCCTGCAAGGCCACGGCTCCCTCTGCACAGCCGCCAGCATGAAGATTGTTTTCCCTCACGCTGGCGGCTGTTTCTGTGAAGTGCACAAGTGCCGGGAAATGACCTTTAACCTTTCCCCGCATTCAGTGCGCTTCGGTGAAACAGCCGCCAGTGTGAGAGAAAACACTCTTCACACTGGCGGCTGTGCAGAGGGAGCTGGGGCCTTGCGCAGGCTTTCCCAGCTCCCTCTGAAGCCCCTTAGATGGCTGCGGGGCTCTTTGGCTGGCAGGCGGGGGCTCTAGGACTGGAAATGTTCTGTGATGGGGGGGAAGCTTGGACTGCATATGGACAGTGATGGGGGGAAAGCTTGGACTGCA
Organism: Ichthyophis bannanicus; assembly: GCA_033557465.1. NCBI lineage: Eukaryota > Metazoa > Chordata > Amphibia > Gymnophiona > Ichthyophiidae > Ichthyophis > Ichthyophis bannanicus. The sequence goes on along the minus strand of CM066031.1, from coordinate 1,001,179,745 downwards.
AATGGGCTGTGATGGGGAAGCTTGGATTGGAAATGGGGTGTGATTGGGGGGGGGGCTAGGACTGGAAATGGGCTGTGATAGGAGGGTAAGCTGGGACTGGAAATGGGCTGTGAATGGGGGGGCTAGGACAGGAAATGACTGATGGGGGCTAAGATTGGAAATGGGCTGATAGGGAGTTGGAATAGGACTGGAAATGGGCTGTAATGGGGGGCTAGGACTGGAAATGGGCTGTGATGGGAGAGTAAGCTGGGACTGGAAATGGGCTGATGGGGAGCTGGAATAGGACTGGAAATGGGCTGTGATGGAGGGGCTAGGACTGGAAATGGGCTGTGATGGGAGGGTAAGCTGGGACTGGAAATGGGCTGATGGGGGCTGGAATAGGACTGGAAATGGGCTGATGTGAAGGGCTAAGACTGGAAATGTGCTGATGGGGGGAGCTTGGACTGCAAATGGTCTGTTGGGCTGGAATAGAACTGGAAATGGGCTGATGGGGGGCTGGAATGGGACTGGAAAGGAGAATATGGGGGGCTAGGACTGGAAATGGGCTGATGTGGGGGCATGGGAGAATGGGACTAGAAGGGAGCAAATGCTGGGTGGATCTAGAACTAGAAGGGAGCTGAATTTTGGGGGAGGACTAGAAGGGGATGGGGGATGGGGAATGAGGACGGAGAGGGGAAAAGTTATTTTGTGTGGGAGCGAAGAAGAATCTGTGATTGGCCCAGTATTAGGAGAGTAAGTGGGGATTGAGGATGGAAAGGTGAAATTTGAGTGGATAATAAGGAATAAAGAAAGAAATGGGGGAAAGAGTAAAAGGGGAAAGATCAGTATGTTAAAGCAGATATAGAGAGTGAATGGAAAAAATCTAGACGAGAGAAGAAAGGACAAATGGACAGCTCGCAGAAGACACAAAGAAACCAGAAGAAAGTGACTGGAGCAATTGCAACTGAAAAATAAAATGCCCAAACAAAAGGTAGAAAAATATTTTTTATTTATTTATTTAATTTTCTTATATACCGCGCTATTTATCATCAGTGCGGTTTACATTGAAACAATACAACATTTGGTCAGCTATAACAGACCTATTACAAGTAACAGGAAAATTAACATGGAAGTAACAGGGAAATCATTTATATTTCTAGAAATACATGTTGGAGATATATAAAATCTATACAGTTAGTTAGGGTAGGTATAAGGTTAAAAGGATGGGGGAGGGGAAGGGGTGTTTAGGTGTTTGAAGTGTGCGATGAAAAGGTGGCGTTTAAGGGCTTTTTTGAATTGTTTGATGTCTTTAATTGCTCTGATATTGGGAGGGAGTTTGTTCCAACATCTAGGAGCATAATTCAAAAAAGCCCTATTGATGGATGATTGATTAGCTTTTAAGGAAACTTTTGGTATAAGTAGTGTGTCAACAGCTGGAGATCTCCTGGACCTGTTATTTGTTGTGTGTGTGATGAGATCAGAGATGGAATCTGGAGAAATATTATTGAAGGCCCTAAAGGTGGTAAGGATGGCCGAATGTCAGGTCTGGGAAATGTGTATCACTAACATCTTTGCATTTTTGTTTAGTGCAAGAGGAAATTAATTTATAGTTTTATTTCTCCAGTGTTGTTGTACATTTCATGTTTGGCTTTTGGGGTTCCCAATTTAATTATTATCTTCCTATTTCTAAATTGTGATCCCTTGTTTTTTGTATAGTGACGGTCTATATTCTGCATGTGTAACCAAGTTGAGGTATTCTGTTCATTTAGTTTCTATTTGACAGTCCCACTTGTTCTCTTTCCCCAGTAGATGTATTAGTATTCTCTGAGATGTATTGGTTTAATATTTGCAGTGCTGCCTTTTTGATAGGTAGGGTTTGGTGCATTGTGAGTCCTGGTAGTGCTGTTATGATACAGTGGGCTTGCTATGGGTACTAAATGGTCAGTGTTTATAATATTTCCTAATGGGCCTGGCGGTTGGCACTGGAATATAGTAATTTAGAAATCTGGTAGTCTTTCTTTATCCAGACACTTATTAAGAGGTATGTTTACTAAAAGTGCATTATGCAAATATTTATGCAAATGTGGCCCTGCAATGAATCTCCGCATGAGGCCTCGCATCCCCCTTGGGCCGCCCCTGGGGCTTGGACGGGACTGTCTATGGCAATGACTTTCAGATCTGGACTGGTGACTTAGAAGTTAAAGATGACAACCATGCTGTCAGTACTCAGAAGCTCTACCAACTGTACCTGAATATGTAACTGGACTTGAACTCAGATTTGAAAAAGTTGAGGAATCAAATCAAATCTAAATCCAAGCCATCTAGTTCCCCAACCCCATTTTTTAAATGATTTTTTCAAAAAATAATTTGATAAGACACACACAAACATAAACCTGCAAACTCATTTACTCATTTTCTGATTTGACAAAACAAAAAATCATTTTACAAATCTATTTCTACAGTCTTTGCTTTATGTATTTAGCCTTTCACTATTCTACGTTATTGAGATGGGAGCTAAATCAGCCCTGATTCCCCTGAGTCACTTAATTTAGGAACAGGTGTATCGTGATCATCACCAGTACACAGTTTTCAACATTTCCCCGCAAATTTAATTTTTGTGCTCCTGGGGCATTTTGAAAGCCACCTGGGAATGGGGCTGAGAGGAGCTAATCAGCTCACTGTCCATTAGCTTTCGCACTTTACCTTTCACTTAGCAACACTCAACTGTCCTTAGGAACCACTGAGCTCACTTCCCGCCAGCGGACACAGCAACAGCTTTAATCACAACTAAGGCTTCCCCCCTCCCCCCCCCACCACACCTGCCTTGTTTCATGTCATTATAATTTAAAACAATTGACAGAGCTTTGTTCCCTTCCATTCTCCATTTTAAAATGTTTAAAAAACTTTAAAACTGTGCCCAGCAGCAGTAGTGGGAGTTTTTGGAGGCCCCTTCCACTGACCAGGAGCCCCCCTACCCATCACAAGCAAGCAACCGTGGGACCAAAGAAGGAGATTCACACTGGTCTCCTGGTATTGGAAGAAAAGCAGCAATGGACCTGTCCACTAGGTGGCGTAGCGTCTGCCTAGGGCAGCAGCACAGCACCGGCACCGTCTGCATCCAAAGTAAAAGCAGTGCAATGGCAGATCTTTGATCCCCCCTGCACACGCATACGTTTTAAATACTATAACTTACGCATGTTTCTTAAAAATCTAGCTGCTGGCATTTATACCAGCCAAAAGGTTGGTGTACATGCTCATGCCTAGATTCAGGCCCATACCTAGCCCCGTGCGAGTGGTGCAGCCGCACAGGGCGCAAAGGTTTAAGGGGCGCAAGAGCAGGGAGGGAAAGATCTGGTTAGCATCTTCTCTTCCGCCGCGGGGCGGGGGGGGAAGGGGGGCGCGCCCGATGTGCAAATCGCACAGGGCGCGATCTTCCCTCGGTATGGCCCTGCATAGATTTAACATGTTTTTTTGACCACTTAACGCATACACGACTTTATAAAATAGGCACTAGTAGCATGCAGAGAAGTGCACATAAATTACACAGGGTTTTATAAAATTACCCTTGAAAAGAGTTTATAGAATGATCCCCTCCCCCCCCTCCATTGTTCAATGTCATCTTAAGGAGTGGCTCATGAGGATTCGGGCCCTAGGCCGCATTCCTTCCCCTCCCAAGAGGCGCAGGTAGTTAAGGCGGGCCATAGCAGTCAGTAAGGTTTGCTGCACACGGAGATAGAAGGCACAGGAGGAGCTGCAGTAGAGCCGGCTCCAATGTGGGGTGGCCAGAAGGCAGGAGCTGCAGCGTTGCTGCTGCCTCACCTCCGGTCTTCCATTCGGCAGGATGGACTTACTGCTCATTCACAGCAGAACAGGCTACGAAACCCCAGAACATGTGCACTACTGCCCATCCTCATGGCCCCCTTCTCTCTCTATTGGCACGTATCCTCTTTTAAAGCAGAAATGCACTAAAAGGAGGGGGAAGGGAGTCGTGGAGAAGAATAGCAATGTGCATGGTCTGAGTCTCCATGACAGGCTAGAGAAAGAGAGAGGAGAGATGGGGACTGAAAGAAAATCGGAGAGAGAGAGATGGAGAGGAGATAGATGAGAAGGATGGGGAAGCAAAATGGGAAGGAGAGGGAGATAAGGGGAGGACAGTGATACAACAGAAAGAGGGAAAGGGAGAAAAATGGTGAAGAAGAGACAGAAGGGAGGGACAGGATGGGGAGAAATGGGAAAGGAGAGTGATAGGAAGGAAGGGGTGAGGGGGAGAGATAGAGAGGGTGGGCAGAGGAAAGGGCTGAGAAGAGTGGGAAAGATGAGAGAGGAAAGGAGGGGAAGGCGAGAGATGGAAGGTGAGAGGAGAGAGAGAGTGCAGGAGAAAAATAAGAGGGAGATGAGAGGGGAGGGGAGGGTGTGCAGAGAAAGACAGAGAGAGGTGGGGGAGGGATTGAAGGAGATGAGAGGAAACGGGGAGAGAGGTTGGAGGAAAGAGATGAGCAAGAAAAGAGAGACGGAGGAAGGCCAGAAGAGGCAGAATGGAGAGAAATGAGGAGCAGTGTCATTACGGTTGGGCAAACATCTTTATAAAATGTCTACCCCCTGGGGGGGAGAAGGGAGATGAGAGAGAGGTGGATGAGTAGTTGTGAAAAGAAAAGAGTGGGAGGGGTGGGAAGATGAGAAATGAGGGAGGAGAGATAAAGGGTGATGTAGGAGAGAGAGATGAAGGGATTAGAAGTGGAAAAGAGCAAGTGAGGGAAAAAAAATAAGAGATGTGATAGGAGCAGGATGAAAGCAGTAAGAGAGGTGAAGGGGGAATGTATGAGGAGTCTGGGGGATATCAACTGGCCTTCTCTCACCTAGAGGTAATTCAGAGTTGAAACCCCACTTTCCATAGCACCTGGGTATTTTACAAACTGCTTGCTGAACATGGAGCATTCTAGAAGGATGAGGATGTGTACAAGGGGGAGCAGCCATTTTACAAAAAAAACGTGAGAAAAAAAAAGAGTGGCTTCACTCAGGATGTTACCCACGTAACTGCAAAATTCTGTAAAACTGTATATACACGAGGAGCCAATTAAAGAGCTGAGCTCAAAACTTCAAATGCGGTGATTTTAAAGCCAGAGAGCTAAACGCCATTACCCCCCTTGCTCCTCAAAATCCCAGATCCAAACGAGCAGTTTGCTGACACTATTGCATGATTTGGAGGAGCTGTAAATGCCAGTGGGGAAATTTTCTGAAATACACATGTGTACTTCTCTTGTAAAATGGGAAATACACGTGGATTTTAAAAGTTTGCCCACACCAGGTGTCCTTGAACTTTGCATACATCCTGTGGATACACACCTATAAGTAGTGGCTTTTCTAAAATCAATAGTTACACATGTATGAACGCATGGAAACAAACATTTTACACATCTAAGTGCCTCCTAATCCTTCTAAAATGACTTATTTTGTGTCCTGAAAAGAAGAAAAGTGACAGATGTTGGGAAACAATAGCATAGTATATGACTGATCAAGAATTATGGTGCTGGATACGAATACTGTGTATACCATGAACTACCCGAAGAACAAATCAGTCAATACTAGAGGAGATCAAACCTAAGATTTCTTTAGAAGCTCAGATGACAAGACTTCAACTTTCATACAGCTGTGGATATCACTCTTTCAACAATGAGCCATTTGGCTGAAGATCGAACAACGTTTAGGTCAACTATCCAGAGGGTCGTCAGGAGTTGACATCGACGTAACGGCACTTTATTTATTTAATTTAATTTATTTATTTGTTATACATTTCTATATTGCCCCTTCCAGAGATCAGGGGCAGTTTACAAGTAACGAATCAACATTTTATATTTAACAGAGTCCAAGGTAAACAAAGCAAATCAAATCAAACAGGAACAATTTACATATCAACTATATACATGAGGTAAAATAGTTTCGTGAACTCGGGAGTAAGGGGGGTTCTATAGGGACTACTTATGTGGGGGGGGGGACATAGAGTATTAGGGGTGATGGGATGTGTGGGAAGCTGTAAAACTAGAGGGCATAACATGAAGCTGCAAGGGGATAAACTGAAAGGCAATTTCAGGAAATACTTTTTCACTGAAAGGGTAGTGGATGCTTGGAATGCCCTCCCGATGCAAGTGGTGGGGGCAAACACAGTGACAGAATTCAAAATGGCATGGGACAGACATAGTGGATCCCTTTATAGTAAAAGGATAAAATCAAAATAAGCATAACTATTTCTTATATCTGAACAAATAGGGGTGACCTACATGGAGCGGTGGATACAACCCTAAACATGGGGAGAGGTGACCTGCATGGAGCGGCAAGTGCACCTACTCTTGCTGCCTTGTTGGGCAGACTAGATGGACCACACTGGTCTTTATCTGCCGTCTTATACTATGTTACTATATTACTGTAGTATTCTTTGAAAAGGAGTGTTTTGATCTCTTTTCTAAATACTTGGAGGTCCTTTAGAGAACGGATTGAGTCTGGAAGGGCGTTCATAGACTGGGAGAAGTGTAAGTGAATGCTCTGGCGCTTGTGTTCTATTTAGTCTTTCGAATAGAGGGGGGAATTGTAACGATGTGCTGGGTGTTTACTCTTCTGGATCTAGTTTCCGTTGGAATGTGTAGTAGTGTTATGAGGAAGGACGGGGTGATATTGTTAATCAACTTGAATGTGGTCATTAGGGTTTTATATTTTATGCGGCTAGCGATTGGAAGTCAGTGGAGATCGTATAGTATGGGAGTGATATGATCTTTTAGTTGGACCTTGCAGATGATTCCTGCTGTGACATTCTGGGCCCTCTGGAGGATGTTAAGATTCTTTTTGGTAGTACCCTATAACATGCTGTTACAGTAGTCAAGGCGAGGAGTTATAAGGGCTTGTACTATGGACCTGAAGTCTTGGGTGTCAAGGAGGAGTCTAAGATGTTGTATGATTTTGAGTTTTTAACAACATGACAGCAGAAAAAGACCAGCATGGCCCATTTCGAGTTGTTATTGCTGCTCCATGCAGGATACCCCCTCTATGCTTTTTCGCACCATGAAAGTCATTTAGGTTTTGTTGTGAGTGGAAGTAGAGATCCTCTGTGTTCATCTCATGCCTTTTTGAATTCCTTCACTGTTTTTGTCCCCACCACCTCCACCAGGACACTATTCCAAGTCTCCAGCAGCCTTTCTGTGAAAAAATATTTTTTGATGTTGCTTTTAAATGTACCTCTTTTCAGCTTCATCTCATGTCCTCTGGTTTCATAGGTTTCCCTGTCTTTGGAAAAAGTGTGTTTGTTATTAATATCTTTCAGTCCAAGAAGGAGGAGTGAGGAGAGAGGCTGGCTGAGGGCAGGTGTTTGGGGGCCAGGGCTACAAGGCAGCATGCAACCAACTAGGCTGCAACCTCCAGATAACAAACACCCTATGCTGGCTTGGCTTAAAGGAGAAGGGAAATTTGGAAGGAAAAGAGGAGAGCACAGACAAGGAGCAGTGACCAGAGGACTGGGGATACCAGCGGACAGCAAGAAAAGAGATTAAAAAGGAAGAGGGCCTGATTAGACTGGCCCATCCCTGTCAAACACCTTAAGTTTTCTGATACTGAGTGGGGGGGGGGGGGGGGGACCTGCTAACCAGGCATATCCCTCTCCTCCTTGTGGAAAAGTGAGCTTTTATATCCTTTATATCTTGGATTCTGATGCCCTTCACTCTCTTATTCACCACTTACGTGTATCTTACCATATGCTAGACCCCAGTATTTTGATGCTGTTCGTCTTGATTAGATTGTAAGCTCTGATGAGCAGGGACCGACTCTTGCATTAACAATATATATATAGCACTGTGTACGCCTTGTAGTGCTATACAGATGATTAGTAGTAGTAGTATATCTTCTGACGTTTATATTTTTGCAGCTAGTGCCTTCACCTGAGGAAGAGGAGCGGTATTCACAGTTGCATCGATCTCCAACCAAGAGAGAGTCACCTCAGAGTAAAGAGGCATTGAGAGGAATTTTATGGATTTTGGAAGGCCAGAGAAGATGTAAGAGTGGTATTGTTGAAACCAAGATGTGATATTTTAAAGTACATAATGCTTTAGGTCTCATACCGAAATGGTATGAGGTGAAGGGAGTGCTAAGACGAGGACCCAGATCTGGGACAAGTGGAATGTTGGAGACCGCTGCTAATCTAAGGACTGTGAAACATCGAGCTTTTGGCTATACTTACCTTTTCTCTACTTATGTTTCATGTATTTTTGAGAGACTGTAAATACTTGAGTTTTTGAGGTCATCATGTGGAAAATGATTTCTATAAATTATTTTTTGCACTGTCGTTTTTTTTGTCTTGTGAACTGATTGTCACTCCAGTTAAGGCCCTGAGCATTTCTCCTCCTATTCACAAGGGCCCTTTGTGGTTTAGATGCTCCGCAGTGGTTTGTTTTTTCTACTTTCCAGGGTTAAAGAGGTAGACATATTTATAAACTCTTTTGTGACCCTCCCTGCAGCAAACTTCATCCTTAACAATAAGCAGGGGACTACACAAATTACTCCTGTCAATTGCTATGCAGTTTGTAAGCACAAGTAAAACGGTATTTATGCATAGCGTCCCCGAAATGGGTACGCTCAAATTTTATGCCTCAGGTCATATTAAACCACGCATAAAACAATTCAATCAGGCAATTTTTTATTAGGAACAAATGTAGAATGAAAGCATTACAAAACGTTCTGTGATATGTTCACCTGCAGAACCGATAAAAGAACTTGAAGTAAGAGTTTAGTAAAATTTGCTAAATTTATCGTACGCTTGAAAAGTAGTGTTTTTTTCGACAAGAACGCAATCAGTCATTCTCTCAAGTAAGCTTGATTTTTGTTTAATATATTGTTTTTAATCAAATATATTTGTATATAGAATTTACAGTGATTCTGTTCTGAGTAGAATACATATTTCTGCCGTCCCCGTTATAGGGACGCTATGCATGAATGGGTAGGGCGTTTGCGATGAGCGATAATATGAGCAATTAAGTGTAACAGAGCATGTGCAGTATGCAATTATTCCACAAACCGTGGTGTTTTTGTGTTGTCTGTTTATGATTTTTCACATTTTTCAACTTTAGAATGTCAAGGCATTACAAATTACACAAAGGGGCATGTTTACTAAACGGGGCACTTTTGCGGGGCGCACCTGAGCGCCCTAAAATGATGCAGTTAAGTGCTCTTAAGCACCCCGTACGCGTGCGCGGCACATTAACGGGTCCCGCACGCGTGCGCCGCAAACACGCACGTTTGCGGGGCGCTCATGTGCGATAGAGGCGTGGAAAGGCGAAATGAGGGCGGAGGAAGGCCCCCGAGGGGCGGAGAGATGGGGTCAATGGGTGGAATGTGGGAGGGGAGAGACCCTCCGCACAGGAGCGTGCCCGAATTTACAAGAAAAAATACCGCCAGTGAAACACACGCGTTAGAGGTGATTTAAAGGGAAGAGAAACCATTTCCGTCAGCAATGTACAGCAACATCGTGGAAACCCAAAAAACGTGAGCAGTGTGAAACATGTGCACAGAACAAACTCGCAAATGTAACATGAAAATAACCACAACCAAGTATGCGAAAATCATAAGTCTGCTGGGAACACTGCTATTAATGGGCAACAATAATAAACACTCCCAGGAAAGCTCCAAAGAATTGAAATGAATATTGGAAGGGTCCATGGTCCGTGGACACATTCAAAAGCACTGCAATGTAATGGAACTGTCCTGGGAGTGCATATCAGGTCATCCAGTGATATCACTGATGCACTGTTCGGTTTATTTCTGTGACTGCACCTATTTGGAAGGCATATTTGTGTGTGTCCTGCACCCCTGTCCCCATACAAAGAAAACGTGGCCACAGTAAACCTATGCAGAGCAGGGTGTCAGGCTTGTGCAGCCAGGTTTCCTATCTCCAGATACTGCACAGTCTCTGTGGGCACAGTGTGGTGCAGCGGACACAGCCAGTGACTGTATGACGAGAGGTTCACAGGTTCAAATCACAGCTGAGGTTCTGGCAACCCAGTACCCATATTTTTAACCACCACTAAACAGTGAGAGTTCACACACTGCTGTACTGCAGAGAACATAAGCATGGGCTCAACACCTACATTTTACCCCACACCGCACACAAACCAGAGCAATGGCCATTATGTACAGGCGAGTCCCTCAAATTCCGTCCTGGAGTGCCACAACGCAATCAGGTTATATGGGTTTGCCAGATAAGGACTGCAAGCCACAGCAGACAGTGCCGTAGGCGTGTGTAGCCTGGCACCGTACACAACAACAGACAGGCACTGTCAGATGTAAAGTCATGGACTTCCCTCGGAATGCAGAATATATGTTTAGAAACAGTGGTGCAGTGTACACAGACAGTGTGTGCAACAACAGAAGGTCACAGGTTCAAATCCTGTCTGTGGCTCCTTGCAACTAGTGCACATAAGTGTACCCTGAAAAAACCAGGCATTAAAGACTGATACTTTTCTGCTGAGAACCCAAGATATTTTGGCATATGTTTATGTTATCATCAACAGTACCCACCACATAAACATGTGCAGCACCTACAGCAGAGTCAAACAAAAGCAGTCCTGGAGTGCCCCACATCATTAAAGGGTAATGCAGACTCCAATATAAGGCCATGTGAACATGTTGACGGCAGGGGAACTGGTGACACCTGTCCACATCACACCATGGCCTATCTGTTTTTAGGTGGGTGCTGTGTAGTGCAACAGACAGGGTTAGTCTGACAAACAGACATGGATGTACCTGGAAATGCACTGTCTCTGTGTCAAGAAGGTGGTGCAAAGCACACAGGCACTGCCTGCAGGAGGTGAAGGTCACAAGTTCAAATCACGTGTGTCAGGTCTGCCGAACCAATCCCCGCAATTGTCACATCCCCTAATTTTTCTCAAAAAACAAACCACCTGTAGTGGGAAAAGTGAAAACAGGGACAGTACATGTATATTGTCTCTCAAGGTGGACATATAAGAGAGAAATGTGCATCACATAGATCAGATTTCCTCAAATGCAGTCCTGGAGGGCCACAATTTATTCACATGTTATGATGTCTTAAATAAAGATGTCTCTGTTCATCTGCATGTGCCGGTCCATGGTATGCAGATATATCTCATGCATATATCTGACGCACATTTGTGAAAATGTAGCAGTGTCTGTTACAACAGGACTGGAGTTGGGGACCTGTGCCAGAGATTACCGATCAACAGGAGGCGAAATGACCAGACACACAGGCTTCAGGACCCAAAGCCAATTGGACAGTCATGATAGTGTGCGTTGCGTCCATATCATAAAACTAGTATGTGCGCACTGTAGCACTGTCACCATAAACCTTGAAATACACCACACATATAGCAACATGTTGATCTGATCAGTGGCAGATATCAATGTCTACGTACACCACAATATGGTTATTGAGTGGTATCACACCAATATGTCTGATGTATGTGGAGTGTGTCTCAGGTCTGTTGTTTGACGATGTTCCCCACCATGGGGTGTGACAGTAGCACTATTTCATAGCCTAGCCATGCATGCACTGTGTCCACGACTGCTGATTTGGCATAGACTGGAACAACTATCTATAGTAGCACAGTGATGGCATAGCTGTGGGATTGTGTGGCTGTACATCCAGTGTGTGATGTATGCAACACCTTACTCAGCGCACAATGTTTGTACTGTGTGCAGTGTTAGCTTGCCATTGTGCATAATGAGGTGCTAGGTATTGTGGTCATACCCCCGACAGGCTGGTCTCGGCAGGATGCATGAGGACAGAACGTAGGGCAATGTAAGTGAAATTGCAGTGTGTGGTCATCAGTAGCATGGACAAGGTAGCCCAAGCATGTCCTCCTGGAAGGTCAGTCTCACCCTGACTGAGTAGTTACCATAGCATGGCTAGGTCAGCTGTAGTGGCAACAACATCTTTTGCAAGTGATATCTATGGGTTGCCTTTTGGAGCCCAATCACGAACGTAACTGCTCGGTGAGTGTGCAGACGTCCCAGTTTGGGTTGCACACATTGTCACCAGTAGTATGCAGTATGGATAAGCTATCAGACTGCTTGCACCTAGTATGTGTAAGGGTGCCACACTTTGAAGGGTGTAGCAGCTGCAGCTTATCTGTGTTTGCTGCTGGACAATGTCAGATAGTGGTGGTGGGCTGCTGAGCATGTCCAGGCATGCCATCTGTCTGCTGTCACCTTATTGATGGTCACATAAATGCATGCCCCATGCTGTAAGTTGTATTTTCCTCTGCTGGACAGAGGTTATCACTTCCCACCAGCAGCACCATTGCAGTGATGAGTCTGAATGTTACGTTTGGGTGTTGTCACATAATCCGTCTGTCTAACACACTTCTCCCCCTCCCATAACTAATGTGGCGATGACAATGGCCACCACACAGGATATGACTGATGTGGTTGCAGCAAATTGCTTAAAGGGCTACACATCACAGGGAAATAACAGATGCACAGAAGTGTAAGTGTATGTGCATCAACAAGTGCTACTCATCAGACACTGCGACTGATGTGGACTCACACCATAGGCTATCTTAGCTGAGCCAGGTGCTGTGGTCATGGTTCTGGGTCTCCCCTCTCACATTCAGGGTGAGCACAGGAGCCGCACAATGTGATGTCCAAGACTAACTCTGTGTCATTAACCTACACGCTCATTAATCATGTACATACGTAGGTGTTTCAGTGGCTGCATAAACCATAGTGCTTATATTTGTAGACTGCTTATTTACATGTGCAGTGCATCATGGGTATGTGTGATTGAAGTCTATCGTGGTAAAGAAAGCAAACAGGTCATGTGTTGGCCCATACTCAAACTGTAGCCAGCCAGGGGTGTGTTAGCAGCTATGGCAGTGGTTCTGAAGCAGTCCTCCGTGAAAGTCTAGCCATGACATGTGTTTATGTTAGTACAAATGAAGATGCATGAGATATATATGCATTACAGATGTCTTGCCAAACGGAGTGGAGTGTGGCCCTCCAGGGCTGGCCATCAACAACCCTGACAAACATCTCTGTCATTAACGTTTGTAAGTGGGCAAGGTGCTGATGTGCAAGACATCAAATGTTCACATAAACTGTGTAACATGCTTCTCTGCCTCTCACCACCACCAACATCTTATAGATTATAGAACTGCATGGTGGGCATGAGAATGAGGAAGTATGTCACAGTGAGTATATATGCTTTTCATGTCACTGACATCTGCACTTTGTACAGTCACACACCTAAATGACAGAGGTGTAAGACAGGGGTCTAAAAATACAGACCTGTAGGGCCACAAATCTGTGAGGTTGCCAGGGTAGCTCTGATGCCTATAGATCTCATGCATATTAATTAGGGCTATACTGATCAGCAGACTGGCCTAGGGGTTCAAGGAGGAGTGTCTCTCATACACAGAGCTATGGAGGTTTCGCCCCCTGTGATGTCACAACGTGTACAGACATAGGTAATGCCCCTGATTCTACAGTGGTCTAATCTAATATGGCTCTCTGAGGCCTCTTCCCTTTGTAATGTCATTTGGTGGTGCCACCAACAACACCCTCAATGCTGTAGCATGAAGGTCCCTCAAAAGTACCTTACAAGGTTCGTTTATTTGAACATTAGAAGGTGCTGTTGTGGACACTGCACCTCATATTGTCCTCTCTGAAGTGACTCATAGGGTACCTGATGTGCCACACTAGGTTATTGCAATGTCACAGTGTGTTTCTTCAAAAAACAAATCCAAAACGCAAAGGCCACAAAAACCACTGTTGATAGTAGATAGTAATGTGCCAGCAAGTTATATAGATTAGGCTGATGGTGTGAAGGCAAACACGACGTCTGTAACATAGGTAGGTATGACAGTGAATGTGTCGCACACCCCAGCCACTCACTCTGTATGTCAGCACATCCACCTAACATCTACATCCATGTCCATCGCATGGCAATCTCAATAAGCTCAATATGTGTGCTATGCAACCTAATGTGGATGTAGCATGTGCAGATGGAAACCCCCCCCCCCATGCCATCACATACATAATGTATGGGTTGACATTGAGATGGAGTAGTGAATATCATCTATTGCGACACATATCCCCATATCACCAGGGTGCCTGATAGGCCAATCTGATGGTCCCTCAAAACACCTTGTTGAAGTAGCAGTTGTAGTGGCAGTCAGTGCAATGTGAAAGGCGTAGCACATCACATCAAACAAATGCCTAAGAACCAGTGTGCAAGTGATGATAAGTTCAAGTCCCAAATGTGTCAACACCATGAGGTCATGAAATAGTTATGTGTTTTATATAAGAGACACACAGCACTGTATATTGCAGTTGTTGTGCGCATGTGCGCAACTCGTTCCGCAAAACAATGTGCGGGGCGAAGTTGAACGTCATATGTGTATAAATTGCGCCAGTTGCGGGACGCTGTGGGACGAAATATTTATAAAACATGCAGCAGATGCGGAGCGCAATGAGACGTGTTACGTCGCCAAGGTGCGCCAATCTCTGGGGCGCAGTTGGACGTCATACGTCGCTAAACTGCGCCACTTGCGGGGCACAGTTGCACGTAAAACATTGGAAATGTGTGGCATTTGCGGGGCGCATGCGCGTCAATGACGCTGCGTGCAATCAGGTGATAATATCTCAAAATGGCGTCCAGAACAAGAAAGCCTGCATTCACTCCTCGGGAGCTCCGCACCCTGTCTCGCCTGATTGCCACAAGGCAGGAGAAGCTGTTCCCCGGGCAAAACAGGTACAGGGACAGCAGAAAGGTCCGCAGGGCCTGGGAACGGCTACAGAGACGCTTCAATAGAGAAGCTGACTTCCCAAGGGAGGTAAGTGGATGGGGACAGGTCATTAGAAATAGACATATATATCTAGAGGCTGTGTGCATTGCAGATCCTCATGCTGTTGGGGTCAGGTATTGTGTGTCAGTAATGTGCTGCAGCTGAACATACATCCCATATTGTCTTTGTATAATATGTGACAGGTTTGACCTGTACCCAGGTGGTGATGGATATGGTCACACAGGTCATGATGCTAGCCCTATTACCTGGCATTTGCTGCTGTGGACGTGCCAACACATACTGTAAGAAAGCAAACCAATAGATCAGCTTAATTATATCCAAATCACATCATATGAATATGGTGAAATGTGTAGCTGCAGAAAATAACCTTTCCGTCCACAGAAAGGGTATGTGAAGCAAAGCATTAATGGTATGTCAATCACCCAGGTGATCTGGTTGTTTTTGCCAATGTTGTGCAATATGCCCCCCTATCCCCAGTGGTCCTGAGAGCTCACCACAGTGGTCTATCAGTCACCCTGGAGATACGGTTGTGTGTGCTCAAGCACTGTAATACATACACCCTATCACCAGGGGACTAGAGAGGCCATCACACTGGCTCACCTGTCATCATGGTGATATTGGTCTGTGTGCTGTCAAAGTACAAAACAATATCCCTATCCCCAGGGGTGCTGTAAGATCATCACAGTGGCCTGTCATGTATCCTGGCGATATGGTTAAGTGTGCTGAAACAGTTCATTACATCTACCCTATTTCCAGGGGTCCTGAAAGGCCATCCCAGTGGCCTTTCATGTATCCTGGAGCTATGGTGATGTGTGCTGAAACAGTTTAGAATATCTCCCCTAGTTCCAGGAGTCCTGAAAGGCCATCCCAGTGGCCTTTCATGTATCCTGGAGCTATGGTTCTGTGTGCTGAAAAAGTTCATTACATCTACCCTATTTCCAGGAGCCCTCAAAGGCCATCCCAGTGGCCTTTCACTCATCCTGGAGATATGGTTGTGTGTGCATAAAGAGTGTAAGAGATCCTCCCTTTCCCCAGGAGTTATGTGAGGCCATCACAGTCGGCTATCACGTACCCTGTTGATATGGTTGTGTGTGAATAAAGAGTTTAATAGAGCATCCCTATCCCCAGGAGTTAAGTGAGGCCATCACAGTGGTCTATCACGCACCCTGGTGATATGGTTGTGTGTGCCTAACCAGTTCAATACATTCTCCCTATCTCCAGGAGTCCTATGACCTGTGTAAGGTCACTTGTCTATGATCCCACTGCAATGGGATATGCAGCTGATGATGTGTGGCACAACACGCAACCCCCATGGGGCCGTACGCCACATTGCATTGGTGGGTATAGCAGTCACATGTTGGGGTAGTTTATGACAGGTAAGTTGCACCTCTCACATAGTCTGTGAGGTCACTATCTCATCACACATGTCTGTGATGTATCACGATGAAAAGCTATGTGCACATGTTGATGTGTGTATAGGTACAACATCCCCATGACCTAGGCAAAGATATTCCCAAAGGCCGTAACAGAGCCATAGTCCCCTCACTTTATGCATAGTTAGGTTACCCATCCTCACACCTCCTACAAATCCATTACCTTGTAGCAGGTGAACAGAACTGATGTTGTAGGAAAGCTACAGTCACCTCTTGTGGTTGGACACCACAGACACAAGCAGCCACATGAGCACAGGTGGCAATTGCGTAGTGTGTTTGTTTGGTGTCTGTCCATGGTTTATCAAAATACACCTGCTGTCATCATACAGGTCATAGGTCATAGTGCCATTTCCACAAGATATAGGCCAGCCGACATGGGCACGGTAAGCTCAGATAAGGGCACCTGCAGTTGTTGTATGTTTGTTTAGGCTGCTCTACCAAACATACCCCATACATACTACACCCCAACCTGACTCTCACACAGGATGGCCAGCCAACATGGGTGGAGGTACAGACCCTCCACAGCACATGATCAGTTTTGTAACCCTTTCCTGCCCTCCTCATCCCACTGTTTCCCACATGTGTGACTTAGCCATGTTGTTAGCTGCTGATAGCATAGTTCATTGCCTGTAACAGGTGGTCGCCAGACACAGCAGGATGCACAAATTAACAAACATCCCTGTCCCCCTTGGGTTCTGTCGCATTCAACAACTGCTCCAATGTATCCCTGCACCCGCTCCTGGTGTGCAAAACATACACAACAAGAGATGCAAATATTGGACAGCAAGTAGCATCACGCAAGCACCATGGCATGGCTCCAGAGACTGACATATGTGACGATGACCAACATTGGTGAGTAGGCTCAGTTGGTAATGGTGTTGTCCACATGTGATAACACATTCCATGTGCCCATGATGATCCCCTGTGACAGGTGTTGAACTATGCTATACATGAAACACACATCAGTGTAGCTGAAGTGTCCAGACCCAGGACACACTGTTCTATGTTTCTGTTGCCCACCCACCAGACGTAAGTGCTCACTCATGCTCCCACCCATATTTTCTCACACACACAGGTCGAGGATCTGAGAAAGAAAGGGAGGGAGCTGCGCCTGCACCATGGCGCATACCTTGAGCGCGTGAGGAATGCTGAATCATCACATGGTGATGGTGCGTATTGATGACATGGCTGCCCACCATCAGAGGTCACAGTGGCCCATCAGTGTGCATGGTACCTGCATGGGTACATGTGATGTGTCACACACATCTACGTGTGCTGATGACTGTCATCTTCCACAGATCATGATGACAGTGACGAAGACCCCCGTACCTCTGCCTATGCCCTCCGAAGGCCCACCTCCCGCGCTGCCGTGGAGGTGGTAGTCCTGGACACCAGTGGGGAGGAGGCAGAGGGTCCTGCAGACGACACAGCGGAGGGGGTCATGGGGGATGCTGGGACGGAAGGTGTGGGTGCCAGGGTCACAAGGGGGGGTGAGGGCGCAGGTGATGTGGGTGGGGGGGAGGTGGTGGGGGTGTTGGGGAGGAGTCAGGGGGGGAAGAGTGACCACAGGGTTCCGGGGAGAGTGACATAGAGGACAGTGCAGCACAGGGCACTGTTGGCTCCCGCCATCAAGGGCAGGTGGCTCCAACATCCAGGGCCCCACACACAGTGCATGCAGATGCCACCACACAAACACCAGGAACAATGTGTGTGTGTGGTGGCAGATGTGTTGTACATCTGTGTGAGGCTCTGGATGCACTGGAGCAGCGGGTGCACCGGTTGGTGCACCTGCAGGAATGGATGGCGGGAGCCATGGAGAGGGTGGTTGCTGACATTGAGCATCTGCCATGTCAGCAGCCACCCCCTGAAGGGCGTCACAGGCATCATTGATGGTGCCTGTGACGTCCACACATGTGCCCTGTGCTGCCCTGTCCGCCATCACGGGGCAGGCTGAGGGAGGGTGGGGTCATGTGGGGGTTCGGGGTTAGTGTGTGGGAGTGTGGTTATTGCGGGTGTGTGTGTGCGGGGGTGGGGAGGGTTTGATTTGGTGGGTGGGTGATGGCATTTTCCCCCTACCCTAGATATGTATATAGTTTTAGTTTTGTGTACATATTAAAGTATTTTTTCTGAACCCTGTAATGGTCACGTGTCTCACGTAGCATATGCCTATAGATGCCAGCATGTCATATGTGTGCAGCCACATACATTCCTGACGGGTAAACATGCGTGTGATACCTCAATTGGCACCACATGCAGTGTGTCGGGAAACTCATGTGTGTAGGTGTGTGATAGCAGGGTGCTGCATTACATGTTACCATGTAGTGGCTGCCCCACAGACGTACTTGCCACAGGGATGCATATACATGACCCACATGTTCTCACATATATGAGCCGGCAAAATATGCGGCTCACAAAATGTCTGCCTCTGTAACATGCATCCCTATGGTGGGTTGGGGTGCATGTGACCACTTATATAGGTGAGGGCACAGGTCACACATATGGCACCAATGTGTCCTGTATGACGGGTTGCAGATGGTGATGTGTATGGAACATAAAACAGGCCATTTATAACACAGTACCCCTGTGTCCACATCAAGGGTGGTGGACCGTGGTTCTGTAGAGCCGCAGGGCAGTCAGGTGTTGGAAATATTCCTAATGAGTGTGGCAGAGATATATATGAATTGGAGATATCCTGTCAGCGTGACTGAAGTTTCGGCCCTCCAGGGCTCGCTTTTGAGAGACCTGGATTACACCTCTGCCATTATGGAATGTGAGTGGGCAAGGCGCAGATGTCCCGACATCACACATGTTACCTAGAGTGTGTCATATTCCTCCTCACCTCTCCCCACCACCAACATATTGCCATTGCCACCACCCGTTACTGCTGGTGAGAAACAGGGAGCAATGTTACGCATTCCAAATAACCATCCGATGTCTGTGACATCTGCACCCAGCCCAAAATAAATCGTACATGACAGAGGTGTAAGGCAGCGCTCTCAAAATCCAGTCTTGGAGGGACACAAACCAGTAAGGTGGTCATGATAATTGTAATGGTGAGATATATATCGCCAGCATATACATTAGGGATATGCTCAGAACCTGACTGGTCTGCGGCTCCACAGTATCACGGTTCCACACCCATGTCGTACATGGATGTCTGTGCACACTGTGCCGCTGCAGCGCAGAGGCTGTGGTGACACATTGTGCTAGTGAAACATCACATATGTGTGGATCATGGAATAGTATATGTGTGTGGCAAAGTAGCTTATGCAGTGGACATGGTTGCAGATCCTATGGTCCTCCCACCCCCCTCTCAGAGATACACATGGGACCAAATGGACACTCTTTGGAAAGAGACAATGTATCTATTTTTGGACAGCTGTTTATTATCACAGCAATTCTCTCATATAAAACTATTGTTACAAACATGTGTGTAAGACATATCAAAGATCCCCCCAAGCCAATTACATAACACACACACAACATACTAATCACATATGTCTACTTTCACATATAACCCAAACCAAGCCGCAATAACAGAATATACTATGTACATAGTTGCTAAAACTGAACAGTGCAACAGAGAGAAACCTTTGGTTTCGTGCTGTACATTTCTATATTATCATAGGTTACTGACGGCGTGGTCGGCCACGCCTGCCACGTCGGGCCCCTCTCCCTGGCAAGGCTATATCCTCCTCCGGATACATTGGTGGTGCAGGTGCAGCTCGGATCAGAACATCACGTATGCCCTCAAGGGCCTCACACATGCGAGTTAGTGGCATGGCTACGACCCCCTCATGTAATGTCCGTAGCGCAGCACAAACATCCCTGGTGTTCCGCTCCACAGCACAGCGAATCCGCTCCAGAACACGTCGATTGGCTGTGAATGGGACACAGGGTGGTCAATGAACTACCTCTCCACGAAAACACCTTCATAACGCAACATGTCATACACATACCACACTAATGCTAATGTGATAGTGCTGAGTCATATGGGAACATGGTTAGGGGTATAACACATATATCGCAGTGTACTACAACTAATAGAAACACAGAGAACACTATACAGGAAGAGGATGTGGGAGGACAACACAACAGTCATACAATAGCTTCTGCATACACACCCACATACTACTGACGTGGCAACAGAATTGGGCAAGGACAGTCATCTCATATCCATTATTTAGGTCAGGTGCAGCATGCAGCAGCCATAAACACCTCAGATGGCCAGAAGCATTGTTGTACCGAGGTGTGTTTGGGAATGTCTGCACAGGTCATGTATGGGTCCAGGGTTTTGCTATATGTGGCATAGAGATGCACATGAGCTGTTGGGGCATGTTACCGAACAGGAACTGTGTGTTATGTGTTTATGGAATTTGCTATTCTCCATGAGATGTTTGTACTGGATGTAGCCTCATGGGATGCCATATATTTGTGTAAGACTGTGTGACGGCAAATCAGGTTTGGCCTGCCCTAATGATTGTTTTATGACATGACAATGTATGGTCTGATGGGTTACATTGTCAGTATGAGGGCTGGATGTGGGGATGTACACATTATCCGCATGTGCTGGTCCTTGGCATTGCCTGGTGCAAGGACTACACTGATATGTATGCTTGGTGGTGTACAAAATGTACGTGAGCTGATGTTGGGGAATGACTAGACTGTGATGGTGCTGACAGACGTTAATCCCGTGATGCATTTACGTGTTTTGTGGGAGTGGGTGATACCTTATGAACATAGCTGCTTATGTGAGTGTAGTTGAGGATAGACATTGGCATGCTGACTACGTCATTGATAGTGTGGGATGTCAGAGACCTACTACACGGAATATATGGTTATGTTAAAGCAAATGTGACAATGTAGAGTGGATAAAACAGTACAATAGAGCTGTCTGGACACATAAACATCAGACTATGGTGAGTGAGCAGAACTCTTGCACAGGCATTGTGAACGTGGATGCAGCAATTAGGACATGGAAAACAGTCATAACAACTAGACAACATATGTTTTCCCCTTTCTCATTTGACATAGCATATGGATCCTTACAGGCTGAGCTTCAGTATGTTTATTTTGTACCCTGCTGTAAGGGATAATGTATGTATGACAGTACAGATTGGTCAGATATCTCTATCTACCCACTGGCCAGTACCTATACAGTGTTGTGTCAAATTCCCTAGTTGCCTTTTGTGTCTCCAATAACACATTTCGACTAGGTAATGTATTTCTTTGGTTGCTTGCTCTATGATGATGTATCTGGTTATTTTGTAAAGGAGATGAGGTCTTCAGTTTATGTTATTTCTCATTGGGCTTGACAATTGCTATCATACACCAGTATGTTATGTGAGGTCTTTGTGTAATGCTCTAATGTTTGCATTCGGAAAGGAGGGGTGGGGTGATGTGCCAAGTCTGGTAATGTTGTGTGGATACGTGGTGTATGATATGGTCTCAACATGGCAAGCTTATGTTGTAGTTAGTCATATGTGTTTAGGTTTATCTTGCAGCACAGTAATTGTTCACGGATTTGGTCCTTGTTTAACCATTTGTTGAGAAATAGACATGCGTCATACTCATTACTGTATGGTTGCATACAACACATATTGCAGGTATGACACGTATGATACTGGGGACCATCACACGGTATGGGGACATAGGCCCACAATTTAACTGGGACCACACAGGCTCACAGCCTATGCAATCTGTTGAGGGATTGTTGGCCTTACAGTAAGGGGACATGGTGTTTTCCTTTTCTGTCTGGATTACAGTCTATGTTATGTCTTTCTGTACAGAGGAAATTGAGGAATGTTCTCTCCAAACAAGCCATCAGGTTCATACTGTACGTTTGAGACCCCTCTGTAGATCCGTATCTATGGTTGACCTGACATATTTTCGCACCTCTCTCCATATGCTATGTAATTTGACACCTGCAGATGCAGACTGTGGGGAATGCGTTCTTTGTGCTGTTACATCACAGAGGAGGGTTGCATTGCTATATATGGTATGTTTGTTTCTTCAACTATTATTTAGATGTCATGCTGTGGTTTACCAGACATCTGGGTGTCTGCAATGAGGTAGACTGTTGCAAGGGCAAGTGTTGATCTTTCTCATGACAACAACATGGTGGCCCTTATACAACATTCCTTTTAGGCCTGCATCTGTGGGTGTCAATGACCTTCGGTGATTCTGTTTTGCGTCATAGTAACACCATATATTATACCCCACACCATTCTTTCAAGAAACAATATCCCACCAACATGAGCCATACATGTGATATATGTGGTGGTTATGTTGCAACATTCACCACACAAACACCAACTAGTGACTATTGGTGTTTATTTTGGAATTATGACTGTCGTATGTCACCCACCTTCAGCATCGCGATGTGCAGATACGCCATGGGACCTTAACTCCGCCATCATCGCCTGAGGGTCAGGGCTCTCGGTGTATACTTGCAGCCTGGGTCCGTCGATGTTCTCCCTTGATGCTGCCCCTAGTGGTGATATACTGGGTACAGGTGGCTCTATGGGCTCATCAACAGCACTTGTGCTGCCCCCTGAGACAGCAGGTTCATCCTCCAACACACTCATTGGCACTGTGATGTCAAAGTCACCCTCTTCCTCCACCTCCTCCTCCTCCTCCTCCTCCGCCTCCTCTTCCTCTCCCATTTTACTGTAGTCACCTGCATATTGAACAATAACAAGGAAAACACATATGTTTCAACATAATCATATCTATATATGTGTGGCACAGACACCACAGAGATGATGGGGTGGGTATGTGCGTGTGTGCTGCGTACCCGACCCATGACACCCTCCCATACATGTTTGTCTACGTCATTCAGCTGTTTCTGGGGCACATGTGTGTCGTGTGGCCATGCACATGTTGCATATTTTCCATGTGTATATTTGGAGTGCCATGCCACATGTGTCCCCCATCACATCCCTCCCCTATCTGTACAACATATGTCCACACATGTGTGAGAATACATCACCCTTACAGTGGTTTGGACCATAACTTGCCTGTTTATGTTTAATTATGCATTTGAAATATTGTCTCTAGACATACTATATGCTCATTGTTGGATATGTTTGGCTGTGACCCATTGTGCCGTGGATCCCATGTAGCCAGCACCTTTGGCCAACAGAGAATCAAATGTAGCACTGTGCAATAGTATGTCACACACACGTTACCTGATTAGTGTGCCACAAAATCATATGGTGCTTTGCAATCACAGATGTGCAGGTTGGATAGGAATTGTTGTGTGTAGTTTTGGAAACAGATGGGGAGGTTGCTGTTTTCGAGGGACACATATGTAATATTGTGACATGGCATGGCAACAACACAGTTTGTGCATGGCCATAACACACACATGTGTCACCAACTTTTAAACCTGGTGTGGATTGGGTCACAGGTATGGGAGTGTCTGTGCAGCTGAATGATGTGTACTGAAGGGACATTGTGAACCTGGCAATTACTATACATACCTGCGTCAGGATGTGCCGTGTCAAGGGCCTCCGGCAGTCCACGGAGATAGATGTGGCCCAAACGTGTTGCCAGCTCTTGTTCCAATGGTGTGAGTGATGGGATAAAAGGGCCCCCACCACCTGTGCCATGCGCTAGTTGTCTTTCAGCCACCATGTGCTGGCGCACCCCTCTTTTTATATCCGAGTACCTCTTTTTGAGGCTTTCAACATCCCTTGTGGGGCCCCCTGCCTCTGCAATTGCAGCACGCACCTCCTCCCATACTGCCATTCGGGTGGCCACTGTTGTGCGACTGCTGAGCCTGCCAAATAAGAGGTCATAGTTTTCAATTACATGCGAGAGTAGGATATAGTTCTCTCTATCACTGAAGCGTAGAGCTCTTTTTCGCTGTGGACCAGGCACAGGTACCCTTTTTCTCTTCCCAGTTTGGACATATTGTGCAGGCTGTGGCCCAAAAGATGGTCCTGCATGTCCCTCCCTAGGATGTGCAGTCTGTAGCGTCGGTGTATCACCCACCACAGGTTGGGACACATCCTCCACACCCTCACCCTCACCCTCACCGTCTCTCTCCCTCTCTCTCTCCATCTCTGTATGTTTTAAATGCTCCTTTCAACAGAACAGCACTCACTTAAACAAAACAGAACAATACACAGCATGCAATACAGACTTACAGAATGTTACAGTACAGGACACAGTAAAGGACACATTAACAAAGGGAACAGATATATTATCTTAGCACAAGGTGAGGAATCTACTCTGCTCCTGACTATCTTACACTGCCTCTCTCCGCTGCCGTACTCCCTGGACTGACTCTCTCCCTCCTTCCTCTGGACTACTCCCACCACAGCCTCTCTACCTATAGATTTTGTTATCCCTCACTGTGCTTCTTTCCTGTGCAGTAGTCCCACCACTGTCTCTGTTTCAGACTTTATCTATGACACCCTCTCTCTCTAACTGTGACTCCTTTCTCAACCCTCACGTGATGCACGTGTGCAGGCCTATTTATAGTGTATTGCCATGTGTCTTCCATTGCACATGCGCAATTGGGCGGGCGTGACGCTCGTGCGTTGGGCGCGTGCTCGCCAACGCATGGGTGGCCGTACGCGGACAACGCACATGCGCCCTGAGACACTGTACTGCGCATGTGTCGCAGTACGCATGCGCACTACAACGACTACCGCATGGGTGTCTGTGTTTTTGTGCGCATGTTCACGCCGGCGCACATACGTGTGGGCACGCACTGACCGACGCCCATGCGTAGAGTGGCGCACGCGTGCCACCAACGGGCATCGCATGCGATCAACTGCGCATGCGCAGTGTGCGCAAACCACACAACCAAGAATAACATATATTACCATCACCACATTACCCACGTTGAGGGTTGTAGAGGAAGAGCAGGAGGAGTGTGGTTGGTGTGGAGAAGAACGAACGTCTATGCAGTTGTACTAGCGGATTGTATTGGTGTTTGTATTGCTTATTATATTGTGTTGTGTGTGTATTGTCAGTTGTTGTTTTTACTTTTGGATACTGGATAGTGTGTTTTGTGTGTTTGGTAGAGTTTGGGTGGTTGTTAGAGTGTGTTTCTGTAGTGTGACGGGAGGAGTTTATGGCAGCAATATATGCTATGCATGTGTCCTGAGTGGTGGGCAGATGCTGCGGTTGCCGGACAGGGGAGGTGGAGTCCACGGGGCTGCAGCACAGGGAATGGGTGTAGTCCCGCAGCAACTCAGACCTGCAGCTGTGGAGGTGTTCCAGCCATGTGCTGTGCGTTCACGGCACAGACGGCGTGCCGAGGTGCAGGCTCGGCAGCCATGCCTCTACAGGCCCAGGGCACAGCTCCAGGGCATGCGTGAGGACCAGGTCATCTCCCTGTACCGACTGAGCACAAGGGCTATTAGGGAGCTTTATGAGGATTTAAGACCTGACCTCGAGCCCCTGACTGATCGGATCCCATGCAATACCAGGTTTAGTCAAGCTCCTTGCTGCTTTACATTTTTTGCCTCTGGCTGTTTCCAGTCATCTGTGGCTGCAGTGGGTGGCATGAGCCGCCCATCCTTCTCACGATGTCTCCACCACGTACTGCGTGCCATGGTCAGCCGGGTGGGGAATTAACATAGCCATTCCCCACACTAGGCAACAATGGGGGACCCTGAACAAGGCCTTTGAGACATTAGCAGGGATACCACACGTGATGGGAGCTATTGATTGCACACATGTTGCCCTGGTCCCGCCAAGAGACAGGGAGGTGGCGTTTCGCAACCGCAAACACTACCATTCCCTGAATGTTCAGGTGTTATTTGATGCTAATCTGCATATACTGAATGTGGTCCCTAGGTTTCCAGGGTCCACCCATGACTCCTATATCCTGCATCACTCGGCAATCTTCACACAATTTGAGGGCGGACGTTATGGGGACTGTATTTTGCTGGGTGAGTATGTCATGTGTCGTAATGTATGTATGTGTTGGTAACTTTCTTTATGTCTACTCACATAGCTAGCAAACTCGTTTAAAACCATAAACTTAGATCAACATATGAGCATGTTTGTTTGGGGACTGTTGTATGTTTAGATTATTACAGGGGTATAGACGTACACATACAGCAGCTACAAACAAACATAGACCATCAGACTCCTAGCATTATATGATCCCAGACATTCACATGGTGTGCAGGTGACAACACCCCTGTGCATGTGGCTAGGCTGTTGCACAATCCCTCATAGTGTGTGGTAATATCAACTGCACACATTCTGAGGGGGGGGGGTTTGGCCCTCATATGCACGTATCAGATGGGTCATTGCCAAATAATGCTTGTATGTCATTTAACCTTGTGATAATTGCTCATCCATACAGGTAACCCTTCTCCTGTTTGTGTGGTGTTCTCACACTCACTATGGACTGTTGTTGCTACCCACGAGCCAGTATATTATTTGAGGGGTTTTTTGGGAATATCTGATGTATGCTTTTGCACTTTCCTGCTAGCAGCACTCGTGTTGATATGTATGGTCACGCATTGGCCTATGTCACAGCAGGGGTGTGTGTAACGAAGTATATTTGGTGCTAGTACCTTGGCCTACTGTAGATGATCATGATTTAGCCACATATTGGCCAGTGATCCTCATGTAGTTTAACATATGGAAAGGGGATGCCTGAAGCTGTGGGCTATGTGTGTGCATACAGAGTTGTATTGATATCAGCTACACAAGACGGTAATGAACAGAATTGTATATCTATGAGGATAAGACATGAGTAGTACAGAGTGCAGGTTTGCAGACCCCACCTACAGTGGGATGTTCACAGGATAGACACAGAGCACAGGATTGGTATTTTAAACAAGTTATGTTTAGCAATATACAGCATAAGGACACAGAGTATGAGATCTAGATATGTTGCCCGTACAGGACAGGATGCATCTAGGTGATATGGTTCACATTATCACCAGCCTCCATGGCATACATGTTCTGTTTTTTTCCCACCCTCTCATGGCAGCATATTTTACCTAGGTTACGTTCAGACATACAATATGAACATGTGACACGTGAATCGTTACTATCGTCTCTCATTGGCAGGGGTGCCAATGTGGACAGTCAATGCATTACAATACCCATGTCGCGCACACACACACACAATATGTTACAGTATAGATGGAACTGTTGGGGTATTTCCCATGAGTGTACTTACTTTCTAGGCTATGTGTTCCTTTTCTAACAGCATATGTGTTTTTTACAGCTCATTAATTGTTCGGTTATATGTTGATGTCAGGATTTGTTTTGTGTAGGGTTACTACATCTTAACATATGTCAGTTATGTTGAATATTGACACGCACATTTCTTTTTATTTCCAAGGTGATGCAGGATATGGGTGTCGCCCCTGGCTGCTGACCCCTGTACGTCAGCCACGGACACGTGCAGAGCGGAGGTATAATGAGGCCCATGCCTCCAGCCGCTCAGTCATCGAGCGTACCTTTGGCGTGTTGAAAAGTCGCTTCAGGTGTCTGGATAGGTCAGGCGGGGCCTTACAGTATAAGCCAAAGGACTGTTGCAGAGATAATCATAGCCTGTTGCATCCTGCACAACATTGCCTCAGGCACAATATCCCTGCAGAGATTAATGAGGATCTGGAGCAAGATCCAATGTGCCCCCCTGTAGTTGCCAGTGGTGACACACAGGATGGCACAGCAGTCAGACGGAGGTTGATTGGAGAGATCTTCTCATGTGCGTATTACCTACCCACACAGCTATATAATCCTATGTGTGTTATGTTTACAGCAGTTACAGTTTATGTCAGGATATGATTTGTATGTGACACCACATTAGTATTTTAGTGCTAATTCACAACTCACATATAGGCAAGTGTGAGGCACAAACAATGTGGCCAGTACACAACAGCATTTGGTGCCAGATGATGTGGGTGGTTGCTCATACGGCTGTGTGTGATTTTTAAGGTTAAAATTACAGTTAGTGGCTGCCTGTGTTAGCACCTGTTGTTGTTGTTGAGCACAAATGATGTTTTGTGATGATATGGGTGGATAACAGTGTTAGCCATATGGTGAGATGTTCACAGTGTGAGACCAGTCCACGTTTGGGGACATTAGTCCAGTGGGTTGAATTTATATGTTTCACCTTTGGGGTGTACATTTGGTTCTTACACTCCTGTCAGCTGGCTATGTGTGGCTTTGTTATTATGGCCGTATCAGGACATACATATCACAGGGACAGATGCTTAGTAGTAGTTTCTGCGGATATTAGGGTATCTATGTGGTAGGGTGTTAATGTCACCATACAGTGTGTCGGAATGTATACTGCACCAGAAAAGCCATGACATGAAATGTTATAGGATGGGGATCTGAGCATTGTCTAGCCAGAGAGGTAGTATTGCCACATTTACATGTAGGCGAATTGACCTTAGGTACAGTGCTACATATGTACACAGATACAGAGGATAACCTACCCCATATCAGCGAGGGGTGCGTTACAGTGGGCAGGATGAGCACAGAATGTGTTGGTGGCTTATGGTTGTGCAGAATTCGCAGGGAGTACATGGCATATCTTGCTGATAAATTCTCAACATATGCCATCATGCCTCAGCTACAGGCTGGGTATGTGAGCAGTGTAGGATAGTACAGTCCACATTACATAGATTGCATAGATAGTCGGACAGGGAAGGGGAGGATTATGTTGGCAAGGAAAACCAGACATATGTGAGAGTTGTTTCTCTGAGGTACACATATTGGCTATCCATGCGTTGACATTCTCAATGACACACAGTGTGATGGCATGCAGCCATCATGGTTTGCGTAAAAAATATACATGCCATTGGTGTTTTAATGACATGACGCACCTTGACAGCTATCTGTGGAGATCATCAGCAAATAGCTGTCACTATGATTCAAGGTATGACATCTACACACCAGGATATGTATTTTGTTCCCTGCATACATGAGACACTCGTGCATATTCCATATGTGTTTCCAGAATTGTAAGCGACTTTGCATTCAACATTGACACACCCCTACACAAAGATAGGGGGCATTGTTGCCAATATAGTGGATCTGTGTGACTCGTCTGTACTTTGTGATGAGGTGCAAACATGGTGGTTTCTGACATGTCTGTTGATCTTTCTGTACAACAACACAGAGGTACGATGGGGACAGGATTGATTATGGACACCTGAGGATAGCCTCCTACAACTCTGTGCTGCCTCTCACATGTGAGAGATCTATACATTGTGATAGGGAGCAGTCAGACATTAGGTGATGGTGTGGGGTATGAGAGTTGTGGACAGGAAGGTGCAGTGTGTGATACTCTTGTAGAACATGACATGTTTGTTACTGTTGTGTTTCCCAAAGCACAGGGACATAGTTTATTCAGATGCTGTTGATGTGTTGGATTGGCATGTGACTGAACATCACCCAATATGCTTTGCGTTGGGGTAGGTGGATGTACAGGGAGATTGTGTGTGCCTGGGGTTATGTGGAAAACATATCTTCATTGCTCCATCATATTGGGCAGATGGGTGTTGTTTGTGTTTTCACTTCAGGCTCCATCACCCATCCCTTGCTGTTGTCACACATATCCCCATGTGTTTGTGTTCAGCATGTCCTGTGCCACACTGTATATGTGACAGTTACAGCATATCTGCATGTGTGTGTATTTAAGGTTTGTATTTGGTTTGCCTGCACTTGCTCCCTACCCCAACATTGTACCATAAGCCAACAACAGGGTATTATTGCCGGTTCACGGGGCCTTTATATGTCTAAAGGTCCACTTGGACACATACAGGCCATGTGTTGCAGCTGGACTGCAGAAATATGCATACTTTGTGTGTGGGTGATTACAGGTTGCCTGTGTGATGAGACACTCTTCAGGCATAGTACATTATCATGTACTGTGAGGGGACTGTGCACCTGGGGGGCAGTTGTGACTGTGGTATGTGTTCCGTAGTGCTGTTTACCTTATGCGTATTATCAACATGTGTTGTGTGGTGTGCGACAAAATGTGTCTTGTGTTCTGAGTCACCACTGATGTTCACCTTTATTTATTTTCAGATATGACCATAATGTGGACATGCATCAGCAGCGGCGTGACCTTTTGTTTGTACACGGACTGCTGAGATTCTCTGCCTTCACTGTCACCGCGTATTGCTGGGTCGTGGTTCATGGGCTTGCTGACATACACCTGATGCACACACAAGGTAAGTTGCACATTTGTTAATTGCAGATTTGTATCTATGTTTACCTGTTGATGAATCATAATTGTCTTATATGCATATAATGTTTCCTCTATGTGCACATAAACAGATGCATGTCGTGTGTAGCTGTGACACACCTGTGTGACACGAGCATGGACATGACCATACCCATGTTTTACCCATGTGTGTGTTTCGGATTAATGATGTCATGACCAATGTTTTGTTGAGTAATGTACTGTGTGGTTTCACATACCTTTCTTGTGCATTTGCAAAGGTGTAACGGTGTGCATTGTGTGGTGTTTTTCATAGGTGGCTCACAAGAACATACGTATCCTCTCATGACACAGGGCTGAGTACATAGCGGACAACATCTATTACAGTGCATCTGGTGTCACCATCACCCACCTTTTGAAGAAACAACACACATAGACATTTTACACCAGAAAGTGCCCCATTGGATGTTTTACCTCTGCGAGTGAGACATATGACTGCGATGGACAGTATTACTATTAAGCTACTTAATTCTCCATTACAGAGGTGTTCTCTGCACTGTTTGTGTGATGTTTCTGCAGGGAGTCCTGCTCATTGTTGAGAACAAACATGAACTTTCAAAGACAGTGGAATGTTGACATGACACGCTTGTCTATTCCTAGCCATATTTGGTGGAACACTATTAACCTCACCAGTTGGATAGCACATACAATAGTTACTTTTGGCAGTGTTCCCCCCGTGTGCAGCAGCAAATGACATGGATAGTGCAGCTGATCCATTCGAACACAGTTTTAGTATTGTTACGTTTTGGCCCTGGGTGTGACATGCCACCCAGGATACCCTCATCTTTTTCTTCCTAATCAAGCATACACCCATGTTTGCGCCATACAGCCAACGATGGAGCACTCCTATTGTGTATGTCCACCTGCTTTCCACATGCACATGCTACAAGTGTAACCTCAACAATGATTTTGGACACACGACCATCTTTAATTAATGTGGTCAATGTGACAAGGGTGTTTACGTGCATGTGTGGCATCACTGTCTCATGTTGCACTGTGGATGGTGCTTTTGCATATGACGGACTATGTTTGTGAGACAAAACATGTGGACCTCAGACTTCTTTGTGGCTCCGTATAGGATGTTTGGCCCTCATTTCCTTGTTCAGATGCTGCTTATGTGTTTGTTGGATGTGAAGACGTGACAGTCTGCATGTATGTCAACACCTTGCATTTCCCATGTGCACAGTCCAGGCTATGCCCTGTGGTAGAGACACTCACATTGCGACATGCTGTTTGCAGTGTGGCAATGTGGGTCACCGTTGCACTTCGTCAATTGTGCATTCCATGTATTATGTTATATGTGGCCAAACACTGTCTACTCTGAAAAGGTTGCAGGGCCACCTCCTTCATGGTGGTATATGTATAGGTTTGGGAAGGTAGTTGAGTTTGTATTTTGTTTGTGTTCATGTGCCTGTCCTACCTGTTGCATATACTCATTGTGATTTTGAGGAGAGTTTGTGTCTACATTGTTGCAGCTTTGATTCCTAGCTCAGACATTATGTGAGACCACACACCATTACTTTCCCAGCGTGATTTTCACAATAAAACATTTTCTCAACATAGGCTTTTTTGGTTTGGTTGTCCTCCTGTGTTGCAAGATGGATATGGTTTGAGGGACACATGATGTGTGTTGTGTCCTCAATATGCAGCGCCAACTCTCTACATGCACTCATATGTGCATTACACCTTTGCAGCATGCAGAGTCAGGTAGGGGCTGGGGGTCTGCTGCCCAGTGAATTGTATGCAGTGGCTGCACATTATATATCATGCTCTTAATTTGTGTTGGATGAATTAACTTTTCTGTTTGAGTTAGATTTATGCCCTATTAGAGGGTTTTCAATATTCCATCAGAGATGCACTCACCTTCCTATTATGATGGGCACTGCCTACACTATTTGTGATGTGTATACCAAATAAAGATATTTATTCCACATACATGTGGCTCTTTTGGTGATTGAGCAGGGTGATACAAAGGCACACATTGCATTGCCTGTTTCTCAGTCCTGCGTCTTTGTGACCCAGGGACTGCATTGTTTATTTTGTCAATATCATTGGATGAGGATTAACTGGTCTTTGTTCCACGGTAATGAGGGGTTACATGACTTGACCTAGGCCACATGGGGTGCTAGTGGGAATTGATCAGTGTTTGCTTGGGTCCAAGGCCATTTTGTTAAAAGTAGGTTAGTCCTTCTCTCTTTGATCACATTAACACTTGTCTGGGGCCATTTGCCACACATGTACATGTGCCACCTGTGCTCGCATCCTTGTACAGTGACAGCTGTGTATCTGGCAGACACATGTAACCTCACTGGGTATTCACGGTTGCCACACAGTGTGCTTAGTATGCTTGGCTCAGTGTGCTCAGTGTGTTACTGTGTACTCAGTGTACTGTTTCTGGGAGTGGCTACAGTCATGTGTTTCTACTCTGTATGTTTTTGTTTTGCTTCGCACATGTGCTATATCCTTGGTTTGCTAATCTGCGGCCGGTACCAGGAGGTAACAGCAGGTTGCCTCACCTCTACATAACACCCTTCTCTCTCTCTCACTGTACGTCAAGGTGCCTCCTGTGTGCTGCTTAGCCATCACAGATTATTTCGTTTCAGAGGTGTCCCACTTTAGGGTGTTTACATGGCAACACATCAGGGGGTTTTGGTTTTCTGTGATTCAGGTGTTGTGTGTTACACCTGATTACATGTGGAACTTTTCTCATGTCCTGATCCAAATTATTAACATATTCCACATACCGTCCTCTGTTGCCCTTGTGGTATATTTTTTTCCCCTCTTTTGCATGGCTGTATCCACTGCAGAACATTTCATTGTGTGTGCACATGTGCACCACATCACAAATACAGACTGCAATTGTATGAGTAATTAGCAGCTCTGCATGTGCATTTCATCATGCTTACTTTTTGGTGTTTGCTTGTCCTGACAGTCAGCAGGCGGTTTGTTTAATGGACTGCACTCTTTCTTTCTGCAGTCTTTGCTAAGGAGCTCACATTGTTGGTGTGGCATGCACGTGTTTAGCCATTGTGATTTGTGGTAGTGGTCATTAGTTGTGCTTCCTGTGTTGGTGTCTTATATTTGTATGCTTTTCCATAAAAGGTGTTTAAATTGTGTTTGAGGGTCATATTGTACTGATGTGTGCTGGTGTGAGCATATTGTACCCTCAACTGGGTTGTCCATTTTAACATGGGGGTTCCACATGGGTTGGGAATGATTTCTGCAGTTCAGCAACTGATCTTCATCCCTCTAGTACTTTTGTATTGTTTGTGGGTTTTAGCTCTGTGCAGTGCTTGTTTTAAGTGTGGGTTTGCCACATACATCCTTTGCCATTCCAACTGAGGGATGTAAGTGCTACTGGGTTACTTTTCTGGGTTCATCTCTACATCCTTGGGGCATCTTTTGCCATGCCTTTGATTGACACAGCTTCTGGGTTACTACAATAGTGTCTTGGGAGTTGACAGCCTTTCCACATGGCCTTTGTGGAGAATGAGGTTTTCATTTCCTAGCAACGTGTGTGCCTTCTGAAACACCCTAAAAGGTGCATTAATATCTGGCACAAGGGGGTAGTTTCTTTTGAGACAGCATCACAGATTGCTGTACAGTTGCACACCGACAGTTGACATAAACCTCTGCCAACCTTATTCACTGGAACATTCAAACCATGATCACACAAAACTCCATCCATTTCACCTAATCTTGCACAAGGTTGTCAGCATTCCACAACAACAAGGAGTATTGCTTCTTTGCTTCCTTAACTCCTCAGAGCATGATTTAAATTGGAGCTATGTAGGACTCCAACGGGAATAGGCAGTTTTTACAAGATAAAGATACACTCTAATCCCCTGTTCATATCAGTTTCGCCCTTCCCCTGTTCTGCAAGCCCCATCCCTGTCCCAAATCAGGTATGGCGACCTTGGT